>JAQPPZ010002979.1:16293700-17617400 GCA_028583015.1 Wollemia nobilis
ATAGTATTCCTACAGTAGTTTCGTAGATTTTTGAAATGGAAAATTTGTGTTTTTATCCCATTTTTGTAACCATACCATCCTAGATTTTAATCTCCATTGGGCCTCTTCCACATAATTCAACTTGTATAGTTTGGCTAGTAACTCATTTATTTTCTCAACATGCTGAGGGAAAGGAGAATTGTCTTCTAACTTTATTTCCAATTTCTCAAGCTATTGTAGAATCAGCTATTTTATTTGAGGTGGTTTTTTGGATAGCCATTTTCTAATTTCTTTTTAAAGTCTTAGAATTTTTCCTTCCAAACATCTTGCGGTCTTTTTGAAGTGCTTTTTTGTTTCCAATTGTTATCAACTAGAGGTCTAAAAGAATCCATCTCTATCCATCCTAAGTTATATTTAATTGGAATATTTTTTATTTCCTGAAAATTGGTTTATGATCAGATATTACACTTTGGATGATACGACTAGTTATAAGAGGGTAAATGGACAGAAAATTTTCAATGAATAGAAATTTGTCCAGTCTTTCAACAATGTAATGAATCCTTGATCTTCCATTTTTCCAAGTGTACTTACCTTTTTGAGGTATGATATCCTGTAGATTTTCTTGGGTAATTATATGCTTAACCAAGTCTTTGTTGGAGTCATGAATCTTGTTTCCCCTTATATTTTCTCAATATTCTAATGTAACATTTATATCTCTTCTAAAAAGAAGGTTCTCAGGTTGTTCTTGGATGATCTAGTGATGCAATTGATCTCATACCTCTATTTTGTGCTTTGGATTGTTTGGTTTATAGAAGTTGATAATAGTTATGCAAGTGCCACTATGAAGAAATTTTTTAAAGCAAACCAGTTTTTTTGCTTATATTTTGCTATGCAAGTTAACTGTTGGGAATCCCAAGTTTTTATAAGCCCTCCTAAAGCACCTAATGAGCTTACTACATCGTGTTATGACTATATTCAAATCTTATTCTATTCTAGTGTCACTATATGATCTACCATTTTGGATTCTTGTAAATAGATAACAAGCGGTTTATAAAGTTTCACCAAATTTGAAAGTATTTTTTTTCAGGGGACTACCCAATCCTCTGCAATTTCATGATAAAACTATCATTTTTTATCGACCTTTTTTGAAAATTCTAAAGTGGTTTGACTTTTGCTCTGGATGTCCTTCTGAGTTTGTTCTTCTCTTAGGATTTGGTTGGATTTTCTACCTTTGGATATTGAGCGTGTTTCTAGAGTTACACTTGGTATAACTAATTTCACTTGTAAAGTTTCCTCAATCCCTTCTTCAGTGTCTTCATTTGATGGATTTGAGTTTGTTTCATAATTCTTCTGTTGTGTTTCTTGTGTGTCATTTGAGTGGTTATTGAGGGGTTCCTCCATAGTATCTTTACCTTTTTCTTGAGTTCCATTATAATTTGGTGTTTCTATTTCTTCCTTCACATTTGATGTGAGGATGACAAATTTATTTAGATTTTACAATCCATTTTTTCGTGTGGTTTCCTTTGTTAGCTTTTTGATATGTGAAACTTTCTATTTTTTATAGGTTGAAATTCAAGTTTTGTTTCCTTTCTAGATTATACAAGCTTTGTTGGACAGTTTCCAAAGATGTGTCCATATTGATGACAAGAAATATATTTAAAAAGGATATGCTCATAATCCAAGGGCTAGGTGTGAACCCCATCAAAAACCTTGATCCCAATGCTATTTAAAAATCATTTTTCAAGTTTATATAATTAAATACTTATTAAAAACTTATAAATAAATTATTGTATAAAAACATTTTATTTTTCCTTTATAATAAGAAACAAATGGATAAAATGATAAACTTAACCAACCTTTTTATTTTTATTTTGCATTAGATGGTGGGTGGTAGCCCTAACACATCGTATATGTTCTACACTTTCAAAATGAAAGAAACAGATACATCATATTTATTTGTGTTTTCATCGCTAAAACCTGTATTTTAGTTCCTAAAGCATTATGTTTAATCATCTTTAGATCATATGGTCAAAAGCTTCAATTTTTTTTTAAAGTCTTTTACGATATTAATATATAAATCAAAATTACCGTTATAGGTCGTATTATATTAATTTATTGTAACATTTTAAGGTTTGAAACCTTTTGCTGCAACCTTTGTACCGAATACCTAAAATTTGCAATGGGCTTTGGAAGGGCTTTCAATACGGATCACATCACAAGTTTTGTATCTGCATGGGCAACCTATATGCCTGGAGTCTATATTTTGTTAAAACATCAGAAAATACAAAACAATATTTATAGTCTACTTAAGCTTATTTAATTGCTCACTTGACTCAAGAGATAGCTCATCTACATAATTCCAGCGAGGTCTGCAATAAATTTTATCAACCATGAATTCATAAGCTTAAGTATGAAAGTAAGAATTAAATAGTTTCTTCAGCGTGTACAAACTGTGGGTCAGATTTCTGTAAGAATTAAATAGTTTCTTCAGCCTGTACAAACTGAGGGTCAGATTTCTCTTACTTGCAAGTGGGTCAACAGTTTTAATTCCCGACTCTACTGCGTTTTTATCTGGTCTCTTTGGAAAAATATATATACTTTTTAATGGTTAAAGAGGGAAAAAGGGATTTGATAAAGTGTGTCTCGTTCTTGAGGAATTAGGGGCAGCGGCCTGCGCATATCAAGTTACTGCTTGTGAAGATATCAGTGACTTTTTGTTTTTAATATAAGTCACTGCTTGTGAAGATATCAAGAGGATTTTGGCCTTACAAATTTAAAAGTCAAAGCAGAGCTATTCATTTTTTAAAAGTTTAACATTGAAAATTATATAGATAGATAGATACAAATAACAGAAGGCAAAATACCAAGCATATTATTTGAGAATGGTAATCACCAGGGTGCAAAAGGGCCAGTCCCCCAAAAATAATCCCCTAAAGAGAGGATCACTACAACATAAATGAGATCTCATCCAAGCAAAAATACAATAAAAAGGCCTACTGGATAGGTAGACCCAATGCTTCCAAAGCAACAATTTTCATTAATCGCGAAGGGAAATTGTCTTCCCAAATTCTGAATTGACCACTATCCACCTCCAAATTGGCCATAACATGAGCATCCGGGTTACCTTCCCTATAAATATGCTCAATTTTAACTTCTAATATACCTTCTAGAATCTTCGACATGTCCTTAATAATATCTAGGGTGAAACAATTGTCAGTCTTTCCAACATGCAGATCTTGAAATGATGTTCAAGGAGTCACCTTGAATGAGAAGTCTTCTGAAGCCCCTCTCAAAAACCTAATGAACACTTGAGAAAAGTACCTTAGCTTCAACTAGGTGGTTGGTTTGAATACCATAATCTTCAACGTAAGCCCAAATGACCTCCTTATTATCATTTCTAACAATACCCCCTCCACCAGCCCTCCTGGGGTTACCTTTGGCAACCCCATCAAAGTTTAGAATGACCCACCCTTTAGCTGTTTTATGCCATCTAGTAGCCAATATTTTTTGAATAGTGGATATAGAAGCAGAATTCCCTAGATTCAAATTCCAACTAACAATAGCCCCTTTCTCCATAGCTTCCTCCCTATCATTTCCAATAGCAAAGACATTCAGGTTATTCTCAATAGCATCTTTAATCCTTCTATAAAGACAAAGGATTCATCTCTAGCAATATCCTTGAAAATTCTTTTGTTCCGCTCCCACTAGATACCCCATAAAAAATGAGGAAGAACCAGATCCCACACCCTAGTGAGGCTATGACTGATGAAGGGGATTTCCATTGAGTGAAAAATTCCTCAAAATTTTGAGGTAATGCTCATTTAATAGAAAAAGAATCCAATAAAGCATTGAGCACCTTATTTGAGAAATCACAATGGATGAAAATATGATCTACAAATTCAACATCCTTAGAACATGAGACAAATATTGGAAATATGGAATCCTTTCTTACATAAATTATCAATAGTCAAAATTTTATTTTTCAAAAAAATCCACAAAAAAAACAATCTTGGGGATCAAATTAGGATATCAAACCCTTTCTATCGAAAAATATCCTCCCCTGGACAAAGATTAGGCCTCATATGCAGTCTTGACGAAAAAAAGACCCTTAGGAGAATGAGTCCATAGAAGGAAGTCCATGTCATTCTGTTGAGGAAGAAAGTACTATTGTAGCAACATGTTCAAATTTTTCAAACTCTGAAGGATCCGAAGATCAGTTGTATATAAAGTTAGATGCTTCCAAATCCTCTTACTATTAGTGATGATTATGTAATAAATTAATTTTGTTGGATTGAAAACAAATTGTGTAGAATAGTACAAAACACAAGATAAAAATCTAAGGATACATATTGCTCAAATTGCTACTGTAAAACACATAAAATACTGCTGAAAATTATTTCTATTAAAAACCTCAATGCATTGTATCATGATGTTGCTACACCATTCAACAAATCGTAAATGCTTGTTCCATATAACTAAGGATGATCCACCCAAATGGGATGGATGGATAGATTAACTAATGAGGATACACAAATATATAGAATCATTACAATAACTTTTCTTAACTATAGACCCTGTTTTTATATCTTTAGATTTATCTTTTTATCCTTTTTGCTTTCTTGGATTTTTTCTTGCTTTTTTGGGATTTTTGTTTTTTTTTTAGCTTTTTGGTAATTTTGCATCACCAACTCTAACATTCCCCCCTTTGATGCAAAAATGGTGAAATATCCAACTTCATATTTAGCTTCATATTCAAAAACTGAAATCACACACTTTGCACTACTCTTTCAACATAGTTTATGCTTTTGCTTTTCTTCTTTTGTTGTTGCTTTTCTTTTCTTATTTTGTTGCTTTTATTTTCTTCTTCTTTTATTTGTTTGCTTTAGCTTCCATACACTGCTAAAAGTATGAAGTAACTAGGACTCAAATATAGGACCTCCATCTCTTGAGGTTGCTCCATCGATGAGCTTCTGGCTCCTCCTTGAACCAACCTATGATTCAAATGTAGGATTCTTATTCATTGCTCCAACATTCTCCCTAAGCCACATTGCAAGTGCTTGGGACTCCTAGCTTCAACACCAACTCTAAGCTTTAAATTGACTCTTAACTTCAACTCTTTATTTTGATGCTAACTTTAGCTCTGATATCATTTGTTGAAAATTTGCTCTGCCTCTGATGGAGATAATAGAATAAATAACAAGACAATATTAAAAGAGTTAAACAAAAAAACAGAGCAATGAACCCAAAAAAATAGAACTGCAGATATCAACACAAAAAGCTCAAAAAACTTTTTTTCTTCTTCTTTTATTTGTTTACTTTAGCTTCCATACCCTGTTAAAATTATGAAGCAACTAGGACTTAAATCTAGGACCTCCATCTCTTGAGGTTGCTCCATCGATGAGCTTTTGGCTCCTCCTTGAACCAGCCTACGATTCGAATGTATAAGTCTTATTCATTGCTCCAACATTCTCCCTAAGCCACATTGCAAGTGCTTGGGACTCCTAGCTTCAACACCAACTCTGAGATTTAAATTGGCTCTTAACTTCAACTCTTGATTTTGATGCTAACTTTGGCTCTGATACCATTTGTTGGATCGAAAACAAACTATGTAGAATAGTACAAAACACAAGACAAAAATCCAAGGATACATATTGCTCAAATTGCTACTACAAAACACATAAAATACTGCTGAAAATTATTTCTATTAAAAACCTCAATGCATTGTATCATGATGTTGCTACACCATTCAGCAAATCGTAAATACCTATTCCATATAACTAAGGATGATCCACCCAAGTGGGATGGATGGATGGATTAACTAATGAGGATACACAAATATATAGAATCATTACAATAGTTTTTCTTAACTATAGACCATGTTTTTATATCTTTAGATTTATTTTTTTATCCTTTTTGCTTTCTTGGATTTTTTCTTGCTTTTTGGGATTTTTGTTTTTTTTAGCTTTTTGGTAATTTTGCATCACCAACTCTAACAACTTTTTCTTCATATTTCAGTGACAAAGAAACCTTCAAATCATAAAATTTGGGACTAAGAAAGAGGGGTTCAGGAAGAATCCAAGTATCCTCCCAAAAGAACACATCCTTACCATTCCCAATCTGCCATTGCATACCCTCCACAACCAAATATTTAACCCCCAACAAACCATTCCAAATCACAGATCCCCTAGGAGGAGCAACACTTCTAAAAAAAAGAATGTGGTTTTCCATATACTTACCTCTCATAATATATTTCCACATATGGTCCTCCTCAACACATAATCTCCAAGCTATTTTTGCAATCAATACCTTATTGAACAACAATAAAGTTTTTATCCCAAGACCACCTTCTTTCTTAGAAAAGCAATCCCTATCCCAAGATACAAGGGACACCCTCTGTTTATCCTCAACCCTCGCCCATTGAAATCTCCTAAATATATGGTCAATCCTCCTAACTTTGAAAGGCATTCTAAAAAGAGACATATAATAGACAAGAATACTTTGGAGGGTAGTTTGAATCAACTGCAACTTACCTGCTTGGCTCAGGAGATTACCTTTCCACCCAGCTAACTTACATTGAATCCTATCCAACATAGGAGACCACAACTCCTCCTTCATCATCCCAGTAAAAAATGGAATACCTAGATATAAATTAGGAAGGTTAGCAATGCCACAATAAAAAATTCCTATAATTCTATGTTGAAGCTACCCCCAACTATTCACAAAAAATATTTGACTTTTATGGAAGTTAATTTGCTGATTGGAATATTTCTCATAAAACTGTAAAATATTCAAGAATTCCTTATCCTCTCTCATAGTAGCCTCCCCAAGAAGTGCAATTTCATCTACAAACTGTTGACAATAAATTACCTCTACAATACCAACAAGCCTAATGCCCTTAATCTTAGAGGATAAAATATCAGCAAGAATTGGTCTTTCTAAAGCTTCAGCCATCAAAATAAAAAGCTATGGAAACAAGGGATCACCTTGCCTAATACCTCTTTACTCCCAAAAAACCACTTGAAATCCCACTAATGATGATAGAAAATTTTGCAGAGAAAATACAAACTTTAATCCACTTCCTCCATAGATACCCAAAGCCAAATTTGTGGAAAACCTTGTCAAGGAACTCCCAAGAGACCCTGTCATAAGCCTTTTGCATATCACATTTAAGAAGAATTCCATCCAATCTAATTTTGGACATAAAATGTAAAGTCTCATGAACTGTAATGATCCCATCCATAATCTGCCTACCATGAACAAAACCACCTTGAAGAGGAGAAATCAATATGGAAAGAATTTTTATTAACCTATTAGCAAGTGTCTTAGTAAGCAACTTATATATAGGGTATTGCATAAGTTGAGGTCTAAAATCCCTTATAGAAGAGGCATAATGTTCCTTTGGAACCAAAACAATAAAGGTAGTATTCCATGCCTGCAACAAAGAGGAAGAAGATTGAAATCCTCTTAAGGCTTCTAAAATATCTCAACCAAGACGGTGTCAAAAACTCTGAAAAAAACTAGCAAGGAACCCATCCGACCTAGGTGATTTGTCCTTATTCATACTAAATAGGTTGGTCATAATCTCATCATTAGAAAATGGGGTATTCAAAGCATTATTCATATCAATTGTCACAACCTGAAGAATGTTCCTTAGAAGTTCCTTCGAAGCATCCCCATCTTCCTCCCTGTAACTAGAAAACAAATCCTGAAATAAGGATATCGTGGAAGTAGTAATTTCTTCCTTATATTTAAGGCATTCACTAGATTCCAATGTAATTTCTCTTATTTTATTAACACTCCTATGTTTTAAGGTTAACAGGTGAAAACTTGGTATTCCTACCCCCCTCATTAAGCCACATAGCTTGAGATTTTTACTTCCAAAAATATTCCTCATTGGCAAGAATATAATGGAATTTTGTAAGAGTAATTTTCTCTTTACTAGTCAGCTCCTCTAACCAATCTTCACTTTGGCCTTTTTCCTCAATTTCCTATAATTCTTGAAATATTTTTTGCTTCCTATGAAAGAGGTTGCTAAAAACCTCTTGATTCCACCTCTTCAAGTTACTTTTTATGATTTTCAGCTTCTTGGCCACTTGGCACATCTTAGTGCCATAAACATTTGTATTCCACCAAGCCTTAATCAAGCCTTCAATATCTGGATGAGAAAGTCGTATTGTCTCAAACCTGAAAGGATAACCTTTCAAGTTTCTCCTCCATGAATTCTAATAGTAATGGGTTGTGATCAGAAGCAATTCTCGGTAAAGTTATCAAAGAGCAATCTTGAACCATGGTAAGCCAACTCACTAAAGCAAGGGCCCTATCAATCCTTGATTGAATCAGATCCCCTCCCCTTCTTATGTTGGACCAAGTGAATTTAGAGTCTTGCAAATAAATATCTACTAGTCCCACGAAGGTCAAGAACTCACCAAACCCCTCCATATTGTCTGAAAAACAACCAAGCCTCCAAGTTTCTCACTAGGGAGTAGAATGAAATTAAAATCACCAACAAGCAGCCATGGTAAGTCAAATGAAGAACCAAGGGCTTTTAAGTCAACCTAGAGTTTCCTTCTATCCACAACAACATTGGGAGCATACACATTTGTAGAAATCCAATAAAAATTACTTTTTTACAATAGAATAAAAAGGAAGAGAATCTATCAACCTGATGAATGAGCTTATCCTCCACAGAATCAAGATTCCAAAGTGTCCATAAAACTTTAGAAGAACCATGAGTAACCCTACTCACACCTTCACACCCCTTCCAAACAAACCTTCATAATATATCAAAATACTCATTGCCCATCTTAGTTTCTTGTACGAAAAAAATATCAGGATTGAAACTTTTTTTAAATTTTTTTAGCACTCTTTGTTTACTCGGGGTATGCAAACACCGAATATTCCACGAGACAATATTCATTAGTTGAAGAATTACAGAGCCTTTCCTCTGCTCAAAGGTAATGTAGGTTGAGATACATTATCCACATCTTGATCTATTTTCTTTAAGAGCACCTCAGATTTTTTTGGTCTGCCTTCCCACTACTTAGATTCATTGTTTTTTGGGTGTTTCTGATGGACTGCATAGAGCCAATTATCCCTTCTTGCTTGCTTCTACTAATTGAAGAAGGAGTTGTTGCTGCTAAGCTATCTTCTTTAGTTTCATATTTTCTTGTTTAGTCATCAAATTATATATATATATATATATATATATATATATATATATATATATATATATATATATATATATATAGATAGAAGAGAGAGAGAGAGAGAGAGAGAGAGAGAGAGAGAGAGAATAGCATCATAAAAAATAATATTTTATTTTATTATAATTGATATAACTGATTATATTGAATGAATGTTTTAATTGATGAAGATATATACTTTAACACAATGAGAATATTAATAACAACCTCTGATGGATATTCAAAAATAAAACTCTTAGCTTTATAGAACTACTATTTTTTATTCCTTTCTAAAATTACTATGATTTTTTTCTTTTATAACTAATGCTTTTTATTTTTACATCTTATTTTATTTTATTTTTTTAAAATAGTTATATGGGACTAAAATGACTCCATCTGTATTACATCATCACCACATAGTGGTATTACAACAAAGCTTAGATATTATCCATGTATCGCTTGGCAATATTTAGACCTTGATCTCATATTTTAAATGTTGAGGAATCTAAGCTAAAACCACTTGATATCTTATTTTATTTTTTCAATTTCTTATTTGTCCTCTTTTTTTCTAAAATCACACAAAATAAATATTATTCTAACACCCTCCTTAATGTTTTAGTTGGGTGGGATGAATAAAAAAAACACTCCAATACACTTAATGAAGTTAGAGTTATTGCATGCATCCAACACTGTGAAGACTTGACATGTTTCAATAGCCGAAGGTAAAGAATTGATAAATATGTTAGTTCCTTGATATATTCTACAATACTTTAACTCAACCATGGCATTTTAAATCAAGTCTCAAACAAAATGATGATGAACTTCAATGTGTTTAAGGAAGCATGATAAATTATTTGCCAATTGAATTGCACTTTGATTATCACAAAATATTATTGTTAGATGACTTTGGTATAGATTAAATTTCTTAAGTAACTTTGTAAGCCACACTATTTCTTGAGATGCCTTTGGCAAACAAATATATTCTGCTCATGTGGATTAAAAATATATTGTAGATTGCTTCTTGTTGCTCCATGAAATTGGACCTTAGACTAGATGAGAGGTATAACTTAAAAGTATATTTTCTATTATCAATATCTATTTAATGATCTAAATATGTGTACCCCACAAGTATATGATCTTCATCATATCTGTATTTCGTACCAAGCTAATATGTGTCTCGAATATACCTTAAATTTTTTTGCTGCCGTCTAATGATCTTGATCAGGATTTGTCATATATCTAGAAATAAGACCATTTGCATATGCAATATCCGATCTTCAGATGGTGAGATACAAAAGACTACCAGTAGGCAGTTTATATAGAGTATTGTCAACTTTATCTCAATTAGATTTGGCACTTAACTTCAATCCAACCTCAAATGGTATATCAACATATTTGCAATCAAGCATCCTAAATTTCTTCAGCACATCAAATGCATATTTCAAATGAGAGAGAAGTATTTTATCCTTTTCTTTCCAAGCTTACATGCCTAAAAAATAAGGCATTAAAATCAAATCATTCATATCAAAAAATTTCTTTAATTATCCCTTAATATCATTAATATATTAAATATAGGTACTAGTTATGATCAAATTATCAACATCCAACACTAGAATAAGTATATATCTCCACAATTCTTCACATGTAGATTTGGATTGGCATTACTCCTTTAAAGCCTCCCTTTTGTGAGGGAATTTTAGCTACCAACATTGCTTTATATCTTTCAATAGCTTCTTATGAAGTAAATTTAGTCTTGTAGTGCCACTTACATTTGACCAAGTTTTGACCCTTTGGAAGTGTTTTCAACTGCCATATATCACTCTTTATGAATGAATTATACTCATTTTTTATTGCTTCTTCCCACTCTAACTTACCTCAAGCTTCTTCATATGTTTTCATATCATCAACCTGCATAAATCTAGTCATGAGAACTTAAATGGTAAAGTATCTTCTTAGAATTTGTTCATATATATCACCAATACTCCTTTTCTTCCAAGAGAAGTCTCGTCATATTCATCTTGTACATATTTAGTTGTTTTTGCTTCACTTGTAGATATTCCTATTGTACATATAAAATATGTGCCTATTGCATCTATAAAAGATGTCCTTGTTACACTTTTATAAGACGTCTTTGTTACACTTGTAAAATATGTCCCTGTTGCATGTGAGTTAGTATTAGTATCAACATATTCACTTTCATCATAAAGAATCATAATTAAAAGAATAGAAGATCTATTATCATCATTTGTAATAAGAGTTGAATCCTCATCAAACAAGACAACTCTCTTAATATAGTTTTTTTTGGTTTTGGAATCATACAACTTGTAGGCTTTAGACTTTTCACTATAACTAATCATGATGTATTTGACACTCTTCTTTTCTAGCTTTATCCTTTAAGAATAAGAAAAATGAATATAAGCATCACAACCAAATACTCAAATGTGAGAAATGATTGGTTTTCTACCACTCCAATCTTCTTTAGGAGTTACATTCCTAACCATTTAAGTAGTACTTCTATTCAATATGTATGTAGTTTTATTAATTTCTTCAGCCCAAAATTTGAAATTCATGCTCTTTGAATGCAATACACATCTAGCCATTTCCATCAAGGTTTTATTTTTTTTTCTACCACTTCATTTTGGAGGAGTGTAAGTAACAATAGATTCTTTATTTATTTGCAATAATTGAAGAGAGATTTTTCAAGAATTTAAGACCTCTATCTGTTCATAATATCTTAATTTCCCACTTTACTTTTTAACAAACATCTTCAATTCCTTGAATTTATTAAACACTTCAACTCTAGTCTTCAAGAAATGAACTCAAATTATTCTATTGTCGTCATTAATGAATGTGAGTGCATGCCTTAAACCCGAGAGTGATGGAGTATGAATTGGACTCATAAAGTCACTATGAACCAAGTGAAGATGAACTTGGGATCTCCATGATCTTTCTCATGTGAAACTCTTTAGATGTTGTTTTCCTATAATACAACCTTTACAAACTCCATGCTTTTGTGTAGTCTTTTGCAAACCATACACCATGTTGAGCTTTGATATTAGTCCCAATCTTCAGTAGTTGACATGTCCCATCAATTTATGCCATAATTTGCACTAGCACATGTTTGTCTATTTTCATTCTTAAATCCATTGAATAAATACAAATTGTTTTCAACTCTATCTATGACAATCACTTTATGATTTTGATTCAAATCCATAAATTAAATATTAATTGACATAGAATTCAATATTATGACCTTGCTTAGTAATTTGAGAAACATAAATCATGTTTATCATTAAATATGGAGTAAACATCACATTGTTTACCATTCCATTCTCAACACTAATATTTTCCTTTCCTTAGATTTCTAAACTGCTATTATCACCCAAAAATGTATTTCTTATTTGCATCCTCATTAAGTGACATAAACCTTTCTTTATTATGAGACATATGTTGAGTTGCACTAGAATAATTGATCCATTCTTCATCAGAGGATTTATAAGCCTTAGGAGTAATAACAAGAGCATTACATTTTGAATTACTAGAATTAGAAACTATCTTTATTTCTTTCCTTGGCCTTGATTCTCATGAAACATTCATTGGTCTTATGTCTTGTCTTCATACAATAGTTACATTTTGAATAGGACTTGGGCTTATTCTTTTGACCTTCGTAATTCTTGGATGAGTTATACTTGAAATATTTTTTGTCTTGCTTTGAGCGAAAGTCTTTCCTATAGATTTGATTTCCACATGACCATCGTCAACAAAAATTTCTCATTCCTTTGCTATTATCTTTTCTTCTTGCACTAACTCTACATACAAATCGTTAGATGTAGTACTACCTAATTTTTTAATAGTGTCAAGACCTCTAATAAATGATTGGTAGGATCTTGAAAAACTTTTTAGAATCATGTAAACAAAATATTTATCCTCAATATTCTTACTAATTGAGACAATATTTCATTTTTTTATTTCATCTTAGTAAGATGAGGAACTATTTCTTGTGAATCTAAAAGTTTCATATTATGCAACTCTAAAGGAAGATTAAGTATCCAAATATCACCTAAGTTTTCATATAAATTCTTCCATGTGCTCCAAACTATGATTCCACTCTTTTCATTATGAAATTTGAGAAGCACATATTTAAAATGTAATAGATTAATAAATGTAGATGATTTTATATCTCTCTTTCAATTTGTCAAGATTTGTTTTTGGGCTAGCATTTTTTTCTCAATATCAATCAAAAGCTCATAGTAATTTCTTAGAGTTAAAAATAATTATTTTATAAATCCAATCATAATAATAATTTTTATCATTTAATTTGACTTGAGGAAAAGGTTTATTAAGTCCATATTGAAGCTAACCAAAAGATCCTAGAGTTTGGGATGGTGATCCTACTGGGAAAAACCAAGCTTCCAAGATCTAGTGAAGGAGGGGAATAAAAAAGTGTAGAATACATCCCAAATTTTTTTAGCCATGTCACACAAACAAGTAAGATTTTGAAGAATTACAAAATTTGCATTGAGGGGAATATGTAAAATGAGAGTCAAACTTTTAGAAGTTGAAAGTTTTTGATGTAGAACCCACCATCCAAGAAGTTGAGTTTTAGATTCAACAAGAGATTTCCAAATTTGAGCAACAAGAGACTTCCACTAGACATTGGTAAAATTGACTTTCCACTTGACATTGAGCTTAAAGTCCAATGGTAAAGGACACAAAAGATTTTTGTAGATCCAACTAGATTTAATGGAAGAGATTCTATTATCATTCAGTCATCTCCGATCAGTCCATATATTTCAGATAGTTATTCCCAACTTGATAAGGACCTCACATGGAATGGAAGCCACAATGAAGCCATAAGATTCCTTGAACAGAGAGGGAAGGGAAGCATATTTGGAAGTTCATATTGAGAAAGGTGTTTATGGGTTCCACTCCTCCATGGGGTATTTTTTTAGCAAACTTGACCTTTGATCTTTTGTTACATTTGGGATGCATTCATTCCCATGTTGTTGGAGCTTCTAGTACACTAGGAGATGTTATTGATAAGCTTCATCAAATATTTCACATGATCCAAGATCTTCAAAATTTCTAGTAGGAAACAAAAAAATAGTAAACAATGATGAACCAGTTCATGAACTCATTACTTCTATTTCTTCCTTAAAGACTTTAGAAGATATAATGAAGGACATGCTCAAAACTTCTCCACATAACAACATCTCCCATAGATGAATGATGATATCAAGCATATTGCAAAAAGACACAACTATAGTCTCTTTGTTACCATTAAATTGTATTTATGTATACCTAAACGATACTTTATTCCTTATCCACCTCATTTTTTTCGGTTGATGGACATTGCTAACACTATATTATTATAATGTTATGATTGATAGACGATGTTAACACCATATTATTATAATGTTCTAAGTGATGACATAACATAATCTACTTTTTATTTACTATTAAGAAAACAAAAAAAAAAACTAACCAAATTAAATATCTATACCTTAATTAACTTATAACTTTTATCCTAAGAAGGCTACCATACTAAGCATAGTTTATAAATTGAAAACTAAGCCATCATGAAGAGAAAGAAATATATCTAGGTGCAATAAGGGCACTAAAATATAACACTTCACTTGTAGTGAAGATAAAATAGATTAGAGTGCAATAACAACACTAAAATGTAGT
This sequence comes from Wollemia nobilis, assembly GCA_028583015.1. NCBI lineage: Eukaryota > Viridiplantae > Streptophyta > Pinopsida > Araucariales > Araucariaceae > Wollemia > Wollemia nobilis. Next base: position 16,308,550 of record JAQPPZ010002979.1, read on the forward strand.
ACTTTATATTTAGCAAAAATAAAATAGATTGTTATTAATAGAATTATTACTCAAATAAATAAATAAATAAATAAATAAATAAATAAATATATATATATATATATATATATATATATATAAAATTAATGCTCAGCCATATATAAAAATAAAATTATTAATTTTTTCAAAATATAAGTGTTAACTTTTTAATATATAATAATATTTACTATTCTATTGTGTTAGGTGGATTGGTAAGACTTTGGGCATTTATCAAGAGGAGACCTAGGTTCAAATCTCGGGGGCATGCTTAATAAGGACAAAGACAGTAGTCTGACTTGAGTTAGCTAGTAATGGCGGTACCAACTCTGAGCCACCGTGGATCTCTCTCACTCCAGAGTGCGTCGTCTTTACTAGCTTAATGATTTGACCTAACCCGAGGAGAATGTCTGACCCGTTCCCAGCTGTTAAAGATGAAAGGATGTTACCCTTTCCCCATTAAAAAAACATTTACTATTTTATTTTCACCACAGTTTTACTTTATTTTTATAATAATAATAATTTTTTAATATATACAAAATAAACATTAAAATATTCGTTGCACCTTTAAGCTATGGTTAATTTTATTTATTATGTTCTCTTTCGAACGAGGACTACCAGTCTATAGATCTCTTAAAAAATAGAAAATAAAAGTATGTGAGCTCTTATTAAGGTATATTCGTTGCACCTTTAAGCTATGGTTATTTTATTTATTATGTCCTCTTCCTGAACGAACGAGGATTACCAGTCTAAAGCTCTATGGTCAGGAATTCGATCTCTTAAAAAATAAAAGTATGCGCACTCCGTATATTCGTTTTTTTCAGTATAATTGAATCAGCACACAAGATGGCGGTTGACGAATAAGTGACCGTACATTGCTATTCAGTATGCAGAGTAATGTCTACGGCTGAGCATTGTTTGGCATTTTGTGTTGATTGTGCTCAGGCAAAATCAGATATCAACAATTTAATGAAAATAATTCTCTTCACACAACCTCCGACATTTGAGCAGGATTGTATTATTACTACAACTCTAGTCTAGAGAGCTGTACAGGTTCTTAATTGAATTTTGTTTCTTAGTGTCCTTACATCCTTAATTTACTCAACAAGTTATCAGGTCTCCGCCTCGATCCAAAACATATTCAGCGATAGGATTTTATGACTAGCAAATTTTAATCAACCGTAGCTCCAGATAGTGATAATGCAGTCTCAATTTTAAAGCAGGGGACGATTTACTAAAATAAATCTATAGAGTAGACATCATGCGTTGTCCAACAAATCGTACTAGAAATGACCGACATCACAGTCACAGTCACAGTCACAGTCACAGTGGGGTTCATGGGACACTCATCTCGGGGGGGTGGGGTTGCTTCCAATCACAATTCACACTTACTTGGGAGTACAATGTTATTAACATACATCATCATTATTATTATTGTGACTTGTTGTCACCGGGACCAGTTTGTACTCGTCTTAGTCTTAGACGGTTTTCCTTTTCCTTTTCATTGAAGGGTGTCCATGTCTATCTTCACGAGGAAGAGATAAAGAAATGGAGTTTTTTTTTTTTTTTTTTCCTTTTCATTGAAGGGCGTCCATGTCTATCTTCACGAGGAAGAGAAAAAGAAATGGAGTTATCTAGTACAGGTGGGAGCAGCAAAGTAGCAACCAATGGTGTAAGCATTCAACGTTAATTCCTCTAACAGAGACAGCCTTGTAAAAATCTCTGTGGGATTCAGTCGTACGACCCTTTCGTTTTTCTAATTGATTGTGATATTAATTATTATTTTGAATTGAATAAGAAAACATCAACTACGTAAATCTTTGATTGTATTAATGTGTATTACGTTGTTGCACGTATGGGTTAATCTATACTATTGATTTTTTAACTGATTTGTTGACATATTAAATGTTATTTCTAATTAACTATCCACCTATCCATTGTTAATAGAAATAAAAATGATTATTTTTAAAGGCTGTCGATTGGTAAATTTTAGTAAGAAGAAATTTAGGGTTAAACTTTGAAGTTATTGGTAAGTTCCTCGGCAAGATGTTTAACAAGAAGAGAACCATTTCAAGTTCAAATTTTGGAAACAAGCTATTGGTTCATGTCTATAAAATAAAATAAAGGTTACAATAACAACTCCAAAAATTTGAATCAGCAGGATATTCCCTTTAATCAACTACCAATGGGAAATTTTTTTTTTGGTGTTGGTTAATTAACTGGAAGAACTGCGTATAATTTTTTTTTTTTTTTTTAATGAGTTTACACAGGTTTTTACGCATTGAGGGGGACTTGAACCTTGAATTTTTTTTGAACCTTGATTTTTTCAAAGAGAGGTTAAAGCCCTTACTAAACCTTAAACTTAGAGGTCAAAACCCTTACCAAACCTTAAACTTCACAAAGAGAAGCCAAAACCTTTACCACCACAGTAAAAATTACGTATAATCTTAAACTCAATAATATATCCACTATTTTTATTTTTTATTTTTTAAAAGTGTACAAGCACGATTATGAAACAGAAAAGGAGTTCATTTTCAGAAGTGTACAAAGACGATAATTTTTTTAAATATTATGAGAAAAATATGGAGTTATGTTTATTTTTATTGTTGTGTAATATAACATAATAATATTAACACAATAATATTATATTTAGATATTTTTTTGTTTGAAGTTATTTTGTTATGATAAAATATATATATATATATATATATATATATATATTTTTTTTTTAAGTTTGCATTTTTTATATAACATCAGTAGAAGTTTTGATAATATTTTAAGTTTGCATTTACTGGGTTTGTATGTTCTTTGTTATTGAGTTGGATAATGGTAGTTGTCATATTATGGTTGTATTTGAACGTTTTAAGATTGAAATTAAAATTTTCAAAGTTTAAAAGGATTAATCAAAAATATTTATAAAGGTGGAGAGATTAAATATACAATAGAATAAATTGTAAAAGGAATTTAAGTAAAGCAAAAGAAATATATTTTGCATATTTTTGGTACACCAATAAACATAACAACCCAAAACATAGGATTGTCTCTCTTCTTTGTATGTGAATACCAATTTTTTACTTTTTCAAACATCCATTATTCATGAATTCATTCATCTATATATATAGATAGATAGATGGGGGCGTGCTATTGTGCATGAATTTTCCTCCTATTAATAAAATTAATGTTGCCTACCATAAATTTAACGCCACAAATGTATCCAAAGTATGGGATAAACCCCTATAATCAGTGGTTGTATGATAAGTTTGGCCACCTGATGACAATGTTATAAAGGTTTAAATTTTTCAATTTTCATGGTGAAAAATGCTATCACCAATTTTTCAATTTTCATGGTGAAAAATGCTATCACCAATTACAATTTTGAATCACTGATTAGTTTTCAACAATTACAATCTTATATGTGCTATTAAAGAAATAGTTAATATAATATATTATTTGGAAAACACTCAAAATCTAATTTTCAATGATACTAAAATCAAGAAAATTTAATATAATGTGACCAAATTATAACATAAATTATCTTCAAGCATAGGTCCAACCTTGAATTTATAAGCAAAGAGCTTGAATGACATTTTTGGGGTTTGCAGGTTGGAGGCTTAAGAATTGGTAATTGTCTATATGTAGAAGAGGGGATCTCCTAACTACCTTTGGAATAATAATAATTTGTAATACAAATTTAGGCTGATTAGGCACATTTATTTTCCATGTGTACAAGAGAATAGTAATATAAATTTAAAACATAAAATTGAGCTAATTGAATATGGACATGATGAATATTTGCATACTTATCCTTCCAAGTGTTATTGAAAAAAAATTAATAGTTATGCTCACAAAAATACTTATGTAAGACTTTCAAAATGTAACCTCATGATCATAAGCCTTAAAATTGTTTCTTGTTGCAATTTTGATGGGTAATTTAGTTCCCCTTTATCTCCATTTTCCATTGGTTGTGATTTTATTTTTGCTTCAAATAACTCAAATTTCCTCTTAATTTCTATGATATGGCTTTCCAATCTATGCAATCTTACATGGTAATAGAGAAAATATTTTTGTTCCTTTCATAGAGCCAAGGGATTTAATTTCGACCATTAACAACATGATATTTATTGGAAATTTGAGGCACTTGACATTGACATGGAGGCCCAAAACATCGTTAATGAGTTTAATTTCCTTTACAACTATGTCTTTGACCACTTTGACATCGACCAAAACAACACGGTGGGGTTGCTAAGTTCGTATTTTAAAGATTTTTATAGTCAACTACTCCAATCAATACCTTAATTCTTAGATTTTTGAATAAATTTGTTGATAAATTTGGATAGAAGCAAACTCCTTACTATTGAATTTTGCCATTGATTAACGAATTAAAGTAAAAACAATATTATTTTAAAAAATCCTTCTAATAAATTGAAAAATCATCCAACACATCCAATATTGAAGATACCAATATTATCAGGAATCCTTTGGTGAGGAGAACAAGAAATATAAGATAAAATTTGAAGCTAAGACATATATAATTAATGTGAATTAAATGTCAAACCAAAATGAGATGTATAGTTTAGCATGAAGTTGAGACCAAGTACTATGAGAGGAAGACATATTGTAAAGATTCTTATAAAGGAAGAAATCTTGGAAATTACATCTAGATAGTTGCAAAACTTTTAAATGTGTAACTTGGGCTTACTCCCACTAGAGATTAGCTTGTGGGATGATGATAAGTTGAGCTTGTCCACACTAGAAAAAGCTCCAAACCCAAGGTTATGTCAACCAATCAAAACCATTGATGACATAACTTGAAATTATTTTAAAGAGCTTTACAACCCAAATACTAACAAGGATTAAAACCACTTTGATACCAATAACATGACTTTGTATTTGATTAATTTTTATTAATAAAAGAAGGCCTTAAATAGATTACATATGCACAAAAAATCATCTCAAACAAGTAAAGCATATTTTATGGAGTTTTAACAGACCAATAGACAAAACATAAATAATAGAAACAATAAACAAAACTTGGTAGCACGTTGAACTGCCCCAAATGGGTATAACAACTTGCACAATTTGCTTAAGAGGGCACAACAAACTAAACAAACAAGGGATACATTATTCCTCATTATATCTTGAAAGTCTGTTTTTAGTTGTTTAGCTTAAGCATTTGTTGTACCCTTTTATACCATTTAATAAGGGATTAATAATAGATTGTATATCTAATAATACATTCTAATAATTTTTATTTAAAAATATTTTCTTATAAAAATTCAAGTGAAAATTCACTTTCAATGGGAAGAAAAGTCTCTAAAATACTAGATGTTAAATTTCTTTATATAGAATTCCTAATCATGTGAAGTAGATCTTGAATTTTCAAACTTTAAATTAGTGAGAACTTTTAGTACTTAGACACACACACATGGATTTTATAAATTTGATAATTTCCTAAATTACTTAAAAATCATTTTTCATGATTTGGATGCATAACACTATGATACTATTAATCAAGGAGTCATGAGTTAATTTGATAAAAATGATCTTTAGGTCACAACCAAACCAACATACTCTTTGGGCATGTGACACTCCCTTTTATGTTTAAGAAAAACTATCACTTATTCTTATATTATTAATGTAGTTGTATACTTCTTTGGTTTTTGATCTTTTGATAAAGGTGATAGTAAATTGAGTCTTGTCAATTTGTCTAAGACCAAGGTACAAAAACTAAAGGTAATTCTTAAGGTGACAAACAATCAAACATCTCTTGGAGTTATTCTTTCAACAACATATAGTTTTTTCTTTACCTTATCAATATAGTTATGTCATAAGGTTGAGTTGCATAGCCGAGTTGGTGTGAGATGGCCAGTTGAGGAACGCGATCCATATGGTGCAGATCCATGCAACTCCAGTTCAAATCACACAGGTTTACCATAAAAAGTTCACCTTTGTAGCATAAAATGAGAAGGTGAGCCTGACCCCATTGAACATAAGGTCCATGGTTCGAACCTCTATGATGCGAAGGGGGACAAAAAAAATCTCTTGTAGCTTCCCTCTAGATAGTGGTATACGCGGATGGGATGGTATTGTCGACCACCTAAGAGTGGCTCTTGATGTTTCTTTCTAACCTAAAATTTTTAGTCCACATTTGTAGTGTAAGTGGAGAAGGTGATCATGGCCCATTGAACAAGAGGTCCACAGTTCAAAACTCTATGATGCGAAGGGAGACACAAAAAAAATCTCTTGTGTATTCCCTCTAGATAGTGGTATACATGGATGGGATGGTACTGTCAGTCACCTAAGAGAAGCTTTCATGATTATCTCTATACCCTAAGAGTTTAGTAGTGCTACTAGGGTTGAGCAATGCTAGGTTAGTGAAGGCAAGCAACAATTTTGAGCGATGTTTAGGCAGCAAAGGGGAGTAGTTCTAGGGCTAAGCAATACTAGGAAAGTGTTGAGCAATGGATAAGTAGTGTGAACAACAATGGAGCAGGGCAGAGGAGCTAGCAATATTCAAGGAGTTGGAGGGCATGGTGGTCAATAGTATGGTAGAGGTGCTAGAAATTGGCATGGGGTTGGAGGGCCTGGTGGGCAACAAGAAGACGTGGTTTTCGAGAGAATGGTCTTGGAGGAAGTGGAAAAATGTATGCTTGATAGTCTTGGGTATCCTCTAGTATACCTGTGAGTGGGCCCCCTAGGCTTGGCCATTTGTTTAATCCTGGAGTATCCTCCTTTATTGCAGTTATGTCTAGAGGTGTTTGTCCTCGATCTACAAAGCCTCTTTTTGACCTTTCTTAGGTTAGCAACAAGCTGGTTGTTTTGGATGAACTTTTGGAGGTAATGAAGGAGGAAGGGTTATGGAATTTGGTTGGTAAATTTCAAGGTAGACGATCGGATATTGATGCTATTCGATATTGGGCTATTCCCAAATGGAAGCACCAAGGCTCACTCGAGATTGTGGCTATGTTAAATGCATTCTTCCTTATCAATTTGAACTACGAGGAGGATTCAAAGTACATCCTAGGTGGTGGCCCCTAGTTATTTGGTAAGAGGGGCATTTTACTTCAAAAATGGAGCCCAAAATTTAACCCCAATACTTAGAAAGTGAACTTGGCTCCCCTTTGGGTATAACTACTTGATTTACCATTTCACTTTTGGCACAAAGATAGGTATTGCCAAAGCTATTGGGGACTTGGTTTGGATTGACTTGGCTACCAGAGCCAAGACCAGGTTGATTTTTATTAGAATGTGCATCATGGTTAACCCGAAGATGAATTTACCAGATCATATGGAGCTTATTTCCAAGCAGGGTCCTTGGATTCAGTTGATTGTTTATGAAAATAGACTCAATAAATACTCCTCCTATAAGAAATTCGACCACTCATATAGATCGTATCATAAATATCCAGGCAATGGTAATAAAAAAAAGAACTATACTCAAAAACCAGCTAGTAAGGCTCAAGATCAGTCAATGATAAGCCTAAACCCTCACTTCAAGATAAGCCTCATCCAAAAGAAAGGATAATGGATCAAATTTCCTTAGTGCAGTTAATGAGGCTGGTGAAGCTATAGTTTAGAGTATAGATCCACCTAATGATAGAAATCTTAATCAGGTTCTTCTGGAAGACTTGATAACAAAAACACTCATTCCATCAAAGTTCTTACAAAACTCATACTAGTACCTTATTTCTCAAGAGCCAGTTGTAGAGGAGCTTTATTTTCCTTAGAAATTTAATGATGCTCTTGGTTAGGATTCTTCCACGTTACTTGATTTTAAATGGTCACCGTGTCCTATGATGAGATATTCAAGCACAGCCAAATCCAGACCCAAAACTAGAAGCACTCAAAAATGCCAGATTGATGTTAGAGCTAATTGAAAGGTAGGCAAGCCCTCCATTAAAGCATTAAGGATTTGTGAGGTAGACTCAGATGTAGCGGAAAATCTCTAAACTCAGTTGAAATTTGAGAAAGAGAAAGATACCAAAGGTAAGCAACTAAAACTTGATACATTATGTAACTTTCCATGTTCTCCGAATGGGAAATTGCTTCCAAATCCTGTAAATGAAGCTATTATCCTAGAATATTAGAGGCTTGAATGGACCTTCCAAATAGCAAATTTTGACATCAATGAGAAAAGAAGTAAAGTATTTTTATCCAGGAAACTAAGATGGATAGTTCTAATGCTGAGTCAGTTAAAAATATAGTGGTAAGACCCCAAGGTCTTACTATAAAATTATTAACAAATTAATGTAAATGTAATCGTAGGCCACTCAAAGGGGGCTCCCTTGTAATCGCTTTGCCACTATAGGGGGCTCCCTCCTTAGAATATATGCTTATTATTCTTCTTATTAGATGATTTGATATGGATGGCCAAACTAATATATATATATCTACCCTAAAGCTACGTTGGTGAAGAGACATGATGGTTCACATATGAAGAGACGTGATGGTTCATGTTATGAAGGGTTGTGATGGTTCACTTTATAAGTTAATAATATAATAATTAAATGATTAATAATACTAACTAATACTAACTAATAATATTAGGATTGAGGATCCTAACATGCCACCCTCCTTAAAAAGAGCTTTGTCCTCAAAGCTCAAGGTGAGGAGCTTTATCTTTTGTTTTCCAAGAAGGATTTGCGTAAGTTCTTGGACTCTTTTAATGGCATCCTTTCATAGGTAGGGATATCGAGAAGGATGAAGCATTAGCGGGGGGTTGCCAAGAACAATAGTAGAATCTTCCTTAGGAAAATCATGATGACGATGGGAGGGCAACCCTTGGGGTTCCTCAAATACTTCAGAATGATGCATCAAAAGTGATGGTAATGATTTCATATCCTTTTTTGGTTCCTTGGTAGAGCCAACGGAGAAGGAGTGTGTAGTCACTTTGCGTTGGTTCCGAATAGGTTTAGTCATATGGCAAGAACTCACTATTGGTGAGGAAGATATGTGTAGGTCTTGTAGAGTGCATGTTTGGCTAGCATTGATCACTTTGGGTATGTATACCTCATCCTTGCTTGTTACATCAATCACTTCTTGCACATCGACCTCATTGTCTTCATTGCGATGAGTAGGTGCACTGGTCGCTTCGGACACAACTACCTCATCTGCTTGCTCTATGGAGAGACAGGGATCAACTTCCTTCAATAAATACAATGTTAGTGTAGCACATTTATGGTGGGGTCCAAATTGTTCATCACAATTATCATAGAGTCCTTTTGCTCGTCGTTCCTTCATCTCCTCAAATCTAAGATTTTTAATTCATAAAGTTCAGTTAGTTTTGGGGGTTGTGTAAGTGCTTTGTGCCCTTCCATTATGCATTGGTTTGGGAATGATGTAAGTGGTCAACAATTTTTCCATAAGTGGCTTCCATAATCGTTGTTGTGCATTGATTTTATCTTTAGCTAATTTTGCCAATACATAGGTCTGCATCATGGTATAGGGATTGAACCTTGTCACCTCCATTCTAATTTCCTATTTTAATCCCCTAATGAAGCCATTGATGAGAATTGATTCATTCAATATTGTGTTGTGTTTGGTGATATCCTCAAACCGATTTTGATACTCACGCAAAAAAGTGATTTGATGAAGATCTTTGAGCAATTCCCACATGATTGGGTCCCACATGGCTCTGATACCAAATGGTAAGACCCCAAGGTCTTACTATAAAATTATTAACAAATTAATGTAAATGTAATTGCAGGCCACTCAAAGGGGGCTCCCTTGTAATCGTTTTGCCACTATAGGGGGCTCCCTCCTTAGAATCTATGCTTATTATTCTTCTTCTTGGATGATTTGATATGGATGGCCAACCTAATATATATATCTACCCTAAAGCTACGTTGGTGAAGAGACATGATGGTTCACGTATGAAGAGATGTGATGGTTCATGTTATGAAGGGTTGTGATGGTTCACTTTATAAGTTAATAATATAATAATTAAATGATTAATAATACTAAATAATACTAACTAATAATATTAGGATTGAGGATCCTAACATATAGTTTGGAAGGAGGCGAGTTTTACAAAAAACTTTGCCAATGGAGCTTCTGGGGGTCTATTGTGTTTGTGGAACCCAGAGAAACTACATGGCTCAATCCTCCTAATTTTTGATAGAGTGATAAATATTATTTTTTGCTGTAAATACTTAGGATATAGATGGATTATATCTAATATTTACGCTCCTAATACGGGCCCCAACAGTTTCTCCTGTGGGACTCGTTGAGCTCTATGAGGGACATATTTAAAGGGGAAACCTCAATCTTGGTTGGGGATTTCAACACCCCCGTGTACCCTTCATAAAAAAGGGTGGTAGTTATTATGGCTCAAAAAGCATGGAGGAATTCACCTCATTTATTAACAGTCAAGAACTTATGGATGTATATTTGAAGGGATCCAAATATACTTGGAGAAATAGAAATTTAGGCAATCAAAATATTTAGTGCATACTGGATAGGGTGTTGGTCTCTAAGGAAGGTCTTTCCATTTTTGGAGATGTGTCCCTTTGCTCCCTTTTAAAATTTGACCTTGATCATAATCCTCTAGTGTTCAAAAGAATCCATAATGCTAGCTTCTTCCCCAAACCCTTTAGGTTTGATGCTATGTGGCTGTAACATCAGGATTAGATTCCAAAATTAGGGATTAGTGGTTAAAGGATTTATCAGGCATTCCTATCTCTCAAGTAGCTTCCAAGCTAAGATTTATTAAGGCTAATTTTAAGATTTGGAATAAGTGCATTTTTAGAAATGTGTTTCTAAAGAATGAATTAGCCATTCAATTAAATGATTTTGAATCTACCATGGAGTTAGGTGAGATTACGAAAGAGAAAAAATTGAAAGAAAGAAAACTCTTAACAAACTTGCATAATGTTCTTGCTGAAGAAGAGACCTTGTGGTACCAAAAGTCAAGATTTCTCTGGCTTCATGAAGGTGATAGAAACAATTTTTTCCATACATCCATCTTAAGGCATAGGAGCTATAATAGAATTAGAGAATTTTTGAAACCAAATGGTGAAAGCATGAAGGACATTAATGAAATTAGAGACAAAGCAGTGGAGTTTTTAAAATCCCACCTCTACTCGAGAAATGTTAGGGACCAATAGGTGGAAGATAGGTTTTTTCAGAACATCCCCTTCCTGGTTTCAGAAGACATGAATGAATCCCTCTATTCTCCCTTTAAGGATGATGAAATCAGAGCTACAGTTTTCTCCCTAGGAGACCTGAAAGCCCCTAAGTCGGATAACTTTCCTTCCATTTTCTTTTAAAAGTTCTGGAATATTATTGGTAGGGATATCTACTTAACTATGAGAGAAATTCAAAAGTCTCATTTCATTCCATCTGATGTAAACTCTATATTTTTAGTTTTTATTTCTAATTTGGTGGGTGCTAAAGACTTTTTGGATTTTAGACCCATCAGTCTTTGTAATACAATTTTTAAGATTCTTACTAAAACCTTGGCAAATATACTCAAAGTTTTCCTATTTATTTTAATTGAAACCCCAAAGTGACTTTGTGGTGGGTAGAAAATTTCTATATGGAGTCATTACAATGCATGAGATTATCCACTAGGTGGATAGAAGTAAAAGACCAGGGACATTCCTCAATCTTGACATGAACAAAGCTTATGATAGGGTCTTGTGGGTTTTTTTGTTCATAGTTCTGGGGAAGTTTGGTTTCAAGGCAAGATGGATTAATCTGATTAGGGATTGTATTTCCATGGAAAAATTTTCAATTATCATCAATGGTTCACTGATGGGATAGTTTAGAAGTTGCAATGGTATCCACCAAGGGGACCCTATGCCGAGTCATTAGGAAGAACTTTGAAGGTGAATCCTATCATTTAATTTATCACACCCTCTTTGACCATCGCCTCAATATCACATCACCAATTTGTTGATGATACATTGTTATCTTTTCTAGCCTCTATTCCTCAAGCTAGAGCTATTAAAGATATCCTCTTAGACTACGAAAGAGCGGTTGGGTAGAAAGTGATTTTGAGAAAAAGCAAATTGTTTTTCCTCAATACTCCCCCTAAGGCAGAGGAGAATTGCTGATATTTTGGAATGTGAAATTGACTCCCTCCCTTTGGTGTATTTGGGATTGCCATTATTCAAAGGTGGTATCAAATCATATCTTTGGGAATCGGTTGTGGAAAGAATCCAAAAAAAAGTTGATAGGCTGGAAAGGGGTCCTTTTGAGCCAAGAAGGTAAAATCATGTTGGTTAAATCTACCCTATAGAGCATTCTGGTTTACTTTCTCTCTTTTTAGGATTCCAAGAAATATTCTTTAGAAAATTGAGCAAATTTAGCGATCTTTCCTCTGGTTCGGTCTTGATGAGAAGAAGAAATTCCCTTTGGTGGCTTGGGATCAAGTGTGTAGTGGAAAGGAGATGGGTGGTTTAGGTTTGAGAAGGATGAAAACTTTAAACATGGCACTTATTTCTAAATAGAGTTGGAGACTGGTTCAGAAGGAGGACGTTAATTGGGTTAGAATCCTATCAACCAAGTATCTAGGCAATGTTGGTGATTTCCTCTCGGATCCCACCCCTTCTCAAGGTTTGGCATTCTGGCGGAGTATTGCTCAGAGTTGTGCTGGCATTTCAAAAGGAGGAAGATGTATTTTGGAAAATGGTCAGTGCATTGAATTTTGGAATGACAAATGGGCAAGCAATTAGTCATTAGATTCATATCCAAACTTAAGCCTGGTGCAACCATTGATAAACCAAGATTTTGGTTTGAAGGTATGTAATTTTATTGATGGTAGAAAACGTTGGAAAATATTTTATTTTCCTAGGATCTTTTAGGATGAATAAATGGCCTTTAAATCCTTGATGGATATCCTGAAATGGATTGTTATACCTAGTCGGGACAAACCATATAAGCTAGTGTGGGGAGCTGAAAAGAATGGTTGCTTCTTTGTTAATTTGACCTACACTCTTCTAGAGTCATATTTTTATCCTTAGTTCTCTACTCATAATATTTGGCTAAGGGATCTTACTCCTAAGGTAAATATTTTTTATTGGTTGGCAGTCCAAGGCAAGTGTTTCAAAGTTGGATAATTTGTAGAAGAGAGGTTTAGTCTTCCTAAACATATGCCTTTTATGTGGTTGTGCTGAAGAATCCCCTGTTCACTTGTTTTCTATCTTCCCCTTCTCTTGATATGTTCTCTCCAAGTTTATCTATTCTGTTGGTGTGAACTGGGTCTTTCCTAAGGATTTGTCTAACTTGATTGTCCAATGATATTCTCCCTTTTTTTCTCCTTTCCTCCATTCTTTCTAATCTTTTGGTTTACCTCGTGTTTGGTGGTGCATTTGGAAGGAGCGTAATTCTCAAGCCTTTAAGAATATTTCTCACCTTGTTGAGATGGTCGCTCTTCGTGCTCTGGCAACCAATGTTGAGAATGTTGATGTTATTTTGTTAGATAAATTCACCCTTACCAGAGATATTTTGTGGAGTCGATCCTTGGTTTTAGATCTAACACCACTCCCAATCCAAGTACTGAAGTCTCTGCTAGGTCTAAAACCATTTGGAAGCCTTATCCTCATGGCTGGTTGAAACTCAATTTTGATGGAACCGATAAGGGTAATCCTGGTTTGATTAGTGCTGGTGGTTTGTTTAGGGACTCTAATGGAAGGATTTTAGTGGCCTACACGAAGAACCTGGATCGTCAGACTAGCCACTTTGTTGAGGCATATACTCTCTACCTTGGGATCTCTCTTGGATTCAGTGTTTGGTAGGAAGATTATTTTTGAAGGGGACTCCCTTAATGTCATAAACATGCTCAAATGCTCTCAAACCCCTTCTTGGTCAATCGTAAATGAGTTAGACAAAGCCCTGAGTCAGATTCAAGAACTTGATTCTATTCTTTTTAACCATGTTTATAGGGAAGGAAATCCATCCCCATATTTCTTAGCAAACTTGGCTCTCTCCTAAGAAAGGTGCACAATTTTGTGGGAAGAATTCCCTACCGGATTAAACCACTTAGATAATGATATTGCAAGAATGTAATTTGCTCTCTTTTTTGCCCTTAGAGTGCATCAGTTGAACCTTTGTGGATAGGGTTACTGGTTGCAGGTATTTGAACTTAAGGTGCTGCCACATTTTGAATTTGTTAAAGCCTGCACCCCCATGGGATGTTGCTGGACTCTGCATCTGCCAGTTGGTTTATCCCCTACCTGGGATTTTGTTTCTGTATGATCTACATGGGACCTTGTTGTTCTATGGTCTTAGTTGTTGATAGTCTCTCTTTTGTCTGTGGATAGTTTTAGTTATGGGGTGTTTTGTTTCTTTCTGGTTGTTTGAAGTTTCTTTGGGTCTTGGATCTTTTGATATTTTATATGGATCCTTTACTCTTATCTTACTTGCTTTTGAAAGATTGGTTGATTCACTCTTGTAAAAAATTCAGGGTCCCTTTAAAAATCCCTCTATTTATCTAATCAAAAAACATATACTTGTGTCATTTTATGGTTTCAACCCTATGATTATGCTTGTGTTATATCAAGTGTAATAGATCAAAATTTGCTAAAACATCAAATTCATTTTTGATCTTTTTAACTATAGTAAAGTGAGTTTTATCAAATTATCGAAGACCAAGGTACAAAAAGTAAAGGTGATTCTTAAGGCCACAATCAATCCAACATCTCTTCGAAAGACAAGTCCTTATTTTGATAATATAAGTATTTTTACTTTTACTTATGTTATCAATTTAGTTGTATAAATATGTTATTTTTAACCCCATGATCAAGATTATGACAAATCAAGTGGAATAAATCTAAGTTTTATTAATTAAATTTATGTGGATGATGGCAATCTTCCTTATATATAGTTATATCTAGTTTATTCAATTAAGTAGTATGACAGTGGACATTAGATTTATTGGTATTTCAATATTTGTAATAAAAAAAAGTTTATTAGAGCACTAGTAAGTATAATATTTTTGTTTTTGGTTAGATTAAAGGAGAAAGGGTTTTGAAAGGGCCCCTTAACCTTTTACAACAACTCCCATAGGGGAGATTCGAACAACCGAACATAAGACGAATTGAACCAACCTAATACAACCAACTCTAAGGGAATAAACAAACAAATTACCCCAAGGAGGAAAGGATAGAGAGAAAACTCAGAAAAGAAGGCAAAGGAGTAGGGGATAAAAATGCGTAGCCTTACCATCCTCCAACTCAAAAATGATTTCACCCACCAGGTAGAATACATCGTTTGAAACATCAATAGCCATATTCAAAGAACCAATGATGGACAATTGTTTATCCTTCAACCAATAGAGCTTATGGAGAGCACTGTTACCAAGAATAAGATAACACCTCCTCAGGACAGATAGCTTGCACAACTCACTCGAAAGAAGGGATAATCGAAAGTAATTCCCATGAGGTACGCGTAAAACCAACGAAGAAATTTTTTTTGCAAAAGCCTAGGGCACACATACCCAGAACCCGCAAGCAAGAATTAAACCAACCACGCTCGCAAGCGATTTTGTGCGAGGTATTTTTAATATACATAATTTTTGTTAGAATTATTAAACCAACCACGCCCGCAAGCGCTTCGGCGCGAGGCATTTTTAATATGCCTTCGAAAACCCCTTCGTCGCGAAGCAAAAATAAAACGGCTTCGGAAAATGCTTCGCCGCGAAGCACATTTAACTCACCCCCGAAAAACACTTCGCCGCGAAGCATAAACAAACTGCCCTCGGAAAATGCTTCGCTGCGAAGCTGCAAACCTTTGCCCTCCGAAGCGGAAATCAGCCGAAGCGGAAATCAAGCGCGGGAATCGACGCATTAATTCTCCAAGCGTGCGAGTAGTTGGGGTTGTTCGGCGATTGGATAAAAACCATTCCTCGGCATTTAATTTCTGTCAGCCGGTTGGTGGATTTATCCCGCCTTTTGTCCTCATCCCCCGCCTATAAATACCGGGGCATTTGTCATTTTGTGAAGAGGAGGATAGCGGAAGGAGGAGAGCAGCAGAGAGGAATAGAGAGCACAGAGCAGCCGCAGAGCTAGGGTTTCGACCAGCAGAGTAGCAGAAAGGTGAAACCAGCAGCCGCCAACAGTCGGAGAGTGGAGCAGCAGTCTCCCACCAAATTTGTGTGTTTATCCTGCAGATATTTTATCTGGCAGAAGTTTGTAATCGCTTCAGAAGGAAGCTTTGTAATCCGACATTATATTTAATATATAAAATATTTATTCTGCAAATTCGGGTCTCTGTGTATTTGTTCTCTGCCTCGAAGTATTGTTTAATCCGCAGACATTCTTCAGCTAGGGTTTGCCCCGAAGTGGCAAAACACCCGTTCGATCCAGAAGGGGATCGAGTTTATTTGTTTGTGCCGAAGCACATTGCGGGACTTTGTCTTCCCGAAGTTGGACCCTGGAGCCATTTCGCCGAAGCTGCCAAATTGCCGTGAGCTACCGTGCTTCGCAGCCTTCCCGTCCGAAGCAGTCACTTCGGCTTGAAAATTCCCGAAGTGATTTCACTTCGAAGCAAACTATGCGAAGCATTGCTTCAGGAAATTTCCCGAAGTAGTTTTACTTCGACAGTTTTTCCCCCAAAGTGCTTACTTCGGGAGTATTTTCCTCGAAGCAGATTTACTTCGGCAATATTTCCCCGAAGTGTATACTTCGGGAGAATTTTCCCAAGCTCCCTCCCTCGCTAAAAATTCCTGAAGCATTTTTTATTGACGCGATTTTGACGCGATTTGGAATTTTAATTAATTCCTTCAAATTGGTATCAGAGCTTGTGGTGTCGTGATGCGGAGATAGAAGCATGGCTTCCGAAAACAATTCCCTGTAGTTGCAGATCCCATGATTTAACGGCAAGAACTATGATTACTGGAGCATCCAGATGAAGATTCTCTTTGGGTCTCAAGATTTGTGGGACTTCGTCGAGAATGGTTACCCGAAACCGGCAGATGCAGCAGCACTGGCCGCCCTCTCCCAAGCTGACAAAGATCTTCTGAAGGAGAACCGGAAGAAAGACCAAAAGGCCCTGTTCTATATCATGCAAGCGGTTGAGGAGACCATCTTCCCGCGGATCGCATCAGCCACCAAGGCCAAGCAGGCCTGGGAAATTTTGGCCAGCTCGTACCAGGGCACCAACAAAGTGAAGTTGGTAAAACTGTAGATGCTCAGGAGGGAGTTCGAGAACCTGCAGATGAGTGAGTCCGAGTCGATGAGCGACTTCTTCACCCGAACGACAGATGTCATCAACCAGATGCGGTTGAATGGTGAGATTATGCAGAATCAAAGGATCGTGGAGAAAATTCTGTGGAGTCTGCCAGCAAAGTTTGACTCTGTGGTAATTGCAATAGAGGAGTCAAGGGATTTGACAACCCTCTCGATGGATGAACTCATGGGTTCTCTGCAGACACATGAGCAGAGGCTGAGCCGCTCAACTCAGTCCTCTCTGGAGCAAGCGTTCAAGGCGCAAGTCTCAGTCCGAGACAACAACAGACAAGACTCCCACCATGGCGCCTCTAGTTCTCAAGGTGGAAGAGGCAGAAGCAGGCATGGGAGAAGTAACAAGCAAGGAGGGAGATCAAACCCTCATGACAGTGAGACCAGCTGCAACTTTCATCAGCAAGGAGGAAGAGGCACTGGCAAAAATCAGCAAGGTGGCTCTCAGCAGAAGGACATGTCAAAGGTCCAATGCTACTACTGCAAAAAGTTTGGCCATTACATCTCACAGTGCAGAAAGAGGATGGCGAACGAGAATCAGCAGCAAGCCCATTATACGGATGAAGCTAGAAATGCGATAGGAGGAAATATGTTGCTGACTTGCAGTGTTGAGGAGGAGAGCAAGAAAAACATTTGGTATCTTGACAGTGGGTGCAGCAACCACATGACTGGGAACAGAGAGATGTTCTCACAATTGGATGAAACAGTCCAATCTGAAGTCAATATGGGGAACAACAGCAAGGTTCCCATGATGGGGAAAGGTAAAATCCTCATCCGCACCCGACACGGAGAAAGAAAACAAATTTGTGATGTGTATTATGTGCCTGGGTTGAAACACAATCTGCTAAGTGTTGGACAACTTGTGCAGAAGGGACACACTGTGCAGTTCAAAGACGGTGTCTGTTCCATCAGAGACAAAGTGCATGGACAAATCGCAACCGTGTCCATGACGAAAAACAAAATGTTTCCGCTGCAGATTCAGAATGAATCATTAATGTCTCTGAGTGCAGTTGTGAAGGATGCTACCTGGCTGTGGCATCTCAGATTCGGTCACTTGAGTTTCAGTGGCCTGAATTTGCTGCACAAGAAGCAGATGGTGAAGGGTTTACCCCTTATTGAGCAACCGAACCAAGTTTGTGAAGGTTGCCTGGTCGGTAAGCAGCATAGGGATGCATTCCCTGTAGGACAGTCTTGGAGAGCATCACAACCATTGGAGCTGGTGCACTCAGACATTTGCGGTCCCATGCAGACCAACACATATGTCGACAACAAATACTTCCTGACTTTCATAGATGACTTTAGCCGGAAGACATGGGTTTATCCCATTAAGCTGAAGTCAGAGGCATTTGCGAAGTTTAAGGAGTTCAAGGCTCTGGTTGAGAAACAGAGCGGGTATTAAGTGAAGACTCTCAGAACAGATGGAGGAGGAGAATACATCTCCAACGAATTCCACAACTTCTGCAAGCAGCATGGAATTCGAAGGCAGTTCACTGCCAGATACACACCGCAGTAGAATGGTGTAGCTGAGAGGAAGAACAGAACTATCATGGAGATGGCACGGAGCATGTTGAAGGCGAAAAGTTTGCCACATGAGTTCTGGGCAGAAGTTGTGTCATGTGCAGTTTATCTGCTGAACAGATGTCCCACCAAGAGTGTGAAGGACAAAATTCTAGAGGAAGCCTGGAGCAATCTGAAGCCAAGTGTGGCTCATTTGCGAGTTTTTGGGTGCATTGCATATGCACATGTTCCAGATGAGAAAAGACAGAAGCTGGATGACAAAGCTGAAAAATGCATCTTCATAGGGTACAACGAACAAGCAAAGGCATACAGGTTGTACAATCCGGTGACGAAGAAACTTGTCATCAGCCGAGATGTGAAGTTCTTGGAGGATGAAGCCTGGAACTGGAAGTCAAAGACTGGTCAGCCTGAACCAGCAATTGTTGAACCTGTAAACTTGGAGGAAGATAGTGTGCAGCCACCTGTACCTTCAAGCAGCAATAGTGGTGCCAGCAGTAGCACAGCCTCATCATCCCGGTCACCTCCACTTGCAAGCAGAATTCAAAATTTGAGGACACCTGCGAAGACTCGGAGCTTGCAAGACATTTATGAGGTAACCCGTAATCAGATAGATGAAGAATATTCTGACTTTGCTTTATTTACTGAGTGTGATCCAGTGGAGTTTGAAGAAGCAAGTCAGAATCGCAAATGGGTAAATGCGATGGATGAGGAGATAGCAGCCATTGAGAAGAATGAGACATGGCAGCTGACAGATCTTCCAGTAGGAAAGAAGACCATTGGGGTCAAGTGGGTGTATAAAACGAAGTTCAATGCCCAAGGAGAAGTTGACAGGCATAAGGCCAGATTAGTGGCGAAAGGCTACAAGCAGAAGTCAGGAGTTGACTATCATGAGGTGTATGCACCTGTAGCCCGACTTGACACAGTCAGAATGATTCTGGCACTAGCAGCTCAAAAGGGATGGAGTGTGTACCAGATGGATGTCAAGTCTGCCTTCCTGAACGGAGTGTTGGAAGAAGAGGTCTACATAGACCAGCCACCCGGATATGAAATACAAGGGCAAGAAGACAAGGTCCTGAAGCTGAAGAAGGCCCTGTATGGGTTGAAGCAAGCACCCCGGGCATGGTACAACCGGATTGATGGCTATTTTTAGGAGAATGGGTTTCAAAAATGCCCATATGAGCACACCCTATATCTGAAGACAAACGCAGAGGGTGAGATGATAATCGTCTGCTTGTACGTGGACGATCTGATATATACTGGCAATAGCAGCAACCTATTTGAGTAGTTCAAAACAGCCATGAAGACCGAGTTTGAAATGACAGACATGGGGCTGATGAAATTCTTTCTTGGCATTGAAGTTGACCAATCAGCAGATGGCATCTTCATTTCTCAGGGCAAGTATGCAAAGGATGTCCTGAAGCATTTTAAGATGGAGGACAACAAACCTGCCATCACCCCGGTAGCCACTGGTTTGAAGTTGAGCAAGACTGACAACAACAGAAGCGTTGATCCAACTCTCTATAAAAGGTTAGTTGGAAGCCTGATGTACTTGACTGCAACCAGGCCAGATTTGATGTTTATCGTGAGTTTAATCAGTCGGTTTATGGAGTCACCCAAAGACACTCACTGGCAAGCAGGCAAGAGAATCCTACGATATGTCAATGGCACGAGGAACCACGGACTTCACTATGCCAGACAAGACCAACTTGAGTTGATTGGCTACACTGATAGTGATTGGGCCGGTAGCGTAGATGACCGGAAGAGCACTTCGGGATATGCCTTCCATTTTGGATCCGGAGTTGTCTCTTGGTCCTCGAAGAAGCAGCCAATTGTTGCTTTATCTACAGCAGAGGCAGAGTATGTTGCTGCCACCTCAACCGCCTACCAGGCAGTCTAGCTGAGAAGAGTTCTAAGTGAACTACATCATCCGTCGAAAGCAGCAACAACAATATTTTGTGACAATAACTCTGCCATCGCGCTCTCGAAGGACCCAGTCTTCCATGGCCGGACGAAGCACATTGATATCCGATATCATTTCATCAGAGAGCTGGTGAAATTCGATGAAGTACAGTTGCAGTTTTGCAGGTCCAAGGAGCAGCTGGCTGACATCTTCACAAAACCCTTGAAGGAGGAGGACTTCGCCAGACTGCGAGATATGTTGGGCGTTAGAGAACTCATGAAATTTGGTTTAAAGGAGGGTGTTGGAATTATTAAATCAACCTTCACGCCCGCAAGCGCTTCGGTGCAAAGCATTATTAAAACACCTTCAAAAGTCTTCCGCGAAGCAAAAATAAAATGCCTTCGAAAAATGCTTCGCCACGAAGCACATTTAACTCACCCCCTAAAAACACTTCACCGCGAAGCATAAACAAACTGCCCTCGAAAAATGCTTCGCCGCGAAGTAAATTCATTTTGCCCTCCGAAGTGAAAATCAGCCGAAGCGGAAATCAAGCACGGGAATCGAGGCATTAATTTTTCAAGCGTGCGAGTAGTTGGGGTTGTTCGACGATTGGTCAGAAACCATTCCTCGGCATTTAATTTCTATCAATCGGTTGGTGGATTTATCCCGCATTTTGTCCTCATCCCTCGCCTATAAATACCGGGGCATTTGTCATTTTGTGTAGAGGAGGATAGCGGAAGGAGGAGAGCAGCAGAGAGGAATAGAGAGCCCAGAGCAGCCGCAGAGCTAGGGTTTCGACCAGCAGAGTAGCAGAAAGGTGAAACAGCAGCCTCCAACCGTCGGAGAGTGGAGCAGCAGTCTCCCATAAATTTGTGTGTTTATCCTGCAGATATTCTATCTGGTAGAAGTTTGTAATCGCTTCAGAAGGAAGCTTTGTAATCCGACATTATTTTAATATATAAAATATTTTCTCTGCAAATCGGGTCTCTGTGTATTTGTTCTCTGCCTCGAAGTATTGTTTAATCCGTAGACATTCTTCAGCTAGGGTTTGCCCCGAAGTGGCAAAACACCCGTTCGATCCAGAAGGGAATCGAGTTTATTTGTTTGTGCCGAAGCACATTGCGGGACTTTGTCTTCCCGAAGTTGGACCCTGGAGCCATTTCGCCGAAGCTGCCGAATTGCCGTGAGCTGCCGTGCTTCGCAGCTTTCCTGTCCGAAGCAGTCACTTCGGCTGGAAAATTCCCGAAGTGATTTCACTTCGGAAGAAAACTGTGCGAAGCAGTTGCTTCGCCAGGATATTCCCCGAAGTAGTTTTACTTCGGCAGTTTCTTCCCGAAGTACTTACTTCGGGAGTATTTTTCCCCGAAGTAGATTTACTTCGGCAATATTTCCCCGAAGTGCATACTTCGGGAGCATTTTCCCCGAAGCTCCCTCCCTCGCTGTGAAAATTCCCGAAGCATTTTTATTGACGCGATTTCACGCGATTCGGAATTTTAATTAATTCCTTCAAAAATTCCACAGAAGCCTAGGGCACACATACCTAAAACGAACAACAAGGGACTCATGAGAGGAGGTAGAGAAATCCAGGAAGACCCTAAAAATAATTCTTTCAAGAGGCCCGCAAAGGATGCTCATGCCCATACCAAGAATGGGGTTGGTCCACCACAAGGTGGAGATGAATAGAGCATCTCAGAGACCACTGCACTTAATCGAATCTTGGTAAGTATAGTATTAAAATAAGTCTCATGTAAAACATTAAATAATTGATATTAAAAGGTATTTTCCCAAGTGGTTTTAAATTTGGTATTGCAATGAAGATATCTAAGTTTATATATTTCCAATGATATAATACCACATTTCGTTGTAAAATCCATGGTAACATTGTCAAGATGTAATAAAGGTGGGATATTTTCTCTCATATAATCAATTTAATTAAAAGAATAAAGAATTGATTAGATGCTCATCATTTAAAGTACTTATTGTTATAACCAAATGTTGATGTCAAATGTTAAAAATAAAAAAAGGTAGAGAGAAAAATTTAATAGAAACTTTAATAACTTTCAAATTTCCATCTCAATATATAAAACTTGTAGGTTTTTTATTGCTCTCTTAATATATCATAATGGTTGGATTAGTATTAAGAGATGAACTAAGCATTCACATTTATGTGTTTTTACTGTTTCTCTCTTAACAATTATTTCCACTATAATGCTAATTTTGATTTGTAATCTTGCATATTAAAATTAAGTTTAAAAATGATAATAAGTTTCTTTAAAAAAAATATCCACTCTTGTATGAACAATCAAATTGATAATATATTTAGATTGACCTATAGCTTAATAATGGTAAGAAATCTCTTGGTGTAAAAGTGCTATTGAAGTGGAAAAGTAATAATAATATAATTTTATGAAGGAAGAGGATTTGCCTTGCGAAGATGGTGGGAGCAGGAGCAGGAGCTAGAGCTGGAGCAGAAGCGGATGCAGGGCAGGGGACAGGTTTAGTGCATGGTACAGGTTCCCGGTTGGTATCAGGCTCGGGGTCGGGTTCATTCACGTTAGGGCCCGGTCCCGGGCTAGCAGGACCCTCGGTGGGCCCAGATGATGGATCTGTGCCTGATCCATTTGGTGGCCAGGGTGGGGTCGACATCTTGGGCCCTGGCCCCCAGGCCAGCCTCGATGCGAGTGAAGGGCTGGAGAAAAATCCCCCTGATCTTGGGCTGGGCTTTGTCCCGGGTGGGCCCAAACCCTCCTATCAGCAGATCTTGGCGAGCACCACGGCCCCTTCCTGGGCCTTGGGGCTAGGTATTTCCCTCGAGGGCACCCACATTTCTATCCAAGAGGAGGTCTACTCCGCCTTGGTAGCTAGTTCCTCTACCTCCCTGGTAGGGAAATTCTTGGGAGGGCGTCCTGACATGGAAACCATCCGCAGATGGGCGGCTACCAAATGGAAGGTTTTCAGGCACATCCAGCTGGTTGCCCTGACCAAGGGCTTCTTCATTATCAAACTAAAAAATAGTGAGGACACCGAAAAGATCCTATCGGGTGGGCCCTAGTTTTTGGGGCGCAAAAGCCTCTTCCTCAGGCGGTATGGAGCTGACTTCCACCCTAAAACCCAAAGCATCAACTTTGCCCAGTCTGGGTTCATCTCCCAGACCTTCCCTTCCACCTGTGGCACGAAGACGTCCTCAGACTCATTGCGCAGTTGGTCGGGGACTTGGTAGCCTTTGATCCTGCTACCAAGGCAGGATCTCGAATGGTGCATGCCATATTTTGCGTCAATGCCAATCTTGAATCCGTTCTCCCCTCCTCGGTGACCATATCTTCTGGGTCCTTCTTTTGGAGCTAGCCCCTGATCTACGAAAACAAACCTACTTTCTGCCCCACCTGCAGCACTCAGAGTCACCTCTCCCACCAATGCTCGATTTGCAGAAATGCTGAAGGCCCTCCCCCCAAACCTCCTTCTCAATCAGGTTGGGCCTCGTCTCGAGTGCCCCCTCGCGACGGCCCCAGATCCTAGGCCTGGACCACCAAGGGGGCCCCCCCTCTTGCCCCAAAGGACTCTCATGTGGACCCCAATCTGGAGGGCGGTCTTCCCCAGGTTTCCCCTCCCGTTGCTCCCTCCCTTGGGTCGTCTTTCGGGGCCCTGATCCCTAGTTATCCCTCCCTTCCCGCTTTGAATCCCTCCTCGTAGGCCCTTGCTTGTGCCCCCCTCCAGGAAAGCAAGTCGTCCAGGCTCCCTTCCCCACAGGCCCCCTCTTTCGGGGTCCCCTTCCCCCCCCACTACCGCTCTCCCTCCCTTGACCCCCTCCTGGCCCTCCCGACGATCCCTGCTGGGCTTCCTCCCTTGGAGTGTGGATATGAGAGGTCCGATGAAGATATTGAATCTAATTCTCCATCCGGGCCCGACGAAGTCAGCCCTAAGATGACCCAGAGCAGGAACTTTGCAACAAAATTTTGCAGCAAACTCAAAAGAGGGCGGCCCACCCTGGGCAACCAGCGGACAAGGATCACTGAAGATGACATAGCCAATGGCTCCCAGGAAACTCTCTCCGACATTGGGGCAAGCTTCTCCAAGACAGACACCATCTGACCCAAAAACCCTACTCAGACCAGGAAGGGGGCCAAGTGACCCCTCAAGGGTGTCAAATGGAGCTCATCACCTGGAATATTAGGGGCCTCAATGGGGCCCCCAAGAAAAGGATCCTCGGCCAACTTCGTAGGGATCATCGCCCGTCCTTCCTCCTTCAAGAGATCAAAATAGATGACGTTGTTGCCCGACGTGTAGCCCAAGCTACCTGGTGCAATTGCGAATCCCTGTCTACCCCTACGGTTGGCTCAGCCAGGGGTTTGCTATGCATGTGGGACCCTCGATATTTCAAGGGAAGACTCATATCTTCATCCCCCAAAATCATCAACATTCTAGTCCATTGCGTGAAGTCAAGGTGCTCATGGATTCTATCCAACGTCTACGCTCCTAACAGTCCCATCGAGAAAGTGACCTTATGGAAGGAAATTAGCTCGATGAGAGAAGCCTTTGCCCCCCTGCCCTGGATCTTGGTCGGGGACTTCAAAAACCCTCTGTTCCTCTCTGATAAAAGTGGGGGCTCAGCGGTTCAAGGC
Source organism: Wollemia nobilis (assembly GCA_028583015.1). Classification (NCBI taxonomy): domain Eukaryota; kingdom Viridiplantae; phylum Streptophyta; class Pinopsida; order Araucariales; family Araucariaceae; genus Wollemia; species Wollemia nobilis. The sequence goes on from JAQPPZ010002979.1 coordinate 16,333,782, forward strand.
AAGAGCATGGAGGACTTTGGAGCCTTTACTACCATCAACGAGCTCATGGATGTCAGCCTAAAAGGAGCCAGGTTCACTTGGTCCAACAGAAGAGTGGGAGCAAATCATATCCAGGTCAGACTAGACAGAGTTTTCTTGTCCAAGGAGGCCCTGCCCATGTTTACCGACGCCACCCTGTTGGCCCTCCCCAAAATTGGGTCTGATCACAGTCCCCTCCTCCTCGAAACCAATCATAGGCCCTCCCCCAAGAGGCCTTTTCGGTTCGAGTCCATGTGGCTGCATCACCCTGACTTTCGGGCCTAGGTAGGCCACTGGTGGGCTCCCCCAGTCCCTGGATGCCTCGCTGAAAAAGTCTTCCACAAGCTGAGACGCCTTAAATAACAACTCAAGGTATGGAACAAGGAGGTGTTAGGCAATATCTTCGAAAAAAAAGTGATACTCAAAGAAAGACTTGAAGACCTCGAGTCCAAATTTCAAGTAGGCTCCCAAGACCCAGGGCTCAGGGAAGAGGAATGCCTTGCTCTCAGCGAGTATCATAACATTCTGGCCAGGGAACAAACCTTTTGGAGACAGAATTTGAGAGCCCTGTGGCTCCAAGATGGCGATGCAAACACTAAGTTCTTCCACGCATCGACTCTCAGGAACAGGGGTTCCAACAAAATTGCTGAGTTGGTGGGCAGCGATGGTAGAATCATCAAGGAAGAAGAGGACATTCGGGCTGAAGCCACTCAATTCTTCCAGGAGCTCTTGGGTGACAGTCCCCCCATGTCCCCAGAAGCAGATGATTCCCTTCTGGAGCATATTCCATCTTCTGTCTTGGTCATGGCAAACCAGATGCCTGTGCAGCCCCTATCTGATTCCGAAATCCATGTTGCCACCTTTTCCATGAAGGCTAAGGCGGCCTCGAGCCCGGACGGATTCCCTCCCTAATTTTTCCAATCATTTTGGGACATCGTCGAGCCGAAAGTGTGTGCTGCAACCCGGGACCTGCAGACTGCCAGATCCATCCCCAAAGGTATCAAATCCACCTTCATAGCCCTAATCCTCAAGATCCAGGCAACCCGATCCCTCTCGAATTTCCGCCCCATCAGCTTGTGCAATGTCCTGTATAAAATCTTGACCAAATCCATGGCATCCTGACTCAAGGATATCCTTCCCATGATTATTGCCCCCTATTAGGGCAGTTTTGTCAAAGGAAAATTGATCACTGACGGTGTCATCATCATGCATGAGGCCATCCACTCGGCTGTCCTATCCAAAAAGGCCTCCTTTTTGCTCAAGATGGACATGAACAAGACCTTTGACAGAGTTGCCTGGGATTTCCTATCCAAGGTCCTCCTTAATTTCGGGTTCCACCCTTCTTGGGTCAGACTCATCAACAACTGTGTGTCCTCCCTATGGTTCTCTATCCTCATCAACGGGTCCCCTGTCGGGTTCTTCCCCAGCTCCAGAGGCCTCCGCCAAGGTGACCCCCTGTCCGCGATCCTCTTCATCATCCTGGCTGAGGCCCTGGGACGTACCATCTCGGGCGTTTTGACCCACGGTCTCATTTCAGGCATCAGGCCTACGCCGAGCCTACCCCCTGTGTCCCACCAACAGTTCATGGATGACACCATCCTCGCCACCTCTGCCTCAATCCCCCAAGCCAAAACTCTCAAACATATTTTGACCTTGTACGAGGAGGCGGCCAGCCAAAAAATTAACCTTCGAAAAAGCACGATTTTCTTTATCCATATCCCCTTGTCTAGGTAGATCAAAATCGGGTGGATTTTGGGCTGCACCCCTAGTTCCCTCCCCTCCTTGTATCTCAGGCTTCCCCTATTTACTGGTGTGTCCTCCAAGGCCCTGTGGGGCGAGGTGATTGAGCGGATTCAGAGAAAGTTGGCCCCCTAGAAAGGTCACCTCCTCTCGTAGGCTAGTAGAGCCACCCTCTTGGTGGCAGTCTTACAAAGCATTTTGATATATTTCATGTTGGTATTCAGAATCCTGGCCTCCATTGCAGCTCACATCGAACAAATTTAGAAACACTTTCTCTGGTTGGGCAGCAAAGATAAGAAGAGGATTCCCCTGGTTTCCTAGCCCCTGGTCTGCCGCCCCAAAGGTGAGGGAGGGATCGAGCTCAGGCGGGTGGTCCTTATGAACAAGGCTCTCTTGGCCAAACACACTTGGAAGGTGGACACCAACACCCCTAATGAGTGGGTTAGCATCGTGTGTAGAAAATACTACCATAGCCACCCCTTCCTCAATGAATATCAGCCTCGAGATGGATCAGCCTTTTGGAAGTCCCTGATCTCCAAGATTGACTTCTGGGATGACAGATGGATTCATGATGAGGCCCTGACTATCGACATAGAGTTTCTCATTCTCAAACCAGGGCTGGCGGATAGAGGACCCAGAGTGACGACCTATCTTTCCCAGAACCAAGGGCATGCTACCTGGAAACCCATCATTGATCCTAGACACCCACTTCAAGCTACCAGGTTCCAGTGCCTCCTCAAGGTGACTGTCATCCTGTCCTTCGGAGGACATGACAAATGCGTTTGGCATGGTACTCCTAGTGGAGTCTTTTCTGTCAAATCTGCTTACAATCTCCAAAGAGTCCCTGATGAGGCTCCCTTTCCAACTCGATAGGTGTGGGCCAAGAATCTGATCCCCAAAATCAGCCACTTCGTTTGGGTAGCCGTCCAAAACAAGATTCTGACAATCCAGAATCTGATCAAGAGGGGCTTTCAGATCCCGAATAGATGCTTCCTTTGCTGTGCTTCCTGGGAATCCACCAATAACCTCTTTATCAACTGTCCCTTTTCATCTAAAGTCTTGGGCCTTATCATTTTCCAATTATCTATCTAGTGGGTGGCCCCCAAATCCATATCTAACCTCCTATTGTAGTGGCCCAACCCCTTTGCCCATCCCTTCATCTGCTTCCTCTGGAGTTCCTGCATTCCCCATATGCTTTGGCAACTCTGGCTGGAGCGCAACAACAGAGCCTTCTCCTCTTTATAATGTTCCCACCTATGGATAGCGACCAAAGCAGTGACTTTTGCCCTTAAGAATTCCTGCTCCATCCCCTTGATCGAGGTGCCTCAGCGGCTGGGCGAAGCCACCCTTCTATCCTCCCTTAGAATTCAGCTTCCCCCCCGGTCCCCCCCCCCCTCCCGTCAATCTTTGACAAGGTGGACTGCCCCACCCGGATGGGTCAAGCTCAACTTCGATGACACTTCTAAAGGTAATCCCGGGCCCTCGGGTGCGGGTGGGGTCATCCACGACAGTCACGGGACCCTAATCTTGGCGTATGCTGCTTCGCTTGGCATTTAGACCAACAACTTCATTGAAGTAGCAGCTCTCCTCAGCGGGCTGACTGACCTTAAGGAGTCCGCCCCAATAGTCATCATCGAGGGCAATTCCCAAGTTATAATCAAAGCTGCCCGTAGCCCAAGAAGTTGCTCTTGGCGCATCCACAACTCCATTCGGGAAGTCCACACCATTCTCCAAGGGCTCCCTGATCACGCACTTCGGCATGTGTACAGAGAATGCAACAGGGCAGCCGAATTCAAGGCCAAACAGGTCACCGCAACAGAATATTTCACCACCTGGACCATGAACTTCCCTAAAGCTCTGGCCCAAATAGTATCGCAAGACAATTCTAGCACCGATGAGGGCCCAGGCACTTAGCCCGCCCCGCATCGGGGCCCCAAAGATGCGCGGTCGTGCCTCGTGCTTCCCCTGCAGCTTCCAAATCCTAGGAGACCCCCTCCCCCGAAGGCTCCCCTGCTTCAAAAATGTGTAGCCCAAAAATGTAGATCTTCGGTCCAAGGCCCAGGCAGGGCCTCGACTCCTGGTGCCATCTCAAGTTGCAAAGACTCGGCCCTAGGCAGCAGCAGGGCTACTGGCAGTTCTAAGAAGGCCAAGGTGGAGGCCTCGGAGGCCACCGAAGTCAGTTCTGACTTTGACAGCAAGATGCAAAATTTGACGTCCAGGGCCCTCCCTAACATTACGATTGGCTCCCAAAGCGACTTCCTCAGGGGCCAATGCTCTGGCCGAACTTCGTCATAGGCTGGGTGATGGCCCTGTCAGGGTGAGGAGCTGATCTGTCAGGTCGGGCCCCATCTAGGCCAGGCTTGGCCACAGGGCCTCCCAGAGCGGTAGCGAGCAGGTTTTTGCATTTTTGGCGTTTGCTGTTTTGCGGTTTTTCCATGTTTTGGTGGCCTTAGACCAAATTTTGTAGTGCTGGTCTCATAGCTAGTCTGTCTTTTTGTAGGCACCAGGGCCCTGGGCCACGGACTGTTGCCCAAGGGCGCAACCTCAGTTTTTAATCACAATTGTAGCCACGGCTTCCTATGTATCTAAGGTTTTGGGATCCTTTAGCAAAAAACCTGCTGTAAATATACTGTTACTTACCAAAAAAAGATTGATAATATATTTACTATTACTTATGACATTTGCATTTGCTAATTGAAGGATAATGTATCACTATTTTAAGATAAAAACTATTATAAATTTTTATGATAACACTTTCAACAATGATGTTGGAGATTTAGTAGATGTGATACAACATTATTATCCAATTAAAATAATAGAATCAATTGTATTATGATCATGATGTTTGTAATGTTTTATTATTTTACTATTAACTTTTTTTTTTTTATATTGAAAAATACTTCATATTAATAAATAATCACAGAATATATAATCATAACAGCACTACAATAGTTTGCAAATGAGCAACAAACAATAAGATCTAACACTTTTATCAATTCTAATATCAGATCTAAACACCTTAAGTTGACTAGGAACAAGCTCAGCAGCTTTGCTAACAGTAACAGCAGCCGACACCTCATTTTTAAAAATCAGACCACATCTATCTTTCCAAATATTGAACAAGATAGAGAGTCTGCTAATATGCCAAAATATCCTTCTGTTGTTGGCACAGTCAATGGAGTCTCTAAACAACACTACCTTCCACCTTAGCTGCCCCTGAACAACATTGTCATACAACCATATTGCCTTTCTCCATACCTTTCTTGTTCTCATACATTCCCAAAAAATATGCTTAATTGTTTCATTTTGTCCACAGCTGGAATAAGCATCCGATGTAAGCATCCTTTTGGCAAGACGAGCCTTACTATGAATACCCTGCATAATAACTAACCATACAAACACCTTTAACTACATAGAAACCCGGAACATCCACACCCTAGTGAGACACTTCTTCCATTTTTTGCAAGAACAAATCAAACCCCATTTGATGTTCAGAATGTCACCAAATGGGATTCCAGGAACTATCAACTGATAAATCTTAGAGGCTCTAAAACACCAAATTGGTTTTCCATATTTCCACCTCCAATCCTTCCAGATAGGACCTACAAGACCATTGGAAAGCTTGTACAGTTGCTCAATCGAAAGAAGACTTTGCATTTGTTGAACTGCATACCTATCGAAGGACTTCAGTTTAAATTTAACAACCAACTATTGCAACAGAGTCCAAATACCAGTGTTTCCATCCCAAAGATCTGCCCACTTTAAAATCCCCTTCTTTCCAAGTCTCTTTCACTGCAAGGTAGGCATATCTGCTGCATACGTCCCATTTTTTTTGCAAAGGCAAATTGCTTTGGAGCAAATATTCCAACCTCGTCTATCATCAAAAAGTCCCATTTAACCAAGCCGAATACATATTTACAAGCCTCCCATATTACTTTAATTAGTATGCAACCTCTAATTTTAAATTTCTCGGGGTGACCGACAATATCTTCAAAACTAAAATTTCCCTTGACTCCGTCAATATTCACACAGTTCTTGATCCGATGACGCAACAACATTTGCCAGCCAAAATCACCTCCAAGCACCTAATGACCCAATTAGAAGCAAGAACCTTACCTTGAACTTGGATGTTGAGCAACCCAATGCCACCCTCCTTCTTAGGAACAATACAATACTTCCATGCAACTAGAGGAACCTGCCTGGAACCATCCATATTTTCCCATAAAAAATTCATGATGCATGTCTCTGTTCTTCTATATTGAGTATGGTTTGGAAGACAACAAGAGGAATAGGACATGTGGCATGTCTGAAGAATATTACTTACCACAGTAAGTTTCCCTACAAAGGAGATTATCTTACTTTTCCAAATTTAATTTTTTTTCTCAAATCTACTCATACACCAATCCCACATAGATTTAAGGGAAACCCTTCTATCAAATGGGATGCCCAAATATCTAACAATCTCTCCATCCCTAACTTTTTGTCAACCTGTATGAATTTCTTCGGGCAAGGACTTAGCTCCTACCAACCAGTAGTCAGATTTAGTCTCACTAACCACAACACCAGAAGCAAGGCAAAACTGACTAAGACAATTCTATAGGTCAACAATCGATTCCTTATCTATCTAAACAGTAAAGAATGAATCATTTGCAAAGTCGTTGTTCATAATATGACCACTAGGAATAGAAATTCCTCTAATTTGACCAGCCAACCTCCTTTGTTTCAGCATATAACCTAAAGCATCAATGAAAAGAACAAAAAGAAGAGGAGCCAATGGGCAACCTTGTCTGATAGATCTGAACAGTTGAATATCTTTTGACATTTTACCATTAACCACCACTCTAGCTGAGGTTGAGAAGAAAAGCATTTGTATTTTATGAACTACTATCCTATTAAATCCAAGCCATTACAACATATTAAAAATAAATGTCCAATCCATTCTATCATAAGCTTTATCAAAATCAATTTTTAAGAACATAGCCTGTTGCTTTGACTCCTCTGCCCAACCCATAGCTTCCCAAACTGAAATCACTGTATCTAGAATGAATCTACATTTAACAAACCCAGTATGTTCCTCTCGAACAATTCTAGCAGCAATGTCTCGCAACCGAAGGGCTAAAGCTTTAGCCACTATTTTATAAGAGACATTTAAAAGGGTAATTGACCTCCAACCCCCAATTTTGTCTTTATTACTCCCTTTAGGAATTAACTTGATCACCCCTTTATTCATCCAAGAAGAAAAGCCAGCTCCATCAAACACTTCCTGAATCATTCTTACATAATCATCTCCAATACAATCCCACATATACTTATAAAATTCAGCTGAGAGACCATCAGGCCCGAGAGACTTACCATTCTTCATCCTCGATAAAACATGATGGCAGCTGATTTTTCTAAGGACTATTAACTATTCTTAACATGAATCACAACACAAAAGATAAATTTACAACAATCTCTCATAATACTAGCCTCTTTTAAAGATATTTATAATAAAAACTACTAAAAAAATATATTGTTTAATTAAATAGACATAGCATGCATTTTCTTAATTTTTTTTTTTGGCATTTCATAGTAAAGAGATAATCACAAACAGGAAATTATTCTTAATGCTTCCTTATTCTCTTATTATTATTATTTATTCTCTCTCCTTTTTTGTATTTTCGGCTTATCTCTCTCCCTCTTTTGCATTATTCTCTTCTTTTTCTTCCCTTCCTCACATACCTTTACATTTCTTAAAATTGTATTCTTCTTTCTTATTTTCATCTATTCCTTGTCCTTAAATAGTGTCATTCATATTTTCAGTGTTCCTCCTCTTTTGCTACCTCCTCTTTTTTTCTTCAGTTGACATTTACTTTATTTTCATTCTATTTTTTATTTTATTATGTTATAATTAATTCATTTATATATTATAAGTTTGATAAAAAAAAATGTCAATTATGAATGTTATCTAGCCATTTAAGTCTCTACTAATATTTATATTTAGAAATTTAAATTATCTTTAGACAAAAAATATACACTTTAACGAATTAAATTTCAAAATATTAAATATTAATATATTTTATTTCTTTTACTCAAATTTGATTGAAGTGGCATATTAAAAAAAATAAGAAAGTACTAATTTATTTGGATATTATAAGGGTTTAAATGAAATCCGGATTTGTTGAACTCTTATACCTTAACACCTATCTAAACTCTTATACCCTAACACCTATCAAAGGAGCTAGAATCCCTTGTCAAATAAAGATTTACAAAATTAATAAAAAAAAATTGTTGAAAATATTGGCAATAAAATAAAATTAACTTTATGTTTGACTAAGGATATAATTACATTACAAAAACTTTTTGTAGATGCTTTTCTAAGGATATGTACTAAGAAAAACATCATGTATATTAAGAAACCTAGATCCTTTTGTATTATTTTGCACTTAAAATGACATTGTTTTTATTTAATTCAGCTTATGAAGAGTTGAAGATATTGAAAACATTTAACTTAGCTTGTGAAGGTTAGGAGATACATCCATCCATTGTGAGTGAGTGAGAACTTCCTTACTTTTTACATAAAATGAATTTTTGATATAAATAGCATTATTTTATAATATATAAAAATATTTAGAAATGATAAGAACTCTTTGATGATCTTTATAAAATAATTATAGATAACATCATAATATTTCATAACTAATTCATTTTAAAATGATTTTATTTAACATTTGAAATATTTTATATAATTATTTGAGTTTTAAGATTTGAGATATAAGTTTTCCTAAAAAAATATTCTTATTTCTTTTTTAATGATCTTGCAAGCAAAGGTTAACCTATAACAATATATATTGATTTGATTTATTAATGCAAATGCAAATTTATTAATATTTTTTAAAATTGGTTTTAATACTATCGAATTGATTTTTTATGGTTAAAAGTTTTAATAGTTAAAAAATATAATAGTAGAAAAATATAATGCCTAATAGGCAACCTATATGTACACACTAATCAAGATGTATTTTGTTTTCATTAAATAATTATATCTCAATGATTTTTAATATTTAAAATATTATTACTTTTAAATTTAGCGTTGCAGAGGAGGTGGATTAGGGTTTCAGAGGAGCATTGCAAATGAGGCAGATTAGGATTTTAGAGGAGCATTGTAGAGGAGACAAATTAGGGTTTCAAAGGAGCATTGTAGAGGAGGCAGATTAGGGTTTTAGAGCAGTGTTGCAGAGAAGGTGGATGTCTGGTTGGACAACTTCGACCCCTTTGCTAAAAAAGCTAAATCCATGAAGGTGGATCTATTTGACTCTCATGACCCCTTCTTTTCATTTGAATTAGAGGAGTGGAATCCTGGCAAGCTTAGATGTGGGACCGGTAGAACCTACGGGGAGGACCCCATCCCCCTATTGCACTTTCATATGCAAAAGTGGTTGTTAGAATTAATGGAGGATCAGAAACCCTCTTCGACATTTCTCCTGTGTCGAACTGGATCCATATCCCGAATAGCTTGATTGATAATATCCTAAAAGATGGGTTGTGGAATCTCATGGGAAAATTCCAAGGTAGGAGGCTAGATATTGATACTCCGAGGATATGGAATTTGGAAATACAGAGACCTATCGATTCTTTTGAAATTGTGGCCATCCCAAGACATTTCTTCCTTATCAGGCTCAACTGTGAGGAGGATTCCAAGCAGTTCTTGGAAGGGGGCCCATGGTTTTTTTGCAAATAAGATTTATTTCTGTGTAAATGGGCCTCAAATATTAATCCTCTGATGTAGAGCAATAATCTTGTCCCACTATGGGTTAAGCTACCAGACTTTCCACTTCATCTCTAGCATGAGAGCATCTTCCAAGCTATTGCCAAGATGATTGAGGATTTGATTTCCTTTGATCAAACTACTAATTCCAAATCTTGAATGCTCTATGCTAGAATGTGTGTGATGGTAGATATCAAGAAGGATATTACAAGCTATGTTGAGCTCTTTTCTAACATTGGCACCTGGGTTTAGAACCTTGAAAATGAAAATAAACCTTAATTTTTCTAGGAGTGTGGTAAGGGTGGGCACCATAAGAGCTTATGCCCCCTGCATCCTAAGGCTCTGATTACTTTGGTGGGTCATAAGGAAAATAGTAAGAAGCTCAGTGAAAAGTATGTTCCTAAGCAAAACCCTCAAAAATTGAAAGGAAAAGATCCCATTTCTATTTCTCAAGTTGGGCTCAGTGAGGAATTACAAGAGAAATCCCTTCTTCCAACAAACATGTTTGATGGAGAGGAGGAGATGAACAAGGTTCCTATGAAGATAAGTGAAGTGAGCCTAGCAGCGGGGGATATTTTTTAACTTACTAAATTTTGTGAGAGTGGAGAAGAGTTAAGTCCCTCTATTATTATCCTCTAAAATTTCTTTGACTGATTTGACATGGATGATCCGACTCTTAAACTAGTTAATGGAATGCTCTTTAACTTCTTCAAAACCAATGTTTGAGAAAGGCTCTCTAGGTTCGAATACCAAAAGTCACAAGAAATATTGTATTGATGTAGGGGTCAAAAGGAAAGTTGAGATACCTAGCAACAAAGTGCTCAAGAAAAAGGATATTAAGTCTAAAATTGCTAACAGAGTATAACCCCTTCTAACGGATAGTTTTGAGGCTCTACATCTCAGAGAGAATGAGGTTGTTCCAATCATGGAGACTTGGAACAAATGTGTTTAGGAGTGTGGTTTGAAAAAAGGATTTCTTTATTTGAGGGCCAAAAAAATATTGGCATGCCTCCCAAGACCTCACTAAGAAAGGATTCCAACAAGTGATTTTTGGTTGTTTTTGGTTCAATTGTTTGTTAGGCTAAATGTTGTTGTATATCTGATCTAGTTTTAGGTGGGATTCTTGGATCTTTGGTTATCTAATCATCCTTGGGTTCTAGTGGTGAGGCCTAGTTCCCATATTCAAGGCCCTAGTGGTGGGTGAGATCTTCAAATTTTGAACTTTGAATTTGAAAGCAGCTTTGGGCAGGATTTTCAAATTTTCATTTTAAATCTTGAATTTGAATGTTGTTTTGGGTGCCAATTTTTTCTATGTTGGCCCATGTTGCCAGTTAGTCATTAGGCCATGACAATATCTTGTATTTGTTTGATAAAAATATGTAGCTTAATTTCTAGGAGGTTGCTTCATTGGATTTTTGGGTTGGATTCATGGAATCCAACTCAATATTTCTTGATATCTTATTGCTAGATCTAAGTTTTATGGGTGTATTTCAAAACCCTACTTGTATTATGTTCGAGGACCCTTTAAAAACTCTTCTACTATCAATAATAAAAAAAAAAATCATAAAAAATACAAGTATAAGGATAAAATAATAACAAAAGAAATGAAGTCTCATGAAAAACATGGTAAGTCCTTGGGTTTTCATCCAAGAGACTTATGTTCAAACCCTAATACGAGGGAATAAAGACCCCTTATAAAAATAAAAATACCCTGACCTTGACATTTTATTGGCAAGGACAACACAATATCATCCAATTTGATGTCCTACAGGACTAGGGTTTAGAGGCAACATGATTTCCTTATGTATATAAAAAATAAAAAATTAAATATAATTAAAATATATAAATTTTTAGGATGATGTTTAATTGTTGGACTTAAAAATATCTAGTATAACTAATTTTTAAATAATTGATTAAGATAAACTATTTTACTTTTAAGTTGACTATATAATTTATAGATTATTAATGTATAAATAAAGTTTTTATTTTATATTTTTATTTTAAATGGATTATATGGGATTGAAAGGGGCCTCACCCATATTACATTATCACCACAGTGGTATTACACAACAAAGCTTGAATATTATTTATGTATCGTTTTTCAAGATTTGAACTTGGATCTCCTTGAAATGTTGAGGAATTTAACCTTGTTGACTTAATACTACTTGATAGTTTTTATTTTTTATTTTATTATATATTATTTTTATATTAATATTTAGTTAAAACATTTTAAACTAAATTTATTACATTATATATATATATATTTATTTTATTTGGTTAGTGTGAGAAACCCCTATGACCAATGTGCAAGGCTAAAGTCTCCTCCCAACCATGACCCCTCGTAAAGCCGAGAGCTATGCTTATCAATAGGTAATTTAACACACAACCACCACACATCCACCCCCTCACACACTCGCCCATGTTGTAGTTTGAATCTTAGAAATCCTAAAGAATAACCAAAGCTTGAACCGTTGCATTGTTCCCCTTGGGACAAACCTTAATTAAGTAAAATTATTTCCCATATCCCTTGGGGGGCCAAGACTTTTCATTCCACAGGGCTTGTCCCATCCGAGTATACCCTTTAGGCTAGCCGAGGTTTTTTTGGGTATCCGATGTATGCCGATAGGCCTGAACCCTTAAAAATATAATATTTTCATTCAGAAAGAGTTAAAGATAAATGATGGAATACAAAGTTTCACACCATAAACTAACTTTTAATTCCATGTGCAAACCTTAAACCTTAATATTTAGTTAAATGACATTCTAAAAAGTTGAGTTTTTCTTTTTTTATTGAATTATATGATAAATAAAATTGGGGCACAATGGGGCCCTCCTAATGATTCAAACTTAAATCTTTTTAGAGGTACAAAGTTATTGATTCTATAAGTGAACCATATATTTAATAAAATAACCTAAATGAAGAGGTTAAAATATTGTTGCTTATGTATTATAACATTGCTACCTAATTTGTTAAGATATTATTATTAAATGTAAAAAAATATAAATTCTCCTAATTTTATGAGATATTATTATATTGTTTTTTTAACAAACTAAAATTTATAAAACATTTCTACACGGTAACAAAAAATAATAATGAGGGCATCATTTAGGTAGACGAAGTGCTTTATCGTTGCTATGGGATTGAAAATAAGATTAATGCCCCAGGAGGGTCCAATGAGGATACCTTCAGATCCTATTTTAATGAGAAATTTCTTTTGTGAATTTGTTGAAGGAAAAATATCTAGCAAAGACTGAAGAAGCACACAAAACTACATTAAAAATGCTCTTTACAACTATTGGAAAAAGATCAACATATCAAAGAGTCAATGAATGCTTGCCACTATCAAAATCAAGGTCAAATATTGTTATTGAACAAAGCATGGTAGAAGAAATAGTCTTATATAGCACCAATCATGATCTGATATGTAAATTCATGGGTACTCGTCCTACCCTAATTTTTTTGTATTCCTAGGTTAAACAAAATTGGGAGCCTTTTAGTGTGTATTCTTTGTGTTTTATTAGTAATAGGTATTTTATTGTTAGTTTTTCCTCACTTGTTGATAGAAATAGGGTTATCAAATAAAAAAGAGGAATCATGGTCCGACAAGATTATTAATTCAACCTTAGGTTATGTGTCCCATATAAATATATGATTAAAACTTGCTCAACTATCACATTGTTCCTAAAATGTGACGTGAGGAAATCCCTCCAAGCTATATGTTCTATTGTTATTCATTCAAGAGAGTTCCAAAAGGTAAATATCCCCTTGATGCCCCTTGGGCAACCACTTTCATATGACCAACACACTTTCAAAGTCTATTTATTGTTTTACACATAAGATCCAATGATATTTTTATCTCATGGATAAGTAAAAAATATGTTTTACTTTTTTCTAAGAGTCTTCGAACAACATATTGATGGGTTCTACTGTTTAAACCCCTAACATTCCATGATTGTATAATCATTGGTTACCTTGAGATCAGTGAGAGTCTGTTGGCCACACCAATCCCCCAATGATCAATTTGTCTCCTTGAATTGCTATCAATTCTTTAGTTGATTTTCTATCCACTCAAAGTTGATATTCTTTTATATGTTTTCCTCCTGAGTTATCCCTAGAGTTGGTTTTTCTCTGTTCTTTTCTACTATACCCATGATGACATCCTTAATTATTGGTTGCTCTTGGTTATGAACTATCAATACCCCTACAATCTCTGATTGTGGCAACTCACTACACTCTATTACTTGCTTTAGGATAGGAGGAGGTGAAAGAGGGGATTGAACATGGTTGTTATTATTTTCATTATTCTCATACACTCCTTCCATTAATTGTTCTTCCTGGTCCACTAGTGTCTTGAAGATATTATACCTATTTGAGGGCTTGATTTGGGTTTGCTCTTTGCCAACTTTTTTCTTTTGCCTTATTCTTTTGGGTTGTTCAAAACCATCTCCATGTGCTTATTCTCCCTAAGAAATGTTGGTTGTTTATTTATTGAATATTGACTTATCCTCCTTAGGAATATTTGACATTCCTAGAGGAGCCTCCATTTTTGTGTTCATATTTTTTAGGCAAGACTGAGCCAAATGCCCATAATTATGGTAAACTCTACACCTGAAGGACAACGCCTCATAATCTAGTTGTTGAATCAAAAATATTCTTGCAAGTTCAAGTTCAACCTCTACCACAAATATTGGTTGAGATCCATTTCCATGTATAATCTAGCATAAACTTGTCATGATCCACCTTGGGGACTCTTTATGAGATAAACAATGTATTGAATTTACTCTTTCAATGCCAATATTGTTTACGTTATGGTTACATAAAACGTATTTGTAGAATTAGTTATGTTTTATGAACATGGTATTTCCGATGTCTTGCATATTTGCAAGACCAAGTGCCCTTGAAGATGGTGAGGAAGTCGACCACTGAGATCGAGGTACAAAAGAAAAGAGAAATGATGTTGATGACTTGTTCATCGACAACTCTAGGGTAAATGATACCCTCATATAGCTGCATTTGCATATATGTGTGTGTTTATGTGTGAAATAGATATGATAAAAGGATTTCCTTCAAAAAGAATTAATAGATATAGAGGTTCTACTAATTCTTGATCCACCTATTACCATGCTAATCATTAATATTAGTATAGGTATTGTTTGAATTAATTAATTATAGAAATGATTAATATTAATCTATTCTTGTGTTAGTTTTAATTAAAGTGATTAATGTCATGAATTATTAATGCATTTTGTTTTATTAATACACCTATTGTATTTTATAGTAAAATAAGAAAAATGAATATATTAAAATGAGAGGTTTAAAAAAAACCATACTATATAAATAAAGATCTTCCATTGTCGTATTGCATAGATGGGCATTTATTTTTGGTAGATGGGATTTTATTTTTAAAAGCTAGGCATTTAGTTTTCTTTTCATAGATATTTTTCCTTTAAGAGGGAGGTCAAGGAAATGTGAAGGGGAGGCTGGAAGTTTTAGAAAAATGGTGAGAAGATTGGAGGTTTGAAAGAGGTATTTTGAAGAAGAATCCATTGAACAAGGAGGCTCAAGTTGAGGCTACTACTTTCATAAAATAGTTCTTTAATGTTTTAGTATTATGTTATTAGACCCTTTATGATTGGTTTAGTAAAGCATTGTTTTCTACCTTATGATTCATAGCTTGGATTTAGCCTCCATTAAGCATTGTGTTTCTTTGTTCTTAGTATTTAAAAAGTATTAGAACATGTATTCTTGCTTTTAAGAAACGCCCCTTAGATGTTGCTCAAGGAGTCTGAGTGAGCCGTGAATCAACTATCAGGGAGATCGTGTGCTATAGAACCTTAGGCCCTAAATTGACTTACAATATTCTAATTCTCATGGAAATAATTTGTGTTATTCTTGTTAAGCCTTGTGTGCAGTTGTTTTAAAAATATCATCACTTGTTGAAACCCTTCCATGGTGCAGTTGACCTAAACAAAATATGAGATAATTTAAACAAGTTGTGAATAACACTTTCCCTCCCTAGTGGCCATCAAAGCTCAGATTTACCATGTTTTTTTTCTTGGATGGCAAACCGAGTAATATTAACTGAGTCTAGGATTCTCATCGATGTTTTAGAGTATTTTGGGTGGTAAATTTATATCACCATCGTTGATTGGCTTCTTTCTAAGGTTTAACCTTAGGAAGTGGGGATGATAATTAAGTCCACACCACTATAGTGACACTGCACACAATGTCTCAGTGCTTAGCAGGGCATGAGCAATGGGAAGGTCACTCAGGCCTTACCACTAAAAATCCACATGGTATATGTGGGGGCACTTTAGCACCTTAAATGGGATAAGTATTCCCTTATTATTTGACCATGCTTAGTGGTTAAGGGTACCACCAAGCGGGGTCACCCTTGCGTCGGTTGGAGGCACTGTCTCTTGACACTTGGTATGTTTGACTTTTGTTGATCCTACCCTGTTTGATCGACCTTGTGACTGTCATGTGGTATTGTTTTGAGGGCTCTTATGTGCCTTGGGTGGCTTTCGCACATGATCACGTGGTGATATTAAAGGGGATTGTAAGTTTGTGAGACATTTTTAGGATGTTGTTCTTTGTTTGTTGACTGGTCTGAAACCATATGGCTTGTTTGTTACTTTTTTATTATGATTAAACCAACATTTTTGGATTATGGTTAGATAAGCCTTTTGGGAATATTGTCATAACATTTTTGATTAATTAAATTAATGTTAAGAAAGAATTATAGGTATCTTTTTTATTATTTGAAAGGCAAGTTTGTTATATTTTGAAAATGTAATAGAGCTTAAAGATTAAAGCTTAGTCTTCTTTATATAGGAGAAGAAATTGTTTTTATGAAGGGACATAGTGGATAATATTAATGGAATTAAACTTATTTTTATATATGAATAATTTAGATTGATAATTTTATACTTTCAAATGATGAGATTTGAATGCATAGAGTTTATATTTGAGCTTTGAATTTATGGTTAAGAATAGATAGGTTAACTATTATTAAGAGAAGTATGAGCTTCTTTTGGTATGCTTCTATGAAAACTGAGTAGAAGTAAATTTTAAATTATTCAATGCTTTTGATGAAGTTGAATTTAAAACGATAGACTATTTTGAAAAGAGAATTTCCTTACATATCAAACTATTGGGAAAATATATTGAAATAAGTATGGAATTCTTTATGTTTTAGATTGCATTTGTTGCATTTTGAAATGAATCATACATAGATGCATACAAGTGGGTGGAAAGAGTTGTCTTGATCCCTTACACATATTCAGCCTTGTACAAAGATTAAGGAGGACAAATTTGGAGAGAGGAACAAATAATTCTTTTAAGAGTAAATTCTCATGTTGTACCTCTCTATGAAAAGGATGTAATTAGTTAACTTGTAATGAAAGTTTATTATATCTTGTATTGAATTGTATCATTGAAAGGAAAGAAAATGATGTATGCTTTGGTTCTTATGTTAATTTAAGTCTCTTTCATTATATGTAGTAGAATATGGTATAATCAGGGTTATGCATAAGGGGTCAGACCCAAAATGTACTTGTAAAAAAGTGGTGAATTTGTTTCAAAACCTTGGCGAATCCTAGCTAACTTCATGTAGGAAGACATGGCCAATTACCTTATTTTTCACCAAACATTATAAAAAATTGGTAAATTCCTATTAATATTTGGAAAAATATTAAACAATAGCAAAACACTACCTGCATATATGCATCCAGGGAAGGACCAAGTGTAAAATTGCACCCGAGGGAGGTTCGGATGTATTTATCTATCCGAGGGAGCCAGGTGAAGAAATACATCCTAAGGAGGCATGGGTGCAAAACTATATCTGAGGGGGTCTTGTGCAAAAATGCATCTGGGGGAGGGTCGGGTGCATTTTTGTACCCATTAGATGAGTGCATAACTGCACCCAACCCTCCCTCAAATGCATTTCTACACAAGGCCCCCTCGAATATAGTTTTGTACCTAGACCTCCCTCGGATGTATTTTTACACCTGACTCCCTTGGATAGAGAAATGCACCCGGTCCTCCCTCGAGTGCAGTTTTGCACCTGACCTAATCCTACCCTAGGTGTAGTTTTATACCTGATCCAGTCCTCCCCCAGTCGAGTGCATTTTTGCATTTGGGGGAGTCAGGTGCAAAAATGTACCTGATCGAAGGAGGGTCAGGCTAGGTACAAAATTGTATTCGGCTCGATTCAGGTGTAAAACTACATCCAGATGCAGAAATGCACTTACTCGAGGGAGGGTCAGGTTGGGTACAAAACTGTATCAAGGGGATTCAAGTGCAAATGCACTCGATCAGGGGAGGGTCGGCCCAGGTGTAAAATTACATCTGACCATATCTTAAATGTAGTTTTGCACTCAGCCCGACCCTCCTTGGTCGGGTGCATTTTTGTATCCAGGGGAGGCTTGAATACAAAAATGCATTCGACCCTCCTTCGGATGCAATTTTGCACCCAGTATGTTACTCCCCCAAATACCTAAATGCATCTGGGGGAGGGTCAGGTGCAAAAATGTATTCGGGGGTGTCAAGTGCAAAAATGCACCCAAGGGGAGCTCCGATGCATTTTTGTATCTGGGTGCACTTTTTCATCTAGATATTTTCCACTACTCTTATGTCGAACCATTGTTTCTCTGCAACATTTTCTCCATTAATCATTTGTTCTTCTCTCTACAACTGATTATTGTTTTCGCTACTATAGATCATTTTTCTATAAGAATGAATGTTTTATTTGTATTGTTACCTTTTGATACAAAATGTAATGGGAGATAGCAATCACAAGATGCAAAATAATAAGAAAGAAAGTAAATCTATGATATGTCTGAAATATGCTATAAATAGAAATGACGAAAATGATTGCAAAGTAGCTATGGAGGAAATGAACACTCAATGATCTAAGATACTGCTTATGAATGAGATCTATGATTATAGCTCACACACCCTCTACACTACTACACTCTACCACACTCTATCATGTTATTTCACACTCTACCACACATGGCCCTTTATATAGGAAGATAGGTTCCTTGGACAACACTCTACCTAGCTATACAAGGGACATCTTGCACATATACAACTTGCACATTGACACTTGTGCATTTATTACATTACATGAAGTAACTAGATAAATTCCCCCTAAATTAATCTAATGTCCTAAGTATATACCAATAAAGGTACATTTACATGATCCAAATGATGTAATATAATCTATTTCTAACACCCCTATGTATTGCAATATTTGGGTATTATAGACTTTAGTCTTCAATGTGGATCTTGCTCTTGATCTTGAGATTTTGATTCTTCTTCTCTAATTTCTGTAACTTGTTCAAGAAAATAGTTAGTGTCTTCAAAACATGTCTTTCTTGATGAAAGAGCTTTGTACTTGGTTCTTCTATAATTTCTTCAATCTTTAGATGATGCAAAATAGGTTGAAGTTGTAGATTCTTCTTTTAGTTGACCTTACACTATATAACTCCTTGATTGGATTTATTTTCTTCTTCTTCCTTAGCTTTGCCTTTGAATATGGTCTTTGTGTTTCCATAGGTGGTTATGTTGCTACTTGGTTCATGTATGGAAGATTATCCTTTCTTATCTTCAATATGTACAAAAGCTTCTAAACAACCACTTAGGATATCATGATAAGATCTTGATTTAGTAGAACTTGAAGACCCAATTATACATGAGGATTAATTTTTTTTTCTAGATATGACTCATCAGGTTCTTCCTTCTTTTTTAGTAGTTCTATCAATCCTTTCTATTCTACATTTTCAATATTGTAGTGTTTATATGTGAGTAATGCCATGCATAATATGCTCACAAGGTCTAAGGAAAGTGTAATGTCACTTTTTCCATTGTCAATAGCTTCATTGAGATGGGCTTGAATATAGCATTCCATAGTGTCAAAGTTATCTTCTAAGGCTTCACTATGGATTACTTTAGAAGTTAGATCTATCATTCTTTCAAATTTCATGAGTAGATTCATGATCCCAAGTTTTATGGCACTGGATTTTTCCTTATTTATGTTTGTAGTATTTTGGGAAGTAGACATCCTTATGGCCTCCAATTAGGATATATGATTCCTAATAGAAGTATATAAGCTTGATTTGATAAAAACCTTTGTTAATCCTTATTTTTTGTAGGCTTCCTTATGTCTCCCTAGTAATAAGAGTATATACTCTTAAGGATTTTTAGGTTTTGTAGAAAGTTTATATTTTGCTAATGGATTTGCAACTTGATAATTTTTGATAAATGCTAATATACTAAAAGCATGAGGATATGGAAGCAAAAAGGAAAGCAAATATGCGATGCAAACCGAACTAAACTTAACGCAAAATCCTAGGAATTGAAAGTGCATGAAAAGAGGGAAAGCATGAATGAATCGAAGCGAAACAAAGGCAAATAAAGAAGACAGCCCTTTTTATTGATATGTTTCAAAACTCGGTTACAATTCACCTCCTCCCTTTTCAAGGGCTAGGAGCGTTTAAGTGTGCGTTCTTGTTACATCCATGGATGCCCTTCCTTCTTCCGCGTGCCCACATGTAAAAATGGGTGGACCAAACATTGCCGCCGCTTGCGTTGATGAGTCTTGACTCCTTGCTGCTCCTCCGATGTCCAGATCCTACATTCAAAGAAACAAGAAGAAGTCAGTAGCACCTGTAGATAAAATAAAGCATGCAATCCCCAAGCCTACGATAAATGGATGAGGAAAATGAATAAAATGATGACTAAATTGAATCCAAATGAGCTAAAAACTTCATAGAGGCATGAGAACATCACTAGGAAGGCACTGCAAAAATAAAAGTTGGGAAATTCCTCACCGATTTGAATTCGCTCCGGGGTGGGACGAATAGACCTGCAACAAAATGCCGAAAAGGTACTGTCCCAAATGTCCTACCTAGGAAGCTCCAAAAGACCTGCAAAGTTGGGGTTAGCTAATTGGGGGTATTTTGGGAAGACCCAGATGGTCAGATTTTCCCAATTTGGCCTCCATCAATGGGAATTTGATGGTGCTACCTGCAAGTTAGTAAAGGCGAACGAAGATAGAAACATGATCAAAATTGTTCAAAACGAGATGAAATTTAAATGACAACCTATCTAAGCATCATAGAATTGAATGCAAAAATGAAAGAAAGAAAATCTACCATAGATTTCCCATCACTCCGAAGAGGGGCGATTAGGACTGTAGCAATGTGGGAGGGGGCGCCCGGGAGGCAGGCCGCCCACCGTTTGGGGCCTGATTTTGGCACCAATCCACTTGGGATGGGTCCAAAACCTCTTGTGGGGTATTGTCAGCAAATTTGGTGGGATATTGTGGCCAAATGTCGGGTTTTGGTTCCAGATTTGTGCTTCCAATAACCACCCTATGACCTCCTTTCCAAAAGAGATCAAGGATGTGAAAGGCACAACTCAAAAGGGTGTGGGTGTGAAAGTAAAATGACAGCACTTCGTTGCTCCAAAATGCTCCTTCTCTCATTTTTTTTGGGGTGAGGAAACTCACCAATTTATAGACCTGGAGGTCTCTTGAATTGGGCATGCAGAGGCGCCACTTGGCAATCATGCCTTCCCAGGGGGGAGGAGATTCCTCCCTGATTAGGGACTTCATGACTGCCCTTGTAATTGCCTCTAACGCTCGAAAACGCTCACCCACACTCCCATGCGATGAAGGAAGTGTTAAGTGGCAGATCTGAGCTGCCATTTGTCAAGATTTGACTTTTTGCCCATCAAACCTGCAATTCACCCCACCCTAGAGCGAATCCTGATATTCGTCCCTGGGTGGGGCGAATCCTAGTTTGAATTCATCCCTGGGTGGAACGGATATTGAGCAAAGTGCCTGAAGGTGCCAAATTGATCTCTGACCTTCCAAAACTATTGTGAGAGTGGTTAGGACCACTGTTTAACCTCTGGGGGCTGCCCTTGGGGCTGTGTGTGTCAATGCGATCAGTGTTTGCAGTCACATAATCGGATTGGTGTTGTTTTGGTGTCTACAGATGCCCCTTTTTGGGATGCGCTATGCAAGGCGCAGCGCTGAGCAAAAATAGATAACCAAAGCACTAATGATTAGGGTTTCTCAGTAACCTAACCAACTTTTGATGCCCCAAGTATGGAAAGGGCATGCATTCTTGAATCCTTGCTTCTGACGAGCGAAGGAACTTAATTCAAGTGTTAACCTTTTTCGGTGAGGTGTTACTTGATCTTGGACATTGATCAGTCATGAATAGGCAAAGGGCGCAACCTTTTGTCTATGGGAACCTTGAGTTCATGATTCACGAAATGCCAAGTGATTTGATCAGCTTGTGATTATTGCTTGTTTACTGCCCCAAGCAGGAGCGTGATTGTCTTTGTCAATGATTCTTTGAATGCATGTCATATCCTTAATTGGGTGTGTACTTGTTGATTGGTGACTAAGTGTGACTACCCCCTCAAGCGACGAATCGATGAGGGAATGACCTTCATGAGAAAAGCGACGAGTCGCTTGACCCAAGATGACTTGTGCAAGGGTGCCTTCAGATGTTTAGCGTTACATGTGTGTGCAGTTTTTCGACATTTAGACCTATTTTTGGTGGGTGTTAACCCTTTTGGTGACGCATTTTGGAGCTGAAATTGGCAAAAATCCGTTCTCCCGTGGAGCGGTCCGGCTATGGTAGCCTTCTTAGGGAGTAGGATAGTGACAATTTGTGGCCCTAACATCTATTTTGGATGCCAAGAATGTCAGGCGCCAAGGCGCCTTCGTTCGGCAATGTTATTGCTATTTTTGGTTGGATTTTGACCCTTTTGGCGACGCCGCTTGGGGATGAAATTCTCAAAAATCCGTCCTCCCGTGGAGAGGTCCGGCTATGGTAGCCTTCTTAGGGAGTAGGATAGTGAGGATTTGTGACCCCGACATCCATTTTGCATGCCCGAAATGTCAAGTGCAAAAGCACTTTCATCGGGCAAGTTTATTAGTTGTTTTGGTGCATTTTTGTTCATTTTTTTGTTGTTTTTGAATTTTTTGCCCTGAATTCATTCTTGGGTGGGATGAATACCAGCTTAGTATTCATCCCAGGGTGGGACGAGCGCTAACCAGAGTGCTCATCCCAGGGAGGAACGAATATAAGCTCAAAAAGCCTATTTAAAGGCCAAAACTAGGGTTTGGGCTCATTTGCATTCGAATTTTCTTGCGATTTGGAGCTCTGAGGAGGAGGAGGTTAATTCTGTGAAGCGAAGCACTGCAGAATTTCTCTCGACATCATGAGTGCACAGACCGGATCGAGCGGCGGAGCCGAAGCGAGACCAGTAAGTGCTCCTTGGCGTTATTGCTTTTGTTTGTTGTATGTTTAAAACTGCAAGTTAGTTGTTTAGTTTTCTTTGGTATTTTGTTTTCCAAATTAAAATTGAAACCCTAAAATGGAGCTGAACACAAATCAAGACTTAGCTTACAACTGAACGGAAAACATAGTTGAAAACTTAGGTTGAAATTTTGTTTTTCTTTTTATTTGGCTTTGTAAAAAATGAAACCCTAGTTTACATTTATTTTGAAAAGACGCAATGAACTCTGAAATTTATTTTTCGCTTTACACTAAAGTAAACCCTAGGAAAAATTTTGTATTTTGCGATTTTGTTAAACTAAAACCCTAGGATAAACTGAATGCAAACCCTAGTTTTTTAGGTTGAACTTGTCAATTTTAAAACGTAGGTGAAAACCCTAGGTTAAAAAACTATTATTTTAATTTTGCTTTGTTTGTGTAGACTTTGTCAGTTTTAAACTTAGAGTACAGAAACCCTAAGACTGACAACTGTATTTGAAAAATTGTTTTTGTGTTTTTATTTTGTCTATCAGTTTTAAACTTAGAGTACAGAAACCCCAAGACTGACAAACTATTTTTGTTAAATTGTTTTTATTTTTTTTTTTATTTTGTCTGTCAATTTTAAACTTAGAGTACAGAAACCCCAAGACTGAAAAACTATTTTTGCTTCAAATTTTTGTGAATTTTGTTGTTTTTGAGTTGTACATTGTATATGCCTATTATTGTTATACAATTTTTCATGACTTTAATGTTTTTGTGTTGTTTTCTGTTGTAGGTTGTGAAGAGCCGGTATCGTGTGCCTACTACTTTCATTGAAGCACGAGAGGCGCTAACTATGGCTGAATAGGAGTGGCTTGATGCCCTTGGGCTCAAGAAGGTGACTCGACTGGAGCCTATGGTCGGGGATCGGGCCTATCTGATGGCCCTAATCAACTTGTGGGATCCCTAGACCAACACATTCCATCTCCCAACAGGGGAGATGATAGTGACCTTGGAGGATGTCTATCGGATTCTATGGATTATGATAGATGGACTACCGATCAGGACGACGCCACGTGACCAGCGAATGGATGTATTGATACGATGCTTCTGGCACGGGGAGGAGGTGGGTTATGTGGATGCGGATCTTGGGGTTCCGGATCAGCCGAAGATGTAGGACATCAGAGCAGTGGGAGCCAGAGCAGGATGTTGTTCCAAGATGCCCATGCCTTAGGCAGATTCAGAGGACATGGAGTCTGGGTTACACGCTGAGAATGCATGATTGGAGGGGCTATGGAGGCGTGATGAGGAGCTGGGGGATGCACTATGGGAGAGGGATCTCCTACGCATGTAGCTGGTAGAGCGAGAAAATGCATTGGCTGCCTACCACCGATAGGATGGGGATACTGATGCTGCATGGGAGAGGGATCTCCTACGGACGCAGCTGGCGGAGAGGGAGAGGGCTTTGGCGCAACGCGATGAGAACTTGGCTATGTATCGCCAGTGGGAGATGGACTTGGTGCGGCATCGGTTGGAGTTGGAGGCAGAGATTAGCCACCTCGATGGGTGGGTCCCTACGTTTAGTGGAGGTGGATCATCATGCCGCTCGAGAGGGAGCAAGACTGAGCAGTCAGCATCCTCTCGATGCAGGCGATTGGATGAGGGGGGCTCAAGTAGGCATGATGCGGGGGCTAGCAGTAGCCGCCATAAGGGGTCCCATAGGACCCACACCACGGGGGTAGTTCTCGTCGCACCGATCCTGCGTGATCATGGTGGCCGATGCCCTAGGCTTGGGGGTTTTTGAGCTTTTGGCTTTTTGCGGGGTCAGATGACCGGATATTGTAGCCTACGGGCATTTTTGATGATATATATACAGATGATTTTATTTTTGTTACACATGTGTCATGATTTGATGTTATGCCTAATGATTGATGAATGTGTATGTATGCATGTTAATTTACATTGATGGATGCATGTGTTATGATGAATGCAAATGTTGCTTAATGTATATGATATGCAAATGGAAATGAATGAATTGAATTTGTGATTTTTGGCGGTGGCACCATAGACTATTCAGAACTGATGGCTTTTTGTCTTAGGCGATTGTTGTGGTAAATGATTGTTTATGTATGCATGTTATTTTTTGTATTTTTTGATGGTGAAGCGAGGATGGAGGATAGCATAGTTGGTTTAGAATGTAGTTAGGTTTTCTGAGACTCAGATGTTTTAACTAACTATCCAAAACTGTATTTTATCTTACAAGACTTTTGAACAAGGTATGAATCCGACTTGTCTTTGACCAAGTTATTTCACATCCCTGTGTGTGCAATTGAGTTCGTTTATGTGGTATTTGTCAGGATACCACCAGTGCCAGATAGGCTATCAACCAAACCTGTACTGAGGATCACCTAATTAGCCCCACTAACTCCTTTGTTGTATTTAGTCAGATTAATCTACGGTGCGATCTAGGATACCATAAGCTAGCTCATCCACATGCAAACATTGATCTGCACACAAGTTAATGCGACAGATATATCATCATGCGGGAGGTTTGCCACGAGTGACCGATAGGCTATTAACCAAACCGGTACTGAGGTTTATCTCATGACCTTCTGAATGCTGAGAGTTCTAGGGATTCAAGTTCGACTCCCTTCTTTTCTTCAATTGTATTGGGATACTTGCTCGTTTATAGTGATAAAAATCACTGTTTATTTTTGTTATATTTTTTTCTTTTGAGCAAGGGATTTGAATAATGAGTGATGAGGATCACTATTGTTTGTGCCTTTTGATGTATGCACTTTGGTTGGGATGTCAAATTTTTGGAGTTTTGACGTTTGCAAATTGTTGATGTTTTGCAACTTTTTTGAGAACTTGGGATTCTTGGGGAATTGGGTAGGGAGGATGCTTGTCCTTTTGCCAACTCTCAGCATTCTTGGGGTCATTCACACAGGGGGATGAGCAAGATAACCGTTTCGCTTATGGTGACCTGGATTGCTTTGCAGGTTTCATCTTTCGTTCACACAACTTGGGAATTTTTATGTGTTTTAATTTGTGTTGGGATGCTACGTAACAAGGTGTAATCCAAGTAAAACTCTACCTTCGTAAAATCTGTCTGACTTTGTACAGTATTTGGCTAGAGAGCTATTGACAGCTGAATGACGAAAACTCTTGATACATTAGAAGACAACTGACTATAATATGGTGAAAAGATGTGAATGGCATTTATTTTTGATAGACTATTTATGAAGTGGAGAAATATGGAACAAGATGGATTTGCCAAGTAATTACAGTCTATGGTGCCTTGACCTGTATGACCACAAATATGCAATGTATGGATGTGATGCCTAATGCAACTATATGTTTGTGTTTTTGATGGATTGATATTTATGAGTATGAAGATGAGATGCAAAAAGACCTCTTTATTTTTGTGATGATTTTGAGCATGCATGGAAATGAGATGCAAATTTTTGTTATTTTTGATGATTTTATTGTTTTTTTTTTGGATTTTCTTATTTTTGACCAAGCGATTGTGGGAATCCTTGGAGCATTTTGGTTTGACCAAAGGGGTAATGGGCACCTTTGGGGCATTTTGGGGAGGACCAAGTGATTGTGGGAATCCTTGGAGCTTTTTGGGATTGACCAAGGATTCTGACTTTGGGTTAATACCAAGCGATTGTGGGAATCCTTGGAGCTTTTTGGGATTGACCAAGTGATTGTGGGAATCCTTGGAGCATTTTGGGATTGACCAAGTGATTATGGGAATCCTTGGAGCATTTTGGTTGGGCTGTGGCTCTTCTAGATATGGAATGGCCACAAATGACTGATGTTCAAGGGTTCTAGTTCCTTGATTCCATCAAGAGAGGCTAGCCGGTATGTTCCAGGTCCTATTTTACTATCAATTACATAGGGACCTAACCAGTTTGCCATGAACTTGTCCCTTAGATGGGGCGGCAAGCTAGAGTTCTGTTGGTTCTCTTTTAAGACCAAGTCACCAACCTGAAAGTCCCTCAGGTGAACTTTCATGTTGTATGCTTTCTTCAGTCGCTCTTGATAGATACGTAAATGCTCGAGAGCATTAACACGTCGTTCATCGAGCAACGTAAGCTGGTCTAACCGGGCCTGCCATGCAGTGTCATCATCGATGAACTCTTGCATTGATATGCACAGGGAAGGAATTTCCAACTCGAGAGGCATGACAGCCTCGGAGCCATACACGAGCGAAAACGGAGTTGCCCCAGTGGGTGTCCGAATGCTAGTGCGATAAGCCCATAGGGCAAGTGGGATCTGAATGTGCCAATCCTTATGACTGTCTATGACTATCTTTTTGAGGATGGCGACTAGCATTTTGTTTGACGCCTCTGCTTGCCCATTTGCCTACGGATAATAGGGTGTCAAAAAACTATGCTAAATTTTGTACTTTGTGGTCAAAGCACGCACATCTTTGTTCTTGAATGACGTCCCATTATCCGAGATGATCTTGGATGGAATACCAAAATGACATATGATGTTATGTAAAATAAACTCCGCAATGCGGGTTCCAGTCGTAGAGGTAAGCGGAACTGCTTCCACCCACTTGGTGAAGTACTCTGTGGCCGTTATGATAAACGTGTGATGACCTGACGATGCAGGGGAGATCTTTTCGATTAGATCTAAGCCCCACTACAAAAATGGCCAAGTCGATTGGATCGGCTGCAAGGCCTGGGAAGGTACGTGTGTCAAATTAGCATGGTGTTGACACTTCACGCACTTCCTTACATATGCGCAACAATCTCGCTCTAAAGATGGCCAATAATAGCCCATGCGAAGAATGCACTTGGCGATGGCCATACCACTAAAGTGGCCACCACATGTACCATCGTGCGCTTGGGCGATCGCCCAAGTGGACTCTTGTTGGTCCAAGCATCGAAGGAGGATCCCTTCATAGCTATGATGGTACAAAATGTCTCCTAACAAGACATGCTTTGTCGCTTTCTGCTTGAATGCTCATTTTGCGGCATGCATCAATCCAAGTGGGAGGTTACCTAACTTGAGGTAGTCCCTTATGGGTGAATACCAATCCTGCTGATCAGAAGCCTCGATGGTATGAACAGCCAATCCCTCTTGAAGTTCATCCCTAGCAAAAGCTGAGCGGGAAAGAACTTGTAAGAATAGCGTTGTGTTGCTATTAAGGGGAGTAGGGGAGAACAAGGACCCCCAGTTGGCATGTTTCAGATGATCATGGATTCGAGAGAACCTATCCTGAGGTGGTTCAATCTGGATCATGTGGATTCTTGGTGTTAAGTCAGAGCTTGCACGCTCCATCACGGATTGCGATAGTGTTTTGACTTGAATGGTTGTCATATCACCAGAAATGTCTTGCGGGATTAGTGACCCCAAGGAGGCCATAGTGTCCACAAAATGATTCGATGACCGAGGGAGTGCCTCGATGTCGTACCATTCAAGCTTTGCCAAGAATTTGTCCACAAGGGCTTTGTAGGCCTGTAGAACTGGGCATTTACATTGGAATACCCCTTTGACTTGGTTGACAATTAACAGCGAATCACCAAAGATGTTTAATCGTTTAATGTTCATGGTGATTGTTGTCTGAAGACCTATGAGCAAGGCTTCATATTCTGCATTGTTGTTGGTGCACGGGAAGTCTAATTTAAATGACAGAGGCATTGGAGCCCCTTGTGGTGTGAAGAATACAATTCCCATGCCACCTCCTTGCTCACATTTAGAACCATCAAAAAATAGGGTTATGTCGGCCTGTGACTCAAGCTCATCAGAATCTGGCGATTCTGAGACATGGAAGACCCCATCATCGGGTAGTTCTATGACCAGAGGCTGATCGTCTTCGAGAGGAGCCTCTGCTAGTTGATCGGCTATGACCTGTCCTTTGATGGATTTTTGTCCAATAAATTCTATGTCAAATTCCGTCAACAACATGATCCATTTCGCCGTGCGGCTACTATGATAAGTACGACTCATCATGTACCGCAATGGATTCTCCTTAGACACAACATACGTAGTGTTGCTCAACATGTAGTGGCATAGCTTTTTGGTAGCAAACACCATTGCCAAGTAGAGTTTTTCAACGTATGCATAGTTAAGTTCATAACTGACCAGGGTGCGGCTAAGATAGTAAGTAGCCTGTTCTTTGTGAAGTTCATTCTTTTGGGCTAGCATGGCGCCCAGTGCCACCTCAATAGCTGAGATGTATAAGTAGAATGACACTCCTGGTCTAGGTGGTGCCAATACTGGCGGTGAAGCCAAGTATCTTTTAATGTCGTCAAAGGTTGACTGGCACTCGTCATCCCAGTGAAATGCTACCCCCTTGTGCAATAATTTGTTCATGGGTCGGCACTTGTCAGATAGCTACGCTATGAAGCGCTTGATTGACGCGACCTTTCCCTGTAGGCTTCTGAGCTGCTTGATGGTAGTTGGGGGAAGCATTTCAAGGATTGCCTTGACTTTGTTTGGGTCCACCTCGATTCCTCGCTTTGAGACTATGAAACCCAAGAGTTTTCCAGATGTGACGCCAAATACGCACTTCTTGGGATTCATTTGACTTTATGTTCCATGAGGCGATCGAGGATCTTGCTTAAGTCATCGATATGATCTGGGCGCAAAAGAGATTTGGCCAACAAATCATCCATGTAATCTTCCAAAGTTTTATGCATGTAATCATGGAAGATGTACGTCATGGCACGTTGGTAGGTGGCGCCGGCATTTTTAAGGCCAAAGGGCATGACCTTATAACAAAATGTCCCCCAAGGCATTGTGAACGCCATTTTTAGTTGGTCCTCGAGATTGATACGAATCTGATTGTATCCCGAGAAACCATCCATGAGGGATAGCATTTCATGGCCCGCTGTAGCATCTACCAATGCATCGATGCTAGGCAAGGGAAAATCATCCTTAGGACTCGCTTTGTTTAGATCTCAAAAATTAGTGCATATGCGAATCCTCCCGTCAGGCTTCTTGATGGGCACCATGTTGGATAGCCATGGTGGGTAATCCACGCAGATGACAAACTGTGCATCCAACAACTTTTGCAATTCATCTTTGACCATCAAGGCCATTGTTGGGTGCATCTTGCATAGTTTTTGCTTAACTGGCTTGATTGTCGGATCAAGCATTAGATTATGCATGACTAGCTATGGATCTAGCCCCGACATGTCTCTGTAGGACCATGCAAAAACCTCCTTCTTCTCTTTGAGAAGGGTAATGTAGTCGGCTTGCTCTTTGGGGGATAAGCTTACCCCCAACTTGATAATCTATGGATTCATTGGATCCGAGCCGATGTCTACGTCAGTCGTCTCCTCGACCGACATGTGGGATCCATCCTCCAACTGGTGTGGAGTCGGGATCAAATGGATATCATTTGCTGAGTTTAAATCTACGTTGGGAACCTCGGGTTCCTCTTCAACATGGAAGATATCCTGAGTTGGCCCTGGGGTAAAATGAAGCATTTTACCGAAAGGCCAGTACTCTGATGGGGATGGAGGTGAATTGACGTGATCCCAGTCTATGGCATCTATGTCTAGATGCAATGACCATGCTGGATCGGCCGGGTTATGGATGGGGGCGGTTAAGTCAATGGAGATCATGTTGATGAAATGATTTTGGTCTCCATTACCGTGGGTGTGGTGATTTGAACATTCTAGATGATTCCTGTGCTCTGGATCTAGCTCTGGAGGTATTGGCACGAATGGATCGGCCCTATGTGCTGATAGGAGGACAGGGTCTACCCTCGGCACTGATATCACTCTAGGGTCTCGGGGTGGAAGGTGCTCTTCGTATACCTGGAGCGGCGGATCCAACACTTGGTCCCACCACGCTGGGTCTACGTACCACTCATGCCCTGGCACTATGTTCAACTATTCAAATATGTCGTTAATCTCCAAGGGGTATGGTTGCTGCATCTACCGCATGTGATTAAGATATATCATTTCTGTTTCATCTTCGTAATCACTATCGGAGATCCAAAAGCCCTCGTTGGCTCGATCAACTGTTTGAGGCATTAATGGCTCGTCCTGCTCGAGCAAATTGATCTGGCCCCATTGTGGTTGTTCCACTCTCCATGGGGGGACCTGATTCTCTTGACGTGGCATTGGCTCGATTGGAGCCTCTAGAGGGAACATCGTCAAGAGGCTCTCTTGATAGTCATTCATGGGGATCACTTGTGAGTGATCACTATCTGATTCGAAGGGGTCATATGATGTTGGTTCATACTCTGACTCATCCTCCGAAGATCCCTCTTGACACTGTCTATACCCTCCTTGAAAGTGAGTCCCCAAACTTTCTCCTCTCTCTAGCGAAGGGAAAGGGTTATTGAGGTTAACAAGGGTGGTTGTCGACCATGGGAGATAATCCCCCAATGTATACGTTGTGTTAGGGTTGGCATAGGGATCTAATGCCAATCCACCCTTGTTGCCTATCCCTAGGCCTTGCATGTTCTCTACCAAGATGTCCAAGGGCAGGGGGTGGTTGAACCCCACGCCCGACTTGTCGTAAGGCATTTGGTATCTTGGTTGGCAAAGGACACGCACTCCTTGCTCATACCTACCTAACCCATATCCATGCCAATTGCATTGGCCAAGATATCTCAGAGCGAAGTCCGGGTTGGAAAAATAGTTGACATCTTCTGCAAAGGGCTCTTCATCTTCGTCCTCTTGCATGCATGGCTCAGTACCATGATCAAGGCCCCCATACACAAAGTTTGTCTGGTTTGGCGGGTAGCCTAGAGGAACAATTGTACCGATGGGGAGGCGAGGTCTCCCCATGTCTTGCATGGACTCTAGTGCGGGCGTTGCTACAACATTCCACACCAGATACTCCCCCAGGCCCGTGTTGGCCATTTCAACAGTGATTGTTGGCGATTGAGGAGGAGGGAACGGAAGCTCTTCCTGAATCCACTCCATGTTGGGTGAACTAGGAGCCTCAACTTCCATTCTGCTAGACATCTCTTTAGTAGAGATGGTTGATACTATTGGTAGCCTCTTCCAGAGGTTGTGCCTCCTCCAGGGGTTTCTTCCCTTTGTCCTTCTATTTGGCCATGATAGGTGGCATCGTTGGTGAAGGACCAGACGATGAAGATGGACCTGGCTGGGGTTTTGATGGATTTGTCACCGGGGATGCTTGCGGAATTGGACCCTGTCTAGATGGATTTAACTAAAAATCCAAGTGCGTCGATGGAAGGGTCGATTGCGGCATCAGCTGCACCGCATTGCAATACTTGAAGGGTTCTAAGTCCGTCGGGACTACATGTACCTCCCCTTCAAATGTATACTTCAAACACTGATGAGCTATCGAAGGGACACACTTCATGTCCCTGATCCATGGCCACCCCAGCAAGATGTTATAGGCCATCTCACCCTCCAAAATATGGCACAATGTAGGTATCATCTTTTGTCCTACTTGAATGGGTAGGACAATTGTGCCAACTATCGAGCATATCGCATCATTGAATGCTCGTAGTGTATAGGTGGAAGCCGTGATGTGAGAGGCTAGCAACTTCAGATGTTTCAATGCTGCTGTGGTAATGATGTTACTGGATGAGCCAGTGTCTACCAACACCCTCTTATATGGGATCCCGTTGACCCATGTGATAACGTGCAGGGGTGGATCTGCCATGTCATCAACCATTGATTTCACCTCATCTTCTCGAAAGGTGATGACTAGCTCGGTGCATCGTTTGACATGTCCCACAAAGTTGTTGAAGGAATTCGCTTCGTGGGGCTGCAACTCGATGGCTTTCAATATCTCCATTAGAGCCTCCCGATGGGGCGTTGATTGTTGTATAAGCTCATATATGGAGAGCCTAGCCGACGTGGTCCTCAAGCTCTACGTGAGTTTGGTCCGAATCATGGCCGCGGGTCTAGGCGGAGGAGGTTGCGTAGGGTGCTGTTGAGGTTGTGACATCGATGGAACCTCTCTTGTGGCTGCCTCGGGGGCAGCTCCTGGGTATCTCTTGTTCCTAGTCACTATGCTTATCATTCCTACATACCCTTGCATGGGGCAATTCTGTTGCACCTCATTGACTTGAAGGGGTTTTGCTTGTGCCTCATGGGCAGGCAAGGGGTCTCTGAAGACTCCCATCTGCTGGTTGTTTGGCGCTACGGGGTTGTCCACTGCCAATGTCTTGTTGTCAATTAGGTCTTGTATCAAACCTTTGAACTTCCAACATGCATTAAGGTCATGTCCCCTCCACCTATGGAACCTACAATACAAGTCCTCTCGGTATCCCTTAGGCTTCGGTGCATTGGGATCTATGGTTTGAATCTCTGGAAGGTTGATCAAGTTCGTCGCTGACAAGCGGTCAAATAGGGAGTCCCTAGACTCCGTATAAGGTGTAAATTGTCGCCTAGGGTGACGCTGCTGATTTTGCTCCTGCTTCTGGTTTTCTCTTTCATAATTGTTAGGAGGCACCGCCTGATAGTTAGCCTTTTGAGGCTGTACTTCTTGTGCAGGCTTAGGGACATTTATAGCAACTTGATTGACCGCAGCGGGTTTCTATTGCGTAGTCCCTATTTTTGTGTTCTTGTTCCATTCTTTCTTCTTAGGCTTGGCAATCTCGCCATCCTGTATCTTGATCTCTTCGATGATTCTAGCTTGCGCCAGAGCTTCCTCTAAGGTGGCATATTGTTGCAGCTGCAATAGCACAGAGATCGATCTCAAATAGCTTCTTGAGAACATTTGTGTAAGGTCGAACATAGGAGGGAGGTAGGGTAGCTTGGAAAGCAGAGTCCTCCATCGATTCCCATAGGCCACCATGGTTTCTTCCTCATATTGCCTGAGGCTGGCCAGGTCACTTAGTGATGCCTTCTTCTTGGTGTTGAAGGTGAAGCGTTCGAGGAACGCATCCACTAACTGATCCAAGTTACTGATGCTATGCTTCGGTAATTGAGTGAACCAATCCGAGGCAGGGCCCATGAATGTGGTTATAAATGTTCTTAGCAACAATGCATCATTGTCCTGAATGCCAAAGCATTGGCTCAAGAATCTGGTCACATGCTCTTGGGCATCCTCCTCACCCTTAAATATTGCCAACTGAGGTAGCTTAAAGTGTTCAGGGTAAGGGGGTGCAGGCACTGACGGATGCACAGGATGGCTACGGAGTTGGCGTAACATGGGCTTTTGGGGCCCAGAAGCTTTGGTTTCCATAGACTCCAAATGCTCTAGCAGCGCTTTATATGCATCGAAAGATTTAATCTCTTCCTCTTTAGTTTGCTCCCATTGTGGGTTAAGGGAAACTTGAGGCCTATGGAGGGGTGGCCGGATAGCAGCCCCTCCACCTTGATAGGGCATTTTGGCCCGCTCCTCTTCTTGTTCATACTCCTCATAGGCTTCTCGAGGAGTTTTTGGGTGAGACCTATGACCATGGGTGGGTCCCCACGGAGGGAGCCCGTCATTATTCCGGGGAGTGGCCTCCCATTTAGGTCTAGGAGGTCTTGGAGGCAGCACTTGGTAAGGTCGTGGGGACCTGTCTCGTACCAAGGGGTTGCGCCTCTCATATGGTTCTGCCCTTTGGGTGCGAGGGGTTGGGACCCTCTCAGGCACAGTGTTATGGAGCAGCTCATCTGTTTGGTGCTGAATGCGCTCTTTGCTGAGGCGATATAGATGCTCTAGCTGCTGCTGGTCTTGCTCAAGCTGCGTAATCTATGCTTGGTGGGCGGCATGTCTGGTGACTACCAGGTCGATCTGTTCCACCATATTGAGTCTAGGAGGCCTAGATGCCTCTCCTATGCATTTATCTCGGTCGTGGTGATCCGAGATCTCTATAGGTCGCTTCCCCCTATCGAGGTTGGCGGCATTCACTCGAGGCTCTGGCCTCGAAAGATGATTTTGGTAAATAGCAGGTGCGGAGGCGCATTGCTCCCATGCTGTATATTGCTCTTGAGGAATGTAGGGGTCTTCCTCATTTTCCCTTTCATAAGTGTGAAAGGGGTGGGCGGAGTTGGCTCGCCCTGCCAGAGGAGCCTTGTGCTCCAGATTTGTCCTGTTGTTTCTGACAATGAGAGGGGGCAATGGAGGGATGACATAATCCTGTGGCCTCTCCTCATGGACCCTATGTTCTAGCACTTCATCACGTGGTGGCCACTCGTATCGAGCTTCTAAGGGAGCTTTCCCATTTATGTTGAGTGCCACGTGTAAGGACTCCTCCTGAAAGGGTCTATGCTGGATGGGAGTGCCCCTCGAAGGGGTGCCCCTATAGTCCCATTCTGAGATGCCACGATGTGGACTCTCTTGTGGGCCCGACCGCCAAGGCGGAATGACCAAGTCCTTGGGACTATAGCGGAGGTGACTTGTGCCCCCTTGTACACTCTTTGTAGCTTTCGCCCTTGCTTGGGCTTGGCTATGGGTGTACACCATGGTGGTGCTTTCCTACAAGATGCATAGATACATAAGCAAAAAGGAAAGAAAAGATGCGATGCAAACCAAACTAAACTTAACACAAAATCCTAGGAATTGAAAGTGCATGAAAAGAGGGAAAGCATGAATGAATCGAAGCGAAACAAAGGCAAATAAAGAAGGCAGCCCTTTTTATTGATATATTCCAAAACTCGGTTACAATTCTCCTCCCTTTTCAGGGGCTAGGAGCGTTTAAGTGTGCGTTCTTGTTACATCCATGGATGCCTTTCCTTCTTCCGCGTGCCCACATGTAAAAATGGGTGGACCAAACATCGTCGTTGCTTGCATTGATGAGTCTTGAATCCTCGTTGCTCCTCTGATATCCAGATCTTACGTTCAAAGAAATAGGAAGAAGTCAGTAGCACCTGTAGATAAAATAAAGCATGCAATCCCCAAGCCTATGATAAATGGATGAAGAAAATGAATAAAATGATGACTAAATTGAATCCAAATGAGCTAAAAACTTCGCAGAGGCATGAGAACATCACCAAGAAGGCACTGCAAAAATAACATTCAGGAAATTCCTCATCTATTTGAATTTTCTCCAGGGCAGGACGAATAGACCTGCAACAAAACGTCGAATAGGTACCTAAAATTTAAATGACAACCTATCTAAGCATCATAGAATTGAATGCAAAAATGAAAGAAAGAAGATCTACCACAGATTTCCCATCACTCTGAAGAGAGGCGATTAAGACTGTAGCAGTGTCGGAGGGGTGCCTGGGAGGTAGGCCACCCACCGTTTGGGGCCTGGTTTCGGCACCAATCCACTTGGGATGGGTCCAAAACCTCTTGTGAGGTATTGTCGAAAAATTTGGTGGGATATTATGGCCAAATGTTAGGTTTTTGTTCCAGATTTGTGCTTCCAATAACCACCCTATGACCTCCTTTCCAAAAGAGATCAAGGGTGTGAAAGACACAACTCAAAAGGGTGTAGGTGTGAAAGTAAAATGACAACACTTCATTGCTCCAAAATGCTCCTTCTTCATGTTTTTTTGGGGTGAGGAAACTCACCAATTTATAGACCTAGAGGTCTCTTGAATTGGCCATGTAGAGGCGCCACTTGGCAATCATGCCTTCCCAGGGGGGAGGAGATTCCTCCCTGATTAGGGATTTCATGTCTGCCCTTGTAATTGCCTCTAACACTCAAAAATGCTCACCCACACTCCCATGCAATGAAGGAAGCGTTAAGTGGCGGATCTGAGCTGCCATTTGTCAAGATTTGACTTTTTGCCCATCAAACCTGCAATTCGCCCCACCTTGGAGAGAATCCTGATATTCGTCCCTGGGCAGGGCGAATCCCAATTTGAATTCGTCCCTGGGTGGAACGGATATTGAGCAAAGTTCCTGAAGGTGCCAAATTGATCTCTGACCTTCCAAAACTGCTATGAGAGTGGTTAGGACCACTGTTTAACCTCTGGGGGCTGCCCTTGGGGTTGTGTGTGTCAATGCGATCAGTGTTTATAGTCACATAATCAGATTGGTGCTGTTTTGGTGTCTACATATACCAAGTTTTGTAGAATGCCTTATGACTCCCTAGTATGTTTTTGGATAAGATATATAGTGCTTTTGTAAATTGTAGTTCAATTTTGGTTGATTTTGTAAAGTTTTTGTAAATATCAAAATCAACTTTTATTATCCCTTATTGCTCCTATTGAACTAAGCACTTTTCCCAAATTTAAAGAGGTTTTAATGTTGGATTTCTTTTGTCTCTTTTGAGAAGTTTTGAGACAATAATATTATAAATTTCCAACCTTTGAAATGCTTTGATAAACCTCTCTTTAATATCCCTTTAGGATTTAATTTAAGTGTATCTAATTTCCAATAAATTAATTTGATGTAGTAACCCTTATAACTCCCTAATTTTGGAAAAATTAGACCACAATAATATTTGCCAATATTTAAGATTAATCTCTAGTAGAAACCCTTATTACTCCTAAGTTTAATATTGCAAATATTATATTAGCTTGATAAATTATTCCCTTTGAGGTATGGCTTTCAATATGATTAAATTCCTCTAAGTTTTAAAACCTTATAACTCCCAAGAAATGAAAGCACATAATATGGGAATAAACCTTACCTTATATCAAGCAATAATCGATGCTGATTTTAGATGTGAAAGGCTGCAATATTGATGTCGTTGCTTTGACTGTACCTTCCAATGGAGCTACTTGGAACCTAGCTTGTATTTAATGTTCCAAATATGGTACCCTTTCTATCTCTACCTTTGACCTTGCTTGACCAGAGTATTGAAGGCTCTACCACCTTCTTTACATGCTGTAATTCGGCCCTGTGTGCACAGACCCCAAAGTTGAATGCGGAGACGTAAATGTTGTTCATTGAATGTTGATCATTGATGCCCTTAAAATGGAGAAGAATATTGCTTGAAGTGCCAAGTGGCACATCCATTTTCTTCTTGAGTGCTTGAGGAGTAGAAGGTGCTAGAAAATGCTCATTGAGTAACTCCTTTCTTGAGCCTTTGAGTAACGTATGGATGTTACGTTCTTTAGTAGAGCTTGGTTTCTTCGTGGACAAGTGTATCTCATACACTCAATGCACCAACCTATAGTTTGTAACTCCTTTCTTGATGAAGATGAGCACTCATGAGAGGAGCGTTAGGGTTTTACCTCAAGTGACACATGTCACTTCTTCCTTGTGCATGGACATCTTCTCTTTCACTACTTCAATGGACCCTTTGGAGGTATTTTAACCCTATAAATATTCAACTCCTATTTCATTCAATTGCAGTGTTTTTCGGCTGGGATGTGGAGCAACAATTTGGAGGCTTGAGCACCGATTTCGAGCAATGCGGATGTGGAGTTTGAATCACTCCAATGGTGCTTTAATATTCTTCATTTTTTCCTATTATACATCCTCCTTTTTGTAGATAATGTTGCTCTCGAATAACATTGTTTCTCCCTTTGCTTTGCTCCTTGTATTTTGCAGGTTTGATCATCCAAGATGTGAGAAGAATGAGCCCTAAGAGTGGCTCTTTTTGCTATGCTTGGATAGATGCTAGCATTCGGCCACCTTCGGCTGGTTTTTCCAATGAATTTTGTGCCTTTGAGGCACCTTCAAATATACCTTCTTTCCCTGTATAAACCAGATTATGATAGTGCAATGCAATGTAATGTATTTATATATAAAAAATCCTTTATTGCACCTTCTTTTGCACTCCTTTGAGGTCTGAAATTCTGGTTTTGTGGCAGAATTTTGAATGCAATGTAGGGATTTTGAGGTTGTCTCTTTGGTTAGACACCTTCCCCTTTTTGCTTGGATATTTTACAAATGAATCCAAGCTTGTAACCACTTGATAGAAGCTCCTTTTTTTGCACTATTTCTTTGTAATAGAAACCTTATTGTGCTTTGAATTTGAGACTCACCAAGTCTCGATTTGAGGCTTCCTTTGCTGATATTTGGTGGCTACTTTCTTCTCCAATGCTTGGAGGATTGAGCTGATTTGGTGGCTTCTCTTGGCCACTTAATGTTGCAGATCTCTGTGCACTAACAGTGTCTTTAGACACTTTGACAAATTCTGATTTTGTGCCCTTCTCACGAACACAAACCACAATATTTTTTAGAGCAATAGATTAGTGCAAATGAATCTAATAATATTTCACTTTTAATGCACTAAAAATTTCACCTTATCACTCCAATCAACTCTCAAAATAATGCACTTAATCAATTTACTGCAACTTAATCAAGAATAATCTGAAATGAATCTTCAAGAATTATTCTGCAATTTCCTTATAAGCAAGATAGTAGGAGATAGTCTTCTTTTGCTTTCCAAAGTAGATGATAGGTAGTTGATAGATAGTTGTAATTATGAAATCTAATCAACTCCTAATGTGCAAATGAACCTTAAAAAGAACCTTTCTTTTTGCACTTTTGAAGACTGTAATTCTAATCTCCTTTTTGCAACTTTAATCCAAATTAAGGTGCTTTAACAAATCTGATAAGTAATCCAATTAATGAATCTACTTGCACCAATAGTTGCTTACCTTTTTCTGAAAGATTTTGTAGCTCTTTTTCCACTTCTATAGAGGATGTAGATCTTGGTGTCTAAGATCACCAAGTTGTTGCCTTGAGTAAGATCTTGCAACTCTTTGTAGGCTATTCTGAACAACTCCTTCTTCACCAAAAAATGGTCTCAAACTTTCTTTCATGAGCCTAATATTTGGTGACTTGTTCTCCTCTTGTGGTCTCCTCCTTCTATTGTAGATTTGGAGAAGTTTGTGTCTCTGAAGTGGTGCCCTCTTGCTATGAGAGGTAATCTTCAAATCTCCTGGATTTGGTGAGCTTCTTCTATCTTCAAGTCTTCTTGTCAAATTCTAACTTCAAGTAGGATCTTCTTCTCAAGATTCTGAATATCTTGAGGTCTTCACTAGAATATTCTTCTACTCGTATTTGGCACTCCTTGCCAAATTCTCCTTCTCTTGGGCTTGTTGTTGGATGGCGATAATTGTCCCAAGTCCTTCACTATCAGGGGCTTCTCCTTGGTAGTGGATTTCTCCAGTGAGTTCTCCTTTGATGATTTCTTCAGTAAGGCTCTCCTAGCCTTTTATTGGATGCTCATCAAGACCTCACCAAGGCCTTTGATCTTGCAGCTTCTTCTGGTCTTTCTTGAGACCTTATCTTCAACCTTCTACTTCTGGAAGTGTTGGTGGTGAGACCTTCTCCTGGATCTCTGATTCTATTACTTTTGGATTCGAGCAGGACTCTCCTAGTCCTTCTTCTTCTTCCAAGTCTAGAAGTTCTTCAATGAGATCTCCTCCTGATCTCTTTTGCTTTAGGTGCTGGATTGATTCTGAAGAAGATACTCTTCCTAAATTTCTTGTAGGAAGCTTTCCCAACTCACTGAATCTCCTTTTCCTGCAACAAAGTATTAGTACTAAAATCTACTTCTGAATTAGATACTCACTTCTGGAGTCTTCTTCAGGATCAAGGCTTATGTGGCTTTTTTTAGTATCAAGGCTTCTATGGCCTTTTCTTCAATATCAAGGCTTTTATGGCCTTTTCTTCAATATCAAGGCTTCTATGGCCTTTTCTTCAATATCAAGGCTTCTATGGCCTTTTCTTCTGGATCAAGGCTTCTATGGCCTTTTCTTCTTTTTGTGAAGTTCTCAATCTAGCAATGGAGATCTCCTATCTCCTGACTTCACCATGATTCTTTTCTAGAAGTCTCTTCTGTAGTATTCTTCTCTTGCAACAACTAATATCTGCACTATGAAGGCACTCCGACCTTTGGGCAATGAAGTTGAAATCTCCTAGATTTCTATTGTAGGAGGTGTCCCAATCATCTGAGAATTAATTCCCTACAATAAAATAAACTTCAGGTAAATTTTTCTAGATCTCTTAGATGAGCTTCACTAGTTGATTCATCAAACTAGTGGATCAAATGTTGAGTCCTAGTCTTCACGAGTTTTCCTGCAACTCTGTGGAAAGACTCTAGCCATATGCAATCTCAGTATTTCTGAAATTGAGATTTCTTTCAGTCCTCACTTGTGGCTCTCCCTAATTCTACCACCTAGACTCTTCTGAGAGTTTTTGATAGTGACTGGTCCAACGATGCATCAGGTTGACAAAAAAACTCAGGGTCAATGATAATGGTGGTTTTCCTATTGATCTATTATAGCTTGATCTACCGTAGCTCTGATACCACTATTAGATTTTGATACAACATGTAATGGGAGATAGCAATCACAAGATGCAGAATAATAAGAAAGAAAGTAAATCTATGAGATGACTAAAATATGCTATAAATAGAAATGATGAAAATGATTACAAAGTAGCTATGGAGGAAATGAACACTCCATGATCTAAGCTACTACTCATGAATGAGCTCTGAGCTTATAGCTCACACACTCTCTACACTACTACACTCTACCACACTCTATCATGCTATATCACACTCTACCATATATGGCCCTTTATATAGGAAGATAGGTTCCTTGGCCAACACTCTACCTAGTTGTACAAGGGACACCTTGCACATATACAACTTGCACATTGACACTTGTGCATTTATTACATTGCATGAAGTAACTAGATAACTTCCCCCTAAAGTAATCTAATGTCCTAAGTATGTACCAAGAAAGGTACATTTACATGACCCAAATGATGTAATATAATCTATTTCTAACATGTATGGGTGTGGTTGTCATGTTAGGTATATATACTAGTAGAAGAGGTGAATTTGGAAGGATAATTAAAATAATTATAATTTTAAGGTGAAAAGGATCCTCGATTTAGGCGGGAGACATAACAAATTTAAAAAAAATTGAAATATTATTATCAATGCGCGATGAAACGATCCCTAAAAATTTTGTCCCAAAAATTTTGGGCGAATGGGCTAACATCCAAGGCCCTTATTTTTTTCCAATTTCCAATTTCAAAAAATCGAATATTCACCCAATTGGAGAATATTTGCCACTCTGCATAACCCTGGATATAATGTTCCAAATTTATGTTGGAGGCAAGGAAAGTCTGAATGTATCTTTGGAAGAGAATTTTTTTTGATTTTGTATTAATCTTGTATGATTAAGATTATTGAAGTCCTTAACGATGTTGCTATAATTTACATTACATTTTGAATTTATATGATTCTAGTGCTTCATAAAGAGAGATTGGGTGATCTTTATTAATGATATAATGATTTTTTTTTTTTTTAATTTGTGGAAAACATCCCAAAAGGGATGTCACTTTTGGGTAAGACCCAATGAGGCAGGGGTATCCATTCCACCAAAAACACCCAGGACTCGGACCTGGCCTACCACATTTGAAATACTCAAGGAGCAAACAAACACACAAAACTAATTTAAAAATAAGTAAATAAATAAGTAAATAACAACAAAAATAATAAAATAAAATAAAAAACATGCTCCTTGAGTGTGTCAAAAACAAAAGCACAACCAAACATGCACAATAAGATAAAAGAAACCACAACACGAACCACATAGAAAAACACAAGAACCACATAACAAAACACAAATAAGACAAAAACAACATAACACTACAAAGACATAACCAAAAAAAAAATATGAAAAATAAACACAACCAAAACCTTAAAAAAAAATAAAAATAAAAAGCAACCAACAACAGAAAATAAACAAAAATAAAAAAACATAGAAAACACTCACACATAAAAACACAAATTAACATAAACAAAGAGAAACCCAAGAACAAGAATGAAAAAAACACAAGAACAATAACAAAAAACATAAAAAAACACAAAACAACAAAAACACAAGAACAACAAAAAACAACACAAAGAACACAAAAACAAAACAAAACAAAAGAACCCACCCACCTTAAAAAACTAAAAAAAAAAACAAAAAAAGAAAAAAGAAAAAATTGAACATAACAATGACCTATCTAGACCAGAAGACTATTAAGTCAAGAATCAATAGAGGAAACAAAAGAAAGAATAAAATGAGCTAGGGAACTAAAAAAAAACTGAATGAACCAAAGAGAAGCAAAAAAAAAAAGCAAGAAGAAACTAGGTACCTTTAGAACTGGAGCCATCCAAAGAAATGATATAAAGAAGAGCTTCCCTAATTTGAGAACCCCACCATATAGGAGGGTGGCCATAACAAGTAAGATCACCTTTGTCCAAAGCCCAATTAGCTAAAGCATCAACACTCTCGTTTTGATCTCTAACCACATGATTGTAATCAACTTTCAAAAATCTCATCTGGATTAATTGAATATTCTCAATAATTATTTTTATTCTCCAATCCACCTTATGATTCTTAGGAGTCTTCAAGAGATTAATCATAAGTTGAGATTCAGACTCAACTAACACCTTTTCCCATCCAACCTTAGTAGCCTCCTAAAGGCCTCTGAGGATACCATACCCCTCAACAAGGTTATTGGAAAGAATACCCAAATTCTCAAGCAAAAGTAAAAACCAGGGAGCCATCTAAAAGTCTACCAATTCCTCCCACACTGGCTTTTCCAGGGTTCCCTCTAGAGGCTCCATCAGTATTGACTTTTCCAAAATCCTTAGGAGGAGGTTGCCAATTTCTTGTCCTATCCATCTTACTAATACTCACATTCCCTTTAAGTTGGTTGCCCTTAGAATATTTAATCTTCAATCTTTGCATCACTTGATCCCATCTTTGGTGGGAGTTTTGGGGGTGATTAAGGAGTTTATGGACTGATTCAACTAAGT
The DNA here is from genome assembly GCA_028583015.1 of Wollemia nobilis. Classification (NCBI taxonomy): domain Eukaryota; kingdom Viridiplantae; phylum Streptophyta; class Pinopsida; order Araucariales; family Araucariaceae; genus Wollemia; species Wollemia nobilis. The sequence continues at coordinate 16,377,137 of JAQPPZ010002979.1, forward strand.
TGGCTATGGTCTTTTTCCAAATATAGTGAATATCCTTCCTATATTGATTAAAAATTTGGTTGTTCCTTTCATTCCAAATATTCCAAAGAAGAATGGTAGAACCCATCCAAACTAACTGCCTAATAAAATGATCAACACCCTCTTGATTAGGCCAATCCCTCCAAAGTTGTTCAAAAGTAAAAAAATTGGACCACCTGTAAGCCAAGTAAAATGGCCATTCTCCTCCATAGCTCAAAGGCTAAAGTACACTCAATAAAAATATGGTTGAGAGTTTCTACATTCTCTTCACACATTTCATATCTAAAAGGGCCATGAAAACCACGCTTCATAAGTTGCTCACTAGTAAGCACCCTACGATGCAATAAAAGCCAATTAAATAACCTCACCTTAGGCCAAAGATTTTGAGCCCACAATCGAGAAAATATGTCAGAAGAATGGTTGGGATTATTATGGCATAAGGTCAAATAACCTTGAGCAACTGAATACTCACCCTTAGTGGTGTTGTTTTATCCAAAACAATCTTTTTCATGGGACCAAGAGAGGGATCTCATATGAAGGATGCCTTGGATATCTTGTCTTTGCCTTTCTGGGATTTGAAAATGTCAGTCCTCAATAGGGATCCAATATCTACCAACCTTTGAATTACCAGTATTGTACCGACAGTAATTAGCCACCTTTATCTAGTTAGCTCGGTGAAGCTCCTCCATCCAAAGCCTCCAATCGGGAAACTAAGTTATCAAAGGCTTGTGACCATCCCAAGAATATGTCCAAAAATTTGCCTGTTGACCATTATGAATGATCTAAAATAAAATTTTCTTTATCAAATCCTCACTAGTCTTAATAATTGCTAAAATGGGAGAACATTTGGTAGGAAGTTGATAGCGAACAAGGTCTTCAGGACTTTTGTTCTCAGCATATTTAGCACAAAGATTATTGGCCCAAAGAGAATTGGGGTTATGCAACATCCTCCAATATAATTTAGCAGCTAAAGCTTTGTTTTTATTAATAGAAGACCGGAATCCTAACCTCCATTCATTCTTAGGAAGACATCAAGTATCCCATTTCACCAAGGCCCATTTTATTTTCTCCTTAGTACCACTCCAAAGGAAACGATGACTGATTTGATCCAATTCTTGAAGAACAACCTTTGGGATATTCAAAACGGAAGAAACATAAATAGGAATAGCTTGAAGGATGGATTTTACCAAGGTGATTCTACCCCCAGAAGAAAGCCACCTGTTGGTCCATTTTCCAATTTTCTTCTTGACTTTGTCCAACAACCAATTCCAATCTTTATTTTTCTGCCTTTGAGTATTGCGAATACCTAAATAAATGATTGGAAGGGAGGTATTCTTATATATTAATTTATTCAAGACCATGGATTCTTGTCTAGTAGAGCAGTGAAAGAAAATAGCTTTAGATTTGTCTTCATCGATCGACTGCCTAGTAGCCTTAGAAAAATAGCTAATTATTTGCTTAATATTAGAAGCTTCCTTAACTGTAGCTTTACCTAAAATAGTAGAGTCATCCACAAATTGAATATGAGATATAGGTCTAGCTTCATGAGCAATGGTAACTCCCTCAAGGGTTTTGTTTTCCCTCTTTTTGGTTATAGTCCTACCCAAGCATTCAACAAGAATGATGAATAAATAAGGGGATAGCGGGTCACCTTGCCTAATACCTCTGGAAGCTGGGAATGACTGAGAAGGCTTGCCATTGATAAGAACTAAGTAGGAAACTGAAGAGATACATCCCATAATCCAATCCATCCAATCCTTAGAGAAACCAAATTGCCTCAAAATTTTGATAAGGAAGTGCCAATCCACTCTGTCATAAGCTTTGGATAAGTCTAACCGAATGAACATGGAAGGAGATTTTTGCATATCCATGGAATGGATGGCTTCCTGAGCAAGAACTATCTCATCTACTATTTGAATGATATAATGAATTTTAAATTATTAGAAAATGACATATATAAAATGTTTATGCTTATGGATTAGAAGTATCCTACTAAGATGTGAAGTGTTAATACATGCTAGTGATGCTTGGAATTTTTTCCTAGTTAGCAAGGACTTTATTCATTAGAAGCTTAAAGAGAGTTATAGAGGGAGTTAATATAAGGTATTATGAGGTCCCTTTTTGAAGGAAACTTTGGGTAACCTTGTTTCACAACTTCTCCTTAATAACCTAAACTTAAGTAGTTATGGGAAGGCGACAATTAAGTTGTAGTGTCAATGAGTGGACTATCACATGAAGTGATAGATGCTTTGGTCAGCTCATCACATAGATGAGACAAAAAATTTACCTACATAGATGAAATTATGTATCACAAAGGAAGCATAAAAACCTTATGCCACTATGCTTAGTACGCCTACATAGATGGACTTATGTATGGTGTAGAGACGAGACAAACAACTTAATCATAAGGTATTACATCAATAGACACCTTCATAGAATGACTTATGTAAGGTGAGGATATGTAGATCCCTAATGAGTTAAAAAAAACTCTCCCGAGTTGGTTAGTTTTCTTTTTGGAGTTGTTACAAGATTGTTGTGTTTCCTTCCATTGTGTCTTTAGAAACACCCAAATATCTTCCAAAACAATTACCGATGATTTCTAATACCTGCTCACTCCATAACTCTAATGGAAGTGCATATAAAGGGATCCAAACCAGGACAATAGTGGGTTCAATTCAGAAATCAAATCCCACTCTCTAGGGTTGAACAAATAATCCTATTGGACCATGATTCTTCACTTCTGATTCGAAAACCCTGTTTCTATCGGCAAGTGACGAAAAACTAACAATAAAATATCCATTATTAATAAACCACAAAGAATACTCACCAAGAGAATCCTAATTTTGTTGAACCCAAGAATGCAAAAAATTTAGGGTAGGGCGAATAGCTATGAATTCACTGATCAGATCATGATTGGCTCTATATAAGAGTGTTTCTTCTACCATCCTTTGCTCGATGACAATATTTGGCCTTGATTTTGACAGTGGCAAGCATCTATTGACTCTTTAACATATTGATCTTTTTTCAGCAGTCGTAAAGAGCATTTTTAATGCAGTTTTTTTTGCTTCTTTAGTCTTTGTTGGTGTTTTTCTCTAAAAAAAGATCCAAAGGTGTCCCCATTGGATCCTCCTAAGGTAACAATCTTGCCTTCAATCCCGCAACAACCAGAAAACACTTTGCCTAACCATACTCTCATTATTATTTTTGTTGTGTAAATTTTTTTTATAAATTTTAATTTGTTATATATATATATAATTAGAAAAATTTATATTTAAGTTTGTATGCCTGACAGAAATCCTTGTCTTCTCTTTATAAAAAGGAAACCTCTTTGGCGAGAAAAAAAAAAAAAATCCTTTCAATATTTTACTATTGCAAAGATAATATCCCATCGTACCACTATATTACTGTGTTACACTATTTAATATATAAAATTAACTAGTTATTATTAAAAAAATTAAATTTATTTAGTAGGTATAATGCAACTAAGCAGAATTGTGAATTTTTCTGTATTTCACTTTGATTATGTTCTTTGAAATCATAATTATTCTTTTTGCACTCTCACTTGTATGTGGTTGTCAAATTACTTTTATTAAAATGGCTCGATTTTGTTTTTTGGTCCTTTATTAAATATGGAATTTCATTTCAACGCAATTGCAAGTTCCTGCTGGTGCACACAATTTGCATCACAGTGCAATCGTTTTAACCGCTTGGGTGGGCTATACGCCGAAAGTCTATAATTAGCTGGTCATATTTCTATTATCTGCAAGTGTCTCAACCGTATTAATTCCCAATGTCCAGCTTAATGTTTTTCTGTTATTTACAGTGTTACATACTTTGCAATTAAGTATGGTAAATTTCATAGTACAAAGAATATAAATTTATGATTTTAAATGTCTATACAAGTCTTATGATTTTATATATATATATATATATAGAGAGAGAGATATGGAAGTATAAAAAGATAGTCGAAAATATTTTGGATGAAAACAAAAGGTTTTATACGAAACATAATTATAGTTTTATATAAAATTTTAGATGAAAACACAATTAAAGTTTTATAAGGAATTTCTGATAATTAATTTTTTAATTCTCCAAATTTCATCTCTAAAATTCCATGGAGTGATAGTCTGGCAGCTGACACTGAAAAAGTCATAAATTTGTGGGCATGCAATCTGTTAGGACTGCATGAAAATAGATTATTTTTATTAGGGATTGAACTTGTTAGACTGCCTACGCCTTTCTCGTAAATTAACGAGGATGGTTTCATATATTAATCCTGTGACAGAAGTCGTTTAAATATGAAAATGGTTTTTGTATGGAGACGTTTGAGATTAATATCTAATGTCATGTCGGCGTGCCAACTGTAAACATACATTATGGATCATTGCTGTTCGCTGTTCGCTGTTCGCTATCTATCTTTATCTTTATAGTTGCTTATTTGTTTTTTAACATAAATCCAACAGCAGCTACGAATAATCTTTAAAATTTCGTTATCATCTATTTTTTTTTTAATATAAATCCAACAGCAGCTACGAATAGTCTTTAAAATTTCGTTTTCATCTATTTGTTTTTTAAGTTAATCCAACAGCAGCTACGAATAATCTTTAAAATTTCGTTATCATCCAAAAATTATGGTTAGTACATGTACATTGTTATTTGAGTACCTCTAATTTCACATCTTATGACATATGTTTGACAAATATATTGTGCACATCATTCCAAAATGCCACCACAATAGTAATTTTTTATTTTAAAATAAAAATATTAAAAGGTTAAAAAAAAAAATAGATTTTAACTTTTTATATGAGATAAAAACGATTTATATTAAAAGATAAAAAATATAAGATTATTATAAAAACTTTGATAAGATCTATTATTTCACAAAATCATTTATTAAAATTAGTCTTATAAAAGTTTGTTTACTATTAACAAATTTGAATTTCATTAAATTCAAATTTGTTGATAGTAAACAAATTTTTATAAGACTAGTAAACAAACTAAATGAAGTTCAAATTTGTTAGGTGAAAGACTATATTTTCTTATGTATCTTCACTTGAACAATTTAAATTGTACATTAGGTTATTTGAGAAATCTAAATTTATTGTATTGACATGATAAACAACCCTCTTTTATATATAGAAATTCTTATATGATTTAATCATTAAGGAGATAATGATTTAGAAGTAAGTTTTCTAGCAGTTTAATTGTAGGTGTATCGTTTTGCCTCTTACCTTTTGGTTTGGCTAAGACCTTTGGTTGACTCATCATGCAGGTAAAGATATGAATAGGCCTCAAGATTAATACGTTCTACTTGTGATAGAATTTGATTAAGGAAGAAAGGACAACTTGGGATTTAATAGTTGAGGATATTTTTTTTCGAAGAGCCTTCTTGTTGACCAAGACAAATTGGGGTAAATCAAGATATTTTGTTGGTAGTTTTAGATTCATCAAAATACAAAAAACTCTCATAGTTGATATGTGCAAACTATGGAGATATGAGAGTAGTTTGTTTTAGGAGTTATTACATCATGTAGAGTGTGAATATAAGTTGAGTAACCACTCAAAACATGGTTTGTAAGGTTCACTAGATTACAGGGGTAGTTGTAGAATGTGCCATATTTGAACATCTCTTTTATTTTAATACAATTACACTTTCATAATGTAATTTATTCAAAGCTTAAGTTCTAACAAGTGGTATCAGAGTAGATAGAAGGAAGAAAGAATTCTACTTTTGATCGTCCTCTAGCTTGAACACAAAGAAATAATAAGGTGTGCACTCTGAAAAAAAATTCAAGTTGAGGAAATAAGTTTTTCAAGGGTAAAATTACCTTGTATAAAATTATGATCATGAAGGAAAAATCCATGAAACATTAAAGAAGTTTCACAATGAAAAATACCTTTCATATGAAAAACATCTCATAATGAATCAAAAGGGTTACAAACTCTTCTAAATACCAAAGGTCATAAATCTTGCAAAAAAACAACTAGATAAATTTAAACAAGAAAGGAAAGAAGTGATTTTCATTGAAAAAGCAAGAAATAAAGTTGTTGAAAGCTCCATAAAATATTGTAAGGAAGCTATTGAAAGCTCCATAAAAATAAAATTTAAGAAGCCTTTTTGAAAGACATTAAAAAGAATTAAAACGAAGGCTCATAAAACTGAAGCCATTTGAAAGCATTTTTAAATGTTCTACGAAGAATGTGTTAAGATACAGAGAAGCTTAAGCCTCTAAATTACATATTAGAAACATAAAGAGAAATTATAAAGGCCTTAAAAAGGAGTTTTGTCAAAGGCACATTAGCAATTTTTTTACAAAGAAAAAAGAATGAAATCAAGAAGGCAACTCGCTTTCTCAGGGCATAAAACATTTTAATTGGAATGACCATTTAAACTAATAGTACAAACAAAAAGAGACTTGTGTTCTTAGAAAATAAGACATGGGGCATTCATCTCAAAGTGGAGATATTCAGAAAAAGATAAAATATTTGATAAAACAACCAAGCAATATAACCCCACAAACTACAACAAAGTAAGTTATATTTGGAAAAAATATAAGCAAGTAAAAGCTTTGTTAGGTAGGATATTCACCAAGTAAAAAATATGTTATTATAACAATTATTCAGAGGAACCTAGTGTTAATTAAGAAGGCATCATTGATATAACTTTAAAAAGTTTGAGAGCTTTAGTACTTTATGATAAAGAACAATGAAATAGAAAGGAGTTGATTGGTGCTTTGAGATACTCAAGAGCAAAAGGAAAGATGACAACAAAATGAGAGAAAAAATCAAAAGAAATTTTTAAAAAAATTGTGAACCATAGCTTCATCAAAGAACACATTTTTTCAAATGATAGTAGAAATACCATGAAGAAAAAGCTAAGATATACAAGGGTGTCTAAGATACAGTGGTGAGAAACTTAGAAACAAGTTTTTCTGAAGAAAGAAACACTCTCTAGACCATTAGAAGCTAGTGCATATAAAGTTGTCTCACTTGGTGAAAGAAGGAGCCAATGTTAGAACGAGAGAGAAGTTGAAATCTATGCGATGAGAAGAGAAAGGAGAGAATATATACAAATTAAAAAGAACATCAATCTTGGGTGATAGTATTCATTGAGAAGAACATTTAAGAAATCAGAAGTCAATAACACTACAAATGTCAAGATATAACACTTTGGACTAAGCAAAGCAATCAAAATGAAAATTTAGATAAAAAAAATCAATGCCTGCAAAGAATTCCCACAAGGAACTCAAAGAAATAGATATCATCATTGAAGAGGTTTTACACTAGACGACTAGTTGTGAAAGAGCACATCAGTCAAGATTTATCAAAGCATTTATAAATTTTCATGCCATTAAATTCAAGGGTTAAAAAATAATTCAATAGGAAAGCAATGTGTGGTTAAACGTGAAGTTTCCATGTGGAAAATTTACAAATAATATCAAAGAAAATAGAATATTTTCATATAAAATGAACATTATAAGGAATATTTTGTAGTTGAAGAACATTCCCTCTACCCTATTCAACTAAGACACAATTCTATTGCACTTTTGAAGTATCAATTAAAATTTGAGTATAGGCACATATATACTTGTCAAAAAAAAGTATTTCAAGGTAGACTCAGTAAAAGAAGAAAATTCAAATTTTATAAAGGTTTACTATGGCTACTGGAGCACAAAAGTTCTTGTTACTAGTTTCCCAATTGTTGATGGTAAATAATTATACTACTTGGAAGTCTAAACTCATGACACAACTTTAGTTTGAGTAAGTTTCACATGTAGTAGATGGAAGCATTGTCCATCCTACTATAGAAGGAGAAGATCAAACAAAAAGTTAAGACTCATCATCATGTTTGGAGTAGCAGATGAGGTCTAAGCATACATAAGAGACACAACCATAGCCAAAGATGCATGAAATAAGTTGAAGACAATATTTTAAGCCAAGAATCAAAATCAGATTCTATTTTCCAAAGCCAACTCCATTTTCTAAAGATGAAGAGTGGAGAAAAGTTGGAAGCATTCACGAGGAGAATAACCAAATTATGAGCATCATTGCAAGCACTAGGAACTCAAGTTTCTAATAAAATGGTAATTATTATTATTTTGATATCACTCCCTAAAAAGCACAATATTTTTGTAACTACACTTCATAATACTAAGCAAATACCATGTTTTGAGAAGCTAGTGAACCTACTTCAAAAGGAAGAGGTATCACATTCAAGGCAAAAAGAAGAAACGCCTCTTAAAAGAAAGCAACTATTCAAAGGTATAAAGAGATATAATTCTCTTTGTAAAAAAAAATATGCATTAGCCCCACATGCCCAACTTAATGATATTTGGTATATTGATTTTGGATCAACCAAACACATGACAAGAAGAAAAAATAGTTTCAAAATCTAAGGTATTCAAGTAATGCAAAAAATATTTCTCTTGGGGATGATGCATTATATGAAATAAAAGGTATATGTGACATAAAGTTATGACTTGTATCACACAAATGCAAAATCATAAAAGTTCTATATGTTTTAGGACTCACAAAAAATGTACTCTTCATTAATCAACTACTTGACCATAATTTGAAGGTCGAGTTTGATAAGCAACAACGATCTAAGGTTTGCATAATTCATGGTAAAACTTAAAATTTAAGACTATTGCATATGGAAGAGCAAAATAAAATATGTTTAAACTTAACAAAATACATCATGAAAATTTAGCATTTGTTGTCAACTCTATATAACTACATCACTTTGGCACCAAAGATATGGTCATCTAAGTTATGACCACCTAACGCAGAGGAACTGCAAATGGAACCAATTAAAAAAAAACAATATTCACACAACACTATTACAAATGTTTTCTTTTAACCAAACAAGAGATCATTGACATGCATGCCAACTCTGAAATTCTAGAACATTTATTTTTTTATTTCATCAGTAAGTTCGTAGTTTTTATTTTTTACATAGCAATGGCTAATATAAGCTAGCATATCCAGTTCTTTCCCTCCAATGCTTTCGGTCTTTTGACGACTTCCTCAACTACCATTTTTTGACTTTAGCAACTTCTGTTTTTATAAATGATATGCAGACATGCCACTTCAACTTGGTCTCATAATTTGTAGAGCAGTTTCTTACCCATAACCATAGTGGATAATTGGATATTTAATTTAGAACAAAATAACACCAATATTAAAACCATACACCGTCTATCAAAATCCCCTACTTTTTTGTAGCTCCTGCGTTAACCTCCCTAGGGTGAAGGAGGTGTGAGTTCCTGCTTATGTTTTTATTGCAAATTTGATTGTTTTCTTAGACAAGAAAACTCCTCCTCTGTAATCCATTCATCCTCTGATGGATATCTTCCTTTCCAATGAATAAGGTATTCCTTGTACTCCTAGCATTGCATTTTCCTTCCAACTCTCTTACCTAGAACTTCCTCTGATGGATATCTTCCTTTCCAATGAATAAGGTATTCCTTGTACTCCTAGTGTTGCATTTTTCTTCCAAATCTCTTGCCTAGAACTTGCGTAATTTTCTCTTGCTTATTATTTGATATGTATTCTACCCAATCAATGATATTTGTTTCTTTAGGTATGATCTCTTCTAGCTCATTATCACCCTTGTAGGGATGAAGATCCACTACATTAAATATTGGAGAAATATCCATGCCCACAGGAAGTTCCACTTCATATGCATTATAAGAAAATTTTTTGAGAATTTTACATGGCCCAATTTTCTTATATTTTAATTTGTTATAGGTACCTTTCAAAAATCTCTCCTTTCGCAAGTAAACCATAACTTTCTCTCCGACTTCAAATGACTCGTGTCTCCTCTTATCTACATGCTCCTTATAATTCTGATTGCTACTTTTAATTTTCTCCCAGATTTCATGTTGGAGCTGCTTCATGTGCTCCGTGAAGTCTTCTGCTTCAACATTCTTCCGCTCGGACACAACCTTTACTAAATTTTTCACTCCCTTGGGTGATCTCCCATACACAATTTGAAATGGCAATGCTCCTGTAGATCGATTTACTGAGTTATTATATGCAAACTCTGCCTGGGCTAAAATACTATCCCATTGCTTCGGCCTATCTCTAGCTAAACTCCTCAGCAAATTACCCAAACTTTGATTCACCACTTTTGTTTGCCCATCAGTCTACGGATGATATGCAAAACTGAAATCCAAATTTGTGCCCAATCTCTGCCATAGCATTTTCCAAAAATGACCCATAAACTTTGTATCTCTATCCGTTGTAATGCTCTTAGGCAATCCATGCAGCCTAACCACTTCTTGAAAAAAATTGGCAATATGAGATGCATCATTTGTCTTTTTGCAAGGAATAAAATGAGCCATCTTCGAAAATATATCTACAACAACAAATATATTGTCATTACCTTGTTGTGTTCTTGGTAATCCCAACACAAAATCCATGTTGATATCCTCCCAAGGTCCATTTGGTACCAACAATGGCTGATACAACCCAGTATTCCTCTTCGTCCCCTTAGCTAGCTGATAGGTTCTACACCAAGACACAAATTTCTCCACATATCTTGGCATACATGGCCAATAATATTTCTCTTGCAGTTGTAGCAATGTTTTATCTCTCCCAAAATGTCCTCCTAGACCTCCACCATGGGTCTCCTTAATCAAGTTCTCCCTTAGTGATCCATGCGGGATACACAACTGTTGATTTTAGAAGAGGAATCCCTCTTGAATGAAATACTCCTTCCATACGTGGTGGTCTCAACACTTTTGCCAAATCTCAAAAAAATATGGATCATATTTATACTGCTCCTTCATCTGGTTCAACCCAACAACTTCTACCTCCATGGTCTTCAGCAGCAAACTCCTCCGGATCAATGCATCTGCTACCTTATTTGCCACTCCAGCCTTATGTTTCAGAACAAAGGTATAGCTTTGCAAGTAGTCCACCCATTTGGTCAACTTGGCACTCAACTTCTCTTGGCTATTAATATATTTTAGATCTTGGTGGTCAGTATACAACACAATATCCTTGGGTAGTAGGTGGTGCCTCCAATACTTTAGTGCCTGCATAATTGCATACATCTCTTGCTCATAAACAAAATATTTCTATTTTTCTTCACTCATATTTTGGCTAAAATAAGCCACTGGTCTCCCTTCTTGACTCAACACAACACCTATAGCTTTGCTACTGGCATCACAGTCAACTTGAAAAACTTTTTCAAAATCTGGTGCCACCAATATCGGCGGCTCACTCATCTTCTTCTTTAGCAGCTTAAAATTTTTCTTTGCCTCTTATGTCCACTTAAATACACCCTTCTTTATGCAAGAGGTCAATGGGGCACATACCTCACTAAAATTCCTGATAAAATTTTGATAAAAACTAGCCAGACCATGAAAAATCCTAACTTCTATCACATTCTTGGGTGTTGGCCACTCTTTGATGGCAGCAACTTTAGCAGGATCCATTTTCAGACCATCTTTGGATATTACAAAACCCAAATATATTAGTTCCTGCCTGCTTCATGAAAGAGCATTTCTTCAAATTTATCATCAATTTTTCTTCTCTCAACCTCTCTAAAACTTGCCTCACATGTTTCAAATGCTCTTCCCTACTTTTTCTATAAATCAAAATATCATCCAAATAAACAATTACAAATTTTCCCAAAAAAGGCTTCAACACTTCACTCATCAGCCTCATGAAAGTACTAGGGGTATTAGTTAGCCTAAATGGCATTACCAACCATTCATACAATCCATGTTAGTTCTAAAGGGAATCTTCCATTCATCCCCCTCTCTTATCCTAATCTAATGATAACTGCTTTTCAAATCTACTTTTGAAAAATACTTCACACCACTTAAACAATCCAACAAATCATCTATACGAGGAATGGGAAATCTATACCTGATAGTAATCTTGTTGATTGCTCTGGAATCAATGCACATCCTCCACTCTCCATATTTATTTGGTGTTAGCATAGTAGGTACTGCACATGGACTCAGACTCTCCTAGATTAATCCCTTTTCTAACAGCTCCTACACTTGCTTGTTCAACTCTGCCATCATCTTTGGATCCATATGGTATGGTACTTTATTTGCCAAGATTTCTCTAGGGATTAAATAAATCTGATGGTAAATCCTCTTCACAGATGGTAATCCTTTTGTTAGCTCATTCGAAACTATCTCCATAGGAACAATAGCATAACAAACAAGATTCTTTTACTTCCTTAAGGAACTCATTTTTCCTTAGAAAAACTAAACCAATTCTAGCCTCCTTCTCATTTGGCTTAAGAGGCTTTAAATTTGTCCTTACTCCATATTTTTCCATGCTTACAGTATTCAACCTTCCATCATACAAAATATTTCTATCGAATTGCTAGGGCCTTCCAATAATATATGATAGGCATCCATGTGGATGACATCACATAGGACCTTATCCTTGTAAGGCCCAATATCCATTTTGACTTCACATTGCCTACTAACCAGCACTTGGTGTCCTTTTTGTAGCCAAGACACTTTATACGGATAAGGGTGCTTAGAAGTTCTAAGTTTTAGCTTTTCTACCATCTCTTTAGAAACAATATTATCAGTGCTGCCTCCATCAACAATTACATTGAATACCTTACCTCCAGATATACATCTGGTTCTAAAAATGCTTCTTCGTTGCCATGGCTTCTCAGTATTTCTAGCCAATAGAGTTCTTATCACCATTAGATACTCTTCTTCACTGGTAGACTTTGCTGGCGAAGAAGATTCTTCAAATTTCCCCTTGCTCTCAGATATATTCACCCGATTATCTGCTTGGGGTTTCCCTTTTGAGACTCCTTGCACTCATAAGCCCTGTGGCCTTCTTCTCCACAATTGTAACAGGTTCCCATGAACCTTCTACCACCTTGTCCTCACCCATGAGGTGCATCATCAGGATTCCGGTATGGTTGGTACCATCCTCCAAGAGCATTGCTCGAACTAGACCCTTCTTCTTTCTTCTTAGTCCTCTCCTTTCTGGTGAAAGGTTTTCCATGACCCTTGCCTCTGTTGCCAGATTGTGCAAATTTTCTCTTGAGCTTATCCTCTGCTTTCACAGCATATTGGTAGGCATCTTCCATAGTTTTAACATTCAACAGGCCAATCTCATCCTGAATGGCCAACCTCAAACCATTCACATACCTTGCAATGGTAGCATTCGTGGTTTCTGGTTGTGCTACCCTGATGGACAACCTTTGAAACTCCATATAATCTTTCATGCTCATCTCCTTCTGGCGAAAATTCTGCATCTTCTTAAATAACATTTGCTCATAATCCTTCGGTATGAACTGTTTCCTCAACTTGTTTGCCATTCCCTTCCAAGTTTTGATCTTCTTCTTGCCATCCTGAACCCTTTTTCACTGCACTTGATCCCACCATAATGAAGCATGACCCTTCAACTTGGTCACCACCAAATTTACCTTCTTGTCCTCTTCTACATTTTCTAAATCAAAATACTTCTCCATTTCTAAAATCTAGTCTATAAGCTCATCTGGATTCAGACTACCAGAGTAATTCAACAAATATGGCTTGGGCATACTTACATGCTTGGTAAATCTTCTAGTGAGGCACTCCTCAAGGGTATCTTCATATTCATCCTCAAAACTGGACTCATCCTCTATTGGGTCAGTTTTACTCTTTATCGATTCCCTCTCATCTTGTCATTGGTTGCGTTCTTCCACCATAGTCAATCTTACATGCAACTCTCTAATCTCCTCCTATAATGCAATTTCTCAAATATTGCGAGTATTCCACCTCCTTCCTCTGACCCTTCCTTCTTCTCGTTCCTCTAATTCACTGCCTTCAGCCTCGTCTCTCCTATCTATCATTACTTGCTCCTAATACTTGCTTTGCTTCCTCCAGAAACAACCTTCTACTCTTATACCAACTAACGCAAAGGAAGTGTGGATGCAACCAATTAAAAAAAAACAATATTCACACAACACTTACAAATATATTTTTTTAACCGAATAAAATATCATCGACATGCACATGCCAACTCTAAAATTCTAAAACGTATTTTTTTATTTCATCATTAAGTTCGCAGTTTTTTTTTACATAGCAATGGCTAATATAAGCTACCAGATCCAATTCTTTCCCTCCAATGCTTCCGGTCCTTTGGTGACTTCCCCAACTACCATTTTCCAACTTTGGTGACTTCCATTTTTATAAATGACATGTATACATGCCACTTCAACTTGGTCTTAGAATCTGTCGGGTAGTTTCTTCCCCACAACCATAGTGGATAATTGGATATTTACTTTGAAATAAAATAAAGCCAATATATATTTTTTTAAGCAAAAAACCCCTTGCGGGCCGCCTTGGTCTAAGATACCATGAACAGGGGGTTCTACACCGTTAAAGTCACCCGAGGGTTGTACCTAGCCCTGCCCATACCAACATTATCAATTGGATTTTTGGTACCCAATTCAGCTTTTTGGTAGGGTGGAGATTCGAACCTGGGACCTCCCTTGGAGGATTGCCCTCTCCTCTCCAACTTACCTACAACACCTGGGTAAAAATAAAGCCAATATTAATACTATACAATGTTTATCAAAATCCCTTGCTTTTCGTAGCTCTTGCATCACCACCTAATTGCACTACAAAAAAAATGTGGTCAAAGGTCTTCCCTCTTTATAGGAACCTATAGATATTTGTCATTGTTGCTTAGTTGGGAAGAAACATTGATATCCTTTCAAAACTTTATAATACTAGGCCAAGGCATCTCTTGATTTGATCCACATTGATCTGTATGGATCCATGGCTCCATGTTACAATGGGATCAGGTATTTATATTTTTTTTGATGATCATATCCAAAAAATGTGGGTATATTTTTTGAAAATCAAAGATGAATCTTTCTTCTACTTTCAACATTTTAAGGTCCAAGTAGATACCTCCATAGGAAAGAAGATCCATGTCCTCCACTCATATCAAGGGGAAAATTTACTAGCAAATTTTTAGATTTTTTTAAGAGATGTGTCATTCAATAACAGATAACAACAACCTACTCACCATAACAAAATGGTATTATAGAATATATAAATAGAACAATAATGGGAATGATACAAAGTATGTTGAATTATTCACAACTTGGACACTCATTTTAGATAGAAGTAGTACATACAATAATTTACATACTCAATCGAGCTCCCATTACATCACTTAAACATATCACTCTAGAAGAAGCACAGAGTGGACACAAACCATAAACATCTCATCTTTGGGTATTTGGATGTGCAAGATACATGGATATTTCAAAGGAAAAAATATATAAATTGGATGAAAATATCAACAATGCATCTTACTAGGCTATAATGATGAATCAAAAACCTACAGATTATAGATTCAATGAAAGTATACATTACTCATGATGTTGTCTTTGATGAAGAATGAAAATCACCTTCATCACCATCACAATAATCTTCATCTAACTCAGCTCCATTAATGATTGAAAGTAATGAAGAAATAACAAATGAAGAGTTTTTTAGTGATATCAATGATGAAGAAGATCTATCTACTCCACCACAACACACAAGGAGAATATCAAAATGGTATACTAGGACATCGAAATCATTTGGGATAAATAGAATTTTAGACACCTCTTCTATAAGACCAAGAACATGAAGTATGACTCACAATGCACAAATATAGCTCTAATGAGTATAGTTGAGCCATATACATAAATCCTTTTAGTCTACTACTTGGAAAAATGCTATGCACATTGAATATCAAGCACTATTGAGAAACAATACTTGGTATCTTGTTGATCTTCCACTAGGATAAAGGGCCATTGGATGCAAATAGATCTTCAAATTCAAATATGAATCATATGGTAGTATTGATAAACACGAATCAAGAATTGTAGTGAAGAAATATGCACAAAAGGAAGGCATAAATTTTGAAGAAACTTTTACCCCTATAGAAAAAATAAAATCCATCAAAATTATCTTTGCTCTAGTCACATAATTTGTATGGAAAATTCATGAAATGGATGTGAAAAGTTCTTATATCAATGAATATCTAAAATAAGAAGTCTATATACTCAACTAGAAGGATTCATCATACTTGGACAAGAAACAAAGGTATGCAAATTGATAAAAATTTATTTTTGGTCTCAATCAAGCTACTTGAGCATGGTATATAAATATAGATGAACATTTTGGAAAGCATAGTTTTAAAAGGAATCTGTATGATCCAAGTATGTATCACAAAGAACAAGGGAAGAAATCCTATTTGTTAATGTGTATATAGATTATTTGGTCAACATTGGACATTTTGTAAGTATGGTTCTAGCTACAAAAGAAGACTTGAAGAAATCTATTGACATGAACAATATCACGGTATTACAGTACTACTTAGGATTGGAGGCAAAGTAAAATCACCATCACATATTTTTTTTATAAAGAAAATATGCCAAGAACCTCCTTGAGATATATCATATGGAAGAATGTAAACCTATAAAAACTCCTATGAAATTAGGTCTATAAATCTCACACTCTAATTCCTCTCCTCTAAAGGATGCAACGCTCTATCAATAATTAGTTAGGAGTCTTACCTACCTAACTTACACAAGACCATATATCAATTTCATAGTGATTTATCTCTCATGTTTCATGCAAGAAGCAAAGATGACACATTAGAAGGAAGTGGAGAGAATTCTAAGATATATAGAAGACACTATTGAATATGGTTTGGAATACAAGATGTGTGATTAGTTCCTCTTAACATGTTATACAAATACGGATTATGTAGGTTGTATAAATTACTAAAAAATCCACCTTTGGCTATGTATTCTTTCTAGGTTCTATACCTATATCATGGAAAAGCAAGAAAAAACAAACAATTGCTCGATCTTCCATTAAAGTAGAATACCATGTAGTAGGGGGAGCTATCTATGAAGCAACATGGATGAAATATATGTCGACAAATATGGGATTACAACAAGATAAACCTACAATCATGCATTGTGATAATCAAGGTGTACTAAAAATTTTTCACAATCTAGTTTTCCATGAAAGGACCAAACACATTGACATGGAGTGCCACTTAAACCATGAACATGTTCATCAATAGAACATCCAACCTAAATTTTTTCTAACTCAATAATAATGAGTAGACATCTTCACCAAACCTTTGGGATAAGTCAAATTTTAAGAATTCTGAAATTTCCTCTCTAAAACTATGATGTAATAAGGGGGGAATGTTAGGAGTTATTACATCATGTATAATGTGAATATAAGTTGAGTAACCACTCAACACATGGTTTGTAAGGTTCACTAGGGGACAAGGGTAGTTGTAGGATGTTATGCCATATTTGGGCAACTATTTTATTTAAATACCCTTGCACTTTCATAATGTATTTTATTTGAAGCTTAAGTTCTAACATTTTGAACTATATATATATAGGATTTAATATTTTTTTTTTGGTAAATAGTGTAGCTTATATTAAAGGGTTTTTTCCTGGCTCCCAAAACCAATAGTTACAAAACCTCAAAGGAGGCTGGCATCTTAGAAGACTAAAATTTAAAAAAAAGTGTTTTCGCAAATGGATAAACACTGTTCACCATACAATGATTAAAATCTAGTAAGCCTAATAGCAACACCCCAAACAATATTGATGCAGATAATATATGGACAACAGACACCCAAACCAACATTGATGCATATAATATATGTAAAGTTGAAATATCCCTCATGAAAAACAAAACCCAGTAAGAACCCAGAGAAACATACACAAAAAAAGACCCACGACCCTCCATCATGCGTCAACCACCTTCTTCTTCGTAGTGCTTTCCTCAGTCTTTATGAGCTGCTTCAGCTTCCTGCAAATGTTGTCAAGAGTACTGATAAGGCTGCTGATGAAGATGTTGGCAAACTGATGATGAATCTCCTACTCCGGAGCTTTGTTGTTATCATCTAAAATGTGAGCCGAACCCACTGATCTTCGAACTTGCACTGGTCAGTTTGACCCATGATTTGCCCACTCTTGATTGGCTTCATTGACAATGTTTGAGGGTGGATTGTTATCCCATACAGATAAGGAATTCTGACTGATTCCCATGTTTGCTAAGAGGTCAGCCGATTTGTTTGCCTCCCTGTACACATGTCTGCATATTACGCTGCCCTATCTTCTGATCATGTTTCTGGATTCCCTGATGGTATTCATGACCTTCCACGAAGGATTGAAGTTGTTGATATAATTTATTATGTTTAGAGAGTCCCCTTCTATTTCATAGTTCCATTTGTGCTTTTGGATGATGTTGAGACCTCTCCATAGGGCATGGGCTTCTGCTACGTGATTAGTTTGAATGCCTAGGTTCTTCGCAAAAGTGACCACAATCTTGCCGTTGCTATCTCTGACCAGTCCTCCTGCCCCTACCATTCCTAGGTTTCCTTTAGAAGCTCCATAAAAATTGAGCTTAAGCCATCCTATCGGGGGGGTTTCCATGAAGAAGTGTGCCTTGGGTGGGGATGAGTAACATGAGGATTATCTTCCCTGGGTATATTAAGACTGCTGAATAGAAAAACCTCCAATCCCACATCAGGGGGTTCTGTGCAAGGGATGAGCTGGGAGTTCTCTGTGGTAAAGCTGATGATTTTGCTAGCAATAGAGGTAGGGTCCTTGGGAGTGTTAGAGAAAACCCTGTTGTTTCTTTCTAGCCATACCTGCCATAAGAAATGGTGAATGCATATTTTCCACAAAGATTTCAGCCGAGGATTTTTGAAGGGATTGGGCCACTGAGTGAAAAACTCTGTCAGGGAGTTGGGTTGGACCCAGTTGATATGGAAACTGGATAGTAGGTTGCTCATCACAACATATGAGAATTCGCATTTAGTGAAAATATGGTTGATGGATTCCCAAGCCTTATAGCACAAGTGGCATCTATTGGGTACCATCATCCCCCTCTTGATGAGATTATCAATGGATAGAATCTTGTTTTGAATTGCCAACCAAGAAAAAACTACCACTTTAGGGATGAGGTGCTTGATCCAGATTTGGCTAGGGGAAAAGGGAGCTTGTTGTGGATTGAGGAGAAGTTGGTAGGCAGATTTGATAGAGAAACAACCATTGTCCATTTCTTTCCAAATTAGATGGTCTTCTCTTCCATCTGTCGGGATCACTGTAGTATTCAACATAAGAGCCAAAGCCCTCATTGCCCTGGTTATGTGCCCATCATTTGAGTTAATGTTGAGGTCTTTCCAGCTTTTAGACCCATTGATGTTTTGGATGAAGTCTGCTACTTTACTACCTATGGTGTCATCAAGGATGGGTTTTAGCACATATATCTCATCATCTTCAACTAGGGGCTGATCACTGACCCACCTGTCTATCCAAAATTTTATGGTGGTACCTATTCCCAGCTGCCACCTTGAACCTTTTTGAATAACTTCCTTGATTTGAATGATTGACTTCCAAAAAGTTGATCCTTCTTTGGGGATATCTTCATCAGTGAATTCTTTGTGTTGAAGGTATTTCCTCTGTATTATTGACACCCATTCTGCATTGAAACTTGTGTGAATTTTCCAGGCTTGCTTAGCCAGCAGAGCAGTGTTTATATGCTTGATTCTTCTAAGTCCCAGACCCCCTTGGTTTTTTGGCCGATAGACCTTTTCCCATCCAACCAAATAAATTTTTGTTTCTCCTCTGTGCCGCCCCACATGAATATTTTTTGTATTTGTTCGATTTGGGCATAGACTGAAGCAGGGGCTTTGAAGACTGAGAGGAAATAGGTTGGGATGCTTTGAAGGTATGCTGCAGTAAGAGTGATTTTACCAGCTTGGGTTAGGAATGCCCCTTTCCATCCTGCTAACTTTTTGTTTATCATTTCCACCACATGACTCCACATGGACAATTTGGGATGACTGTAGAAAAGAGGAAGCCCCAGATAGCGAGTAGGGAACTCACCAATGCTACATTGAAGAATACGCCCAATTTTAATCTACCTGGAAAGGGGGTATTGATGAAAAAGCTTTTGCTTTTGGTATAGTTGATTTCTTGCCCAACCGCTTTCTCATATAAATCAAGGATTTTTTTGATCATCTTGGCCTCCACTACTGAAGCATGGGTAGCGAGTATTGTGTCATCCACAAATTGTTGGTGTGACAGCGGGTTTAGACTCGAGGCAGCCCTGATCCCTGTGATATTTTTCTCACTGACAACACTCTTAAGTGCTCTTCCCAGAGATTCGACAAGTATGATGAAAAGAAAGGGTGACAAGGGATCTCCCTGCCTGATGCCTCTACCACTAGGGAAATAACCTGCAGGTGATCCGTTAACCAAGACTGAGAAATATGGGTTGGAGATGCAACCTCTGATTACATTTATCCATTCCCTATGGAAACCAAATTTCTGAAGAACAACCAAGAGGAAATCCTTGTTTACTCGATCAAAAGCCTTACTGATATCTAATTTGAGAAAAAGGGTTGCTTTCTTGTTTTGGGAAGTTGAGTGGAGGACTTCATGCAGGGTGATTATGCCATCATGAATGGACCTTCCTTTGACCGAGCTGCCCTGACAAGGATCTATAATGAGCGGGAGAATTTCTTTGAGTCTTTTTGTCAGGGCTTTGGCAAAAATATTGTATATGACATTACATAGACTGATGGGTCTATAGTCATTCATGGATTTGCACTCAGGCCCTTTAGGGATTAGGGCAATGAAAGTGGAGTTGGTGCTTCTGGGGATGGCTTTGGATTTCTGCATGTGAATAATAGCTTTGCATATGTCAGCCCCTATGATATCCCAGTAAGTTTGAAAAAACCTGGGGGAGAAGCCATCAGGCCCTGGAGCTTTATCAAGGGCCATGGAGAAAAGAGCCTGCTTTATTTCTTCATTGGTAAGGTCCTTGATGAGCATGTCATTCATTTCAAGGGATACCAGATTTGGAATATGCTGAAGAAGTTGATCCTGTGCCTGTTTGAACACAGTGGAATTAGTCCCCAACATTTTTTCAAAGAAAGTGACTGCTTCATCTCTGATGAGGTGGATGTCTCTCACACTTGTACCATCACTGTTTGTTAACTCCCTGATCTTGTTGGAGCTTCTGTGGTGAAGAGTGGAAGCATGGAAGAATTTCGTGTTTGAGTCCCCGTCCTTGAGCCACAAGGCTCTAGACTTTTGTCTCCAGTACATTTCTTCCTTGGCTAGAATGTTGTGGTAATCGACAAGGAGCTTTTTCTCTTCATTCCTGATTTGTATGCTCATATGCCCTTTTTGAATTTGATCTTCTATAGATTTGAGCTTGTTGATGATTTGCTCTTTGTTTTCAAAAATATTACCAAACACTTCCTTGTTCCATATTTTGATGTGGTCTTTGATTATTTTGAGTTTTTGGGTGACTTGAGCGATGGGTGATCCAACCACCTATTGTTGCCACCACCCTGCAATTTGATTACGTAAATATGGATGGAGAACCCACATTGCCTCGAATCTGAAAGGGGTCCTAAAAATTGGAGGCTTGTTAGCTTCGAACAGAAGAGGGTTGTGATCCGAGCCGATTCTGGGTAGGGAAATGAGGGAGGCATCACCAAACAGAGGTATGGCTTCTTGAGATAAGAAGAATCTATCTAGCTTAACTTGGATCAGATTGTTCCCTATTCTTCTGTTATTCCATGTGAATTGAGCTCCCCGAATCTGGATGTCCATTAGGTTATTTTCAGTGACAAAACCATGGAAGTCCTGAATACTTTTGGTAGGGATGTCATTTCCTCCTGCCTTATCTGACGGGTAAAGGGGGGAGTTGAAATCCCCGACCAAAACCCAAGGGAAATTTTTGAAAGCCTGCCTCATTTGACTTAATTGGTCCCAAAAGGAGCTCCTACTGAGGGGATTGTTTGGAGCATAGATATTAGACAGGATCCAACATTGATCCTTGTCTTTGCAAAAAAACATGATGTTTATAACTCTATCTGAGGATGAGATTACTCTACCATCTACTTTCTCTGGATCCCAAAGGCACAAGAGACCCCTATATGGGCCTTGGTTGGGACTGAAAATGCTTCCACTATTTTTCCAAATGGCGTTGCTCGCCTTGCATGCTTTTGACTGATCTAACTTAGTCTCTTGAATAATGAGGATTGTTGGTTTGATTTATTTTCTAACAGTGCTAACCAACCTCTGCTTGGCCGCGTTGTTGAGGCCCCTCACATTCCATGAGAGTATCCTCATCTGGAAACTTTGGATGATTTCTTGCCCCCTTTTGACTGCTGCACAGGGGGTTTGGATAATTTGGGATCTTCCTTCGGGTGGGTAAACATTTATGGAACAAGGGTTGTTTGGACGCCATTGGCTATGTCCTCAGTAGTTTGGCTTCTTATTTGCTCTTGGATATTAGGCCTTCCCCTTTTCTTGTCATTTCCAACATCCACACAGGCTTTTTTGGAGCTTCGAGTGTTTTTGGGACTGAAATCTACTCTTGTTTTCTCGACAACCTCTTGGGAAAGAATATTTTTAGGAGGGGGATCAGGGGAACCTAGTTTAACTGGAGATAAAATAGGGTTGCTGGTGGGAAGGGGATACTGCAAAACTTCTTCAGTGGTGGGGATTTGGAGGTCGACATTTAGGTCTGACCTATCATTTTCTTGCTGAGTGAAAAACCCTTCATTTATTTCTGAATCAGAGTGGGTGAGATTACCCAAAATATCAAATCGATTGGGATGAGCGAACAAGGAGCTTACCTGAGCTTGGTCCTCTGATTGTTTTGGCTGCACTTTTTGCTTCCCTTTGTTTGCCATAGGGTTTTGCCCTGGTGCTTGCTGGAAAGGGTTTCTGCTATAGATTTTCTTGGTCTTTTGCATAGGGGGCTTCCTAGGGGAGCAAAAACCTTGGTTCCTATAGAGATGGTTGCCATAATCTACCTCCTTCTAAGGTCTGAGCGAGGGGTAGTGGGACTTGAGGTGTCCTTGGGTTCGACATTCGATGCAGAACGTTGGTTTGTTTTCGTACTCTATGGCCTGGCAGTGACGAAAAGAACCATAGACTAGGTTGATTCGAGTTGGGAGTTGGGAATCAAGATTTGCGTTGATGCATATTCTAGCTTGGGTCAACCTGGTGCGAGCTTTGGTGGTTGAATCCATGGCCACCATTTCCCCTATGTATCTGCCTATTCCTTGCAGGATATCTTCATGCCAAAATTGGCTAGGGAGTCCCGGAAGATGAACCCACACTGGAGAAAAATTAATGCTCTAATTTTCAGCATTAAAATATTCCCCCCATCTACGAATGAACAAACTCTTCTTCCCGTAGAACCATGACCCCCTATTAGAATGCGGGTTGCATCTTCGGGATTGTTTAGGCGGATTTGAAAGAACCCTCTAGGGAGAGCTACAATCTCAAGATTCCCTAAAACTTTCCACCTGGTAGTGGCCCACCGCCTAATGGATTCCATGTCTGGTATACCACCAACGAACTTCCCAATCAAAGAGTGTTCTTCTAGGGAAAGATATTCGGCCATTAGGGTTTCTGGAATCACTAAGTCTTCTTCGACCGCTGTCAAAGGGCTTCGGTCCTTGGTAGATTTTTGTGATTTGGTACCCGTGACCTTTTCGAGATAAGATGTAGACCCGGAGGGCCCAACGTCGGTCCCACCTACTTTGGGATAGCCCTCGTTCTTGTTCGGGGGTCCTTCCTCGGGTCTTTCTCCCGCCTAGTGGAAAGGTTCATTTCAGCATTATGGTAATAAATAGGATTTAATATTTAGGATCAATGTCTCAATAATTATCATGTGAATATGGTGTCAGATAGTTCTTTGTGGAACTCTTTAACATAAAGTGGACTTGGTTTAAGTTAAATTATTTATTTATAGGTTTTTTTAAAGTCTCATTAAAGTTAAATGATATTTCTACCAAACTTATTACATATTGATTGTACATATAAAAAAAATATTTTGAAAGTTGACCAAGTTTGGAGCCTGAAATTCTAAAAGTTAACTAAGTGTTGAAAAAATACCAAGCATGTTAAGATCCATTTATCTATTGTAAATACAATAATTTAAGAACTAATATAAGACATATTGGAAATATACATTTATAATATAAATTAAAATAATAATTATGACAATATTTACTTTTGTTATAAATGTTTACAAAATTTTATCCACTAATTTCTATGTAAGACTTGTAAATTGTACCAACAATATCCCCTAATTTGGGATTTTCCATCCTAAAAGCAACTACACCATGTTAGTGCATCACCATAGTGCTTCAAAAGATCCTATACCAATGTAGTTATCATTTTTATAGTTTTATCAAAAATGACTTTGATGATAGCTTCTATGGGTACAATAGAGGCTAATTCCACCCTTAATTTCATCTAATAAACTCTAAATGAAGACTATGTTTGGAATCAATTAATGCACTTGTACATAACATCAAAGTTAATAACTATATATACTAGATATACAATATTATTTGGTGAATATTTTTCTCTGAATTAGCAATATACTAAGCAAAATTGTATGAAGTAGTCTAAGGACACAGTCTTCTCCCATATCTCCATCTAGCACAATGTTTTAGGTTAGTCTTTCAAGTATTCTCATATCCCATAAAAAACTATTTTAACATATTTCCATTATATATAAGAAGAGAAAATTATTTTTCTCCCCTAGATTAGATCTTCTCCTACAAAAGGGTTATTATCTCAAAGTTAATGATTGGGCTTCCCATCAATCAACAAGGTTAGAACAATCAAATAAGGGCACTAAGATCATCAAACACTCAATACACCTAATAATCTAAGGAGAAAGTACATTGCCTAGGACAAGCATCTAATTGGTTATGTAACTTATATGATATTCACCTAAGAGGCTAGAATCCTCCAATGTTAATACATTCTCTCTTCTCTTTAAATTCTCGTGCTTTACTTAATTTTTCAATACATTGATAAAATAATTCTAGTTATGTAACTTATATTTGCTTCTACTAGTTAAGATTATGTTTATTTATTTCTTATACCATTACCATACTTATTTCTATATCTAAATCATCCCCTAAAGGGTGCCCTTATAATAGAGTCCAATCTAACCTTCTCCACTTTCACTTTAATCTTTGGGATTTTATTTGATTTGGACTAGTGTTATTATTGCTTTCACCTTCAAGGTGTAATGTCCTTCCAAATTTTTCCTAATTAAGGTAAATAGAAGTAGAAAATATAGAAATATCATCTAGGTAGCAATTTTGGATGACAAATTTTTGACAATGTTATGTTCTTTGGAAAATGAATTATTTAATTTTCTAGATCATCAAAATTAATATGTTTAATATAAATAATATAAATATCTACATTATTCTTTTGATCTAAAGAAAGTTTATATTTAGGATATTTGCTCTCTGATCACACAAAAAGCATTTAAATCACCAAAAATTTCCATGGTATAAATATTTATTTTTCTGGTAGATAAGATACTATAGCATTAATATCGGGTTTTACAGGTTGACCCAAAACCTTTTACAAAAATCATCCCAGGGTTGTTGATGAACATGTCCTTACTAAGGATCCTATATATGTAAAATCTAAATGCCACCAAAACCATTACATCCGATAAGGCACATAGCATGTTATCAAAAAGAAACTTCCCATCCAACATTTTGGGTATACCCTGAGAAAACACACCTGCATCATAATTACAAAAAGAAACAGACACAAATCCCTTCCTTGAAATAGTGGAGAAACAAAAAGTTGTAGACACACATAGCAGAATACTGAAAAAAACGTCCATAAGCTCTGTATTGACAGTTACTCTTAATAATTATTTGGGAATTACTTTCTTTCATATATTACATGCTTTGGGACCACATCCTGTCTTAGCCAATCAACCTTGGAGAAGTGAACCTACTAGCTAGATTTATGGCGGTGGCTATCTGGTGGTCCATGTGGCTCTGGTTCGAAGTCTTATATTGTCATTTCTTTCCTGCCCTGTGATTATCAACCAACCTCAAATTACTAAAATGACTAGAAGCCATGTTATCTAACATGTGACTTTCCCCATTAGTCTTTGTGGTATTTCCAAGCAGCATCCACCAAGACTGACAGCTCGGATAATTTTTATTGTGAGTCCATTTTAAGAAAGATATGAGAATACTCATAGCCTTTGAACTTAGAGTGCCTTCCCTGTTGGTAAATTCGACTATCATTCTTTGCATTCTTGTTGAATAAGCTCCTCTACTTCGCTCGAGACACCGTGTTCCCATTTGAAAAGTTTGTCACCATTGAAACCCAAATTGGCTAGCTTATCAACAACTTTGTTAGCTTCCTGAAATACATGTTGGGATTTTCTGTCCTGTCTTCCCTGGAAAAGGATCCTAGCCTCTTCAACAATTTTTTTAATCCTCTAAGGAGGTGTTTTCCAATTATTGAGGAGATTTATAACATGCATAGAGTCTCCTACGATCAAATTGCCTTCTAAGTATTGAGTCATTTTAAGGCCTCTCCACATTGCTCTAGCTTCAGCTTCGTTTTTCGTCCTTGTTCCCAAATATTCATAAAATGCAAGCATCATATTCCCATTATGATCTCGCACAATACCGCCAACGCCTACTCTTCTAGGATTTACCTTAGCCGATCCATAAAAATTAAACTTAAACCAACCTGTAGGAGGTGAGGACTACTTAACATTGGCTCTGGGGTTGACTACCCTAGGCACAAACTCATCTAACAAGGTTAAGATTAAATATTGAGCAATTGTGGTCTCTTATAGATGAGGTTTATGACTATCAAAAGGGATAATATTCACATTCTCATTGGCAAAGGATAGGATCCTGGTAATGATAGTTTGATGATCATGGATAGACTCATTAAAGACTCTATGGTTCCTTTCTAACCACACCTACCAAATATAGTGATTAAGAAAAATTTTCCACATGTATCTAAATTTTTGGCTTGAAAAGGGGTAAAGCCACTAGACGAACAAATCAAGTATAGTGGCTGGTTTAACCCATGAAATATTGAAGGCCTAAAAAACCCCACTTAGGACAGTCAAGAAAAAAGGGCACTCAAGGAAAATGTGATAAATGGTCTCCCAATTAGCCCTGCACAGATAACAACGATTAGTGATATAAATACCTTTACGCATCATATTATCAATGGTTAGAATTCTTCATTGGATAACCAACCATGAAAAGACTACAATTTTTGGAATTAATTTTTTTATCCAATAAGTCCTTTTAGAGGACAGAATCCTCGTCATCAAGCAGAAGCTCGTAAGCTGATTTAACAGTGAACTACCCATTTTACATAGGAGCCCAGGTCACTTGATCTTCCTTGGGTCTCATGGGGATAAACTGTTGCCCGAGAATGTTACAAAGATCATTTGATTTTGCTTGAAATACTTGAATCCTTATTTATTTCCACTTCATTCGACCTCTATCCTCAACCATATAATCAAAGACTTTTCTGCCAATGAGTTCTTCTATGATCTCTGATTCGGGCTAAGTTAGGATATTATGTCAGTGGTTCATCCTTAGTCCACCTGTCATTCCAAAAATTTATCCTCTCACCATTGCCTAAAACCCATATTAAACCTTTTTTGATAATTTCCTTACAATTGAGAATTGCTTTCCAAAAAGCAGAACCTTTGATTGGAACTGAGTCACTTAGAAATTCCATATTTTGAAGATACTTTCATTTGATGATAGTTGTCCATTCATTTTCTTCACTAGAAATGAGGCACCATGTTTGCTTAGCTAGTAAAGATAAATTCATATGAGCAATTATCCTCAGACCTAAGCCCCCATTTTCCCTGGGTCTGCACACTTTAGTCCATCCTATAAGGTGTATCATTTTTTTCTCCTATGATCTAGTTCCTAAAAATTCTTTTTGGAGTTTCTCAATTTTCTGGAAAACCTTCATAGGGGCTTTGAAAACAGAGAGGAAATAGACTGGAATGCTTTGCCTTAGTGAGGGTTAACTTTCCTTCTTGAGATAGAAGATGAACTTTCCATCCAACAAGTTTTTTTTGAATTCTTTCAATAACCCTGTCCCACATTGACTCTCTCGGAGAACCAATGAAAAGAGGGAGACCAAGATACAAAGTGGGGATGTTTGTTATATCACACCTTAAAAGTTTTGCAATCCTTCATTGCCTCTGAATGGGGGTGTTCAATAAATATAACTTGCTTTTACTTAAATTAACTTTCTGACAAGCAACATCCTCGTAGAGTTGCAGGATGTATTTAATTCTTTTGGCCTCAACCACCGATGCCTTAGTCAATAGAAGGGTATCATCAATGAATTGTTGGTGAGAAACAATCCTAGTGAGAGATGTTGCCTTGATTCCTGATATTAGCCTTGAACTGCAAGTATTTTTTATGGTTCTGCCTAAAGCTTCTGCCACAATGATGAATAACATGGGGCTGATAAGGTCCCCCTGTCGAATTGCTCTATGACTTTGAAAGTAACTAGCAGTTGTTCCATTAAACAGAATCGAGAACCATGCTTTAGAAATCCATTATTTGATCAAATTAACCCATTGGTTGTGAAAACCAAACTTAAGGAGGACAACAATCAGAAAGTCCTAATTTAGCCTATCAAATGCTTTGTTCATATCAAGCTTGAGGGCAAAAATAGACCTGTTAGTCTTATGAGTAGAGTGTAGAGCTTCATGAACTATGATAACTCCATCCAAGATTGACCTACCTTGGATAGAGCTTCCCTGGCATGGATCTATGATGTGGGGTAGAACATCTCTCATTCTATTTGCAATGGCTTTAGTTAAGATCTTGTAAGAAACATTACATAGACTGATTGGCCTAAAGTCAGCCATAGATTCAAGGGTTTGCTTCTTAGGAATTAGAGAAATAAAAGTAGAGTTGAGACCTTTTGGGATATGATTGCTTGCTTGGAATTATTTGATAGTAGAAATTACATCCTCACTTACGATGTTCCAAAAATATTGATAGAAACGAGGGGGAAAGCCATCGGGTCCTGAGGCTTTGTCTGGCTCCATGCTAAACAAGGCTTCCTTAATTTCCTCATCAAAAAATGGAGCTAGAAGCTTAAGGTTTATATCCTCATTTTTTATGCTAGGAATGTATTTCAAGAGAATATATTTGGCCTCCTCATTGTACTATGATTCCTAACCAAGGATAGAATTGAAATAAGTTACTGCCTCCTTTCTGATTTCTGTTAAGTCCTGAGTAATAGAACCATCTGCTTTTTTTAAAATTTTTATCTTGTTATTGCTTTTGTTTCTAAGCATGGTGATGTGAAAAAACTTAGAATTTAAATCTCCATATTTCAACCAAAGAGACCTTGATTTTTGCCTCCAATAGATTTCCTCACAGGCCAAAATGTTATGAAACTCTGCTAGTTTTGTTCGTTCCTCTTGCCTAGTAGTTTCATCAGCATCACCATGTTGAATCCTCTGATCAATTATCTTCAAACTTTCAACAACCTATTTTTTATTTTCAAAGAGGTTACCAGAGACGTCTTTGTTCCAATTTTGAAGCTTTTCCTTAACAAACTTTAATTTGCCAACAAGTTTAAAAGTTACACTACCCCTAATAGGCTGCTGCCACCACTGAATTAAGTTATCTCTGAAACTAGAATGTTTGATCCACATAGATTGAAATTTGAAAGGTTTCTTGAAGGACAGAGAGTTAGGGATATCCAAAAAAATAGGATTATGATCAGATGAAATTTTAGGAAGGTCTTGCAGGGTAGAATCACCGAACAGAGTTGTAGCCTCCTTTGATAGAAAAAACTTGTCAAGCCTTTCTTGAATGAGATGACACCCTATCCACCGATTACTCCAGGTATAATTTTCTCCTCTAAGTTTTACATCCATCAACATGTTGGAGTTCACAAAGTCATTGAACTCATCCATGCTCCTGATAGGTGGTCCATTTCCACCCATTTTGTCTGAAGGGTAAAGAGAAGTGTTAAAATCCCTAGCTAGAATCTAGGGGAAATTATGGAAGATTTCACTCAGATTGCCTAAGTACTCCCACAGTAGAGCTCTCCCTTGAATTGAAGTTGGGGCATAAATATTTAAAAGGATCCATGACCTATTGTTGTTTATTTCCTTAAATAAAACACCAAGAACCCTCTCATATTTCTAAATAATGGTGCCTTCTACCATATGGGTATTCCACAAAGTCATAAGGCCTCCAGATGCTCCTCTGGATGATTTGCAAACCATCTCCCCTTGATTCCAATTTTTTTTTTCTACTTTTTTTTACTAAATCTCATCAGTTTTTGTTTCTTGCAACATAATAATAGTTGGATTCACTTGATTTCTTATTGTACTAACTTACCTGTGTTTGGGCAGGCCATTGAGGCCTTCCACGTTCCATGATAGGAACTTCATTTATATTGTTTGGGATTTCTTCCTCTCCCCCTCCCTTGAGGGGTTTTCCTAATTTTTTGTCTTTAGAACCCGAAATAACCTGTTGAAAGAAGGTTCTCTGTTTTCCATTGGAAATGTCATTATCAGTTTTAATTTTTGATGCTCAGCATTTGATATTCTCTCTCTTCTTTTTTCACTACCAAAATCTATAGGAGACTTTATAGTGCTCCTAGTTTGTTTAGGACTAAACTGGGGGGAGGCAATTTATTGCAGAACCGGACTGCCATATTCCTCAGTCTAAAGAGTTTCACATATCTCCACCCCTACATCCAAATATTCTCTTTTTTCTTGTATTTCCCTGGTCTACGGGATGGCCCCTCAGTAGGATTCACCTGGCTCCTAGTGATGATGTTAGGGAGATGAGATTTTTTATTGTCCAATTCCTCATATTTCTTTGTAAGTTCTTTAGCATTAGGGTTTGGCTTTGGTATGCCCACTGGGCTTGAAGTATTTTTAGCATTGGAGTTTAAGTATCCCAACTTGGATGGGGATTCTAGAGATCGGGCATTAGGGTTTGGCTTTGTGATGCCCACATGGCTTACAATAATTTTAGCATTAGGGTTTGAGGATCCTAACTTGGATGGGGATTTTAAAGAGTCATAAAGGTTAGCCTGAAGGTTCTGGGCTTCCATGTCTTCTGATAATCCTCCTACTCCCATATTAAATAGAATTGAAAATTTATTTGAAACTAGAGGATTAGAACTTACCTGAGTATTTTGGTTGCCAACAACCTGTTGTTTTCCTTTGTCTTGTTGGGACCCTACACCCTCTCTTTTATTTTTTTGGTAGACATAGTTTGCCTGATTTAAATCACCTCTGCTAGGGAAACTCCTCAAATTTCCTCTATCTAGCATTCCCAGCTTTTGCTTTTCTCTATTCATTGCTAGGTTAGGAAACTGATTGCATAAATGTCCTTGATTTTTGCATTTTGCATAGAATTTCGATCTGTTCTCGTATTCTACTAGCTTTTTTCTATAGTATTATCCATACTCTAGCTCCACAAAACTTGGCAATTCATTATCCAAATTAGCATTTACATAGATTCGTGCATGAGTCATCCTTGTCCTATCCAAGGTCGCATGGTCAATGGAGATCAGGTTCCCTATAGTTTTGGCTATGCCCTGTAGAAAATATTCATTGAAGAACTGGACAGGTAGACTCGGGAGATGAACCCAAATAGGGGCAATGTTAATATTTTACTTTTTAGGGTCGAAATATTCACCCCATCGTCTGAGAAAAAGGCTTCTTTTGCCCAAAAACCAAGGATCTCCTATTAAAATGTAGTTAGCATCCTCCATATTGTTAAAATGGATAATGAAGAACCCTTGAGTTAGAGCTACCAACTCCAAGCTACCTACCATTCACCATTTACCCATCGCCCAAGCCCTAATAGTCTCCATGTCCGACCTACCTCCCAAAAAATTGCCTACCAGGGAGAATTCTTCCATTGAAATAAAAGGGCTCATGGAACTTGTCGGGGCCAAAATTTTATTATTTACTGGAACTAGGGGTGGAAGAGAGAGAACCTCATTTCTTTTTCCTCTAATATTCTCAAAAAAAGACAACCACTTCTTGTACCCCGCATTGTCCTTCGTATATTTTTTATCGGGGTATTTCTGAGGAGGGTCAGGCCCCCGTGTGATGCCCACCTCCAAATATCATAGCCTAAACACCTTCCTCTAGATCATAACTTGATCCATGCTCGAGGTTCCCACCCACCCCTTCTATACCTTCTCTACCTCTGTCACCTTGGCTGAGATTCCTACCCAAAAAATTCAAATTCTCACTCCTGCCACACCCGCTAAACCTCAACTCACTCATTCCTGATGGTGAGTACCTAAAATAAATACAAAGAATATAATCTTGATCTTTCCATGGTATAAGTATTAACATGTATAGAAATATCATCAAATTTAATAATAGTAACCTCTAGAGGCCTCATTTATATTTACCCATACCATCTAACACAATTGGTTAGTAGTAGGGGTATTGATGGAATCAACAACATATCTCATTTCTCTCTAGTTTAGCTTGATTGATTTTACTTTGGTTATCATCACATCAATAATAAGTGATCTCCTTGATTTAATTTTGATATTATTTGAATTTTTCTTAACATGTCCAACTTTTGATAAAACAAGATCTTTAGGCTTATATCAACTTGTTGGCTATTTCTTTAAGTAAGGGGGTGATGACATTCATATTTGTTTAAACATATTTTGACTCATACATATAATTAGGAAACTTAAAGTATATTTTAAGGTTTCCTTCATAGAGTTTCTTTATTTAAATCTATAATTTTTCATGCTTATAAGCATGCAATTGTTCTATCTTCCTCATGGATGGAGTGAAGCATTCAACATGATTAGGAAGGAATGTTTTCCAAGGATCTAGGTTATCTTCTATGGTGTAGACACTATACTAGAAATAAAACTTAATATAATAGAAGGTAGACAAAAAAATTAATCTCATCTTACTAGTATTGGAGGTAAAAAAACTTTCCACCAAATTATGAATTGACAAAGCTAGGGCAAAATTTTCTCAAAAAATGGCTCATCTTTGAGGAGACATATATTTGCATAGAGTTATCTGATTTAGCCAATAATTATGCTATTTTATGTCGAATTTGAAGATCTCAGGAATGAGTGGCCATACAATATAATCTAAGTAGAATTGAGGGATATATAACCATGTGAAGATAGTTGTTTGGAATAAGGATAACGTTAGGGTAATTAAAAATCTCATCTTTCAAGAGCCATATATTTGCAAAATATTTGCTCAATTCATATGATTCTTGGAAAAAATTATGTAAAATTTTAATATATTTAAAATAAGTGGTTATATGAAGGAATCTAAGTAATATTGAGGGAGATACAAACCTATGAAATCAATCATTTAGAACAAGGGAATTGATAAATTTTTAAGTTTTAGGAAATAAAATTACAAATATTTGTTAGCAAGGGTTCAGATGATGAGAGAAGCAATGGAGGGCTAGGGCATAAACAAGGTGGGACATTTTTTATAGGTGTAGAATGTTTTAGTAAAGTTTCATTTATCCCTCCATTTTATTAGAATATATGCACACATATTTTTGTAGGTTTAAATTCAAATAATATATAATAGCTCTAGGATATACCGATAAATTTTAGTAGATATCAAGTTATATGTATCTTTACATGGATAGATTTATAGCTGAAACCTTAGAATAATTCCTAGTAGTAGAGATTAAGGAGAACCTCATAGATCAGTGATCCTCATTGTTCAAAGATAAGGTAATTATTAGTAAATTTAACGAGTCTTGGACAAGGGTTTTGGCTCTAAGAAAATAAATTGATAGGATATGGAAGTCTCTAGGAGTGAATCTATCCTTTATTTCCAAATATTTCTTCTTAGCTATTTTCTATTCCAAGGAGGAAATATATATAATCTTTAAATGAGGTATTTATTTTATGATAAGAGCAAGACTCTTCCTTACCGAATGGTATAAAGAATTTACACCCAAAAACATAAGTATATCACTAGTAACAATTTGCGTCAGGATGTATGGGTTGCCTATTGAATTATGGGAAATGATTACCTTCAAGGCAATAGAAAACATTCTAGGAAAATTCCTTGAGATTTTAGAAACTATAAAAGATAAAGCTGACTATTTATGCCTAAATATTAGTCATGATTGATATAAGTAAACCTTTACTAGAATCAATCATTCTTAAGTATGGGGTTAAGTTGTGGATCCAAACCATGGATTATGAAAACATATCTTTTATATATATAATATGCCATGAGGTGGGGCATATTGAGATATCATGGCCTAAGAATATTCTAAAAATATATGTGGAAAACCACAAGAGAAACTTACAAATGGATATGGATGAAGATGGTTTTCAACTTCCAAAATATAAGCCTAGGCAAATGAAAGTAAAAAAATAATGAAGACTATTAAGTAAGGATATTGGAAGAAAGACCAAGTCTTTTAAGTATTTATCCTATGAATAAAAATTAGATAAAATCTTAGAGGGCATGGTACAATAGGATCAAAATATTAATAAGGAACCTATTGAATTTTTTTTAGCATCCCTTATAGATTGTCATGCCACTAAATTTTTTTGATCCAATCAATACTGTGGACTCTGGTGGATCCACCTCTTCAAATCAGAAAAAAAACCTCTAAAGACCTAGTTAGGTAAGGAAACCCTAAATAAATATACACTTTAATAATTTATGCTAAACCAGATGCAGTACATTCAAGAATTGACCAAGATTCATAATACCCTTTAATTACATTCCTATCAATAGACTGGTGTCTTGTTCATTATCATTTGTAACAAGGGTTTAAACAATTAAATGAGTTAGAAAGAATTAGGTAGAAGAAACTAGGTCAATTATATCCATTCAAATTATGTAACAAACATAACTAAAATTCACCAGTGAGAAAATACATCATTTACACATTCAAATGATGTAATATGCAAATGTGAAACACACACATAATTGGACAAATAGATGCTCAAAGGAGGAAGTAGGATTTGTATTAATGATAAAATATTTTTACAAGGAGTCTGGCTCAAAATAGCTCAAACATCTCTTATTGAATACAATAATAATTCCCATTCAAATAATGTAAGAAGAATCCTTAATCCATCCATTCCAATTGTGTAATTGAGGGCCTCCTCACTTCCAATTTAGCCACTGCAAATGATTTCAGTAGATTGAATGCTTTCTGAGTAAGACCTACACAATTACAAAGAATAATAAGAGATGGCTATGGGAGATAAGACACAAAGAGAATACAATTTATCAGACAAGGGCACTCAATAATACCTTTGTCAAAATTGGCAATGCAAAACTTGATCCCTCCTTCGGTTGATGCAACTCCTATTTATAGCCTGAGGATTTCAAATTTGGTTGTAACAACCTTCATCTTTTCCCTACATCTGGCTGCATCCCTATATTTTATTTTATTTATGGCTTACAACTGTTCAGAGCTGTCTCAATTTGGGCCTTACATCTGGTTGTATATTAAATCGTAGGATTTATTTCTTTTTTATCACTTTTCCACCTGATTTTATTGATCCCCCTCCTTTATGTCTGGGCATTGTTTTACCTTTTTTTTTTTTTGTGTGGAAAACATCCCAAAAGGGATGCCACTTTCGGATAAGACCCAAGGAGGCAGGGGTATCCAATCCACAAAAAACGCCCAG
This sequence comes from Wollemia nobilis, assembly GCA_028583015.1. NCBI lineage: Eukaryota > Viridiplantae > Streptophyta > Pinopsida > Araucariales > Araucariaceae > Wollemia > Wollemia nobilis. The sequence goes on from JAQPPZ010002979.1 coordinate 16,412,697, forward strand.
GACTCAGACTTGGCCTACCACCTTTGACATGCTCAAGGAGAAAACAAACACACAAAACCAATTTAAAAAAAAGTAAATAACAACAAAAATAATAAAATAAAATAAAAAACATGCTCCTTGAGTGTGTCAAAAACAAAACCACAACACAAACCACATAGAAAAACACAAGAACCACATAAAAAAATACAAACAAGACAAAAACAACAGAACACTACAAAGACATAACCCAAAAAAATATGAAAAATAAACACAACCAAAACCTAAAAAATTAAAAATAAAAAATAAAAAACAACCAAAAACAGATAATAAACAAAAAAAAATACATAGAAAACACTCACACAGAAAAACACGAAATAACACAAAGATAAACCCAAGAACAAGAACAAAAAAAACACAAGAACAATAACAAAAAACATAAAAAAAAAAACAAAACAACAAAAACTCAAGAACAAAAAAAAACAACACAAAGAACACAAAAACAAAACAAAACAAAAGAACCCCCCCACCTTAAAAAACTAAACAAAATAAACAAAAAAGAAAAAAGAAAAAAAAAAAGAACAAAACAATGACCTATCTAGACCAGAAGACTATTAAGGCAAGAATCAATAGAGGAAACAAAATAAAGAATAGAATGAGCTAGGGAACTAAAAAAAAACTGAATGAACCAAAGAGAAGCAAAAAAAATAAAACAAGAAGAAACTAGGTACCTTCATAACTAGAGCCATCCAAAGAAATGATAGAAATAAGAGCTTCCCTAATTTGAGAAGCCCACCATATAGGAGGGTGGCCATAACAAGTAAGATCACATTTGTCCAAAGGCCAATTAGCTAAAGCAACAACACTCTTGTTTTGATCTCTAACCACATGATTGTAATCAACTTTCAAAAATCCCATCTAGATTAACTAAATCTTCTCAATAATTCTTTTTATTCTCCAATCCACCTTATGATTCTTAGAAGGAGTCTTCAAGAGATTAATCATAAGTTGAGAGTCAAACTCAACTAACACATTTTCCCATCCAACCTTAGTAGCCTCCTGAAGACCTCTAAGGATACCATACCCCTCAGCAAGGTTATTGGAAAGAATACCCAAATTCTCAGCAAAAGTGAAAACCAGGGAGCCATCTGAAAGTCTACCAATTCCTCCCACACTGGCTTTTCCAGTGTTCCCTCTAGAGGCTCCATTAGTATTGACTTTTCCAAAATCCTTAGGATGAGGTTGCCAATTTCTAGTCCTATCCATCTTACTAATACTCACATTCCCTTTAAGTTTGTTGCCCTTAGAAGGTTTAATCTTCAATATTTGCATCACTTGATCCCATATTTGGTGGGAGTTTTTGGGGTGATTAAGGAGTTGATGGACTGATTCAACTAAGTTGGCTATGGTCTTTTACCAAATATAGTGAATATCCTTCCTATCTTGATTAAAAATTTAGTCGTTCCTTTCATTCCAAATATTCCAAAGAAGAATGGTATAACCCATCAAAACTAACTACCTAATAAAATGATCAACACCCTCTTGATTAGGCCAATCCCTCCAAAGCTACTCAAAAGTAAAAAAATTGGACCACTGTAAGCCAAGTAAAGTGGCCATTCTCCTCCATAGCTCAGTGGCTAAAGTACACTCAATAAAAATATGGTTGATATTTTCTACATTCTCTTCACATATTTCACATCTAAAAGGGCCATGAAAACCATGCTTCATAAGTTGCTCACCAGTTGCATCCTACAATGCAATAAAAGCCAATTAAAGAACCTCACCTTAGGCCAGAGCTTTTGAGCCCACAATCGAGAAAATATGTCAGAAGAATGGTTGGGATTATTATGGCATAAGGTCAAATAACCTTGAGCAACTGAATACTCACCCTTAGTAGTGTTGTTCCATCCAAAACAATCTTTTTCATGGGACCAAGAGAGGGATCTCATATGAAGGATGCCTTGGATAAGCTCGGTGAAGCTCCTCCATACAAGGCCTCCAATCGGGAAACTGAGTTATCAAAGGCTTGTGACCATCCCAAGAATCTGTCCAAAAAATTGCATGTTGACCATTATGAATGATCCAAAATAATTTTTTCTTTATCAAATCCTCACCAGTCTTAAGAATTGCTAAAATGGGAGAACCTTTGGTAGGATGTTGATAGCGAACATGGTCTTCAGGACTTTTTTTGTTTAACCTTTTTTTGGTTTCTATTAATTATCTATTATTTTAGTTCGGCATTTTTTAATGTCTTTTCCTTTACCCCATTCCTTTTGCTTGGGTTTATTTATTCCCAATAGACTGGCAATTTTTATCCGGGATTCATCATAAAAAGAGGCTACGAATATCATTGTGTTAGTGACTTGCAACACTTTATTTTTATGTTTTTTGTCAAAGAATCATTCTCTTGAGATAATCTAGTCAAAGAACCAATTATTTTAGATAAATTATTAATCTAGTGAGCTATATTATGCTCATCCTCTTCATAACATTCAAAATATTGAATTCTACTAGCCATTAAATTGTCAAAATTGGCCACAAAAATATATTCTTCCATAGAAATTTCATATTTTACCAATTTGATATTTATTTCTTCTTCCCAAGACTCCATTTTTTAATAAAACTATCCCAACTTGGCCTTTCATGAAGGTACATTACCACCTTAAGAAACTCTTGGTTGAAATCATATATTGTACCTTCCTAAATGGTTACTTGTTTTGCACGTATACTCTAATACTACTCTTCAAATTTTTGAAAAACATGTTTGACTAAAACCATCCTAGTGTCTGTTTCTTCCAAGAGGATCTTCATGCCTTCTACTGATTGTAATGATTGTGTTGATGTTCTAAAATAATTGAATCAATGTATTCATTTCAGCCTTCAAATTGGAATATAATTTTACCTTGTATTTTTGAATGAATACAACATAATAAAAGTCTTTGACCACTATCTTGAGCTTTGATTCCTAAACAATGACTTGGAGAGGTGACTATTGAGCTTCCATTATTATTGTTGTCTTATGTTATTTTAGCTATTTTATCTTTACCTACAACTATTGTATTTCTATCCACATATTTTGATTATCTTTATGTAGGGATTCTATTTCCTACATTGTTGTTTGAGATGACATTTTAACCAAGGCTAGTGGATCCTCTGATATTTATAGATGTGTTTCCCATGTTAATTGGTCCACTTAAGCCAACCCTTTCCCTACTGATATGAAAACTAACACTATTGTAGGCGGGACATCTAGGACTTGAGTATATCTATTAGTAACTATATATGGAATTGTTATCCCTTAGAAACTACCTCAAGTTGTTTGTCATCTTGAGGATCATAAGCTCTGACTTCATTTGTCTTCACCAAAGTGTAACTAGTCAAGCTTTGTAAAGATGTTTCTTCTAACTTGATATTTTTATGTTCTAGATATTTAGTGGGGCTTGGTAGTTTGATTTGGTGATCCTCAAGTAAACTGGCCAAACCTTTGACAACCTAAATTCTCTTTTGCACATATGCTGACAACTTGATTTCTTTATTATTGATGACCAAGGCCTTAGGGACAAATGTAGGCTAGTGTAAGACTAACTACAACTTGCTTTCATAAGATAATTCTATCATAGAATATTCTAGGACAATATTATTTTCTATCTAATAAGAGTCTAGGATAATATCTTTACCTACACTAGGGTCAAAAGCATCCCCTAGGGAATTCTTTGTTAGTCTCACAATGGCACTGAGAGGGGGGGTGAATCAGTGCAGCTAATTAAAAACTTAAATCTTCATCTCTTAATTCAGAACTAATGAATGCTTAAAACCAGATGCAGCAAGTGTAACAAGATAGCAACACATAACACAAGATTTAACGAGGTTCACCAGTTTTGGCTACTCCTCAAAAATAGACTACTTGGACACCCATCCAAATCCAGCCTTTGCAAAGCACCAACTTTACAAACAATTTACCAGCACCCACTGGAAGGAGCACCAACCCCTAATTTATCTGCACCAACAGAAAGGAGCACCAACCCCTGATTTACTAGCACCAACTAGAAGGAGCACCAACCCTTGATTCCAAGCACCAACTTGGATTTCTATTATGAATATTAGATTGACATAAATATGCCTTCACTTTTACAAGACCCTCACTGGTCTATTGCTATTTTACAAGAACTGCATACTTACAACCCTTTCTTATGGCTTACTCTTGCAGCTCTCATAGCTCTGTACTTCTTACAGCATTCTTCTAGCTTTGTAACAGCCCACAACACTAACCCTCTATACAACAACACTCTTTCCTCACCACTCTTGTCTCAGCAGTGCTCTCTCTCAGCTGCTCTCTCTCAGCTGCTCTTTTTCACAGACACAATGTATATTTTCTTTTTCCCAGCTCATATACTCTATCCGGCAACACGCTGCACTCTACCCCCGTGCAGAGCTCAACCCTAACCCTAACTTGTTGTACATGAAAACATACATATTCTTGCGGCTCTGCTTACTGTGCTCTGATAACCTTCTCTACGCTCTGACAGCCTTCTCTGCTCACTTTTCAATTTTGAGCTACTTTTTCACTTCTGCACGCAACTGCCCTTGCGGCACATTTACTCTTTTTGGTGGCACTCTTTTCAATTTTGAGCCTTACTTTTTCTTCTGCATGCAACTGCCCTTTTATAACAATATTTTCATCTTGAAACCCTAAGTCTTCTGTAACTGCCATTAACCCGCATGCAGCCTATTCATAGCTACTCCTGTGAGTAACTCCTTTCTGACACACTATTCTTATACGCAACCTATTAATGGATTTGTCTCTTGTTTTGGACTAACAGTATAACCGCTGCTCGATGGTTTCACTGTGACACGTGCCCTGTAACTGTTGTTCTTCCTTTAATGCTTTGTTCTTATTTTAGCTTGCAAAATTATATTCTCATAATCGCACCTGTAATCTGCAGCTTCGACTCTAGTTAACTATTCTTATTCTACCTGCATGATTTTCTTTCTGCAACTGCAGTTCTGACTCTAGTTAACTCTTCTTATTCTGGCTGCATGAATTATTTCTGTAACTACCTCTGTTACTATCGTACTGTCTGCAGTTCACTGTTACATTTCTTTGTTTCGACTGAGTTCTTCTTCTTCCATCTTGCCAATGCGACCTGTCATGAAATCATGACATTTCTGTCTCTTTGAACTCTTCTCACCTTTTACCCATGAAAACATGACATGTCGCAAAATCGTGACACCTTTTGCTTTCGTACACTCTTCTCTGCAAGCACCAACGAAAACATGACATGTCACGAAATCGTGACACTTTTTGCTTCCTTCTACTTTTCTCGACATGCACCCATGAAATCATGACATGTCACGAAATCGTGACACCTTTCGCTTTCGTACACTCTTCTTTGCATGCACCAGCGAAAACGGAACATGTCACGAAATCGTGACACTTTTGTTGCCTTGTGCTTTTCTCTGCCTTACGCCCGCAAAAATGGAACATGTCATGAAATCGTGATGCTTTCGCCTTTGAGCTCTTCCTCCTTGAATTTGTCATGAAATCACGACGCTTCTGCTTCCATGCTCTTTCATTTTGCTTCTGTCATGAAATCGTGACACTTCATCCTTCGGAGTCTTCCTCTCTGCTGTTGTCGTGATATCATGACATTTCTATCTCCGTACATTCTCTCTCCTCTCTTAGTCATGAAAATGCGACATGTCACGATATCGTGACATATTTTCTCCTTAGCTCTTCTCTTCTCTTCAGGTCACGAAAACGCGACATGTCGCGATATCGCGACACTTTTTCTCTCGAGCTCTTCCTCTTGCAATATGTCACGAAATCGTGACACCTTTTTATCTTGCCTTCTCTCTCCTGCAATATGTCGTGAAATCGTGACACTTTTTCTCCTTAGCGCTTTTCTTCTCATCGGATCGAAAACCCGACATGTCACAAAATCGTGACACTTTTTCTCCTTAGCGCTTTTCTTCTCATCGGATCGCGAAAACCCGACATGTCGTGAAATCGTGACACTTTTTCTCCTTAGCGCTTCCTCTTGCAAATTGTCGTGAAATCGTGACACTTTTCCTTGCAAGCTCTTTCTCTCAAACATGTCACGAAATCATGACACATTTTCGTCCATACTGCCTCTCTTGCAGATTGTCGCGAAATCATGACACTTTTCTTTGCGAGCTCCTTCTCCCCGAACATGTCACGAAATCATGATAGTTTTCTTTGCTTGTGCCATTTCTCCAAACATGTCATGAAATCACGATAGTTTTCTTTGCTTGTGCCTTTTCTCCAAACATGTCACGAAATCGTGATAGTTTTCTTTGCCTACGCCTTCTCTCCAAACATGTCACGAAATCGTGACAGTTTTTCTACTTGCCTTCTTCTCTGCCAACATGTCGTGAAATCGTGATAGTTTTTCCACTTGGCTTCTTTGCCTCCAACATGTCGTGAAATCATGACAGTTTTTCTACTTGCCTTCTTCTCTGCCAACATGTCATGAAATCGTGACAGAAAACATGTCGCGATATCGTGACAGTTTTCTTACTTGTCTTTTTCTTTGATTTTTTGAATCTGGGCCACTTTTGTCTTCTTGGAAATTTATTGTACATGTTCTGACTGACCTCTGAACTCCTGTCCACTACATCATCAATTGATCTATCTGTCTGTGTTGACAATAATGACAATACTATGGCTGCACCTTGCTCATCAATGAACTCCTGTCCATTATACTTTGGCTGCACCTTGCTCATCAATGAACTCCTGTTCATTGCACTTTGGCTGCACCTTGCTCATCAATGAACTCCTGTCCATTGCATCAACTGATCAACTTGACTGTGTTGACAATAATGACAATACTTTGGCTGCACCTTGCTCATCAATCTCCCCCTTTGGAATTGTTGGCAACACACGTAATTGTGTGCAATTACCTGTAATTCTTCTCCCCCTTTGACAATAATACCAAAGGGCGGTTGCAAAACTCCCCCTGAGTCCATGCACAACATTCTCAGGCAAAAATTATTATAGTTAGCAAAAAGCATAAACATGAGCAATATGATAAACAGATGCATAAATGCTCCCCCTGAGAATTTGATCCCGATGGCTAGTCAATCCTTAGTCTATTCTTGGGAATATGAGACCACTTCATTTCACTATTTGACAACATCATGATAAGCATAATAGGCATCACTCAGATCTATCTTCAACTGTGTTGGCTGCTGGATCTCTATCCATTGAGACTCTGTTCTCTGTACTCTGTCAATAGGCTCACACAGAACTTGCTTAACAAGCTCACATAGAACTTGTCCAAATCAGCTCACAAGTCCTCACTAGAACTTGTCCAATTCAGCTCACAAGTCTTCACTAGAACTTGTCCAAATCAGCTCACAAGTTCATCAAGAGAAACTTGCTTAGCATGAACCCACAAAGAGAATTGTTAGAGACCCAATGTGATTCATCAACCTCATAGAAGCATAAAGAGAATTGTTAGAGACTCAATATGTTCTATACTTAACTCCCAATCTCAATCTTAAAAGAATAAGATAGATGTAGTATGCTTTTCTCAAGAACATGAAACACAACCCAACAATTGCCAACCATGCAATAACTCATATAACAATGATACTCATGTTCTTTCCACAACCAATATCTTTTCTCAACCAATTAGGGCTTTAACAACAATGCTTATAGACAAGGTTTAACCAACATCATTCAACTCAAGATTAACCTTGAAGCATTCAACCAATCACTACATGAAAAGGAAACTAGTAGACATCCTTTTCCTTCCAAAGGTATTTGAACAAAATAGCCACCAACATAAATCACCAATGCAAAGAATAACTTGCTCAAATCAATCTCAATGGAGTAAGCCCAAATCATGTATCTGGAAATCTGTCCCAGCACTGTCCTCAAATATTTCCCAAAGGCCTTCTTCAAAGGCTCAATCAATCAACTCAACCAATCATCACCAGGCTGGAAACCATCTGGCTGCTCATTATAAACCTCTCCTTCAATCTTCCCATTCAAAACGCTGATTTCACATCTGTCAACAACATTGACAAGTGACTCACACTTGTACCAACTTTTGTCCAACACTACAATTTTACTGCCAACTCTGTGCAAGCATCAAACACAATACCACAAAACCAACCAAATCATCTGAACTATTATAATCCATTTAATATTTACAACCTGATCTATGATTTCTACAGCTACTGCAGGTCACACCTTACTTTCAACTATGCAAATCAGGAGAAGACATTTTGTCAAACACTTTACAGCCAACCATAGTGCACCTTACTCAACCTCATACTTTGTAATCTCGGATTGGCATTTTATCAATAGTTAAAATGAAACTGTCTGTTATAATTCGATGCTTTGAACAATGTTAGTAAGAACTATCAATAGAACAACAATGACGTATAGCAATACTACCAATGGTGACAATTCTCAATTTAATCATCACCCTTCACGACACTACCACAAACAACTGCATGAATAGAAAACACACTTTGACAGCTATACAACAACTCCCCGACTACTTTCCTTTCATCCTCAGATAATTACACAAATACATAGGAGCATTTAAAATAAGACTTTAACATTGCTCCCCCTGAGGATGTGCTACCTGGAGCTGCTTAGTGCAATAGAGGAGTAATCTCCTTCTGTCCAAGGAGACACGATTTCCTCTCTTCTGTCTTTCTCCAGACTCTCTTGAACTTGGGCTTGAGTTTTTCAACTACATCCCTATTTTGCCCCTGTTCGTGAACTTGAACATTTCTCTTGCGGGGTTGTCTCTTGTGCATCCTTGATGGATGATTATTTTCCTTTCTTTTATGCACATGATATGTTCCCTGTCTATGTTGCCCTCTTTGTGTCTGATGAAATCTAGGGTTTTGCCTTAGATTAGATACAAAAGTGCTTGGACAAAACCTTGCAATGTGCCCATGGCCATTACATTTAAAACATTGCATAGGGTGTTCACTCAAAAATGCAGATGTATTTCTAACAGCATAATTCTTTGATCTATTATTCTATCCACAATAAAATGCCTTGTGACCATAATGGTTGCATCTAAAACAATAGCCATTAAAAGCATTATTATGAATAGAGTGAGAGTGATAGAACCTCTTTTGTTCTGGTTGCTTTGTTGTAGATCTCCTTTGATATTTTCTTTCTTTTGAGGATTCAGCTTCAAACTTTTCTTGCTTTGATTTTTCAACAGTGAGCTTCTTCTTTTCTGCACATTTGGAAGATGAAGGTTGTTCTGCTTCCACATTTTCTTGCTTCGATCCTTTAACTGTGAACTTCTTCTTCTCTGCATATTTGGAGGAAGAAGGTTGTTCAGCTTCATATCCAAGACCACGCTTATCCATGGAACTTCTTTGTTGGCTTATCATTTTTTCTAGCAACTCAGTGCTATTCTCAAATTTGAGATTTGTATTGGATTTTTCTAGTTGTTTCTTCAATAAAACAATCTCTTCCTTCTTGTTTGCAGCAAACAGTCTCTTTCTCATTGATCTGAGACCTGAGGATTTCTTCAACCCTTTTGGACTCTTCTACTTGCAGCTTCAGATTACTAACAGCTTTGTTAGATTCTTCTTCACGTTTGCTATATACCTCAACTTTATTATCCAGTTGTGTCTTCAAGGCATCTTCTATTTTCTTGGCCGTTTGAAATTGTAAGAAGAGATTTTCAATCTCATTCCCATATTCTTCCAGCTTCTTGGACAGTCTTTTGTTCTTTTTCTATTCTATACTCAACTCTTCAAGTGTGGCTATCAACTCACCTTCTAGATCTACTTCAATCTCCAGGTTTTCATTGCAAACTTTATAATCCACTTCTTCTACCTTCTCTAGTTCAGTTTTCTCTTCCACAAGAACTGAAATTGGCTGAGATGCCTTTTTGGAGGAGGATCTATTCTTCTTACCCATTGTGTACTAATCCAAGATCAACCTTAGCTGATTTAGCCTATTCAGGAACTTGGCTCTGATACCAATTGTTAGTCTCACAATGGCACTGAGAGGGGGGGTGAATCAGTGCAGCTAATTAAAAACTTAAATCTTCATCTCTTAATTTAGAACTAATGAATGCTTAAAACCAGATGCAGCAAGTGTAACAAGATAGCAACACATAACACAATATTTAACGAGGTTCACCAGTTTTGGCTACTCCTCAAAAATAGACTGCTTGGACACCCATCCAAATCTAGCCTTTGCAAAGCACCAACTTTACAAACAATTTACCAGCACCCACTGGAAGGAGCACCAACCCCTAATTTATCTGCACCAATAGAAAGGAGCACCAACCCCTGATTTACCAGCACCAACTGGAAGGAGCACCAACCCCTGATTCCAAGCACCAACTTGGATTTCTATTTTGAATCTTAGATTGACATAAATATGCCTTCACTTTTACAAGACCCTCACTGGTCTATTGCTCATTTACCACCTTTCTTACCACTTTTAATCTACACTCTAATAACTAACCCTCTATAAAGACTCTTTCCTCACCACTCTTTCTAGCTCTCTCTCACTCTTCTTATCTCTCTCTCACTGCTCTCTCTTAGTTGCTCTTTTTCTACTTATATTTTCTTTTCCCAGCTCATATACTCTATCCAACACTGCACTCTACCCCTGAGCTCAACCCTAACCCAAACTTACACAACATACATATTTTTGGGCTCTACTTACCTCGATAGCCTTCTTTGCTCGATAACCTTCTCTGCTCACTTTTCAATTTTGAGCTACTTTTTCACTTCTACCTCTTTTTTTCTCTTTTTTACTACCCTTTTATAACAATATTTTCATCTTGAAACCCTAAGTCTTCTATAACTGCCATTAACCCGCATGCAGCCTATTCATAGCTACTCCTGTGAGTAACTCCTTTCTGACACACTATTCTTATACGCAACCTATTAATGGATTTGTCTCTTGTTTCGGACTGACAGTATAACCGCTGCTCGATGGTTTCACTGTGACACGTGCCCTGTAACTATCGTTCTTCCTTTAATGCTTTGTTCTTATTTTAGCTTGCAAAATTATATTCTGTAACTGCCCCCTGTAACTGTAGTTCTGACTCTAGTTAACTATTCTTATTCTACCTGCATGATTTTCTTTCTGCAACTGCAGTTCTGACTCTAGTTAACTCTTCTTATTTTGGCTACATGAAATCTTTCTATAACTACCTCTGTTACTATCATACTGTCTGTAGTTCACTATTACATTTCTTTGTTTCGGCTGAGTTCTTCTTCTTCCATCATGCCAATGCGACCTATCATGAAATCGTGACATTTCTATCTCTTTGAACTCTTCTCGCCTTTTACCCGCGAAAACATGACATGTCACGAAATCGTGACACCTTTTGCTTTCATACACTCTTCTCTGCAAGCACCAGCGAAAACATGACATGTCATGAAATCGTGACACTTTTCGCTTCCTTCTACTTTTCTCGGCATGCACCCATGAAATCATGACATGTCACGAAATCGTGACACCTTTCGCTTTCGTACACTCTTCTTTGCATGCACCAGCAAAAACGAAACATGTCACGAAATCGTGACACTTTCGTTGCCTTGTGCTTTTCTCTGCCTTACGCCCGTGAAAATGAAACATGTCACAAAATCATGATGCTTTCGCCTTTGAGCTCTTCCTCCTTGAATTTGTCATGAAATCATGACGCTTCTGCTTCCATGCTCTTTCGTTTTGCTTTTGTCACGAAATCGTGACACTTCATCCTTTGGAGTCTTCCTCTCTGTTGTTGTCGCGATATCGCGACATTTCTATCTCCGTACATTCTCTCTCCTCTCTTAGTCACGAAAATGCGACATGTCACGATATCGCGACATCTTTTCTCCTTAGCTCTTCTCTTCTCTTCAGGTCACGAAAACGCGACATGTCATGATATCGCGACACTTTTTCTCTCGAGCTCTTCCTCTTGCAATATGTCATGAAATCGTGACACCTTTTTATCTTGCCTTCTCTCTCCTACAATATGTCGCGAAATCGTGACACTTTTTCTCCTTAGCGCTTTTCTTCTCATCGGATCGTGAAAACCCGACATGTCATGAAATCGTGACACTTTTTCTCCTTAGCGCTTTTCTTCTCATCAGATCACGAAAACCCGACATGTCGCGAAATCGTGACACTTTTTCTCCTTAGCGCTTCCTCTTGCAAATTGTCACGAAATCGTGACACTTTTCCTTGCAAGCTCTTTCTCTCGAACATGTCCCGAAATCGTGACACATTTTCATCCGTACTGCCTCTCTTGCAGATTGTCACGAAATCGTGACACTTTTCTTTGTGAGCTCCTTCTCCCCGAACATGTCGCGAAATCACGATAGTTTTCTTTGCTTGTGCCTTTTCTCCAAACATGTCACGAAATCACGACAGTTTTCTTTGCTTGCGCCTTTTCTCCAAACATGTCGTGAAATCATGACAATTTTCTTTGCCTGCGCCTTCTATCCAAACATGTCACGAAATCATGACAATTTTTCTACTTGCCTTCTTCTCTGCCAAGATGTCGTGAAATCGTGATAAAAAACATGTCACGATATCGTGACAGTTTTCTTACTTGTCTTTTTCTTTGATTTTTTGAATCTGGGCCACTTCTGTCTTCTTGGAAATTTACTGTACATGTTTTGACTGACCTCTGAACTCCTGTCCACTGCATCATCAATTGATCTATCTGTCTATGTTGACAATAATGACAATACTGTGGTTGCACCTTGCTCATCAATGAACTCCTGTCCATTATACTTTGGCTGCACCTTGCTCATCAATGAACTCCTGTTCATTGCACTTTGGCTGCACCTTGCTCATCAATGAACTCCTGTCCATTGCATCAACTGATCAACCTGACTGTGTTGACAACAATGACAATACTTTGGCTGCACCTTGCTCATCATTCTTGGTAGGCTGAGGGATTTCTAAAACTGTCTGATCCAAACTAGTTAATTCCACTCTAATTTCCATTTGAGTGAGTTCCTCATCAATTATCTTCAAAAATAGATCTATGACATCTTCAGGTGGCACCACCAAAACATTCAAGGCAACTTGTTCCACTATCACATTTCTCAATAATATTAGTTGTAGTGGATAGACATCAAAATATTCAATTTTTGCATTTGCTCTTATTTTTACTGGGTATTTACTCGATTTTGGCTCAGATGAATTTTTTTTAGGGCATATCTGAGTTCAGTCTGGTCTATGTGTGAGTAGGACATGTGACTTCACTTTCTACATTAGTAATTGATAGTAACATTCAAGGTCATATGGCCTCAAACTAATTTTTGAGAAGCCAAATTCATCCATATTCCATATGGTCCGTCACATACTATGATCACCCTTGTATGTATAATGGCCCACTTTGCAAGGGAAATCAATCCAAGGGATTTTTCCTTGAATTTTACACAATCTCATTTTTGCTTCTTCTACTCTCTACAGATACTAGGCATAATTTCTATAGGGCCTTATGAGGTAATTTCAAGCCATATATTCTTATGTAATTGAATTCTTTAGTCAAGAAATAATCACCTATATGACCTTCATGCAAAATTCTTGCTACTCCAAGGCCTATTCTAGTAGGATGACATCTGTAGAGGAGTAAATGATATCAAAGAATTGGGTATAGCTTGATTCACCTTTATGGATCCAAGGTAGTCTATCTTGCATATTAGGAGATTGTACCCCTCCCCAAGATTTATTTTTTTTGTGGAGGAATATGCCCTATTATAATGTGGATGAATTTTGAATAATAAGAAAAGGTAGGCATTTCATCTAGGTCTTCCTTTAATGTTGTTATTAGTGCCACAAACTATTCATACATATTATTGCAAATAAATTCTTCCCATTTGTTTTTTGGGATGTGACATTTCCTATTGCACTGTAATAAAAATATATATATCTTCCCTACTATTTTGGGTCAAGTATTCATCCCCTAAGGCTATATTTATCATGTCAACGTAGTCCATTTCCCATGCTTACAATATATATTTATATAGAGAAAACTCATAAGAAACTGTTTGGTAATACCTACATTTTTTTGTGTATGTTGACATTTGTGTTATATGGTGTGACTACCTCACTAGCACTTTTATATCAATGGTTAGTGTTGTGGGGTGAAGGTGAAAGATTTTCCTAAAGGCATCAAATGTAATTCTAAAAGTCACTCTACCATTGTTATCCCTAAAGACTCTGATGTTGGGGACATATGATACCACAAACCAGGATAACAGGTTGGATGAATAGTATACTTTTGGGTATATTATCTTGCCAAACTTAGACTTCCATCAATTACAAAATGATAAGCCCTCATTCTGAACACTCTACGCCTTTTTGAGTAACATTTTTAATAGAGTTGGATGTAACTGATAATTTTCCTTATTTTTATCATACCTAAATATGGCCATATTCTCTAACTCCTATTTTTGATCAGGGTTAATCTTCTTGTATGCATTAGTTTTTTATGCAATTTTTATGACATATTCAATAATTGGATTACTGGGCACTGTTTTATAAGGTTTTGCCTCTGTCAACTTCTTGATGTCTATTAGAGTGCCTGAATAAGCCATAATATCTCTTAGTGAATTACTTTTTTACAAATGCACAATAAATTCAACACTAATCTCTTTGGAAACCCTTCTACAAATTATTAGTATATCAGGCAAACAATATACTATGTGTAAATTTATAGTAATGGGGCTAGGATTTTTACATGCTCAATCATAATTTTTTACAACTACATCATTATCCTCTACCACATTATGACTTTCACATTGATGTCTATAACCTTTTAAACTATCAAGCTATAATAGTTTCTTTATTTATTATTCACTCTATACTATCGATATGAAGAACACAAGCTTATACTGATACGGGGGTGAACAGTATAAGATAAAACTTTTTACTTTTTAATCTATATTATAGTATCATCAATATCAAAGCAATAAACATTGCATTAATCATCACATACATGAGAGTCATGATTTAATGTGGTTCACCCAATGTGGGCTACTCAATGGAGAAAATATTCCTTATAAATGTTCTCAATGAATTCGTTTGGGAATCAATTCCCTATTACAATGTTTATGGACCTCTACCAAAATGAGACACCAATCCCCTTGTTCTGATTCATGGATCTCTATCCACAAGAGAACTCTTTCCCCTCTACTTTGTATGTTGCTCTTCTAGAATAATTCTACCCCCATTGCTCTGGTTTGTGGATCTCTCCACGAAAGACCTTTGTCCTCATTGCCATGGGTAATGGATCTCTATCCACTAGGTATTGTTTTTATTTAATATATATACCTCCAATGCTTACTCTCAACTCTATCTTAGATCTGCACCAAACTTTGTCCCAAGTGCAGTACAAATCTACTCTAACTCTGCTCACAAATTTGCTCATAAATATTTGTCTTAAATCTATCCTCAAGCCTTTGCACAAAGCTTGATCAAATTTGCTTATATCTATCCCAAGCCTTAATACAAAGCTTGAATAAATCAAACTTACTCTCAATTCTATCTCAAGTCTTAACTAGACTTGCTCAAATCTATCTTTAAGTCTTTCACCAAGACTTGCTCAAATATGTCTCAAACCCTATCTCAAACCCTGTCTCAAAACCTATCCTAAAGTGTCCTTATGGCTTGCTAACACACTCAAACTAATACTCAAAAGTTTCACACAATCATTCAAAAAAATAGCACAATGTAGATTTCAAATCCTAACTCAAATAATTCTTATCAAATAATCCTTTTATCTCCACCTTATTTTTAGAAAACCTCATTCAACAACAATGAAGATCTCAAACCCTAACTCAACAATGCTTATAAAACAATCCTTTTATCTCCACCTTCTATTCTAGAAAACCTCATTCAAAAACATTCAATCCAACAACCACTTCAAACAAAAGATTATGTGCCCATACCTTTTTTATTTGATGGAGATATGTCTTCAAAATTTGTTTTCACAATCAACCTATTTTGTATGTGCCACTTTACAAGTTAGATAACAAATTTTTATTTCAAAATGTCCTTGTAATATTTGTTAAATGATATATGAAAATAATACTTCTAGGAAAATTTCTTAGTTCTCAAAGATACTACATTAAAGCTCTCAAAATTCTCTCAATAATTTCCCTTTCATAAAGCACAATTTACAATAAAATAAAATCTCTTTTACACCTTTTATCTCCACACTTTAAAAATAAATTTTCACTCAACTTTTATATCAAAACAAATACATTACATTCATAAATCCTTCACAAACTTATCACTCCAAGCTTAACAGATTTAAATAAATGATATTTAAACCCTAAAAATATTGTAAAAATATTTTACCTTATATCTCCTAAGTTTTCAAACCATAGGCCAAATTAATCATCCACCAATATATACCATAGCTAAAAATTAATAATGAAGCACATATATTATAAACCAACCAAGGCACATACCTTATAATAAAAAAAAATTGCCTTTGTCATGGATGGGAATTGACCCTACGACCTTAGTCCATGTAGCACCTTGACCGCTTGCGCTAGCCAAGTAGTTGAGGCTAAGTGTTAGCCTCCCACTCCAAATACGTGCTGCCTCCACAAAAGATCAAAATAAAACCTCCAACTCATGTTGGGGGGGATCAAACCCCATACCTCTCTTCTATCGATGACTTAACATAGGACCCGCCTACCGCTTAGGCTACCATCCCTTGGTGCACAAAACTATTGGCCACCTTCTCTTTATTCCTTGTGCTCGTCCAACAAATAAGAAACGTCCATGTTTCTTCTCTCTCCTCTGTTCGATTTCATTTGCATGGACTTCAACGTTTAGCATTCGAATTTGTTCGCATGTGCTTCTTTCTTTAGCATTCGAATATATTTCATTTTGATTTTTATTACCTCCTTTTATATGCTCCAAGGTAATGTTTAAAATGTCAGCAGAATATATACCTCCAATATTAAATTTGAATTTTTGGTGCCTTAGCCAAATTCAAAATTTAATTATAATATTAATATAATATTTTAACCTTAGGTTAAATATTATATTATTTAACCTAGTATTGAATAATACTTTTGCATGGGATTTTCACCAATTATTTTTCTTCCTTTTATTAAGCCCTCCTGGCTTAATTATTATAATATTTAAAATATTATAATATCTCCTTTTTCCTTTAAAACCATGGGCATAATATTTTGTCTTCAACCATGCTAGCCAACCTTTTTGGCTTATAATATAAAATATTATAACCAGTTATTTTACCACTTTTCTTGTACCAAAATGGACTTTGTCTTGCACCAAACACTTGACATCAATGACAACCTTATTACTCAAAATTTCCAACATGATATTAGTAGCCACCCCAATCTAAGCCATTGATTTACCTCAAGGTATATTGAATCATGTGTTAATTTTATTAATGCAATATTATCCAAGGATTTCAAATTTTCTTTGTGTTTGTCGACCTATGTGCCAGATTTCTATGAATTAATCTTGAATGTTGAATATTCATGGATGCCACATCTAAACCATTGATGCATCTAAGGAATCTTTGTTTCATGTGTTAGCTCTTTGGATTGATCATAACCTTTCATTTAATTGTAGGAGTAATCTCATTCGTCAATTTTTTTAAACATCAACCTATGTATCAACTTTGAATATTGATCACAGCTTTTGAAGAACCATCTTTGATAAATCATGATCATTGGCCCCTTTATGAAATTAAATTATGTGTGTTGATGTATAACATGGCATAGTGATTAGATCTCAAATATTTTATCTTCTTCTATCATTAAATCTATACCATCCATGACTATATGGATTTTTTTAATCCTGACCACTGAAGCACTTATGAAATCACTTAGTCATCTATCACTTGATCTTGGCCATCGAATATACTTAACAATAAAATCATAGTTGTTGATATGTTATCTTCACTCAATCTAGGCCCTTGATGTATGATTAGTTTTTGTAGTGATTGTCACTTAATTTCCTTGACACCTAGTATTTTTTGGGTATCAAATTTTAACATGTATTATGATCTATTTAATTATGAGAAAATCTAGGTTTTCAAAGATGATTCATGTGACATGTGGATACTCCTTTACTATAATCTACTTTTTTAACCCTACTAAAGCCATATCTCTATCATTCATTATTTTTATAGGATTAAATCTAGGTCATAGATGAAGATAATTACATTATGATGATATTCCCAGTTAAAATTTATCATCCACATCATCTGATGAATTACTCGTATTGAATTTTTAATTCAATATATACCATTCATGTTATCCCAAGACTAAATATCAACCATCGAAACAACTGCTAAAGGTTTATTTTTATGGATTGGATCCCATTGTTATGACATGTGGAGATTTCTGATTGAGGCATGACCTAATTCATATTAAATATCAATCATTTGGGTTACATTAAGATTAAATTTAAACCACTTGTGTGACTCGACCCATACTATTATTGTGGGCATGTGGAGAACCTTGATTAGCCACAACCGTTAGGAAGTTTAAAAATTTTGACTTTAGACTTGTTTTCTTCTGAATAAAATCTTGTCTATATAAGTTGTCTTAATATTAAATATAAGTTGTTAAAGCATTCAAATTTGATGATAAACATATATCTTTAAATTTATGCATCGAATTATCAGATATCTTATCTTATTTGTTATGTGATATCGTTCATCCACACTATCTTATCGATATATGAGTCATTGATTTTTGTAAAAAGGATCGAATATGCCTAACATTTTTTACTTTTTTTAACATGTAGCCTTCTCTAGACTATAGGATCTTGGCTAGAAAAATCATGTTCATTATATGTCAAAGAAATAAATAATAAATTCATAAAGACTTACCTGAAGAATTTTGGTCGTTGAAGTATCTTCCTTCAAGAGCTCTAATCTATTTATGTCATGGGAGTAATATTTTGGCAATGGATTAAATCAAGGCCATTGATGACTTCCTCGTTGGATGCTATAGATTGTTGATTATCTTCTATGGGTCATATTCAATTCAATTACATATGGATTAGAATTTTTGATGACACATGGAGCACTACGGATCATAGAAGTTATTGCTAACAATTAATAAAGCAACCACTCTTGTTATGCAGACTATAGATCTAACTTTAAGATAAATGTGATCTACTAATCCTCTTTATCATCAACAATTATAGACTATTGATATTTCATGTGAGGATGCATTAATGGTTTAGATTTATTGGTAATAAAGGAATGAATGTGAACCATAGATGGAGATGGAATATGGATGAATTATAAGTAAAGACACACTTGAAAGGTCAAAGGGGAGTATTTATTTGTATATAGAGGATCATTGATAGATTTTATTGACTTACAATGCATGGATTAATGTGTATTATGGATGTCAAGGAAAGTGATCAAATTATATTCGTAAGGAGGGGAGTATCGATGACTTATTTGAATTGAGATGCATGGGTTAAAATAGGTCATGGATGATCAAGAAATATGATTGATATTATAAATATGGGTATTCTAGGTGGGACAAAGGAAAGGATTTGAATTTACACATGGGGAATCTAGCAAGCCAGTTGAACCTAGAGACTCTTGGTATGGAAAAATAAATCTAGACTGGTCAATAAGACTTAAGAGATGAATCTTGTAGATAGATTATTATAATGAATTGGATTAATATTGGTAGAGACCAATGGGCGAATGGACTATTTGCAAGGTTAAAATAGGGATGCTAGATTTTACAGGATCCAATAGATCTATTTATTTAGTATGATCCTAATTTAGGGATGATTATTCCTACTGAACCTAAGGATTATGCCTCATAAAATTTTGAAGACTCTTTTGAAGTACCATGCACCATTTAAGATAAGGAAAGTCATAGAGCAAACACAGTGTTAGATGTTAATACCTCAATGATTAATAAGGAAATAATAAAAATGAGTAGGATAAGTAAAAAGCTTCTTTAGCAGATCCAAGAGAAGATAAATATAATAAAATGGAGTGTTGTGAAAGGATATTTATGAATAAAATAATAATAGCTACTCTTGATATTTGCAAGGCAAAAGGAGAAAAACCTTCAAATTATTAAGCGAGAGCTAGGGAAGCAAGAGCAAACATAGAGAAAGGAAAATAATCTAAGTTGGTTGAACTTCTCTTTACCAAACAACAAAATGATATTGGTAATTTGTAGGAGGGGCTAGCAGCCCCTAATAAGACATGATTACCATATCATAAAATATAAGGGGTCTTAATGCCCCCTCAAATCAGAGGTTTATCAAGGACCTTTTTATAAGTAATAAGCCTAATATTCTTTGTATCCAAGAAAATAAAATAACAAAGGAAGAAGTTTCTAAAACTATGAAAGCAATATGGGAAATATGTGAATGGGATGCTATGGATTTAGAAGAGTAATAGAAGAAATTCTAACATGTTAAAATCTAGTTAGAACCTCTTGTAAAACCATTCATAAAACTAGGCATTGGATAACTTCATTAATCACATGTCTATATACCTACAACTCAATTAGGAAGATTAGAGTTATGAAATGGGATTGAAGCCTTTATGAGAAGTAAATACCAGGAGACCTAATTCATGATCGTAGGAGATTTTAATGTTATAATAAAAGTGGATGAAAAACTTGGGGAAATTAGGAAAATAACTTAAAATATAAGAGATTTCTTAACTTTTATTCAAAATAATAGTTTATGGGAGTTGAGTCTAAAGAGGACAACTATACTTGGACCAATAATAGGATAGACTAGAACTTGATAGCAAAAAAAATTGATAGATGTATATTGTTAGATCATTGGCTAGATGAAGGCACTTGTGCTAAGATTAATACCTTGACAAGAATTGGTTTAGATCACTAGCCAACAAAGTTAAAATGGTGGTACATGAATTAAAAAAAATGATCATATTTATATATGAGCATATGTGGGAAGATCATCCTCAATTTTTTAATATGATAACATAGACACAAAATTCTTCAAGAAATATTGGGCTATATACACTTCTAAAACAAATTAAATCAATGAAATCTAGATTGAATGAATAGAACAAGAACACTTTTAGAAATATTTTTGAGAAGAAATAACTAAAAGAGAAACTTCTAGAATACCAAAAATATGAGAAAATAATCCAATATTAGAGGAAAAAGAGTTGTATAGTGAATATCATAATATTTTGAGTAAGGAAAAAAAATTTGGAGATTAAAATTGAGATATACTTGGTTAAAATAAGGAGATAAAAACACATTTTTTTCATAGGATGGCAATAGAACATACATCAACATCCAAAATTAGTAGAATTAAATCAGTAGAAGGGTTTGGATTGAAGACTAGTGCAAAATAAGAAATGGGGAAAGGTTTTTTTTATCATAATATTTAGGATTAGACGAGATTGAAGTTCTTAATGATAAACTACTACAAGAAGTACCTTTATTTATAACAAATGAAAACAACAAATTGATGGAGCTTATCACTTTGGAAGCAGTTCATTCACCTCTTTTCTCTTTTGAGAAGGATAAATCCCCAAAGATGTATGGACTCTCTAAAGCATTTTACTAGCATAACTAGGAAATAGTGAAGAATTTTTTATTGGTGGTAGTGGAATTGTCTAAGGTAAAACAATACATAACTTATAAAATAAATGCAATATTTCTTACAATGATTCCCAAAGAGTGTTGGAATATATTACATTATTTGGTACATGCCAATGTACCACCATGGGTACATGTTTAGATTAGGAGTTTATCTTAGATTGGGATTTGAGTAATTACTTTATGCATTGTAATTAATGCACAAGTATTATTAGAATGATGTCAATGTGCATGTTGTCCATGTGTACATGAGTCATATAATAGGAAGATGAAGAGTCATGGATAGGTGAAATTACAAGAGACATATATAATTATATATAGGCCTTTACAAAATGAGAGTGAAGAGGTTTTTGGTGAGCACAAGGTAGAGTAGTAGTAGATACAATGTAGAGCATGTATGGAGTGTTTTGAGACCTCCATTTTAGAGCAATGTACTATTTTTGTGAGCTTTCATTAATGGTATATTTTGAGTAGTTGGAGAAGTTTCTCATGATATTTACATGCTTAGTATATTGTCTTTTTCATGTATTTAATAGTGCATGCTCATTTTACACCTTATAGTAGTTATTTCATTAAATATACAGCTTCAAAAGCTAAAAGTGGTATCAAAGCCACAAGGGAGATTGATAGGAGATAGGGAGAGCCACAAGAACATTTATAGGAGATATGAGATTTCATTTAAAAAAAAATGAAATTGCTTTTTGGCTAGAGTCTTTCCACAGAGTTGTAGAAAAATTTGTGAAGACTAGGACTCATCATTGATTTCACTAGTTTGATAAATCAACTAGTGAGGTTAATTATTTTTAAATTTAAAGAATTTGTATTATATTCTAATATTTTGTTTCAAATAAGAGTTTATTCAAATAAATTTGAGAAGATTCCTACAATATCTATAAAAATATCTTCTTTTGAATTAATCCAATACTTGTAACAAGTCAAAGATTGAAGAATTTGAAGGCCTAAGGAAAAAGGTCCCATTGCAGAATTTGCAGAATTGAAGATTGAATATTGAGAAGATAGGAAGAGGTCAAAAGAGCCCTATTGAAGATTGGATATCAAGGAGATCCAAGAAAGAGATCTCATTTAAGAACTTCTAGATTTGGAAGCTAGAATATTGAAGATTGAATATAGTAGAGGACTAACAAAAATCCTATTGAAGATTTGAGAAGTTGTAGAATTTGAAGACCCAAAAGAAGAGGTCTCAAGAAAATTTGGAAGGAGAAATAAGAAGGCTATAAAATACTTATTGAATAAATTGAAGAAGTTACCATTGGAGAAAATTTGAAGAAAGCTCATTGGAGAATATTGCTAGCAAGTAGAAGCTCCTAAAAAGAATAATTTGGGACAATTTTCTCCATCCGACAACAAGCCCAAAAG
This sequence comes from Wollemia nobilis, assembly GCA_028583015.1. Taxonomy (NCBI): domain Eukaryota; kingdom Viridiplantae; phylum Streptophyta; class Pinopsida; order Araucariales; family Araucariaceae; genus Wollemia; species Wollemia nobilis. The sequence goes on from JAQPPZ010002979.1 coordinate 16,435,635, forward strand.
GAAAAATTATTTGGAAAGGATTCTAGAATACTTCAAGACATTTAAATTCTTGATAAGGAGGCCAAAAAATAGATCTGATTTGAAGATAAAATTGATAACGAATATTGAAGGAGAAATAAGATAGAAGAGGCCACTAGATTTGAAAATTTTGAGAACCACAAAGGATTTGAAGGTTGATTTATGATGGAGAAGATTGTTTTTTTTATAGTAGAAGTTGAAGAATCACAGGATAGAAAATTAAAGGTGACTAATAGCTAAACTTTTAAGAAGATTTGGGCAGATTTGAAGTGCCCTTGAACAAAAAATTGGAGGATTTGGTAGCAAATCAAGAAAATTGGACAAAAACCTAAAGTTTTTTGGAAAGCAAGATTGAGCAGAAAATTGAAGGAGTTTTAGAGCTGCGAATTGGAGGAGTTTCCTAGCAAATTTGAGAGAGTTAAGGACAACAAAACGAAGGAGGAATTGGCTGAATTAAAAGCTGAAACTTACATATTTTTGGCATCACTAATAGCTGCAAATTTCAGAGTTTGAGAGAGCAAAGTTAAAGGAGAATTGGAGTCACAAAAATCAAATTTTTGGACAGCAAATTAAAGGCTAAAAAGAAGAAAATTTGGGCAGCAATTAGAGCTGCAAAATTGATAAATTTAAGGCAGCATTTGAGTAGAAAGGAGAGCTTCAAAAATTGACAAATTTAGGGAAGCAAAACAAATGAATTGAAGCTACAAATTTCACAAAATTGGGGTAGCAACTAGGTGAACCAAATCACCAAAAATACTAGCTACAAAAGGAGGCCAAAAGGTGTGTAAAGGTGGTGCTATGCAAGTTCATTTTTAAATAATTAAATCTAGTTAATTTTAAGGTTTTTGAAAGCACCATATTAATATTTATTTAAGAAGAAAAATCTAGTTTTATTCAATTATCTCCAAGCCAAGGAAGGAGACTTCTTTATTATTTTAAAATCTATAAAATAAAACAACAAATGTAGAATTAAAAAATTTCTCAACAAGGGAGTGACAAGTAGAAAAAATATATGTTGTGTTTATAATTTAAGTGCATATTTTTCTAATTTCTATTGAGCAAAATAAAGAGACTCAATAGTGAACAAAGGAAGGATAGATTTCTAATATTTAAAGACACCAAGAGGTGTGCTAAGTATTAAAAAGGTTTTAGTGAAGGTAAGTTATCATAGGAGTAGAATAACTACCATAAGAAACACCATCATATTAAAGGAGATAGCCATTTGCACCAAGGCAACATAGAGCGTTGATAAACAATCATTGTTTTTCCAACATAGAACATTGGAAATCATCATAAGATTGTAAGGTTGAGCCACCATGGTTACACCACTAGCATCAGGAGAAGGAGCATAGTCTCGCTGCCACCAATAGCATCACAAGCCATGAAATACGAACAAACAACATCAAAGGGTGAATGTTGAAAAGGTAAAATATCAAAAAAGAAGGAAATTAGGGCAAGGTGAGCACCACCAAATATGAAGCAAGATACATTACAAAGGAATCATTGGATTCTAAAACTACCATAGGAGGAGAGTGTTGAAGAAGTGACAACCAAAATAATATCAACAGACGTTGGTAAGCTAAATATAACAAATGAGTTTCAAGTGTTTTAAGGCTAAGCAACAAGAGAACCAAAATTAGTATGAATAAGGTGCATGATAAGGAAGGTCAAGCATTATATAAACCATATACCACATGGAGAACATTACATATTCCATTTGAGGAGAGCAACATTCCATTTGCAATATTCAAGGAGTCATTATACATACATGCCCACAAAATATAATGCTCTTTCCAAGCATTAAGTACGATAAAGTTGGGTACAACACCACAAGAAATATTTTCAAAGAAGTGCAAAGATTTTTGGTACCACTTGGCACTTGATACTTAGAACACCATTCATGATTGAAGTAAGGTGCAATATCTAAAGGGTGCCTATTAATACATGGGCTAAAAATAGCTTGAGCACAATGAAGATAGCACATTGGAATAAAATTTGAGCTCCTTGGAGAAGCGTGAAAGAAAAAAATATATTCAAACCTCACAAAGACCAAATTTAGTGAGCATGAAGGAGCATTGAATGCAGTGAAGTCAAAGGAGAGCACAAATAAAGCATAGGTTGTAGATTTATAGTTAGCAAGACAAAGTTTGAAGTGCTATATTAAAAAAGGTATGGAATATTTGAATTAATTTATAACCTTTTCAAAAATCAAAGGAGGTATAAGGTATAGTATTGAGTTAAAGATTAATTATTTTTCTACACAAGGTTATTTAGATAAATGGAGCTATAGTAATGCATTACTGAATTTAAACCATAGAAGATTTATTGAATGGTATAGAAGTTTTTTGAAGCAAGTGGAATTTAATTAAAAGCATTTGAAATTACTTTATCCTATTTGAAATTCAAATTGCATAGAAATATTTGCAAATAACTTAATTTGGAGAAATAAGGATTTCCACATTGAAATTGAAATATTTAATTTGCAAATACATTATTTTTTCTAAATTTCCAATTAGTGAGTTATAAGGAGTTCGACACCAATTTAAAAGATTTAAAATTTAGAAATGATATTATTGAAAATTGAAATGAGCACAAACATAGAGTTATTTGAAAAGTTGGAAATTATATTTGGTTTTAGTCTCTTGCTCAAATTAATGAGACATAAGAAATCCAACTTAAATATTTTAAAATAGTGAACCTTATCAAACTTGGAATTGCATAAAAAATAATCTTTAGCTTTCTATTCATAGGGAGAAATAAGGTGAAGAATAGAATTTGAAAATTAGGGAGACAAAAGGGATTCAACTCAAAAGAAAACTAAGAAAGCTAAGTATCACATCAAAGCCATAGAGATACAAAATATTCTATAAAACTTGAGAATTGTAAAGATCTTATCAAATTTGATCTCATACTCAAAACTAGGGAGATATAAGGTAGTCTAAAAGTATCATCATGACAACAAATAAATTTATTCTTACAGAATTCCAACTTCTTAAAGGACCTAATTACTCTTCATGGAAAAACAAAGTGAGCGAAGGGAGAGATGAAATTAGGGTTTCTTGGGAGGGTGGGGATGACAGTGGGCGGGAATACTGTTCTGGGAGAGCACGGGAGCGTCGGCAGGTCGAACCAGGGGCTCGGCAGGGTGGAGGGAGGGCAAACAGAGTCTGGGGACGCCGAGGAGTCCTTGCCAAGTTGAGGCAAGGATCCGCCAGACAAACAAGGAGATGGACCTCTGAAGTCATATGCTTTGGCAGTGGCCTCTGAAACCTTAAGCGGGCTCTTCTCCAAGGAGTTATTTCCGTCCGGGGACGAGTTGGACATCCCGACGGAAATTCTCTCAAGCTTTGTGGATTTCAAAAAATTTACCCTCATCGGTAAGTTTATTGGTGGTCGTCCCGACATGGAGACCATTCGCAAGTGGGCGTCTGGAAAATGGCGGACCTCTGGTCACTTAGAGCTGGCTACCCTAACCCGAGGTTTTTTCGCGATTAGGCTGAGCAACAAGGAGGACTACTATAAAATCCTGGTTGGAGGGCCTTGGTTCTTGGGCCGTAGGAGTCTCTTTCTAAGGAAGTGGGGTTTGGACTTTAACCCCGATACCCAGAATATCAACATTGCTCCAATATGGGTTAGGCTCCCGAGTCTTCCCCTTTTCTGTCGACATGAAAATGTAATCAGAGGTATTGCTCGGTCCATCGGGGAGATGATCACTTTAGACCCTCCCACCAGAGCTCGAACTAGATTTGTCCAAGCCCGGTTCTGTGTTTTGGCGGACTTGGAGACGGACCTCCCATCCTCCATTACTCTGCGGTCTGGGGGTACTTTTCTACACAAGCAAGCTATTGTTTATGAGAACAGGCCAGCTTTCTGCCCTCAGTGTAGTTCTCAAGGGCATCTTCAGTCCAATTGTCCTCTCCAAAAGCCAAGGAAGAAGGAGCGGGATCCCTGCAACCCTCTGGAGCACGGTGAAGGTCAGATGAAGCACCCTTTTGCGAAAGGCCATGAATATCCAAGTCCATCCAGGGACCATCTCGAATCCTCCTTACCAGAAGAGGAAATCACCACCCATCCGAACTCCGAGCAGTGTGGTGGGCGCCCCCAACTAGGACCACATGAGGAAAAGGAACAGGCCCCCCCCCTTATCACCACACAGAAAGATTCACCCAAAATTTATGACCGAAACTCTCTCGAGGCACAAAATATATTGGAAGACTACCTGCTGGGAAGAAGAGGTTACCAGCCTGGTAATATTAGCCCTCGAATTACAAGGAGTCAAAAGCGAGGGGTGGATTTTGGTAGTGAAAGGAAGCAGGGCCGTCCCCCCAATAAGGAAAAGAGAGACAAAGAAACTGCGGCTGATGTTGCAAATGGAACCCAACGGTTGCTGTTTCAGGATGACTCTGATTCTCTGATGGGTGACGCGCTTATCCCAAAACCTCCCTTCCAGCAGGGAAAGGGAAGTAAGAAGAACCTCAAACCGTACGGATGAAATCCTGGATGTGAGAAGACTAAACGAGTGGCCATTTGGGCCAGGGCAAAATTTTCCAGCAGAATTTTCAACGGTTTGTTTCAGTCCAGTCATTTTTCTTGGATCCTATCCCACATGTATGCTTCGAATTCTGCCTCCGAGAAAGCAGAAATGTGGAAAGTCATTTCCCAGGTATGGGAGAATTTTTTGTAGTTTTCTTGGTTGTCTTCTTCTACTTTTCGATGGTCCAGCTTCTCCGGCTAGTTTTTGTTTTCCCAGTTATAATGGCCATGGTTTCCAGGATAATCGGGCAAAAATGCCTTACTTGTAGCCCCTCGAGCAATTATCGCCTTTTGTTTTTTTTTCTATATACGAGTTTATTCTTCCGACCAAGAGGCATGAAGCACTATTTAGCAAGGCTGATTTTGTATATAAGGTTTTGGGATCCTCTATAAAAACCCACTGTTAATCTATTATAATAATTACCAAAAAAAAAAAACAAAGTGAGCGAAATATTGATAGTTGAAAGTAATTGGGATATTGTTAAAGGAACAAAAACTAAGACTACTAAATATGCTAGAGAGATTGAAAAGTTTTAAGAAGATGAAGTAAAATAACTCATGATAATAACATTTGTAATTATAGATGAAATACAACCCTACATCAGTTCAACAACAACTTCTACAAAAGCTTGGAAAACCTTAGCCAATATATTTGAAGAAAATAATAAAGCCACTATCTTGAACCTTCAAAGTCAATTGTATTCTCTAATTTAGTGGTGAAAGTATAGAATTATTTCTAAGGAAAGTAGCAGATATAAAAGGAAAATTATTAACCTTAGGAGAAAAATTTGAAGATAAGTTTTGTATCCAAGTAATCCTAAGAGCACTTACAAAAAGCTACAAGAGTCTAGTCACATATTTACAAATTCTAAGTAAATATACATCATTTGATGATTAAGTCAATATACTACAAGAATATGAGGTAGAAAATTCAATAAAATATAAAATGACTAACAATTCCCTGGTATCAAAAGATAACCCACAAGGAAATATTACTTCATTCTCAAAGGGTATATCAAGATGGAATAATAGATATTGTCAAGTATGCAAAAATAAAATATATAGTACCAATTATTATAGATTCAATCCAATAAATCAATATCAAGGAAATCAAACAAATTTTGGAAGCAATCAAATAGTCCATTCCAACCAAGACAATATCAAAATCAATATAATTCACATTAGAAATAATTTTAGGATCCATATACTTCTCAAAATAAATACAATCATACTCATATTCAATATAGAGAAGGAAAATAAAAAGGACACTTAGTTTAAGAGATCCAAGAAATTCAAGAACTAGAAGAACCTATAGATGAACATGCAGTTAAAGCTCTCTTAGTAAAAATAGTATTTTATAAAGATACTAATTATTTACTTGATCAGGATATAGATAAGGAGCAAAATAAAGAATGTAGAAAATAAGAGCTCAAGTTCTAGAACCAATATGAAGAAATATATTGAAGAATAAAGTCTTCAATAACTAAATAATGTAATACAATGGGGTGTTGGAATACATTACATTATTTAGTGCATGCCAATGTACCACAATGGGTACATGTTTAGATTATGAGTTTATCTTAGAATAGGATTTGAGTATTTACTTTATGCAATGTAATAAATGTACATGTATTATTAGAATGTGCAATGATGTAAATGTGCATGTTGTCCATGCGTACATGAGTCATAGAATAGAAATATGAAGAGTCCTAGGTAGGTGAAAGGCAAAGGGACATATCACATTATATAGGCCTTTATAGAATGAGAGTGAAGAGGGTAGGTAAAAATGAGACTACAACTTTGAATAACTTATTAAAGTAAATTGAAAGAGTGTTAGAGCAGAAACTTAATAGAGAAAAATCCAAAACTTACTTCCTAAACACTCCAACTAGAATCAAAGGAAGGATATGCAGGTTACTTTAAATGGAGGAGGCAATTTTTCTACAACATATGTAGGGATACCCTTATTTGAGGGGAGAATGAGGATAGAATTATGGAATCCAATTATAAGTAAAGTTTAAAATAAATTATTGGTATAGAAAGGTATATGGTTATTGTTAGCAGGAAGAGTGCAACTAATTATATTAGTCTTACAGGCCATTCGAACATATTATAAGTCCTTGTATATTATGCCAAAATTGATAGAAAAATTTTTAATCTATATTGTGTGGTTAGGATTACATGATAAAAGAAACTTAATTTTGATGAAATGGATCAAGGTGTGTGATGATAAAACTAATGGAGGTCTTAGTTTAAGAGTTCTTACAGATTTAAAATTAGCTCTAAGGGGAAAAGTAATTTGGAGATTGTACAAAGAGAGTCAAAGACAATGGGCAAGAATTCTTCTAAGTACATTGAGTCCAATGACTCAAACTTAATATTTATTGTATTCTCACTAATGGATCTATGGGATATGTTAAAAAAATCAATTGATATAGTCATTAAAGGTGTAATATGGGTGGTGGAAATTGGAGAATTGTTTTTTATTTGTATGGATATTTGGTGTGATAAAAAACCACTTAGTCTAGATCCATTTTTGAAACCATGGATGAGATTAATTCAAGATAAATATGGTGATAGGGTTTCAAAAATTATGTACAAGGATCAGGAAGGAAGATACAAATAGAAAGAAGATATTTTTACAAGTATAATAGACATTGTTGTTAGGAGGTAGTTGAGATGAAAGATAACAATAATGATTATTTTGAAGGAAGCTAAGGATAAGTTGATTTGAGAGTTGAATAGCTCAAGAGAATACACAACAAGAATATGATATAATGTGAAGCACCAATATAGTAGAAATACTACAAGAATATGGAGAGATATTTGGGATAACCAAAGCATTCCAAAAGTTAAAATGTTTGTATGGCTAGTAGGTCATAGGAATTTTTAATCTAATGGAAAGGGTTTTTCATGGTCCCTCACAATGTGTTCTATATAAAAGAAAAAGGAGAGTATATACCCTCTCTTGGGTTAAAGTTCAATAATTTGGGAGCCATGGTAAAGGATTCATATGTTTGGTAAATGCATAGTGATGAATGTAAAATTTGAAGAATGGTTAAAGAAATGGCAGAGAACTTTTAGAAGTGAGGTATTATAGACAATATGGGATGCATCAAAAGATACAATACTTTGGACTATATGGGTAGAAAGGAATAGAAAAATATTTAAAGGAAATAAAACTAATTTAGTGGTAATGAAAAGGAAGATTTATTTGTCCATAGAGGAGTCTAAACCAACCCTATCAACTCATCCAATCCCTAATATTGAAGCAAATATCCTTGATATATGGATTCAAGTCATCAAATATAATTATGATGTTGGATATAAGAGAAACAAAAGGAAGGTAAATAATATAAAGTGAAAACTAATGGAAGTGGATTTGGTCAAATTGAATTTTTATGGATCTTCCAAAGGAAAATCTATGACCAACAGGAGGAGGATGAATAATTAGAAATAATAGGGATGATATTTTATCACATTATGCTTTCAATAGTGGATTTAAGAAAAATAATGAAGTTGAAGCTTTAGCGAATTTGGAAGGGTTACAAATATATAGATAAATAAAATAGAATATAGTATGTATGGAAGTGATTCACTAATAGTAATAAATGCAATTTTAAGGAAAGCAAAGGCTCCATGGAAAATACAAGAGATCATTATGGAAATACAAGATCTTGCTATAGATTTTTAAGAAATTAGGTTTACACATACATTAATGGAAGGAAAAAATGTGTAGATAGGCTAGCCAATAGAGGAGTTTTAATAGAGTATCATTAAGTTAAATTCTATTTTCCATGGTTAGAGGAAGTAGTAAGTTTAGATAAATATAACAAGAGAATATTGACTATCTGAATCAAATAATGATTAAGATTTACATTAATATTTTCCACTAGTAATATTTGTTGTATTTTAAAACATTAATATATTTTCATATAAACTATTTATTATAGTTCTTGTGGTTGCACTTATGCTTCAAGAAGGAAACTAACAATCTAGATTTGGTAAATTGGACTACTGACTATGATAGCATAAAGTTATGGAAATACTACTCTACTAAAAATATAATGCATTGATAGTAGAATTAGAGTTTTGGTATTATGAAGGTTGTTGAAGGTAAATGTTAAGAAGAAGGATGCTTAATTTTGGAATATTTGTATTTACAAATAAAATTGAAGAAGATCCATAAATTGAAAATCGTAGATATTTTATGAAAAATATGTAGGTATCTAGCTATAAAAACTCAAATGAAATGATAATTGAATATAATTATAAAATATCAAGCTCTAAAGGTGAGATCTATGATTTATCAAGGGTGGAAGACCTGTGTACAACCTTTTTTAATCCAGCAAAAGAAAAATAATCATCTTACTAGTCTAAGGATTTTCTAAGATCATGTTATAGTTAGTTTTGAAATCAAGTATTATTAATAGTTATTATGTATATAATAGTACTAATATGAGTAGAGAGGTTCCCTCACTAATAATGAGAAAAAATGTGAAAGCAAGAATGATTTTGTATCCACTAATTGAAGGTCAGCAAAATATGAGGGTAGATTGATCTCGTGTCCTTTGGTAGTAGAGGGACAAATAAGTAGGTCAAAAAGTCCTATATCCCTTGATAGAGAGGTTTATTAAGAAGGTTAAAAATTAAGATCTCACCATTTTGGGTCTAGTCAAAATATGAATCCATATACAACCTACTAAGTGTTGAGGATAACCATTTTAGGAAAAATACATCTATATCTTCTAGATAATATACATTGAGGATTAATCTAGAGATGCTCCACTAAAGATATTTACATGACATAAGTCTCATTACCTACATCATATAGGTCTCTATGAATATCCACATCCTTATAGATATCTATTATCATCAAGAGTGGATCATCATCGCTTGCAATATAATCAGCAAAAAACATCAATTTTAGAGGAAAAACTTGATTCCAATTTTTAATTATTATGGGTATAGATATATAAGTTTTCCCTTCTTGATTGAATACATTACACTTCATAGAATCCTAGGATAATAGTTATATGATTAGAATTTTTTATATTTAGTCTTATTTCATCAAGGGCTTCCTCAACCTTTGTCATTGATAGGGAGAGGTTCCAAGTAACTTCAAGTATCGAGTATTAGATAGAGATATTATCCCAAGCCTCAATTCTATTAGAAATAGGATTTTAGTGATAATTTGTTTGGCTCATAAATTATATTTCTTAAGGAAGAGACTCTTCAAGTAGCTCCATAGTTTAGCTATAGATGCCCCATCCTTAACTTACTTATTTATGACTAGAGGAGGATTTCCAATACTATAACTAATGGATTGGTTAACCTATGTTTGGACATGTTCATTATCCTTATCATTTTTATTTTCTATATTATCTTCTTTATATTGTTGTTTTTATTATATTGTGATAGGATTCTAGTAATGGTTACTATCTCTTTATATATGGACTCTACATAACATCCACATTATTAACAAGTCTAGTTATAATAGTTTTCATGTAAATTAATATTTTATTACTACCCCTAGGTTGCGTATTAACTTTATTTACTTGAGGACTTTGTGTTTGTTGAATATTATACTGGTTTTGATTATGACTTGATCAATAATATTGATTACCCTAGCCTCTTATTTGACTATTACTTTAATCAATCTAGAGAGAGTTTTGATTAGAAAAGGGTTTTTTCTAATTAGTATTAGAGGTAGACACCCTAGTTTGTTCATTATGATCAAGTTATGAGTTGTATATCCCCAAATGTTGGTTTGAGGGATGGTTATGTCTTGCATTCTAGACCTTCCCTTAATTCTTCATATTATTACATCTATTATTTTTGGATTTTTTTTGAAATCAAATTTTAAACCAAAGTTTGAGTATAAATATAATTCCTAAGGTCTATACAATCATCATGATGGTTGCCTAAAACACCATGCTAGAAATAAAAATTGATATGACTATACCATTATGGCATCCCAATATTGGTATTAAATATGCATACTTTTATCATGGTGATAGGTAAAATTATCTTGATGTCATTATATGTCCATTAATGGGTTTAGGATTTAAGCATCTCATTAGCCTTACTTATTATATTAAGTAGGGTCCTTGTTATTTCTAATTCACGGATGTCAATGTTACACATCTTATCACCTACATCATTCTTGTGAGTAGTATTTGCCTTTGGATACATTAATGAGATTAGTATTTTTCTTCTAATTCTTAAATATATTATCAAAATTGATCATTTGATCCATGTATGGGAGGCCAAAATTTCTATATTCATGGAATTTAGACAATGTAGTACCGTTTAGTTGATTCACAAAAATAGAATTTGAGACATATTAATCAATAACTAAATTGGAATTAGAATAAATTTATAATAATAAGTTATGGAATTATTAGGAACTTATTTTTAACTTACAAAGACATTCATAACCTCAAGAGTAAGGTCATAATTAGTCTCTTGATTTATCTTTTTACTAAATACATCAAAATTATTAAGAGAGTGTTTGGGTAAGGGTTGTATGTTGAAATATTAGTAATCTAACCCTATTGGCCAATGATGACAATATTGAAGTGCCTAGGGGAACTCTTGATGTAATCATATGGGCAATGCACAATGTAAGTGTATGAAATTTTTTGATGTATACACTCTTGGCAATATTGGTTAAATGACATGTATGGTTTACCTTAATTAAGGGTTTAATATGTTTAATATAGTGTAATTAACCTAAAAGCTAGGTTATGTCGTATTAATGTTTGTAACAAATTGGGATTAAGTATCACTATAAACATCCCCAATGACTAATTAATCACATTAGTTTATCTGACATGATATCATGGGGATGTTTACTAGCACCCACCCCTTTTCATTATTTTGATTAAATCTTCTACCTATTTCATTTACTCTTTTATTTTTCTTGTTTATTAAATTGCACATAATTGTGGTGAATGCTATATTTTAGAATGTGATTGGAAATTATTGTAAAATCCAACATAAAAATAGAGTTACATCACATAATTATGCAAATAAATTCTCATAATCAATATTTTAAGGAGCAAAAAGTTAAAAAAAAATTCTTCTTTTTGGAGGGAATTTCTATAAAATTTGAATTTAAAAATTTAAAACATGGCACCAAAATTTGTGTGACAAACTTATATCATGTTTTAATTTTGTAGAAGTGTAAATTTCTATGGGGTGTTATATTTTATAGTCTCATCCACTCTTCTTGTTAATATGACTAGCACAACACTCTTAAACCTTCCATTCAGTAGGTCATAGGATCAATTTTTTGACTTGATATCTTTTGTTTACACCTACACACCACTTTTTGACCAAAGGGAAGTGTCTTGAGTGAAATTATATAACTATATTTCCATATAGTAGTTTGAATATTTACGAAATTATAAATTTTGAATTCTTTAGACTAATAGGTCACGAGGTCAAATCCAACTCCTCACATTTTTTTTAGAATAAGCCTTTATCTAAGATTGAACTAATTCTCTCTAGAATTACCCATTGGTGTGGCAATTATAGTTATTCTATGTATGTGTGAGGTTTTTGGTTTTAATTATCTTCACGTTATCCTCTTTAAAAGAGTTGACCATGTTTTTGTTTTATAGTGACCATCAATTTATGCCTTGATTGCAGTATGGTTGTATGTATCCATTAGTATCAGTGATACTATGTCCATGTCAATTCTTTTTAAAATCCTTTAATAACATGAAGGTTAGGGGTTCAAACTCTTCTCATGCTCTTTTATTTAGCAATCCATAGCCAATGCCTCTCTTATGTTTCTTTGAGCTAGTGAAAGCATGATTTTTTGTTTAGTTGGATTTCAAATTCTAAAGCTCAAAGCCCACATTCAAATTTTATCTATCTCTATTCTAGTGATGAAAATTTTACTCTAGGAAAAAATAGTGTAACCATATTATGATGTACAAAAAGCTTTATTACCACCAATTTAGAGTCTCTTTTTTAGGTCATGTCCATGCAAACTATTTTTCTTGAATGGAACAACAAAATGATGCTCTTAAGATGGAAGAACTTCCAAACTAGCTTATTATAGCATAATGGGTTATATTCGATGTTCCAAATATGATCATATGCTTGTTTGTTAGAGCTTAATATTAAGGTTGTGTCTGCTACCTTAGATACACTGGTGTTTATGAAGTTTCTCAAATTCATCCCTATCACTTGCTCTAGATTACTCTACCTTGTGCGTATGCTTGATGTTGATATTATTTGCAGAATTTGATTCTATAGTCATCCCAAGGTATATGAAAAGGTCTATATATAGCTCAAGGGTATAAGAAGACAAAAGTTTTAAGTTGTATTAAAAAATTAATAGCCTAGGTGGCTTAGGGAATTACCTTCATTTAACGTCATGGGATTGATCCTCCTTACTACCCATTTTTAGCATGGTAAAAAAGTATTTGTTAAATTGTGGGTAGCTACATTTAAAAATAAATTTAACTTTTTATTATTGAAGAGTATGGAAATACTCACTATTTTTTAAATAATAAAATAAATCAAATATTATTTTAATTGTGATTTGAACATTTTAGAAAAATTGAAATATTTTTTTGTAATGTTTATATGGGATTGAAATGAGTCCTATGGATATTATGTTATGACCATGTTACCATGGTATTTCTACAAACTACATAGTAGGATTTTGATAATTATACATGCATTGCCTAGAAATATTGGAACCTAGCTTTATATATTGGAAGACCAAGTTTTTAACCACTTGAGACATACCATTTTATAGCAACCACATAAACCATTTCAATCAATACAATTCATTTTTTTTGTTAAAAATAATTCCTATAATTTTTTTGTTAAAATGTTTTAAAAAATATTTAAGGGTTGAAGTCCAACTAGTCAGGATATTTTTCTCACAAACTTCCTAGACCAATGTTAAACTCCCATGGATGTAGTGATTATATAGTTTGTTATAATAACATCTTGTAATTTGTTTAATTTGTTAGGGTAAGTTGATCATGGAACTATAATATTGATATGATCCATTTCAATATCATATAAGTAATAAAAAATTACATATTTTCATAATATAAAATATCTTATAAAAATTCAAGCTTGGGGATAGGCCTTTGAGAGAATGTGTTTATAATGCATATCCAATGGGACATACCAATTGTGTCATAATTTTTTGGGTATATCACCTTTTATGAAGTTGGATGTAGTTAAACAAAGTATTTTAATAAGTAATCTAAATATTTATTGCATAAATAGCATGTGATTAATGACTGGAAATATATAACTAATAAATACTACATTGAAATCTATATCTCTATATATTATACTCTATGTAAACCTACGAGAAGTTTTTATGTAATCACCCTTAGTGATATCAATTAAACTTCTTGTATGGTTGACCTCAATTAAGGTTTTAGCATGGTTAATATATTATAATTTAAAATTTAATCTATGTTATGTTGAATTGAGGTTTAAAATATATTAGGGGTTATATATCACTATAAATACCCCCAATGATTGATCCATTGCATCAACTTATGTTATATGATATTATAGGGTGCATACAAGCACATAACCTTCTCTTTATTGTGACTCTCCTATTTATTTAATCTTATGGTCTCTTATGCTCTTATATTATTTTGCATATGATTATGGTGAATGCTATGTTACAAAATATTCTTGTAAAAAATTGTAAAATTTAATAATATAAACCAATCCCAATTACATCCTACAAGAAAGCTAAAAAAAAATCATTAACGAGGTTGGATCATTATAAATCCACTCATGGTATAAGGCTATAAATTTATCAATTAAAGTTTGTGCCTTTCCACTACCATTATAGAAAAAAATTAGGGACTACTACCCTTATATAAACAACCTCAATATTAGGAGTTACAATTTGAAATTGATGATTTTTTATAGTGGGTTTTATTGAGTTGGGAACCTATGCACTATTTAAACTAGAGGAGGTGGGAAGCATTGACATACCTAGAAGGGGAATGATATATTTATAAAGGTGTAACTATAGGAGTATTATTTGAAATTATATATCATAAATACTTCTTGTTGTTAATACATACCTTTATATCATATCTATATCTCATGTAGAATAAAAAGTAGCAAGGAAAGGGGAGACTATAAAGCTCTAGTTTTAGTGCATTCACTTATTCTTATGGTATTTGTTCAAATGCCACTATTTCCTTAAGTGGTAATTTTATTGTAGTCTTTTAAAAATGAGAAACTTTATGATGCAAATATATACCATATATAAGATTATAAAAAGGCTCATAATATCTGATAAATATACACTTGGATTCGTTATTTCATTTACAATCATCACATACTTTTGAATACCACTCAATAAGTTCAACTAAATTGGTAGAAGCATGTTATGCATATGGTCTCTCTTCATGACTGTTATGGTCAAGGCTATTTTGATTATAAACAAGGGGCTTGTTGTTATCATACTTTAAGGATGATATTTTTATTTATAATTATAATTGTTATCCATCTATATTTATTTTATAGTTTTTATTTTAGAACAAGTGGGAGGAATTGATTTCTTAGGTTTGGTATTCATTTTACTAGAGTTCTAAGAACTAGTTTTGACCATAAGCAAAGAATAAATAGAAGCTAGATGTAGATCTAGGATGAAAATAAAATCCATAGGAAGTAGAAAAAATCCTACCAAAGCCTATTGGAAAATGGGTCAATTGAAATAACATTGACGGTTATCACATTAGGTTAACTAAAATGTAATTAATAAATTTGACATAAACACTAAAAGCTACTATTTGATCTAAAAATAATTTTTTTAGCAAAGACTACTATATTTTTTGTTAGAAATGTAGATAAATCAATAAAAATCATACTATAATTATGAAATAAAATATTTTATACTCATTATTTAGACATATACAATTTGAACCATAACAAGTTGTCCTAAAGTAGAATAGAGAATGATTATTTTTTGAAGCACATCTAAGCTATTCTTTTGTTAAATCTATCAAGCTTACATAGAAACCAAAAAAAAGAAAGCCATCCAAATGTTATTAAGAAAATAAAGATGTAATATATGACCCATTCTATTAACTACTAGATGATCTACATAGTTCTTGTAGAGCACCCAACGCCATTTGATGGATGTAATAAAAAAAAATTGGTGGAAGTATACCAATAATCAAAGAAGGACTCAATCCTCCATCATGATAGAGATTAAGAGTAATATTTATTTAGAAAGCAAAGCAAAAGTATAACTTTGATATAGATAAAAAGTGAGAGAGATGTAGCAATTTATTATTCAAATATTTCATAGTTTGGAATGGTGACTAGAATAATTATAAATATGAAATATAAATATAAATCCTTCTCTCAGATATATGGTTGAGAAATAACCATTTTGGGATCATATCTCATGACCATTAATCAAGATCATGCATTGACTTCATCCAACACTCTTAAACATGCTAAAGTTCATTGAAATTGTTCAAAACTATAAGTAAATTCAATGCAACACCATGGACACTTAAAGTGTTCATGGTACAAATTTCAAATTTGAGGTAAATATGGTCCATTATCTACGTGATCATTTCTTTCATGTTGAATTTGTCAAAACACTTAGGTTTTAGGTATTGTTATATAAGTTTCAACCTCAAAAAGCATAAAGTCAAAAGATCAACACATGGACTAAATGTGAAATGGGAGGAAGTCTCAAACTAGAGTAGAAATGAATCCAAACAATCTAGAATAGTGATCAAAATAGACTTCAAATAAATATAGAGTATGACATATAATGAATTTATTCTTATAAAAACATTATTGATAGTTCAAATTCTAACAAACATAACATACAATCTTCCCTAAAAGAGAGACCTAGGTAGAATCCACCAAGATTCCAATTAAACCTCATGACAAATCATGTTCTAAGTGTATAAGTCAAACATAGTTATTTATACTTGCTCATTTTCAAGGGATTAATAGGATTTTAAAGGGTTAATAGAAATATTAAATTTTTTAAGCCATTGTCCAATTCTCTAGCAATAAATTAAATTGTTTATGCCTTAAAATCATAATAACACTTCTAAAATTTAATAATGCTTTCCATGATAATTATAGAATGATCACCCTCATCTCAATTAATTAAACATTAAAACATAAAAAATAACATATTTTCACTACTAAGCACATAGAGTATGGAGTTTCCATTTAAGCTTTCACGTTTAGAATTCATGGAAGTTCTACATAATTTTCTACGATACTAGTAGGAATTACAATGTAGAGGAATTTATGATTTAAAAAATAAAAAAATACTAGCAAATTTTTAAACAATAATAATAAATAAGACCGCTATAATATTGAGGGATACGATAAGAAACTTAAAATAAGATTGTTTCATTCTCCATATGCAATAGAATATTGCCATTCAATTTAATCATATCATGTAGAAAATACTCACAAAATATTGACAGTAATAATTGTCATAGAAATGTTCTTTAAAGTACATTTTCAACATATTAAATGTTTTTGCTTCCTAAAATAATCTCAACACCAAAATTTCATAAGAGTTTTCAAGTTTAAAAGAAATAAATTTATAGTATTCATTCAAAATATATAAAGATAAAAATTTAAAGATCCCATTCCTTCTATTTTTTCATTAATATAAATAGAAGAGTTGTAATCTCTATATTTTTGTTGCAATCAATATAGCTAATAAATATATAATTTAACTATCAAGAATGGAAGCCAATTTTATGCCTATTTAAAATTCTAGATAATAATATCACTTGAAGTATTCAAAATATATAATTGAAAGTTAAAAACTTGTCTATTTTGCAAACATCATGAAAAATGTTTCCAACATTTTCAAACATAGAATTTGACAAGAGGTTTTTAGTAAAAAGCATGGATATAGATGATAGATTAATTTTGTTTTTTTATCTTATCAATTAGAACCTATTTCTTAGCAAATTTGAATAATAATATTGCTAATAGAGGAAATAATAATAAAAAACATGCATAATAAAAAATTCTCATAGAAATTTTCTTCATAATACACACTCATTAAACATCATTGTATAGAATTTTAAAACAACCATAAACATCTATTTTCTTTCTAGTTTTTTCACTTAAATTAGAGTAGTAGCTATGTCTATCTCATAAGAGGATTCATCATTTTCTAGGACTATATTCAATTAATAGTTATATTTCATTTCAAAAGTCTTTATAGAATGAAGAGATAAAATAGATTTCCATTAAGTATCTATAAACAACTAACACTAACAAATTTAATATTTTCATTGTATTTTAATTATATAATGTAGAAACTATTATTTTTTTATTAGGTGGAAAAAGGGGTTTTGAAAGGGTTCTTGAACCTTTTACAAACCAAATAAGGGGTTTTGCAAGGGTCCTTAAACCTTTTACAACAAAAATAGAGCCTCAAGGCTACATAAGAAACACAAAAGAGCAACAAAGAAAAACAAGACAAGATCCAACAATAATAGGATCCTAGAAGCCAAGAGAATAGAACATAAGCATTGAAGAGAAAGACGAATACCCCCCAAATTTAGACCAAATAACTATAGCAGAAGACCTAGACAAGATAGGAATCCCAAGGAGAAACTCAGGATCCTCAAATACAAAAAAACAACCTGCTCCAATATAAATCAAAATTTAAAATTTAAAATTTGTCCACCCAATCCAGGAAACATTCCTAGGGGGGTAAATATTTCTTGCAAAATCTCACACAAAAAATAACTTAATAAAGTTTAAAAATTTTCTATGGGGGCCTCCATAGATTAAAGTTTCCAAGGAAAAATTGTAAGAACTTCTCAAGATCCACGAAAGTAGGGTAGCTTAGCAAGATCTCCATGAACCATATATCTATAAAATAATTTAAAGGAAGATAGTTTTGTAAGTTGTTAACTTTAGAAAACTTTGAATCCACATTTGCTAACAAGAAAATTCCACCCAGACAAAAGGACAACTAGAACTCTTGTAGATCCAAGGGTGGGTTCACATATTTAGCTAGATACAAGGAGCCTTCCTGGCCCCTAGTATTACTCCCAAGAGGGGAATGTGGAAGCACACCACAACCAAAAGGTACAAAACCAATAGATAGAACACCTCTAAGATTTTCCTGCCAAGGCCTCTCTAGAAACTTGCTCACATTTGAATTTAAAATAAGAGTATATCCCCCTAGGTCCTAGACCAAGAAATTATCATAAACAACCAAAATCCATCTCTCTTCTATATTTAAAATTTGAAATTTTATCTTGCCTAGCATAAAGTCCATGGAATGATTTACCTACAAAAACATCTCAAGACCTATGAACCATAGATCCACATTCTTAGATAGATCAACTCCAAGACCAGAAACTAGGCAACTAATAGTTGGATTTATACTCACATCAACATTTGAAATTTGAAACTTTTTCCCACCCAAAAAAGTGATTGTAGAATGGAATGTCTACAAGAACTTCTGAGGACCCACGAATACAAGATCCACATTCTCAGGTAGATTAGCTCTAGGACTAGTAGCTAGACCACTAACAACTAGATTCTTATTCACATCAATAATTGAAATTTGAAATTTTGTCCTACCCAACACAAAGGCTATGAAAGTTTTACCTGCAAAAATATCTTAGGACCCACAAACCATGGATCCACATTCTTAGATAGATCAGCTCCAAGACTAGTAGTTAGACCACTAACAACTAGATTCTTTCTCACATCGACATTTTAAATTTAAAACTTTTTCTCGCCTAACACAATGATCATGGAAGGGAATGTCTACAAAAACTTCTCAAGATCCATGACCATAGGATCCATGTTCTTAGGTATATCATCTCCAGGACTAGCGAACCATTTACATGCAAAAATATCTTAGGACCCACGATCCATGGATCCACATTCTTCCATAGATCAACTCCGTTAGACCACTAACAACTAGATTATTTCTCACATCGATATTTAAAATTTAAAACTTTTTCTCACCTAGCACAATGACCATGGAAGGGAATGTCTAGAAAAAATTCTCAAGATCCATAACCATAGGATCCATGTTCTTAGGTAGATCATCTCCAGGACTAGCAGTTAGACCACTAATAGTCAGAATCTCACTCACATCAATATTTGAAATTTAAATTCCTACCCAGCATAACAGTCACAAAAAGGGAATGCTTGCAAGAACTTCTTAAGACCCACAAACACATGATCCATGCTCTCAAATATATCAACTCTAGGACTAGAAACTAGACCACTAACAATTAGGTTCTTTATCACATTAATATTTGAAATTTGAAACTTTTTTCTACCCAGCACAATGACCTCATAAGGGAATATTTGCAAGAACTTCTAAGGACCCACAAACACAAGATCCATGTTCTCAAGCATATCAGCTCTAGGACCAATAGCTAAACCATTAACAATCAGATTCTCGCTCACATCAACATATGAAATTTAATTTTTTTTTCTACCCAACACAACAGTCATGGAAGGAAATATCTATAAGAACTTCTCAAGACCCATGAACAAGATCCATGTTCTCAGGTGAATTAGCTCCAGGACCAACAACTAGACCACTGACAACAAATTTTCACTTACATTAATATTTGAAATTTAAAAATTTTCCTGCCTAGCATAGTGATCATGGAAGGGAACATCTTTAAGAACTTCTTAGGACCCACAAACATAGGATCCATGTTCTTAAGTAGTTCAACTTTTGGACCAACAACTATATCACTAATAGCCTGGATCCCACTCACATCAACATTTGAGATTTGATCCTCCTACAAACATAATATCCACATTCTCAATAGGACCGGTAGCAAAACCTCTAACAACTGAAACCTTTTAATAAAAATTAAAACTTTTTATTGCCCAACACAAAGGCCACAAAAGGGAATGCCTGCAAAAACCTCTCAGGATCCATGTTCTCAAATAGGAAAACTCTAGGATTGGCATATGAATTATAAAAAATTGTGATCTTTCTCACAACAAAACTAAAATACTAGGGTATGCTCCTGTAAACAACAGATTTCCCGCCAACAACCAAAATACTATCCAAAACTAACAAGAGGAAGAAATTCCCACCTAGGATGGGCTCCATGAATAAAAATTCTAAAAGGGACTCTCCAAGAACCATAGAATTAGGGGGATACAAATCCAACTTAATCTTTGTAGGCTCCAAACCCATTGACACACTGAAACTAGCACTGAGACCATAGCTCCATAGCAAGGAAGAACCTCTCCTACCAGAAAAACTCACCCTTACACACCCTCTCAACCTTCCTCTCACCCTTTCTCTCCCTCTCATGGATCCCTCCCAAAAACCTAGATCTAGCACACCAGGATTGTTAAAATATTGTTGAAAATATGCACAATAAGGAGTTCTTATAGAGATTTTATTCACAATACATATTCAACAAATATTCAATATATAATTTTTTAAGACTTCCATAAAGATAAAATTTTCTTCTATCTTCCATTTAGGTAAAAGTAGTAACTATCTCTATCTTATGAAATGATTTATCATTTTATAACATTATAACCAATTAATAATTATCTATTCTCCATTTCAAAATTTATAGATAAAGGGAGGCATCCTCTTCCACTCTTGATAGAATTGAGTGAGAGAAAAATTTCCATCAACTATATATAAATAATTAACATTAAAATTCTAATATCTATAATATATTTTAACCATGTCATTGCTATCACTTAATTTTAATCATCATGAAAATTATGCATAATTTTACAAAGACTTTATTTACAATACATTCATTATATATTTAATATATAATATATTAAAACAACTATAAACATCCTATTTATTTATATTTTATTTAAATAAGAGAAATAATTATCTCTATCTTATAATATTATTCATCACTTTTTATAATTATAGCAAACTAATAGGGATGCTTCCTCTTTTACTCTTTATATAATAAAGAGAATAGATTTCCATCAAGAATTTTAAAATTATGTTTAATATTTATATTATATTTTAACCATGTCATTATAGTTAGTTAATTTCAACCATGTCATTCAAAAAACAAGATGAAAATATGTACAATAGGGTATTCTCATGGAGATTTCCATTACAATATACATTCACTATGTTTAGTATATAAAATTTAAAATAGACTTAAGCATTCCATGTTTTCAAATTTTTCTACATAAGTATTAATTATATTTATTTTAGGAGATGATTCATATTTTTTAAAATTATATCGAACAAGGTCCGAGGTGTAGACCAATTGGTTCATCCAAACCCCATAAGGGGGCGAAGGTCCAAGGTTCAAATCTCGAGCCTTGCCGGACTGAACGCTTGTCCCTTTCCTGGTGCTTTCAACGACGTAAAAGGTTTAAAATGATTGTGGCATGGTGGTTATAGGGGCGTACTACACGAAGATCTGTGTGGCGGCTTCTGGGGAAGACAACACAGAATACTGTGGCAGCCATAAAAGCTAGACAGCCTGCCTGGATTCGTGGCGGCTATCGATTCCACCATGTTAATTAAAAAAAAAAAATTATATCGAAATAACAATTTTTTTTTTTACATACATAAATTGGTAACACCTTTAGATGTTGCCAATATAAACCCTACCCCACTGAGTTAGATGAAGTCTGTAAGACCTTGACCCTCTGGGGCATTGAACTAGGATAGCCAATTAGTAACACTTGGCCGCTACCATCCAACCTATCCTCTTCTAGGTATGTCATTGTTTAATCCTTAGACATTCCCAAAGAGAGGCTAAAGCTTTAACCACTGCATTGTCCTTGTCAGACAAAATTTCCAACTAATAATTATCTCTTCTTTATTTTAAAATATATAGATAAGAGGAGGCCTATTTCACTCTTTATAGAATGAAGATAGAATATATTTCCATAAAACATCTATAAATTACTAATAATACCAATTTTGCTATCTAAATAAGATTTTAACCATGTAATTCCAGAAAGTAACATGAAAAATATGTACTATAAAAAAATCTTTTAAAGATATTTTAATTTTAATTTTTTTTTGCTATTGATAAAAACAAGGTTTTGAAAGGGTCATGTACCCTTTTATAGAATAACTGCATTAGTAGACTTTACATCACAAAAAATTCAAATCATTTTCTACTTAAAATTGGTTTGGAAGGGTCCACTCCCTTTTACAACTTGATAAACTTAAAAATTCAAAATAATATACAAAATATAAGCTTTAGATAAAAATAAACCTAAACAAAATTGTCATTACTAAATTCAATAGCACACAATATTCTTCACAATATACACATAACAAACATTTAACAAATAAAATTTTAACAACATTGTAAATATTTCATTTCCTTCTATCTTTTTTTTTTTTTGGTAAATAAAAGTCTTCATTAATTACCGAGTTTTGCAGGTTAACCCAAAACCTATTACAATATCCAACCTTCTACTGAGATTGTAGATCCTAGTCATCCTTGAAAATTTCTTACCAGAAATTGTGTTGAATCCCCTACAACACCTTACTAAAAAAGCACACCCATACCTAAACATAACTGTAAACATTACTTACATTGACAGGAATTGAAGTGTGGAACTTTGCACTTGTGAAACCTGTTGCTTGCCCATTTCCTATTCTTTGTCGGAATATTCCAAGGCTTACACCTTGTTACCTTCATTTCCAATTTGGTATGATTTATATGGAAACCCCATAGTTATTACTAGCTCCATGGGGAAAGAACACCCATTCATATTTCTCCTTAATGGGTAGGTTTCTTTTCATGACTAATAATGTTTTCCACTTCATGTGGCACACCTTATGTTCATGTCACCAAACTACCAACGTCAACACCTATGTTGGCTAATTTGTCAACTGACCTGTTGGACTCACGATATACATGACGAGCCCTCCTGTTCTGTCTTGCCGCAAAAAGGATCCTCACTTCATGGATGACTCCCTCGATTCTCCATGGAGGTTTTTTGCCATTGGTTAACAGGTTGATGATGTTCATAGAATCACCTTCAATCATCAAGTTACCTTGAGTTTCTTGGGCTACTTGCAACCCTCTCCAAAGGGCTCTAGCTTATGCTTCATTATTAGTTCTGATTCCCAATGGTTCAACGAAGGCCTTGACCATATTTCCTTGATGATCCTTGATTATTCCTCTAGCTCCAGCTCTTCTCGGGTTCTCCTTGGCTGCACCATCAAAATTTAGTTTAAACCAACCCTAGGGGGGTGGCTCCCAAGAAATCCCATTTTTGGGATTGGGCAAAGGAATGGAAGGTTTGTCCTCAATACCTAAGGCCCGAGCTAATTGTTTTTCTTGGGGAAGAATTGAGTGGTTCTCATCCACTAAGGTGATAAGGTTTTCTTTCGCAAAGACAATAATCCTGTTGAGGATGGTTTTTGGGTTGTGAATGGTATCCTTAAAGGCTCTAGTTCCTTTCTAGCCAAATCTGATAGAGAAAATGATGCCAATAGGTTTTCCATAGGTACTTAATTTTTATGCTAACAAAGGGTTGAGGCCATTGTTGGAACTTAAGAACACAAGCTTATACTAAGAGGGGGGGGTGAATAGTATAAGACCACTTTTTACTTTTCCCTTATACTTCAAAATAGTAAAGAAACATATCCAAAGCAATATCAAAGTAATGCACAAAACCATCCACAAAGTGACACAACAATTTACATGGTTCATCTTCAAAACTTTTCTCTAAAAGTTATCTCAACTTTGGGAAACCTTCCCAATTACAATGTTTATGAGCCTCGGCTCAAAGGATAAACCTTCCCCAATCTGAATTCATGAGCCTCTACTCAAAGGAGATACCTTCCCCTACCTCTCGCTCCGGTCGGTGATCCTCTAGAAGACCTCTGCCTCCGTTGCCCTTAGCAAATGGAACTCTATCCATAGAAGACACCTGTCTTCCCTACTCTAGCTAGAGACCTCTGTCCTCAACTCTATCACCTCAAATTTGGTCCTCAAATTTGCACTAAACACAGTCCTTCGATCTAGCACAAATGTCCTCGCCCTCTGTCTTTGATCAACACCAAACATAGTCCTTCGGTCTGGCACAAATCTGTCCTTAGGTTCTTCTCATAGAACCAATGCACCTCTGTCCTCAAGTTCTTTGATAGAACTATCAAACTCAGCTTCACAAGTCCTCTGCTAGGACCTGTCCAAATCTACTCACAAGTCCCCAATGGAACCTGTCCAAAACCTGCTCACAAGTCCCCAATGGAACCTATCCAAAACCTGCTCACAAGTCCCCAATGGAACCTATCCAAAACCTGCTCACAAGTCCCCAATGGAACCTATCCAAAACCTACTCACAAGTTCATCAAGAACACTTGCTTGGCATGAACTCACAAAGAGAATGGTTAGAGACCCAATGTGATTCATCCACCTCATAGAAGCATAAAGAGAATTGTTAGAGACTCAATATGATTCATCAACCTCATAGAAGCATAAAGAGAATTGTTAGAGACTCAATATGTTCTATAATTAACTCTCAATCTCAATCTAAACTCAATCTCAATCTCAACAGAATAAGTTAGATGTAGTATGATTTTCTCAAGAACATGAAACACAACCCAACAATTGCCAACCATGCAATATCTCATATAACAATGATACTCATGTTCTTTCCAAAACCAATATCTTTTCTCAACCAATTTGGTTTCAACAACAATGCTCATAGACAAGGTTTAACCAACAACATTCAACTCAAAATTAACCTTGAAGCATTCAACCAATCATTACAAGAAAAGAAAACAAGTATAAATCCTTTTCCCTCCAAAGATATTTGAACAAAACAGCCACCCACACAATATCACCAAATGCAAAGAATAACTTGTTCAAATCAACTCAATGGAGTAAGCCCAATGTTATGTATCAAGTAAAAGCAATAACTTGATCAACCAACCTCTATGGAAGCAACTCAACCATCAACCTCAACATAGCCATCCAAATGTTTCACCAACTCAAAGCAAGTATCAAGACTCACAACCATAAACCCTAGTGCACAATGCTTCCACTACCTCAAATCAGAATTATGCATTTCACCAAAACTCTCATCAATGATAACAATGCATAAGTAGTCTTCAACAAACCAGAAACTAGGACTTACACCCAACCAAAGGAAACCTTGTTGAATACCTTTTCACTCCAATCTATTTCAGGAAAACATACACTAATCATACTCATAAGAAGAATGTGCCCATACCTTATTGAAGTGAAGGAACCCCTTTGGAAATCTGCCACCATCACAAAATTCTTTTGCCAATCTTCACAAGGGTTAGATTACCACAACCTCTTTGCAAAACAATTTCATAAAACATCAAAACCTTTTATTATCACTTCATCATCACATTAAAATACCTTATTAATCCTTATAACTCCTATCTTCTCGAAAATCACATTTTACATATGCCTCAACTCAATTATGTTATACCTTATTATTCTCCTTTTAGAAATGTATAAATATCAATTATAAACTCTTAGACCGTAAGCACTTATATCTTCTAATCAACACAAATCCCTTAAGACATTATAACTCTCATAACAATCAAAATTTATTGCTCTTGAATATATCTTATAAACAAGCGTACCTCCATATTAATTCTGCCTTGTACGTTGTAGACAATTCACGGTGCTTCGTCGATCATATGCTTTCAACGAATAATTGGATGCCTCATTAGCTAGTCATTAGTGCACATGCTCTAAGTTTTTTGTCACACCAATGCTTAACCCAAACCCTTTATAGTTGCACTTAGATCTGCTTCGATCTGCTTCGAAATGCAGTCATCAGTTCTTGCTTCTGTTCTCTGTCGTGAGTCACACAGAATTCTTCGTTGTCCCTTTCACACTAACATATGCATTTCGAAATATGTACCAATTACTTGCACCCAACTTCCTCAATCTTGCACATTCATTTTTTTCTTAAGCTTCGGTCACAGAATAATGTTTTCACAAATGTTATATATATTACGAGGCGCTCTTCAAATACCATGCAGGCTTGAAACTAAGCTACCTTCATCAACACTCGTCAACCAATCACTCGCTTTCTACATTGTCAACCAATCACTCACTCGCTTTTCACATAAGGACAAATTCTATCCGTGCTATCCATACTTCCCTGCTCCATGCATCATTTGAATCTCCACCACGAGCCCTCCTCTTTGGCGCTGCTCCCGAGCATCATTCTTCGTTAGCACAGAGGCTCTGACTAAATCGAAATTGCACGAGGATTCATCTCGAAATCATACACGCATTAATGAATTCCATTGCCACATTTTATATGTACTTTGATGCATTACCAAACACATTGGCAAATACTTTAATTTAATTTTAAAATATTAATTTAAATTTTAAAAATAAAATTTAAACTAAATATTTAAAATTAAATATCTTCAGCATCGGGGCACCTTTTTCAACGAAACGAAGAGCCAACTTGGGTTTTAAGAAAAAACCATTTCAAATATGTTGTCCATGGTTTTAAATAAAACCTTTTATTTTTTCTACCTTGGTTTTCACAAAAACCCTTCCGCTTCTTGACATCAATGACAACATCAACACTTGAGCAAAAGCAACGTACCCAAAATTGCCAACAGGAACACTTCACCATTTGAAGGATGAAAATTTATACCATAAAATAAAGTACCAATGAAACACAATGATTGCATGAAATAAAATGAATATTTTGTATTCATATTCATATTTCAAAGTGTTAAAATGATATCCCTTTCGTGGAGACTCTACCAATGATACAATGATTACAATATCATAAATAAATAGTCTATGGGTACAATGTAGATATCTCCATGCCAACACAGTTTGTCAGGGAGTGGGTTTTTTGGGATTACCATGCGAGTGTCGGATCCACTATCCTTTGTAGTCCTTCAAACCTATAACCTATACACAAAGAAACCAACAAAAAATCAATAGCATATGAGAGGCCCACTGAAGTTGGACCCATATTAAATCTTATAATTCAAAAGACAAACAAAAAATAGATGCATGCGTATGATATTTGAAATCTATGAAAATATAGAATGATGAAAATATAGAGATCTAAGCTAAAATATATTAAAAAAATAAAAATTAATCACCTAAACATGACCCATATTGGGGTGAGATAATTTTTATTTTTAGAATATCTTGGGGTGAGATGATCGCTATCACAAGCCTGTGCCTTGGTGTAACCATATCCAAACAAAATTTTGGGTTGTGTAAGGTGTCGTTTTAGGTGGATCTTTGAGAATGTGTGAGAAAGTGATAGTATATGGGTGATGAATGGGATAATGTGGGTAATAATTCGAGGGAAAGAAAAGCAACTTCAAATCCAAAGTGATAATCTTCTAGCATTGGATTGGCAGCAAAAGAAACTAGAAGATTTGTGGCAGCACTTTGTGGCTTTGAATTTAACAACTTTTGTTCATCAAACAAGAGGGGAGGGCACTATTTTATAGGCTCCTAGGATAAAAAGGTATGGAATGGTAAGTACCACTTAGGAGCAGCCTGATTAGCTACCACCGAATGATTGCATGCAACAAGTGTAACTACTACCTACAGGGTGTTTGGTATCAATGTAATTTCATGCATCGTGCTAGTAGGAAATTTTATTTCTAGTTAATTATTTTATTTTTGGTATTTCATGAATGTATAGGGTCAAGATGTTCTTTATCCTAATATCATATTGGGTCTATATAGTTAGGCTTCGCATGGAGAATGTGACCTGTTTCTTAGGTAAAATTATTGGATTAACCATAAGACTGCCCAATATGGGTTGTGTGAGTTAGCAAGGAGGCATTTTGGGAGTCTTCTCACAAATGACATATTTTAGGTGTCTACAAATTCTAATTGAATCATTTTACTTATAGTCATAGCATTAATATGGAGGATATGGACTTAATTGCCAGTAAAATTTGGCCAGCTAGAACAGTGGTTTCCCTCAGTTCCCAAGGGACTTTAGGTGGCATTGCTTGTCTTTTGGACCCAAAAGAGGTAGTTATTCACCATATGGTTGGCAGTTGGGGTTTGTTGGCTATAGCTATTCAAAGTAGACATTCCAACCAGATTATGCTCTGCATTACTGTTTATGCCCCGACTTCTTTGGAGGAAAAAATAAGATAGTGGAAGGATACTACTCATATTATTACTCATATTATCTCTCATTTTCCTAAAGCTTGGATCTTGATCAGAGGAGATTTCAATACCATCCTCTCTCTGGATGAGAAAAGGGGGGAAATATAAATTTGGACAAAAGTACTGACCTCATGAGTGAATATATTGAAAACCTCCATCTTGTGGATATCCAACCATATAATGGCCTTATGACTTGGTCTAACAAAAGGCAAGGCTTAGCTTGTATAATGGAGAGATTGGATAGGTTTTTGCTCTTTGAAAATTTCTTAATCCATGGTCACATTCCTAAAGTGAAGACTCTTAATAATGCTGGTTCGGATCATTGGCCAGTCATGGTGGAAATGTGGAAAACCAATGTGAGTTTATCTCCTTTTCATTTACAATGAATGTGGCTTAGAGACATTTCCTTTAGACCTTGTGTGCAACAATGGTGGAAGGAAGGTAAACCTAGGCATGGGACTAAGATGTTCTATTTTTCGAAAATACTGCAATACATTAAATCCAAAATCAAGACTTGGAACCGGAAAGAGTTTGGGGATGTTCATAAAAAAAAACATGAAGTTATTGCTCATCTTGAAAATTTGAATAAGAAAATCCATTTAGATGGCCTCATAGAGAAGAGAAGTGCAGATGAAATTAAACTCACAACTCAGCTTGAGGAATGGGAAAAAAGAGAAGAAATCTTATGGAAGCAAAAATCTAGAATTCAATGGCTCAAAGAAGGAGATCGAAACACAAATTTCTTCCACAAATCTCTTCTAGCTCGAAGATCTCACAACTTTATTTCTTCCTTAAAATCAGATTCCGGAGATGTTGTTTATACTTGGGATGGCATGAACTCTATTGTTGTTGATTACTTTTCCAATATTTTTGGTGCTACTCCTCTTGACTCAGCTTCACAACAAAATTTTCTTCAAGCAATCCCTTCTCTTATCACTTCTAAGGAGAACTCTATTTTGACTGCTCCTGTTACTATCAATGAGCTTCAACAAGTAGTTTTTAAAATGCAAAAAGGGAAAACTCCAGGTCTTGATGGTTTTCCTATTGAGTTCTACCAAGAGTTCTGGGAAATCCTTCATGTTGATTTATTAGAGGTGGTGGAAGAAGCCAGGAAATCCAAAGAAATTTTTAAGGTTATCAATAAAACTTATATTACTCTTGTTCTAAAAGCTCAAGAGGTTGATCATATCTCAACTTTTAGACCTATTGCTTTATGTAATGTTCTTCTCAAAATTATTACTAAAATCATGGCAGAAATGTTGAAGCCTCTTTTGCATAAGATTATTTCCCCAGACGAAGGGGGATATGTGGAAGGACGTCAAATAGTATATGAGATAGTTTTTGTTCAGGAAGCCATCCATTCCATGGATATGCAAAATTCTCCTTCTATGTTCATCCAGTTAGACTTATCCAAAGCTTATGACAGAGTGGATTGGCACTTCCTTATCAAATTTTTGAGGCAATTTGGTTTCTGTACGGATTGGATGGATTGGATTATGGGATTTATCTCTTCAGTTTCCTACTTAGTTCTTATCAATGGCAGGTCTTCTCAGTCTTTCCCAACTTCCAGAGGTATTAGGCAAGGTGACCCGCTATCCCATTATTTATTCATCATTCTTGTTGAATGCTTGGGTAGGACTATAACCAAAAAGAGGGAAATAAAAACCCTTGAGGGAGTTACCATTGCTAATGGAGCTAGACCTATCTCTCATCTTCAATTTGTGGATGACTCTACCCTTTTAGGTAAAGCTACAGTTAAGGAAGCTTCTAATATTAAGCAAATCATTAGCTATTTTTCTAAGGCTACTTGGCAGTTGATCAATGAAGAAAAATCTAAAGTTATTTTATTTCACTGCTCTGCTATACAAGAATCCATGGTCTTGTATAAATTAAGATATAAGAATATCTCTCTTCCAATCACTTATTTAGGTATTCCCATAAATATTCAAAGGCAAAAAAATAAAGATTGGAATTGGTTGTTGGACAAAGTCAAGAAGAAAATTGGAAAGTGGACCAACAAGTGGCTTTCTTCTCGGGGTAGAATCACCTTGGTAAAATCAGTCCTTCAAACCATTCCTATTTATGTTTCTTCCGTTTTGAATATCCCAAAGGTTGTTCTTCGAGAATTGGATCAAATCAGCCATCGTTTCCTTTGGAGTGGTACTAAGGAGAAAAGAAAATGGGCCTTGGTGAAATGGGATACTTTATGTCTTCCTAAGAGTGAAGGGGGGTTAGGATTCTAGTCTTCAATTAATAACAACAAATATTTAGCTGCTAAATTATATTGGAGGATGTTACATAACCCCAATTCTCTTTGGGCCAATAATATCCGTGCTAAATATGCTGAGAACAAAAGTCCTAAAAACCTTGTTCGCTATCAACTTCCTACCAAAGGTTCTCCTATTTTAGCAGTTCTTAAGACTGGTGAGGATTTGATAAAGAAAAAATTATTTTGGATCATTCATAATGGTCAACATGCAAATTTTTGGACAGATTCTTGGGATGGTCACAAGCCTTTGATAACTCAGTTTCCCGATTGGAGGCCTTGGATGGAGGAGCTTCACCGAGCTAATTGGATAAATGTGGCTAATTACTGTCGGTACCATACTGGTAATTCAAAGGTTGGTAGATATTGGATCCCTATTGAGGACTAGCCTATTCAAATACCAGAAAGGCAAAGACAAGATATCCAAGGCATCCTTCATATGAGATCCCTCTCTTGGTCCCATGAAAAATATTGTTTTGGATGTAACAACACTACTAAGGGTGAGTATTCAGTTGCTCAAGGTTATTTGACCTTATGCCATAATAATCCCCCATTCTTCTGACATATTTTCTCAATTGTGGGCTCAAAAGCTCTGGCCTACGGTGAGGTTCTTTAATTGGCTTTTATTGCATTGTAGGGTGCTTACTGGTGAGCAATTTATGAAGCGTGGTTTTCATGGCCATTTTAGATGTGAAATGTGTGAAGAGAATGTAGAAAATATCAACCATATTTTTATTGAGTGTACTTTAGCCTCTGAGTTATGGAGGAGAATGACAACTTTACTTGGCTTACAATGGTCCAATTTTTTCACTTTTGAACAACTTTGGAGGGATTGGCCTAATCAAGAGGGTGTTGATCATTTTATTAGGCAGTTAGTTTGGATGGGTTCTACCATTCTTCTTTGGAATATTTGGAATGAAAGGAACAACCAAATTTTTAATCAAGATAGGAAGGATATTCACTATATTTGGCAAAAGACCATAGCCAAATTAGTTGAATCAATCCATCAACTCCTTAATCACCCCCAAAACTCCCACCAAAGATGGTATCAAGTGATGCAAATATTGAAGATTAAACCTTCTAAGGGCAACCAACTTAAAGGGAATGTGAGTATTAGTAAGATGGATAGGACTAGAAATTGGCAACCTTCTCCTAAGGATTTTGGAAAAGTCAATACTGATGGAGCCTCTAGAGGGAACCCCGGAAAAGCCAATGTGGGAGGAATTGGTAGACTTTTAGATGGCTCCCTGGTTTTTACTTTTGCTGATAATTTGGGTATTCTTTCCAATAACCTTGTTGAGGGGTATGGTATCCTTAAAGGCCTTCAGGAGGCTACTAAGGTTGGATGGGAAAAGGTGTTAGTTGAGTATGACTCTCAACTTATGATTAATCTCTTGAAGACTCCTTCTAAGAATCATAAGGTGGATTGGAGAATAAAAATAATTATTGAGAAGATTCAGTTAATCCAGATGAGATTTTTGAAATTTGATTACAATCATGTGGTCAGAGATCAAAACAAGAGTGTTGATGCTTTAGCTAATTGGTCTTTGGACAAAGGTGATCTTACTTGTTATGGCAACCCTCCTATATGGTGGGCTTATCAAATTAGGGAAGCTCTTCTTTCTCATTTCTTTGGATGGCTCCAGTTCTGAAGGTACCTAGTTTCTTCTTGTTTTTTTTTGTTTCTCTTTGGTTCATTCAGTTTTTTTAGTTCCCTAGCTCATTCTATTCTTTATTTTGTTTCCTCTGTTGATTCTTGCATTAATATTCTTCTGGTCTAGATAGGCCATTGTTTTGTTCATTTTTTTTTTCTTTTGTCTTCTTTGTTTTTTTGTTTAGTTTTTTAAGGTGGGTGGGTTCTTTTGTTTTGTTTTGTTTTTGTATTCTTTGTGTTGTTTTTTTGTTGTTCTTGTGTTTTTGTTTTGTTTTTTTTTTTTTTTTTATGTTTTTTTTTATTGTTCTTGTGTTTTTTTTCGTTCTTGTTCTTGGGTTTCTCTTTGTTTGTGTTATTTCATTTTTTTTATGTGTGAGTGTTTTCTATGTTTTTTTTTTTTTATTGTCTATTGTTGGTTGTTTTTATTTTAATTTTATTTATTTTATTTTTTAGGTTTTGGTTGTGTTTTTTTTCATGTTTTTTTGGGTTATGTCTTTGTAGTGTTCTATTGTTTTTGTCTTGTTTGTGTTTTGTTATGTGGTTCTAGTGTTTTTCTATGTGGTTTGTGTTGTGGTTTCTTTTATCTTATTGTGCGTGTTTGGTTGTGTTTTTGGTTTTGACACACTCAAGGAGCATGTTTTTTATTTTATTTTATTATTTTTGTTGTTATTTACTTTTTTTAATTTGGTTTTGTGTGTTTTTTTGCTCCTTGATTATGTCAAAGGTGGTAGGCCAGGTCCGAGTCCTGGGCGTTTTTGGTGGAATGGATACCCCTGCCTCCTTGGGTCTTACCCGAAAGTGGCATCCCTTTTGGGATGTTTTCCACAAATAATAATAAAAAAAATAGCATTAATATTTTATCCAAAATCAAGGCTCTTTGATAAAAGTATTGACTATTAGAATAATTTTTGTACTTAGGCAATAAAACACACCCAAGCATGAGGTCAAATGTTTGTCCTATGATACTATTTTTGGGTTTTTTCTCTTTCTCTTAGGATTTATAAGACATAACTACCATACTACTTTTTGCATATATTTGGATATCCTTTATTACTTGAAATAAAGGTATATGCACATACACATTCCTAAGCTCTCCTAGAATCTCAAACTCCTATTTGAATTGTACCTTAATTTTTTCCAACATTTTAAGGAATGAAAGATATTATTGGATATTAGCTTCTTTCTTTGCAAACTCATACTATAATGAGGTATATTTTTTAGGATCCTACAATTGTGTAGGGATTGTTTCTATTTCTTCTTCCTTTGCTTGATCCTTGATGATCATAGGAGTTGGGTCTTGTAGGACCCTCCCTAATCATAAATAAAAATTATTACATTTTATGGAGTAAGTAGGATATCCTAGCATATCATTTTGGTAGACCGATTAAGTTAATGTATTATTTAGGATGGGCATGGATTGGGTGAGCAATTAAGGTGGTTAGGCAGGTGGTTGGATACTAGAATTATATGGGAATTATAAATGTTATTGTTATCATGGATATGGTGATTAATTTTATTGACATGTTTAATATTTTTGTTGTGGGTTTTATTAAGAGTATTATGAAGGTGGTACATATTGTTATGATGGTAATTGTTGTTGCTATACCATGGGTAGGTATCAATTTTAAGGAATAAAAGAGGATCTTAATTTATTAAATCAATATAAAAATTTAATATTGGAGGATACATAGATTTTTTTTATAAGATGAAAAGAAAGGGTTTTGAAATGGTCCTTGAACATTTTACATAATTACATTACTATCCGAGAGAGATAGGATAGAGCATAACATAAGGAGAACAAGAACCAATTCCAAAGAAATCACCTTCTCGAGTAGAGGTAGAGGAGATCCAAATACTCCTAGCAGATAAAATATTATAAACCTTCATTAATAGGCTCATAGTATCGTTTTGCTACTATAATGAGTTCATGCAGAAAGTTCTCTTTCCACACCTTCACTCCTTCAATTTGGGTACCCAAGTTAGCAAGAATGTCAGTAGATGAGTTGGGTACTTAGGACCCTCTTTGATTCATCAAAAATATTAGGTATATTCCATCTGGTGGAGGATATACCATTTATGTTGATGATATTAAGTGAATATCCTTCTATAAGGACTTTGTTGACATCCATCCCAACAAGAAGGGCCAAACCTTGGAAGAGCACTCTCACCTCAATAAAATGGCTAGTTTGAGTTCCAATATTTTTAGCAAAGGTGGCAATGATCTCCTCCTTTTCATTTCTAATGAGACCTCCAGCCCCTCCTAGGCCAATATTTCCTTTATAAGCTCCATCAAAACTAAATTTTATCCAATCCCTAGGAGGAGGATTCCATGAGGTTTTTCATCTAGGAGGATTGGCTTGGGGTTCCAAGATAGATAGGCCTAGGCTAGCAATTAGAGAAGCTTCAAAAGGAGGAGTGGTATAAGGGCCAAATGGGATTGGAAGTATTTTTAAAAAGATAATAATGAATTCTAGAACTAACTTGGGTTGGTTTTCTAAAACTATTGTTGAAGGCCCTACAATTATGCTCTTTCCAGACCCCTCCCAAAAAATGCGGAAGGAAAAGTCTCCATAGTGAACGATAAAAATGGGAATGAAAAGAAGAAAGGGACCATTGTTCAAAAAGGTACAATAGAGAATTAGAAGTCACCCAATAGATCTCAAAGGAATAAATGAGTGAGGAGAGGATCTCAAGGAAGAAAGGGCACTTCAAAAAATAAATTATTCTTGGTGTATCATGGCTTTTGTTGTATAAAGCATACATATTATACCTTCTCTTTTTTTTAAGTGTTGCTTTGAGTCTTGAGAGTGAAACAAATGTATTTACATCATGTTATTATTGCATATGGAACAACTCCTCCTTTTTAATCATACACTCATTGATTTGATGTATCTTTGTGCATATTACATAGAATACTTCATGTTTTCTATAATTTTCCTCCTTCTTCTTGTAGAGTTAACACATGTTAATTGAGAAGCCATTGGACTTAGTATACTAGTATTCAAATATTCTAATATGTTTTCTAGCTTAGCTTATATTACACTTAGAAATTTTACTATATATAGGGTAACTCTTTGTGTCTTCTCTCTCCTTGCTAGTGATCTAGAGTAGTTTTTACATAACTCATAGATATCTTCATATGATAGTTATGGAACATATATAGCTATAACAAGGTTCAAAGTTTTAAGGTAGTTTTCATAAATTCCTCTTATAAGGACTAATTTAGTAGATTTTATATTATGATGCTTAAATTTATATATTCTAAATTAAATCCTCTCTATATAATCTTTTAACCATTTATCTTCCATCTGTAGCATCTAAGAGATCTTATTTTTTATCTCTCAAATTTTAGTAATCATGATGTTTCTTTTTTTTTGATTGGTTAAATATTTTGGCAAATATATAACAGATGGGTTTTAACAGGTTTTCAAAACCTAATTACAAAAATGCAACACATGCTAGAAAAGATAGGAAGCAGTAGAAAAGAAAAGGAGTAAAATTACAAAAAATGAGGAAGTAGTAATCATGATGTTTCTTTAGTAATTTCATATTCATTTGTTTCTCTATCATTATATTATCCTTTTCAAGGCCCAATAAGAAATAATTTATAGCCTCTTTCAATATGGCTGAAAATAATTTTAGTTTCTATGTATCACTTAGGTAGTCATATTTTATGCATAGCACATTCAATTTGAACAAAAATATGTCTATATCCTCACCCTCAAGGCCATAAAAATATGCTAATATGGATGGTATAAAGTTTTTCATAGGAGTTATCTCTATAGGCATAGTAATTAGAAAATCAAAACTTTTAGGTCCAAATTTTAATTGTTGTCTTTCATTTTCTATCATTGTTCACTAACGTTATAGGCCCACTGACTATAGCACCATAAGTATAAAGTATTTTGTAAATAAGACATCTCTTCCTAGATATTCAATAAATGATATTGCCTTGTTGGAGAACATAAACATACCTTTAAAAGAGGAGTTGGTCTATCTTGTTTAGCCCTTTATTCATCCCTTGTTTATGTATCATATGATATTGCATCCTTAAAAATATATTCTATCTACTCAATAGAGGCTATAATAGGTCTTCTTATATGTGCTACAAAAATTATAGTAGGTTCTATAGGAAATCAATAGATCCTTCTACATGTACTATAGCAACTTTAGTAGGTCTTGTAGTAAATCAATGGATAACTATAGCAATTCCTTCTATATAAACCAAATTAATTATTTTATATTTATTGTAGCAAATATTATAGTGGATCCTTCAGTGTTTTTAGCATCTATAAGAATGACTATAGAAATACCTTCAAATTGTGCAACAATAATTGTAGTAGTTGTTGGCCATATAAAAACAACTCAAGTAGGACTAAATATTAAAGTGACCTTTGTAGGGTTTTGTTGTTCAAATAAAACTCTTTCTACTTTATCCTCAACTTCAGCAATAATTATCTTTATGCTTTAAGGGTATTTAAATCCTAATTTTCTACCATTTGGTATACTCACTTTCCTAACCTTTTCTAC
The DNA here is from genome assembly GCA_028583015.1 of Wollemia nobilis. Lineage (NCBI taxonomy): Eukaryota > Viridiplantae > Streptophyta > Pinopsida > Araucariales > Araucariaceae > Wollemia > Wollemia nobilis. The sequence continues at coordinate 16,472,767 of JAQPPZ010002979.1, forward strand.
ATTATTCTTAAGGGGTTTGATAAAAGTCTACCCTTACCATCCCTAGTATGATTCATGCAATAAAAATAAAACTAGCTTTAAAACAATGTTATGCTAAGGTAGAGATAGATAAGATATTAGGTATCCACTTTGTATATCCCTTTGTTACTTTTTTAGGGTTCCTAAAACTTTATCTTTTGATTGTTGCTATATCACACTTTCGTACATAATATGGCTAAAAATGATGAGGCATGTAAAATATTTTTGAATTTAAGGTTTTAGACTTTAAATATTTGGGCAGCCAGTTGTACTCAACTAAAGCTGCTAAATCCTACTCTAAATATCTAATCTACCTAGGAAAACAAGAAATCATATGCAAGGATCACATTGAAAGCATTGAAACCATATAGTATTAGATAAGCACCTCCCTACCAAGGGTTAGCTTTTTATTTTCTTCATACATAATGAAATAAATATTCTCAACTTAATCTAATCATGTCTAGAATAGTCACTCAGATTACAATATAAGCCCTTAATAGGAAAAGTAACATATTAGTACAAGAAACAAAATAATATGCTAAACAAAAATAGAAATAACATCCCAATAAAAAATAGAAATAATAAAACCAATATAAAATTAAATTTATTATAAGAAATAGAAACTAACTATAGTACACATATATGCTCTACATAAGAGGAACCAGTTCAGCTATAGTAGCTCCAAGGTGGGTCCTTGATCTTGTTAGTATCTAAATTTTATTCCCTATAATAATTACTCATCAACAATTAATACCTATAAATGATATGTTTATTTTGATTAAGGATAAATTGAATAAAATCAAACTCTTCAAGATCCTAATTACAATTTGATTAGATATTTGATCACATCCCCTATGTATACATGTATAATTGTTTCTCTATGTGTAAGTATAATTTGTAGGGGTGGAGTATTATAAAACATTTTGATATAATCCCATCAAAATCATAACTATGTCCTATATTTGTATAGTTGCAATAGTTTATATTTAGTTGTGGATTGAAAATAACAACTTTCTCTTTTGTTCCTATAGAATCTACTAATAAGGGAGAATCCTAAACAATAAATATAGTGAATAAAAATAATGGTTCTAGATATTAGCATGCTAAATTAATATTCCATATTTACCTTCAATATAATCATTGTAGTAATCAGGTTTTTGGAGCCTGTCACAACCCGCTTTGAATGGAATTATTTAAACTATCAAAAAAATATAATCATTGTAGTTGGTTTAAGTAACTATCATTGTATTTTTCTATGATAGGATAATAGAAACATTGCTACAACCAGTTTCTATAACATTTTCCAAAATAGGGAACAACTATAACTATGGTTGGATGATGATTAGGTAGTAGTTCAATGGATGGATGTCATAGTTACAACTATAGATAGGTAATTGTTATAAATAGTTTTTATTTCCAAGTAATCACTGTAGTTGAATAACTATTTTAGTTATAGATAATCAACTATTATAGCTACTACTAAGTGATTATTGACATGGTGAATTTAAATTATTAACATAGTGCTACAAAATACTATTATAATTGTTGTGAAAGTACATCTAAATATTGATTTTTTCTATCTTGGTAGAACATTAGGCCACTACAGCCTAGATTTTGTTGTATTGGGTATTTCATATATCTATTGTAATCTATAAGACTAAAACAATGCTATAGTAGCTAAAAGACTACTATATCATCCTTCTAAAGTGAGTTGCACTTAATTGTAGTAGACACCATAGTGTTATAGTGGGTCTTTTTGACCTTGCAAAATATGAATATTATAGGACTACCTTGATCAAATGGATCATCCAAGTTTTACAAAACAAAATAAGTGTTCAAATAATCACTAATAGTATCTATGTTCTATATAATCATAAAAAAATGAAAAAATGCACATGGTTTGGTTAAAACATCATATTTAATGTAATCATACTTTCTATTTATTTAACCCTTATATAATATAGCATCATGAACCATAATTCATTCAAAAATAGACTACAAAATAAAAATATAGAGACCCATTATATAATTTTGTAGGAAATAATAACATTAGAATCCTAATAAGATACTTATCCCATAATTTATTGGTTTATTTAACTCCCAAATTAAAAATACATAAGGAGTTTCAAAAAGAAATACAAACCTTGTATTCTACCCTTATTTGTAATTAATTTATTTGTCCTTATAGCATTTATGAGATAATTTTAGCCACTACTAGAGGATTATGTCAATGAGCATCTTAATAATTCTATGTTATTTTACATTTGCAAGAATAAAAGACATGTCAAGAATCTCATGATTGAAACCTTAGTTGGCTCTTTTAAGGGGAAATTCTGACTCTTAGAAAGTTCTTTGATAATTATATAAATACTAATCAAAGGTCAAGTTCAATGAACTAATATGTAGAAGACAGATGGATCAACTATGTTGATAATGAAGAAGTAATTCTAAAAGAGTCTTTGATTGAAAAGTAAATAACAAGTAGGACCTATTGAATATTCTATGTAAAAGAAAATAAGGATGACACTACAAAATAGGCTCTAATTGATAAGTAAAAAAATAAAAAAGTATATGATCCATATGTATGACTCCATTTAAAAATATTTGATCTCATTTTGTGCTTGAAGCATAGAGGAAATAACTTTATTGTCATTTCATGCTTAATGCATACTAGAAACAAAAGGAAACCTTCTACATGGATGAGCATAGGGGGTAGAGATGAGAGGTAGAGGTAGAGAGATGGTTAGAGGTCATGGGAGATTGTGTGAGAGTATATTTACTTATGTCAATGGTTACACCATTCTTAATCCAAATTTTAATTATGAGAAATACCATGATGAGAAGATAGTTTGGAATCTCAAGGTGCTAAGGACCCTATAGAAATTGATGTTGACCCTGAACCTCCTAATATACCATTAGTGAAGGAGATCCCTAGTTATTCTTTACCTAGATCTCTACATTCATATAGTTTGGGTGGGCCCTTTTATCCTATCGTGGGTGCTTTTGTTGTTGGGGTTGATAATTATTCTCAACTAGTTGTTGCACAAGTAATGTGCATGGAGCATGTGAATCCCCTTTTGTTGCATTGGGTGGGACTCCCTATCCTATCACCTTTTAGGATAAAATTAAATCTCTATTTGGGTGTTTTGGACCAAATGGTTCTCCTTAGAAACCTCCATAGGATAGGAACCTTTATCTTAATTAAATACTAGGAAAGCATGTGGCTGCCCTTGAGGAGGTTGTCAGTGTTTGTGGATAGATGGTTGAGGATTAGCTTTCGCTCTTGGAGAAAGAATCTAAAAAATATTCAAATTGAAATTTATTTTTAATAAATAATGAAATGTATAGAGGATAAATTTTCAAATGATAGAATTGAGATTTTTGTGGGATAATATTTAACGATTGAGGAGGAACAATTTTTTAAGATTGTTCTTGCTGTCTCGAAAAACTCTAAACTAAATCTAGAAGTAGTAGTCCCCCTTATGGGTTAGGATTTAGTTGGTAAGGTGGAACAACTTTCTAAGAGTGTGACCGATCTATTGGCTAGTCCTAGATAGGTTTCTTATTTGGTTGTCCCTCCTGTCAGTTCTCAAAGGACCTTTGTTTTTTGCTATCCAAATGTGAAATCTTATGTTATTGAAGTCTCCCACCATACTAAGAGAGATCTCCTCCTTGACTATATGTTTGAAATTAAACTCATGCAAACATTATTATATATCCCTTCTGATCTTTTAAAGCTCACCATGAAAGAGGGTGAGTCTTCACTTATTATAAAATTCTTGGGGAACACCAGGCCTAACATGGATTCAATTAAGAGGTGGATTTTTGCAAAATGGACCTCTAAAATTTAGATGGATCTTGTAGCCCTCACTATAGTTTTTTTATTATTAATTTATTTATTTTGGAGGATCTTAGGCATATTCTTGAGGGTGACCTTTAGTATTTTGGTAGGATAGGTATCTTCCTCTCCAGATACAAGATGAATTTTTATCAGGATACCCAAAAGATAAATACTACTCCTATTTGGGTTAGGTTGTGAGGCCTTCCCTTTCACTTCTGGTATGAAGTTGTTTTGAAAGGAATTGCAAAAATGATGGGAGATTTAGTTATGATTGATGTGACTACTAGAGCTAAATCTAGGATAATTTATGCCCTCATGTGTGTTATGGCTAATATCTATGTAGTTCTTCCAGATTCTATTAAATTGCTTTTGGATCTTGGCTCCAAGACCCAATGTCGTGCATATGAAAATAAGCCATTAATTTGTTTTGAATGTAAAAATTATGGACATGGGTTAGTGAGATGCTCTTTAAAAAATTTGTTGCCTCAACCACTCCTAAGGAAGATATTTCTATTGAAGAACCTCACAATGTTTGTGTGACTTCGAATAATTAGTCTCTTAAGGATAGTAATGGTAATGTTGAAGACTTATTTATGATGGGTTTGAAGGAGTTGTTTTCTTCTTATGATAAAATCCATCTTTTGAGAAATAAATTTGAATGCTTGGTCTCTAAAGCTGATTATATTTTGATTTATGGTACTGGTACTGATCCATATTAGTCTAAGCATGTAACAAATTTAGTTTCAACTCAAGAAATGAAAATTTTAAAAACTTTGGTGTGTCTGAGTCTGATTACTCGTGGATAGGCTAAGGGAAATACTGGAGGACCTAGAAATCCTCCTTCTATTTCTAATTTAAGCTTAGAGATTGATATCTTGGGAAAATATCCTCATGAGTCTTATGCAGAGGTCCTAGTTCCCAAATATTATGGAGGTAGACATAGGAGAATAATCTGATCTGATGGGTGGTTGTAGCACTTTGGGTCCAGTTGTTCCTTTTGGGCGGGATTTTTTTTCAAATTTTGGATGAGACTCTTGGGTGGGAGGATGGATGACCTTTTTGAATTTTGAATCTTGTTTGAGTCTTGTTTTGTTGGGTAACTTTAGGTTCTTCATGAGGAGTATTAATCTCCTCAAAATCCTATAGATCTTATTGAATTTGATTTGATGTATGGTCCTTCTATGTTTATTTTTTTGCCTTGGGATCTTGCTTCTCTCATGTTAGACCATGTTGCTTTTTCTAGTTGTTTGGTTCTCTATTTGGTGTTTTGTAGTTATCCTTTTGGTTAGGGGTCTCCTTAACCCCTTTTTGTAAAAGGTTTGGGATCCCTTTCAAAATCTCTTTTTCCACATTATCAAAAATAATGCACACTAGAAACATTTTGTTGTGTTCCCACAAAGATTATTTATCACTTATTAATTATATATTTCTAAATTATTCAAGTCATATTATTGCTTGATATTTTAAAAGAAATAAAATTGGCTTTATTTTTTAAATTAGTTATTTATTAGTTGGACATAATTAATAAAGAGACAAAGACTATTATAACTTTAGTTTTTTAAAAAACAAATAAATAAAATCTTTGAATGCTTTTATTTTATATGTTTGAAATGGATGCTCTAAATTAATTTTGGATATTATTTGAAAAAACAAGAATTTATAGTTTGGTGAGTGTGTTTTGAAATAAAAATTTGATAACTATTACCTGGCTACAATCTTAAAAAAATATGGATCATCTTGTGAGGTAGAGATAACTAGTACTTTTGTTTAAGTGAAAGATAGAAGGAATTCTATGTAATATATCCTATAAAATTTTGTCCAAAGTTTTAGCCAACCATTTGAAGAAAGTTCTATCGGTTATCATTGATCCAAGTCAAGGAAGTTATGTACAAGGAAGATCAATCTTAGATGGAGTTATTACTGTTCATGAGGCTCTTCATACAACCACTCAGACCAAAAAAGCAAGTCATGGATTTAAAGTTAGACATGAACAAAGCTTATGACAGGATAAATTGGGAATTCCTAGAGGCGGTTTTATTAAAATTTGGCTTCAACATGAAATGGGTCAAGTTAATAAGAGAGTGTATTTCTAAGCCTTGTTTTTTAGTTTTGGTTAATGGGTCCACTGTAGGTTTATTTCAAAGAAAATGTGGTCTAATACAAGGAGATACCATAAGTCCTATGTTTTTCATCATTATAGCTGAGGCCTTGGGAAGAACCATTAAGGTAGCAGTGGTAGCTGGACTCATATCAGGTATCAAGGCCATGTCGTTAACTACCCTGGTGACACATCAAAATTTTTTTGATGATACATTGCTACTGACTTTGGCTTCTGTGGTTGAGGCAAGAAGGATTAAAAATATTATCATAATGTATGAAGAAGCAGCTAGACAGAAAGTGAATTTTGATAAGAGCAAACTTTGTTTCATCAATACCCCCATTCCTAGGCAAAACAACATAGCAAGGATCATGGAATGTCAGATTGCATCCCTTCCCACCTCCTATTTAGGTCTTCCCCTATTTAGTAGGTTGGAACAAGGTTTGCAAACCTAAAGCTGATGGGGGGTTAGGATTGAGGAGAGTTGCTCATCTCAATACATCTCTGTTAGCCAAACAAGCATGGTGGTTATTGACTAAGGTCGATAATGAATGGACTGCCATAGTTAGGAGGAAATACCTCCAAGGTGTGAACTTCCTTAATGACAACTTAGCAAGTAGGGGATCTCCTTTTTGGAAGGCAATCCTCATGAGCAGGGATATTGTCAAGAAAGGTCTTAGATGGATTCTAGGAAATGGTTAAACAATAGACTTTTGGAAGGATCGGTGGGTGAGAGCTAAGGAGTTATCCCAGAATTCTTGTTTGGCTAGGATTCAAGAGCATATGGAGTAGTATATTGGGAATAAGGTTGCAAATTACGTGGCAGGATATAAATATCAACAGGTGGAAATAAATTAGGGTACAGGGTTTTGAAGCAGAGTCTGAAGAGCTTTACAACATTTTAACTCAACAAATTATTCCCTCTAGAGAGGATGAAGATCACATTGTTTGGGCTGAGATTGAAAGTGGTGACTTCATAGTTAAGTCTGCCTATAATTTGCTTCTCAATGTGGAAGGTCAAAAATTTCAACCGAGTTTGGTTTGGATCAAAGTCTTAATTCCTAAAATATCCTTTTTTTCATGGCTGGTGATTCAAGGAAAAATCCTCACTATGGACAATATGTTATCCAAAGGTATGGTTATTTCTAACCGTTGCTACATGTGCAGGGCAATATGGGAGACAACCCAACACTTGTTTTTGGAGTGTCCGATAGCGGAGTCCATCCTGGATGAACTTTTCCAAGCCTTTAGGATCTCATGGGTTAAGCCTGCTCTTATAGCTGATCACAATGGGACATAGTCCCTAATTTGCTAATGCATGTTAAATCTAACTAAATATTGATTGTTTATGTGATTTGTATATTTTCAGTCTTAACCATATCAATCCGATATGGTCTCTATCTAAAAATTGTCTCAACATGAGATAGTTCTTGACCTAAGTCAAAACAACTACAAATCTACATCTCGACATCAAACATAGGATTTCACAGTTAGTATCTGTATCACTATGTTTTCCTTGTTTTTAAAATAAAGATAAAAAAATTAAAAGGATGAATTGATATGGAAATATCCAAAGTGAAGCTGATTATTCATTAGTGGTAGTAGAATATATAATATTACAAAGAAATCACGTGGTTACAGTGGTTGTAATAATTTTCCAAACAAGGCCAACCACTGTAACTAACAGATAACAATCTGCTAAACATGGATTGCAACTAACTGCTAGAAGGTAAATGATAACTCTAAAATTCTAATTGAACATCATAACAAATAATAAACCTATTTCCAACATGGGCATACTATGCCTCACGTATTACAAAGTGCAAAAAATAGGAAATAATAATAAAATACTAACTTAGGCTTATAATTAAGCCTAAGGTACAATCATATCCTCAACACTCCTCCCAACCATAGAAGAATTGGACCCCAATGCTCTCAACATATGTGGAAAGTCATGGGCCATATGATGGTGAGTAATCCAACAAACTATATGTGGAAAGTGACTGCAGTGGATGACAAGGTAAGAAGTGGAAGAACCCTATCGAGTGTGATGATTCTTCATATCAAAAACTTGATCTGTAATGACTAGAAGCTAATGATCAGGTACCACTTCTGCTATATGGATGATGATAGGTTTAGGTACCAAAGGAGGATCTTGATATGGTATCTCTGGAAAGCATCACTTATCCAAAGGATGTCAATCTCTTTCTCCAACCTGATATGAGTAAGGACTGTGATCCTTGTGCATCACTTGTTACTGCTCCTAAGTATTCTACAAGTCTTGTGTTATCTTGCCCTAAATGCTATGTCAGTTTTGAATTAAGGAAGTGACCTTAGCTTACTCCTTTGTATGTGCAATGGTGGAAGAGGGCAATGCCAAATGAAAATTCTATGGAGCAAGTTTTTGTGTTTTCTTAAGTGTACCTAGAATGATGCCAATGGAATAGTTGGTATTTTTCTCATGAGTGAGAGTGATGGGTTCCTTAACCACAAGCTTTTGTGATTTTTAATTTTGTGGAAGTGAAGCTTCTTCTTTATCATGAATATTTTACGATGCTTTTTCATTATCTTGTATGGAAATTATGCAAGAAATAAGTGCTTTACCTAATAGCTTACGAACTTGCCTACAACTTAGCATTAAACTTGATGTGGGTGTAGTGCTTTGTATCAAATATGTTTTATCATGTAATTCCAAAGTGTATGTGTTCTTTTTAGCATGATACACTACATTCCTATCAAATTGATAGGGTTTACCAAGCAATAGTCCACAAAAATCCATATTTGTGACATCACATCTTACTTTATCCATAAAATTATCATCAAAATTAAAATACAAGATGTATGCGATGTTAGATGTGGATTCTACATCCTTCCACCCAAGTGCATAGGATTTATGATGTGGCTTTATGAGAAGATTCAACTTCTTGATAATCGACCTCATGATGAGATGCTTCTATGAGCCATTATCTATGATAGAATCCACATAAACTCATGTGGAAGATGGGCTCTAGTGAAAAACAAATGGTCATGACCTCCTTGTGCAAAAACATTCATCATGAGGGTAACTTTGTTTACTTTACACTTTAAAGCTGGATATTCTTCTTTTGTCCTTATAGTCACAATGGGACCATCTTGTGGTTCCTCATATAAAGGTTATACAATTAGGGACTTCTTCATTCTTTCAAAAGTAAAGCATTTAGACTTGATATGATCATGCTTTTTATAAAAATCACAATACATTAAAGAAGAAGTATCTTTAGAGTGATAATAAGAAGAATGTGCTTTAGGAGAAGCAAGAGGAGAAGAAGAATGAGGGAAAGAATGGAAATTGTTTTCATCTTTTATTGATGCTGATTTGTGCCTTTGGAACTGCTATCCTATCAATATTTGTAACAGGCACCAAATTTATCTCTATGAAAATGACATTCTTGAATGCCACATCTAGAGTGATGAAATTTTTGAAATTGATTTCCCTAAAAATATGATCTTGCAATACACAAGTGAACTTGTTAATCAATTTATTTTTTGAATCTTTCACACCAAGAAGCACCCTTAGCCTATTGAATTGAAAAATGTAGTTAGCAACTGATATACTATAGGCTTATCTCAATATATACCACTTGGTCATGAGGTCACTTTGATAGTTTGGTGGGAAAAATGTGTTTTTCAGAATTTGTATCAATTCTTTCCAAGTCATGACAACATTATGGCTCTGTATTTATACAATTAAAATTTTTTCTAAGTCTGTGATTTTTATTGTGGCAAAGGCAACTTGGTCATCTTTAGGAATTTCAGCATAGGCGAACCAAGTTTGCATATATAAAATCCATGTAGACAAGACATCAAAATACCTTGATTTTTCGTACAATTTGACCTCACATTTTGCTTTGTTGTCATTATTGTGATAAATTTTGACATCACCAGGATTCAATTAGACAACAATATCTTTCACTTTATCTGCCAAAATGTCTACTACAATAATAATATTTTCTATATTTATTTTGAGGTCGTCACCCATTTTATTATGTGTATATGCTAGACTATGAGGATTCCAAAATGGTTGCAAGAACTATCTAGGCTCTTAAGAAAAAATTGTAGGTTTTTCTAATGTAGAATTTTCCTAGATTGCAAAATAGGGCTATTCTAGTGCTTGATTGTAAAATTGAGCCCTTTAAAATTATTGAAAAATGGAGGTAAAATTTGTTATTTGTGCAAAAAAATATTGCTCAAATTTGACCAAAAATTTCAAAAATTTACCTCACTATTTTTTGGTGCCAAAATTTGATTTTGAAGTTTTAAAAAATTGGCAAGAATTTTTTTTGAGCGGTAAAAAATAGTTTTTTAATGCGTAGTCAACTACCAGGGCTAGTCAACTTCCTGAATTCAACTATTTGTTGATCAACCACAAAGTGCCACCAATTAGTATGAATTTTTAAGCAACCATTGATCAACCGTGGAGCGCCACCAATCGATGCAAGTTTCCAAGATGGCCTCAAGCAAACCGCCAACATCACTGACACCCATAACACTCCACCAACTAACATAGGCCTGCATGAAGTGAGGCCTAACATGACCACTGTAATGTGGTCACTACCTTACATGTACATTTGCACTTTTTATTCCTCTTCAGCTCTTCATAGGGCCAATGTGGGATTATTAATCCCAATAATTTTTAAACCCCACAATTTTTTTTAAACCTTGTGGTTTCTTGCCCATCGAAAGTCCACAATAGTCAAAATCTTGCAGGAATGTTCATCAACAACCGAATTTTAGAATTGTTCATCGAGATCAATCACTTTGTTGGAAAACATATTGGGCACTGGCCAAAAATTTGAAATCATTGTCTAAAACCTCATGAACCTCTTGAATCCTACTAATAATAAGTCTACATGATTGAAACACATCAAATATTCCCAAAAATGGATACAAAGGTTGGAAAATGATAAGGCCTCATCAGATCATACAAGCAATTGTCAAAAATGGTGGAAAACCATCGTGACACACCTCAAGATACTAAGAACTAGCTAGAATGGTCATCAAATGTTGGACAATGTCAGGCAACAGGAAAGTTTTGTCGAGAAATATGAAAATGTTGTCAGGCCTCATTGGATCGACAATTTTTTTTGAAAACTCAATGTGAAAATAAAAACATGTTCACCACTAGAATAATGCCATGTGGGGGCCTCTTTTTAATGGATATGATGATTTCATGTGCGTTTCACCTTGCCACATGTATATTTTTTATTGTTAGAGTCTCTCTTCACCCTAATATTGGAATTTGATCTCATGTTCATGTTTCTACATAGCATATTGGAGTTATTCTAGAATTTGTTGAGTGCAAATAGGAGATAAGTTAGTATGTGTTGTGTTAAGTCAAAGCTATGTTAGGGATTTTTGGTTACAATAATAAGATTGAGACACCTATGATTGTGCTATGTTCTATTTTTATTTCATCACTATATATTGTAATCAAATGCAAGCATTTCAATATATTGAGATATACTTCTCATTTTGGTATCAGAGTAGCATTGAATATCTCGTGCTAGGATCAAAACCTATGTTGTGTTTGAGAAGGCATAGAGCTGCATGTACAGACAAATCAACCACATAGATAGATCTGTGAAGAAGGCCATGTTGTGTAGACTTGGTTATTTGCTATAGATTTGAGGAAGCCTATGCAAAGACATGTTGAGGAAGATGTCCTGTGAAGATCACAAGGAGACATTGCGTAGATGTAGTGTTGTCATGTGCTGACTCTGCGTAGATATGATGCACTAGATTTCATGATCTGCATATGGAGTTTGTTGTTTAAAAAAAAAACTATATGTTGAAATGTATGTTCAATTTGCACTTTGAGGAGAATGAAAAACTACATGTAAGGAAAATATGTGATTCATGCTGGAGAAAAGACCCCCCCTATGCATTTTAATTGGATGCAGAAGTTAACAGCATGTGCGCTAAAGAGGTTAACAACTGGGAGATTAATTATGAGGAGCAGTATTGTAGATTGATCATGGAGAAAGGTGAAATTGCACATCATTATATTTGCCACAATTTGGAGATAGAATATATTTAAAATAAAAAATGTGGATGCTACGTTGACGCACAAGCACAGTTGACATGATACATTTGGAGAAGGATCTGAGTTATTTTTTTTCTAAATGTGGTATGCAGTAAGTATTTCTATTTGGAAATAATTGTAAATGTTGTTTTCTAAGCTTGTGTTGAATGAGAGCACATCGTTAAATACCATCTGGATACCTTGTGAGCAAAGAGATTGAGAAAAATTATCACTACGCTATGATTCACAATTTGAATCACGTAGGGCCATCATGAAGACAATCAAAGCCATGTTAGGATCTTGTGACGTAGAGAGGTAATGCCAAGATCGTGACCTATGCATTGTAATCAACATGAGTGAGAACAAAGGAAATCATGAGTTACTATTGATAATTCACATCATGGTTGCACATTGTTCAAAATATAGTTGCATGTCAATCAAATATTTACTACAAGTGTGGAGGCCATCGCAGCATATATGCATTTCATTTAAAAAAATAGTGTTTGTTCTATTTTTTGGTTATTATATCATTCAAAACAAAAAAAAGGAGGTTTGGTGCTTCACAGACATCGTGAATTGTGTAGCTTGTGGTGATTTTTTGTTAATTTATCATTGTATCTTTGAATAGCTAAAGGTGAATTATTTTTTGTGACGTATTGTCCTGCGTATCATCAAATGAGAACCAAAAATTTGTTGTGAAGTCTTGTCCTACACATAATCTAACAAGGAGCCTTAGAGATCTTGTGCTACAGAGGAGCCTGTTGTGTGGATTTCCTACACTGAGAGATGACTAACCTAGACTGACATAAGGTAAACAATATTGCAAACACAATTTGAGTCATAGAGAGTTAGTTGTTTTTCTTGCAAGTAAGACAAAAAGTTGTTTATTGTTTGGTACAAATTTGACAAGGAGAGACATTATTTGGTAAGTCACATTACTTCCTGGAGGAGGATATGTTCCTTGGTGAGTTGCAGGTCTATTGAATAATAGCAAGTAGAGAGGTATTATTCATCTATTTTCCAAGTTTTTGCTCATAAGCATTAATAGTTACCAATAACAATCTTCCCATTATTGAATTTAATGGGTTAGATTATGAGTATTGGTCTATCAAAATAAAGACATTACTCATAGGCAAAGGGTTATGGGACATTGTAGAAGAAGGATACACTTAACCTGATGATTGGAACATGTTGAGTGCAACTGATAAGACTGCTAAGAAGGATGCCCAAAAGAAAAAATAATTTTCTCTCTACCATCTCCAAGCAGCCTTGGAGAAAAGCATCTTTCCAAGGATTACTTCTTGTTTAACATCCCTAGAAGCATGGAAAGCCTTGCAAGATAGCTATCAAGGGAGAAATCAAGTGAAGCAAGTGAGGCTTCAAACCTTGAAAAGAGATTTTTAAAATCTCAAAATGCAAGATAATAAAAGAGTAGGTGATTATTGTGTGAGAGTGAAAGCAATTGTAAATAAAATGGAGACACTTGGTGAAGACATAAAAAATGAAGTGGTTGTGAAGAAAGTGTTGAGAACACTTCTTCATAAATGGAATCATATTACTATTATTATTTAAGAATCTAAATATTTGTCTACTCTAACTTTTAATGCACTAATTGGTTCTTTGATGTCCCATGAAGAGAGACTCCAAAGTTCTACATCATCTAGCTTTGGAGGTGATGATAAAGCATTCTCATCCAAGGAAGGTGATACTTTTGGAAATGCACAAGGAAGAGGAAAATGAAGAGGACAAGGTAGAGGAAGAGCAAGAGGAAGAGGTATATCAATAGATGGCTACCAAGGCAAAGGAAAAGGAAGAGGAGGTGACAAATCAAACAAGTTTTGTTTTCATTGTGGAAATCTTGGTCACTTTGCTAGATATTATAGACTTAAGGCTTCTCAAGAAGGAGAAGTAATAATTATGGAAACTATGGAGAAGAGGAAGGAGCTTCTTCAAATTTTTTCCTCACATATGGAAAATCAGATCAAAATATTAATGAAACTTGGATTTTGGATACTGGTTGCTCAAATCATATGAGTGGCAAAGAAGAGTTATTTGCTACAATGGATTCCACATACAAGTCCAAGATCAAATTGGGAGATGACAAGGAACTACAAGTTTAAGGTATTGGAGCCATGGAGGTTCCAAAAAAATAAGGCACAAAGAAGGTGAACAATATCTATTACACTCCTAAACTCCAACATAATTTGCTTACTGTTGGACAAATAATGGAATAGAACTATAAACTTGTTTTTGAATATGGAAAATGTGTAATTTTTGACAAAAAAAAATTGTAATAGAGTTTTCACAAATGAATAGGTTATTTCCTCTTAAGTTTAGGGAACAAGGAGGTGCTCAACTTGCTAGTGTGGCCATAGAAAATTCAAGTGTGCTTTGGCACTTGAGATATGGTCATCTTAACTTTGCAAGATTGAAGTTATTGACTTCACAAGCTATGATGTGTGGATTACCAAAAGTTGAAGAGCACAAGGAGGTGTTTGAAGGATGTGTTTTGGGAAAGCACTCAAGAACAAAGTTTCCAAGAGGAAAATCATGGAGAGCAAGCCATCCACTACAATTTGTACATTCGTATATTTGTGGTCCAATGCATACCAAAATCTTGGGTAACAATTCTTACTTTCTCACTTTCATTGATGATTTCTCTAGAATGTGTTGGATTTATTTTTTGAAAACTAAATATGAAGCTTTTGAATTTTTCAAGGATTTCAAAAATAATGTAGAGAATAAAAGTGAGTATGTTATAAAAATATTAAGGACTGATAGAAGAGGGAATTTTTGTTCAAATGCATTTCTTAAATATTGTAAATATTGTGGGATCAAAATTTAATTAAATACTACCTACACCCCACAAAAAAATGGTGCGACAGAAAGGAAGAACCACACTATTGTACAAATAGCTATATCAATACTTCAAACAAATAAACTTAGTAACATGTATTGGGTTGATGATGTTAGGATAAGTGTTTACATTTTGAATAGGAGTCCCACTTCTAGTTTAGATGGGATAACTCAATATGAGGGATGCTATGGAAAAAATCCAAATGTAAAGCACTTCAAAGTTCTTGGTTGTCTTTCATATGCACACATTCTTGATGAGATAAGAAAGAAACTTAATCCCAAAATTCAATAATGTATTTTCATTGGGTATTGTGAGTCTTCAAAGGCATATAGAATCTACAATCCAAAAACCCACAAAGTTGTCATCTCAAGAGATGTAATTTTTGATTAAGGGGGAGTATGGAATCATCAAAAAAAAAAATTATGATGGATATAAAGATGCAAGCTCCTCTCAAATACAGCCCATTAACAAAAACAACACTAGAAATAATCCTCCAAGTCCAAAGAAGAGTTCTACTCCAAGTACAACAAGTGCTACTCCAAGTTTTTCTCCACAAAGATCAACAAGTTCTTCTCCAATGCCAATGGATGAAGATACACCACCAAGAGGTAAGAGAACACTTCAGTACCATCCTTATTTTCAAATGATGGACAAGAATTTTCAAAGAAGGTACACTAGAAGCCAAGCTAGTGAAATGAATGAAGTCTTGAAAAGACTTAAAAATCTGCACATGTATGGTGATGAAGACTCTCAATAGCCTAAGGGAGATGTTATAAATTATGCTTTAATGACTAGTGTAGAGCTAGAACCATATAGTTATGAAAAATCATGTAATCATGATGTATGGCAACCAACCATGAAAGAGGAAATGACCTCAATAAAAAAGAATGATACATGGGAGCTAGTGGAGCTTCCTAAGGGAAAGAAATGTGTTGGATGTAAATGGATCTATAAGACCAAGTTCAATTCTTATGGGAGAATTTAAAGACACAAGGTAAGGCTAGTAGCAAAAGGGTTTACTCAAAAGTATGGGATTGATTATGAGAAAACTTTGCTCGTGTTGCTAGATAAGAGACTATCAGACTAGTACTTTCCTTGGCTTCTCACAAAGGGTGGAACATTCAAAACATGGATGTTAAGTGTGAATTTCTCAATAGGTACTTGAAATAAGAGGTTTTTGTACAACAACCTGAAGGATTTGAAGAACAAGGTAAGGAGAACCTTGTCTACAAATTGAAGAAAGCATTGTATGGACTAAAGCAAGCACCAAGGGCATGGTACTCACACATTGATGGCTACTTTCAAAAGTATGGATTCACTAGGAGCAAAAGTTAACATAATATCTACTACATTAAATAAGGTAAATACATCCTCATTGTGTGATTATATATGGATGATCTAATATTCATGGGTAGTACTGATAAAATGAATGAGGAGTTCAAACACTCCATGATGAAAGAATTTTAAATGAAGGATCTAGGTTTGATGCATTACTTCCTAGGCATGGAGGTACATCAAAAAAGAAATGAGATCTTCATATGTCAACATAAATATGATTATGGCATGATAAAGAAGTTTTCTATGGAGTAATGCAAGTCTATTGCAACTCCAATAGGTCATGGGATACAATTAAGCAAAGAATATGGAGCACCAAAAGTTGACAAGACCACTTACAGGAGCATGGTTGGGAGTCTAATGTTCCTCACCAACACATGGAAAAATATTCAATATGTTGTTTTCCAAGTATCAAGGTATATGGTTTTGGAAATTTTGAGTCCATGGAGTTGTCATTGATGCCAAGAAGTGAACCACCGGTGATGTCAAAAGGTCAAATAAGCAATATCATAGGTTGATGAAAAAGGGCTTCATAATATTCTTTTTAATATTATGTGAAGCAAAAAAAAGGTATTATTAAAAACCATAATGGGTAAAGATAAAAGGTTTTGATTAAAACCTAAGAAAGCTTTTTATAAATATAAGATATTTAAATATTAATTTATAAAATTTAAATTCTAAAGAATTTAAATGATTTATAAATTAAAATATTTAAATACAAAAAACCTTAGCGTCGACCTCCATAAACACACCTCTGCCTATGTACATGGAACGATGGCACAATGTATTTATACCTTAGCCAAAGCATTGGAAAATTCAT
Source organism: Wollemia nobilis (assembly GCA_028583015.1). Lineage (NCBI taxonomy): Eukaryota > Viridiplantae > Streptophyta > Pinopsida > Araucariales > Araucariaceae > Wollemia > Wollemia nobilis. Next base: position 16,489,797 of record JAQPPZ010002979.1, read on the forward strand.
TCGAAAAATCCTTTGTAATATTCAGTGCAAAACTCGTACGAATTCCATTTGGAGAAGCACCTTCGAAGCGCTACATGGAGCAAGGAGATGTGGTGGAGAAATGATCCAAAAGGCTCTAAAGGGCAGTGAAGGCATAAGTTTTATATTGCATCTTATTGGAGGAAGGTGAGCGGCTCACATGGTGTGGAATCCACGACCAAGGTGCTGCAGCGATAGTGGTGCAAGTTTGAATCCCGCAATTTGCAGAGAGGGCAAAAAAAAGTTTTTATAATTTTATCTTTAATTATTGCTTTTTCCAAAGTTGTGTGGAGGGATAAGGTGTAAATAAATTATTTTATTCACCTAAGTGGTAAATAGTGAATGTTGCTAGGGTAACATTGTTTGTACCTTAGGAAAGAGAAATTGATTTATTGCATTTAGTAATAAATGAATTATTTAATTTAAATGAAATATTCAGAAAGGAGTTATAAGTAGAAGTTGTGTTATATTTTAAAGGGGATTTTTGATGAAATTTATGATGTTGAAATTTATTGTTGAGATGGAGCAATAAGGTGTATTTGGATTTTAATTTATCTTTGTGATTAAGGTAAATTTGAAGAACACAAGCTTATACTGAGAGGGGGGGGTGAACAGTATAAGACCTCTTTTTACTTTTTCCTTTATACTTCAAAACAGTAAAGCAATATACCCAAAGCAATATCAAAACAATGCACAATATCATCCACAAAGTGACACCAATTTTAACGTGGTTCACCCAGAATTCCTAGGCTACATCCACAAAAATTTTCTCTAAAAGTTATCTCAAAGTTCTTTGGGAAACCTTCCCAATTACAATGTTTATGAGCCTCAGCCCAAAGGAGACACCTTCCCCCAATCTGAATTTATGAGCCTCTGCCCAAAGGAGATACCTTCCCCTCTGCTCTGGAAATGATACCTTAGAAGATCAACTGCTTCTACCTCTTGCCAACACATGGAAATCCTTTCCATCGAAGACCTCCTGTCCTCAATTCTTAGCCTAAGAGACCTCTGCCTTCTATGATCACATCCACAGTAGCTCAGCTACCTGTACCAAACATAGTTAGTCGGTCTAGTACAAGTCTTCCTCTGTCTGTCAGATCTGTCCAACTCTATGAACAAATCAATCCTCTGCACACAAGCCTTCTCAAAGACTTGCCAAAATTGTCCTCAGGTTCTTCTCAAAGAACCAATACACCTCTGTCCTCAAGTTCTCTAATAGAACTCTCAAAAACTCAGCTCACAAGTCCTTTTCTAGGACCTACCCAAATCTGCTCACAAGTCCCCACCGAAACCTGTCCAAATTTGCTTACAAGTCCCCATCGGAACCTATCCAAATTTGCTTACAAGTCCCCACTGGAACCTATCCAAAACCTCAGCAAGATCACCAAGAAAAAATTTCTTAGTATGAACTCACAAAGAGAATTGTTAGAGACCCAATGTGATTCATAAACCTCATAGAAGCATAAAGAGAATTGTTAGAGACTCAATATGTTATATACTTAACTCCAAATATCAATCTCAAATCTCCTAGAAACATAAAGAGAATTGTTAGAGACCCAATATGTTTTAACTCCCAATCTCAAACTCAACTCAATCTCAACTCAAACTCAATATTAAAAGAATAAGATAGATGTAGTATGTTTTTCTCAAGAATATGAAACACAACCCAACAATTGCCAACCATGCAATATCTCATATAACAATGATGCTTATATTATTTTTACCAACAACTAGGGTTTCATCATCTCAATGCAAGTAGCAAGACTTACTAACATAAACTCTAGTGCAAAAATACTTCCTCTTACTCAACCAGAATTATGCATTTACCAAAAATTCATCAAAGACTTTAATGCATAACCAATCTTCAATATCCAGAAAATAATACCTAGTAGACAACCTTTTCACTCCAAACTTAATTTCAGAAAATATACCATAAACCACATACATGGAAGATGTTGCCCATACCTTTACTTTGATGAAGAAGGAGAACTCAAAATCTGTCACAACACTAACTCTCAATTTGCCACCAATTAGAGTTAGCAACTATACAATAATACACAATAATAAAGATCCAAATATAACACCTTATTTCTCCAACTTAGTAAAAACACCAAAGTACAATAACATACAAAGTAAAATCTCTTTACACCTTATTACTCCACATAAACATTAACCATCAATAAACCAATATCAAAATAAAAAATGATACCTTAACCTTATACCTCCCGCACAATCACAACCACCATTCTTTACACACCACGACCAAAAGGAAATTCCCAATTGAAGAGAATCGAACTCGGCACCTCTGCCATCTAGCGCTTTCGCTTAAACGCCATCGCCATTGGGTCACAACTGCCCAACGAAATAAAACACCACTGCCCTCTCTTTTATCTTCCTTTGATGCCAAGAACCTGGAAAACATAAACATCTTCCACAAACCGCATGCAAAAATCCACTACCATCAAGCCAAAAGGTAAGGATGCAGCCCAAGCTCAAATCTGAGTTTGCCAAGCATAGTCTCCAAGACACAGAACAAGCACGATATCAAAGACATCAACAAAGATCAAAAACATAGAGCAAGCTCAACTCGAATATACCAAGCGTTGTTCGAAGGAAATAGAGCAAATGCAAATTGCGGATGCCAAGCACAAATCGAACGAAACAGTGCAAATGCAAATCATGGATGCCAAGCACAAATCGAACGAAACAGTGCAAATGCAAATCATGGATGCCAAGCACAAATCGAACGAAAATAGAGTAGCCACAAATCGTAGATGTCAACATTAATCGGAGGTACTCACTTTTGAAAATCATGCCACCTTATATAGCAATTTTTCCTTCACTGTTTGACGTCGACACTCTTCCAATGATGGCAACAAATCGATGAAAGAATTCTTGTTTCTTCCATCGTTTAAGGGTTGAAAGACCCTTTAATAATAATTAAAATAATAATAATTATTATTTTATTAATAATAAATTAAACTTGGACCTTTGACAAAGGTTTGAGTTAATTTAATTATTAATAATACACATGGACCTTTGCATTAAGTTAAGCTTGGTTTTAATAAAAACCCTTAATGAGTCCAAATGGTTTTAAGAAAAACCTTTAGCCTTGCCACCATGGTTTTAATAAAAACCCTTTATTCTTGACATCACACTCTTTTGAAATAAACACAAAAAAATGCCTTTTGACATCAATGACAACTTATACATTTGAGCAAAGGCAATGTACCCAAGGTACCCAAAATTGCCAACAATCTCCCCCTTTGTCATTGATGGCAAACCTTTACTGAAAACATTTCTCAAGAGCCAAAACTGAAACCAACTGAAACCAACCGTGCTAACAACTAAGAATATTTCTTTGAAGTTTTGCTCCCCCTGACTTGAAGCTTTCCTCTTCACTTGAAGCTCTCCCCCTTACTTATATCTCTCCCCCTTTGTCATCAATGGCAAAGGGCCACCTTTGGGGCTCAATACTAAGAATTAGCCTCTTAGCTTAGTCCCTCCCCCACATCCTGATGAGGTGATTAATTCTGGGGTGGGAGTAAAACTCCCATTAGGCACTGATCATCATCAGCATCTATAACTTCCTTGTCGGGCCTTCTCTTGAATTCTTTGTCCATATTCTTGTTCTTGTCACTCTTTTTGTTCTCATCCCTATTCTTATCCATGCCTTGATCCTTGGACCTGATCATGCCACTGTTCCTATTCCTGTATTCTAGAATTTTAGCTCTACACTGTCTGACTGTGTGACCTTCATTGTTGCACTTATAACAAGTAACAATGTTATTTCTTTTAGGCATACCTATTCTTTGAATCCACTAGTTTTGACCAAACCTGTTCTGACCAAACCTATTCTGACCAAACCTGTTTTGATCAAACCTGTTCTTGATATTTGCCTTGCAATAAACTGTCTTATGCCCAAACTGTTGACAAGAGTAGCAATACCCTTGAAAGAAATTACCACCTCTAAAACTGTCATTTACCTTCTTCACTTGAGCCATGCAATGTGAAGCTATGTGACCAAACCTGTGACAAGCAAAACATCTGCCTTGAAACTTTCCTTTATTTGACCTCTTAGGCTCTGAAAACTTCTTCTTCTCATTCTGAATTCTGTTTTCTATTTTCTATTTTTGTGCATCTATCAATCAAGGACTCATGATCTGAAATACTTTCCTCATCAGAACTCTCTTCCTTTTGGAGTCTCTTACCATACTCTCCTACTTGTTCCTTGTGAGGTTTAACAAAACCAAGGCATGTTTTATCTGTTGTCTTTCTTTGTCCTTTGATGAGAGACTTAACCTTTTTGGAGCTATCTTGGAACCTGTGAAGCTTATCCTTGTACCCTTTAGTTTCCTCTTTCAAAGAAGCCATTTTCTGTTCTAACTCACTATACTCAAGAACCTTAGACTCTAACTCATCCTTGAGTTCTTGTGTCTTAACTATAGAGAAGTCAAGACTTTCTATAAGATCATCTCTCTCCATACAACATTCATCTAACTTATCCTTGAGTCTAGCATTCTTCTTTCTTTCCTTTTTCAAAGCACTAAGATCACTAATAAGTTCACCTTTAAGATCTACTTCACCTTCCTCTATATGTTTGATTTTAGAATCATCAAAGCATTTTTCAGATTTCTTATCACTAGAGGTGCTACCCTTTTCAAAAACCATACATGCATCTTCCTTATAGTTTTTTGAAGCATCCTCATACATACTAGAAACCAAATAATTATTTGTGCAATCATCCTCAAGGTGACCAAAATTTCCACATCTAAGACATTTCATGATAATGAATCTATGTTTTGGTTCTTCCTCTTTTTTTTATATGAACATCTCATTTTCATTATCACTTGAAGAACTTTCACTATCACTACTAGAAAACTTACTTGCTTTGTCTAGGTAGAAACTCTTCTTGTGTTTGTGAGAATACCTTTTTCCTTGATTGTTGTGCTCATCTTTATTTTTCCTATGATGCTTGTGCTTTTCAGAATCCTTGCTCTTATAGTCCTATTTATCTTCATCACTTTCATCCTTGGCAACAGTACAATCAGTAGCATAATGACCAAACTTTCCACAATTGAAACATCTTACATTTTTCATATTTTTGTGCTTTCTAGAGAACTTGCCTTTCTTGCTGTAATATGCCTCTTCATCACTAGAAGACTCATCACTCTCTTGAAACTATTTACCTTTGGATTTCTTGGTAGCCTTGAACGCTACCTCCTTCTTGACATCAACTTTCACTTGATTTCTCAACTCAAATGCTACAAGTATACTATGGAGCTCATCCTTTTTCAACTTATCCAAATATTTAGCTTCCTCAATAGCAGAAATATTTTCACTAAATCTATTAGGAAGAGATCTTAAAATCTTATCACAAACATCATTTTCAGCAAGCTCAAGACCTAAGTCTTTCATGGAGTTAACAACCTCATCCATTTGAAGCATGTAGTCACTAATATTTTCATCATCATTCATCTTGAGTTGTTCAAACATACCTTTGAAGTGTCTCAACTTGGCCTTTCTGACATTTGTATCACCTGTATTAACCACCTTCAACTGATTCCACATTTCACTAGTCGTCTTGCAGGTGAATTACTTTGGTGAGATCTCGCTTTCGTAAGCCTTTCAAGATTGCATTCATTGCTTTTGAATTGTTGTGATGTAGGAGCCTTTCTTCTTTAGTATTAGGACCAAGTTTAGGAATAGTGTACTCATCTTCAATCACTTCCCAAACCTCATTCCCAAGTGCCATTATATGAACCTTCATCCTTGCACTCCAAAGACAAAAATCTGACCCATCAAGAATAGGTGTTGCATTGCCACTTGAATGATCCATTGTGTTCTTTACTAGCTTTTCTTTCAAGCTGTTAAAATTTTCGAAGGCACCCGCTCTGATACCAATTGAAGAACACAAGCTTATACTGAGAGGGGGGTGTGAAAAGTATAAGACCTATTTTTACTTTTTCCTTTATACTTCAAAATAGTAAAGCAATATAGCCAAAGCAATATCAAAACAATGCACAATATCATCCACAAAGTGACACCAATTTTAACGTGGTTCACCCAGAATGCCTGGGCTACGTCCACAAAAATTTTCTCTAAAATTTATCTCAAAGTTCTTTGGGAAACCTTCCCAATTACAATGTTTATGAGCCTCAGCCCAAAGGAGATACCTTCCACCAATATGAATTTATGAGCCTCTACTCAAAGGATATACCTTCCCCTCTGCTCTGGAAATGATCCCTTAGAAGATCAACTGCCTCTACCTCTTGCCAGCACATGGAACTCCTTTCCATCGAAGACCTCCTGTCCTCAATGCTTAGCCTTAGAGACCTCTGCCTTCTATGATCACATCCACAACAGCTCAGCTACCTGTACCAAACATAGTTAGTCGGTCTAGTACAAGTCTTCCTCTGTCTGTCAGATCTATCCAACTCTATGAACAAATCAATCCTCTACACACAAGCCTTCTCAAAGACTTGCCAAAACTGTCCTCAGGTTCTTCTCAAAGAACCAATACACCTCTGTCCTCAAGTTCTCTAATAGAACTCTCAAAAACTTAGCTCACAAGTCCTCTGCTAGGACCTGCCCAAATATGCTCAAAAGTCCCCACTGAAACCTGTCCAAATCTACTTACAAGTCCCCACTGGAACCTATCCAAATCTGCTTACAAGTCCCCACTAGAACCTGTACAAAACCTCAGCAAGCTCATCAAGAAAAATTTGCTTAGTATGAAATCACAAAGAGAATTGTTAGAGACCCAATGTGATTCATAAACCTCATAGAAGCATAAAGAGAATTGTTAGAGACTCAATATGTTCTATACTTAACTTCCAATCTCAATCTCAAATCTCATAGAAACATAAATAGAATTGTTAGAGACCCAATATGTTTTATACTTAACTCCCAATCTCAAACTCAACTCAATCTCAACTCAAACTCAATCTTAGAAGAATAAGATAGATGTAGTATGTTTTTCTCAAGAATATGAAACACAACCCAACAATTGCCAACCATGTAATATCTCATATAACAATGATGCTTATATTATTTTTACCAACAACTAGGGTTTCATCATCTCAATGCAAGTAGCAAGACTTACTAACATAAAATCTAGTGCAAAAATGCTTCCTCTTACTCAACCAGAATTATGCATTTACCAAAAATTCATCAAAGACTTTAATGCATAACCAATCTTCAATATCCAGAAAATAATACCTAGTAGACAACCTTTTCACTCCAAACTTAATTTCATAAAATATACCATAAACCACATACATGGAAGAAGTTTCCCATACCTTTACTTTGATGAAGAAGGAGAACTCAAAATCTATCACAACACTAACTCTCAATTTGCCACCAATTAGAGTTAGCAACTATACAATAATACACAATAATAAAGATCCAAATATAACACCTTATTTCTCCAACTTAGTAAAAACACCAAAGTACAATAACATACAAAGTAAAATCTCTTTACACCTTATTACTCCACATAAACATTAACCATCAATAAACCAATATCAAAATAAAAAATGATACCTTAACCTTATACCTCCCGCGCAATCATAGCCACCATTCTTTGCACACCACGACCAAAAGGATCGAAGAGAATCGAACTCGACACCTTTGTCGTCTAGCACTTTCGCTTAAATGCCACCACCGTTGGGTCACATGTTTCCAATGAAATAAAACACCACTGCCTCTCTTTTATCTTCCTTTGACGCCAAGAACCTGGAAAACATAAACGTCTTCCACAAACTGCATGCAACAATCCACTGCCATCAAGCCAAAAGGTAAGGATGCAGCCCAAGCTCAAATCTGAGTTTGCCAAGCACAGTCTCTAAGACATAGAACAAGCACGATATCAAAGACGTCAACGGAAATAAAAAACACATAGCAAGCTCAACTCAAATATACCAAGCACTATTCGAAGGAAATAGAGCAAATGCAAATTGTGGACGCCAAGCGCAAATCAAACGAAACAGTGCAAATGCAAATCACGGATGCCAAGCGCAAATCGAACGAAACAGTGCAAATGCAAATCATGGATGCCAAGCACAAATTGAATGAAAATAGAGTAGCCACAAATCGTAGATGTCAACATTAATCAGAGGTACTCACTTTTGAAAATCATGCCACCTTATATAGCAATTTTTCCTTCACTGTTTGACATCGGCGCTCTTCCAACGATGGCAACAAATCGACGAAAGAATTCTTGTTTCTTTCATCGCTTAAGGGTTGAAAGACCCTTTAATAATAATTAAAATAATAATAATTATTATTTTATTAATAATAAATTAAACTTGGACCTTTGACAAGGGTTTGAGTTAATTTAATTATTAATAATACACATGGACCTTTGCATTAAGTTAATCTTGGTTTTAATAAAAACCCTTAATGAGTCCAAATGGTTTTAAGAAAAACCTTTAGCCTTGCCACCATGGTTTTAATAAAAACCCTTTATTCTTGACATCACACTCTTTTGAAATCAACACAAAAAAATGCATTTTGACATCAATGACAACTTATACATTTGAGCAAAGGCAATGTACCCAAGGTACCCAAAATTGCCAACAAAATTGTGAAAAGTGTTAGGGTAATAATTCTTATCATCTAACCCTTGTAATTGGCAAATAAAGTGGTGATATTTGAGATAGGTGTTGAAGATCATTCTCCATAAAATAAAAAGGTATGGGCATATTCTTCCTTGGTTGAGTTGATTGATTGGTTTTCTAGAAAACAACTTTGGAGTGAAAAGGACTTGATTAGATTTCCTTATTGAGGTGTTGAGCTATATGTGAAGATTAATTTATAAGTATTTTTGAGTTTGTTTTGAATTAATACTTCAAGGTTTTCTAGAATGAAGAGTTGTTGATAAAACCTTGTTTGATAAGCATTGTTGTTGAAGCAATTGATTGAATGAAGAACTTGAACTAGGGTTTGCAAAGATCATAAGTATCATTGTTATGTGAGATTGGTTGATAAGCATTGTTGGAAACATTTTGAGTGAGTATTAATATGCTTGGACTAGGGTTTGTGAGAAAGGATTATTTCATTGAGTGATTGGTTGAGTAGATTTGATTGAGCCTAGTCAAGTGGATGTGTGAAGTGATAGCTCAAGTTCTATGAAAAAAATTATTCTATATTCTAAATTGATTTGAGAAAGTGGTTGAGTGTTGATGAGTGTGAAACATATTGAGTCTCTAACAATTCTCTATATGTTTCTATGATGAGAGAGAGATTGGAAGTGATTGAGAGTTTGTGAATGTGAAGCATATTGATTTTTAACAATTCTTTGTATGTTTCAAAAGAGTGATTGAGCATTGAGGTGAATGTGAAGCATATTGAGTCTCTAACAATTCTCTATATGTTTCTAAAAGGTGATTGAAATTAATTAAGCATTGTGATGAGTGAGAAGCATATTGAGTCTCTAACAATTCTCTTTATGTTTCTATGAGATTGGAAAAGTTCTAGTGTGGACTTGTTGAGAAGATTTAAGGCAAGTCTTAGAGAAGACTTGTGGATAGATATGTGTGAGATTTTGTGGAATCTTACAATATAGATTGAGAGCATATTTGGATAAGTTCTAGTGAGGACTTATTGAGCAAATTTGGATAAGTTCTAGTGAGGACTTGTAGAGCAAATTTGAACAAATTCTAGAGAGGACTTGTGGATAAATTAGTGTGAGATTTTGTGGAAGCGTAGAATGCAAATTTGAGATAAGTATTTGAGAAGACTTGAGAGCATAGTTGATTGATTTATTTTTTCAAACCTTGAGTTAATATTTGGGGTAGATCCAACAGAGTTGATTTGAGATTGAGTCAATATTTTTTTTTAGACTTGAGGACATAGATTGAGGATATATTTGTGCTAGACCGAAGGATTGTGTTTAGTGCAAATCAAAGGAAAAATATTAAGGATAGGTTTGTGCTAGAACAAAGGACTATGTTTAGTGTAGATTTGAGGATAGAGTTTGGTACATATTTGAGGACATGTTTGTGCTAGACCAGAGGCATATATTGAGCATATTTGTGCTAGATCGAAGGACTATGTTTAGTACATATTTGAGACAGAGCTTTGGAGGTGATAGAGTATATAGGATGATAGTCTCCAGTGGATAGATATCCATTAGCTAGGGTAGTAAGGACAAGTGTCTTCAGTGGATAGAGATCCATTAGCTAGAGCAGTGGGGACAACAGTTCTTCTAGAAGATCACCAGTTAGAGCTAAGGAGAAAGGAGTTCTCATATGGATAGAGATCCACAAAATTGGGTATTGGTGTCTCCTTTGGATAGATATCCATAAATATTGTAATAGGGAAAGTATTCCCAGGATATTGATTGAGAAAATTTTAGTGAAATATTTTCTCTATGGAGTAGCCCACATTGAGTGAACCATGTTAAATTGGTGTCTCTATTATGTATGGTGATTTGTGCATTTCTTTGATTACTATTTTTTGATATTGCTATATTTACATTGCATAATATTTATTGGAAAGAAAAGTAAAAAGTGGTCTTATATTGTTCACCCCCCTCTCAGTATAAGCTTGTATTCTTAAATTGGTATCAGAGCAAGTTCCTTCAGAAGAGTTTAATAGCTTGAATAAAAATATTTCAATAACACAATGGATTCTAAGAATGTGTCCTTAGTTAATTGAACACCAATTTTTTATGGAAGTGATTATATATTGGAGTATGAGAATGAAGGTTCACTTGATGGCACTTGACAATAAAATTTGGGAAGTAATTGAAAATGGATATATACCACCAGCTAATCCACCTACATATAAAGAAGGTAAGCTTATACAACATTATAATTCAAAATCAATGAATGCAATTTTTAGAGGTTTGCATAGAATAGAATCAATAAAAGTTTTGCATTGCAAATATGCAAAAGGAATTTGGGATAAGTTGCAAAGCATATATGAAGGAGATAAAAGTTTCAAAAATATAAAGATACAAAATCTCAAAGGACAATTTGAAGAATTAAGAATGAAGAATGAGGAATACATTAGTTCTTATCTACTTCGGGTAGATGAGGTTTTTAATGCTATGCAAGGACTTGGACTTAATGTGGATGAATCAAATGTTTGTGATAAGATCTTAAGGTCTCTTCCAACAAGGTTTAGTGAAAATATTTTAGCTATAGAAGAAACAAAGGATGGTGATTATTTGACAAGAGATATGTTGCTTGGTATTCTTACAAATTTTGAGTTAAGAACAAAAAAATCTAATCCACAGAAGAAATAAACCTTCAAATCATTTAAGAAGACAAAGGGTAAGAAGTCAAAATTGAGCAATGAGTCATCCAATGATGAAGAAGCAAATTATGGTAGGAGGAATAAGGATTCAAGAATATTCAAAGATGCAAAATCTATTAGATATTTCAATTGTGGAAAATATTGTCACTATGCAACTAATTGTCAAGAAGCTAAAAATAACAATGATGAAGAAAATAGGATCACAAGAATAGGAAATCAAAAAAATATAGGTACCAAAAGAAAAGCAAGGATGGTCAAAGAAGATAAGGGAAGAAGTTCTTTCAAATACAAAAGAGGAGCTACTATGTAGAAAATGCAAGTAAGTACTCAAGTGATAGTGATGCTAGTTTTTCAAATAATGATAGAGATGAAGTCCTATTTATGATTGAAGAAAAAGAAGAAGTCAAGAAAATGTCACCAATAATTCTCAAGTGTTTTAGATGTGGTAACTTTGGACATATTGAAGATAGTTGTACAAGGAATGGTTATAGTTTCAGTGATGATGAATATGAGGATGCACTTGAAGGACCAAAAGAAAATATTCTAATGGCACTAGAAGAAGAAGAAGGTGATCCTATAGTAGACAAGTCAAAAGAAAATGAAGATGTAGACAAAGGCAAACAAATAGAGGAAGAATCAAATAAAGAAGGATTTTATCTTAAGGCAGAACTTATTTTTGCTCTTGACACAGTAAAGAAGGTAAGAAAGCAAAAATCTAAAATTGAGTTTCAGTTTCAAGAATACGATGAAGAGAGAAGAAATCTTATAGAGTATCTAAGTAAGTCAATGACTAAGACAAATAATTTCAAGGATAATTTAGAAGCAAAGGTCTTAGATTGTGAAATTTTAGAACAAGAAGTAGCTCTACTAAGGAAATATTCAAAAAAATCCAAGGATAAGCTACACAAGTTTGGAAAGAGTTCAAAGATTGTGGATAAGATGATCAAGGTAAAAAGAAGGCAAAAAAATAAAAAAGGTCTTGGTTTTGAACAAGCTCAAAAGAAATAAGAAGAAAAGTGAACCTCAAGTTCTGAAGAAGAATAAACTTCAAAAGAATTAACTTTAGAAGAAGACAGTGTAAGAGAAAGTGAGACTTCTAAGGATGAGTTGGACAATAGAAAGTTCAACAAGGAAAGGAACAATGAACATAGGAGAAATAGATGGAACAACAATCAGAATAGGTTAAATAAGACTAAGAGACCAGTGAGGTCAAGACAAGGAAATTTCAATGGAAGGTGTTTCTCATGTCAGGTTTGCACACATGGCTTCACAATGCAGGACACATGAAAGACAATTAAATGGGAATTTAAAAAATAGGAAGCTTTTCCATGGGTATTGCTGCTCATGCAATTGGTTTGATCACAAGGCAATGAATTATAGGGTTCATGATAGAAAGAGATATGGCTTCACTAGGAGAAATCCTAAGATATTTGGACCTCCAAGTAATAATAACATTAAGTGTTATAAGTGCAATAATGATGGACACACAACAAAGTGGTGTAGAGCAGACATTCCAGAACCAAGCATGAATATGAACAGGAATAGAAATAGAAATAGGAACAGGAATACAAATATAAATAAGAACAAGAATAAGAATATGGGTATGAACAAGAATAAGAACATGGACATGGACAGGAATAGTCAAAGGGATCAAAAGGATCATATGAGAAGTAAATCAGATAAAGGTAAATACCAGTGCTTGCTAGGAGCAGAAATACTCACACCCCAAAATTAACCACCTCAAGAGGAGGTGAGGGAGGGGCTAAGCTAAGAGACTCATTCTTAGCCCCAAGCCCCAAATGTGACCCTTTTCCATTGATTTCAAAGGATAAGACATTAGATTAAGGGGGAGTAAACTATGTTTGAAAGAAAGCATTCAGTCAAGAGGAGCAGTTTTCCAGGAGAAGCAAAATGGAAAGGTCAAAGAAGTGGTAAAAAGTTATTGGGTTGCCATAAATGACAAAGGGGGAGATTTTTGGACATTTTGAGTCCATGGAGTTGTCATTGATGTCAAGGCATGAATTTGTCATTGATACCAAGAAGTGAACCACCAGTGATGTCAAAAGATCAAAATAAGCAATGTCAGAGGTTGATGAAAAAGGGCTTCATAACATTTTTTTAATATTATGTGAAACAAAAACAAGGTTTTATTAAAAACCATAATGGGCAAAAAAAAAAAGGTTTTGATTAAAACCTAAGAAATATTTTTATAAAGCTAAAATATTTAAATATTAATTTATAAAATTTAAATTCTAAATAATTTAAATGATTTATAAATTAATATTTTAAATGCAAAAAACCTTAGCGTCGACCTCCATAAAATCACCTTCACCGATGTACATGTAATGACGACACAATGTATTTATACCTTAGTCAAAGCATTGGAAAATTCATTCGAAACATCCTTTGCAATATTCGGTGTAAGACTCATGCAAATTTCGTTTGAAGAAGCACCTTTGAAGTGCTACGTGGAGCAAGGAGACATGGTGGAGAAATGAGCCAAAAGGCTCTAAAGGACAGCAAAGGTATAATATGTATATTGCACCTTAGTGGATCAAGGTGAGCGCTTGGATCACATGATGTGGAAGCCACAGCCAAGGCGCTACAATGGCAGTGGTGCAAGTTCGAATCCCAAAATTCATAGAGAGGGCAGAAAAAGGTTTTTATAATTGTATCTTTAATTATTGCTTTTGCCAAAGTTGTGTGGAGGGATAAGGTGTAAATAAATTATTTTATTTACCTAAGTGGTAAATAGTGAATGTTGCTAGGGTAACATTGTTTATACCTTAGGAAAGAGAAATTGATTTATTGCATTTAGTAATAAAATGAATTATTTAATTTAAATGCAATATTGAGAAAGGAGTTATAAGTAGAAGTTGTGTTATATTTTAAAGGGGATTTTTTATGAAATTTATGATGTTGAAATTTATTGTTGAGATGGAGCAATAAGGTGTATTTGGATTTTAATTTATCTTTGTGATTAAGGTAAATTGTGAAAATTGTTAGGGTGATAATTATTATCATCTAACCCTTATACTTGGAAAATAAAGTGGTGATATTTGAGATAGGTGTTGAAGATCATTCTCCATAAAATAAAAAGGTATGGGCATATTCTTCCTTGGTTGAGTTGATTGATTGGTTTTCTGGAAAATAACTTTGGAGTGAAAAGGACTTGATTAGGTTTCCTTATTGAGTTGTTGAGCTATATGTGAAGATTTTTTTATAAGAATTGTTGAGTGTGTTTTGAATTAATGCTTCAAGGTTTTTTGGAATGAAGAGTTGTTGATAAAACCTTGTTTTATAAGCATTTTTTTTTAATCCATTGATTGAGTGAAGAACTTGAACTAGGGTTTGCAAAGATCATAAGTATCATTGTTATGTGAGATTGGTTGATAAGCATTATTGGAAATATTTTGAGTGAGTATTCATATGCTTGGACTAGGGTTTGTGAGAAAGGATTATTTCATTGAGTGATTGGTTGAGTAGATTTGGTTAAGCCTAATAAAGTGGATGTGTGAAGTGATAGCTCAAGTTCTATGAAATAAATTATTTTATATTTCGAATTGATTTGAGAAAGTGGTTGAGTGTTGATGAGTGTGAAACATATTGAGTCTCTAACAATTCTCTATATGTTTCTATTATGAGAGAGAGATTGGAAGTGATTGATAGTTTGTGAATGTGAAGCATATTGAGTCTAACAATTCTCTGTATGTTTCAAAAGAGTTATTGAAAGTGATTGAGAGTTTTTGAATGTGAAGCATATTGAGTCTCTAACAATTCTCTGTATGTTTCAAAAGAGTGATTGAAAGTGATTGAGGATTGAGGTGAATGTGAATCATATTGAGTCTCTAACAATTCTCTATATGTTTCTAAAAGGTGATTGCAAGTAATTAAGCATCGTGATGAGTGAGAAGCATATTGAGTCTCTAACAATTCTCTTTATGTTTTTATGAGATTGGATAAGTTCTAGTATGGACTTGTTGAGAATATTTAAGGCAAGTATTAGATAATACTTGTGGACAGATATGTGTGAGATTTTGTGGAAGCTTACAATATAGATTGAGAGCATTTTTGGATAAGTACTAGTGAGGACTTATTGAGCAAATTTGGACAATTTCTAGTGGGGACTTGTAGAGCATATTTGGACAAATTCTAGAGAGGACTTGTGGATAGATTAGTGTGAGCTTTTGTGGAAGCTTACAAGGCAGATTTGAGATAAGTATTTGAGAATACTTGAGAGTATTGTTGATTTATTGATTTGTTCAAACCTTGAGTTAAGGTTTGGGCCAGATCTAGCAAAGTTGATTTGAGATTGAGTCAAGATTTGTGTTAAGGCTTGAGGATAGATATTGAGGACAAATTTGTGCTAGATCGAAGAATTGTGTTTAGTGCATATCAAAGGACATATATTGAGGACAACTTTGTGCTAGACCAAAGGATTATTTTTAGTGTAGATTCGAGTTCAAAGTTTGGTGCATATTTGAGGATAGGTTTGTGCCAAACCAGAGACATAGATTGAGTAAATTTATGCTAGACAAAAAAGACTATATTTAGTATATATTTGAGATAGAGCTTTGGAGGTGATAGAGTATAGAGGATGACAGTATATAGTGGATAGAGATCCATTAGCCAGGGTAGTGAGGACAAGTATATTCAGTGGATAGAGATCCATTAGCTAGAGTAGTGGGGGTAACAGTTCTTCTAGAAGATCACCAGTCAAAGCTAAAGAGAAAGGAGTTCTCTTGTGGATAGAGATCCATGAACTTTATTAGGGGATTGGCGTCTCCTTTGGTTAGATATCTATAAACATTGTAATAGAGAAAGGATTCCCAAGAGATTGATTGAGAAAATTTTAGTGAAAGATTTTCTTCGTGGAGTAGTGATGCATGATATTCTCACAATGACACTGAGAGGGGGGGTGAATCAGTGTAGCTAAAAATTTTGATCTGCAATTCTTAAAACTGAAGCAAAGAGAACTGAAAACAAATAAAGCAGTAAACACAAGAGAGCACACCACAACACACAATGTAACGAGGTTCACCAATTTGGCTACTCCTCAAGAATGACTCGCTTGGACTACGGTCCAAATCCAGCCTTTGCAAAACACCAATTTTACAATCTGTTTACCAGCACCCACTGGAAGGAGCACCAACCCATGATTTATCTGCACCTACAGAAAGGAGCACCAACCCCTATCCAAGCACCAACTTGAATCACAAAAAAGTTAAATCAATGACATACAAATGCCTTCACTATTACAAGACCCTGATTGGTCTCCAATTTAAAACACAGTAATTACTCACTGCTCAGCTTGTTGCTCTCTTACAACACTCTTTTCACCCTCTTACGGTAGCACTTTTCACAATTACAGCAGCAGCAATTTTCTTCACGTAGACCTATTTTTATAGCATGAAAGTCTCTATTTTTAGCTTTCATAAATTTGCATGCAACCCGTAACTGTTTCTTTTTAAAAGATCTCTTTCGCCACTTGTCAACTGTAACTGCTTTTAATATTTCTCATGCGCCACTTGTCAGTTGTATCGCTTTCTAACTGTAACTGCTTTTGTCTAATATAGAGTAGGCCTTTTGTCAAACACGATGCATGTTACGACTCTATTTATGCGACTGTTCGATTTCTCCTTCTACGACTGTTCTTTAAAAAGTTGCATGAATTCTAACTAAAATTGCACCTGTAACTATCGCTTTTACTCCAGTTGACTCTTCTAAAATTGGCTGCATGTTTTTCTTCTACAACTGCCCCTTTAACTATCATTCTATTCTAGTTAACAGTCTGTTATCATGTAGTTGCGACCTGTCACGAAATCGTGACACTTCTGTCTCTTTCTGCCCTTCTCGGCTTTAACACGCGAAAAAATAGCATGTCACGAAATCGTGACATTCTCGGCCTCCTTGCTCTCCTTCTGTCTTGTTGCCGCAAAAATGGAACATGTCGTGAAATCACAACATCTTCGCTGCCTTGTGCCTTTTCTGCCATCTGCCCGCAAAAATGGAACATGTCACGAAATCGTGACATCTTCATTGCCTTGTGCCTTTTTTGCCTTTCGCTCGTGAAAATGGAACATGTCACGAAATCGTGACATCTCTCTCTTCCTTGTGCCTTTTCTTCCTTCCACCCACGAAAATGGAACATGTCACGAAATCGTGACACTTTCGTTGCCTTGTGCCTTTTCTATCTTTGGCCACGAAAACGGAACATGTCACGAAATCGTGACACTTTTTGCTGTCGTACACTCTACTTCGCAAGTCTCAGCGAAATCGGACCATGTCGCGAAATCGTGACATCTTTTTGCCTTAGCACTTTTCTTTGCCTTTCGCCCGTGAAAATCCAACATGTAGCGAAATCGCTACACCTTTTTCCCTTTGCACTTTCTTTTGCTTCGGCCTCCAAAAATCCAACATGTAGCGAAATCGCTACACCTTTTTCCCTTTGCACTTTCTTTTGCTTCGGCCTCCGAAAATCCAACATGTAGCGAAATCGCTACACCTTTTTCCCTTGCACTTCCAACTTTGCTTCGGCCCGCAAAAATCCAACATGTAGCGAAATCGCTACACTTCTGTTCCTTTGCACTTTCTTTTGCTTCGGCCTACGAAAATCCAACATGTAGCGAAATCGCTACACTTCTGTTCCTTGCACTTCCAACTTTGCTTCGGCCCGCGAAACTTCAACATGTAGCGAAATCGCTACACTTTTGTTCCTTGGCACTTTTTCTCTGAACATGTCGCGAAATCGCGACAGTTATCTTCCTTAGCGCTTTTTCTCCGAACATGTCACGAAATCATGATAGTTTTTCTACTTGCTTTCTTTTCTGCCAATATGTCACGAAATCGTGACAACTTTCTCACTTGCCTTCTTTGCTTCCAACATGTCGCGAAATCATGACAGTTTTTCTTGCGCCTTCTCTCTCCTCGTCCATGTCACGAAATCATGACAATTTTCTTTGCGCCTTCTCTCTCCTCCGACATGTCATGAAATCATGACGTTTTTCTTTCTGCCTTCTAACTTCTCAACCTGTCGCGATATCACGACAGAAAACATGTCGCGATATCATGACAGTTTTCTTACTTGTCTTTTTCTTTGATTTTCTGGATCTGGGTCACTTCTATTTTCCTAGAATTTCATTGTACATGATCTGACTGATCTCTGAACTCCTATCCACTGCTTCAACTGCATCAACTGATCCTACTTTAACTGCATCAACTGATCTATCTGTCTGTGTTGACAACAATGACAATACTTTTGCTGCACCTTGCTCAACAATCTCCCCCTTTGGAATTGTTGGCAACACTCATGCACTCTCCTGTAATTCTTCTCCCCCTTTGACAATAATACCAAAGGGCTGCTGTAGACTCCCCCTGAGTCTATGCACAACATTCTCAGATACACATTGTTATAGTTAGCAAAAATAATGAATATGAGCAAAACTATAAACATAGGCATAAGTACTCCCCATGAGAATGTGATCCCAATTGATAGTTAGTTCTTTGAAAATGTGACTACTTCCAACTTACTCCGAAGATACTCTAAAACTTCCTTGGGCAATGGTTTTGTGAATATATCTCGCTACTTGCTCTGTAGTTGGAACAAAATCCAATTTGACCTCACCTTCTGCAACTTTATCCTTCAAGAAGTGATACCGGATTGCAATATGTTTGGTTCGAGAATGCATAACCGGATTCTTTGATATGTTTATAGCACTGGTGTTATCACATTTAACTGAAATTGGCTCTTTGAAGTGAATACCAAGATCTTTCAATGTTTGTCTCATCCATAATATCTGAGTACAACATGTTGTTGCTGCAATGTATTCTGCCTCTACTGTGGATAGAGAGACTGATTCTTGTTTCTTGCTGTGCCATGCTACCAGCCTGTCTCCAAGATAAAATGCTCCTCCACTTGGTACTCTTTCTGTCATCAATACATCTTGCCCAATCTGCATCAGAATATGCAATAAGAGTGAAGTCCTTACCTTTTGGGTACCACAACCCATACTCCATAGTACCCTTGAGGTACCTAAAAATCCTCTTTATAGCTGTCACATGAGTCTCTTTGGGACTAGCCTGAAATCTTGCTACCATGCATATCGCTCTGTAATATATCTGGTCTAGTGGCTGTCAAATACATAGCAGGCTTCCAATCATAGACCTGTACATGGTTTGATCTACATCTGGAGATTTGTCATCCTTGCTCAACTTGCAACCTATTGTCATGGGAGTGCTGACAGGTTTACTATCCTCCATTGTAAACTTTTTCAGCATTTCTTTCACATATTTTACTTGAGAGATAAAAATCCCCTTTTCACTTTGATTGACTTGCAATCCGAGGAAATAAGAAAGTTCACCAATCATTGACATCTCAAATTCTGTCTTCATTTTATTAGCTATGTCTCTACAATATTTATCCATGTTGTTGCCAAATATTATATCATCTACATAAACAACAAGTACAATAAGATGGCCATTCTCAGTTTTGATATATAAATTGCTGTCCACCATACCTTTCTTGAACCCCTGTTTAATAAGATAGTTATCCAGTCTTGCATACCATGCTCTGGGTGCCTGTTTCAGACCATACAACGCTTTCTTTAACATGCAAACAAAATCAGGATTGTCACCGAGTTGGAAGCCATCTGGCTGTTCAATGTAAACCTCTTCTTCCAGTTTTCCATTCAAAAATGCTGATTTTACATCCATTTGATATACTTTGAAGTTTTTATGGACTGCTAAAGCCGAAAACATTCTGATTGCTTCTAGTCTGGCAATCGGTGCAAATGTTTCCTCAAAATCAATGCCTTCAACCTGAGCATAGCCTTTACAGACCAATCTTGCCTTATTTCTGACAACCTGTCCATCTTCATTTAATTTATTTTAAAAAATCCATTTAGTGCCAATTATGTTTTTATTTGTTGGCCATGGTACTAATTCCCAGGTTTTGTTTTTCTCAATCTGATCTAGTTCTTCATTAATTGCCTTCATCCAACTTTCATCTGTGCTTGCTTCAACAATATTTTTGGGTTCAATGCTGGATAATAAAGAGTAGTTTCGAATTACTGCTCTTCTTGTCTGAATACCAACTGTTGGGTCCCCAATAATCTGTTCTCTGGGATGATTTTTCTGCCAGCTACCTGTTTTGAATTTATTGTTCTCTTCTTTTGAGTCGATTCTTAAATCAGCTGTGTCAATTTTTTGATTTTCTTCTTTTTCTATTTCTTCATCTCCTTCAATGACGTCTTCATAAATAGGGTAGTTTTCTTGATACGTAACTTCTCTTTCTCTACCTTCATCAACTTTAACATCAGCACTCTCAATAATTTTCTTTAGCCGCTTGTTGTAACATGTGTAGGCTTTGCTTTTAGTTGAGTAACCGAGAAAAATACCTTCGTCAGCTCTATCTTCGAACTTATCGAGATTATCTTCAGTTCGTTTGATATAACACTTGTTGCCGAACACTTTGAAGTATCTTGTTGTTGCTTTCTTGCTGAACCACAGTTCATACGGTGTTTTGCTTTCATGTGTTCTTAGCATGCACCTATTTTGAATGTAAACTGTAGTATGTACTGCCTCTTTCTAGAATCTGTCGGCTATTTTGTTCTCAGCCAACATTGTCCGTGCCATTTCTTGCACAGTCCTGTTCTTTCTTTCAACAACACCATTCTGCTGAGGTGTCCTTGCTGCTGAAAACTGTCTTCTAATCCCATATTTTTGATAGTATTCTGCAAACTCCTCTGAGATAAACTCTCCTCCTCTGTCTGATCTTAGGCATTTAATTCTTTTTCCAATCTGATTCTCAACCTGCTTTTTAAAAATCTTGAACATTTCAAAGGCATCTGATTTAAGCTTTAAAAATAGTACCCATGTCATTCTGGAGTAGTCATCTATGAACAACATAAAGTATTTGTCACCATTTATGCTTTGTGTTCTCATGGGTCCACATAAATCAGTATGAATCAGCTCTAACGGTTTGCTGGTGAAATATTCCTTTGCTTTAAATGTGGATCTGGTTTGCTTCCCTTTTTGGCATGAAGCACAGATGCTATTTACCGGTTTGCCAATGGTGGGTATATCTCTTACTTGCCTTTTTGAACTTATTTTTACCAGATTGTCAAAGCTGATATGCCCGAGCCTCTTGTGCCACAACCAGTTTTCATCTTCCTGTCCAATCAAGCATGATCCTTCTGAAGTTTCTGAGAGAGTGTATAGATTTCTAGAAGTCCTCGATCCAGTAGCTACCAGCTTCCCACTGTGTGCTTTTCTTACTTCATAGCCCTATTTTTTAAAGATGACTTCATGACCTCTGTCATAGATTTGACTTACGCTCAATAAGTTGTGCTTCAAACCAACTACAAACAGAACTTCTTTGGAATTGATCTTTCCATCACTTATCTTGACTGATCCTTTTCCAACTATTTTGGCTCCATCATTATTTCCAAACTTTACCGAGCCCCCTTCATATTTCTGTAATTTTTCAAATTTTTGTTTATCTCCGGTCATGTGACTGGAGCATCCACTGTCCAATATCCATGGTGCTGATTTGTTCTGTGCTTTGAATGTTGTCTGGACAATCAAGGATTCCTTTTCTTCTTTGAGTTGCTCTTTTTCCTTCCATTCTGATTTGGCTGTAGTTTTGGTCATTTGTTTAGACTTTTCTTTGTCAGTGGCCTGTGCATGTTTATCTGGGAATTTTTTGTTTTGCTTTAAACTGTTTGGTTGAGTTCTTCTTCCCTGATATTTATTTGCTGCATATGTGCTTCTACAGTTTCTTGCAATATGTCCAAAGTTGTGACAGTTATAGCATTCTACTGCATAATCTATCAAGGGTGAAAATACATTTCTACTGGAAAAATTTCTTTGTCCTATATTATAAATGCAGTCTAAAATCTTATGACCGTAAGTATTGCATTTAAAACAATAACCAGAAAAAGAATGATTGAACCTGGGAGTTGGTCTTTGCCAATTTGTAGTAGGAGCCACAAATTTTCTTCTCCTTTGATGAGTGACTTTTGTGAATCCCTCATTGTCAACAGTCTTCTCGTGCCTGCCATTGTTGCTTTCTTTTGCAAGATTCATTTTTCTTTGGTCAACCTTGATTTTATCCTCTTTCTTTACTGGTTCTATAGTTATGGCCTTTGATTCACTTGATGATTCTCCTTCGACAAACCCCAAGCCAAACTTGATGTCTGTAGTCCTCTGACTATTTATAATCTTTTCAAGCTTTGCAGAACTTCCTTCAAGTTTGTGATAGCAGCTCAGTTTTTGATTCTTTTCTTCTAGCCGCATTCTTAAAATAACAATCTCTTCTTCTAGTTTGTTGCACTCATCTATTCTCATGGTTAACTGTACTTCAAGTTCTTCAGACATTTTCTTAAATTCTTTTGTCTGTACTTTTAAGTTGTTTATTATGTCATTCGCATCTTCAAGCTTTCTTGAGACTTTATTATTCTTTTTCCTTTCTGACTTCAACTCTTTAAGTGCCGCAACCAACTCACCTTCCAGATAAACTTCAGCCTCATCCTTATTTTTTGTATCATCTTCCTATTTTTCTTCTTTTTTTGCTTCTTCAAATGCCATGAACAGAGCTTCACCTGTTTCTTCTTCAGAATCTTCACCCGAGCTATCTTCGGAAGAGCTGACATTTTTGGATATGAAACTTTTCTTTTTGAAATTGCTTTTCTTGAAGTTTGGTTTCTTTTTCTAGTCACTTCTTTCTTTGTGTGACCCTTCATTACTATTAGTTTTCTCATTCATGGGACACTTAGCTGCAAAGTGACCGACCCCTCCATAATTGAAACACTTAAATGGCAACTTTCCTCTATATTTTCCTTTTCCTTTTGTAAGTTTTCGAACAAAGTTGGCTTCAGTTTCATCCGATGTTTCTTCAGCCTCAGATTCTTGTTCAGCTTTTGTATTCTTGTGTGCTTTAAAAGCAGCTTCTTTGTCTATGGGCTTAGTTTGTCCTATTCTCATTTCGTATGCAGTCAAGGAACCATGCATCTCGTCCATGCTAAAATTGTTTAGATCTTTAGCCTCTTCTATTGCAGAAACTTTAGAATTAAATCTTTTGTGAAGAGTTCTAAGTACCTTTTTCATGACAACTGCATCTTCGATCTCTTCGCCGAGTCCTCTGATTGCATTGATGACTCCATTGACTCTCAGCATATAGGTCTCAATGTTCTCTTCGTCATTCATTTGTAATGCCTCGAACTGAGCTCGATGAGTTTGCAGTTTGGCTTCCTTGATCTTGCTGTCTCCTTCATGAATGCTTTTCAGTTTGTCCCATATGTCTTTTGCAGATTTACAGCTCATGACCCTTATCAGTTCACTGTCTACTAGCCCACACATTATTGCATTCTTTGCTTTGGCATTATTCTCAGACAGTTTCTTATCGGCAGCATCTGTTGGAGGAGTAGTGGGTGCTGTGTATCCACTTTCTACTGACTCCCAAATGTCGTATCCTAAAGCACTCAGATATGTCTGCATCCTGAGTCTCCAGAATGAGTAATTAGTTCCATTGAACAGAGGAGCTTTGTTTGATGAGAAACCTTCACTACCTGCCATTGTGTTCCTTCCAAGATCACCTTAGCTGATTAAGCTTGTTCAGGAACCTTGCTCTGATACCAATTGATATTCTCACAATGACACTAAGAGGGGGGGTGAATCAGTGTAGCTAAAAATTTTGATCTGCAATTCTTAAAACTGAAGCAAAGAGAACTGAAAACAAATAAAGTAGTAAACACAAGAGAGCACACCACAACACACAATGTAACGAGGTTCACCAATTTGGCTACTCCTCAAGAATGACTGCTTGGACTACGGTCCAAATCCAGCCTTTGCAAAACACCAATTTTACAATCTGTTTACCAAGACCCACTCGGAAGGAGCACCAACCCTCGATTTATCTGCACCTACAGAAAGGAGCACCAACCCCTATCCAAGCACCAACTTGAATCACAGAAAAGTTAAATCAATGACATACAAATGCCTTCACTATTACAAGACCCTGACTGGTCTCCAATTTAAAACACAGTAATTACTCACTGCTCAGCTTGTTGCTCTCTTACAACACTCTTTTCACCCTCTTACGATAGCACTTTTCACAATTACAGCAACAACAATATTCTTCACGTAGACCTATTTTTATAGCATGAAAGTCTCTATTTTTAGCTTTCATAAATTCGCATGCAACCCGTAACTGTTTCTTTTTAAAAGATCTCTTTCGCCACTTGTCAACTGTAACTGCTTTTAATATTTCTCATGCGCCACTTGTCAGTTGTATCGCTTTCTAATTGTAACTGCTTTTGTCTAATATAGAGTAGGCCTTTTGTCAAACACGATGCATGTTACGACTCTATTTATGCGACTATTCGATTTCTCCTTCTACGACTGTTCTTTAAAAAGCTGCATGAATTCTAACTGAAATTGCACCTGTAACTGTCGCTTTTACTCCAGTTGACTCTTCTAAAATTGGCTGCATGTTTTTCTTCTACAACTGCCCCTTTAACTATCGTTCTGTTCCAGTTAATAGTCTATTATCGTGTAGTTTCGACTTGTCACGAAATCGTGACACTTCTGTCTCTTTCTGCCCTTCTTGGCTTTAACACACAAAAAAATAGCATGTCATGAAATCATGACATTCTCGGCCTCCTTGCTCTCCTTCTGTCTTGCCGTCGCAAAAACGAAACATGTCACGAAATCGTGACATCTTCGCTGCCTTGTGCCTTTTCTGCCTTTCACTCGCAAAAATGAAACATGTCACGAAATCGTGACATCTCTCTCTTCCTTGTGCCTTTTCTTCCTTTCACCCGTGAAAACGGAACATGTCACGAAATCATGACACTTTCGCTGCCTTGTGCCTTTTCTGTCTTTGGCCAGCGAAAATGGAACATGTCGCGAAATCATGACACTTTTCGCTGCCGTACACTCTACTTCGCAAGTCTCAGCGAAATCGGACCATGTCACGAAATCGTGACATCTTTTTGCCTTAGCGCTTTTCTTTGCCTTTCGCCCACGAAAATCCAACATGTAGCGAAATCGCTACACCTTTTTCCCTTTGCACTTTCTTTTGCTTCGACCTCCGAAAATCCAACATGTAGCGAAATCGCTACACCTTTTTCCCTTTGCACTTTCTTTTGCTTTGGCCTCCGAAAATCCAACATGTAGCGAAATCGCTACACCTTTTTCCTTTGCACTTTCTTTTGCTTTGGCCTCCAAAAATCCAACATGTAGCGAAATCGCTACACTTTTGTTCCTTGCACTTCCAACTTTGCTTTGGCCTCCGAAAATCCAACATGTAGCGAAATCGCTACACTTCTATTCCTTGCACTTCCAACTTTGCTTCGGCCCACGAAAATTCAACATGTAGCGAAATCGCTACACTTTTGTTCCTTGGCGCTTTTTCTCTGAACATGTCACGAAATCGTGACAGTTTTCTTCCTTAGCGCTTTTTCTCCGAACATGTCGCGAAATCGTGACAGTTTTTCTACTTGCTTTCTTTTCTGCCAACATGTCGCGAAATCATGACAATTTTCTCACTTGCCTTCTTTGCTTCCAACATGTCGCGAAATCGTGACAGTTTTGCTTGTGCCTTCTCTCTCCTCGTCCATGTCGTGAAATCATGACAATTTTCTTTGCGCCTTCTCTCTCCTCCGACATGTCATGAAATCGTGACGTTTTTCTTTCTGCCTTCTAACTTCTCAACCTGTCGCGATATCGCGACAGAAAACATGTCGCGATATCGCGACAGTTTTCTTACTTGTCTTTTTCTTTGATTTTTTGGATCTGGGTCACTTCTGTTTTCTTGGAATTTCACTGTACATGATCTGACTGATCTTTGAACTCCTGTCCACTGCTTCAACTGCATCAACTGATCCTGCTTCAACTGCATCAACTGATCTATCTGTCTGTGTTGACAACAATGACAATACTTTTGCTGCACCTTGCTCAACAATGCAGGAGCATCCAGTGGCGGCCGAACAACCTTGCATCTACAAGAAAATTTCTCAGTATTTGCCTTGGTGTCACGAAATCATGATAGAAAAAGTGTCACAAAATCACGATAGGCAGCAAGAGAGAGAGTGTCATGGAGGATGTCGTGATTTTGTGACATGTCATGAAATCGTGATCATTGCAAAATTGCGACGTAGAGCAGTGGGGCGTAGAAAACATGGAGGATGTCGTGATTTCATGACATGTCATGAAATCATGACCATCACAAAATCATGATGCAGAGTAGCCGGGCGTAGAATGCGTGGAGGATGTCACGATTTCGTGACATGTCACGAAATCACAACGCAAAGCAACCAGGTGTAGAAGGCATGGAGGATGTCATAATTTCATGACATGTCATGAAATCATGATCGTCACAAAATTATGACGCAGAGCGGCCGAGCGCAGAAGTCGTGGAGGATGTCACGATTTCGTGACATGTTGCAAAATTACGACCGTCATGAAATTGCAATGCAGATCAACCGGGAGGAGGAGCCAAGGAGATTTTTGCAATTTTGTGACATGTCACAAAATCACAACTGTCATGAAATCATGACCAACAGTAAGAGGAAGAAGATGCCAAGGAGATTGTCATGATTTCGTGACATGTCATGAAATCATGATCAGAGCAAAAAAGTAGAGGCATCCGAAGGAAGATGTCGTGATATCGCGACATGTCACGATATCGCGACATGTCACGATATCATGACCAAAATAGAAGAACGAAGACACGATGGAAATACGTCGTGATATCGCAACACGTCACAATATCATGACCAAGGTAGAAACAAGAAGGCATGAAGGAAAGAATGTCGCGATATCACGATAGGAGGAGAAAAAGATGCGAAAGAAGGAGGAGACGTCACAAAATTGCGATAGGCGGTATTTTAAGGGACCGTTATAGAATGACACATGGCAGCACAGAAAAACATGTGGCACCAAGGTGTAGTGAAAACAAGCACAGATAAACAATTAATGAAAGATGTTACACCAGTTATAGAGGACGTTATGGATTTCAGTTATGGAGCAGACGAAGACAAACGATCGTGGCAGAAATGAATCGAAGGACCGCCAGATGGAAGACAAAGAGTCACGCAAAAATTTATAAAAGGATGAAGCAGAGGCATGTAGAGGGGTTGGAAAATGGTAGATTGCAGAGTTGGATAACTGCAGTTGTAGAGTTGCACAGTCGAGTTTCAGAGTCAAAGGCAGAGGGCCACTCGAATCGGCTAGAGTGCGTTTTCCTTCAAGAGTTAGAAAATTCTTCCTAGGAGCACAGGAAAAACTATGCCTATGGGCTAGTGTTGTTTTTGGTCTACTGTGACCAAAGGAAAAACTCTGCTTGTGCACCAGTTGTTGTAAAACCTACGGGCTATTGCTGTAAATTGTAATTTTACAATGAAAATATAGAATGAAAAATTGATTTTGGTTGGATTTAATTTTCGTTCCCCATCAAGTGGTATCAGAGCTAGAAGTTCCTAAGTGTGTAATATATTTTTGGATGTGAGGCAGTTACATCAGGATCTATGGGAGAGCTTTGTGAGAGGAGTGAGAAGAATGCCACCGTGAAGAAACCGTGGTGGTGGGAGAGATATGAGATCTGAAGATTCATAGTTACGGATGTTCAGATCTTTGCAGAGGCAAGTGAAAGCCCTACAAGAGGAGCTACTCAGAATGAATTTGCAAAAGCAAGAGGAGCTGCATAGAAAGCATGAAGATAAACTGAGAAGTAGAGGCCAGGAAACAGAGTTGAAGCGGACTACAGAGGTAGGTGAATGTCTAGAAGTATTGCAGAAGGCGATGACTAGACATCACAAAAGTGAAGATCACTTCTCCATCAACCCCGGGTGTCTGATGTAGGAGCATCCAGTGGCGGCCAAACAACCTTGCATCTACAAGAAAATTTCTCAGTATTTGCCTTGGTGTCATGAAATTGCGATAAAAAAAGTGTCACGAAATCGCGACAGGCAGTAAGAGAGAGAAAGTGTCATGGAGGATGTTGCGATTTCGTGACATGCCACAAAATTGTGATCGTCGCAAAATTGCGACGTAGAGCAGTTGAGCACAGAATACATGGAGGATGTCACGATTTTGTGACATGTCACAAAATCATGATCGTCGCAAAATCATGACGTAGAGCAGCCAGGCACAGAAGGCATGGAGGATGTCGTGATTTCGTGACATGTTGCAAAATCATGACTGTCACAAAATCGTGACACAAAGCAGCCGGGCGCAGAAGGTATGGAGGATGTCATGATTTTGTGACATATCACGAAATCATGACCATCATGAAATCATGACGTAGAGCAGCCAGGCACAGAAACCATGGAGGATGTCATGATTTCGTGACATGTTGCGAAGTCGCGACCGTCGTGAAATCACGATGCAAATCAACCAGGAGGAGGCGCCAAGGATATTGTCATGATTTCATGACATGTCACGAAATCATGACTGTCATGAAATCACAACCAGTAGCAAGAGGAAGAATATGCCAAGGAGATTTTCACGATTTCATGACATGTCACGAAATCGTGACCAGAGCAGAAAAGCGGAGGCATCCAAAGGAAGATGTCATGATATCGCAACATGTCACGATATCATGACCAAAATAGAGGAATAGGGATATGATGGAAATACGTCATGATATCACGACACATCACGATATCGTGACCAAGGCAGAAGCAAGAAGGCATGAAAGAAAGAATGTCACTATATCGCGACATGTCATGATATTGCGACAGGAGGAGAAGAAGACGTGAAAGAAGGAGGAGACGTCACAAAATCACGACAGGTGGTATTTTCAAGGACCATTATAGAATGACACATGGTAGCACAAAAAAACACGTGGCACCAAGGTGCAGTGAAAACAGGCATAGACGAATAGTTAATGAAAGATGTTACGCCAGTTACAAAGGACATTACGGATTTCAGTTATGAAGCAGACGAAGATGAACAGTCGTGGCAGAAACAAATCGAAGGACCGCCATATGGAAGATGAAGTGTCACGTAGAAATTTATAAAAGGATGAAGCAGAGGCATGTAGAGGGGTGGGAAAATGATAGATTGTAGAGTTGGATAACTACAGTTGCAGAGTTGCACAGTCGAGTTTCAGAGTCGAAGGCAGAGGGCCACTCGGACCGGCTAGAGTTTGTTTTCCTTCCAAAATTGGAAAATTCTTCCTGGGAGCACCAAGAAAAACTATGCCTGTGGGCTAGTGTTGTGTTTGGTCTGCTGTGACCAAAGGAAAAACTATGCCTGTGCACCAGTTGTTGTAAAGCCTGCGGGCTGTTGCTGTAAACTGTAATTTTATAGTGAAAATATAGAATGAAAAATTGATTTTGGTTGGATTTAATTTTCATTCCCCATCAAGTAGCCCACATTGGGTGAACCACGTTAAATTGGTGTCTCTATTGTGTATGGTAATTTATGCATTGCTTTGATTACTGCTATTAATATTGCTATCTTTATATTACATAATATTGATTGGAAAGAAAAGTAAAAAGTGGTCTTATATTGTTCACCCCATCTTAGTATAAGCTTGTGTTCTTCATATGGCTGATCCTTATGAAATTCATCTATAATCAACTAAAAGAATTTTGAGATATGTAAGGGATATAATGGATTATGGGATACACAACAAGAATGATGATGTAAAATTAGTTGGCTTTAGTGATAGTGATTGGGGTAGCAATATAGATGATAGGAAATCTACTTCAGGGAATTGTTTTAGTCTTGGGTCAAGGCTAATTACTTGGAGTTCTAAAAAGTAAATTGTTGTAGCACTATCATCTATTGAGGCTGAGTACATAGCAATCACAAATGCTAGTTCCCAAGCCTTATGGTTGAGAAAAGTACTTGAAGAAATAGGTGAGATACAAAGTGGTCCTACCATATTGTATTGTGATAATATGAGTGCCATCCAATTGGAACATAATCCTATCCACCACAATAGGTCAAAGCACTTTGACATGAAGTATCACTTCATTAGAGACATGGTGGAGAAACAAGTGGTTGAGCTAAAAAATTGTAGCACTTTGGACAACATAGCGGACATATTCACCAAAGGAGTTGCTAAAGCTCAATATATAAAGTTGAGAGACTATATTGTTAGCCCTCTCAACTTTAAGGGGGAGAATGTTGGACTTTGACCTCATGTTCATGTTCCTACATAGCATGTTGGAGTTATTCTAGAAGTTGTTGAGTGCAAATAGGAGATAAGTTAGTATGTGCTATGTTAAGTCAAAGCTATGTTAGGGAGTTTTGATTACGAGAATAAGGTTAAGCCACCTATGAATGTTCTATGTTTTGTTTTTATTTCAGCACTATATATTATAATCAGATGCAAGCATTTCAATATAATGAGATATACTTCTCACCTAATTGGTCTATTTTTAGACATTAGGTTTGCAATTTATTTTTTTTGCAAATATTTCATCTCTACCTACAATTTTTCTATATCCACAAATTCTTTGTGATTTGGTTAATAATTTTTCTCCTTTTCTCCATGCGTGATCACCCTATTGGAGGGCTCCTCCCATCGATGTATGTTGTGTCGATATAGAGAACTACCTTTGAGTGGGGTGGCCTTGGGGCTGAGGGTATAGGTGCTTCTTGGTATGGTTGCTCACTTCCTTGGATAGGCCAAAATATGGCCTACGAGGGAAGGGGAGGGAGAAATGTGGGGTAATCTAGAGAGATAAGTAGTTTGGGTGGAAGGGAATCAAGGGAAAAGCGGTAGCAGGGTATGTTGTACCTTGCTTAGATTGATGTTGTTTGATAGGGAGGATAGTATTTGGTTGGTTTCTGGTCACTCAATCATATAGGCAATCAATAGTGCCTAATTTCATGAATTTTATCCCTTGTGGCTAAATTAAGCCTTAATGTTAATAAATATTAATATTAATGTTTTTGATTTAATGCACAAAAATCTTAAATTATCCAATTCTCATGCAAGGAGACTATTGGATCATTTATTTCTTTGATAACCCTAATGTGGTCTCGGTAAGGAGTACAAATTTCTCCTCTTAGCCACAAATTGACCTCAAAATTGTTGAATTTATCCTCAAATATATCTTCTTCTCTGATCTTTAAAGCAAAAAAACTTCAATCTTCAAACAAGATAAATTTTCTTGCCTTTCTTAGGGTAATTCTAATTACCCTCTGATCTGTAAAGGATATTCATTGTAGGGATAATTTTCAACCCTCTTCCACCTCAAGAGCTTCACAAAATGATGTTACAACTAGTTTCAATCCAATTTATCGCAACACCTACCCTAGGATTTGGTGCACTAGCAAAACAGTATTAGTCACCTAAACTTTCCTATGGCTCTGATACCACTGATATGGAAATATCCAAAGTGAAGATGATTATTCATTAGTGGTAGTATAATATATAAGCTTACAAATAAATCATGTGGTTACAATGGTTGTAACAATTTTCCAAATAATGTCAACCATTGTAAGTAATAGATAACAATCTTCTAAACATGGATGACAACTAACTGCTAGAAGACAAAGGACAACTCTAATAGTTAAACTAAACATCCTAACAAATAATAAACCTATTTACAACATGAGCGTACTATGCCTCATGTATTAGAATTTGTAATAAATGGGAAGTATTAATAAAATATTATCTTATAATTAAGCTTAAGGTACAATCATATCCTCAACGTGAATAAATTTGTAGCATAGTTGTATTTCAATTTTAAGTCTATTAGATTATGATCATCTTAATTTGATATGGTCTCTATTTGTGACCATATCAGGTCAAGATGGTCCCTTATCTGTGATCATCCCAACAAGATATGGTCTTTTTATTCTCTATTGGCTTACCTGCAATGTTACCTGTCCAAAGATAGAACCTCATTTAGGGAATACTACATTTTTAGACTATGTTTTGCATTAGTGAAATTCATTGCATGTTGTTTGATTTTAATTTTTGCAAAAATAAAAAAACAAACACACTCATGAGGAATTTACATATTGATTAGTTGTATTTCATCACCAATAGCCAATAGCAATCATGCAATGTGGGCCTTCATCTCCCTCTACATATTGGCCCCATACACACCATAGTAGCTCCTACAAGTGGCTTTTCATATTTCATCACTAAAAAGCCCCTAATTTTGGGTGCATCCTAAATTAATTCAGGTTTAGATGCCCTTTAACTATAGGGATTAATAATCAATGGAATTCAACTATAGTATTTATCCAAGCCCATTCAAGGATGTAGCGAAATACTAACTAGGCAAGTAGTAAGATTTAGACAGTGTAACCTCTTCTTTTGAGGGGATATATTACTTCCCTAAGGATACCTATTACCCATATATCAACATAGGAAGCCATTTGGACCATTTTTGTCACATTTCTTGATAGGGGTTGTGCAAAAATTACCTTTAAGTAGTTTTCATTCCATATACCCTAGTCATTTTAGGAAGAGGATTCTGAAAGCACACCAAAACCAAAACCAAAACAAACAAAAAAAACAAAAAATATTAAAAAAAAAAGAAAAAGAAAAATAAAAGAACACATTTTTTTTTTGTTTTGTTTGGATAGATTAGAATGAATAGGTACACTATTTTCCTATCTTATGGTTATGATGCGTAGTCAAGCTCAAGCATGAGAAAACATTGTTGAACCAACACCAAAAATCATTGAAAACTTTCAAATTGATCCAAGAACCTTATCATACCTGAGAGGCAACATGACCCCCAAGATTTAAATATTATTAATAATCCCATGGATCCTAACATATAGGGTGTCATTGCTCAAAATCCACCTACAAGTCTTGATTACGATCAGAATATGGATTATATGAACCAAGATACTTTGCATACTTTCTATAGGGACACCTATATTCAAGCTAAAGAACCTAGGAAGTACTTATTGCACATCCACATCCCATATCAGCCTACAAATCCCTTAGATCAGGATCAAGAGTACATGCTACAATAATACAGGTATGCTTTACCTATCGTAGTTGAGTGCTTATGGATGAACCATGAATATGATCATGTGGATATATACACCACTTGAGGTTATAACAAGCATGCCATTTTAGCATGTGCGATGATGGAGGGTGATCCTAATTATCTCTTTACATCTTACGATCAACAATGGTCAATTATGTTGCACTTCGATACCACCTAATTATGCAAACCTATCCTACACCACCAATATTAGGTCAATGCTTCCTCTTGTGACATTGTAAAATAAGTTATCGATATTTACATAGCCAAAATACAAATATCACCCAGTTGCGTTACCAATTCACATGTGAATCACCTTCACACAGTTGACCAGGTAAATCGATCTCATTAGGCACCTAGGCCAAACCTTGGCCACCAATAATAATTACAGTGGTTAACGCATCAAATGTTTCCCATTCTAGTGCATCAAAGGTAACCAATCCAACATCAACCACCTCACCCAACACAACATCATAATCAAATACCTTGAACAAATCAAAACCTTCCACCTCATTCACACCCAAATATGCTTCACACCCAGCATCATAGGCCACCACTCACCCATCATAAAGAACCCCATTCACCCCAAAAATACCATTATCAATAGAAAGATGACACCTATGAAGAACCACAATAATAATATCAATAACAAGTTGATATATATATATATATATATATAGAGAGAGAGAGAGAGTCAAATTATGGTGAAATACCTATTGATAACACTTATCTACCACCACCTCAACACTAGAAACCACCATCTCAACACTAGAACCCACCACCACCACTCCATTAAGAACAAATGTAGGCAAACCACATCATCTCGTCGAAAGCATACAAATTTCTAATTGACTGAGTTAACTCACTAGAAAAATAGGCCTTGGGCATGGGTTACAAAAATCCCACATTAAAACATCTCAATAATTAACCAATTTATCCCTCTGTTCAATCACCCATACCCACTCCACTTTGAGATGCCTAAGTTGGAAAAGTTCAAAGGTGATGAATATGCATAAGAACATGTGATTAGCTTTATGAATATTTAATTTTGTCTTCAATAAAATTATCCCTTAATAATAAGAAAATTTCTCATAACACTTTATGGGGGTGCTTTGGAGTGGTACAATCATCTATCACACCATAGGATATACACCTTTGAGAATTTGGTCGATGCATTTTTGGAACACTTCACCTTTAGCATTAAGAATAAGGCTACATTGATTGACTTGTATAACCTTCACCAATTTGAAGATGATCCAATCATGGATTATGGCATTAGATGGAGGGTAGTCATAAAAAAATTACCCTTCACCTTACCCATCATGGAGCTAACTCGCATGTTCACTAGAAGTTGCTCAAAATAGATTTCAATATTGTTGTAACTTCAGTTGTATCAAAATTTCAAGGAAGCCCTAGCTCAAGCTAAAGTTATTGAGGACATAATGGTCTAAGAATGAGATATTAAGTTCCACAAGAAATAATGGTCTGGAAAAAATACTAAGGGGAATCAACCCCAAAAATAGGTAGCTCTGGTGAACCAAATCATTTTGAGTTCTCTTGGGCCCTTGAATCGAGTCCCACCTCAACAACCTAATTATTAGGACCAACATCCATCCACACAATACCACCCTCAACAACTACAAAATCAACCATTAGTGCAACAATGATGTCCACCTCATCAATACACTCTATTACCAGAACTGTTGGTGAACATATTTCATTGATTGTGCAAGGCATAAGCAATCACTCTCCCTGATATTTACCCATTGGATCTGAATTGACCCAAACCTAAAATTTTTAAGGAGGATCAGTACTACTTTTACTATATATAGAAGGGTCACGATATTCAGTCATGCTACTCCTTCAAAAATTTAGTGCAAGACATGATCAAGCAACAAGAAATTCAAATTAATAATCCTCTTGCCATGAACAATCAAAACATGGGGGTCTATAAAGATCCTTTACCTTAATGTGGAACAAATGTAGCACCTAGAATTATAAAAAAATAGCCTAAGCAGATCAATCAGGTCTATGCCACCACACCTAATCAAGGTTTTGTGGGAATTATCAATATAGTGATAAGGAATAGAAGATACCCAACACATCCCACACAAACTATAGACCCTTGCAACATTCCTTCAATTTCATAAGCACCATCATGATCAACTCCAATCATACCTTCTAAAAATTGCTCGATGCTCATGCTGAGAAATAGACTCATCCAAAGGCTAAAAATAGCCTAAAAAAAACTCTCCATCTACAAGCTTATACAAAAATCACCTCCACATCGAGAAACTCTAATGGAGATTTTAAAATCGATTGAATTACAACCACAAGATCCCAATGGATTTGCCAACTTTGTGGGACAAATTCAATATTGCAAGAGACTACAATAACCTTTCATGATCATGATATGAAGACCATAACTATTAAAATTCCTGATCCACAACTACACATCATGGTTAGTGTGGATGGGATTACCTATAAACATGTCTTGATTGACATAGGCACATCCATTAACATCATCAACACCACTACACTTACACACCTCAACCTTCCACCATCGCATATCACCACATCCAAATTCACCCTCTAAGCCTTCAATGATGCATTGTGCTCCACTATTGGGATAGTGGTAATTCTTATAAAGGTTGGACTAAATATTATTCACATACTTTTCCATTTATTGGAAGGTGTCGTGCAATACAACTTATTGCTTGGTCAACCATGGATAAGAGACATGAAGTGTGCACCTTCTATACTACACTAAAGCATAAAATATGTGCATGAAGGTCAAGTCTACTATGTCCTAGTAGATTTGGAATCCTTTAAGTTTTGCCACATGGTGTCACATCCTCATGAGTCCACCTTACCATCAACTCATTTGGATATCCAACCTAACATTCAACAATCCAATCATCCACTACATGCCTCCAATATTTCATCATCATAATCATCATGGCAATTATAGTCATTAGCCTCCTTAGGAATCCCTTTTTATTCATTAAATCCTCCCACAAGGAAACTCGACAAGGTACCAATGGAATCCCCACCACCTAAACCATCACCACCCATTGCATCCACATCTAACGTATGTAATCCACCCCCTAAACTTTCAATCTCCACCATATCTGCAACATCCAACCATATTATTCTCATTCCTATGGAATTTTCCTCCAACATTCATAGCCCATCATCATCTACCAATCCATCCTCATCTACCTCTTTGCCACATATGATAACTCATATGAATAATCCAAGATTGAAGGAATATTTAGTACAAGATGTTACATTTGCCCCCTTGATTGAGTCAATAAGAGACTTTGGTAGGACTTGCAACACCCAACTACCTATGAGTACCACCATCCCCCTCAGATCCTTTCTAAACCAAAAAAATGTTATATATGGAGGTATTGATACCTCTATGGATGCACCTCTTATAACTAAAGAGGAAGAGTCATTACTTGTGAACATCGATTATCTTTCGAACCCATCCTTTGATTTGTGATACTTGTATCACTACCATTGGTATAAGAATATCTTGGGCCACTACGAGTAGGGTCCTTGAACCACACTAGAACTGCATTATCAACTACCAATAGATAAGTCATATTATTATACTACAAACACATGCCTAATGAGCTTCTAGTAGATTCCATTTAGTGCCTTAACCCAAGCTTTGTGGGAGATATTGATGGTAATGAGTATGCTGATCTTGGTAATACTCACTTATTTAGTGATCATATACAAATTACTACGTTAGTTGTTGATTATTTTTATTCATTATATGAGGAATTAGAGGACTAGGAGGTATTATATATTGCCTCATCTAGCTCATAAGAAGAATCCTTCCCCATTGAGCCTCTCACAATTCTTAATGAATTCTATCTTCATCTATTTCCTCGGTAACAACACATTTAGAGATAGCTTCTCCCACCGAAGGATCCACTCATACCAGTTCCACCTAGGGTACACCCCATCACCCCAATTCTATTTTAGTCACCCCATATGCGTTTGTGGCTACCTATATTTAACTACCTATTTCCACTCAAGTGAAGTAGCAAAAAAAATGGCTCTCCTAATAGATTAAAACTGAAATGTAATCTAGTGTTTATAAGAAAGCATGCATAAGAAAGATTCTAAAAAAGTAAACAAAGTAAGCTATTGAAATGATGAATATTTTGAATTGCAAAAGGGGGTTTTCTCCTTGTATTTATAAATTCATAAATCCAACAATTACAATACACCCCTTTGAGGGCTTCTCATTTTGATACATTTCAAATTACAAGTTATAAGGGATCAAATCCATTAATGAGCTTAATGGCGTGCTTCCAGTGCTCTTCTTACAACCCATACTTGAGATCTATTCTAGGGCTATGTTTATTCAACTCCTTAGCTCTTCCATAATTCATAGAATACCTACACCTACACAAAAGAGATTGAAATACATTAGTAGCATATGCATTTGATAATGAAAACCTTGAAAATCATAGAAAGTATGCATATAAGAATATGAAATTTATTTGTGACTATTATAAACAACTCCAAATGACTTGAAATTTAAGTATGATGTTAATGAGATGATTTTGGAAGGATTTGAGCATAAATTAAAGTGGAATTATGATCAGAACTTGTGGTCATCCCTAGAAGGAACAACTAAGACTGAAATCACAAAAACATAAATTGACACATCAAATCTATTAAAAACTTAACCAAAATTGAGTATGGTGCTATTATAATTCTATTGAATTGATCTAAATTAAAATCAGGGCCAAATTTTTAGCCATTTCATGGCCATCCCTGGCAAGTGCAACTAGGACTGTTATCCATCCCTGGTAGGGATGGTCACAAAATGGGGTGGTTTTTGCCACCAATTCCAAGGGGATCTAGTTTAGAACTCTCATAAATGTGTTGTCATCAAATTTAGTCAAATTAATCTCATATTTTGTAGGTTTTGGAATAAATTAGTGTATTTTGGGTACCCCTAAAAGCACATTCGAATGAAGAGGTTTTCAAGGAAAATACATGGGCAAATGTGAGGACAAATATTGGTAGCACTTCATGGTCAAATGTTGTGAATATCCCCTTTTTGAAATTGGGTGGGAGTACCTCAATTTATAGCTCAAAAAAGGAAAAAGGTACAAAGGATCAAGTTCTAGCATACAAGGAAAGTGCCACCACTTTTCAATTCCTTTGCCATGCACAATATGAAAAAGATGCCCATTTAGGCCTCCAATGTGTAGGTCTCGATGTCTATGACAACCTCCTAATAAATTTTGGGTGATTGAGCAGGATAAATGGCAAGAATTGATTACCATTTTTCCCACCCTTTGACTTTTGGAGGGTCTGTTTCATGGCCAATCCAATCAAGGATGGTTGTTGGTGGCTATCCCTCGGTGGGATGATCATGAACTATGATCATCCTTGGGTGGGATGACCATGGCCACATGGTCCAAAACATATCAAAAGTTGGGTAAACCTTCCAAAAAGTGGTTGGGAGCCATAATTAACCCTTGAGGGTTACCCAGTGGGTCCATATTATGTCAATAAGAGTTGTTCATAGTGGCACATTAGTAGTATTATATGATTTACACAATTTTAGTGTCTATAGATGCCCCCTTTTGAGATGTGCTATGTGCAACAGAGCGCTAAGCAAAAATAGATGACTAAATTATTAAATTATTAAGTTTATTCATTAACCTAACCAAATTTAGATGCATCCATTATGGAAAGAGTTTAAATTCTTGGAATCCTTGCTTTTGATAGAGTTGAAGGATTGATTGTGGTACACCTTTTAGTCGCGCTTGCCATAGCATTTTTGGGGCTTAGGGTATACTTGGTCTTTGTTCCTTGTTTCCTTGTAAGCCTTTTCATGGGTGAATTCCCAAGGATTTAAGTAGGACAAGCCTTTATTTTGTTGTATTTACTTATTATTTTTCCCAGCATGGTCTTACAAATTTTTATTTGGCAAATATTCTTTTGAATGTATGAAAATTGCACTTTTGAGTGTTTTAAGTGTTGATTTGATTATGAAATAATTATTATGACTACCCCCTCAATTGATTAGTATATTAGGGCATGAACAATGATAAAGTGACAAGTTATATGATTCAAGTGACTCATATGACTCATCACTTGACCATTAGTGATGAGTCACTTGACTCATATGACTCATCACTTGACCATTAGTTTTACCCATTTCAAGATGTACCAATTCTGCTAGGATTTTGATTGTTTTGATGGTGTTTCATGGAAGCAAAATACTAAATACTTCATTCCTATGGAGTGGTCTAGTCATAATGGCATTATTGGGGAATGAAATAGATACTTTTAAGAGCATCCATAAATAATTTGATTTTAATCTTGATCCCATGTTAATTTTAACCATTTTTGACTTGTTTTTGCTAGGTTTTTGGCCCTGTTTTTGAACTTTATTAGTTGTTTTTGTAGGATTTTTTTGGTGGCCATCATTGGGTGGGATGGCTGCATATTTTATGGCCATCCTAGGATGGGATGGTTGGCCAATTAGCTGACCATCCCACCAAGGGGCAGCCATGCTTATTTGAATGCTATATAAGCCCAAAATGGGGCAAATGACCCCATTTGTGCATTCTGAACTTGGAAAACTTGAGAGGTGAATAGGAGAGTGTTAGCGTACTGGTATTTTGTCTTCATTATTCTTTATGTAGCGTACTGTTACAACTGATGTAACAATGCTGTTATTCCGTTCTGCCGGTGTGCTATTCTCGGCACTGTTGTAACCTATTTAATCTGCAGTTGAATAATGAGAATTGTTCGCTGAGTTTAACATGGCATCAGAGCCAGTACAGTAAAATTTTTTTCTAGGAAAAGTTTTTTTTTTTGTAGGAGGGAGGAGCTACAGACGCGCCAGCACGCTTTAAAAAAAAAAAAAAAAAAAATTTTTTTTTTTTTTTTTTGTGTGCTACGGCTGGAACGTAGCACGCTGCACGTAGAGCATTGCGACATAGAGGAGGGACCCCCCCACGCGCACAGATGCACAGGCAGACGCCCAGACGTCCACGCGTAGGTCGCGAGTCATGACAGAGGAGGGACCCCCCCCGTGCGTGCAGGTCGTGAGTCGCGTGACAGAGGAGGGACCACCCCCCCATGCGTGTGACTATCGCAGACGTGCGACACAGGAGGGACCAGCCCCCCCCGTGCGACGTCTATCATAGACGCACGATAGAGGAGGGACCACCCCCCCGCACGACATCTGTCACAGACACGCGACAGAGGAGGGACCACCCTCCCCGCGCGTGCGACTGTCGCAGCAGCGCGACAGAGGAGGGAGCAGCCCCCTCCCCCCCCCGCGCCACGTGGACAGAGGTCCGTGCCCCTCCCGGTCCAGCGGTGCACGCTGGACAGAACTCCTTGCATGTCATGGGAGTTCCTAGCCCCCCCCCCCCGCGTCCTATGCAGACGAGAATTTAAATTTCCCCACCACCACGCCCACCCCCTGCGCACAGCGTGGGAAACGTGGGGGTATAAACCCTCCCCCCCGGGCCCATTTTTTTTGAAATAAAAAAAACCAGTGCGCGCAGTGGGCGTGGGCATCTACGGAGGAAGCCACGACTGGGGAAGTGGCTTTGAGATGGTGTTTTGCTATGGAGGCAACCGCAGAGAGGAGGCTCGGGAAGCGGGAAGCAGGGAAAGCAGGGTTGAAAAAGGAGGGGCTTTGCTGATCCTTCCGGATCAGCCCGCTGGCTCACGTGGTCGTGAGCCGTGCGGTAAGGCTCAGGGAGCCTGCAGGTCGGGGGTTCAAATCCCGCCGACTCCCCCCAAGGTATAATTTTTTTTCAAAGTTTTTTTTAATTATTATTTTTTTAATTAAAATTTTTAATTTTAATTTATTTTTAATAGTTTTTAAACTTTATAAATTAAAATTTAATTTTAATTTATTTTTTTAAGTTTTAAAACTATATAAATTAAAATTATTTATTTTAATTTTAAATAAATAATAATTATTAAAATGCTTTGTTAAAGAAAGTTTTTTAAGGGGGGATATTTTTTTCAAAAAATCAAAGGGGGATAGTGAGTAATTTTTTGAAAAATAGCAATTTGGCAAATTGTAAAAGGTGCATTTTCTGCTGTGACCGACACCTTGTGGGTTATTCTTGTGGGCATTTTTTTATGTTGTATGTTGCATATTTCATTTTTGCACTATAACATTAAAAACTTAAAATCAAAACACTCCCTAAGTCCCCGTAATAATTAAAACCCGTCCGTGCAATTTATTGCACTGCAGCGTTCGGTATTTGTGATACCTCTGGCCAGCACTTACAGGTAAAGCTGTCGTGATTTGGCTACTGTATCCGCCGCCTAATATAGCTGCTACAACGACGTCTGAGCTTGTTCTCTATAAATCGTCGGGGAGAGATAAGTACGCCATTTTTTGCATTTTTTTACTCCATCCACTACCCTTTATCGCACTTGTGTTTAGGCGTAAATCCTGACGAAGTATTCTTCATAGTGTTTAGGGGAAGTTACGCCCCACGCATGAGAAGAATCTTCTATGGTAGGTGCCATCAACAAGGCGATTCCCTTTCAGCACCGCTTATGTTCCACGTATCGTATGATCTCTAAAACTCACCTATAGTCTCCCTCACGTAAGGGCGGGTGATTTTTGTTGATCTTTCTAAATACCTATAGTTTCCCTCACGTAAGGGCGGGTATTTTGTACGGTATATTGGCCTAGCAAAAGGTATATCGAAAGGGGGACCAATTGGTGATATAAGGAACCTTCACTATGGCCGTTGCAAAGTTGATGACTGATCCGCATCAGTTATTGAAAGGTCCAAATTATACACCATGGAAACATAAGATGAAGGCTATTCTCCAAATGGAAGATTTGTGGGATATTGTTACTGGAGTAGCAACTAGGCCTTCACCAACAGCAGGATCCACAGGTCCTTCAGCAGATCAGATAGCTTTTGACAAGAAAGACAATAGAGCAAAGGTGCTCATTTTGTTTGCTGTTTCAGATGAAGTGCAACCTCATATAGCTGACAAAGCAAGTGGTAAAGAGGCATGGGATGCCCTTAGAACCATCTATGAGGGAAAGAATGAATCCACCATTCTTCATCTTCAACAACAACTTCATAACCTGAGTTTGAGGCAGTGTGAAACAGTTGAACTCTTTCTGTGCAGAGTGTCTGAGTTGAAAGAGAAATTGAGTTCTTTGGGAGATACTGTGGATGAAAAGCTTCTCATTTCACTTGTGATGAGAGCTTTACCTTCTTCATTTGATATGTTGATAACCTCCATCCAGGTGTCTCAACGACAAATTACCTACATCGAGTTGGTCAATCTGCTTCAACAACAGGAGGCACGCCAACTTCACAAGGATGATTCTTCCAATACAGCCCTATACACCAACAGCAGTGGTTCTAGGAAGAAAGGTAATGGGCAAAAAGGAGGCAACTTTCAGAAAGGAGGAAATTCTCAACAGGATACGAAAGGAAAAGGCAAACAACCTCAACAAAAGAAGAGGTGGTGCAAGATCTGTGAGAAAGACAACCATGACACCAACAGGTGTTGGCATAAGAACAAGCAGAAAGGCCAAAACAAACCACAAAATAAAAACAAGCAACCCCAGGTGAATGTTGTTGTTGAAGAATCTGACTCAGATTCTGAATGGGCACACAAGGTGCTCATGACTACCACAGATTCCACATAGAGGGATCCTATTTGGTATGTCGATTCTGGAGCTAGCAAACATATGACTGGCGACAGATCGTGGTTTGAATCATTTGTGGCCAAAGAGGGCAAACCTGTCACCATTGCTGATGATAAAACCTATAGGGTTCAGGGAGAGGGTACAGTTTTAGTCACTCTTCCTGATGGCAAGTGTCAGATTGACAAAGTCCTCTATGTTCCGGGATTGGCCAACAATTTGTTGTCAATGACACAAATCCTGGATAGAAATATGGTTGTCAACTTTCATGTTGAGAATGGAAAGAAGTGTTGTACCATTACCAGGAAGGGTAAGCAGATTGCAACAACTTCATATAAGCACGACTTATTTGCACTAGATGCTATCTCTACTCCACATGTTGCCATGACTGTCTCTACCAAGGAGGCAACTTCCCTATGGCACAAGAGATATGGGCATCTTAGTTCTGGCTACTTACTTGAGCTCAGCAAGTATGAGATGGTAAAGGGTCTTCCTTCCCTTTCTGCCACATTGCCAGTAGTGCTCGACCGCTTGGCAGAAAGCAAAGATAGAGTACCATTTGAGAAGAGCTCAACAAGAGCACGAAAACCTCTGGAGTTAATTCACACCGATCTGTGCGGTCCTTTCACACCCAACAGTTGTGGAGGGAAGAGGTACTTTCAGTTATTCGTAGATGACTACTCACGAAAGATGTGGGTTTTCTTTCTCCAACCGAAATCTGAAGCTTTCGCATTCTTCCAAAAGCTCAATAAATCCGTTGAGAAGGAGTCGGAGCTTCTATTAAAACCCTCCGCTCGCATCGAGGGGGAGAGTTTACCTCTAATGAATTTTTTGCATTCCTAGATAAGCATGGAATCAAGAGACAGCTTAACAACCGCCTATACTCCTCAAAGAAATGGAGTTGCCGAGAGAAGGAACCGTTCTATCATGGAAATGGTTCGTTGTATGCTCACAGGAGCTACTCTTGGGCAACAATATTGGGCAGAAGCCGTCACCACTGCAGTAGTATCTATTGAATAGGGCACCCACAAAGGCCCTAAAAGGAATGACTCCACAGG
Source organism: Wollemia nobilis (assembly GCA_028583015.1). NCBI lineage: Eukaryota > Viridiplantae > Streptophyta > Pinopsida > Araucariales > Araucariaceae > Wollemia > Wollemia nobilis. The sequence goes on from JAQPPZ010002979.1 coordinate 16,533,803, forward strand.
AAGCATGGAGTGGTCGAAAACCCTCCATATCTCATCTACGTATTTTTGGATGTCACGCTTTCATGCACATACCGAAAGAGAAAAGGAAGAAGCTAGATGAGAAAACACCGAGATGTATTTTTCTTGGTTATTCTCAGCACTCTAAAGGATATCGGTTGATAGATCCTTTGACCAAGAAAATTCATATCAGCAGAGATGTTGTCTTTGATGAAGCTTTCACATCACAGAGCACATCTAAAGTACACCAAGATATTGTGGAAACTAAGGAAGAGAAGATTCCTTCGTCAACACAGTACAAGAGGTCCTTCTACATCTTCTTCAACTCCACCGAAGAAGAATCCTAAATGGTGTACAAATACAATCAGAGACGCAAATTTATCCACTCCTCCCAATTTGAATTTGGATAGACCTCGTACACGCAGAATGGCTCAAAAGGAAAGAGAAGCCAAAGAAACTGGTGAGGTTGATGATCTTTGTCAATCTTTTGAGGAACTTTCTGTGACTCCAAGTACAGAAGTAGAGGATATGGATATTGATGATGACAGGGCATTCATGTCTACCATAGATGGTCTTGAACCTGCATCAGTGCAAGATGCTCTTAGTGAGCCTCAGTGGAAGGCCGCTATGGATACAGAGTATGAGTCTCTGATGAAGAATAAAACTTGGAAGCTTGTTGATCTGCCGCATGGAAAGAAACCCATTGGCTGCAAATGGGTATATAAAGTCAAGTACAAGGCAGATGGAACAATTGATAAGCATAAGGCCCGTCTTGTTGCAAAGGGCTATGCTCAAAAGGAAGGCATTGACTACGAGGAAACTTTTGCACCTACCGCTCGGATGACCACAATTCGGGTTATGTGTGCTATGGCAGCACAATATGGGTGGAAAGTTCACCATATGGATGTCAAAAGTGCCTTTCTAAATGGTGATCTCCAAGAAGAAGTCTATATGACTCACCTCAAGGATTTGAAGTGGAAGGCCAAAAGCAGAAAGTTTGCAAATTGGTCAAATCCTTGTATGGTCTGAAACAAGCTCCTCGAGCTTGGTATATAAAAATGGACAATCACCTTATGCAGCATGGATTTAAGAGATGTCCGTCGATGCAAACCTCTATTTCAAGAAACAGTGGTCCGAGATAGTGTTGCTTGTACTCTATGTGGATGATCTGCTCATTACAGGGAGTTCATAAACTATGATCTCTACCATCAAAAGAAACTTGTGCAAATATTTTGAGATGACAGATCTCGGACTTCTCCATTATTGTCTTGGTCCGGAATTCAGCCATAAGGAGCACTCCATCAAAGTGTCTCAGAAAAAATATGCCAAGACATTGCTGGAAAAATATCGCATGACTGACTGCAAGCCAATGGCAACTCCAATGGAGAATGGACTTCAGTTATCGCGATATGATGACTCACCTCAGGTAGATGGTACTCTCTATCGACAGTTGATTGGGAGTCTCATATATCTGACCAATACTAGGCCAGATCTCGTATTTGCTGTCAACTATCTTTCGAGGTTCATGCAGGAGCCTAAGACCACTCATTGGAAAGCAGCAAAACGTGTTCTTCACTATGTCCGTGGTACTATGGAATATGGCCTAGAATACAAGAGGAACAACAAATTCTTCTTGCAAGGATACACGGACTTCGACTATGCCGGATCATTTGATGATCGCAAGTCAACTTCTGGATACATTTTTCATCTGGGATCCGGTCCTCGTCTCTTGGCACAAGCAAGAAGCAACAGGTGGTTGCTATTTCATCAACAGAGGCAGAGTATCGCGCCGCACGTGAAGCTGTGTGCGAAGTGATATGGTTACGTCGCATTCTGACAAGTATGGGCCATCCATCAAAATCTCCAATACACTTGTTTTGTGACAATCAGGGTGTTCTGAACCTCGTCAAGAATCCAATCCATCATGAAAGAACAAAGCACATTGACACACAATGTCATTTCATTCGAGATGAAGTTCCAAAGCACCGAATTCAGCTTCAAAGACATTCCCACCGATGCTCAAGTTGCATACATTTTCACTAAGGCACTTGGACGTGTCAAATTTGAATTGTTTCGCAGCTCACTTTGTATTGCAAAATGATGTAAGGGGATGTTAGTAGTCTAGTATAGCTATTAGTTATTACATTACCCAAATAATGTAATAAAGGGGGATGTTAGCGTACTGGTATTTTGTCTTCATTATTCTTTCTGTAGCGTACTGTTACAACTGATGTAACAATGCTGTTATTCCGTTCTGCCGGTGTGCTATTCCCGGCACTGTTGTAACCTATTTAATCCACAGTTGAATAATGAGAATTGTTCGCTGAGTTTAACAGAGAGAGCTACTTTTTTGAAGTGGAGCACTTCTTAATAGTACCCCACAATAAGTATGAGCCAGCCATAGGAATCATCGAGCGACGGAGTCGATGTGATATGGGTACAAGTTGCATTTCCTCCTTTTATTCATTTAATGTGCAATTGGAATTTCTTGTGCTTTTTCCATAATATATGCTAAATATCAGTTAAGAAACCATAATAGTAGGTAAATGTAGGAATGCAAGATTTTATTTTTGTTTTATATGCATTATTTTTCATTTTTTTGTTATTTTCCTGCTTTTTTAGGGCTATTTTAGGGGTCAAAATGACCCAATTTTAGCCATTTTTTGGGGCCGTCCTTGGGTGGGATGACCACTGGTGGACGTCCCTAGGTGGGATGGCTACCAAATTGGGGGTTTTCCCTAGGTGGGACAGTCACAAAATTGGGGCAAAATGGGGCCTTTTTTGGTCAATTTTGTGATATTTTTAGACTTTTTTGATGCATTTTTAGTGTATTTTTGACAAGTTTCTTAACTCTATCAAGTGGTGAAGAGTCGGTATCAATTTTTGACTCTCTTTCAGACCACTAGGGATATTTTGATAGAGGGAGACTGGTAATGTATTGATGCCATTGGCCTTAAGCATGTGATATAGTTGGAGCCTGTGGTGGGTGACCGCACTTACTTGACTTCCCTAATAGACTTATGGCATCCTCACACAAACACCTTCCACCTACCTACAGGGGAGATGATAGTGACTTTGGAGGACATATATCAGATATTGTGTATTTTGATAGAGGGGTGATCGATCGTATCTACTCACCAAGATCAGAGAGATGTAGTGATGCAGCAATACTTTTACCAGGACTGGGAGGAGGGAGTTCATGACCTACTTAGTAGAGGGATAATATTGGATATATGGTATGTGGCTAGAGTATTGGGTGTTAGACATACCTTATTGATGAAATTGATCTCCAATATATTTCTTCTAAACTCTTCAAGCATCAAGTTCCCTTGGAACCTAATAGAGTTGGTTTTTACACTTGCTAGTGATGGCTTGGGGTACTACCTTATTGGCATAGTTATATGATGAGCTATATGAGATTTAATCCCATGGGTGGAAGGGCTTAGGATGTAGTTTTCTATTATAAGTTTGGTGGTGGTAGCATATTTTTGTGGACCAACCACAGGGACTGCCATTGATGACATGAGCACAACTGGTAGACAAGGATGTAGGCTATGGTATTTTATGGTAGTAGGCCCATAAGATAGGTCAGGGTCGTCACTTTGTAGGTGAGGTTGAGCACTATCTAGAGTCCTTTGCATAACTCAGGGTAGAGGAGGTGACTTGGAGACCTAGTAGGTATTGTATAGTATGGATTGAGGCTGAGACACAACTACACCGGGTGAGGTGAGGTAGGTGGCTAGTTGGGTGACATGGGATTGAGCGAGAGTACTTTTCTATGCTCAAGTCATAAAAATTTTTAGGCTATGCCATGGTTTTCCTAGTGATTCGATGATATATCGATATCATGGGGATGAGAGGACCCTTAGTTGACCTACTATGGAGGTAGTGGGTGAGGAGTCAAATCTTGTAGTAGACATCTCTAAGATGGATGATGTGGGGACTACAGAGGACTATGACTCTTGGTGGGTGACACAGTAGTGGTGAGGAGAGGGGCCACTAGGAGGGGATGTAGCTATGGTGATAGAGGAGACACCTAAAGATACTCCAAATGAGGAGGGTTAGGATGAGTTGTCCGATGATGAGAAGGCAAACACAGGTGAGCGACATGTGTGTCATCACATAGTAGATGAGTGGATGGACCTCCTAGATTTAGGGGAGCTACGAGATGGCTTTGGTTATGCCAAATTTGATGATCATGGGATGCAAGCATAGTTGGTAGCACGAGATACTATGATTACTAAGTTTTAGGGTGAGGTTATCAAATGTTGATAGAAGAGGAATCTCCTCCAGGCATAGGTACAGATAACCTAGACTAATATGGATAGGTAGACATATTTGATAGCTACTCTTCAGGAACAAGTGGCACAAAGCCCTAGCCATGAGGGATCTAGTAGTGATGATATGGCTAGGCTATGAAAGGAGGTGGTACAACTCCAATCATTAGTGGGAGTCTTCTAGGCTCGATATTGATAGGAGCAGACCTACATCGAGGAGTTAGAGGATGAGATAGTGCGCCTTAGAGGGAACTTACTAGCTCGTTTGTCTACTAGTGGGTCACACAAAATTCAGAGGAGTGGTACAAGATAGTATTCTACCTAGATGGAGGTGCCTGGATCAGCACAAAGGTTAGACAGGGTAGGGAGTAGTAGGTCTGGGAGTTCTTGATAGACTCCAATTGAGGGTCGGAGCGAGAGTCATGGTACCGATCCTACGTGACGAGACTCTGATGGTTCTTTTTATTTTTGGATTTTTATGGTTATTAATACTCTAGAATCTAATGGTGTTCAAGAATCGAGACTCTGATGGTCCCACTATGATCACCATTGAAGTAGCAAAAAAATGGCTCACCTAATGGATTGAAACTGAAATGCAATCTAGTGTTTATAAGAAAGCATGCAAAAGAAAGATGCAAAAGAGGTAAACAAAGTAAGCTATTGAAATGATGAATAATTTAAAGTGAAAATAGGGGGTTTCTCCTTGTATTTATAAATTCATCAATCCAAAGGTTACAATACATCCCCTTTGAGGGCTTCTCATTTTGATACATTTCAAATTACAAATTACAAGGGATCAAATCCCTCCATGAGCTTAATGGCGTGCTTCCAATGTTCTTCTTGCAACCCACAATTGAGAGCTATTCTTGGGCTATATTTATTCAGCTCCTTAGCTCCTCCCTCATGCATAGAATACCTGCACCTACACACAAGAGATTGAATGATGTTAATAGCATATGCGTTTGATGATGAAAACCTTGAAAACCATAGAAAGTATGCAATAATGAATATAAAACTTATTTGTGACTAATCTAAACAACTCCAAATGACTTGAAATTTTAGTATGATGTTAATGAGATGATTTTGGAAGGATCTGAGCATAAATTAAAGTGGAATTGTGATCAGAACCTATGGTCATCCCTGGTAGGAACAACTAAGACTGAAATCATAAAAACATAAATTGACACATCAAATCTATTCAAAACTTAACCAAAATTGAATATGATGCTAATATAATGCTATAGAATTGATCTATACTAGAAATTAGATCAAAATTGTGGGCCATTTCATGGCCATCCCTGGCAAGTCCAACTAGGACCTGCTATCCATCCCTAGTAGGGATGGCCACAAAATGGGGTGGTTTTTGCCACCAATTCCACTTGGATCTGGTCTAGAACTCTCCTAGATGTGTTGTCATCGAATTTGGTCAAATTACTCTCATATTTGATAGGTTTTGGAATTGATTAGCGTATTTTGGGATGCCCCTGAAAGTACCTTCGAATGAAGAGGTTTTCAAGGAAAATACGTGGGCAAATGTGAGGACAAATATTAGTAGCACTTCATGGTCAAATGTTGTAAATCTCTTTTGAAATTGGGTGGGAGCACCTCAATTTATAGCCCAAAAGGGAAAAATGGGCAAAGGGGCAAGTTATGGCATGCAAGGCAAGTGTTACCACTTGTCAATTCCTTTGCCATGCATAGGGTGGAAGAGGCTTCCCATTTGGGGCCTCCAATTTGTAGGTCCTAATGTCTATGATAGCCTCCCAATCAATTATGAGTGATTGGGTGGGATAAATGGTAGAAATTGATTATCATTTGTCCTACCCTTTGACTTTTGGAGGGTCTAGTTCATGGTCATCCCACCCAAGGATGGCTATTGGTGGTCATACCTAGGTGGGACGACCATGAACTATGATCATCCCTGGGTGGGACGACCATGGCTACATGGCCCAAAACCTCCCAAAAGTGGGGTAAACCTTCCCAAAAGTGGTTGGGAGCCCTAATTAACCCATGAGGGTTTCCCAATGGGGCCATATGATGTCGATAAGAGTGGTGCATTAGCAGTATTATCCGATTTACATGATTTTAGTGTCTACAGATACCCCTTTTTGAGATGCATTATGTGCAACAGAGCATTGAGCAAAAATAGATGACTAAATCATTAAATTATTGAGGTTATTCATTAACCTAACCAAATTTAGATACCTCCATTATGGAAAGAGCATACATTCTTGGAATCCTTGCTTTTGACATAGTTGAAGGATTGATTTTGGTATACCTTTCACACATGTTGTAATAACAGTTGTAGGGGCTTAGGGTATACTTGGTCTTGGTTCCTTGTTTCCTTGTAAGACTTTTCATGGGTGAATTCCCAAGGCTTCAAGGAGGCCAAGACTTTATTTTTTTGTATTTTCTGATTATTTGCCCTAGCATGGGCTTGCAAATTTATCTTTGGCAATGATTCTTTTGAATGTATGAAAATTGCACTTTTGAGTGTTTTAAGTGTTGATTTGATTATGAAATCATTATTATGACTACCCCCTCAAGTGATGAGTTGATGAGGGCATGACCAATGATAAAGTGATGAGTCACTTGACCCATATGACTTAATTGGGATAACCATCAATTTTACCCATTGTAAGATGTATCAATTTTGCTAGGATTTTGATCATTTTGATGATATTTCATGGAAGCAAAAGACTAAATACTTCATTCCCGTGGAGTGGTCCAGCCATAATGGCCTTCTTGGGGAGTGAAATAGAGACTTTTTAGAGCATCCATGAATACTTTGAGTTCAATCTTGATCCTTTGTTAATTTTATCCATTTTGACTTATTTTTGGTGGGTTTTTGGCCCTTTTTTGATCTTTTTTAGTTATTTTTGTAGGATTTTTTGGTGTTTTAATTGTTTTTGAATTTTTTATTTTTGATGAGATTTCATAGAAGAAAGGAAATGAATACCTCATTCCCATGGAGTAGTCTAGCCACAATGGCCTTCTTGGGGATTGAAGTGAAGACATTTTAGTTCGACTATGAATAATTTGGTTCAAGTAGCCTTATGGTAATTTACTCATCTTGCCAGATTGCATGGAGTGCAAGTCACTACAACTACCAAGTGTATAGGGTAAATAATTGGGTACGAGGTACACTTGAGATTTTGCTTTATCTAATTTTTTTTTTGTTTTTATGATTTTGGGAGCGTGAGGTCTGAGGACCCACTTGATTGCAGCCTATGGGCAGTTTATGGATTATGATGTATCTTTATATCCCATACATATATATGAGTTTTTATTATCATCATGTGTTTCCTTACTACTTTATGAGATGTATGCAATGCTTATATTTGCTTTATGATGTTTTGATGGATGCCTAACATGTATGCATGTATTTGTAATATGATGTGATTTGATGATATGTATATATGTAAATGCACAATGAAATGGATGATTTTTTAATTTGTATGATGGATTATGATTACTATTTGACACATTAGATGCTAGCACCATAGATTATACAAAATTTATCTCATCATTTTAATGTTATCATGACATTATGTAATGGCTTGTGTAAATGTAAATAACAAACATGTGATAGCATGATATGAAATGAAATGAATAATATAATGTTATATGATGTGTTTGGGATTTTCAAGAGACTCAAACACTCTAGTTACCTAATCAAAAGTTGTATAGTAACCATGCAAGACTTTTTAACAAAGTATAAATCTGCTAAGATAACCAAGATATTCAATATCCCTGTGTGTGCATGTGAGTTCATTACTATGATAACGCATAAAGTTACCCTAGTGCCAAATAGGATTGATTCAGCCCATATGTACTAGAGATCACCCTATGAGTCTCATTATCCTAAGTTTTATACTTAGTTGGATTAGACCACTAGGCAATATAGGCTACCAAAAGCTAGCTCATCCACATGCAAACATTGGTCTATACAAAAGCAAGTTGCTTATGTGATAGACATATCATCATGCATAAGGATACCACCATTGCTAGGTGGGCTTGATGCCACCCAACCTATAATGAGGATCACCTTATGGTTCTCTAATACTGAGAATTCTAAGGATTCAAGTTCAATACTCCCTTATTTTCTTTTATATTTGAATTTTTCAAGGGAGTTGCTCATTTTTGTTATGGTGAGCAATGGATTTTGGTAGTGGTGAGAACCACTATTTATTTTACTTTTTTCTAATGGTAAAAACCACTATTTATTTTGAATATTGTTAAGTGATAATAATCACTATTTATTTTTCTATTTTGGATACTTGCCCCAATTTGGTGTGAAGCAAGGGATTTTGATTATTTTGGGTAAGGAGGAACTTGTCCTTTTGTCAATTCTCAGCATCTTTGAACCATTCACATAGGGGGATGAGTGAGATAAATTTTTCACTTAAGGTAACCTAGACCACTTTGTAGGTTTCATCTTTCCTTGTGCTAAACTTGGATTTATTAATGTGAAAATGTGTTGGGATTTTGATATATACAAGGTATAATCTAAGCAAGATTCTACCTTCTAAAAATCATGATAGCTTTCTACAAAATCTGAAAAGAAAACTAGAGATGGTTGAGTGACCGAAAACCCTAAATATGCCTTATGAACAATGGCTAAGTGAAGGGAAATAGACACACAATATGGAATGTAGATGTAAATGATAAATGTAATGTAAATAGGTGGTAAAATTGACCTTTGACAACATTGATTTTGATAGATGCCTAGTGTACATACTTGGTGCTAGACATGTATGATCAACTTCTAACAATGCACAATGCAATGATGAGTATGCCTAATGCAAGTGATGTTATAATGCAATGATATGAAATGCAATGCAATGCAATATTTTTGTGTTTTTGATGTTTTAATGATGTTTTTGGATTTTTGATATATATATATATATATATATGTTTGACCAATGGGCTTAATGAATGCCATTGGGGATTTTTGGGTGACCAAAGGGCTTATAGATACCTTTGGGGATTTTTAGGATGACCAAAGGGCTTATAGATACCTTTGGAGCATTTTAGGGTGACCTAAATGATTGTAGACCACCTAGGAGCATTTTAGGGTGACCTAAAAAATCGTAGACTACCTAGGAACATTTTAGGGTGACCTAAAGGGCTTATAGATGCCTACTGGAGTATTTTAGGTTGACCTAGATGATTATAGACCACCTAGGGATATTTTAGGTTGACCTAAATGGTTATAGACCACCTAGGAGTATTTTAGGTTGACCTAGATGGTCATAGACCACCTAGGGATATTTTAGGTTGACCTAGATGGTCATAGACCACCTAGGAGTATTTTAGGTTGACCTAGATGATCATAGACCACCTAGGGATATTTTAGGTTGACCTAGATGGTTGTAGACCACCTAGGGGTATTTTAGGTTGACCTAGATGGTCGTAGACCACCTAGGAGTATTTTAGGTTGACCTAGATGGTCATAGACTACCTAGGAGTATTTTAGGTTGACCTAGATGGTCGTAGACCACCTAGGAGTATTTTAGGTTGACCTAGATGATCATAGACCACCTAGGAGTATTTTAGGTTGACCTAGATGGTCATAGACCACCTAGGAGCATTTTAGGTAATGACAGAAAGGTGTGATAGACTTGCTCTTCAAGTGGTAAAATCTATCACCAAATAGGATGTTGTAATGGGAACATACAAAGATAGAAATCTTCTTCATCATCCAAAGGGATGACTTGCTCATATTCCTCATATAAACTTGGATAATTTATGGGAGCTATGCCATAGTCTGATTCATCATCTATTGTCCATTCATGAGGAGGACCTTGATCCTCTTCCTCACTATCATATTGAAGGGTGTGTGAACTCTCTCCCACTTCATGAGATTGAGCGACATCACTAGATAACCCTTGATCTACCATATTTATGGGAAAATAATCTCCCAATGAGTGGACATGATGTGGATTGGCATAGGGATCACATGCAAGCTCATCCCTATAATTCAGACATAGGCATTCTAAACTCTCTATGAGTACATCTAAAGGTACTAGCTTATTGTGTCCCAACCCAGATTTATCATATGGTAACTGATATTATGGTTGACATGGAACATGAGTACCTTATTCATATAACCCTAGACCAAAACCATGCCAATTGTAGTGATGTAGATATCACATGGCATAGTCAAGATTTGACATGTAGTTTATATCCTCAGAGAAAGGTTCATCATCTTCTTCTTATTGAGGAACTGGAAATGTTCCATACTCGATACCCCCATATATAAAATTTATTTTATTGGGTGGTATACCTAGAGGCACAATGCTACCTATGGGGAGATGAGGTCATCCCATATCTTGCACTATCTCGATGGATGGAACTATTGTGATATTTCTAACTAAGTACTCTCCTATCCCTATACTAGACATATGGATTGTAACCTAGGATGATGAAGGTGGAGGAGATGGAAGTGAGGCTTGAGATGACTCAATGTGTACCTCCTGAGATGGTTCCTCATCTACTAGGACTAGGAATCTCTTTCATAGAGATGGTGGAAATGATGGGAGGGATTTCATCGATTGGCCTCTTCGACATGTTCCTCTATGGAGGATCGGATGATGATGAAGGTATTTCTGAAGTTGCCAATGATGATGATGGTATGGATGAAGATGGTAATGGTGTAATGGAAGGTAATGGAGATGGGAGTGGACCCTGAATGGATGTGTTCAGTTGGAAGTCCACATGAGTCGATGGTAAGGTCGACTCGAGGATTTGTTGCACCATGTTGTAATACTTAAAGGGCTCAAGGTCTATAGAGACTACGTGTACCTACCCTTCATAAGTATATTTGAGACATTGATGAGAAATGGATGGGACACACTTCATGTCCTGAATCCAAGGTCTACCTAGCAATATGTTATAGGCCATTGCACCCTCTAAAACATGACATAATGTCGATATAGTTTTGCATCCCACCTGAATGGGTAGGACTATAGTACCGACTATGGAGCATATCGTATCATTGAATGCTCGGAGGGTGTAGGTGGATGCAACAACATGAGATGCTGGAAGTCCTAGGTATTTAAGAGCACTAGTGGTTATTATGTTGCTTGATGAACCAGTGTCTATTAGAACTCTCTTATATGGTATATCATTCACACATGCAATGATGTGTAAAGGAGGGTCAACCACATCACTTGCTATGGGTTTGAGTTCATGCTCATGGAACGTGATCATTGGTTCCTTACATTGTTGCACATGCCCCACAAAATTGATAAAGGAGTTAGACTCCTAGGGTTGCAACTCTATCGACTTAAGAATATCCATTAGAGCTTCTCTATGAGGTGGAGATTGTTGAATGAGCTCATAAATGGATAATCTAGCTGATGTTGTTCTTAAGATTTGTGCAAGCTTACTTTTTATTATCACTACTAGCCTAGGTGGAAGGCTTTATACTAGAGGTGGGGGAGGTTGTGATGTTGATGGAACATCACTTGAAGTTATAGGTGGTGCAACTTGACTTGGGTAGCATCTATTCCTAGTCACAATACTTACCATCCCGATGTACCCTTGTAAAGGGGGTGTCATATTGACCTCATTCATTTGTTTAGTAGGAGATACCTATACCTCATGAGTAGGTAATGGGTCTTTGAAAACACCCATATATTGATTATTTGGGGTGAGAGGATTATCCACTTGGAGCTCATTCCTCTCTATCATATCTTACACTATGTTTTTGAAACCATAGCATGTAGGCAAGTCATGGCCATTCTACCGATGATATCGATAAAATTGATCTTCTCGATATCCCATAGGCTTTGGTTTACCTATATTCAGGTCTATAGGCTTGATTTTTGGTAAATTAATCAATTTAGTAGCCCAAAAATGATCGAATAGGGAGTCCATTGACTCAACAAAGGGTGTAAACTATCACCTAGGGTGACATTGCTGATTTTGACCCTGATTCGCTTGAGTATTATTATTATAACTCGTAGGAGGAGGTTGGGCCTAATAATTTACCTTTTGAGGAGGCATCATTTGTGTAGGCCCTAGGACATTAATGGCCACTTGATTGACCACTATCGACTTTGATGGCACTAGATTGCTCTTTGGATTCTTTGTCCACTCCTTATGAGGTTTAGCTATCTTCCCCTCTTGGATTTTGATCTCTTCTATGGTTCTAGCTTGTGCTAGAGCATCCTCAAGAGTGGGATATTATTAGAGTTGTAACAATAAAGATATTGGTTTTAAACAACTCTTTGAAAACATTCGAGTCAACTCGAACACTGGAAATAGATAGGGTAGCTTAGCTAGAAGTGTTCACCACCTATTTCCATAGTCAATGATAGACTCATCATCATATTATTTTAACCTCGTAAGGTCAGTTAAGGTCACCTTTCTCTTGGTATTGAAGGTGAAATATTCCAAGAATGCATCTACAAACTATTCAAATGTATAGATGCTATGCCTTGGAAGTTGATTAAACCACTCAATGGTAGGGCCAGAGAGGGTAATTAAAAATATTCTCAGGAGTAATGCATCATTCTCCTGTATGTTGAAGCATTGATTCATGAATCTCGTGATGTGCTCTTGAGCATCTTCTTCCCCTTTAAACTTGTCCAATTTGGGCATTTTAAAATGCTCAGGGTATGTAGGGGAAGGTATAGATGGATGCAATGGTTGATTGTGCAACTGGTGCAAGGTGGGATTTTGAAGCCCATTCCTAGTTATCTTACTCTCTATAGTTTCTAAGCATTCAAGCAATGCTTGATACGCATCAGAGGATTTAATCTCCTCTTCTTTATTTTGGACCCATGGAGGGGGATGAGGAATATTAAGCATATGTTGAGGTGGTTGATTATCATCAACCATACCTCCAAAAGGTGCTTCTAAGTAATCCTCATTTTGTTCCAAATCATCATAAGCCCCATAAGGTGTTTTAGGAATGGGCCTACAAGGAGGAACTAAAGCCTACTGTAGGTGATCTATATTAGGCCTAGTAGGTAAGTTCTGATCAGGCCTAGGAGGTCTAGGTGGCAACATTTGATTAGGTCTAGGAGACCTATTTTGATGGAAAGTAGGTTGCCTCTGTCGAGCCTCCTGTCTATGCGTGCTTGGAGTAGGAACTCCATTACGCAATGTTTCTTGAATCTATTATTCAAGTCTTTGTATTTCTAATTGTTATCAATGCTCTAAGAGATCCAAGCATTGTTTATCAGACCAAAGTTGATTAAACTTAGCTTGATGATCAACATACCTTTTGACTAATTGATTAATTTGATCAGCTATATTAGGCCTATGTGCCTTAGCATTATTGCCTAGATACCTATCTTATTCAAGAGGATTTGTGAGATCTACTATGACTTTCCCTCGATTGAGAGAAGTCACATTTACTTGAGGCTCACTCCTAAACATATGTTCTTGATAATCTTCTAGCGTAGAGGCACATCGTGCTTGCATGGAATGATGTGATCGAGGATAATTAGGATCTTCCTCAGGTCTTCCCTCATAAATGAGGAAGGGTAGGGTAGAATTGGCTCACCCACTATGATGAGTATCATACTCATCTAGGTTTTTGTACCTTGGGGAAGGGTGATTTGAAAGCATAAGATGATCATTTAACCCTACCCTAGGTGTATAGTCTTGATCCTGCACACAAGTGTGTGGAGTAGACCAAGCAGGCACGTGAATGCATGGTATTGCTCTATGTGTAGGTGCCTCATTGCATGGTTGCCTTTCTTGAAAGAAGGTATTTGAAGTATCCATACTTGGGAAGTAATTTCCTAGATTGGGACTATGACCTATAGGGGTACCCCGTGTAGGAGTCCCTTGTAGGCTAGGTCCCTTCTCTGACCTTCTAGGACTTGGGAGAGTAGGTGGCCACCAAGGAGGTATAACCATGTCCTTGGGGTCAAATTGAAGATGTTCTATGTCTTCTTGCCTACTCCCCATAATGTCCACCCTTAAGTGGGCTTGGCTATGGGTATATACCATAACTACTTACTCTAAACCTCTATGTGATTATCTCCTTTACAAGTTTTATAGATTTAAATACACAATAAATAGAAACACACAAGAATACAAATGATTATCTCTTTTAAATATTATGTGTTCCTAAACTATTTGATGTGTTTCAAATTTGTTGCTTTTGTAAAGAATCTCTTTCACGTGTTTTTGAATGTTGATGTAATTCTCAATTGTTTAAATGGTTTTCACCTATATACTCATAGCTCGACAACCAGAAATGAAATTCTAGTCACGTGAACCAACCAAAGTATGGATATGAAATCCATACCCGATCAGGGAGCATAGGTCCTACCAGTCCTCACCCATACTCACTCGGTCAGTGTTATACCCTTCGAAGAGGAGTACATGCAAATTTTCCAAGCTACATTGTTCTTGGAGCTGACTTTGGCCAAAAATAGGGTACGTGGGATTTGAGCCAATGGATGGAGATGAAACCCATCATCGTTGAACTCTATCAGTGGTTGGGGATGAATTCCAACTCACTAACATTAAAAAGAAGTGTGGTGTGTGTGGTTCCTTTTAAAATGATTGAAAGTAAACAAGATAGCATTCAATTATTTTTCACTAAATGCATGAAATAGCATTTTACTTTTAGAATCATAATGCATATATAAAAAGGAACCTACAAAATTTGTAAACTATATGAAAACCTAACCCTTAGGTAGGTCACACGAGGCAAACCAAACAAATGCATTTTTAAAGGTTATTATTTTTCCTATTTTTCTTCAATTTGTTAATGCAAAATTTAGAAATATGAAATCTAACTTTCAATTGCACACAAAAGACAAGAAAAACTAAAATTTAACCTTTTTTAAACAACCTAGATGCAAATTGAAGGTTTCAGGAAGATTACCTTTTATGTTCTGAAAATTATTATTTCTAGAAATTTCTGTAGAAAACCCCTAGTTTTGTGGCCATCCCTAGGTGGGATGGCTACAAATTTGGGGGCCATCCCTAGGTGGGACGGTTACAATGGTCATCCCTGGCAGTTCCAATTAGGAATTCAGGGTTGTTTCTGCTCAGAACGACCAGAACCTACAACATACAAAACACAAAAAGGATGTCAAAAATGACAAAAATGAAAGGAACAAGGGACAAGGGTCCCACCATGATCACCACTAAAGTAGAAAAGAATGGCTTGCCTAATGGATTGAAACTGAAATGCAATCTAGTGTTTATAAGAAAGCATGCAAAAGAAAGATGCAAAGAAACAAATAAACTGAAATGATGAATAATTTAAAGTAAAAATGGGGGTTTCTCCTTGTATTCATAAATTCATCAATTCAAAAGGTTACAATACATCCCCTTGAGGGCTTCTCAATTTGATACATTTTAGATTACAAATTACAAGGGATCAAATCCCTCCATGAGCTTAAAGGCGTGCTTCCAATGTTCTTCTTGCAACCCACAATTGAGAGCTAATCTTGGGCTATATTTATTCAGCTCCTTAGCTCCTCCCTCATGCCTAGAATACCTGCACCTACACACAAGATATTGAAATATGTTAATAGCATATGCATTTGATAATAAAAACTATGAAAAGTATGCATCTATGAATATAAAATTTATTTGTGACTAATCTAAACAACTCCAAATGACTTGAAAATTTAGTATGATGTTAATGAGATGATTTTGGAAGGATCTGAGCATAAATTAAAGTGAAATTGTGATCAGAACCTGTGGCCATCCCTGGGAGGAACAACTAAGACTAAAATCACAAAAACATAAATTGACACATCAAATCTATTCAAAACTTAACCAAAATTGAATATGATGCTATTCTAATGCTATAGAATTGATCTATATTAAAATTAGGTCAAAATTATTAGCCATTTCATGGCCATCCCTAAAGTACAACTAGGACTATTATCCATCCCTGGTAGGGATGACCACAAAATAGGGTGGTTTTTGCCACCAATTTCACTTGGATCTGGTCTAGAACCCTCCTAGATGTGTTGTCATCGAATTTGGTAAAATAACTCTCAAATTTGATAGGTTTTGGAATCAATTAGCGTATTTTGGGATGCCCCTGAAAGTACCTTCGAATGAAGAGGTTTTCAAGGAAAATACTTGGGCAAATGTGAGGACAAATATTGGTAGCACTTCATGGTCAATTGTTGTTATTCTCTCCTTTTTGAAATTGGGTGGGAGCACCTCAATTTATAGCCCAAAAAGGGGAAAAGGGGCAAAGGGGCAAGTTCTGGCATGCAAGGCAAGTGCCGCCACTTGTCAATTCCTTTGCCATGCATAGGGTGGAAGAGGCTTGCCCATTTGGGGCCTCCAATTTGTAGGTCCTGATGTCTATGACAGCCTCCCAATCAATTTTGGGTGATTGGGTGGGATAAATGGTAGGAATTGATTGCCATTTGTCCCACCCTTTGAATTTTGGAGGGTCTGGTTCATGGTCGTCCCACCCAGGGATGGCTGCTGGTGGTCATCCCTGGGTGGGATGGCCATGAACTGTGGTCATCCCTGGGTGGGACGACCATGGCTACATGGCCCAAAACCTCCCAAAAGTGGGGTAAACCTTCCCAAAAGTGGTTGGGAGCCCTAATTAACCCTTGAGGGTTGCCCAATGGGGCCATATGATGTCGATAAGAGTGGCACATAGCAGTCTTATCTGATTTACATGATTTTAGTGTCTACACCAAGAATGGAGTTCATCCACCATCCATAAATATGATCTCCATTAACCTTACATGCCACTCACCTACCTAGGTAACCTATCATAATCTTTACCCATCGATCCTAAGGCTATTAATGTTAAAAAGGTTTCTCTCCCATCATCACCCATTGAGTTCCTACCCTTTGAGAATATGTTGTAGTCCTATCATATGGTATTGAAAATAACCTTAGTAGTTCTCAAATTTGAGATATATTCAAATAATGCATCCAAATATTTTAATATAGCTAATTTTATTCACCTGATCCCCACCCATCAATTGGAATACGGATACATATGTTGATATAAAATATGATTGACATTGATATCAACATTGATCCTAAAAATCCTCAAATTATAAAATTGGAGAAAGGTCTCTTAGAGATAGAACATATTGCTTTCACTACTCTTATAAAAGAGAAAAGAGATTTTTTTCCTGGACATACACGGATATGCCTAGTTTGGACCAAAACTTAATTGTCCATAATTTGACACTTGATGCAATGATCAAACTGATTAAGCAAAAAATTCACAAACTATAGCCAACAATTTATTTAATGATAAACGATAAATTTTTTTTTTTTTGGATGTAGGTTTCATCCAACCCATTGACTATCCTGAATGGCTTTCCAACATGGTACCTATTAGGAAGTTGAATGGGGGGTTTGCATATGCACCAATTTTTAAAATCTTAAAAAATCAAGTCCTAAGGATTAATTTTTGCTCTTGAGCATTGATATGCTTGTAGATGCAACTACAGGTCATGAAATACTTTCCCTCATGGATGGTTTCTCAGGCTACAAATAAATTCGAGTTAATCCTGATGATCAGCCCAAAACAACCTTTACCACACTATGGGGGACATTTTGCTACAAAGACATACCTTTTCGTCTAAAGAATACTGGTGCCACCTATCAATGGGCCATGACATAAAATTTTCATGACTATATGCACAAGATTGTCATAGATTATGTCGATGATCTACTAGAAAAATATTTACTACATGGAAATCATATAGTTGTTCTACAAAAGTTCTTTGATCGCCTACTAGAGCATAACATACAACCAAACCCTAAAAAGGGTATTTTCAAAGTAACATCCGGAAAGCTTTTATGCTTCATTGTGTCTAATTAGAGCATCCAAGTAGACCCAAGAAAGGTTGAAGTAATCATAAACATACCTACCCTACCAACCTTTTGCATCTTTGTAACTTACAAGGGAAGATATAGACAATATGATATTTCATCGTACAACTATCAAATAAATATCGATCATTGAACCATTTTCTACAAAATGGGGTGACGTTAAATTGTGATCAATATTTCTAAAAGGTCATTGAGGATATAAAGTAGTACTTATTCTATACACCAGTATTGTCTCCTTTCTAACCTAGTGTGTCATTTCTACTATATATTTCTACAACTAACTTTGCCTTAGGGATTATGTTATCCCAAAATAATGAAGTAAATAAGGAGCAAACCATTTACTATATCATTTAGACCTTCATATCATATGAAATAAAATATGCATATGTTGAGAAGCTCTACTTAACGATGGTATTTGCCACCAAGAAATTGTGTCATTACATGATCAATAAAGAAATATATGTTATCTCCAATGAAAATCCTTTGCAATATATGATGATTTGAACATATCATAATAGTCGCACTACAAAATAGATCATGCTATTGATGGAATTTGACCTTGAATTTATTGATCAAAAATTTATCAAATGTTAGGTCATCATTGACCAACTAGCAAAAGTGCCTCTTCTCGAAAATAAGCCTCTTACAATTGAGCTATCTGATGATGCAATATTTGCATTATCTAATTCAAAAGAGCCAAAATAACCTGAGCAGAAAGTGGACCTAACATTGTTCTTCGATGGATCCAAGTGTGAAAAATTGAGTGGCACTAAAATTATGTTTTTCATTCCATAAGGGACTACTATTCCCCTTTCATTTAAGCTCAATTTCCTATGCAATAACAATAATGCAGAGTATGAAGCTCTCTTTTTGAGGCTCAAAAAAACTTTGGCCATGAATTTCAAGTGACTAAACATATTTGGTAATTTAGAGCTCATTATCAATTAGGTCAAATGGAGTTACTAATGTAGGGACCCGCTCTTAAAGAATTACAAAATCCTTATGGATAATTACTTTCAAAACTAGAATGGTATGACATCAAGGTTGTTCCTCATTTCAAAAACTATTTTGTGGATACAATGGATTCCTTGGGATCCCTAATTTTGTAGAATCATTTTGATAATTTCACAATCATCTATTCTAAAATTTTAAAGCAACTCACAATTTTATTAGAGGCTTCTACAGAAGAGCAAAGCATCCACATGAAACAAGCAAAACAATATCAATATTGGTTCTCTCAGATATAATATTTCCTAAAGCTTAGTAATCTCCCTTCAAGGTTATCGCATGCCACAAAATGAAAATTTAATAAAAAATAACTAAATATGTCTTGCTAGGAGATATACTCATAACCCCAAGAACCCCAAGAACCCCAAGAATCTACTTGTATAGTTTTTCAAGCTCACAATGATACTGGTGGCCATTTTAATGGCATGGCTATTGCAAAGCACATCCTTTGAATGGGCTATTATTGTACCACAATGGAGCGAGACTATTGTGCTTATATAAAAAGGTCCATCAAGTATCAACATCATACTAATATATTGCATGTATCTTCATAGGCCCTACAAATAATATATTCATTGTGGCCTTTCTTGCAATGGGACATAGATATAATTGAAGAAATATTTCCCCCATATTTGAGTTTACACACATTCATTTTAATGACCATATAATACTTCACAAAGTGGGTCGAAACTATTCCCCTTACCACCATGGTAGGATCATACATTATGGAATTCATACTGCATAATATCATATATCATTTTGGTATTCCATCAAAGTTCATCTTAGATAATGGGACACTATTTAAAAATAAATATGTTCCAGCTTTGTGCAACAAGTATCATATTCAAAACATCCTTAATATCCATAGACTAATGGTTAGACTAAGGCATCAAACAAAATGATTATCACCAATCTTAAGAAATTGGTTAATAATCATCACAAATATGGGCACCTTCAATTGCATTTAGCACTTTGGTCTTAAAGGATGAGAATTTGAAAACCAACTAGGGTAACTCCATTTTTGTTAGTATATGGTGTAGAGGCCATCATGCCCTTGGAGCTTGAAATTCTCTTGTTATGTATCTCATTACAAGAATTCATCTATGATGATGCTACACTATAGGCTCACCTAGATCAACTCATTCTCATTGATGAATGATGTATTATTTCTCTTGAACATATTTGCATTTATCAAGAATGTATTAATTGATCCTATGATACAAAGTTTCATCCTAGTGAATTTTAGGTTTGTGATCTTGTGCTAAAGGATAACCAACAAAATTCTAACATCCCTAGCCATTTGTGTGACAAATTCACTGCAAGCTGGTTAGGCCCATTCATCATAATACAAAAGTTGGAACTGGAAACTTATCGGTTAGCTACACTTGAAGGTGTTGAGGAACCTGAACCACTTAGCATTCTACACCTATGAGTAGTTTATGCATAAACAAAACATTAAAAAAAACAAAAAAAAAATTAAAAAATTGCATACCACCATCCACCACAATTTTCATTGCACATCACTGCATATAATCATGTAAGACACTTTATAGTTTATCATCATTGAATCTTCATGAATTTGGCTAGTTGCATGTGTTGTTATATTCCATTTGGCACTTGGTTCGACATAGTTGCATTAATCATTCAATGTTCCATGTAGCATCACGTTTGTAGGAGTCACTTATCTTGATGTAACTTCCTTTATCTTAGGCATACATCCCATTTCATCATTCACATTTCCATGTTGTCTATCCATCACTTTCTTGCTCATAAGTAGTTGTTGTTAGGTGTCCAATAAAGTCTTTTGATCATTTAGACCTTTTTAGTTGTTCTTTTAGATTTTGTTGCACACCATATTGATGTTTGGTGATAGAATATCACTTTGGTTGTACTTGGTCTATTTCAAAATCCCAACACATATTCACAATATTAATTATGATTTTGCACAAGGAAATATGATACTGCAAAGTATGTCTTACCTAAAAAATGAATATTTTTTCTTGCTTTTCCTATCATGCACATGGTCTAAAAAGTTAAGTATTAACAAAAGGATAAGCTCATCCTCCCCCGTCGAAAAAAATCCTCTTGCTCCTCTACAAAATATGCAAGTCCCAAAAAGCAATAAAATCCCCTTGCTCCTCCACAAAATGAGCAAGCCTCTCCTCTCCCAAAAAAAACCCCTTTTGCTCCTCCACAAAATGAGAAAAATTCTCAAGAAGAAGAAAAATCCTCAAAATCCCAAAGAAAAAGAAAAAAAAGAGCTTGAATCCCTGGAATTATTAGTTTTTGACAACTATGGGGTAATCTCCATTGAGGCTATAGATGCCTAACTACAAATGGAGTAGCCTTACACATGGAAACAAATTTGTCACATTAGC
Organism: Wollemia nobilis; assembly: GCA_028583015.1. Lineage (NCBI taxonomy): Eukaryota > Viridiplantae > Streptophyta > Pinopsida > Araucariales > Araucariaceae > Wollemia > Wollemia nobilis. The sequence continues at coordinate 16,555,275 of JAQPPZ010002979.1, forward strand.
AACCTTATTTTGTATAGACCAATGTCAGCTTGTGGTTGAGCCAGCTTTTGATGGTTTGCACTTAGAGTAGTTAAGTCCAACCAAGTACACAATCGAGGCAATGAACTTCACTTTACACACACAAGGATATTGAATATATTAGTCTTTCTAGCATATTTTTATCTTTTAGATGCTTGCATGGTTAGTATATGATTTTTTATTAGTAAAATAGGGTGTTTGAGTCTCATGAAAGCCTTAATGTTCCCTTGTGACCTCTCACTCTTCATAATCCATTATCATTGTGCTATTCTAGTGCATATCATTTATTTTTTTATTTTCATTCCAGTGTATGCCCATTGTGAAGTTGTTTACATCTTGATTTGTGACTTATAAATTTTGTAGCGCTTGCACTTAGTTTGTTATTGCATTTCAAATTCATTCATTAAGTTCTATTATTTACACATACATTCATATTTTGCATTATCATATGTCATTCATCCATCGCATACATATCTAGTTCAATGCATACATAATAGATCTATCATATCAAAAATATCTATGCATCTAACATACATGCATTATCATATCTACAAGTCTAAGTATACATCTATAAGCATCTATCATTACATCCATGCATCCACAATTACACATACATATGCATAAATAAACAACACAATAGGCATCAATAAAATGACCATCTCATATATATCAAAAAAATAATATAGTACATCAAAATACCTACAGGCTACAATAGAGTGGGTCCTTAGACCTCACATCAAAAAATGAGCTAATACATAGATAGGTGATTGTCTTAGGATATACCTACACCTTTGCTCTCACCACTATCCTCAATATCATCTCTATGAGGTTGCTTGAATCCACTAGTCCTTGATGTATGGGAGGTGCCTGGTGAAGCAAACTACAAAATATGTGGTACCACTTATGGATCTCTTAAGGCTCTGCTCTACCAACTCCACTAAGACTAGGAGGATGATTGCTGATATGGTAGTACTCCAACTGGTCTATACACTAAATCCTCTAATAGCCCCACATAGTCTCACTCGATCCACCTGAGAATGGCTAAGACTATCCAATCATCAAACCTACCACCTAGTCCCATAGAGCATCTCTCTCTGCTATGAGTCTCTACTAGTCCTCTTCAAGGCATTGCAATTAAACCTATAAGGTGTCCCTCTCCACCTCCTAGCCCTATTGATGTTGTATATCTATCATCCAATAAATTTTCTTTGTGGCATGCATTGTATCCCTATCTATCTGCTATCCTTATAGGATGTAAACTTGCTCTCTCAAGGGGGTTATTGGCTCTTGTGGTTCATCCTCATCCACCCTATCACCCTTGTCACTTCTCATAAGTGTGTCTAAATCCTTAATGTCTTCCTGTGAAGATCCCTCCACATCCTATCCACTTGATTATGTACTCATTGCTATCTTGGATCCTCTACCACACTAGCCTTTACCTCTCTACTAGTCACTACACTGCCCCTCTCTAAAATAGTTAGGATATCCACCAGGCATCATACTCTAGTGTAGTACAAAGATACTTTGTGTAGACACCTAAAATACGTCATGTTTAGGAGACTACTCATATGGGCACATCCAAAGACCATATGACTGATCTTGGACCTTTCCAAGAGCTAGAAGTGGTCCTAACCACTCACAAGGGGTAGTTCTGGCCCATTCAGGCATGATCACTATCGACCAGAGTGGCCACCAACACAAGCCACTGAAGCTGAGAGCGGCCACGACTAGCCATTGCTCTGGATAGTGGCTAGCACTGAAACACAAACTGGCCATGAATGCGGGCCCGAATCACGTAGGATGACTACACTTGCATTGGATTCGAGTGGTTTTTGGTATGGATCTCCTAGAGGTCCTCCTGACTGCCACTTCCATGCAAATCTGGAACTGAGCCTTTCCCTCCAATGGCCAGTTACATGCAGATCTGGATCTTGGCTTCTCCAAGAAGCCAAGATCTAGAATTTAGGAGGTCTACATATGCATCCTCCCAAGAACAAGAAAGGATCCGAGTTTTTATGCAGTGAAGCCCTAGCAAATTGGAGAGCAATTTCACATCCCCTTGAGGAGTAACGAAGTGTTGTCCGATTGAGCAATGACAACGCACCATTCAAGCATTCAGTTCCACATGAGTTTCACTACCAATCCATCTCTGGACATGAAGGTGACCCTTGAACATCAATTTGGATGAAGGATTGAGTGTCACAACCCCTAGTTCATGAGGTAGAAAATTTTAGTTTATGGTCGTTGTCCTTGACAACGGCCTGTAGGCATAGCCTAGGGTTTGAGTCATCATTTCTTGAGTTTTTAGCATAGATTTCTTATTGTTTTTACTTTATCAGATTAGATTAGCATAGATCTATCTTTTCCACTACATTTGTATGGTGATTTCTAAGTTATTCATGCATTTCTACTTATCTTTACATTTTTATGCTTTCATCATGCTTCTATGTCATTTTATGTAGATCTTAAAAAGGAGCCTCATCATGAGAGGCCGCATATGCTACTGATCATTCTATGTTGTTTCTTGTATGCATATCATAGGTCCTAGACTAATTCAAAGCATCTTTGGCATCAGATCCCTCCAAGCAAGTGAGAAGAAGGCATCAGTAAGCCCTTGAGCAAATTCATGTTGAATCTAAGAAGCCTACAGAGTACACCATCCTCATTCAGGGGCTAATTCCATTTGTAATCATTGTATCAAGAAATTGGTATCCCTAAGAGGGACCTATATATAACTAAAGTTCAAAATGAATTAATGAAAATATATCTTATATTTTGTTAATTCTTTGTCTTTCATGCTTTCATGGTTTTATGCTTGATATTATGATGCAAATAGATTAGGTGTATACTTCTTAGGATCGTACAGATGGTGATCATGATGGGACCCCCACCCAATTTTATTTTTTAGCTGATTTGTTGATATTTACATATTTTCTATGTGCAGGCATGACCACTCTAGTTGATAGTGGCTAGCAGAGCTTAGCCACTTTTGAAGACAATGACTATCATGCCACTCTAGTGACAATGACCATAAAAAACTACAATAAAGGACAACCTAAGCATCAACAGAATTGGATTCTAGGTTGGTGGAATTATCTATAATTTTTTATCTCTATCTATGTTTTATTTCTAGAATGCAGTAGGGAAAATTCATTTTAATTAGAAAACATAGAGAAAATTAAAGGAAAAATGCATAGTTTTCTTAAGTTTTCTACTAGCCACTACTAGGAACAATGGACTTCTGATTTCAAATCCACCCTAGTCTCTAATGGTCTAGGTTTTCTTGTAGAGATTGCTTGCTTGGGGCCCAACTAGAGGCCATTGCTTCATAAAGTAACAATGCATTCTCTAAAAATCATGTAATCATTTAGATGTGCATTTTTCTAAAAATGAAACATTTCTTTTTAGGCATATAGGAAAGAGCATGAGTGCTTCATGATGCATATTTTTCTTTGTGCAAAATTTAAAAGGAACAATCACACACCATGCATCATATAAATGCTAGTGAGTTGGACTTCATCACCAACCACTAGTAGAGTTCAATGACGGTGGCATTCATCTCCACCCATTGGCTCAAATCCCATGAACCCTTTATATTGGCCATCAATCCAAGATCCAACGTAGCCTAGAAAATTTGCATATACTTCTCTTCGAAGGGTATGACGTTGACCAAGTGAGACTGGGTGAGGATCTAGTAGGACCTATGCTCCCTGACCAGGTGTGGGTTTCATCTCCACACTTTGGTGGGTTTACGTGACCATGACTTTCATTATCGATTGTCGAGCTATGAGCATACAAGTGAAATCCCTTAAACTATTCAAGTATTACATCAAAAAATGTCAAAACACGATGAGAGTAGTTTAAGTTATCAACAAATATAAAACACACAAGACCATTTTAGGAACACCAAGAAGATTTAAAAGAGATAAACACTTGTCTACTTTGTTTGTGTGTTCTAAAATCTACATAAAAGATAATTCACAACTGTCATGGTATTCACACAAAGCAACCACTCTCAGTCCAACATAGAGGTAGAAAATGATGCTCCACACAATCACAATCACAATCACAATGATGTTGAGCCACCCACACACAATACCATTGAATGAAGTTCAATGAGCCTTAGGGGTGATAACTCAACCCATGGGGGTACTCCTCAAGAAACCCTAGCTAGAGAACCATATCTAAGTTCCTCTCATGATAGGCATGAGGGGGCTTCAAGGCCCCAATATTCACATGATAGACTTAGGTTAGATCAGCCCACTAAGGGGTAAGACACAAGGGTTACATCTAGTCATAGACCCACAACAACTCCTAGCCTCCCTAAATATGGGAGGATAGTCATAGATCATAATATCATTGGTGCAAATGGAACCCCATGAGATCAACCATGGAGATCCAGACAACTTGATGAGTTGGATCGAGTTCTCTCAAGACCAACTCAAAGAAGCAATGCTACTACACATTCTATTTTAGGAAGTTCACATAGCCATCAAACAACTAGGCACACTAATGAGCCAGGGGAAGCTTCAAAGCACCCTCGTAGCATGCACACTACCTCCGATCATGGGGGTATGAAACATAGGTCAGTCTACATAGACCAGGTCACCCTGATAGACAAGGGCAAAAGCATAGTAGGAGCCTCTCCAAGGGGCCTCTCCATTAGGACTCCTCGTATAGAGTTACAGAGTCATGGACCTTTAGTGGTAGATCAATCTAACCATGTACGTAGGTTATAGGAAGCACTACACATAGAGCAAGAGTGCTTAGAAATCCTCGAATAGGAGGAAGCATAGAGAAAAAGGTATTTGCACCTAAATGAGCAGTGCTTGAGAGAGGAACAAATAGAGCATGAAGAGCAAGCAAATAGGTTGGCTCAAGCCAACTTACATATGGGTAGTGAGTACTACCAACCTGATAGACGTGTCATTTCTCAGCATGAGAGATGCACTAAATAAGGAGATGAGTGCACTCACCACACATCACATCATGCTTCAAAGCATCAACAATGCCTAGATCTAGAATAGGCACAACATGATCAAGTACAGGTAGATATGGAGGATCAGGAGTAGACATATCCTGAACCTTCATCCGTAGTCATGGGAGATGAATATAGATGCCCAAATTAGGTAGATACAGGGTTACCTCCTCGACCACCATGAGTAAACCTTCGAGAACAAGAGATCATTTCTTTGAAGGCATACAAAATACTCATTGAGAGAGTCAAGTCTCTCAAGAAATAGGATGTGGTTGGGCAGAAGCCAACCCTGAGCAAGATACACAATCAACCTTTGTGCCCTTTGATATCGAGTCCTGCTTACCCTAGGCACTTTGAGATGCCTAGGTTAGAAAAATTCAAAGGAGAGGAAGATGTGCAAGAACATGTCACCAATTTCATGAATGCGTGCTTCCAACTTGAACATAATGATGCCCTGATGCTAAGAATATTTATCATGACATTATCAGGTGCAACAACTGAATGGTTCAATCAACTACCTAAGCACAACATCATCAGTTTTGAGCAGCTGGTGAATGCATTTCTTGAATGCTTTTCTTTTGGCATCAAGAAGAAAGTAAACTTGTCCGACTTGGCAAACCTAAAGCAATACGATGATGAGCCAATCATGGACTATGGGAATAGATGGAGAAAAGTAATGGTAAAACTACCATTTTTTATTCCCACTACTGAGCTCACCCAAATGTTTACTAAGAGTTGTGCTAAGCACATCTCATTGCTCTTGCAACTACAATAGTATGAAACATTCGAGGAAGCCTTGGCTCAAGCCAAGATGATAGAAGACATCAAGGTTGAAGAAGGAGATCTTAAGCTCCAAAACAAAAAGGACTAGAACAACAACAACCACAACAACAAAAATCAACAAAAGTAGGCCAAGCCTACTCTAGTAAATCAGGTTGTATTAAACATGCCAAAGGGAGGAAATAGCCAACAACCATAGAATTATCAGGCTCAACCCCCATCGACCAATTACAACCAAAATAACAATCAAGGTCAAAATAAGGAATGTTGACCACCTCACTACTACATACCTTTGTCAAAATCAATGCAATCGATATTCAATCAACTAAGCGAGGCACAGAGACTCAGGTTACCTAAGGTACAACTTCTTGACCCTAACCATCCCAAGCCTAGGGGATATAGGGAAGATCATTATTACCCATACCATAGACAATAGGGGCATGATATCGAAGCATGTATCAATTTCAAGAATGTTGTACAAAACATGATCAAGAAGGGTGAGCTAAAAGTTGATAATCCACTAGCACCCAACAACAGAGACATGGGCATATTCAGAAACCTATTGCCAAACCATGAAGCCCCTAGAAATCAGGGTGCTCAAGTAAACCAAGTCCAAGTTGAACCTCCCACTCAAGGATTCATTGGAATGGTTGAAATAGTCAATGTGGTGATAAGAAGTCGATGATACAACCAACTAGAGCCTCCAATGGCTCCTATTCGTATCCTAGCTGCACCTCGATAGAGGTAGGTGTAGAATAATCCTCTAGGTCCACCAATGTGACCTGTGATAACTATTCAGAGTAGACTTGTGCAGAATATCCAAATGACATCGACCAAGTTATCAATATATGAGCTCATTCAATAGTCTCCTAGACATAGGGAGACTCTAATGGAAATCTTAAGATCAATTGAGCTACAACCCCAGAACCTTGATGCATTTACAAACTTTGTGGGGCAAGTGCAATAGTGTCAAGAGCCTATGATTCATTTTTATGATCATAAAATAAAGGTAGTCCCTACTACCATAGCAGACCCACCTCTGCATATCATCACGTCTATCAATGACATACCTTTCAAGTGGGTTTTAATCGACACAGGCTCATCGATTAATATAATAACAACAAAATCTATAGGGCACTTGAAAATCCCTAGGTCAAACATCATCCCTACCTCCTACACATTGAGAGCTTTCAATGATGCACTTTGCTCCATAGTGGGTACAATCATCCTACCTATAAAGGTAGGGCATAAGACCATCCCTATGATGTGTCATGTATTGGAGGGGGCTATGTAGTATAATATCCTCCTAGGGCATCCCTGGATAAGGGACATGCAGTGCGTTCCCTCGATCTTGCACCAATGCATTAAGTATGTGCATGAGGGATAAGTACATGTGGTACCATCGGATGAAGAGCCATTCAAATATGTTCATCAGGTTGACTTGCCAAGGGATTTTATCCTTCCATCCATGCACCTATACATTAGGCCATCATCCCCTACCACACAGCCAGAAAGCAAATCCAAATCAGTGCGAGGTGACCCATCCACATCGGCACCACCTCTAGCTTCTAAAGCTACTGGTACTTCTAAAAAACCCACAACATCTAAGGCAAAGGACTCTCAGAAGCTAAAAGCACCCTTGGTGGAGGAAAGACCTAAGGAAGTCCCAACCATAGCAATAGTAAAAATTCCAAATCCCATGGAGGAGGAAGATCCCCAAGACATAGTCGAGGAGGTACCTCAACCTACCTCACCTGCATCATCATCAACATCATCTACACCATAGGTGATAGTTCACCTAGCTAACATAGGATTAGGTGAATATCTTATGTAGAATGTGACTTTCACACCAATTATCGAGTCTACACAAGACATGGGATGACCAAGAGTCCCAAACTTACCAATAGGGATAGTGGTTCCATTAGGGATCCCCCTAACCAAACCAACTTCATCTATGCTAGTTTGGATTATGCCCATGATGCTTTAGACATTGAAGAGGATGAGGATGAGCCATTCACCATGAATGTTCATTACTTGTCCAATCCTGAGTTTGCTCTAAGATACTTTGAATGCAACCATTGGCATGGCTATGGTTTGGGTCTATATGAGCAAGGGTGATGAAACCCATTGAACCAAGATATCAGTTACCTACTGATAGATCTAGCCTAGGATATCATATCTAAAGCTATGATGATTCATTGGTTGCATCCCTAGATAGGTTGAGCTTAGGGTTTAGGGAAGACATTGAATGGAATCCCTATCAACCAAACATAAGCTACTTGAGTGATAGATGGGTGGCTATGGTCAATATAGGACCACTCGATGAGTATCATCCAAATTTCTCTCTCGAAGCAAGCCCATCAAGAATCATCCTATGGGAGGATGAACCAAGCTATGGTTATGAGCGAGAAGAGAATGAGTACATCACAAGTGAGTTCGAGGATGAAACTAGATTGGCCTATCATGGGCCTTGATATTTACATCACCTCACCTGGTCAATTAACATAGAGGGTGGATACATCATAGATGAGAGTGGCTATGAGTCAGAAGATTTGACTAAGATGGCCTACCTTGGGCCTCGACATTTACATCACCACTTAATTCTAGTGGGTAAGAATGAGGGATTCTTCATAGATGATAATGATTATGAAGATGAGACTAAGAGGGCCTACCTTGGACCTCAATACTTACATCATCGCAATGAGCCTTTTGACATAGATGAGATGTACCATAGAGTATATCCTAGCCCTCACCTCAGGGGAAGACCACCCAATTTAGATATGATCTATCACATAGTCTTCCTCGATCCTCCTACATTTAGAGAGCTACTTCAGCCAAATGATCCCATATTCTCATCTATCCATAGACCAGATCCTAAGATCCCCATACCCCTAAAGCCTCATCTTGGGTATGGAAGGTAAATCAACAATGCAGAGTTACACCCACATGGTCCTAGAGATTCCATCCCATCCATCAACATGATCTCCATTGATTTGACCACTCCACTCCACAACCCAGCTGATCCTTCTAAACCATTGTGTCTTAACTTAGATGCTATTGATTGGGATCACATTGATTCACCCTTAGAGCCTGAATATTTCTTCCCCAATGAAGAAATGCTACAACCATTTCATTTTGCACTAGGCTGCGCACATGATGTTTATCATGCTGGTTTTGACCATGATTCAGTTGAACCTTTAAACCCAACAGATGACATCCACTTGATCCCCACTCCTCACCAGCTTGAGGAGGGGTCACATATGGCAATAGAGGAGACTTTCGAAGTGGACATCAATGATGATCCTTCTAATCCAAAGAAATTTAAGTTTAGAGAAAGCTTATCTCTAGAAGAATAGGCCATCATCATACCTCTATTGAAAGAGAGACCTAATATCTTTGCTTGGACCTACAAGGATATGTTGGGTCTAGATCCAAAATTGGTTGTCCACAACCTTTCGCTAGATCCCACAAAGAAATTGGTCAAGCAGAAGCTCAGGAAGATGCATCCAACCATCACCTTGATGGTAAAGAATGAGTTGCAGAAGCTATTGGATGTAGTCTTTATTGTACCCATCGACTATCCAGAATGGGTATCAAACATGGTGCCTATAGGAAAACCTGATGGAAGAATCCATATTTGCATGGATTTTAGAGACCTCAATAAGGCAACACCAAAGGATTCATTCCCGTTGCCCAACATAGATGCTCTTGTAGATGCAACTGCAGGTCATGAGATGCTCTCCCTCATGGATGGTTTTTTTGGTTACAATCAGATTTAGATTAAACCCGAAGACCAGCACAAAACCATGTTCACCACTCCATGGGGGACATTTTGTTACAAAGTAATGCCATTTGGTCTTAAAAATGTTGGTGCCACATATCAATGGGCCATGACATACATTTTCCATGACTACATGCATAAGATCCTAGAATATTATATCGATGACTTACTGGCCAAGTCATTGCTATGTGAAGAGCATATCGAGGTCCTAAGAAAGGTCTTCGATCACCTGATAGAGCACAATGTCAGGTTGAATCCCAAGAAATGCATCTTTGGTGTAACTTCTAGAAAACTCTTGGGATTCATCATTTCTAAATGAGGGATCAAAGTCGACCTAGAAAAGGTAAAGGCTATCCTAGAAATGGCCCCACCCACTAACATCAAAGAGCTGAGAAGCCTATAGGGCAAAGTAGCATCCATAAAGTATTTCATCGCACAACTATCGGATAAATGTTGACCCATGAATCGACTGCTACACAAGGGGGTCCCATTCCACTGGGATGAAGAATATTAGCAAGCCTTTGCTGAGATCAAGAAATACCTAGCAACACCACCAATACTAGCTCCACCAAGGCCAGACATGCCATTTTTGCTTTATATATCCGCTACCAATTTTGCTTTGGGCACCATGTTGGCTCAAAAGAATGTGCAAGACAAAGAACAAGTGATATACTATATCAATCACACCTTGGTGAGTTATGAGCTAGGGTACGCATACATAGAGAAGTTATGCTTAGAAGTGGTCTTTACGACCAAGAAGTTGTACCACTACATGTTGAGCCATACAATGTATGTGATATCAAAACAAAATCCTTTGTAGTATATGATGAGCAAGACATATCATAATACACGTACTACAAAGTGGATCATGCTACTGATAGAATTTGATTTGGAATTCATAAGCCAAAATTCCATCAAGGGACAAGTCATAGCTGATCAATTGGTAGAGGTACCTCTTCAGGATAATAGGCCTCTCACCATAGAACTTCCCGATGATGTAATCTTTGCATTATCGAAAGCACCCAAACCTGAAGAACCTAAAAATAAAGTTGACATGACTTTGTTCTTTGATGGTTTAAAGTGTGAGCAAGGGGTGGTATAGGGATTGTGTTTTTCATACCACAAGGTGCTCCAATGCCCTTGTCATTTAAGCTAGACTTCCCTTGCACAAATAACAATGCTGAATATGAGGCCCTAATCTTGGGTCTCCAAACAATAATCACTATGAAGATTAAAAAGCTAAATATCTTTGGTGACTCCCTTCTCATAGTTAACCAAGTTAAGGGATTATTTCAATGTAGGTGTCCAATCTTGAAAGCTTACAAAGAGCTTGTTGATACTTATCTAGCCCAACTAGAATGGTACGACATCGAGGTAATCCCTCGCACATCCAAAAGATTTGTAGACACTATGGCATCTTTGGGATCCTTGATCCCTCAAAATCTATCTATTGATTTCACTACCATTCATGTGAAGATGCTCTCACAATCAGTGATGCAGCATGAGGCTTTTGACAACAAAGAATCAGTCAACATGATTCATATAGAACCAAATCATGAGTGGTTCTATAAAGCCAGAGACTTTCTAAAGAAGGTGCCTTGGGGGTCTTTGATCTCGTAAGGTCCTATAGGGAATGGTATCACCATTCACCACAAGGTTATTTCTCAATATGCATTTGTGCATATCGAATCATAGGGAGAACAAGTCATCTTGTCTATTGAGGTTGTAGCTTATCAAGATTGGCTATCCCAATTACAAGATTTCCTTAAGCTTGGAATCATCCCACAAGGATTATCGTAAGCTATAAAATGAGCATTCAAACAAAAAGTGACCAAATATGTCTTGCTAGGAGATATATTGTATCATCAAAGCTTTGATGGAGTCCTCCTTCATTGTCTTGAGCCCCAAGAATCAGCTTGGGTGATTTCACAAGCTCATGATGGTACATGTGGTGGCCATTTTAGTGGCATGGCCATCATCAAGTGCATCCTTCGAATGGGTTATTATTGGCCCACCATGGAAAAGGATTGTTGTGAGTATGTCAAGAAGTGCATTAAGTGTCAACATCATGCAAATCTGATGCACCTACCATCATAGGCCTTACAACCCATTCAAGTGGCTTGGCCATTTTCTCAGTGGGGTTTCGATCTAATTGGAAATATCTCTCCCCCATATTTAGGCTGACACACATTTATCTTAATGGCCATTGAGTACTTCACCAAATGGGTGGAAGCGGTCCCCTTAACATCAATAATAGGACCAAGAATTGTGGAGTTCATACTTCACAATATCATCTATCACTTTGGGGTCCCATTCAAAATAATTTTGGATAATGGTCCTTCATTTAAGAACAAAAATGTGTGAGCTCTAACATCCAAATATAACATTCAACATAGTTTTGTGACACCATATTATCCATAAGAAAATGGGCAAGCAGAAGCCTCTAACAAAATAATCATAGCCATCTTAAAGAAGATAGTAAAAGAAAATCATAAGGATTGGCATCTATAGTTACCTCTTGCATTATGGGCTTATAGAACTAGTGTGTGGATGCCCACTGGGGCAACACCATTTTTGCTTGTATATGGTGCTGAGGCCATTATGCCCTTGGAGTTAGAAATTCCAACATTGCACATCGCATTGAAAGAGTTCATCGATGATGACACTGCATGACAAGCTCACCTTGATCAATTGACCCTTCTTGATGAACATTGCATCAATGCTCTTGAGCATCTCCATGTTTACCAAGATCATCTAACATGAGCTTATAACAATAAATTCCACCTGAGAGACTTTAAGGTTGGGGATCTCATGCTCAAAGAGAACCAACAAAATTCAAACCTACCACCGCACCTACGAGACAAATTTATGGCCAACTGGATAGGTCCTTATATCATCTCAGAGAATATTGGACCTGGGACATATCACCTAACATCGTTAGAAGGTGTTGAAGAGCCTGAGCCTCTCAAAATTCTTCATCTAAAGGCATTTTACACATAAAAGCAACAAAAATTCAAAAACATTCAAAATAATCAAAATTCCAAACAAATCAGAAAACATCAAAATCAAAAAGCTCCAAAGGCATCTCAAAGCCCTTTGGTCAACTCACAAAAAGCTCCAAAGGCATCATAAGCCCTTTGGTCAACTCACAAAAGGCTCCAAAGGCATCATAAAGCCCTTTGGTCAACTCACAAAAGGCTCCAAAGGCATCATAAGCCCTTTGGTCAACTCACAAAAAGCTCCAAAGGCATCATAAGCCCTTTGGTCAACTCACAAAAGGCCCCAAAGGCATCATAAAGCCCTTTGGTCAACTCACAAAAAGCTCCAAAGGCATCATAAGCCCTTTGAAGAAGCGTAAAAAATGGCACGCCTTTAAGGTTCTTTATTGAAATGTAAAAGCAGATTTAAACAAGCATTCAAAGGGAAATGTGCATAAAGATGTAAATATCTAATCTATTGCAAAACATGGATTGTTTGAGATAAAAAGGGGGGTTTCTCCTTGTATTTTATTAATCCATAATATTCAATAATATTACAATACATCCCCTTGAGGGCTTCATAATTTGATACATCTCAATTTACAATTTTACAAAGGGATCAAATCCCTCCATGAGCTTGATGGCGTGTTCCAATGTTCTTCTCGCAACCCACAATTGAGAGCTAATATTGGGCCTATCCTTATGTGCCTCTTAGCTCCTCCCTCATGCCTAGAATACCTACACCTACACACAAGAGATTGAAATAGATTAAAAGCATATGCGTTTGATGATTTATAACTAGGAAAACATAGAAAGCATGCATCTAGAAATAATAAAACTTATTTGTAATAAATCAAAACAACTCCAAATGACTTGAAATTCTAATATGATATTATTAATATGGTTTTGGAAATATCTGAGCATGAATTGAAAGGAAATTGTGAGCAAAAATAGTGACCATCCCTGGCAGGGACAACTAGACCTGCAATCACAAAACTCCTAATTGACCCATCAAAACTACTCAAAACTTGACCAAAATTGAATGCAAGGCTAATATAAACATTTATAAATGATCTATGGTGGAATTGCACCAAAATTCCTAACTATTTTGTGACCATCCCTAGCAGGTGCAACTACCACTATTAACCATCCCAGGGTGGGACGGTTACCAAACTGAGTGGAATTTACCACCAATTCCAAGGGGATCTGGTTTGGAACTCTCCTAAATGTTGTGTCAGAAAATGTGGTCAAATTACTCTCCAATTTGATAGGTTTTGGAATGGAATTGGTGTATTTTGGAATGCCCCTAAAAGCGCCTTCGAATGAAGAGGGTTTCAAGGAAAATACTAGGGAAAATGTGATAGCAAAAGTGAGGATAGAATTGGGCAGCACTTCGTGGTCTATGCTTCAACTCTTCTCTCTTTGAAATTGGGTGAGAACACCTCAATTTATAGCCCAAATAGGGCATATGAGGCAAAGGGGCAAGTTTTGGCATGCAAGGCATGTGCCACCACTTGTCAAATCCCTTGCCATGCATTGGTGGAAGAGGTTGCCCATTTGGGGCCTCTAATTTGGAGTCTCTGATTTCTATGATAGCCTCCAAATCAATTTTGGATGATTGGGCATGGAAATGGTAGGAATTTATTGCCATTTCTCATCCCCTTTGAATTTTTGAGGGTTTTTTTGGGGACCATCCCACCCAGGGATGGTTTTGGGTGACCGTCCTTGGGTGGGATGGTCACTATCTGTGACCGTCCTAGGGTGGGATGGTCATAAAGATATGACCCAAAACTTCCCAAAACTGGTGGAAACCTTCCCAAAAGTGCTATGGAGCCTTATGTTACCCTAGAGGGTTGCCCAATGGGGCCATATGATGTCGATAAGAGTGGTGCAAGTGGCGCATTAGTAGTCTTATCCGATTTACATGATTTTAGTGTCTATAGATGCCCCTTTTTGGGATGCGCTATGTGCAACAAAGCGCTGAGAAAAAATAGATGACTAAATCATTAAATGATTGAGGTTATTCATTAACCTAACCAAATTTAGATGCCTCCATTGTGGAAAGAGCATACATTCTTGGAATCCTTGCTTTTGACATAGTCGAAGGATTAATTTTGGGTATACCTTTCAACCGCATTGTAATGACAATTTTAGGGGCTTAGGGTATACTAGGTCTTGGTGCCTTGTGTTCTTGTAAGCCTTTACATGGGTCAATTCCTGAGGCTTCAAGGAGGTCAAGACCTATTTTTTTTGCTTATGCTGATTGTTTGCCCCAACATGGGCTTGAAATTTTGTCTTTGGCAAAGATTCTTTTGAATGTATGAAAATTGCACTTTTGAGTGTTTTAGTGTTGATTTGATTTATGAAATCATTATTATGACTACCCCCTCAAGAGATGAGTCAATGAGGGCATGACCAATGATAAATTGATGAGTCACTTGACACATATGACTGAATTGGGATAACTCTCTGTTTTACCCATTGTAATATATACCTATTTTGAGGGGATTTTTGATTGTTTTGATGAGCATTCCTGGAAGCAAAAGGCTAAAAAATTCATTCCCGTGGAGTGGTCCAGCCATAGAGGCCTTCTTGGGGAGTGAAATAAATACTTTTAAAGCATCCATAAATACTTTTGATTCAATCTTGATCCCTGCTGATTTTTGACCATTTTTACCTTGTTTTTGGTGGGTTTTTGACCCTATTTTTGATGTTTTTGAGTTGTTTTAGTGAAATTTTTGGTGACCATCCTAGGGGGATGAGTACATATTTTATGACCATCCCAGGGTGGGATGGCCAGCCAATTATGTGCTCATCCCACCTAGGGGTGGTCGGCTTCTTTTGGAGCTATTTAAGCCCAAAATGGGGCAAATGAGCTCATTTTTGCATTCTGCTTTGAGGAATTGGAGAGGTGAGAGGTAGGAGGGTGATTTATTGAAGTGGAGCACTACAAAAATATCTACCCAACAACATGATCCAGCCATAGGATGTGATAGGCGGTGGAGCCGATGCGAAACGGGTATGGGACACATTTCCTCCTCTTCTCTATTTTATTGTGAAATCGTAATTTCTGTTGCATTTTCATAACACACACTAAATCATGGTTAAGGAACCCTAATAATAGTGTAATGTATGAATTTTAGCTTTTATTTTTAATTTAAATGCTTTAAATTTGCATTTTATGCTATTTTTTATGCTTTTTAGGGTTGTTTTAGGGCTATTTTAGGGGTCAAATTGACCCTATTTTAGCCATTTTTGGGGACCGTCCCTGGGTGGGATGGTCACTGGTGGCCATCCCTGGGTGGGATGGTTACCAAATTGGGGGCCGTCCCTAGGTGGGACGGCCAAAAAATGGGGCAAAAAGGGCCCTTTGTTAGTCATTTTTTGGTATTTTTAGACTCTTTTAATGCATTTTTAGTGCATTATTGACAAGTTGGTTCACTCTATCAGATAGTGAAGAGTCGGTATAGGGTTCCGAATCTCTTTTAGGTCACTAGAGACCTTTTTACTAATGCATATTGGTGATGGCTTGATGCCATTGGCCTGAAGCATGTTACGTGGTTGGAGCCCATGGTGAGCGACCACGCCTATCTGACTGCATTGATAGACTTATGGGACCCTCATACTAATACTTTCCACCTAGCTACGGGGGAAATGATAGTGAATTTAGAGGATGTATATCAGATACTACATATTTTGATAGAGGGGTATCCTATCGTATCTACTCCCATAGAGCGATGAGAGGCCATGCTACGGAGGTACTTTGGGGGACGCTAGGAGGATGCAGTGATCGATCTTCTCAACGGAGGGATACTAGTGGTATCATGGTTTGAGGCTGATGTGCTTAATATTAGGTATGCTTTGTTGATGACTTTGATCAGAAACATGCTACTTCTAGACTCTTTAGGTGCCAGGTTCCCATGGAACCTTATAGAGTTGGTGTTCACCCTTGTGGAGTGTATAGAGGAGGAGCCTATAGTGATGGCTTGGGGTCCTACATTGTTAGCTCAGCTATATGAGGAGTTATATGAGATCCACTCTCATGGGTAGAAGGGATTGGGTTGTAGCTTCCTACTACAGGTTTGGGGGTGGTAGCATATTGCTAGTGGAGTGACCACGGGGACTACCATGGACTACCCGAGCAGAGCTAGCTGATAGGGAGATTGGTTATGGGATGCTATGGTAGAGGGCACATGAGATAGGCTAGAGCCATCGACATGTTGGGTAGGTTGAGCACTATGTAGAGTCTTTTGCATGGCTTAGGGTAGTAGATATTACATGGAGACCCTATAGGGATTGTCCTACATGGAGTGATGCTGAGACATAACTATGTCGAGTGCGGTGAGGTAGGTGGTTGATAGGGTGACATGGGATGGAGCGAGAGTACTTCCCTTATGCTCATATCCTATGATAGTTTAGGCTATGCCAGGGGTTGCCTAGGGAGCTGATGATCTATCATCATCGAGGGGATGAGAAGACTCTTGTATGGCCTATTATGGAGGCATTAGGAGAGGAGTCAGATCCTATGGTAGAGGTTTCTGAGTTGGATGACATCGGTACGATAGAGGAGTATGACTCTTGGTGGGTTACACGGTAGTGGTGAGGAGAGGGGCCACTAGGAGGAGATGTAACTATGGTAGTAGAGGAGGTAGCTAGGGGTGCTCTAGAGGAGGAGGGTCAGGATGAGTCTTCAGATGATGAGGAGGTAGACACAAGTGAGTGATATGTGCATCGTCATGTAGTAGAGGATAGGGTGGAGCTTATTGATGTACAAGATCCACTAGAATTTGATGGGGAGGACCTTGGAGATTAGGGTATGTAGGTATAGTTAGTAGCATGAGATGCTATGATTATAGAGCTATGGGGTGATCTCAGTAGGGTGCGATGGGATTTTGTAGAGGAGAGAGCTCTACTATAGGCATAGGTGTAGAGTGCATAGGCTGAGATGGAGAGGTAGGCAACTTTGATAGCTACTCTTCAGGCATAGGTTGGAGTACAGAGCCCTAGCCATGGGGAGTCCAATAGTGGTGAGGTAGCTAGGATGTGGGAGGAGATGGCACATCTCTAGGGTCTAGTGTTGACCTACCAGACTCGGTGTCAAGAGGATCAGACATATACTGACATGCTAGAGGATGAGATAGTGCACCTTAAGGGGTGCATACCAGATCAGGCATTGGCCATTGGATCATAGCAGAGTCAGAGGAGTGATATAGGATAGTCATCTGCATGGATGAGGCCTCCTAGTTCTACATAGAGGTTGGATAGGTCTAGGGGGAGTAGATATGGGAGCTCATGATGGACTCCTACTGAGGGCAGAGGAGAGAGTCATGGTGTCGGTCCTGCATGACCATGGCTTGGAGACTCTGATAGCTCTTTTTGGATTTTTGGTTTTTTGGAGTGTGAGGTCTGAGGACCCACGTTTATTGTAGCCTACGGGTAGCTTATGGACTATGATGTAGCTTTTGACTTCTTACATATGGATATATATATATATGAGTTTTCTTTGATCATCATGTAACCTTTTACTACTTTATGATATGTATGCTATGTTATGCTTTATGATGCTTTTGATGAATGCCTATCATGTATGCATGTATTTATCTTATGATGTGATAATGCAATGATATGAGATGCAATGTAAATGCATAATGAAATGGATGATTTGATTTAATTTTGTATGATGGATTTATGATGACTATTTGACACATTATATGCTAGCACCATAGACTGTACAAAATGTATCTTTATTATTTTCATGTTATTATGACACTATGTAATGGCTTTTGTAACTTGACAAACATGTGACAACATGATGTAAAATGGAATGAATAATGTAATGTGATATGATATGTTTGGGAGTTTTTAGGAGACTCAAACACTCTAGTTACCTAATAAAAAGTTGTATAATAACTATGCAAGACTTTTTGACAAAGTATACATCTACTAAGATAACCAAGATAATCAACATCCCTGTGTGTGCATGTGAGTTCATTACTATGATAACGCATAAAGTTACCCTAGTGCCAAATAGGATTGATGCAGCCCATATGTACTAGAGATCACCCTATGAGTCTCATTATCCTAAGTTTTGTACTTAGTTAGATTAGACCACTAGGTAATATAGGCTACAAAAATCTAGCTCATCCACATGCAAACATTGGTCTGGACATAAGCAAGTTGCTTATGTGATAGACATATCATCATGCGTAAGGATACCACCATTGCCAGGTAGGCTATCCACCAAACCTGTAATGAGGATCACCTTATGGTTCTCTAATGCTGAGAATTCTAGGGATTCAAGTTCAAGACTCCCTTATTTTCTTTTAAATTTGAATTTTTCAAGGGAGTTGCTCATTTTTGTTTTGTTGAGAAAGGGATTTTGGTAGTGGTGAGAACCACTATTTATTTTTGCTTTTTCTAATGGTAAAAACCACTATTTCTTTTTGCATATTGTGAAGTGATAATAATCACTATTTAGTTTTTTATTTTGGATACTTGCCCCAATGTGAGGCAAGGGATTTGGGTAAGGAGGAACTTGTCCTTTTGTCAATTCTCAGCATCTTTGAACCATTCACACAGGGGGATGAGCGAGATAACCTTTTTCTCTTAAAGTAACCTAGACCACTTTGTAGTTTCATCTTTCCTTGTGCTAGAATTGGATTTATTAATGTGAAAATGTGTTGGGATTTTGATGTATACAAGGTATAATCTAAGCAGGATTCTACCTTCTAAAAAATCATGATAGCTTTCTACAAAATCTGAAAAGAAAACTAGATATGGCTGAGTGACCGAAAAACCTTAACTATGTCTTACAAACAATGGCTAAGTGACGAGAAACAGACATATAATATGGAGTGTAAATGTAAATGATATATGTAATGTAAATAGGTGGTACAATTGACATATGATAACATTGAATTTTGATAGATGCCTAATGTACAGACCTAGTGCTAGACATGTATGATCAATTTCTAATAATGCATAATGCAATGATGAGTATGCCTAATGCACTTTATATGAAGTGCAAATGAAGCAATATTTTTGTGTTTTTGATGATTTTAATGATGTTTTTGTATTTTTGATATATGTATATACAGGTTGACCAATGGGCTTAATGAATGCCATTGGGGATTTTTAGGTGACCAAAGGGCTTATAGATGCCTTTGGGGCATTTTGAGGTGACCTAGATAATCATAGACCTAGGATTTATTGACCAACATAGACACCTAGGAGTATTTTAGTGACCAAAGGGCTTATAGATACCTTGGGGGGGATACAGAGAAGCCAGAGCAATACCTATGGGATTTTGACCAAAAAAACCTAAATACCTAAGTAAATAATTTTAGGTTGACCTAGATGGTCATAGACTACCTAAGGGTATTTTATGGTGACCAAAGGGCTTATAGATACCTTTGGGGAATTTTGGGTTGACCTAGATAATTATAGACTACCTAGGAGCATTTTAGTTTGACCTAGATGGTCATAGACCACCTAGGGGTATTTTAGGTTGACCTAGATGGTCATAGACCACCTAGGGGTATTTTATGGTGACCAAAGGGCTTATAGATACCTTTGGGGATTTTGGGTTGACCTAGATGATCATAGACTACCTAGGAGTATTTTAGTTTGACCTAGATGGTCATAGACCACCTAGGGGTATTTTAGGTTGACCTAGATGGTCATAGACTACCTAGGGGTATTTAAGGTGACCAAAGGGCTTATAGATACCTTTGGGGATATTTGGGTTGACCTAGACAATCATAGACTACCTAGGAGCATTTTAGTTTGACCTAGATGGTCATAGACCCTAGGGATATTTTATGGTGCTCTAAGCATGGAAAGGCCATAGATGACTAATATTCATTGGTTCAGGCTCTTCACTTCCTTCGATGGATGCTAAGTGATAAGTTCCAGGTCCAATATGACTTGTAATGATGAATGGACCTAACTAGTTTACCATAAATTTATCCCATAGATGGGGTGGCAAATTTGAATTTTGTTGGTTCTCTTTTAGAACTAAATCACCAACCTAAAAGTCTCTCTGGTGTACTTTCATGTTGTAAGCTCTCTTAAGGCGTTCCTGATAAACACGTAGATGCTCAAGAGCATTGACACATCGTTCATCAAGCAACGTTAATTGATCTAAATGAGCTTGCCTAGCGGTATCATCATCGATGAATTCTTGCATGGAAATGTGCAATGATAGAATCTCTAACTCTAAAGGCATGATAGCCTCAGCACCATACACTAGTGAAAATGGAGTTGCCCCAGTGGGCATCCGAATGCTAGTGCGATAGGCCCAAAGGGCAAGAGGTAATTGATTGTGCCAATATTTATGATTTTCCTTAACGGTTTTCTTCAAGATGGCAACTACTATCTTATTTGATGCCTCTGCTTGCCCATTGGCTTGTGGATAATAGGGCATGGAAAAACTATGCTTTATGTTATACTTTGTTGTTAATGCACGCACATCCTTATTTTTGAAGGATGTCCCATTATCCGATATTATTTTGGATGGAATACCAAAATGACATATGATGTTATGTAGCATGAACTCCACGATGCGAGGTCCAGTCGTAGTGGTAAGGGGAATTGCTTCCACCCATTTTGTGAAGTACTCGATAGTCGTTATGATAAACGTGTGATGGCCTGAGGAGGTAGGTGAGATTTTCCCAATTAAATCAAACCCCCATTGTGCAAATGGCCAAACCGATTGAATCGGTTGTAAGGCCTATGAAGGTACATGTGTCAAATTTGCATGATGTTGACATTTCATGCACTTATTTACATAAGTGCAACAATATTTCTCTAAAGTTGGCCAATAATAGCCCATGCGAAGAATGCGCTTAGCGATGGCCATGCCGCTAAAGTGGCCACCACATGTACCATCGTGTGCTTGGGCAATGGCCCAAGCTGACTCTTGTGAGTCTAAGCAATGAAGGAGGATACCCTCATAGCTTCGATGATACATTATGTCTCCTAATAAGACATACTTTGCCACCTTTTTCTTAAATGCTCACTTTGCGACATGCGACAATCCAGGAGGAATATTTCCTAGTTTTAAATAATCTTTAATTTGTATGGCCCAATATTGCTTTGAAGAAGCCTCAATTGTATGAATCACGTAATCCTTTTGATGTTCATCTCGTGCAAATGCTGATTGAGAATGAACTTGGAGATATAGCATTGTGCTAGTATCAAAATAATTATGAGGGAGCAGAGTCCCCCATCTAAAGTTATTCAAATAATTGTGTAGTTGAGAGAACCATTCATGTGAAGGTTCAATCTGAATCATGTGGACATCTGGTGTGGCGTTATGCTCATCATGCTTAGTCATAGATTGTGCTAGCATTTTCACCTGAATAGTCATGATATCATCTAAAGGGTTTTGTGGGATTAGCGACCCTAAGGAGGCCATCGTGTCCACAAAATGATTAGATGAACGAGGGAGTGCCTCAATATCATACCACTCAAAATTTACCAGAAGTTTATCCACTAGGGCTTTATAGGCTTGCAATACTGGGCACCTACACTAGAATATCCCTTTAACCTGATTAACTATGAGCAAGGAATCACCAAAAATGTTTAGCTTAGTTATTTTCATGGTGATTATCGTTTGAAGGCCTATGATGAGGGCTTCATACTCAGCATTGTTATTGGTGCACAAGAAATCGAGTTTAAACGAAAGAGGTATGGGAGCCCCTTGCGGTGTGAAAAACATGATACCTACGCCACCCCCTTGCTCGCATTTAGAACCATTAAAAAATAGAGTTATGTTAGCCTTTGGCTCAGGCTCTTCAGAATCAGGTGATTCTGAGACATGAAACACTCCATCATCGAGAAGTTCTATATTGAGAGGTTGGTCATCCTAGAGAGGAGCCTCTGCTAGTTGATCAACTATGACCTATCCTTTGATTGATTTCTATCCAATGAACTCTAGGTCAAATTCCATCAACAACATTATCCATTTCATCGTGCGACTATTGTGATATGTTCGACTCATCATGTATCACAATGGATTTTCCTTAGATATTACATACGTGGTATGATTGAGCATGTAATGGTGTAGCTTTTTGGTGGCAAAGACCACTGCTAAGCATAGCTTCTCAACGTATGCATATTTTATTTCATAGCTAACCAGTGTGTGGCTAATATAATATGTAGCCTGTTCTTTATGAAATTCATTCTTTTGGGACAACATGGTGCCCAATGCCAACTCAATAGCTGAGATGTAAAGATAGAACGACACTCCTAGTCATGGAGGAGCCAATACGGGTGGCAAATCCAGGTATTTCTTGATCTCATCAAAGGCATCTTGACATTCCTCATCCCAATGAAATGAGACCCCCTTGTGTAGAAACCTATTCATGGGTCGACACTTATCCGATAATTGTGCTATGAAGCATTTTATGGATGTGACCTTTCCTTGCAAGATGTGTAGCTACTTAATGGTTGTGGGGGGAGGCATTTCTAGGATTACCTTGACCTTATTTGGATCTACTTCTATGCCTCACTTAGAGACTATGAATCCCAAGAGTTTACCAGATGTGACACCGAATACACACTTCTTGGGATTAAGCCTAACATTATGCTCAATGAGGCGATCTAGAACCTTGCACAATACATTGACATGCTCATGGTGCAATAGAGATTTTACCAATAAGTCATCCATGTAATCTTCCAAAATATTATGCATGTAGTCATGGAAGATATATATCATGGCTCGTTGGTAGGTGGCACCAGCGTTCTTAAGGCCAAAATGCATGACCTTATAACATAATGTCCCCCAAGGCATTGTGAACACCATTTTTAGTTGGTCTTCTAGATTAATACGAATTTGATTATATCCAAAGAAACCATCCATAAGGGATAACATTTCATGTCTTGCTATGGCATCTACCAATGCATCAATATTTGGTAAGGGAAACTCATCCTTAGGACTCTCTTTGTTGAGATCTCTAAAGTCAGTGCAAATGCGAATCCTCCCATCAAGTTTTTTGATGGGTACCATGTTTGAAACCCATGGTAGATAGTCTACTAAGATGATAAAATTAGCATCCAATAACTTTTGCAATTCATATTTCACCATCAAGGCTACTATTGGGTGCATCTTATGCAACTTTTTCTTAACTGGTTTGATCTTTGGGTCCAATGTAAGATTATGCGTGACTAGATTTGGGTCCAGTCCTTGCATATCTTTATAAGACCAAGAAAAATATTTTACCCTTTCTCTCAAGGCTCTTGTAAAATCATCTTGTTCAACTAGAGATAGACCTTCTCCTAATTTGATAATATGGGGATTATAGGGATCTGTACCGATATCCCTATCAATTGTTGGATTAATTGACATATGAGACCCATATTCCAACTAATGTGGAGTGGGAATCAAGTGAATATCATCAGCTAGGTTTACTTCTTCCATAATAAATTCAGGGTCAACCTCAGATTGAAAAACATCTTGAGTAGTTCTTAAAGAAAATTGAAATGGTTGTAACTGTATCGCTCCAAATTTTTCACATCCCTACCTTCAGGCTATAGGATCTGTGCCTGAAAGGAGGATGGGAAAAGGATGGTGCGGTACCTCGAACTGAGAGGACTTTGCGAAGGTCTCACCTCTCAAGGGAGGTGTATTTTGGTGATTTTTCGACGGATGGTGGGTTCACCAGAAACATTTATCGGCAGCTTCCACGCCTAGGTTTTGGAATGTGTTTAGATGAGTTCGTTTTAATCTTAAGCATTCATATCCTAGGTTTGGCCGAATGAATCTAAATTAAACTACATGAAAATGCAACTTTCATGAATACAACAAACAGATTAAAAAAGCAGAAAATAGAGAATTTACAGGAGGAAAATGGGGAATACCCGATCCGGATGTCTCGAAGAAGATTCTGACGTTTGAAGCGATCTGGATCGTCCGGAATTCTGACGAATCGCCCGCAATCCGACAGATCGTCCGCAACTGACAGAATCGTCTGAGATTGACAGAATCGTCTGAGATCTGACGAATTCGTCAGACGAATTCGTCAGAGACCTGCAAGACAGAAAATAGATGCAAAATACAAGAAGTCCTACTGTGCTAACAGAGGCAAATTACACCAAATAATAAAATGAATACTGAGCAATAGTTTAAAACAACAATCCTAGCAAATTTCTGTATTTTAACAACAAATCATGAACTTAATGTGCAATCTAAGCTAAATGGGTGAACTCCAAATGCAAAATAATATAAACACTGAGTAAATGATCTAATTTGCAGCATAAAATGACAAAGAAAAGGTTGAGAAAAGCAAACTCTAGGCACTGATTGCCTCGATGTGGACTGCAATCGAGATCGTCTCGCATCAGTACGAAATCGTCTCGCATTTGACGGGATCGCCTCCGATCTGAACAGGTTCGTCGACGACGATGGATGCTGGCTCCGGCTGAAAATCAGTGATGTACCTGCAACAAAATTGCTATGGGACTAGTGCAAAAGCAAGATTAGGATGTTTTGACGCAGAGGGAATCACTTTGCAGAAAATTTCAGCCAGGGGTTGGGGAGGGAAAATCCTAGAGGTTAAATAGGCTTAGGGGGAGTAGTTAGGAGGTTGGAGATCATCCCAATTTGGGAGATCTCCAACGGGGAGGGTCCCAACGGCGCAGACACGCTTCTGCCCAGATTGGAGACCCGTTGGAACAGATTCCAACTATGCAAATTCAGTTTTGCGACAAGATCGTCTGGACGTCCTAGTCCAGACGAAATCGTCAAATCTGGGGCGATATCGTCTGATCGGCGACGATATCGTCAAACGGTCAAAACAACCTCTAAAAATGGCACGAAAAAGGGGGAAACGGATTTCCCGACGGTTAACGGGCGGTTTGGGAGGTTAAATTTGAATTTAAATTTATTTACTAAGGTGAATGTAAATTTTATAATTTTATCGTGCCAATTTTAGGGTGCTACATTTTGCCCCCTCTTTAGCGAATTTTTCGAAGAAAATGCGTTAAAGATGAGTTCTTCTCGATCTACGAGAAAGCAAAAATTATACCCATTTTTAGGCGACGATTCTTGGTCGAATCGTACGACAACTTACTATGGTGCCCCCTCCGTGTTTTTACCCAAATCGAACGTTTGAGGTAAAAACGCGAAAAAGCAAAAAATTATTGTTGAATAAAATTAAGAAAAATAGGGTAAAACCCTAATTCATTTTTACTGTTCATTTTCTGGTTTTTAGAGCTCTGAAGCAGAAATGGTGGAGACAACGCATAGATCGACAGAGGTCCGACGCGGTCTACGGGTAAGAGCCTAGACTTAACTAGAACTGATTTAATTTGATTTTACATGCTTTTTAGGTAGATTTTAGATGAATTTGGAGCATCGCGGCCGTTTTTGGGCCGTCGACGTCATCGGGACGAAATCGTCCCGATTTCACGAAATCGTCTCATTTCCAATTTCCCGAGGGCGAAATCGTCGAAAGGGGGACGATTTCATCAAATTAGAGACGATTTCGAACTACGAAATCGGAGACGATTATGCTCAAATTTGGGACGATATCGTCCAATAGTGGGCGATATCATCAATTGCACAAAATTGAATTTTTTTAATTTGCATTATTGATTACTTGAATTGTTGATTAATGATTGTTTATTGTTTTGTTGTTTATGTTTGCAGAGAGGATTACTAAAGAGCAGGGAGTGGAAATATGGAGGATTGAGAGATGACTTGGGCGCTCTGACATAGGCAGAGCGAGATCTGCTAGCACAGGTCGACTTGCAGCATGTGGCGGAGATGCCACAAGTATCCACAGATATGGGGCTTCTAACAGCCCTAGCAGAGAGATGGTATCCAGGGTCTTCCTATTTTTGGTTACCGACAGGGGAGATGACTCCCACACTAGAGGACGTATGGAGGATTCTGAGAATCCCCATACAAGGACGGATGATCACTCCTACGGCCAATCAGGGCCACGCTATGGGACGACTGTGTGGTGACCCGAGCTTCGCCCTGGAGAAGGGCGGAGTTAATATCGAGGCACTACGCCAGATGCCTGGGGCATCCCGACTCACACGAGTACTAGCTGGAGTGGTTGGTGGACTTCTGCTGTGCCACCAGAGCGGATGTAGGGTACCATGGATGCTCGCAGATGTGATCTACGATATGCGGGACCATGGGTACAGGTTTTGTTGGGGCAGCTTTGTTCTATGCCGGTTGTACAGGATCCTATATGGGGTCGTGTACAAGGGCGGGCGATGTCTGGTGATGACATCGCTCCTACAGGTTTGGTGCTGGGAGCACATTGCAGTGCGGAGGCCGGTAGGGCTTCCACTGATAGGGATTGACGGGGAGAGGCCCCGAGTCTTCTACTGGTGGCTCCGGAGAGGGTCACAGCGATGGATCGACCTGCCGATGTCCCGGAGACTACTGGATGATTTGGTCCCAGACCAGATCACCTGGAGACCATGGAGAGAGCATCCAGGGTGGCCAGAGGACGGACAGGAGCTGGCTCGCATCAGGCGAGTCTGCTGGCTGAGGATGGAGAGGGGAGAGGTGGAGCTCCACCGCTACGACCGAGTTTTGAGATAGTTCGGTCTACAGTAGGGGATCCCATCTCTCAGAGACTACGAGTTTTCTCGGATAGTCCGGGATAACACCACGGTTAGCGGGGCTCCTGACATGCAGCGTTCTGGAGCCAGGACGCAGATGATGCCCCCATCCAGCCAGTGGATGGGGACGACGCAGGAGTAGCCGATGGCTATGATGCCTGGTACGTAGGCATCCGCCCTCCACGGATGACGAGGGCACAGGGTCCGATCCACGCGGTTGTGCATCGGATAGGGAGGCGATGCCAGGCGATGATAGAGGCGGCCCAGGGTCACGGTGGGAGGGAGCAGAGGAGGCCACAGGCACAGGAGAGGCCATGACAGTGGGAGAGGAGGGAGGAGAGACCCCCATCTCCACAGAGAGAGAGACCACCATCGCCCGATAAGGGCAAGGGCGTGGACACTGGGGAGAGCAGCGAGACAACGACTCTCCGAGCTGAGGTTGCCCGCTTGCGGGCTCAGGTGCAGACACTACAGGATGAGGCTACACGGCTCAGAGCTCGGGGCGGAGGAGCGAGCACTCGAGATTTAGCATGCGCTATCGCCCATATCACTTTCTATCAGGCTCTATACTACCAGGCGGTGCCAGTAGAGCAGAGGGTGCCATTACCAAGACACATTGTAGAGCCTGTCGTGATGGGGTCATCTAGGACATCATCACGATCGGCATCCAGGACTCACGGCACCACACGGACTGCGATGGGGCCACCTCCTCCACCTCAGGGGGGAGGAGATGAGGCGGAGAGCTCGAGGGGCTCTCGAGACACTACACATAGGGTATTTGATTGAGTATGCCAAGATATGGATTGTGGCATACCAATCTAGCTGATATGATGTACATATATATTTGTGACATATATAGATGAGATATTTTTGATCATATGACTTGTATTGTGTTATGTATTTTGTGATGCTTATGATGCTTTTATGTTTTGATTGATTGATTTGATAATTGGATGTAATTATGTCATTGGAAATATTATAATTTTGAATGTCATGCTATAACATTTTAAATGAAATAATCTGATGTAACAAAGTGGTTGTTTGTGATGCAATATGATAAAAATAAAAGAGACTTCTAACAATAATTTCAAAGGACATTGTCGCTATTATAGACCATTTCATGGAGTCGCCGCTCACTCGGTCGTCAAGCTAATCCCATGTATAGAAATATTGTTTAAAAGTAAAAGAGTGCTTAAGAGACTGTCTTAAGACTTTGGTGCAATGGTGCAAATGATGATGATGATGATGATGGTTTGTTTTCAGATTTTCATGAAAAATATTATGCATGAAATATTGTTAAAATGATTTTTGCTAGGCATAAATTCCTAAGTGTGATAAAATTTGTGAATAATTCCTTAGGAATTATACCATCATTGCAAAGTTGAAGGTTGACATAATGACATAAAATAGTGAAAAAAATGGGTTTGCTTTTGAAAAGCATAATTTGTGTAACATAATAAATGAAGTCATATGGTTTATTTGATAAATGGGGAATAAAAATTGTTACAATGGTTTGCGCTAGGCATAGAATATGTAGGTATAGACTTATACCATCATCGCGAAAATCCAAAAAAATAGTTTTATTGCATGATTGATTTTTGATGAACAGAAAATATGAGAATGAGGACTTGCGCTAGGCATAAAATTCCAATTTTGGTTTTGAAACTATACCATCGTCGCGAAAGTCAACCAGATATATATGATTTGATTTGTGTATTTTGAAAGAAATTTTTGATTTTTCTGTTATATAGTTGTCTTTGTAGTAAACAATTGTACTTGATTTATTTCAACAAATTGCAAAAATAATATTTCAAAGTATTTTGAAGACAAAAGTTAGATTTATAAGGAATCCCATGTGCATATGTGAATTCATTTCCGATCTTGATTTATCATAATGATAGACAAAATCTCTCAAATACAAATGTGTGTGCAATTGCATTGTTCATTTACCAGCTTTGAGCAAGATACTATGATACAAGTGATTTGAAGAAACCAAATAAGTGTTCATTAACCATGATGTAGATGCATATAACCATATTAGACTACTATGTAGATCGGATTATCAAGAGCTAGCTAATCCATAAGCAGACATAGGTCCGTACAAAAGAAGGTCGCTAATGTGACAGACATATCGCCACGCTAGGAGTTACCCAAGGCCAAGCAGGTTGGGCACAAACCACCTGTTATGGGGCTTACCTCACAGTTTTCGAATAATTGAGAATTCCAGGGATTCAAGCTCATCAACCCTTCTTTTCTTTTCAAAGGGTAGGGAAAGGGATTTTATTGCTTTCTTGCTTTCTTTTGAACTTTGCTTATTTTTCTTTTAGTATTTCTTTTGCTTGATAATGCTTGGAACATTGCTGAAATAACATTTTTCTTTTCTCTTCTTTCTTGAATTTTTCTTCTCTTTTTCTTTGCTAGGGATACTTGCTCGGATTAGCTGTAGAGCAAGGGATTTTTATTCTCGGGTAGGGGTGAGCTTGTCCTTTTGCCAATTCTCAAAGATTCTAGACCATGTGCATGATAGGATAGCAGGGGAAACTTTTCACTCAAGAAATCAGTTCTACTATGTAGCAAAACATGGAAATTACAAATATAATCATTTTATTGTGGAAAGATGTGCTTGGTTTAAGTAAATAACAAGATCAATTCTCTATGCTCAAACTTTATTTAATTGAATTTTGTGAACTTTGATATAAGAGAGATTAGTAATCATGCCGTATAAAATCAAGATATTTATTGTTGTGAGTGTGCAAGTGAGGGATGCCAAATAAATGCTAATTTTATCCAAAATAAGTTGAAACATATAACTGCAATAATTGGAAGAAAAATATAGATATAAATAATTTTAAGAAGTTTTGAGAATGTTGACTCTCTCTTTCTTCTGTATATTGTTTTGGTTTCGAAAGAGTCAAGAATATTGTTGTTTTTATATTTTTGAGCAAAAAATTTAACAACTGCCTTAAACAAATGCAATAGATAGTTTTTGAAGATTTTTGGAGATTTATGAATGTTTTTGGTGTTTTTGAATTTTTTATAAATTGAAAGAAATATAAGATAGTAATTTTGAACAAATATATACATGGATGAAATGACCAAGTTTATGCATAGTAACGTTTAAGATGCAAAATATTCATGGGTTCTTTAAGTTCTTTACCATCTAAGGTAGATAATTTATATGCTCCCGATTCAAATTTTGCAAGTAATAATGTATGGTCCAAGCCGCTTGGGCTCAAATTTACCTTTAAGTTCCTTGGTTGCATTTGTATTTTTTTTGATTTTCTTTTAAAACAAGGTCGCCGATCTCAAAGGATCGATGACGAACTTTCTTAGCATATGATCTTTTAAGCTTGTTTTGGTAAGCACGGAGATGCTCCAAAGCATTGATGCATTTTTCATCTAGGAGTTCCAACTGACTGAGTCTGCCAGCATGATATTCATCTCCTACTTCGGTATCTTGAAGTAGCAGAGCCAAAGAAGGAACTTCCAATTCAAATGGAAAAACTGCTTCAAGACCATATACCAAAACAAAAGGTGAAGTGCCCGTCGGGGTTCGAACACTAGTTCGATAAGCCCACAAGGTTGGATATAATTGAATATGCCAGTCACGGCCAGTTTTATTGACTAATATTTTGAGAATTTTGATTAAAGTTTTGTTAGAAGCTTCTGCTTGACCATTACCCTGAGGATAATAGGGAGTGGACCAGCGATGTTGAATCTTGTATTTTTGGCATAATTTTTTAACATCTTTATTTTTGAAAGGAGTTCCATTGTCAGAGATGAGGTTGGCAGGAATTCCGAACCTGCAAATAATTTGATTAAAAATAAATTTAGAAACTTGTGTGCCAGTGCAGGAAGCTAAAGGCATAGCTTCGACCCACTTCGTGAAATACTCAGTGGCAGTTATGATGAACTTGTGTCCATCAGATGACACAGGATTGATTTTGCCAATAATATCCAAGCCCCATTTAGAAAAGGGCCAAGGAGATGAAATAGCCTGCAACTCTTGTGCAGGCGCATGGACAAGGTCAGCATGTTTTTGACACTTGTCGCAATGGCGCACATACTCATGTGCATCCATTTCCATGGTAGGCCAAAAGTATCCTATCCGAAGGAGCTTTTTAGCAATGGCACTACCACTAAAGTGTCCTCCACAAGATCCATCGTGGGCTTCACTCAAGGCTGATTTAGACTCTTCTAAGTTTAAACATCTTAATAGGATACCTTCAAAAGATCTCCTATATAAAGTATTGCCAATTATTACAAAGCGACTTGCTCGTCGACGTAATAACCGACGCTGGTTTCTATTAGAATTAGCAGGGAAAGTCCCATTTTGGAGAAAATCAAATATGTCTGTATACCAAGGTTCAGGAGTAGTTTCATTGATTAGAAACACATCCAAAGGCTCTAAGCAGGACTTATTTGAAGCGGGTTCCTGGAGTCGACGAATAATGATAGTCGCATATTCGTCATCTAACTCCAAGGGCAGGAGAGATGCAGCGGCGGCCATAGCATCGGCTGCACGGTTGCTAGTGCGAGGAATAGCTTCCAAGGTAACTTGATCAAACAAGGACATTAGTTGTAAAACATAGGCCTTATATGGGCGCAGTTTATCATCTCGGGTTTGATAAACTTCATTAATTTGATTTATAACCAATTGGGAATCACCAAAAACTAAAAGGTGTTTAATTTTTAGTGCTAAAGCAGCTCGTAATCCAAGGATTAGAGCCTCATACTCAGCAGTATTGTTGGTGCAAGCAAAGGTCAGTTTGAAGGACAGAGGAATAAGATGTTTTTGCGGAGATATTAAAATAATACCCGCACCAGCCCCACTCATACATCGGGCTCCATCAAAGTATAAGGACCATTGTTCAGGATGGTCTGCCTCTAATTGAAGGCATTCATCTGGAAACTCGATGATGAGGGGATGAGTAGACTCTAAGGGTGCAAGCAGCTAATTGATCTGCTATGATTTGACCCTTAACGGACTTCTGTCCTATGAAGGTGAGATCAAACTCGCTTAGAGCAAGAACCCACTTGGCGGTGCGACCCGATAAATAAGGTCGACTCATGAGATACCTTAAGGGATCATATTTAGCAATGACATAAGTTTTTTGGCTAAGCATATAATGTCGTAATTTTTGCGTAGCAAAAATGACTGCTAGACATAGCTTCTCTAATGTTGTGTAGCGAGTTTCATAACTGATGAAGGTTCGGCTAATGTAATAATTAGCACGTTCTCATTTTCCATCATCAAGTTGAGCTAACATAGCTCCTAAGGCATAATCTAAAGCTGAAATATATAGGAGAAATGGGCGATCGGATTTAGGCGGTGAAAGCACCGACGGATTAAGGAGGTACTGTTTGAGAAGTTCAAAAGCTTCTCTACATTCTGTGTCCCAATTAAAGGGGACATCCTTCTTAAGGAGTTTAAGAAAGGGACTAGTTTTATCCGCCAGCTTATCAATGAAGCGACGGATAGCTTGAAGTTTACCTTGTAAACTTCGTAATTCAGATATATTAGTAGGTGCGGGCATATCAGTGATAGCCGCAATTTTGAGAGGGTCAATTTCGATACCACGTAAAGAAACTAAAACCCCTAATAGTTTGCCGGATTTAACTCCGAATATGCATTTTGCTGGATTTAATCGAATGAGATATTCTCGTAATCGATTAAAAACTTTTCGCAAATCATCCAAATGATGATCTTCAATAAGAGAGCGAGCTATAATATCATCCACATAATCATGTAGGATATCATGCATCATATCATGAAAAATGTAGGTCATAGCCCGTTGATAAGTTGCACCGGCGTTCTTTAAGCCAAATGGCATCACTTTCCAACAAAAGGTACCCCAGGGGGTAATAAAGGTTGTTTTAGCCTGGTCTTCAGGAGCTATCCTGATCTGATTATAACCGGAGAATCCATCCATTAAGGACATCATCCCACTTCCGACAGTGAAGTCAATAATTTGATCCATGTTTGGAAGAGGAAAGTCATCTTTAGGGCATGCAACGTTGATATCTCTAAAATCGGTGCAAACCCTAACTTTGGTAGCTTCTTTCTTGGTGACTTGGAACTACATTTGAGATCCATTCAAGCATAATCAATAGCTTGTATAAAGATAACATTCAAGAGTTTTTCTAACTCCCCTTTGACTAGCAGAGCCACTTTGGGATGCATTTTTCTAAGTTTTTGTTTAACCGGTTTAGCATCCGGATGGACCACTAGATGATGCATGACTACGGAAGGGTCTAGACTTGGCATATCTTCGTATGTCCAAGCGAAGACATCTTCATACTCTTTAAGGAATGTGATGTATTGTTCTTGTTTTTCTTGACTTAGTTCTGCTCCAATATTGATTATGTGAGGATTGTCCTCAGCTCCAATGTTAATTTTAATGACATTTTCTACCTCCATGTGTAGATCTCTTTCAAAATTAGGTGGGGCGGGTGAAACGCCCAATTCTTGTAATTCTTGTAAGGTTAATTTAGATAATTCATTCTGAGGATCAGTGGCCTCAAGTTGGGCTATAGTTGGTATAGAACCATCAAAATAAAACCCATTGTGTAACATCTCTTCAACAGAGACATCATGGAAGATATCTCCTTCCAACTCTTCATCGGGGTCAACAATCATTTCAGGGTATGCTATGGATAGCATGTTGCATGAAAACGACTGATTTTTAAGAGGCAAATCAACATGCCTATCCAAATAATCTTGATAGCATATGAGGTGATCATCCTCCTCAAAAGGAAAGGGTTGTCCCTTACTAGGAAATAGGCCCACACCACAACGGCAAGTGCCACGGTTCTACCTCGAAAGGTTCTTTCATGCCATTTTGGAAAGGTCCTAAGCCTTTCCCTTCATATCCCATTTTAAGCATCATGGGTTTAGCTTTAATATAATCATTGGTAAAATAACACCGAGCGTATCCCTCATGATGAGTTTTGATATTCCGAGGGATTCTTCCCCAGTCATATCCTTTATAAATGAAGGCACAACTCCCGACTTGGTAAGTACTTCCCATAGGTTGTGGGAGGCCCAAAGTACGAGGAGATGGCGGCAATTTATTTAAAAGGTTTGAATCTTGCATGAAAGCATTCATTTTTTTTGATATTAAGGTTGTAGATAAATCTGGTAAAAGTTCATCGTAAAGGGCATAAGATGTAGAAGGCTTATTACCTATGTCTTGAGATGTGGAAGGTATGATAGATGTGTCTAGAGGTTTTGAATTTGTAGGGGTAGTAGTTGAAGGATTGGTTGTAGATTTAAAATCTTTTTGAGGTTCTAGAATAATTTGTTTAGAGGGTTGTTGATCTATATAGGAGGATGAAGTTAATGGAGGAGGAATAGGGGAAGTTATGGGTTTATGTTTCATAGTTTTAGATGAAAAAGAAGAACTAGGATGTGTGGATGACAGAGCAGGGCAAAATTGCACTCCAACTGGTTCTGCCAAAGCACACATATCAAAAGGTCTAGGGTCACCATGAATAGTGACCAACTGATTTTTAAACTCAAATTTAACACATTGGTGTAAAGTTGATGGGACTGCTCGCATGGCGTTGATCCAAGGGCGACCCAAAAGTATATTGTACGATGTTGGGCAATGTACAATAAACACGGTTGTTTCTAGGGTTCTAGGACCAACTTGCAATGGGAGGGTAATAACTCCACACGTTTCTTGTGTTTCGTCATTAAAAGCTTTGATGATCATATCCATTTTCTTCATTTCATCACTTCTACAGCCAAATCGTTGGTAGAAGTCAAAGGTGCAAATGTTTAGAGATGAGCCATTATCAATCAAAACTCTTTTGACAACTACATCTCCAATTAAAGCAATAATGTATAAGGGATTGTCCTTATGTAAACCGTGTTGTGGGATATCTTTATCCCGGAAGTCAATACAATCAATCTCTCGAGTGATGATAGTATTGGCCATAGCTTCAGGTTGAATGTTTTGAGGTACCATCATTTGGCTCAATGTAAGCATCAACTCATCCCTATGGGTGGGAGAGGATCTTAATAAATCTAAAAGGGAAATTCTGGCCGTAGTGTTAGACAATTGCTCATTAATGCTGTAAGGGGGTTTAGATTGGATATTAGGAGCATGATTCCCTTTATGGGGGTTTTTCAGGACGAATGGAGCTGATCCATCATTCTGGTTTGGTTCTTGTTGAGAGTTTTGAGCTTGTTGTCGAGTAACGACTCCAATGGTACCTACAATGTTATAGTGAAGACGTTGAACTGGTCTCGGTTGAGCATTAATGGCTTGTTCATTTGAAAGGAATATATTAGAAGAAGGTCGAGTAGTGACTCTTCTAGGAAATGGTTCTTCTGGAACATTATCATCTCGTGACAGGTTGAATAAGATCTGATTCATTTTCAGAACTATTCGATTGGTTTGAAGTAATGTCTAGTTCACTTTCACTATCCGATTCTATATCACTAGAATCGAAGTTTGAAAATTATGTAAGGGCCTGGTCGTAACTAGGGATAAGGTCGTGTCAAATATTTGAGGATCCCGAACAGGTAATTGTCCGCTAATGGTTCCTACATATCGGGTAGGAGGGGGAACATTATGATGTTCGATTTGATTGGCTACCTCTTTACCATGTCTTGGTAAAGGGTGTTGAAATATGTCTAAAGTTTGATTGGCATTTTGATTTTGATTTTGGGGAATGGTCTTTTGAGTATTATTAGGAGGGTTTTGTTTAGGTTGGAAGGCTTGCACTTCCATTTCATTATTGTCAATCAAATCTTGTATTTTATGTTTCAATCTCTTACAAGCGTTGGTAGAATGTCCAGGTCCTCTATGGAAATCACAATGCAAATCAGCTCTATATCCGGGTATACTTGGGTCATGTTCCCGGATAGCGGGTAATTGGATCAAACCTCTTTCGAGTAATTGAGGTAAAATAGTTGACAAAGGTTGGTTTAATCTAGTGAATTCTCGAGGAGGCTTGTCAGGAGGTTTCAATATGAATTTTTCTGTTGTCTTCGTTGCATTGATATTAGCAACATTCTCGTTGTCGATGACTCCATCACCGACAACCTCGTTTGTTTTTATATTGATTTCTGGATGTTTTCTCATCATCCTTCTTCCTAAGTTGGCCTCTCCTAATGAGGGCATCTTCTACTCTTCGAGCTAAATCTATAGCTTGATCGAAGGTAGTTAGGGTAGCAGTTGATAACTCATAAGATATATGTTCTTGTAAATTATTGATGAAAATGTCTAACATTTCCCTATAGGGTAGCACAAAGTGCAGTTTTCCTGTCAATTGCCTCCATCTAGCTAAGAAATCGGCAAAGCATTCATCCTTATCTTGTTTTAAATTGTATAGGTCTTTAATAGTTACATGCCTCTCGATGTAGGCACTAAATTGATGGACAAATGATTCAGCTGTTTCTTCGAAGTTTCTTAAAGAATGAGTGGGCAATTGATAGTACCACTCTAATGCCATTCCACCTAAACTTTTGGGGAACATTTTTAGTAATAGCAAGTCGTCATGCGATATGTCGTGACATGCTATCCTAAACATGCGAAGATGCTCTATGGGATCTTCGGTTCCTTTATATATAGGCAGAACAGGCATGGGAAAATGCTTAGGATATGGTTGAGCTACAACTATGGGATCCAAGGGTTGACTACAAATCTCTCGATAATTATACGAGGGACGGTAGGGATCTATTTGGTCCATACGTGAAGCCAATTGTTTCACCATAGCTTCCAGATTACTAGTTTGCCCCCCATATTGGTTTGGTAGGGCATTGACATGAGTGTTATGGGCGTAGGATGGAGGAACATGCAGATTAGATGCCATGTTACCGTTGTGTAAATTATTGGTAGGAAAAGTATTATGGAGGAATTTTGAAGTCGTATTATGTTGTATTCCGGATTGTTGAAAGTTTGTATTTGGCTTTGTTTTAGGTTTCTGTTTATTTAAAGCATTTTGCTCAATAGTTTGGCGGAACAAAGTAGTGAAGGGAATTTTCTTTTGTGCGGGAGTGATTTTAGGTTGAGTAACAGGTTCCTTAGGAGGTTGGGTAACCTGTTGTTTTGACATGCTTTGGGCTATAGTGACCATATCCGTATTGGATGGTCCACCCTTGTCACTTTCTTGATCAATGAAAGACAAGGGGTTAGTCTGCATATTGCATATATATTCCATGGCCGCTTGAGTTTTACTAATTTGCCCTTTATCAAGACGAATTGCCACATTAAGGTCATCAATGTTTTCCATGAGAAATCTCTTGAAATGCTCTGCATTGTCAAAGGCAATAGCTCCATTAGGAGCTACTCTAGGGGATGAGGATCCATCCTCTTTAACACTTGCTTCTTGTTCCTTATCTTCCCCTAAGTCTTCATCTGATTGACCTAGAGTTTCTCCTTCCGGATTTGTATCTCCAAGAAGGACATTTGGGTTTTCAGTTGTATCTTGTAACCAATCTTCTCCTTCCCCTAAAGTTTCTTTACCATTCCTAAGTTTAGGCATGGTGCTAAGTTTTGATTTCAGCAAATATTTTTATATATATATATATATATATATATATATATGCAACAAATTAAGAGGTATATATTTACTATATACCTACTACAATATTTGAAAATGAAATGTTTAAGTTTTTGCTAAGTTTTTTGATTTTTAGTTTTTCTTTAATTTTTTGAAACAATACAATAAAGAAAATAACACAATAATGCAAGAGATAATACTGAAATAATAATTTAGTTTTCTATAAACAACTTATGAATATCATTAATAGGTTCGAGTTGTTCAGGGGTCATGAAATGTTCTTCTTCAAATTGAAAGTTTTCTTTTAAAAATTTGATGAAAAGGGCTATGGTGATATTGTCTATCTCAGATGCTGGTTGATAAAAGTAAAGCTCATGGCAATACTCTCGATATAACACAGCACGAGGAACTCTATTCCATCTTTCCCTATCTGTAAGAACAACCTCTTGGTCTTCTACAAGGCCTAGGAATTGGTGCACAATAGCTGCGTTCTCGAGGTATTCCTCGAAGGTGAACAACTCTGAGGATACTAAAGCTCTCCTATAGGCTAACCATCTATGGCAGGCTCTCTAAAGTTCATGATAAAAAACTAGTTGATGAGGATCCAGGATTCTATCCAAGACTAGCCTCTTAATTTGCTTAAGTTGTGTGGACCTAGATGAGATGAGACTAAGTCTCCTGTCAAGTTCGTCCCACAAGGATTGATTTCTACTTGTTTCAGGGATACTAAGGACAGAATTAACTTCTATAGCTGCCAATTGATTTTCTACGTTTATAGTAACTGCTAACCTCTTTTTAGGAGCTACCATCTAAACATGACTTTAAACCTTAAATGTTTTAAAATGCATCTAAGTTTTAGTTGTTCTAATTTTTTTTTTTGTTTTTGTTTTTGTTTTTGTTTTCAAAAGGTTATGATGCATTCACGTCGGGTTCACCAAAATGTATCGCTCCAAATTTTTCGCATCCCTACCTTCAAGCTATAGGATCCGCGCCCGGAAGGAGGATGGGAAAAGGATGGTGCGGTACCTCGGACTGAGAGGACTTTGCGAAGGTCCCGCCTCTCAAGGGAGGTGTATTTTGGTGATTTTTCGACTGGATGGTGGGTTCACCAGGAAACATTTAGCGGCAGTTTCCACGCCTAGGTTTTGGAATGTGTTTAGATGAGTTCGTTTTAATCTTAAGCATTCATATCCTAGGTTTGGCCGAATGAATCTAAATTAAACTACATGAAAATGCAACTTTCATGAATACAACAAACAGATTAAAAAAGCAAAAAACAGAGAATTTACAGGAGGAAAATGGGGAATACCTGATCCGGATGTCTGAAGAAGATTCTGACGTTTGAAGCAGTCTGGATCGTCTGGAATTCTACAGAATCGCCTGCAATCTGACAAGATCGTCTGCAATCTGACAGAATCGTCTGAGACTGACAGAATCGTCTGAGATCTGACGAATTCGTCAGACGAATTCGTCAGAGACCTGCAAGACAGAAAATAGATGCAAAATACAAGAAGTCCTACTGTGCTAACAGAGGCAAATTACACCAAATAATAAAATGAATACTGAGCAATAGTTTAAAACAACAATCCTAGCAAATTTTTGTATTTTAACAACAAATCATGAACTTAATGTGCAATCTAAGCTAAATGGGTGAACTCCAAATGCAAAATAATATAAACACTGAGTAAATGATCTAATTTGCAGCATAAAATGACAAAGAAAAGGTTGAGAAAAGCAAACTCCAGGCACTGATTGCCTCGATGTGGACTGCAGTCGAGATCGTCTCGCATCAGTACGAAATCGTCTCGCATTTGACGGGATCGCCTCCGATCTGAACAGGTTCGTCGACGACGATGGATGCTGGCTCCGGCTGAAAAATCAGTGATGTACCTGCAACAAAATTGCTATGGGACTAGTGCAAAAGCAAGATTAGGATGTTTTGACGCAGAGGGAATCACTTTGCAGAAAATTTCAGCCAGGGGTTGGGGAGGGAAAATCCTAGAGGTTAAATAGGCTTAGGGGGAGTAGTTAGGAGGTTGGAGATCATCCCAATTTGGGAGATCTCCAACGGGGAGGGTCCCAATGGTGCAGACACGCTTCTGCCCATATTGGAGACCCGTTGGAATAGATTCCAACTATGCAAATTCAGTTTTGCGACAAGATCGTCCCGGACGTCCTAGTCCAGACGAAATCGTCAAATCCGGGGCGATATCGTCTGATCGGCGACGATATCGTCAAACGGTCAAAACAACCTCTAAAAATGGCACGAAAAAGGGGGAAACGGATTTCCCGACGGTTAACGGGCGGTTTGGGAGGTTAAATTTGAATTTAAATTTATTTACTAAGGTGAATGTAAATTTTATAATTTTACTGCGCCAATTTTAGGGTGCTATAGTAACATTTCCTCGCAAGGTCAATACTCTGATGGCGATGGGGGCGAATCTCCCTAATCAAATTCAATTACCTCAAGGTCAAGATAAAATGTCTTTGATGGGTTATTTGGATCTCTAAATGGTGTAGTTAAATATATGAAAATCATGTTGATGTATTCATGATATCTCGTTCAAGGGAGAGTGGGTCTAGATACCTGATTTTGTCTTGTAACTCATGGAGATGATTTTTGTGGAAGTGGAATGAACTGCGGTGGCCATTGTGGAAGAGGGTAAGCTTGATATTTGCATGGAAAAATCTAGCATCAAATAGGGCCTTGGATTAGGAATAACATGTGAAGGTAATATTCATCCACGTCATCCAAGGGGAACACTCTCTCATGTTCATCATCTAAAATTGGATAGTTTTTAGGTGAGACACCATAGTATTCTTCATCATCACTCATCCATTCATGAGGAGGACCTTGATCCTCTTCCTCACTATCAGATTTCAAGGTGTACGAGCTCTACTCCGCTTCATGAGGTTGAGCAAAATCATTGGATAACCCTTGATATGTCATGTCTATGGGAAAATAATCTCCCAATGAATGAACATGATTCAGATTTGCGTATGGATCACATGCAAGCTTATCCTGATAAACTAGACATAGGTGTTCTAGACTATCTATGAGGACATCCAACGGTACTAGTTTATTGTATCCCAATCTATATTTATGATAAGGTAGCTTATATTGGGGCTGACATGGGACATGAGTACCCTGCTCATACAAGCCTAAATCAAAACCATACCAATTACAGTGATCTACATATCGTAATGCATAATCTATATTTGATAGATAGTTTACATCCTCAGATAAAGGTTCATTATATTCTTATTTTTAAAGAATTGGTAGGGCTCCATACTCTATACACCCATATATAAAATTAGTTTTATTTTGTGGTAGACCAAGAGGTACGATGCTACCTATGGGAAGATGAGGTCGCCCCACATCTTGCATTTTTTCTATAGATGGAACCGTTGTGACATTTCTCACTAGATATTATCCTATCCCTGTACTAGACATATGCACTGTGACTTGGGATGGTGAATGTGGATGAGACAAAAGTGAGGCTTGAGGTGACTCAATGTGAACCTCTTGAGATGATTCCTCATTTACTGAATAAGGAATCTATTTCATGGATATGGTGAAGACTAGAGGTAGGCTAACATCAATTGGTCTCTTTGACATATTCCTTGATGGAGGATCTGATGATGTTCTCTGAAGCTACCAATGATGAGGATGATATGGATGAATATGTAGATGGTGAACTGGAAGATAATGGTGAAGTGTGTAGACTATGAATAGGTGCATTCAGTTGGAATTCTACATGAGTTGAAGGTAATGTCAACTCTGGCATCTACTGCACCATATTGTAGTATTTAAAGGGCTCTAGATCTACAGAGACTATGTGCACCTGCCTTTCATGACTGTATTTGAGACATTGATGCACAATGGATGGGACAAAATTCTTATCCCATATCCAAGGTCTACCTAGAAATATGTTATAGGCCATCTCAACCTCCAATACATGACACAATGTTGATATGGTTTTGTGCCCCACCTGAATGGGTAGGACTATGGTATCGACAATGGAGCATATTGCATTATTGAATGTGTAAAATATGTAAGTGGATGCAACAACATGAGATGATAGAAATTCTATGTGTTTTAATGCTTTAGTTATGATGATATTACTCGATGAACCAGTGTCTATGAGCACTCTCTTGTATGTCACATAATTTACACATGCAATGATGTGCAAAGGAGGATCTACCATGTCACTTGCTATTTTCTTAAGCTCATGTTCATGAAATGTTATTACTGGTTCCTTGCACTATTGCACATGACCCATAAAATCAATGAAGAAGTTAGACTCCTGTGGTTGCAACTTTATTGACTTTATAATATCCATCAAAGCTTCCCTATGCAAAGGGGATTATTGAATTAGATCATAGATGGACAATCTTGTTGATGTTGTCCTCAAGCTCTATGCCAACTTGTTATTTATTGTTAATGTTGGCCTAGGTGGAAGGCCTTGTACTATAGGTGGTGTAGGTTGCGACGTAGTTGGAACATCACTCAAAGTTGAAGGTGGTGCAACTTGGCTTGGATATCTTTTGTTCTTGGTCACAATACTCACCATCCCAACATACCCT
Source organism: Wollemia nobilis (assembly GCA_028583015.1). Lineage (NCBI taxonomy): Eukaryota > Viridiplantae > Streptophyta > Pinopsida > Araucariales > Araucariaceae > Wollemia > Wollemia nobilis. Next base: position 16,597,495 of record JAQPPZ010002979.1, read on the forward strand.
TGCAAAGGGGGTGTTATCTTCACCTCATTCATCAATTTAGCAGGTGCTACCTATACCTCCTGAGTTGGTAATGGGTCCTTGAATATACCCATCTGCTAATTGTTAGGGGCTAGTGGAGCATCTACGTGAAGCTTATTCCTCTCAATCATGTCCTGTACTAGGTGTTTAAAACCATAGCACATTGGTAAATCATGGCCACTTTTCCTATGATATTTGTAATATTGATCCTCTCGACGTCCCATAGGATTTGGTTTACCTGCATCGAGATTGATGGGTTTGATATCTAGAAGATTGATCATTTTTGCAACCCACAACCAATCGAATAGGGAATCCATGGATTTAGTGAAGGGAATAAATTTTATCTTAGAGCAATATTTTTGGTTATGTCCCTAATTCGTTTGACCATTACTATTATAACTCACAGGAGGAGGTTGGGCCGAATAGTTTACCTTTTGAGGAGGCATCGTTTGTATAGGCCCAGGGAATTTTATAGCCACTTTATTGACCATTTCTTACTTTGCATGTGTTGAACTACTTTTAGGAAGGTGGGGTATTGCTACAGTTGCAATATTAAAGATATGGGTTTTAAGTAACTATTTGAAAATAGTTGAGTTAACTTAGATGTTGGTAATAGATAGGATAGCTTAGCCAAGAGCATCCACCACCTATTTCTATATTCAGTAATTGACTCATCATCATACTACTTTAACCCCGTGAGGTCAGTTAATGTCACCTTTATTTTGGTGTTAAAGGTGAAACATTATAAAAATGTGTTAGTGAATTGTTAAAATGTGTAGATGCTATGTTTTTGAAGTTGGTTGAACCACTCAATGATGATACCAGAGAGGATACTTAGAAAATTTTTTAGGAGCAATGCATCATTGTCCTGTATGCTAAAGCATAAATTCAAAAATATAGTAATGTGCTCTTGATCATATCCTTCCCCTTTGATTCTATCCAATTTTGGTATTTTGAAATGCTCAGGGTATATCGAGGAAGGAATGGATGGGTGTAGTGGTTGAATCTTTAACTGACATAAGGTGGGTTTTTTAAGTTCGTTACCCGTTGTCTTACCTTCTACATTTTATAAGCATTCAAGCAAATATTGATATGCATCTGAGGATTTGATTTCATCTTCTTTGTTTTAAGACCATAGAGGGGTATGAGGAATATTAAGTATAGGTTGGGATGGTTGAATGACATCATACATACCTACAAAAGGTGCTTCTACATAATTCTCATTTTATTCTAAATCATCATAAGCCCCATAGGGTGTTTTAGGCATGGGCCTACAAGTTGTAACGAATACCTATTGAATATGATCTATATTTGGCATATTATATACATTCTATTCAGTCCTAGGAGGTCTAGGAGGTAACATTAGGTTAGGTCTAGGAGACCTATCTTGTTGAAAATTTGGTTGCCTCAGGTGAGCCTATTTTCTATGCATATTTGGAGTAGAAGCTCCATTACACAAAGTCTCTTGAATTTTTCATTCAAGTATTTCTTTATTTAACTACTACCACTGCTCTAAGATATCTAGGTAGTGCTTATCAGACCTAAGTTGATTAAACTTGGCCTGGTAGTCAACATACTTCTTTATCAACTAATTTATCTGATTAGCAATATTAGGTCAAAGTGCCTTAGCACTGTTACCTTCATATCTATCTTGTTTAGGGGGATTTATGAGATATATTATAGATTTCTCTCAATTGAGAGAGGCTTCTTTGACTTGAGGATCACCCCTAAATAGATGTTCTTTATAAGCTACTAATGTAGAGGCACATCGTGCTTACATTGACACATTTGAATGAGGATACTCTGGATATTCTTAGGTATTTCCTCATAAACAAGGAAAGGTAAGGTGTAATTAGCTCACCTATGGTGATGAGTATCATAATCATCATGATTTTGGCACCTTGGGGAAGGGTAGTTTGAAATTATAAGATGATTGTTCAACCCTATCCTAGGTGAAAAGTCATGATCCTACATAGCAGTACAAGGAATAGGTCGAGCAAGCACACGAATGCATGGGATTGCTCTATTGGTAAGCACCCCATTACATGGTGAATTTTCTCAAAATAAGGCATTAAACACATCTATATTAATGAAATGATTCCCCAAACTAGGACTGCTACCTATGGGGGTGCCCTGTATAGGAGTCCCTTGTTGGCTAGGTCCCCTTATTGCTACTCTAGGACTAACCATCCATTCATCTGCGACTCGATGATTAGGGATATTATTTCCTAAGTTGAGACTATTGCCTATGGGGGTACCCTATGTAGGAGTCCCTTGTTGGCTAGGTCTCCTTTCAGTCCCTCTAGGAATAGGAATATTAGGTGGTCACCAAGGAGGTATGACCATGTCATTGGGATCAAGGCAAAGATGCTCTATATCCTCTTCCCTATTCCCCGTAATGTTCATCCTTAAATGGGTTTTGCTACGAGTATGTACCATAGCTATGTACTCTAGACCACTATCTGATTATCTCATTTACAATTTTTATGAATTTGAAACAAATAAATAATAGAAACACCCAATCATAGAAGTGATTATCTCTTTTAAGTCTTTTAGATGTGAATCCCTAAACTATTTGTTGTTGTTTCAAGATGTGTTACTTTTGTAAAGAAAATACTTGATGTGTTTGATTTTTTTTATGTAATACTCAAAATTTTAAGTGGTTTTCACCTATACACTCATAGCTCAATAATTGGAAATGAAATTTTGATCACGTAAACCAACCAAAGTATGGTGATAATGTCCATACTTGATCAGGGAGCATAGGTCTTTTCGATCCTCACCCAACACCCCATATGTAGTGATACACCCCTCCGAAGAGGAATGTATAATATTTTGCATGGTTAGGAAATATCTCGCAGTTGGTATTGGCCAATAAAATAGGGTACATGGTATTTAAGTCAATGGATGGAAATGACTACCACTGTAATTGAACTCTATCAATGGTTGGGAATGAAATACAACTCACCAAATTTTAAGAAGATCATGGTGTGTATGTATTCCTTTTTAAATTATTAAAATAAAATAATACAACATTCAATGATGATTCACTAAATGCATGAAAGTACATTTTATGTTCAGAATTGTTAGCATGTATAAAAGGAAACTACAAATATTGATAAACTATATGAACTTAACATTTTTGGTATGTTGCAAGTAGGTAAACCAAACAAAAAACATGTAGAATACTTTTCATTTTCCTATTTTTCTTGATTTATTAATGTGAAACTTAGAAATATGTAATTTTAACCTTCCAATGCACACAAACGACAAGAAAACTTAAAATTTCAGTTATTTGAAATAGTATAAATGCAAATTGGAAGTGCAGAAGGGTGTATTTTCTGACCTGGAACTTGCTGTTTTTGCAATTTTTTACAAAAAAACTCTGGTTTTGTAACCATCATAGGGTGGTATGGTTAGAAATTTTATGGCCTTCCTAGGGTTTTTCACCTAGCTGGTCATCCCTGGAAGGTTCAACCAGCCAAAATGGGGTTGTTTCTACTCAGAACGGTCAAAACCTGCAACCTACAAAATAGAAAAAGGAGGTCAAAATTGACACATTCAAAGGGGATAATGAATAATTTCAATCACCATGATCACAACTAAATAAGCGTTAAAAAAAACATGCCTTTAATGTTCTTTATTGAAATATAAACATATTATAACAAGCATTCAAATGGAAATGTTCATAAAGATGTAACTATGTAAACTATTGCAAAACATGGATTGCATAATATAAAAAAGAGGGGTTTCTCCTTGTATTTTATTAATCTAAAGTATTCAACAATATTACATTACATCCCCTTGAGGTCTTCATAATTTGATATATCTTAATTTACAATTTTCCAAAGGGATCAAATCCCTTCATAAGCTTTATGGCGTGTTCTAGTGTTCTTATCACAACCCACACTTGAGAGGTAGTATCATGCCTATCCTTTTGTGCCTCTTAGCTCCTCCTTCATGTATAGCATACCTACAACTACACACAAGAGATTGAAATAAATTAAAAGCATATTTTTTTATAGATTAAAAGCTAGGAAAACATTGAAAGCATGCATCTAGAAATAATGAAACTTATTTGTAATAAATCAAAACATTCCCAAATGACTTGCAATTATGATATGAAATTATTATGATGTTTTTGTAAAGATATGAGAATTAATTGAAAGGAATTTTTTAGCAAAAACAATGACCATCCCTGATAGGAACAACTATACTTGCAACCAAAAAACTCCAAATTGACCCATCAAAACAACTCAAAACTTCACCAAAATTGAATGCAAGGCTAATACAAATATTTATAAATTATATATGGTGTAATTGAACTAAAATTCCTTACTATTTTCTAACCATCCCTTACAGGTGCAACTACCAACTGTTAACCGTCCCAGGATGGGATGGTTACCAAACTAAGTGGAATTTGTAACCAAATCTAAGGGGATCTGGTTTGGAAATCTCCTAAATGTTGTGTTGGAAAATATGGTCAAATTGATCTCCAATTTGATAGGTTTTGGAATAGGATTAGTGTATTTTGGATACCCCTGAAAGTGCCTTTGAATGAAGAGGGTTTCAAGGAAATACTAGGGCAAATGTGATAGCAAAAGTGAGGGTAGAATTAGGCAGCACTTCATGGTATATACTTCAACTCTTATCTCTTTAAATTGGGGTAAGCAAACCTCAATTTATAGCCCTAATTAGGGTATTTGGAAAAAAGGGGCAATTTTGGAATCCTACTGTTTTTACTTCAATTGGAAACTCTTTAGGAACTTTTATGATGATTATTGATTGTGCTCAAAATTTTGAACATATTATTTATGCTCGGATTTGTGTTTTAATGGATTTTGACAAATCCCTACCTAAACAGATCACATTACAATTTGGGGAAGACACTTGGGAGCAAGTAGTGGACTATGAGAACATTCCTTTTCATTGTATAATTTGCCATGAATATGGTCATTTGGCCAATGCTTGCCCAAATAAAATTCCTGATCAAAATAAAGAAGATATAAACTCAGCAGGTTTCCAAATACCTAAGAAGAAGAACACTAAAAAAAACCAGTTATGAAGGATCAATCAAAGTCATCTGCTAATATGTTTGAAATCCTTTCCACAAATGATGTCCCAAGTGAGGAAGAGGAAATAATGGAAACTGAAATCTTAGAAACACAATTTAAATATGAAGGGAAGAACTCAAAGACAAACCAACAAATCAAAGGTTTTCAATAGAAAAAAAAGGAGAAAATTTACACAAGAAAAACAATCTTTCAAATGTCAAAACTTCAAATAATGTAGGTCCCAATATAGACTCCGTTGAACCATCTAGTAAAATTTTGGCTGTGTACAAGCATTCTTCAAGTTTAGAAGCCATCGTAGATTCAATTGAAATAAGTCAAGAAACAAGGAAAACAAAATTGAATATGGATTCTAATCAAAAAGTAGGTCGTAAGACCAATCAATATCATATGGTAAAAGAAGGTGAAAATCTTGTAGAGGAAGGTAATATTAATGCCCTTCCCAACTTTTTTAGGCCTGGTATTAATGAAGATCATCACTTGGAATATTAGAGGACTCAAAGGGAGTATTTCAAAAAAAAAAAAAATTAGAAGAATGATTCAGATAAATCATCGACATCTTGTTTTCCTTCAAGAAACAAATATGTCAATGGAGGATATGGACTCAATTGCCAATTAAATTTGGCCACTTGGAAAAGTGGTTTCCCTCATTTCCCAAGGGACTTCGAGTGGCATTGCTTGTCTTTGGGACCCAAAAGAGGTAGTTATTCACCATATGGTTGGCAGTTGGGGTTTTTTGGCTATAGCTATTCAAAGTAGACATTCGAACCAGATTATGCTCTGCATTATTGTTTATGCTCCAACTTCTTTGGAGGAAAAAAGAAGACAGTGGAAGGATATTACTCATATTATCTCTCATTTTCCTAAAGCTTGGATCTTGATCGGAGGATATTTAAATACCATCCTCTCTCTGGATGAGAAAATGGGGGGAAATAGAAATTTGGACAAAAGAACTGACCTCATGAGCGAATATATTGCAAACCTCCATCTTGTGGATATCCAACCAGATAATGGCCTTATGACTTGGTCTAACAGAAGGTAAGGCTTAGCTTGTATAATGGAGAGATTGGATAGGTTTTTTCTCTCTAAAAATTTCTTAATCCATGGTCACATTCCTAAAGTGAAGAATCTTAATAATGTTGGTTTGGATCATTGGCCAGTCATGGTGGAAATGTGGAAAACCAATGTGAGTTTCTCTCCTTTTTGTTTTCAATTAATGTGGCTTAGAGATATTTCATTTAGACCTCATGTGCAACAATGGTGTAAGGAAGGTAAACCTAGGCATGGGACTAAGATGTTCTATTTTTCCAAAAGACTCCAATACATTAAATCCAAAATCAATAATTGGAACTGGAAAGAGTTTGGGGATGTTCATAAAAAAAACATGAAGTTATTTCTCATCTTGAAAATTTGAATAAGAAAATTCATTTAGATGGTCTCATAGAGAGGAGAAGTGTAGATGAAATTAAACTCACAACTTAGTTAGAGGAATGGGAAAAAAGAGAAGAAATCTTATGGAAGCAAAAATCTAGAATTCAATGGCTCAAAGAAAGAGATCGAAATAAAAATTTCTTCCACAAATATCTTCTAGCTCGAAGATCTCACAACTTTATTTCTTCCTTAAAATCAGATTTTGGAGATGTTGTTTATACTTGGGATGGCATGAACTCTATTGTTGTTGATTACTTTTCCAATATTTTTGTTGCTACTCCTCTTGACTCAGCTTCACAACAAATTTTCTTCAAGCAAACCCTTCTCTTATCACTTTTGATGAGAACTCTATTTTGACTGCTCCTGTTACTATCAATGGGCTTCAACAAGTAGTTTTTAAAATGCAAAAAGGGAAAACCCCAGGTCTTGATGGTTTTTCCATTGAGTTCTACCAAGAGTTCTGGGATATCCTTCATGTTGATTTATTAGAGATGGTGGAAGATGCCAGGAAATCCAAATAAATTTTTAAGGTTATCAATAAAACTTATATTACTCTTTTTCCTAAAGCTCAAGAGGTTGATCATATCATAGCTTTTAGACCTATTGCTTTATGTAATGTTATTCTCAAAATCATTACTAAAATCATGGTAGAAAGGTTGAAGCCTATTTTGCATTAGATTATTTCCCCAGAGCAAGGGGGTTATGTGGAAGGACGTCAAATAGTAGATGAGATAGTTCTTGCTCAAGAAGCCATCCATTCCATGGATATGCAAAATTCTCCTTCCATGTTCATTCGGTTAGACTTATCCAAAGCTTATGATAGAGTGGATTGACACTTCCTTATCAATTTTTTGAGGCAATTTGGTTTCTCTAAGGATTGTATGGATTGGATTATGGGATGTATCTCTTCAGTTTCCTACTTAGTTCTTATCAATGGCAGGCCTTCTCAGTCATTCCTAGCTTCCAGAGGTATTAGTCAAGGTGACCCACTATCCCCTTATTTATTCATCATTCTTGTTGAATGCTTGGGTAGGACTATAACCAAAAAGAGGGAAAACAAAGCCCTTGAGGGAGTTACCATTGCTCATGGAGCTAGACCTATCTATCATCTTCAATTTGTGGATGACTCTACTCTTTTAGGTAAAGCTACAGTTAAGGAAGCTTCTAATATTAAGCAAATCATCATCTGTTTTTCTAAGGATACTGGGCAATTGATAAATGAAGACAAATCTAAAGCTATTTTCTTTCACTACTCTGCTAGAAACAAATCCATGGTCTTGGATAAATTAAGATATAAGAAGAGATCTCTTCCAATCACTTATTTAGGTATTCCCATAAATATTCAAAGGCAAAAAAATAAATATTGGAATTGGTTGTTGGACAAAGTCAAGAAAAAAATGGGAAATTGGACCAACAAGTGGATTTCTTCTGGGGTTAGAATCACCTTGGTAAAATCAGTCCTTCAAGCTATTCCTATTTATGTTTCTTCCATTTTGAATATCCCAAAGGCTATTCTTCAAGAATTGGATCAAATTAGTCATTGTTTCCTTTGGAGTGGTACTAAGGAGAAAATAAAATGGGCCTTGGTGAAATGGGATACTTTATGTCTTCCTAATATTGAGGGGGGGTTAGGATTATGGTATTCAATTAATAACAACAAAGCTTTAGCTGCTAAATTATATTGGAGGATGTTGCATAACCCCAATGCTCTTTTGGCCAATAATCTTCGTGCTAAATATGCTGAGAACAAAAGTCCTCAAGATTGGTGAGGATTTTATAAAGAAAAAATTATTGGGTTAGGATTTTATATTGGAGGATGTTGCATAACCCCAATGCTATTTGGGCCAATAATCTTCGTGCTAAATATGCTATCAACTTCCTACCAAAGGTTCTCCCATTTTAGCAGTTCTTAAGAATGGTGAGGATTTTATAAAGAAAAAATTATTTTGGATCATTCATAATGGTCAACATGAAAATTTTTGGATAGATTCTTGGGATGGTCATAAGCCTTTGATAACTCAGTTTCCTGATTGGAGGCCTTGTATGGAGAAGTTTCATCGAGGTAATTGGTTAAAGGTGGCTAATTATTGTTGGTACCATACTTGTAATTCAAATGTTGGTAGATATTGGATCCCTATTGAGGACTGGCATATTCAAATCCCAGAAATGCAAAGACAAGATATCCAAGGCATCCTTCATATGATATCCCTCTCTTGGTCCCATGAAAAATATTGTTTTAGATGGAACAACACTACTAAGGGTGATTATTCAATTGCTCAAGGTTATTTGACCTTATGCCATAATAATCCCAACCGTTCTTCTGACATCTTTTCTTAATTGTGGGCTCAAAATTTCTGGCCTAAGGTGAGGTTCTTTAATTGGCTTTTATTGCATTGTAGAGTGCTTACTGGTGAGCAACTTATGAAGCATGCTTTCATGGCCCTTTTAGATGTGAAATGTGTGAAGAGAATGTAGAAAATATCAACCATCTTTTTATTGAGTGTACTTTAGCCTTTGAGCTATGGAGGAGAATGGCCACTTTACTTGGCTTACAGTGGTCCAATTTTTTTACTTTTGAACATATTTGGAGGGATTGGCCTAATCAAGAGGGTGTTGATCATTTTATTAGGCAGTTAGTTTGGATGGGTTCTACCATTATTCTTTGGAATATTTGGAATGAAATAAACAACTGAATTTTTAATCAAGATAGGAAGGATATTCACTATATTTGGCAAAATACCATAGACAAATTAGTTGAATCAGTCCATAAACTCCTTAATAACCCCCAAAACTCCCACCAAATATGGGATCAAGTGATGCAAATATTGAAGATTAAATCATCTAAGGGAAACCAACTTAAAGGGAATGTGAGTATTAGTAAGATGGATAGGACTAGAAATTGGCAACCACCTCCTAAGGATTTTGGAAAAGTCAATACTGATGGATCCTCTAGAGGGAACCCTAGAAAATCCAGTGTGGGAGAAATTGGTAGACTTTCAAATGGCTCCCTGGTTTTTACTTTTGCTAAGAATTTGGGTATTCTTTCCAATAACCTTGCTGAGGGGTATGGTATCCTCAGAGGCCTTCAGAAGGCTACTACTATTGGATGGGAAAATGTGTTAGTTGGGTCTGACTCTCAACTTATGATTAATCTCTTTAAGACTCCTTCTAAGAATCATAAGGTGGATTGGAGAATAAAAATAATTATTGAGAAGATTCAATTAATCTAGATGGAATTTTTGAAAGTTGATTACAATCATGTGGTCAGAGATAAAAACAAGAGTGTTGATGCTTTAGCTAATTGGGCTTTGGACAAAGGTGATCTTACTTGTTATGGCCACCCTCCTATATGGTGGGCTTCTCAAATTAGGGAAGATCTTCTTTCTATCATTTCTTTGGATGGCTTCAGTTCTGAAGGTACCTAGTTTCTTCTTGTCTTTTTTTTTTTTTGCTTCTCTTTGGTTCATTCAGTTTTTTTTAGTTCCCTGGCTCATTCTATTCTTTATTTGTTTTCCTCTGTTGATTCTTACCTTAATAGTATTCTGGTCTAGATAGGTCATTGTTATGTTCAATTTTTATTTCTTATTTCTTTTTTGTTTTTTTTGTTTAGTTTTTTAAGGTGGGTGGGTTCTTTTGTTTTGTTTTGTTTTTGTGTTCTTCATGTTGTTTTTTGTTGTTCATGTGTTTTTGTTGTTTTTTTTTGTTTTTTTTATGTTTTTTGTTATTGTTCTTGTGTTTTTTTCATTCTTGTTCTTGGGTTTCTCTTTGTTTGTGTTATTTCGTGTTTTTATGTGTGTGTTTTCTATGTTTTTGTTTTTGTTTATTGTTTATTGTTGGTTGTTTTTTATTTTTATTTTTTTAATTTTATTTTTATTTTTAAGGTTTTGGTTGTGTTTATTTTTCATGTTTTTTTGGGTTATGTCTTTGTAGTGTTCTGTTTCTTTTGTCTTGTTTGTGTTTTGTTATGTGGTTCTTGTGTTTTTCTATTTGGTTTGTGTTGTGGTTTATTTTATCTTATTGTGTGTGTTTGGTTGTGCTTTTGTTTTTAACACACTCAAGGAGAATGTTTTTATTTTATTTTATTATTTTTTTTGTTATTTACTTATTTTTAAATTGGTTTTGTGTGTTCGTTTGCTCCTTGAGTATATCAAAGGTGGTAGGCCAGGTCTGAGTCCTTCACATTTTTGGCGGAATGGATACCCTTGCCTCCTTGGGTCTTACCCGAAAGTGGCATCCCTTTTGGTATGTTTTCCAAAAATAAAAAAAAAGAACAAAGGGGTAAATTTTGGCATGCAAGGCAAGTGTTGCCACTTGTCAAAACCCTTTCCATGCAATGGTGGAATATGTTACCCATTTGGAGCCTCTAATTTGGAGTTTTTGGTCTCTATGATAGTCTCCAAATTAATTTTTGATGATTGGATAGAGAATATGGTAGTAATTGATTGCCATTTCTCTATCCCTTTAACTTTTGGAGGGTCTGTTTAGGGATCGTCCCACCTAGGGATGGTTTTTAGTGGCCATCCCTGGGTGGGATGGTCACCATCTATGACCATCCTAAGGTAGGAAAATCATAAGGATATGATCCAAAACCTCCAAAAACTTATGGAAACCTTCCCAAAAGTGCTATGGAGCCTTATGTTACCCTAGAGGGTTTCCCAATGGGACCATATGATGTCGATAAGAGTGGCGCACATGGCACATTGGTAGTCTTATCTTATTTACATAATTTTAGTGTCTACACCCTTTGGTCAACCCACAAAATATCCCATAGGCATCTCAAAGCCCTTTGGTTAACTCACAAAAGGCTCCAAAGGCATATTAAATCCCTTTTGTCAACTCACAAAAAGCTCCAAATGCATCATAGGCCATTTGGTCAACCCAAAAAATACCCCAAAGGCATCATAAGCCCTTTGGTAAACTCAAAAAATGCTCCAAAGGCATGATACACCCTTTAGTTAACTCACAAAAGGCTCCAAAGGTATTTAAGACCTTTGGTAAAAAACAAAACACAAAAATACAAAACAATTGAAAATATTAAAATACAAAAATATTTGTATCTTACATTTTTAAATTTACACTCATGTAATTGCATTGCATTAGGCATATCACATCCATTACATTTACATTAGGATAGGTTTTTTTTGTAATCTTACAAATGACACCACGTTTGTATCATAATCATGCATCTATTCATCGTCATCATCCATAACCCATGCGAGTAATTGTGTTTTTCAACACAACACTTCCTATGAGGAACATAATAGGGTTTTCCTATCATTCATCCACACCTAGTAATCTTCTCATATATTGTAGAAAGATTGCTTTGCTATTGATAGATGAGGTCTAGTTTTGATAGCACCTAGCATATATCAAAATTCCATCACTAATCAAAACACTAAAATCCTAGTTGGAACAAGGGAAATATGAACACTACAAAGTGGTACTAGGCATCCTACCCAAAAGGTTTTTACTTGCTCATGTGATGTGCATGGTCTAGAGTGTTGATCATTGAAAAAATGACAAGCTCCCCCTACCTAAGAAAACCCTTACTTACATCAACAAGAGAAAAATCCTAAAATTAAATCAAATCCCTTGCTCAAAACAAAAGAAAAAAAAAATATAAAATAATAGTGATTTTCATCACTATGGTTGAGCAAGTACCCCAATAAAAGTGAATAAAATAAGGGGGTGAAGAGCCTGAGTACTTTAAATGGTCACTACTTGAAGCCATTGAGTGATCCCCAATATAGTAATGGATTGAATGAATCTCTCATGGCATTAGGGTAGGTCTAAGCAATTTACAAAAAGAGCTAGCTTTAGGTGTCTTGTATCACCTAATTATCTAATCCAATTGAATTCAATTTAGGTTCATGATGAGCATTTAATGATCTCCAATACAACAATGGGTTGTATGAATCCCGATTGGCATTAGGGTAGGCTTATGCTTCATATAATACATTCATTTCTCACACACAGGGATAGTGAATATCTTGGTATTCATAACAAAAACTTTCGATTAGTCAACTAGGCTATTTGAGTTTCATGGAAAACCTCAAAAATCTCGTCATAGTAACAAATCATGTCATAAATCAAATCATCAATTTTCTTTAGGAGGTTTTGTTCATTAAATGGTGATCATGAAATAGGATAGATACCAGATAAATATCAGTAATGATATTTAGATGGCCACTAACTATTTTGTACATATCTTTAATCTACAAAAGCTTATGAAGAAATCACATACATATTTCATCATCTCATTTCACATTTGGATTCTTAAATGATTAATTCTTATGATAAGAGTTATTATTTACATTCATGATTTTTATACATTTTGTGGTGTCATTCGATAGTTTGTAAACACATATTAAACTCATTCCTTATGTTTTAAGTGATTAAAGAATACAGGTTCATTTACATTAGATCACCATCATATAAATATTGCATTACATACATAAGATAAATGCATAAAACACCGAGACAAAATTAAACATGCAATTAGTAATTCACCATTACATCCATATATGCATACATAGTAGTCTATCGATAAATATGCTTCACAACATATAAGCATACATCATCTAGCTAGTGCATGTCATGTATACATCACATCAGATAGCATAGAAATAAGAATTGCATTTATTTTATATCACATAACAATAAAACCAAACACATGATATGCATAATGAGTCCAAAATAGATAAAATAATATATATATATAGATATATATGTGTGTGTGTGTGTGTGTGTGTGTCAAGTGTACATAGGGATACAAAATGCCCATAGGCTACAATAGTGTAGGTCCTCAGGATTTACACTAAAAAATAATACAAGCCATCATGCCTATCAAACAGGGCCTACACCACCAGGCTCACCTCCACCCTCGGATCCATCCCTGTGAGTATTTTTGGATCTATTTCTTGTGGTCCGCTCTATTTGAGTCCTGGTTCTCTAGCTTAGCTACACTAACGACTACCCTGAATCACTTCACCTATTGCACTATGAGCCCCCTAATGTAGATCGATCATGAGGAGTGCCACCTAGCCACCTAATTTGTAGCCTCATAGTAGCAATATACCTAGTGTCTCCCACTATATGTGCCTCATACTCCTCTAATAAAACCTATAGGCATATCATCTTAGCCCTTGGATCTAAACCTATTGGCCCTTGAGTAGTCAGAGTAGCTGGTACAACCTGGAATGTGATATATCTCTCCATAGTAAGCAACTCTATCTAGAGTTGCTCTAAGTCAACCTATATCTAGAGAGCAGTCCTCTCCTCAAAACCCCTCCAATGGTTCTAGCCTACTGAAAGCTACCCCTACAATGAGCTAACCTGTGTCTAGAGCATAACAATAGTGGAGTCTTACAAAATCTATAGAAGAGCTATCTTAATCTCAACCTCAATTCCATGTAACTAAGCCTTGAGAGGATACTCCTAATCCTCTAGAGTGACATCCTCCTCCTTCTCAGGCATGGCCTGCTCCTCTACTGCCTGCTCCCTTATAGCCTGGCCCCAATCCTCTATCTGAGCCTACACTCTACCCCAAGAAACGACCACCATACCACAACTACATAACCCACTACTAGGTATACACCTCGGTAACCCAAACTTCTTATATACTAACATCAAATATAGGAGGGTCATCCTCTAAAACTATTACAACTCAGCATGGTGGAATATCCCTCTTTATAGGGATTTTCCTATACAAAATTGGCTTGAAAGGGACATCTTGCTAGATACCAAACTATCAAAACACCCAAGAGTATTGAAATAACTCTTTGATACATCCCTTGTGATCGATCACCCATTGGTCACACCTCATTTGAGCCATGAATCTATTTACCTCTAGCCATGTAGGGCACTCAAAATAAGGTCTTCATATAATGTCACCCACCTACATCCTAGTCAGAGAAGTTGCATAGTGCACCAAATATTCTGCATGGTAGTAACTCATGTGTTCCTCTTGCTCATAAGTCCACTTGCATCCATAGCACCAATCCACCTTTGAAATATTAGTGATCCTAATAGGTAATCCTCTCGAGTGGTCTACCTTGATGCGCTCCTAGCCTCGGATCTAAAGGAGCAGGATTCAAGCAATACTAGCCCATCCATGCCATTTAATCCTATAGAGCTCATCATAGCATTGGACTAAAAATACATTCCCCCAAGCCATAATTATTGGGTTCTCACTATCCAAAAGGTCCTAAACCATAGCCAATAGGTTCCATGGAACCTCACTCCTAAAGTATTCGACAAGAGCATGTTGCTGATAACATGCATCTATAGACACATAAAATACATCATGTCAAGGTGACTACTCATATGGGATATTCTAACAGAACATATGAATTATCTTGGATAGCTCCAAGGTGAAGCAATGGTTTTAACCACTCAATTTGGGTAGATTTGGCTAACTCAGCCTTAGTCATGCCTAACACCTACAACTAATAGAGCTAGTCATGCTTCAAAACCATGGCTAGCATCAAAAATATTTTGAATATTGGGCTGAGCTAAAAATTTTCTTACAATAGCCTGGGAAATGAAGATCAAATGGTTTTGGGTGGAGAAGCATCGAGAAGGTTCCCTCCAACTGAACCAACTACAGGTTTCTTGTTATTGGCTTCTCCATGAAGCTAGACTAAGGACTTGAGAATGCTATAAGACCCCCCTCCAAATTGGGAAGAAGTCTAGAATATTAATGAGTTAAATTATAGTGAATCTCTATAGAATTTTTTACTCAATTGCAACATTTTGGAGAGAGCTAACTTGCCAATCATGAATGCATTCAAAGAAATGGAGGTGTCAAAGGACTAAGGAGATCAAGAATCCATAATTGAGCCTTTTTCATAACAAATCCAATGAATTCAACCATAAAATATATCATAGGACATAAAGGTGACCCTTGACCATAAATTTAACAAAGGGAATTAAGGATCCAAGTCCTGATTACAAGATAAAAAATCTTTTGCACCTTAGTCATTGTTGTCAGCCACGACTAACAGTGTCCATCATGCCTCAGACCCGCGATGAGGTTTTGATCCCTGATTTACTCTATTTTAGCCATAGATTTCATTTTTTAATCATGTATTTAGGAATATCTAACTTAGTTTAGGTTTATTTCATGCATTTGTATGGTTAGAATTAGGATTTAGAGGCAAATTTCCTTCATTTCCTTATTTCCATTAATTAGACTAGTTTATTGTCATTTCATGCAATTCAAGTTTCTAATGGCTAATTAGGTTGCTTATTACCTAGATTACATGATTTTCTTCTATGCTTCATAGTAATATGATGATTTTGTGCTAATATTCATATATTTACATGTTTCTTGCTTTTATTATCATCATTTATGCAATTGTCCATCAAAAGCCTCATCAAGAGAGGCCATCTTTGTGTTTAATCCTTTCTTGTTGTTTCTTGATGTAGACACCTAAAACACATCATGTCGAGGTGACTACTCATATGGGAGATGCTAACAGACCATATGAAAGATCTTGGATACATTCCAAGGTGAGGCAGTGGTTCTAACCACTCAATTTAGGAATTTTGGCCTAGTCAGTGTTGGCTATAGATGACACCCATGGTTAACAGGTCTGACCACACCTCAGAGCCGTGGTTAGCCTTCAAATTAAGTTTGATCTCAACCGACCCAAAATCGGTTACAACGGCCAAGTTGTTTGAGTTTCAAATGGTTTGGATGTGAAATATTCTAGAAGTTTCCATTCAACTGCCCTAACTGAAGGTTCTTGATCTTGGCTTCTCCATGAAGCCAATACAAGGCCTTCCTAAGAGCTATAAGACCCCCCTCCAAATTGGGGAAGAGGGAGAGATAATTTTCTAATTATGAGTGGTGAAGCCCTATCGAAGTGCATACTCACTTGCATCCATTGAGAGGAACACTTTTGCTACCCAATTGGAGATCAAAATGGCACTTGAAGCCATGAAGGTCCTAGGAACCTAGGAGAATCAAGAAACTCAATTGAGGGCCTTCAAGCATGAATCTGAGCAATTCAACCACCAAATCCATCGAAGGACACCAAGGTGACCCTTGATCATCAATTTATCAAGGGGAATTGAATATCTAAGCCCGACATTGGAGAGCAAACATATTTTTAGCTCAGCCATGGCTGTCAGGTATGGTTAACAGTTGTCATCGCACCATAGACCCGCAGTCAGGTTTAATATTCATTTTTCCTTGTTATAGTAGTAGGTTTGTTTTATATTGTATTATATTAGATGAATCTAACCTAGATCAATTTTCTTAGAGATAATTATATGGTTGAATCAGTGATTTAGGACACTCTTCCTTTGTTTCTTGTCATTGGGAAACTATATTAATTATGGCTATATTTCATGCATTTTAGGATCCTAAATGCTTAATTAGGATATCAAATGAATAGATCTAAGTTTTATTTACATTCTAGATGGTAGATTTATCAAGTTTAAGATAGATTTCTATGCTTTTCATGCTTTCTTGATTTTATGTTTCATATGGCATATTTTATACAAGATTTTGATTAAAGGCCTCATCAAGAGAGGCTACCTTTGCTTCTAATGTGTTTCTTGTTGTTTCTTGATCGCAAGGTTTTTAGGACTCCTTCATCAACGTAATCAAGGCAATAAATGCCTCTTCATAGGAGAGAAGAAGGTCATACTTGACCTGGAGCAGTTCATGTCATTCTGAAAGGCCTATGGATTACACCTACCCTTGCGAGGGATTTCTTATGATTGTAACATTGTATCACATTGGGTATCCCTAAGAGGGATGAATTTGTAACCATGAATTGATTCAATTTTAATAAAATACACCTTTCTTTTGGTTATCTCAATTTTGTCAATTTATGTATGTGCTTTATGTGATTTTCAATCGTTACTAGATTAGGTGTATGCCTTTTAGGATCGTACAAAAGGCAATCATGGTGGAACCCCACAATTTAAGTGATCTAAAGTCTAACTTGCTATGTTTTTTATGGCAGGTCTCAACTATGACTGAAAACTATGGTCAACAATTGTAACCACAACTGACAACCACCGGAAATAGTTGCAACCGTGCATGACAGATGCGGTCAACAGAAAATAGAATAGCAATAGATAGAAGACAACATCATCAGACTTGGATCTGAGGTAGGTCCCATTTCCCTATGTTTTTTATTCTATCTATGTTTTATTTTTTAGAATGCAATAGATGAATAGGTTAAGTAGAAAACATAGCAAAAAGTAGAATGGAAAATTCATAAATGCTTTTTAGTTTTCTACTAGCCATTGCTAGGAACAGCGGATCTCTGATTGTAGTCCACCCTAGTCTCTAGTGGTCTAGGCCATTTCGTGTTTCGATTTTACATGCATGAGGCCCAATTAGTGGCCATTCCTTCATAGGTAGAATTGCATTCTCTAAAAAATCATCTAGCATAGTCATGCATTCTCTTAAAATCAAATGTTCTTTTTCAAAGCATGTAGGGAAAATCATGTGAATGTTTTTTGATGCATTTTATTTTTCATGCAAATTAAAAAAAACCACACACACCATGACACACTTTAAATGCTAGTGATTTGGAAGTCATATCCAACCACTAGTAGGGTTCAATGATGGTGGCAGTGATTTCCATCCATTGGCCCAACTCCCTCGATCCTTGTTACTAGACCAATACCGATGCCAAGAACCATCATAGCCCATGCAAAATAGCATGCATTCCTCTTCGGAGGGGTGTATCACTGTGCATGGGTGAACTGGGTGAGGATCGGGAGGACCTGTGCTCCCTTCTCAAGTGTGGGTTTCATCTCCACATTTTGGGGGGTTTACATGACCATGACTTTCATTACCGGTTGTCAAGCTACGAGTATACAGGTGAAAGCCCTTAAAAAATTGAGTATATCATCAACATTTTGAAAACACGATGAGAGTTACTTTTTGATACAACAAACTTGAAAAATCATCAAACAATTTAGGGTACATTAAAAATTTAAAAGAGATAATCATCATTGTATTCTTTGTGTGTTAATAAAATTTAAATCTAGACATAGGATACACATTATGGTGGTTACATGGAGGGGCCGATCTCAACATAGATCTGAGGTCAACGCCCAAGCTCCACCTGATACACAATAGCACACGTCGGACCCTCAACCACAAAATCCTCCCGAACATCGTTCGATGAGTATTAGAGGGGATAATTCTATGCATGGGGATCCTATTGAGAATACCCCAGTTAGAGGAGGTACTAGACACTCCTCAAGACACAGATCAGAGCATGGGGCTTCCCAGCATGGGGGTCCCGAACATGGTAGCATTTACCATGATCGCACTCTGCGTGCATCCATGAGATCTATTGAGGAGTATGTCATAGAGGGATCCAGGTTGGTACCCCTTTGACCTGTATCTAAGGGAGGCTCAAGGCCCCCACCATCTGAGTATAGATAGGCTCAAGATCCACCCATTCAAGGGCAAGTAGAGAGCGATACTTCTAAGCACAGGCCCATGCAAACTCCCAAAAGAAGTGAACCTTATAGGATCACCATAGACATATCTAAAGTGGGAGAAAATGGTATACCACCACATGAGCCATGGCATAGTAGATAGTTAGATGGTCTGGATAGAGTCTTAGGATAGCTAGGTTATAAACCTTTGCCTATGCCCTCTCGTTCTACGAGTGTGCATAGTAGAAGTACAATTAGGACCATCAAGGAACCTAGAGAATGCTCCAAGTGTTCTCATGATATGCATGCCCCTGCATCCCATGCGGGAACAAAGTATAGGTGATAGCTGAATGCAAATGCCATATTCATAGACAAGGGCAAGAGCATAGCAAATCATTCTATTGGGAGGCACACCCACAAAGTTGCTTGAACAGAGTGCACACACCAGAGGCCTCATACGACTGATCACATAGATAGATCTCACAAGCTGGTGTTAGAGTAGAGATGTTAGATCTTCCAAGACCAATTGGAAGATGTTCATACAGAGTAGGAATGCCTTAAAAATGAGGACACTCAGAGGCAAAGGTTCATAAGATAATGCTTATATGAATAGTGCATGTACGAACAATGCATCCTTGATCAAAAGGAGTGTGCTGAGAGGGAGGACCGATTGGCCAGTGCTGGTTTACCTCCCCATAGTGAGTACATGGAGCACATTGATAGACGAGCTACTTCACAACCTGAGTTGCACCCTAAGCATATAGACACCCATACTCACCATACAGCCCAACATAGGGATCAGTGTCCAATGCTTGAACATCATGGGCATAGGTAGTATGAAGAAGAAGTGGGAGATGAATTAGATCAAGAATATCCTAAAATATCCCTAGTCAAAGTGGATGATGAGCCTAGTCCTCCACCTCGATCGAAGAAGAATCTACCTCCAAAGGTGCCTCAAAGGCAATCCAGAGAAGAGGAGATCCTATCTTCGTAGGCCTATAAGGCCTTGGCAAAAAAGGTTAAAGCTATCGAGAAGCAAGGAATGACTTATCAAAAGCCTACCTTAAATAAGATTCATAATGAACCTTTATGCTCGTTAGTGCCTATTTTGGCCTATCCTAAACATTTTGAGATGCCTAGGCTAGAAAAGTTTCAAGGAGAGGAGGACGCTCAGGAGCACATCACGAGTTTTCTAGACATGTGCTTTTAGATCGAGAGCAATGATGCCTTACTCCTGTGGACCTTCATTACAACCCTCTCAAGCCCAACTAGAGAGTGGTTTAATCAACTCAAAAGGCACAGCATCATCGGCTTCGAGCAACTGGCTGATGCATTTCTTGAACGCTTCTCCTTCGACGTCAAGAAAAAGGTGAACTTATCCGATCTGGCTGCTTTAATGCAACATGATGACGAGCCAATTATGGATTATGAGAAACGATGGAGAAAATTGATGGCAAAGCTACCATTCTCCATCCCTACCTCTAAATTAACTTGAATTTTTATGAAAAGTTGTGCAAAGCATATTTCGTTATTGTTGCAGTTGTAGCAATATCAAACATTTGAAGAGGCTTTGGCACAAGCCAAAGTGATAGAGGATATCAAGTTATAGGAGGGTAACTTGAAACTCAAAAACAATAAGGAATGGAACAAGAAGAGCATCGAGAAAAAATAGGCCAAGCCAACCCACATTAATCAGGTGGTTTTAAACCTTCAAAAATGGGATAAGGGGCAACAACAATAAAATTATCAAGCCCAACCTCCTCCTATGCAATATGAGCAGTGCAACAACAACTAGAAGGGTAAGGACAAAGAAAGATGCCCTCCTCACATATTCACTCAATTATCAGAATTATTAACATCAATTTTCCATCAATTATGTGAGGCAAAGGCAATAAACTTATCGAAAATCAAATTAGTGGACCCTAATCAACCCAAGCCTAAGGGATATAAGGATGATCAATATTGCATATTTCATCAAATGAAAGGTCATGACATAGAGGTATGTTGGTATTTCAAACATCTAGTACAAAATATGATTGAAAAAGGTACACTTCTTGTGGACAATCCATAAGCACCAGATAATTAAAATATGTGGATTTACAAAAATCCTCTACCCAACCATGAGGCACCAAGGAATAATGTTGGCCAAGTCAATCAAGTATGCATCGAACCACCAACCCATGGGTTCATCGGAATGGTCAACATCATCACAAGACATGTGAGGTATGAAAGACCAAATCAACCTCCAATGCCTATTAGGGTTCAAGTTGTGCCTCCTCCAAGGCCAGCCCAAAATGTGCTAGGCCCACCAACTAGACCGGTGGTAACAATCAAGAGTAGGTTAGTTCAAAACCTACAGATGACTCCAACAAAGTTGTCAATTTATGAGCTGATTTAGTAGTCTCCCAAGCATAGGGAGACACTTATGGATATTCTAAGGTCCATAGAAGTGCAGTCCCAGGATCCTAAAGCATTCACACACTTTGTGGGACATGTGCAATAGTGTCAGGAACTGATCATACAATTTTATGATCATGAAATCAAGATGGTTTCCATTGTCATAATGGACCCACCGCTCCACATCATTGCATGTGTAAATCACATACCTTTCAAGTGGGTTTTTATTGATACGGGATCATCAATCAATATAATCATGACCAAGGCATTGACATACCTGAAGTTGCCAAAGATGCATATCATACCTTTTGCCTTCACATTGAGAGCTTTTAACGATGCATTATGCTCAACTATCGGCATGATAGTCTTACCTATTCAAGTGGGACTAAAGACCATCCCAGTGATGTGTCATGTGATTGAAGGTGCTATGCAATACAATATCCTTCTGGGGAGGCCTTGGATAAGAGAAATGTGTTGTGTCCCTTCCATTCTCCATAAATGTATTAAATACGTTCATGAGGGATAGGTTCATGTGGTACCTTTAGATGAGGAACCATTCAAATACATGAATTTAGTAGATTTTTCGAGGGACTTCATGCTCCCCTCAATGCACCTAGACATATCCAGCATCACCGATCAAAGATCTAGGAGGTAAAATGAAGGAAGTGTGTGCCAAACCTACAACATCTGCATCTCAATGATCAGGGCACATGATAGCTGCTTCCACCAGACCGATGGCATCCACAATGCCTCATGATGATAGGAAGCTAAAAGTAAAATGTGGGAGAAAAAGAGATAAAACAAGAGACCAAACTAGCTACTAGCGAGGTCCCTACTCCCATGGAAGTAGAGGATGCTCAAGAAGAAGTCGAAGAGGCACCTTAGCCTACTTCACCTGCATCTTCAGTAGGGTCATCTACACCGTAGGTGACCATTCATTTGGTTAATCCTAGATTAGGGGAGTATATCATGTAGAATATGACATTTACATCGATCATCGAGACTACACAGGATATGGGCTGACCACAAGCCCATCACCTTCCTGTAGGGATGGTGGTACCACTAGGGGTACCTCCTAACCAAACCAATTTCATCTATGGAGGGCTCGACCAACTTACATCTCACACTCCCATGGATGAGGATGATGATGAACCATTCATTGTGAATGTTCATTATCTCTCTAACCCAAAATATGCCTTACAATATTTTGAGTGTCACCATTGGCATGGTTACGATCTTGAATTATTCAATCAGGGGCGTAGAAGGCCATACGAACCATAATATTAGTTTCCAACTGATAGGTTTAGGTTAGGGTATTATATTGGAGGACAGGATGAACTCCTCATGGCATATTTAGATCGCTTGTACCTCAGTCTGGGGGGTGAAGTAGATTTCAATCCTTATCACCCCAATCCCTCCTCCTTTCAAAGGGATAACTGATTAGTGTCTTATGTCACTATAGAACCACCTAAGATATATCACGAGAACATCTTGGTGGAGATTGGTTTAGAACACATACCAAGAGATAACTTGGATGAACAAATCTATGGGGTAGCCAATGACACATGCCTACAGGTTTAGAATGCTAGCATAGTGGAAGATTCCAAGTCAGAGGATCATTCTGACGAGGATAAAGTAGAGTCCATATCTGAGAGAGGGGGACCGAGTTGCGTGTATGAGAGTGATGATGATGGTGAGTCCTCGAAAAATGAGCAATATGAGGATGAAACTGAGTTGGCTTACCTGGGCCCCTTAAATTTATGTCATCTATTACCCTTGGAGATAGTCATAGAGGATGAGCAATCCTCCATTGATGATAGTGGCTATCAAGAGTGGGATTACATGGGGCCCCATATTCCTAATCTCCCAATTCTAGTAGGTAGTAGTGAGGGTTTTTATTATGATAGTGATGACGAAGATGAAATAGAGAGAGCCTATTTGGGGCCTCCCTACTTGCATCATCGTAATGCACCATACACTACAGAGGATATGTACAGAGATATCAATATCCACCCTCACCTCAAGGGAAGACCACCGAATCTTGATGTGATTTATCATATGGTGAATCCTGATCCATCGACATACATGGAGCTCCTTGAGCCTAGCGATCCTATTTTCGAGTCTATCCATAGATCGGATCTAGAGATCCCCATACCCCTAGAACCACATCTCGAGGATGGAAGTTATATCAATGTAGAGTCACATGCATGTGGTCCTGGAGATATAATCCATTCTATCAATATGATCTCCATTTATTTGACCACTCCACTTTGCAATACATTCAACCCCTTTAAACCATTGTATCTTAATGTAGATGCTATTGATTGGGATCACACTAACTCACCATTGGAGCCTGAAGATTTCTTCTTCAATGAAGAAATGCTACAACCTTTTTATTTTGTGGTAGGCTATGCACATGATGTTTATCATGCTGAATATGTTTCTAATGTGGAACCCATAAACCTGGTAGATCACATCCACTTGATCCCTATGCCTCACCAGCTTGAGGAGGGATCCCACATGTCATTAGAGAAAACCTTTGAAGTGGATATCAACAATGATCCCATAATTCCTAAGAAGGTTAAATTTGGAGAAATTTTATCTCCTGATGAGTGTGCCAACCTCATCCCTCTACTAAAAGAGAGACTTGATCTCTTTTCTTAGACTTATAAAGACATGTCGGGTCTAGATCCAAAATTGGTTACTCATAACCTTTCGCTAGATCTATCAAAAAAGCTATTCAAGTAGAAACTCAGAAAAATGCATCCAACAGTAGCCTTAATGGTTAAAGATGAATTGAAAAAATTGTTGGATGTAGAGTTTGTCATTTCCATTGAGTATCCGAAATGGGTATCAAATATGGTATTTGTAGGAAAACCTAATTAAAGGTTCCATATCTGTACAGATTTTAGAGACCTCAATAGGGCAACACCAAAGTATTTATTTCTATTACCAAACATAGATGCTCTCATAGATATAACCATGGGTCATGACATAATCTCCCTAATGGATGGTTTTTCTGATTATAATCAAATTTAGATTAAGCCTGAAGACCAACATAAAACTGCATTCATAATGCCATGGGGGACATTTTATTATAATGTTATGCCATTCAGACTTAAGAATGCTGGTGCTACATATCAATGGGCTATGACATAAATATTTCATGACTACATGCATAATATCTTGGAATATTACATCGATGACTTGTTGGTGAAGTCATTACTACATTTAGAGCATGTAGAGGTCCTAAGAAAGGTCTTCAATTACCTTATAGAGCATAATGTCAAGTTGAATTCCAAGAAGTGTGTATTTGGTATGACTTCAAGAAAGCTCTTGGGATTCATCATTTCAAAATGAGGGATCAAAGTAGACCCAATGAAGGTCAAGGCCATTTTAGAAATGCGTCCTCCCACAAACATCAAGGAATTAAGGAGCCTACAAGGCAAAGTAGCATCCATAAAGTGATTTATCACACAATTATCAAAAAAATATTAATCCATGAATCGAATGCTACACAAGGGGGTCCCATTCAATTGGTATGAGGACTATCAAGCTACATTTATTGATATTAAACACTACCCAGCAATGCTTCTAGTGCTAGCTCCACCAAGACCAGATGTACCATTCTTGCTATATATATTGGCAACGAATTTGCATTGGGAACCATGTTAGCCCAAAAGAATGTGTAGGACAAAGAGCAAGCCATATATTACATTAGCCGAACCTTGGTGAGTTATGATATAGGATATGCCTACATGGAAAAGTTGTGTTTAGCAGTAGTTTTTGTAATAAATAAATTGCAATATTATATGTTAAGTCATACGACGTATGTCATATCAAAACAGAATCCTTTGCAGTATATGATAAGTAAGATATATCATAATACATGTATTGCAAAGTAGATCATGCTATTTATATAATTTGACTTGGAATTCATTTTATTGAGCCCCAAGAATCAGCTTGGGTGATTTTGCAAGCTCACAATGGTACATGCGGTGGACATTTTAGTGGCATGGCTATCATCAAGTGCATCCTTTGCATTGGCTATTATTTTCCTACTATGGAGAAGGATTGCAATGTGTATGTCAGTAAATGCATTAAATGTCAGCATCATGCTAATCTTACACACTTGCCATCATAGGCCTTACAACCCATTCAAGCGACTTGGCTATTTTCTTAGTGGGGCTTGGATCTTATCGGAAATATCTCTCCTCCATCATCAAGCTGACATACATTCATTATTATAGATATTGATTACTTTATTATATGAGTGGATGCAATCCCATTAACAATGACAACTTGAGCACGTATTGCGGAGTTCATACTCACCAATATCACAAGTCTTTTTGGGATACCATCCAAGATAATTTAAGATAATGGAACGTCATTCAAGAATAAAATTGTGAGAGCTTTAACATCCAAGTATAGGATTTAATATAGTTTTACGACTCCATATTATTCGTAAGCAAATGGGTAAGGTAAGACTTCAAATAATACAATGGTATCTATCTTAAAAAATATGGTACAAGATAACCACAAATATTTGCACATCCAGCTACCCCTTGCATTATGGGCTTACAAGACTAGTGTTTGGATGCCCACTAGGGCAAATCCATTTTCACTAGTATATGGAACTGAGGCCATTATGCCCTTAGAGTTGTAGATTACATTGTACGTTGCATTGAAATAGTTCATTTATGACAACACCATGCGACAATCTCACTTAGATCAATTAACACTACTCGATGAACATTGTATGAATGCCCTTGAGCATCTCTGCTTTTATTAGGAGTGTTTAAAATAAGCTTACAATAACAAAGTCCATCTAAGATACTTTGAGGCTGGTGATCTTCTGCTAAAAGAGAACCAATAGAACTCAAACTTGTTGTCAGAATTATGAGATAAATTTACGGCTAACTGGTTAGGTCCTTACATCATCTTTGAGAATATTGGACCTGTGACATATTGCTTAACATCTCTTGAAGGTTTTGAAGATCCTTAACCTCTCATAATCCTTCATATTAAAGTGTTCTATGCCTAAAACCATTTAAAGGCTCCAAAGGCATATGTAAGCCCTTTAGTCATTTAAAAAAGTCTCCAAAGACATTTGTAAGCCCTTTGGTCACCCAATAAAAGGCTCCAAAGGAATTTAAACCCTTTGGTCAAATAAAAATTTCAAAATCCATAAAAATAAAAAAGCAATAAAATCTAAAAACATTGCATTGCATTTTACATTATTGCATTTCATTTGCATCATGCATTTCACTTAGCACTTGCATTCATTTAATTGCATTACATTAGGCATTTCCATCCATCACACTTGTATTAGGATAAGTTGTGTTTGCAATCTTAAAAACGACACCGTATTTTTTTCAATCATACATCTATCCATTATCACCATCATCCATCACCCTTGTGAGTAATTGTGTTTCTAAACACAATCCTTCCTGTTTCTATGAAGAACATACTAAGGTTTTATGGTCATTAAACCATACATAGTGGTCTTCTCAAGAGTTTGGTATAAATATTGCTTTACTTTTGTAGATGAGGTCTATTTTTTATAGCACTTAGCATATCAAAATCCTATCACTAATCAATACATTTAAAAAATCCTACTTAGGGTAAGGAAGGACGAGCACTACAAAAGTGGTCCGGATCACCTTAGGTGAAAGGTTTTATTACTTTCTCATCTGTGAGTAATGGTCTAGAGTAGTCATTGGAAAAATGAAAATTTCACCCCCTACCCGAAGAGATCCCTTGCTTAAATAAAAAAGAGCAAAAATCCTAGAATCAAATCCTATCCCTTGCTAAAAAAAAAGAAAAAAAGAGTACATACAAAATAAACAGTGATTTTTATCACTATGTATGAGCAAGTATCCCAATAAATTGAAGAAAAAAAGGGGGTGAAATTGAATCCCTGGAATGGTCAATACTCAAAGTCATGGAGTGATCCCTAATACAGCTATGGGCTGAATGAATCCTACTTGACATTGGGGTAGGTCTATCAAGTCATAGATGAGCTAGCTTTAGGTGGCCTATATTTCCTAGTGGTCTAATCTAACTAAATCCAAACCTAGGATTGGATAGATATTTGAGGATCCCCAAAATAACAATAGACTGAGTGAATCATGCCTAGCACTGGGGTATGCTTATGCCTTATCTAATATATTCATTTGCACACATGGAGGTAATGAATAGCTTGGTCTTTCATAGCAAAAGATTTATTTTTTAGAAGTATAGTATAGTTGTTATACAACTTTTGATAAGTCAACTAGGGTGTTTAAGTTTCATGGAAAACCTCAAAAAATCCCAAATAACAACAATCAAATCACAATAATCAATGATCAATTTATTTTTATGATATTTTGTTCATTAAATATTTTTTATAATATAAGTTAGATATCGGATGGATATTAGAAATAATATTTAAATGACCAATGACTATGTTATGCATATTATTTTAACTTACAAGAGATTATGAATAGAAACAATACATCATTCCATAGTACACATGGGTGTTTAATTGATTAATTCTTATGATAAGATATATCAATTATAGTTCATGATTGTTATATATTCTATGGTGTCATCCATTAGATTGTTAAACTCATAATTACATTCATAAATTATGTTTTAAGTGATTAAAACATACATGTCCATTTACAATAAATCATCATCATGAAAATTATGCAGTACATATATGGCATGAACCATATCATAACATCATAAATTAAATGCATACAATTTTAGTAAATTAAACATGCATTTACAAATCAAACACTGCATTCATATACACCCATCATAATTAGTCCATCTACAAATATATATCACTGCATATAATCATACATCACATAACTATTTAGCGCATGTCATCTATACATCACATCATATAGCATAAAATAATCATGACATATAAACATTGCATTCATATACATCTCATAAACATAAATCAAATAAAGTACACATATAACGAGTCTTAAATGCTAGATCATATATATGTGTCCAAAAAAAGTACATCGTCATATGTCCAAAATACCCGCAAGCTACAACTGTGTAGGTCCTTGAACTTACACTCAAAAATGGTACAACAACATATGATACAGATCTGTACTAAGAAGCACCTGCACCCTTAGTTTGTGAGACTCCACCATCGTCTTCACCCTCCCTGTGAGTCTACCTAGAGCTGGCACCTGAGGTCCTCTTAGTATTGTATGTCCTATGATTGGAATAATTTGAAGACTACCCTATCTCCCCATATTAAGTCCTCTTAGACCCTGGATCTATGGTCCTCTTAGGAATCTCACCCCCAAGTAGCTCAATATCTCCAATCAAGTGAGAGATGTAAGCGGTATCTGATTATCACTCACTAATATGTCACTACACTAGAGCTTGCAGCCTCCTGATCTCTACCATTAGGTCTATACTTGGTAGTCCCTATACTACTGGAGTAACTGTAGATGCTGGAGTAGCCTATGAAGATGATGGGTCTTCCCTCATAGACTTGAGCAAGTCATGCTCTATGGTCACAATATCTAGTTGATCCTGGAAGATACTATGTTGCTCTATGATCCTTAGGATCTTTGTATCTATCATGGTGAACTATGCTCAGAGAGCTATCCTCTCCTCCTCATAGCCACACCACTGAGTCTGCCCTATAGTGAGTTGTGACTGTAGGGTACTGACCCATGCCTGAAGGGTAGCTATAGAGATATCTCTCCCTAGGATCTGCATCTAGAGTGTGCCCACCTAAGCCTATAAGCTAGCTACCTGAGCCCTAAGCTACCCAATCTTGCTATCAGGTGCTACCTCACCCTCTACTAGTGCCTCACACTCCTCCTTAGCTTGGGGGCCTCCTCTGTAGCTCCTACCTCACCCCATACACCCTCTATCCTCTTATGGGCTTGGAACCCATGAGTATTAAGCTCTAATCCCTCTGTGGGCATCTAATGCTATGTCATATGCTGGTCTACCTAGTAGGCTAACCAAGCCCCACCATATCTTGGTCTTCCACCAGGGATCATAGTCAGCTATCATCCCTATGTCTATCAAGCCTAACTCCTGGAAGTCATAATCCTTGTAACCTAGAAGATTCACCTTTGGCCATGTGAGATCTCTCTTTAGAGTGAGACAACGATAGATGATGGGCAACTTAGAGATATCTTGTCAGATCCTGAACTACCTGGTGACATGAGAGAAGTAGAATAACTCTTGTACCTTAGACTTGCACCCAAGGAGCCATATATATTTATGTATCCATTGTAGGTATTCATAAACCTCTAACCATGCAGTGCAGTCTAGGTATGGTCGTCACTCAACCTAGCCTGGTTGTAGTCATGCAAACTACTCACTATAGTAGCTCATGTCCCCTATGTGAGACCTTC
Source organism: Wollemia nobilis (assembly GCA_028583015.1). Lineage (NCBI taxonomy): Eukaryota > Viridiplantae > Streptophyta > Pinopsida > Araucariales > Araucariaceae > Wollemia > Wollemia nobilis. Next base: position 16,627,214 of record JAQPPZ010002979.1, read on the forward strand.
TCCTAAAGCCCTCATGCTCTTGAGGCTAGCACGTTGTATAGCACTACCACTCCACAACAATATCTATGATCCTCATAGGTAGTCCTATGGGGCACTCTATAGTGATGTGCTCCCAACCCTATATCTATAGTAGAAGGCTGCAACCAATACCCACTTTGCTCTATTTTGTAATCTGATATAGCTCATTATAGAGCTTTGCAATTAATGCACTCTCCCAAGACAAGATGAGTGGTTTATGGGAAGTACTGGTGAGGACATTGCACATCCTAGCTAGGAGGTTCCAATGGAACCTTACTCCTAAAGTATTAGGGAGCATGATCTAGATGATCAGGTGCATAAACATGGTAGCCCACTGAGAGAAGACTTGATTGTTATACCAATGCTCTATGTGGACCCCTTTGTGGTTCGAGTGTAGTTGTGCCTCATTGTTATGGGTGCCAAAGACCCTGGTGAATACTGCATACTTCATCTCTATCAATGAATATGTGATGGCCTCACCATCCAAAGGAAGTCTGAAGATGTGGTACACATACTCAAGAGTCACTATCATATCACTTGTTGATAGGTGAAAGGTATTGGTCCATGCATCCCAACATCAGGCTAATGCAGTCATGTAGGCCTAGCTAGCCTGGATAGTAGGCAATATGAGGACATAGTTGAAGCCCACCATTGTAAACCAGTATCGCTCTATCGGTAAGAGGGAACCACATAGGTTGCAAAGGATCTCAGATTCCCTCAACCATGCAGTAAGAGTCTGGTTGAAAGAATAAAAAATAATAAAATAAATCAAAAATAGTAAAAATGACCTAAAAAATATTAAAAAATTTGCAAATATTACAAAAACAATAAAACATTGAAAAATATCCTCAAATATTGCAAAATTTTTGAAAAAGCATTTTAAAAGAAAAAAATCAATTAAATTTGGGAAAAAAATCAAAAAAATTGAAAAAATTCAAAAATTTCCTATACATTGCCTAACTACAGATGGACCCACGGTCGATGCCAATGGTCAATTTTATGATCATTGGAATTTAATTCTAGTCGCGACTAACAACCGTGGCCCCCAATTTACCAATTGGGATCTATGTCTACCACCCGTGACTAAGTGCAGTGACATTTTTAGGGTCACGTGCCATCCCAAAATTAAACCCACCCATCTACTCTAACCTATTCTAAATTCTATAATAGGGTGAGTTTTATTACCAATAGTTTAATGTGGTTCATTTAGATTTTTAATTAATGAGTTCATTTTAAATCGATAAGTGCTAATAAATGGTCATGGTTTTGTGTGCTACCTTTGGAGCACCGATGCCTTCATTGGTGGATACCTCAGGTTGGTTGGTCATCGATCAGATTGGTAGAGAGGTCCAATTTGTAGCAGTGTTCTGTATCAAATTTTGTCACTCGCCTCTTAGAGCTCTCAATTTTTAGATGGCATTTGGAAAATAATGACATCAAAAATGATAGATTTTTCTTAAATATTTTTTATTTTACCCCTAATAGCCGCTAACACCCGTGAGTGTAGGATTAGGGTTTTTCAACTACGTATCTAAACTACAGTTAAGAAAATTTACAAAATTAGCTGCATCTGACAAGTGCAGCTAGCAACCTACAATAAATGCTTCAAAATCCCACCGTGAGGAGTTCTAAAATGCCAAATTAAAAATATCCACCTGACCAAAATTTTCAAAAATATTAAAAATAACAAAAAAATTAGATAATTCACAAGCCAAATGTGCCTCGTATCTAGTTATTTACCCTAAACATTTGGTGGTTGCAGTGACTGGCTCTCCATGCAACCTAAAAATATGAGTAAATTACCATAAGGACATTTGGATAAAATTCATCATTGCAAAATTGGCATGCTTCTCTTCAATCCTCAAGAAGGCCTTGGAGGATGGACCTCCCCACGAGAATGAAGTAATCATGTCAATTCTTCTATGACATTTTTAGTAGATCATTGAACAATATGATTCAACACATGCCTAATTATAATTGTTATCATCTTTATTCCCTAAGAAGGCCTTCATGGCTAGACCACTCCACGGGATAGAGATATATAATTAATATTAATAGTTGTAAGCATAGCTAATTAGGCCCAACCAAGTATCAAGTGCTAAACCTTAAATTATTCATATTAGTCATCCTGGTCAAGCAACTCATCACTTTACTAATTTTCATTACCCTCATCGACTCATCACTTGAGGGGGTAGTCATAATATCATAATCATAATCAAATTCAATATAATATCCCTTGATCTTGTCAAAATTACATTCTTCTTACGAATCATTGCCAATGACTATCATAAGCTTACCCTTTTTTGGGGCAAAAAGCAAATATGATAGTTGAGTTTGTGCTCTCTGCCTTTTAGATATATAGGTTCAAACAATCTGTAGTAGCAACAAAAGCTACCCAATTGAGATAGGACAAATACAAGTTCTTTCAATTTAAGCCTTCCATCTAGTTGGAAGCAAGGATTCTAATATGTGCATCCTTTTGCAAGACCTTTGGCATCTAATTTTGATTAGACTAATGATCATCATGCAACCTATGACATATTTTTAAGAGGTCTATTTTTGCTCAGCATTTTTTGATCTCATAATGCATATCAAAAGGGGTATTTGTAGACACCTAAAACATGTCATGTCATGGCGACTACTCATATGGGACATGCTAACATACCATATGAAATATCTTGGATAGATTCCAAGGTGAGGCAGTGGTTCTAAGCACTCAATTTAGGCATTTTGGCCTAGTTAGTGTTGGTCATGGCTGACACCCACGGTTAAAAGGTTTGATCGTACCTCAGAGTCACAGTTAGCCTTCAAATTAAGTTTGATCTCAACTGACCCAAAATCAGATACAACAGCCAAGTTGTTCGAGTTTCAAATGGTTTGGAAATGGAATATTCTAGAAGTTTCCATTAAATTACCCTAATCAAAGGTTCTTAATCTTGGATTTTCCATGAAGCCAATACAAGGCCTTCCTAAGAGCTATAAGACCCCCCTCAAAATTGAGGAAGAGGGAGATATCATGTGCTAATTATGAGTGGTGAAGCCTTGTCAAAGTGCATACTCACTTGCATCCATTGAGAGGAACACTTTTGCTACCCAATTGGAGATAAAAATGGCACTTGAAGCCATGAAGGTCCTAGGAACCTAGGAGAATCAAGAAACTCAATTTAGGACCTTCAAGAACGAATCTGAGAAATTCAAACACCAAATCCATCTGAGGATAATGAGGTGACCCTTGATCATCCATTTATCAAGGGGAATTGAATATCTAAGCCTAACATTGGAGAGTAAACACATTTTCATCTCAGCTGCAATTTTCATCCATGGTTAACATTACTCACGGTACCATAGACTTGTGGTCAAGTTTAATATTCATTTTTCCTTTTTATAGCAGTAGGGTTTTTTTCTATTATATTATATTAGATGAATCTAACCTATATCAGTTTTCTTAGAGACAATTATATGGTTGAATTAATGATTTAGGACACTCTTCCTTTGTTTCTTGTCATTGGGAAACTATATTAGTTATGGCTATATTTCATGCATTTTAGGATTTTAAATGCTTAATTAGGATATCAAATGAATAGATCTAAGTTTTATTTACATTCTAGATGGAATATTTATCAAGTTTAAGATATATTTCTATGCTTTTCATGCTTTCTTGATTTTATGCTTCATATGGTATCTTTTATACAATATTTAGATTAAATGCCTCATCAAGAGAGGCTACCTTTTCTTCTAATGTGTTTTTTGTTTCTTGATCGTAGGGTTTTCAGGACTCCTTCATCAATCCAATCAAGTCAAAAAATGCCTCTTAACAGGAGAGAAGAAGGTCATACTTGACCTAGAGCAGTTTGTGTCATTCTAAAAGGCCTATAAATTACACCTACCCTTGTGAGGGATTTCTTATGATTGTAACATTGTATCACATTAAGTATCCCTAAGAGAGACAAATTTGTAACCATGAATTGATTCAATTTTAATAAAATACACCTTTATTTTGGTTATCTCAAAATTTTCAATTTATGTATGTGCTTTATGTGATTTTCAATCATTACTAGATTAGGTGTATGCATTTTAGGATTGTACACTTGAATGCAAGTTTTATAGGATCCATTCATTTCAAGGCATTCAAGGTAGCAAATACCTCTTTCATGAGAGAAGAAGTTCACCCTTGATCTTGAGTAGTTCGTGTCTTTGGGGAAAGCCTACGAATTACACCACCCCCTAGTTTAGAGGGTCTTCAAGATTGTATTAATTGTATCAACATTGAGTATCTCTAAGAGGGACGTACTTGTAATTGAATTTGAAAAAAGTTTAATAAAAGGAAATCCCATTTCTTAATAAATTAATTATTTTCAATATTTTATGCTTTAATTTTTTATATCAATTGATGAACTATTTAGGTGTATGCTTTCTACAAGGTTACATATGGTGATCATGGTGGAAACCCTAAAAATTCCATAGTAACTTATGGATTTATTTTGTTTTGTTGTCATAGGTGTTAGCCATGGTTAGCATCAGTGCAGAAAATAGGTAGAAAGTAGACTTCCTCTCCATCGAACTAGGACTCTAGGTAATTTTGATCATCTGTGTTTTTGGTATTGTTATTTTTTAGGTTTTTAGTTAATTAAAATCACATAAAGAATGGTAAAAGTAAAAGAACCATGAATATATAATGTTGTATATCAACCATAGCTTATAGCCACAACTAGCACTATTAGCTGTGCCTGTCAACCACATCTAAGATCCTAGACTATGGCTTTGTCTCGTGGCCAACACTATTACCTGCAACTCTATATCATGGCTAATAGTTAGAGTCTATTTTTTTAAAGTTTACTTGTGGCCCAATCAGATGTTGATTAGAGCATTTTACTTGTATTCTTTGAAAAGAATTCAATAATTAGATGAATACTTTTGAACATTAAATACTGTTATCATTAGGTATTTATGAAAGAGAATTGTATCCTTCATGTTGCATATTCACTTTTATGCAAAATATAAAATGAAAAAACACACACCACACACTATCTAAATGCTGGTGAGTTGGAAGTCATATTCAGCCACTAGTAGGGTTCAATTTCGGTGGCAATGATTTCCATTCGTTGGCCCAACTTCCTCGAACTCTATTACTAGACCAATACTGGTTCCAAGAACCATCATAGCCCATGGAAAATTTGCATGTATCTCTCTTTGAATAGATATATCACTGACTATGGGTGTGGGTGAGTACCGGGAGGACCTATGCTCCTTGACCATGTGTGGAATTCATTACCACACATTATAAGTTGGATTATGCAGCTTGGACTTTCATTTCTAGGTTGTTGAGCTATGAGTATATAGGTGAAAGCCTTAAAATATTGAGTATATCATCAACAATGTCAAATATGATGAGAATAGTTTAAGTTTCAACAAATTTCAAAACACATCAAACTAGTGAGGGCTCACAAACAAAATTTAAAAATAGATAATTATCATTTTTTGCTTTGTTTACCTTAAAATATATACAAGCTAATAAAACATCATGGTTGTCACACGGAGTGGTCAATATTGGAATAGAACCAAGTTCAAAGCTGAGGCTCCATCCAATTCATAACACAATGTGGAGAACCCTCAATCACAAGATCCTCCTGGATGAGGTTCAGTGAGCATTAGAGGGGATAACTCTATGCATGCGGATTCTTGTTAGAATACCCCACTTAGAGGAGGCAATGTACATGCCTCATGAGATAGATACGAGTATGGGAGATCCTAACTTGGGTACTTCATGCATGGAAGTATATATCACGATTGTACACCTTATGGATCCATTGGATCCACTAAAGAGTACATTGTTGAGGAAGGAATAGTAAAAAAGTTGGTTCTCATCTATACTCAAGATAAGGGATGCTCCAGGCCACTATCATTTTAAAATAGACAAGTAAAAAATTTTCCCAATCAAGGGTAATAAGTTATGGATGCTTCAAAGTATAGGCCCTCACAGACACCAAATGATAATCAACCTAGAAATTTCACATTTTATATGTCTAAGATTGGAGTCAATGGTACACCACCACATGAGTCATGGTGTACTAGGCAATTGGATGGTTTAGATAGAGTCTTAGGGTGGCTAGGGTATAAACCCTTAGTTGCACATTCTCATTTTATGATCTCTCATAGTGAGAGCACACATCGGACCATCAAAGAGCTAGGTGTAGACACTAAAATCATGTAAATCGGATAAGACTACTAATGCATCACATGTGCCACTCTTATCGACATCATATGGCCCCATTGGGCAACCCTCTAGGGTAATATAGAGCTCCATAGCACTTTTGGGAAGGTCCCCAGTAGTTTTGGGAGGTTTTGGGGCATATCCTTATGACCGTCCCACCAAGGGACGGTCACAGATGGTGACCGTCCCACCTAGGGATGGCCATCCAAAACCATCCCTGGGTGGGACGGTCCCTAAAAAGACACCCCAAAAGTCAAAGGGGCGGAGAAATGGCAATCAATTACTACCATATTCTCCACCCAATCACCAAAAATTGATTGGGAGCCTATCATGGAGACCAAGAACTCCCAATTAGAGGCCCCAAATGGGCAACCTCTTCTACCCAATCATGGCAAGGGTTTTGACAAGTGGTGGCACTTGCCTTGCATGCCAATACTTGCCCCTTTGCCCTAGATGCCCTATTTGGGCTATAAAATGAGGTGTGTTCACCCAATTTCAAAGAGAAGAGTTGAAGCATTTTGACAATGAAGTGCTGCCCAATTCTACCCTCACTTTTGCCATTACATTTGCCCTCACATTTCCTTGAAACCCTCTTCATTCGAAGGCGCTTTTAGGGGCATCCCAAATCCACTAAATCCATTCCAAAACTAGTCATATTGGAGAGCAATTTGACCCCATTTTCCGACAACACCTTTAGGACAGTTTTAGACCAGATCCCATTAGAATTGGTGATAAATTCCAAGCAGATTTGTAACCATCCCACCTGGGGACGGTTAGCAGTAGGTAGTTGCACCTGTTAGGGATGGTTAGAAAATAGTAGGGAATTTTGAGTAAATTCCACCATAGATCTCTTAGGAATGTCTAGATTAGCCTTGTGTCCAAATTTGGTGAGATTTGGAGCTGTTTTGATGGTCCAATTGGAGGTTTCATTGTTGCAGGTCTAGTTGTCCCTGTCAGGGATGGTCACAATTTTTGCTAATATTTTCCCTTCATTTTATGCTTAGATCTTTCCAAAACCATCTATATAACATCATGCTTGAATTATAGATCATTTGTAGTTGTTTTGATTTATTATAGATAAGTTTTGTTATTTCTAGATTCATGCATTTCTATGTTTTCAAGGTTTTATATCTATAAATGCATATGCTATTAACCCAATTTCAATCCCTTGTGTGTAGGTGTAGGTATACTAGATAGGAGGGAGGAGCTAAGAGGCATAGAAGGATAGGCCCAAGACTAGCTCTCGAGTGTGGGAATGCAAGATGAACATTAGAGCATCACCATTAAGACCTTACAAGGGATTAGATCCTTTGTACATTGTAATGTTGAAATGTATCAAATTATAAAGCCCTCAAAGGGGATGTATTGTAATCCTATTTGAATCCATGAGTGAATGAATACAAGGAGAAATCCACCTCTTTTATTGCATATTACTCTTCATTTCAGTAGATTACTTATTGTGCACTTTTCCTTTGAATGCTTGCTTTAATCTGCTTTACATTGCAATAAAGAGCCCTTAAGGTGATGTCGTAAATTTTGCTTCTTCAGTGGTGATCATGGTATTTGAGATTATTTATCTCTCCCCTTTGAATGTGTCAATTTTTACCTCCATTTTCTATTTTGAATGTTGCAGGTTTTGACCATTCTGAGCAGAAATGACCCCTTTTCTGCTAGGTGACATAGGGTGGGATGGCCAGCTAGGTGACACTGCTAGGGATGGCCCCAAAACTGCTAACCATCCCTACCAGGGATGGTTACAAAACCAGAGGTTTTCTACAAAAATTTATAGAAACAAAGAGTTACAGGTCAGAAAATACACCTTTCCCAACCTTCAATTTGCAATTATACTATTCAAATTAGCTTAAATTTCAAATTTTCTTGTCTTCTTTGTGCATATGAAGGTTAGATGTCATATTTCCAAATTTTACATTAATCAAATTAAGAAAAATAGGAAAAATAATAGTATTCTATATGCTTTTTGTCTGGTTTGCATGCTTGAAACTGACCAAAAAAGGGTTAAGTTCATATAGGATGTCAATTTTGTAGTTTCCTTTTTATTACTACTAACAAGTCTAAATATAAAATGTACTTTCATGCATTTAGTGAATCATCATTGAATGTTGTATTGTTTTATTTCAATATTTTAAAAGGAACACACACACACCATGATCTACTTAAACATTGGTGAGTTGGACTTCATTCCCAACCACTGATAGAGTACAATGATGGTGGGTTTCATCTCCATCCATTGACTCAAAATCCCATGTACCCTATTTTATTGGCCAATACCAACTCCAAGATCTATCCTAACCATGCAAAATAGCATGCATCCCTCTTCGAAGGGGTGTATCACTACGCACGAGGTGTTGGGTGAGGATCGATAGGACCTATGCTCCCTGATCGGGTATGGAATTCATCACCATACTTTAGGTTGGTTTACATGACCAAAATTTCAATATCAATTGTCGAGCTATGAGTGTATAGGTGAAAACCATTTAAAAATTTGAGTATTACATCAACAAAATCAAACATGCCAAGTATTTTCTTTACAAAGCAACACATCTTGAAACAACAACAAATAATTTAGGGATTCACATTTAAAATATTTAAAAGAGATAATCACTTCTATGCTTGTGTGTTTCTATTGTTTGTTTGTTTCAAATTCATAAAAATTGTAAAGGAGATAATCATATAGTAGTCTAGAGTACATAGCTATGGTACATACCCATAGCCAAGCCCATTTAAGGGTGGAAGTTATGGGGAGTAGGGAAGAGGACATACAACATCTTCGCCTAGATCCCAAGGACATGGTCATACCTCCTTGGAGACCACCTACTCTTCCTAGCCCTAGAGGGGCTGATAGGAGACCTAGCCAACAAGGGACCCCTACATGGGGCACCCCCATAGGTGATGGTCTCAACTTAGGAAGTCATATCCCTAATCATCGAGTGGTAGATGAATGGATGGTTACTCCTAGAGTAGCAAGAAAGGGACCTAGCCAACAAGGGACTCCTACATGGGGTACCCCCATAGGCAACAATCCCATTTTAGGGAATTATTTCCCTAATATAGATGTGTCTAATGCCTTCTTTCGAGAAGAGTCACCATGCAATGAGGCGCTTCCCAATAGAGCAATCCCATGCATTCATGTGCCTGCTCGATCTACTCCTCGCACTACTACGTAGGAGTATGACTTGTCACCTAAGGTAGGGTTGAATGATCATCTTATGATTTCAAACCACCCTTCCCCATGGTGCCATGATCATGATGAGGATAATACTCATCACCATAGGTGACCTTATTCCACCTTACCTTTCCTTGTTTATGAGGGAAGACCTGAGGAGCATCCAGATTATCCTCATTCAAATGTGTCAATGCAAGCACGTTGTGCCTCTACACCAGTAGATTATCAAGAACATCTATTTAGGGGTGAGCCTCAAGTCAATGTAGCCTCCCTCAATCGAGGGAAAGCTATAATAGATCTCATGAACCCCCTTGAACAAGATAGATATCAGAGTAACAGTGCTAAGGCACTTAGACCTAATACAGTTTATCAGATCAATCAGTTGGTAAAGAAGTATGCTGACCGCCAGGCCAAGTTTAATCAACTTAGGTCTGATAAACATCACCTAGATATCTTAGAGTAGTGATAGCAATTAGAGAAAGAAATACTTGAATGCCAAATTCAAGAAACTTTGCATAATGGAGCTTCTACTCCAAATACGCGTAGACAGGAGGCTCACCTGAGGCAACCAAACCTCCAACAAGATAGGTCTCCTAGACCTAATCCAATGTTACCTCCTAGACCTCATAGGCCTAAACAGAATATACATGATAGGCCAAACATAGATCACCTTCAAGAGGTATTCATTCCTCCTTGTAGGCCCATACCTGATACACCTTATGGGGCTTACGATGACTTGGAACAAAATGAGGATTATGTAGAAGCACCTTATGGAGGTATGGATGATGTCAATCAACCACCCCAACCTATGCTTAATATTCCTTATCCACCTCTACGAGTTCAAAATAAGGAAGAGGAAATCAAATCCTTAGATGCGTATCAAGATTTTCTTGCATGCTTAGAAACTGTAGAAGGTAAGACAACTGGCAATGGGCTTCAAAAACCCACTTTGCATCAGCTAAAGAATCAACCATTACATCCATCCATTCCTTCCTTGATATACCCTGAGCATTTCAAAATGCCAAAATTAGATAGATTCAAGGGGGAAGAAGATGCTCAAGAGCACGTTACTAGATTTTTAAATTTGTGCTTTAACATATAGGACAATGATGCATTGCTCCTCAGAAATTTTCTAAGTACCCTCTCTAGCCCTGCCATTGAGTGGTTCAACCAACTTCCAAAACATAGCATCTATACATTTGAACAATTTGCTGATGCATTTTTGGAATGTTTCACCTTTAACACCAAAAGGAAGGTGACATTAACAGACCTCATGGGGTTAAAGCAAACCGATGATGAGTCGATTACTGATTATGGAAATAGGTGGTGAACGCTTTTGGCTAAGCTACCTTATCTATTGCCAGTGACTGAGTTAACTCGGTTGTTTTCAAAGAGTTTCTTAAAACCCATCTCTTTAATATTGCAATTACAATAATACCCTACCTTGGAAGAAGCTCTAGCATAGGCTAGAAATATAGAAGAAATAAAAATCCAAGAGGGAGAAATAGCCAAACCTCACAAGAAGGAGTGGACAAAGAACCCTAAAAGTAGCTCGGCACCTACAAAGCCAACAATGGTCAATCAAGTGGCCATAAATATCCCTAGGCCTACACAAGTGATGCCTCCTCAAAAGGTGAACTATCAGGCCCAACCTCCTCCTACGAGTTATAATAGTAATGGTCAAGTGAATCAAGGATAGAACCAACAACGTCACCCTAAGCGACAATTTACTCCCTTCATTGAATCCATGGATTCTCTATTCGATCGATTATGGGTTGCAAAAATGATTAATCTACCAGATATCAAACCCATCGATCCAAAAATAGGTAAACCCAAGCCTATGGGACATCGAGAGGATCAATATTGCAAATTTCATCGACAAAGTGGCCATGATCTACCAACATGCTATGGTTTTAAACACCTAGTACAAGATATGATTGAGAGGAATGAGCTTCAAGTAGATGCTCCACTAGCCCCTACCAATCAACATATGGGTATATACAAAGACCCATTACCAACTCATGAGGTACAGGCAGCGCTTGCTAAACTGATGAATGAGGTGAAGACAACACCCCCTATCCAAGGGTATGTTGGGATGGTGAGTATTGTGACCAAGAACAGAAGATATCCAAGCCAAGTTGCACCAGCTACAGCTTCAAGTGATGTTCCAGCTACGTCATAAACTACACCACCTATAGTATAGGGCCTTCCATCTAGGCCAACATTAACAATAAAGAACAAGCTTGCACAAAGCTTGAGGACAACATCAACATGATTGTCCATCTATGAGCTAATCCAACAATCACCTCCACATCGGGATGCTTTGATGGACATTCTAAAGTCAATAGAGTTGCAACCATAGGAGTCTAACTCCTTCATTGATTTTGTGGGTCATGTGCAATAGTGCAAGGAACCAGTAATAACATTTCATGAGCATGAGCTTAAGGAAATAGCAAATGACATGGTAGATCCTCCTTTGCACATCATTGCATGTGTAAACGAGGTACCATACAAGAGAGTGCTCATAGACACTGGTTCCTCGAGTAATATCATCACAACCACAACATTAAAACACCTAAAATTACTAGCATCTCATGTTGTTGTATCAACTTACACTCTTCACGCATTCAATGACACAATATGCTCTACCATCGATACCATAGTCTTACCCATCCAGGTGGGGTGCAAGACTATACCGACATTGTGTCATGTGTTGGAAGGTGATATGGCCTATAACATTTTTCTAGGTAGACCTTGGATACGGGATATGAAGTGTGTCCCATCCATTGTGCATCAATGTCTCAAATACACTCATGAAGGGCAAGTGCACGTAGTCTCTGTAGATCTAGAGCCCTTCAAATACTACAATATGGTGCAGTAGATGCCAGAGTCGACATTACCTTTGACTCATGTAGACTTCTGACTGAATACACCTATTTAGGGTCTACCCATTCCACCATCACCTTCCATTTCACCATCTACATCTTCATCCATCCCATCCTCATCATCGATAGCTTTAGAGATGCCTTCGACATCGTCAGATCCTCCATCGAGGAACATGTCAAAAAGGCCCATTGATGAGAGCCCACCTCTAGTTTCCACCATATCCATGGAGGAGATTCCTTGTGTAGTAGATGAGGAATCACTTCCAGAGGTTCACATTGAGTCACCTCAAACCTCACTTCCATCTCATCCACCTTCGCCATCCCAGGCCACAGTGCATATGTCTAGTACAGGGATAGGAGAATATCTAGTGAGAAATGTCACAACGGTTCCATCTATAGAGATAGTGCAAGATATGGGGTGACCTCATATTCCCATAGGTAGCATCATGCCTCTTGGTCTACCTCCCAATCAAACTAATTTTGTATATGGGGGTTTAGAGTATGGAGCTCTACCAATTCCTTCGAAAGAAGAAGATGATGAACCCTTTTTGGAGGATGTAAACTATTTTTCGAATCTAGATTATGCATTGTGGTACTTAGATCACTGTAATTGGTATGGTTTTGGTTTAGGCCTATATGAGTAGGGTACTCATGTTCCATGTCAGCCCCAATATCAGCTACCTTATGATAAATCTAGGTTGGGACACAATAAGCCAGTATCATTGGATGTCCTCATAGATAGTCTAGAACACCTAAGTCTAGGTTATCAGGATAAGCTTGCACATGATCCATATGCCAATATAAATCACATTCATTCCTTGGGGGATTATTTCCCCATAGATATGATAGATCAAGGACTATCCAATGATGTTTCCCAACCCCATGAAGTGGGGGAAAGCTCACATACCTTGAAATATGATAGTGAGGAAGAGGATCAAGGTCCTCCTCATGAATGGATGAGTGATGATGAAGATGACTATGGCATCACACCAATAAACTATCCTAGCTCAGATGATGAACATGAGTGAGTGTTCCCCTTGGATGATGAGGATGAATATTATCTTCGCATGTTATTCCCCATCCAAGGCCCCATATGATGCCAGCTCTTGCCATAAGAAGAGCAGGCTCATCCTCTTCCACATAGGCCACCACCAGTTATTCCACTTCCACCAGAGCCACCCCCATGAGTTATGAGACAACATCAAGTCTCTAGACCCACTCACCCTAGAATGGGAGATCATGTATCCATCAACATGATTTCCATAGATTTAACCACACCATTGATAGATCTGAATAACCCATCAAAGTCATTGCATCTCGACATTGAGGCAATTGAATTTGATCGGGGAGATTCTACCCCATCACCATCAGAGTATTGGCCTTGCGAGGAAATGTTACAACCATTTCAATTTTCTCCAAGAACTACTCAGGATGTTTTTCAAGCCGAGGTTGATCCTGAATTTCCTATGGATGAAGCAAACCCAGCTGATGACATTCACTTGATTCCCACTCCACATCAGTTGGAATATGGGTCTCATATGTCAATTGAGCCAACAATTGACAAGGATATCGGTACAGATCCCGATAATCCCCATATTATCAAACTAGGGGAAGGTCTATCCCTAGTTGAACAAGATGATTTCACAAGAGCATTGAAAGAAAGGATGAATGCTTTTGCTTGGTCTTATAAAGACATGCTAGGACTGGACCCAAATCTAGTCATGCATAATCTTACATTGGACCCAAATATCAAACCAGTCAAGCAAAAGTTGTATAAGATGCACCCAACAATAGCCTTAATGGTGAAATATGAATTGCAAAAGTTGTTGGATACTGATTTCATCATCTCAGTAGACTATCCACCATGGGTTTCAAACATGGTTCCCATCAAAAATCTTGATGGGAGGATTCACATTTGCACTAACTTTAGAGATCTCAACAAAGTGAGTCCTAAGGATGAATTTCCCTTACCAAACATTGATGCATTGGTAGATGCTACAATAGGACATGAAATGCTATCCCTTATGGATGGTTTCTCTGGATATAATCAAATTCATATTAATCTAGAAGACCAAATCAAAATGGCATTCACAATGCCTTGGGGGACATTCTATTATAAGGTCATGCCTTTTGGCCTTAAGAACGTTGGTGCCACCTATCAACGAGCCATGACGTATATCTTCCATGACTACATGCATAAGATTTTGGAAGATTACATGGATGACTTATTGGTGAAATCCCTATTGTGCCATGAGCATATCGATGTATTATGTAAGGTTCTAGATCACCTCATTGAGCACAATGTTAGGCTTAATCCCAAGAAGTGTGTCTTGGATGTCACATCTGGTAAACTTTTGGGATTCATAGTCTCCAAGTGAGGCATAGAGGTAGATCCAAACAAGGTCAAGGTAATATTAGAAATGCCTCCCCCACAACCATTAAGTAGCTACGTAGCTTGCAAGGAAAGGTCGCATCCATAAAATGCTTCATAGCGCAATTATCGGATAAGTGTCGACCCATGAATAGGTTGCTACACAAGGGGGTCTCATTTCATTGGGATGAAGAATGTCAAAATGCCTTTGATGAAATTAAGCAATACCTAGCTTCACCACCCGTATTGGCTCCTCCATGACCAAGAGTGTCATTCTATTTATACATCTCAGCTACTGAGTTGGCATTGGGCACCATGTTGTCCCAAAAGAATGAATTTCATAAAGAACAGGCTACATATTATATTAGTCGCACACTGGTCAACTATGAAATCAAGTATGCATACATTGAGAAGCTATGCTTAGCAGTGGTCTTTGCCACTAAAAAGCTATGCCATTACATGCTCAATCATACCACGTATGTCATATCTAAGGAAAATCCATTACGATATATGATGAGTCGAACATATCACAATAGTCGCACGGTGAAATGGATAATGTTGTTGATGGAATTTGACCTAGAGTTCATTGGACAAAAATCAATCAAAGGATAGGTCATAGCCGATCAACTAGTAGAGGCTCCTCTCCAGGATGACCAACCTCTGAATGTAGAACTTCCCGATGATGGAGTGTTTCATATCTCAGAATCACCTGATTCTGTAGAGCCTGAGTCATAGGTGGACATAACTCTATTCTTCGATGGTTCTAAATGTGAGCAAGGGGGTGGCATAGGTATCATGTTTTTCACACCGCAAGGGGCTCCAATACCTCTTTCATTTAAACTCGATTTCCCATGTACCAACAACAATGCCGAGTATGAAGCCCTCATCATAGGCCTTCAGATGACAATCACCATGAAAATAACTAAGCTAAACATTTTTGGTGATTCCTTGCTCATAGTTAATCAGGTTAAAGGGATATTCTAGTGTAGGTGTCCCATATTGCAAGCCTACAAAGCCCTAGTGGATAAAATTTTAGTACAATTTGAATGGTATGATATTGAGGCACTCCCTCGGTCATCTAATCATTTTGTGGATACAATGGCTTCCTTAGGGTCGCTAATCCCACAAAACCCTTTAGATGATATTACTACTATTCAAGTAAAAATGCTAGTACAATCTATGACTGAGCGTGATGAGCATAATGCCATACCAGTTGTTCACATGATTCAGATTGAGCCTTCACATGAATGGTTCTCTCAACTACACAATTATTTGGATAACGCTCGATGGGGGACTCTGTTCCCTCAAAATTATTTTGATACTAGCACAATGCTATATCTTCAAGTTCATTCTCAATCAGCATTCACATGAGATGAATGTCAAAAGGATTGCATGATTCATAATATTGAGGCTTCTTCAAAGCAATATTGGGCCATACAGATCAAATATTACTTAAAACTAGGTAATATTCCACCTGGATTGTCGCATGCCGCAAAGTGAGCATTTAAGAAAAAAGTGGTAAAATATGTCTTATTAGGAGACATAATGTATCGTCGGAGCTATGAGGGTATCCTCCTTCATTTCTTAGACTCACAGGAGTCAACTTGGGCCATTGTCCAAGCCCATGATGGTACATGTGGTGGTCATTTTAGTGGCATGGCCATCGCTAAGCGCATTCTTTGCATGGGCTATTACTGGCCAAATTTAGAGCAAGATTGTTGTGCTTATGTAAAGAAGTGCATGAAGTGTCAACATCATGCAAATTTGACACATGTACCTTCACAGGCCTTACAACCGATTCAATCGGTCTGGCCATTTGCACAATGGGGGTTTGATTTAATTGGGAAAATCTCACCTACCTCTTTGGGCCATCACATGTTTATCATAATGGTGACTGAATACTTCACAAAATGGGTGGAAGCAATTCCCCTTACCACTACGACTGGACCTCGCATCATGGAGTTCATGCTACATAACATCATATGTCATTTTGGTATTCCATCCAAAATAATATCGGATAATGGAACACCCTTCAAAAATAAGGATGTGCATGCGTTAACAACAAAGTATAACATAAAGCACAACTTTTCCATGCCCTATTATCCACAAGCCAATGGGCAAGCAGAGGCATCAAATAAGATAGTAGTAGCCATCTTGAAGAAAACCATTAAGGAAAATCATAAATATTGGCATAATCAATTACCTCTTGCCCTTTGGGCCTATCGCACTAGCATTCGGATGCCCACTGGGGCAACTCCATTTTCACTAGTGTATGGTGCTGAAGCTATCATGCCTCTAGAGTTAGAGATTCTATCGCTATGCATTTCCATGCAAGAATTCATCGATGATGATTCCGCTAGGCAAGCTCATTTAGATCAATTAACATTGCTTGATGAATGATGTGTCAATGCCCTTGAGCATCTACGTGTTTATCAAGAATGCCTTAAGAGAGCTTATAACTTGAAAGTACACCAGAGAGACTTTTAGGTTGGTGATTTAGTTCTAAAGGAGAACCAACAAAACTCAAATTTGCCATCCAATTTGTGGGACAAATTTACAGCAAACTGGTTAGGTCCATTCATCATTACAAGTCATATTGGACCTAGAACTTATCGCTTAGCATCCATCAAAGGAAGTGAAGAGCTTGAACCAATGAATGTTAGTCATTTGTAGCCTTTTCATGCTTAGAGCACCATAAAATGCTCCTAGGTGGTCCATGACCATCTAGGTCAACCTAAAATACTCCTAGGTAGTCTATGACCATCTAGGTCAAAATAAAATATTCCTAGACTATCTACGATCATCTAGGTCAATCCAAAAAGTCCCAAAGGCATCTATAAGCCCTTTGGTCACCATAAAATACTCCTAGGTGGTCTATGACCATCTAGGTCAACCTAAAATACCCCTAGGTGGTCTATGACCATCTAGGTCAAAATAAAATATTCCTAGACAATCTACGATCATCTAGGTCAATCCAAAAATCCCCAAAGGCATCTATAAGCCCTTTGGTCACCATAAAATATTCCTAGGTGGTCCATGATCATCTAGGTCAACCTAAAATACCCCTAGGTGATCTATGACCATCTAGGTCAAAATAAAATATTCCTAGACTATCTATGATCATCTAGGTCAATCCAAAAAGCTCCAAAGGCATCTATAAGCCCTTTGGTCACCATAAAATACTCCTAGGTAGTCCATGACCATCTAGGTCAACCTAAAATCTCCTAGGTAGTCTATGACCATCTAGGTCAACCCAAAATACCCCTAGGTGGTCTATGACCATCTAGGTCAAACTAAAATATTCCTAGATAATCTACAATCATCTAGGTCATCCCAAAAAGCTCCAAAGGCATCTATAAGCCCTTTGGTCACCCAAAAAGCCCCAATGGCATTCATTAAACCCATTGGTCAACCTATATATACACATATATAAAAAAAAAAAAAAAAAATAATTAAAATCAAAAAAAAAAAAAAATATTCCTTATTACACTTCATTAAAAATTGCATTAAAAAATCATCATAAATAACATAAATAAAAAAAAAAAAAAATAAATTAAAATCATTGTTATTATATGTCAATATTACCACATATTTACATTACATATACCATTTACATTTACACTCCATATTATATGTATGTTTCCCATCACTTAGCCATTGTTAGTAAAACATAGTTAAGGTTTTTTGGTCACTCAACCATATCTAGTTTTCTTTTCAGATTTTGTAGAAAGCTATCATGATTTTTTATAAGGTAGAATCCTACTTAGATTATACCTTGTATACATCAAAATCCCAACATATTTTCACATTAATAAATCCAAGTCTAGCACAAGGAAAGATGAAATTACAAAGTGGTCTAGGTTGCTTTAAGCGAAAAAGTTTATCTTGCTCATCCCCCTATGTGAATGGTTCAAAGATGCTAAGAATTGACAAAAGGACAAGTTCCTCCTTACCCAAAAATCCCTTGCCCTACACTGGGGCAAGTATCCAAAAGAGAAAAATCAAACAATGATTATTATCACTTCAAAATATGCAAAAAGAAACAGTGATTATTATCACTTCAGAAAAAGCAAAAATAAATAGTGGTTCTCACCACTACCAAAATCCCTTGCTCAACAAACAAAAATGAGCAACTCCCTTGAATACTTCAAAATTAAAAGAAAATAAGGGAGTCTTGAACTTGAATCCCTAGAATTCTCAGCATTAGAGAACCATAAGGTGATCCTCATTACAGGTTTGGTGGATAGCCTACTTGTCAATGGTGGTAGCCTTACGCATGATGATATGTCTATCACATAAGCAACTTGCTTAGGTACAGACCAATGTTTGAATGTGGATGAGCTAGCTTGTTGTAGCCTATATTACCTAGTAGTCTAATCTAACTAAGTACAAAACTCAGGATAATGAGACTCGCAGAATGATCTCTAGTACAGATGGGCTGAGTGAATCCCATTTGCACTAGGGCAACCTTATGCGTTATCATGGTAATGAACTCACATGCACACACAGGGATGTTGATTATCTTGGTTATCTTAGTAGGTGCATACTTTGTCAAAAAGTCTTGCATAGTTATTATACAACTTTTGATTAGGTAACTAGAGTGTTTGAGTCTCCTAAAAACTACTAAACATATCATATCACATTACATTATCCATTCCATTTTACATCATGTTGTCACATATTTGTCAAAATTACAAAATCCATTACATAAGTGTCATAATAACATGAAAATAATAAAGATACATTTTGTACAGTCTATGGTGCTAGCATATAATGTGTCAAATAGTCATCATAAATCCATCATAAAAAATTAAATCACATCATCCATTTCATTATGCATTACATCATATACATATCATCAAATCACATCATAGGACAAATATATGCATACATGATAGACATCCATAAAAAGCATCATAAAGCATAGCATAGCATACATATCATAAAGTAGTAAAATATGACATAATGATCAAAGCAAAGTCATACATATATATATATATATAAAAGAAAAAAGCTACATCATAGTCCATAAGCTGCCCGTAGGCTACAATAAATGTGAGTCCTCAGACTTCACACTCCAAAAAACCAAAAAGTCCAAAAAGAACCATCAGAGTCTCCTAGCCATGGTCATGTAGGACCGACACCATGACTCTCTCCTCTACCCTCAGTAGGAGTCCATCATGAGCTCCTAGACCTGCTACCCCTAGACCTACTCCCCCTAGACCTCTACCCCTAGATGTGTCCATCCTCCATGTAGAACTCGGAGCCCTCATCCATGTAGATGACTATCCTATCTCGCTCCTCTAGCTATGCTATGATCCAATGGCCAATGCTCGATCTAGTATGCGCCCCTTAAGGTGCACTATCTCATCCTCCATCATATCCATATAGGTCTGATCCTCCTGACATCGAGTCTGATAGGTCACCACCAAACCCTGGAGATGTACCATCTCCTCCCACATCGTGGCTACCTCACCACTACTAGACTCCCCATGGCTAGGGCCCTATACACCAACCTATGCCTGAAGAGTAGCTATCAAAGTTGCCTACCTCTCCATATCAGTCTGTGCACTCTACACCTATGCCTATAGAAGAGCTCTCTCCTCTACAAAATCCCATCACACCCTACTGAGATCACCCCATAACTCTACAATCATAGCATCTCATGCTGCTAACTATGCCTGCATACCCTGATCTCCAAGGTCCTCCCCATCAAAGTCTAGTGGATCATGTACATCAATCAGCTCCACCCTATCCACGACCACATGATGATGCACAAACCACTCACCTATGTCTACCTCCCCATCATCTAGAGACTCATCCTGACCCTCCTCATCTAGAGCACCCCTAGCTACATCCACTACTCTAGCAGCTGCATCCCCTCCTAGTGGTCCCTCTCCTCACCACTATCATATGACCCACCAAGCATCATACTCCTCTATCATACCTACATCATCCAACTCAAAAACTACCACCACAAGATCTGACTCCTCTCCTAGTGCCTCCACAATAGGCCATGCTAGAGTCCTCTCAACCCACGATGATGATAGATCATTGCTCCCTAGGAAACCCTTGGGGTAGCCCAAACTATCATAACACATGATCATAAGGGAAGTACTCTCACTTTGTCCCATGTCACCCTATCAACCACCTACCTCGCCAAACTTGGCATAGCTATGTCTCAGCCTCCCTCCATGTGGGACAATCCCGATAGGGTCTCCATACAATGTCTACCACTCTAAGCCATGCAAAAGCCTCTACATAGTGCTCAACCTCCCTAGCATGATGATGGCTCTGGCCTATCTCATGTGACCTCTACCATAACACCCCATAACCAATATCCCTATCTGGTAGCTCTACTCGAGTAGTCCATGGTAGTCCCTATGGTCGCTCCACAACAATATGTTACCAACCCCAAACCTATAGTAGGAAGCTATAGCCCAATCCCTTCCACCCATGAGAGTGGATCTCATATAACTCCTCATATAGCTAAGCTAACAAAGTAGGACCCCAAGCCATCACTATAGGCTCATCCTCTATACACTCCACAAGAGTGAACACCAGCTCTATAAGGTTCCATGGGAACCTAGCACCTGAAGAGTCAGGAAGTAACATGTTGCTGATCAATTTCATCAATAAAGTATGCTTAATCATAAGCACATCAGCCTAAAACCATGAGACCACTAATATCCCTCCACTGAGAAGATCAACCACTGCATCCTCCCAACGCACCCCAAAGTACCTCCGTAGTATGACCTCTCATCACTCTATAGGAGTAGATACTATGGGATGCCCCTCTATAAAAATACATAGTATCCGATATACATCCTCTAAAATCACTATCATCTCCCCCATAGCTAAATGGAAAGTATTAGTATGAGGGTCCCACAAATCTATCAATGCAATCAGATAGGTGTGATCGCTCACTATGGGATCTAACCGCGTAACATGCTTTAGGCCAATGGCATCAAGCCATCACTAGTATATAGTAGTCAATAGGTCTCTAGTGACCTGAAAGAGATTCAGAACCCTATACCGACTCTTCACTATCTAATATAAAATAACTTGTCAAAAATGCCATAAAAATGCATAAAAATACTCTAAAAATACCAAAAAATGCATAAAAAGGGCCCTTTTTGGCCCAATTTTTGGCGTCCCACCTAGGGACAGCCCCCAATTTGGTAACCATCCCACCTAGGGATGGCCACCAGTGACCATCCCCTACAGGGACGGTCCCCAAAAATGGCTAAAATAGGGTCATTTTGACCCCTAAAATAACCCTAAAAAACCTAAAAACATAAAAAATAACATAAAACCCTAATTTAAAGCATCTAAATCTAATAAAAATTAAATATAATATATTACACTATTATTAAGGTTCCTTAAACTTGATTTAATGTGTAGTAAGAAAATTATAGCAGAATTTCCAATTTCACAATAAAATAGGGAAGAGAAGGAAATGTGTTCCATACCCGTTTCGCATCGGCTCCATCGCCCGTCGCATCCATGGCTGGATCATGTTGTTAGGTAGATATTTTTGTAGTGCTCCACTTCATAAAATCACTCTCCTACCTCTCTCCTCTCCAACTCCTCCAAGCACAATGCACAAATGAGCCTATTTGCCCCATTTTGGGCTTATATAGCTCCAAAAGAAGATTCCCACCTCTAGGTGGGATGAGCACATAATTGGCTGGATGTCCCACCCTGGGATGGTTATAAAATATGTAACCATACCCCCTAGGATGGTCACCAAAATTTTTTACAAAAACAACTCAAAAACCTCAAAAATAGGGTCCAAAACCCACCAAAAATAAGGCAAAATGGTCACCAAATTTGCAAGGATCAAGATTAAACCAATAACATTTATGGATGCATTAAAAGTATTTATTTTATTCCCCAAGAAGGCCTCCATGGCTGGACCACTCCCTGGGAATGAATTTTTTAGCCTTTTGCTTCCAGAAATGCTCATCAAAATGATCAAAAATCCCCTCCAAATAGGTATATAGTACCATGGGAAAAATAGAGAGTTATCCCAATTCAGTCATATGTGTCAAGTGACTCATCACTTTATCATTGGTCATGCCCTCATCGAATCATCACTTGAGGGGGTAGTCATAATAATGATTTCATAAATCAAATCAACACTAAAACACTCAAAAGTGTAATTTCCATACATTCAAAAGAATCTTTGCAAAAGATAAATTTTCAAGCCCATGCTGGGGCAAATAATCAGCATAAGCAACAAAAATAGGGATTGAACTCCTTGAAGCCTTGGGAATCCACCCATGTAAAGGCTTACAAGAACACAAGGCACCAAGACCTAGTATACCCTAAGCCCCTACAACTATCATTACAATATGGCTGAAAGGTATACCCAAATGAATCCTTCGACTATGTCAAAAGCAAGGATTCCAAGAATGTATGCTCTTTCCACAATGGAGGCATCCAAATTTGATTAGGTTAATGAACAACCTTAATCATTTAATGATTTAGTCATCTATTTTTGCTCAGTGCTTTGTTGCACATAGCGCATCCCAAAAAGGGGCATCTGTAGACACTAAAATCATGTAAATTGGATAAGACTACTAATGCACCACATGTGCCACTCTTATCGACATCATATGGCCCCATTGGGCAACCCTCTAGGGTAATATAGAGCTCCATAGCACTTTTGGGAAGGTCCCCAATAGTTTTGGGAGGTTTTGGGGCATATCCTTATGACCGTCCCACCAAGGGATGGTCATAGATGGTGACCATCCCACCTAGGGATGGCCATCCAAAACCATCCCTGGGTGGGATGGTCCCTAAAAAGACACCCCAAAAGTCAAAGGGGTGGAGAAATGGCAATCAATTACTACCATATTCTCCACCCAATCACCAAAAATTGATTGGGAGCCTATCATGGAGACCAGGAACTCCCAATTAGAGGCCCCAAATGGGCAACCTCTTCTACCCAATCGTGGCAAGGGTTTTGACAAGTGGCGGCACTTGCCTCGCATGCCAATACTTGCCCCTTTTCCCTAGATGCCCTATTTGGGCTATAAAATGAGGTGTATTCACCCAATTTCAAAGAGAAGAGTTGAAGCATTTTGACAATGAAGTGCTGCCCAATTCTACCCTCACTTTTGCCATTGCAATTTACCCTCACATTTCCTTGAAACCCTCTTCATTCGAAGGTACTTTTAGGGGCATCCCAAATCCACTAAATCCATTCCAAAACTGGTCATATTGGAGAGCAATTTGACCCCATTTTTGACATAACACCTTTAGGATAGTTTTAGACCAGATCCCATTAGAATTGGTGATAAATTCCAAGTAGATTTGTAACCATCCCACCTAGGGATGGTTAGAAGTAGCTAGTTGCACCTATTAGGGATGGTTAGAAAATAGTAGGGAATTTTGAGTAAATTCCACCATATACCTCATTTAGGAATGTCTAGATTAGCCTTGTATCCAAATTTGGTGAGATTTGGAGCAGTTTTGATGGTCCAATTGGAGGTTTCATTGTTGCAGGTCTAGTTGTCCCTATCAGGGATGGTCACTATTTTTGCTAACATTTTCCCTTCATTTTATGCTTAGATCTTTCCAAAACTATCTAGATAACATCATTATTGAATTATAGATCATTTGTAGTTGTTTTGATTTATTATAGATAAGTTTTGTTATTTCTAGATTCATGCATTTCTATGTTTTCAAGGTTTTATATCTATAACGCATATGCTATTAACCCAATTTCAATCCCTTGTGTGTAGGTGTAGGTATTCTAGATAGGAGGGAGGAGCTAAGAGGCATAGAAGGATAGGCCCAAGACTAGCTCTCGAGTGTGGGATGTGAGATGAACATTAGAGCATGCCATTAAGACCTTGCAAGGGATTAGATCCCTTGTACATTGTAATGTTGAAATGTATCAAATTATAAAGCCCTCAAAGGGGGATGTATTGTAATCCTATTTGAATCCATGAGTGAATAAATACAAGGAGAAATCCACCTCTTTTATTGCATATTACTCTTCATTTCAGTAGATTACTTATTGTGCACTTTCCCTTTGAATGCTTGCTTTAATATGCTTTACATTGCAATAAAGAGCCCTTAAGGCGATGTCATAAATTTCACTTCTTCACTAGGAGAGTGCTCTAAGAATCCTTGTAGTATAATTTACCTATTGACCCATGTAGTCACATAGTATAGACAACACCATAATGTGAATGTCATCTATACATACAAGGGCAAGAGCATGGTAAACAAGTCTATCAGAGGTCATACTGATAAAGTTGCTCAAATTGAAAGAGTACACCAGAGACCACACATGGATGATATTATAGATCGATCATAGAAATTTATGTCAAAACAATGGCAAAATATTCTCCAAGATCAATTGGAGGATGTTCATGCATAGCATGAGCACCTCAAAAATGAGGATACTCAGAGGCATAAGTTGCATAGGCAACATCTTTTTGAGCAACACATGCATGAACAACACATCCTTGATCAAAAGGAGTGTGATGAGTGAGAGGATCGATTGGCTTGGGCCAATTTACCTCCTTGTAGTGAGTATAGGGAGAACACTCATATATGAGCTACTTCTCAACCTTATATTTACCCTGAGCATATTTAGAAATGTACTCACCAAACAACCCAAAAAACTATGTGGCAACAAGTGCTCAAGCATCAGGGGTGTACACAATACGAAGAAGAAGTGGGAGATGATCAAGAACATGAATATCCTGAGATTTACCTAGTAGATGTGGAGGATGATCCTAATTTCCCACCTCATTCAAAGAATAATTTGCCTCCCAAGGCTCCTCATGGACCTCTTAGAGAAGAGGAAATTCTATCTTCGAAGGCCTATCAGGCCTTGGTAGATAAGTTTCAAGCAATAGAGAAGCAAAGAATAGCTTATCAAAAGCCAACCTTGAAAAAAATTATAAGGAACCTTGCATTTTTGTGCCCACTCCAGTGTATCTCAAGTATTTTGAGATGTCAAAGATGGATAAGTTTCAAGGTGAGGAATATTATTAGGAATATGTTATGAGATTTGTGGACATGTGCTTTCATATTGAAAGCAATGATGCTCTATTTTTGAGAAAATTCATTACAACCCCTTTAGGCCCTACCTGAGAATGGTTTAATCAACTTAAGAGACACATCATAACCAATTTTGAACAACTGGCTAATGCATTTCTTGAACACTTCTCCATTGACATAAAGAAGAAGGTACACCTATCTAACTTGGTGGCTTTAATATAATATGATGATGAGCCGATCATGGATTAAGGTAAAACATGGAGAAATATAATGGCAAAGTTACCATTTTCTATTTTGACCACCGAACTAACTCGGATGTTTACCAAGAGTTGTGTGAAGCACATCTTATTACTGTTGTAGTTGCAATAGTATCAAACATTCTAGGAGGCCTTGGTGCAAGCCAATGTAATAGAGGACATCAATTTACAAGAGGGTAACTTGAAACTCAGGAACAAGAAGGAATGGAACAAAAATAACATCCAAAATCATAAGGAATAGGCCAAGCTGACTCATGTAAACCAAGTGGTGTTAAACCTCCAGAGAGGGGATACATGGCAATAATACAATTATCAAGCCCAACCTCCTCATGCACGGTATGACCAACATAATAATAACAAAAAGGGTAAAAATAAATAACAACGCCCACATCGTTAGTTCACACATTTGTCAGAATTAATGATGTTGATATTCCATCAATTATGCCATGGCTCTCAAATTATTAGATATTAAGTTAATATATCCTAATAAACCCAAGCCAAATGGGTATAGGGATGATTTCTACTACGCTTTCCATAGGGTGAAATAACATGACATAGAAGTATCTTGGAGTTTTAAACACATAGTACATAAAATGATTTAAAGAGGTGAGCTAAATGTGGACAAACCTCAAGATCTAAACAACCAAAATATGGGGATATTCAAGAATCTCTTACCAAATAATGAGCCACCGAGGAAAAATATCGGTCATGTGAATCAAGCGCAGGTTGAATTGACAACTCAAGGATTTGTTGGTATGGTTAATGTTATCATGAGACAAGGGTGGTATGAAATACCAAATCCACCTCCAACTCTAGTTAGAGTGCATGTTGCACCTCAGCAAAGACTAGCTCAAAATATTCCAGGCCCACCTAAAATATCGGTGGTGACCATTAGGAGTAGGCTAGTTCAAGACCAGCAACAACTCTAGCAAAGTTGTTGATTTATGAACTAATTCAAAAGTATTCTAAGCATAGGGAGATGCTCATGGATATTCTAAGATCAATTGAAGTTTAATCCTAGGATATTGAAGCATTTACAAACTTTGTGGTACATGTGCAATAGTTCAGTGAACCAATCATCCAATTTAGTGATCACAATATTAAGATGGTCTCCATTGCCATAATAGACCCACTGCTACATATAATTGAATGTGTTAACCACACACCATTAAAATGGGTTTTGATTGATATAGGATCATCAATCAACATAATTACAACCAAGGTATTAACATATCTGAAGTTGCCAGTCACACATTGTACCTTCCACTTTCACCTTAAGAGCATTCAATGATGCACTATGCTCAATGATAGGTACCATAGTTCTTTTGATTTAGGTTGGACTTAAAACCATCCATGTGATGTGTCATGTGATCGAAGGTGCCATGCAGTATAACATACTTTTTAGGAGATCTTTAATTAGAGAAATGGGTTGTGTTCCCTTGATATTACATTAGTGCATCAAATATGTACACGAGGGATAAGTTCACATGGTTCCTTTGAATGAAGAGCCATTCAAATATGTGAACTTAGCTGACTTGCTAGGATATTTTATTCTCTCCTCAATGCATCTAGATATACGAACGATGTCATCTATTAGACATCCATAAGGTAAACTCAAAGGAGTGTGCATGGGATCTTCCACAACAACACCATAACTATCAAAACACACAATAACATATTTGACTAAACTTATGACATACAAAGTGCTTAGAAATGATAAGAAGCTCAAGGTGAAACTAGTTGAAAAAGAGATCAAGCAAGCACCCAAATTAGCCACTGTTGAGGGTCCCAATCCCATGGATTAAGGGGACATTAAAAATCAAGTCAATGAGGCACCTCAGCTTACCTCACCTGCTTCTTATATAGGGTCATCTACACCGTAGGTGACCATACATTTGGTTAACCTCAGATTAATAGAATACCTTGTAAAAAACTTGATGTACATACCATATATTGAAACTGTATAGGACATGGGCTGACCTCAAGCCCATCGCTTTTCCATAGAGATGGTGGTACCACTTGGGTGTCACCCAACAAAACAAACTTCATTTATGAAGGGCTTGATAAACTAACAAATCACATGCACATAGATGAGGATGATAATGAACAATTCATGGTAAATTTTCATTACTTGTCTAACCCTAAATTCACCTTGCGCTACTTTAAACATTACCATTGGTATGGTTACGGCTTGGGTTTATTTTAGCAGGGGTATCATGTTTCCATCAAACCATAGTATCAGCTACCAACTGATAGGTTTGGGTTAGGATATCATATCTAAGTTTAGGACGAGGTCCTAGCAACATATTTAGATCATCTAAACCTCACTTTAGGGGATGATGTGGACTATAATTCGTATCATCCTAATCCTTCTTATGTAGGAAGGGGTAATAGGTTGGTAACCTATATCTCAGAAGTGCCACCAGAGATCTACCACGAGCAGATCATGGTAGAGGTAAATTAAAGAGACAATCCAAGAGCCAACATGGACAATGAAAGCTGTGAAGATACCAATGACATAGGTATGCAGATATAGAATATGGGTATAGCAGAGTCTATTTATAAGAGTGATGGACCGGATTGTGATTCTAAAATAGATGATGATGAGCTATCCTCACATAATGAACGATATGAGGATGACACTGAGTTGGCCTATTCAGGCCCTCTAAATTTATGTCATATATTACCCATGGAACAAATGGGTGAGACTAAAGAATACTTTATGGTTGATAATGACTATTAGGATGAAACAGAGTGGGCCTACCTTGGGCCTCATCTTGATAATAATCCAATTCCAATCAGTTGGGGTGAAGGACTCATATATAATAGCAATAACAAGGACAAAACTAAGAAAGCTTATCTCAGGCCTCACTATTTGCACCATCATCATGAACTGGTTGACATTGATGAGATGTATTGATGAGTCTATCTTAGCCCACGTCTTAGAGGGAGACCACCCAATTTGGATATGATTTATCATATATTCTTCCTTGATTCACCAATGTACATGGATCTCCTTTATCCCAGTGATCCTATTTTTGAGTCTATTCATAGACTAGATCTAGAGATCCTCATACCCCTAGATCCACATCTTGGAGATGGAATTTTTATCAATGTCGATTCACACACACATGGTCTTGGAGATATAATCCATTCCATCAATGTGATATCCATTGATTTGACCACTCCACTTTGCAATCCAGTTGACCCCTCCAAACCATTTTATCTGAATATGGATGCTATTGATTGGGATCATGTTGATTCACCACTAGATCTTGAGGATTTATTCTCTAATGAAGAAATTTTGCAACTTTTTTTATTTTGCACTAGGTTGTGCACACAATTTTTATCATGCTAAGGAAAATTCTTATGTAGGACCTAAAAACCCAGTTGATGACATCCACTTCATTCCTATACCTCACCAACTTGATGAAGGATAGCATATGTCAATAGAAGAGACATTTGATGTGGATATCAGTAATTATCCCACTAATCCTAAGAAGGTCAAGTTTGGAGAGAGCCTATCTCCTGATGAGCATACCATACTCATACCTCTATTGAAATAGAGATCTGACCTTTTCACTTGGACATATAAGGATATGCTAAGAATAGATCCAAAATTGGTTACTCATAACCTTTTGGTAGATCCCTCCAAGAAACCTGTCAAGCAAAAGCTTAGAAAGATGCATTCAATAGTCACTTTAATGGTTAAATATGAGCTATAGAATTTGTTGGATGTAGAGTTTATTATCCCCATTGACTATCTAGAATGGGTATCAAACATGGTACCTATAGGAAAACCTGATGGAAGGATCCGTATTTGTATAGATTTTAGAGGCATCAATAAGACCACACCAAAGGATTCATTTCTATTTCCCAATATAGATGCTCTCGTAGATGCAACTATGGGTCATGAGATGATCTCCCTTATGGATGGTTTTTTTGGTTACAACCAAATTTGGATTAAAGCCTAAGACCACCACAAAGCCACATTTACAATGCCATGGGGAACATTTTGCTATAAAGTTATGCCATTCGACCTTAAAAATGTTGGTGCCACATATCAGTGAACCATGATATATATTTTTCATGACTACATGCATAAAATATTGGAATATTATATCGATGACTTGTTGGAAAAGTCATTACTATGAGAAGAGCATGCTAAGGTCCTAAGAAAGGTCTTCGATTGCCTGATATAGTATAATATCATGTTAAATCCTAGAAGTGCATATTTGGCATAACTTCAGGAAAGCTCTTGGGATTCATATTTTCAAAATGAGGCATCAAAGTCAACCCAACAAAGGTTAAGGCCATATTAGAAATGCATCCTCCCACAAATATCAAAGAATTAATAAGCCTTCAGGGCAAAGTAGCATCCATAAAGTGATTTATCACATAATTATCAAACGAATGTTAACCCATGAATTGACTACTACACAAAGGGGTCCCATTCAATTGGGATGAGTACTATCAAGATATCTTTGCTAAAATAAAGCAATATCTGGAAATGTTGCCAGTGCTAGCTCCACCAATACTAGATGTGCCTTTTTTGCTATATATATCAGTGACCAACTTTGCATTGGGAACCATGTTGGCCTAAAAGAATGTGCAAGGTAAATATCAAGCCATATATTACATCAGTCGTACCTTGGTGAGTTATGAGTTTGGATATGCGCATGTGGATAAGCTATGTTTAGTAGTTGTGTTTGTAATGAAGAAGTTGTGTTATTATATGTTAAGTCATACGATGTACGTTATATCCAAAAAAAATTCTTTGTATTATATTATGAGTAAGACATATCATAATACATGTACTGCGAAGTGGATCATGTTTTTAACAAAATTTGATTTGGAATTCATCAGCCAAAATTCCATCAAGGGATAGGTCATAGATGATTAATTGGCAGAGGTGCCTCTCAAGATTAGTAGACCTCTCACCATTGATCTTCCTGATGATGCGGTCTTTACATTATTAGAAGCACCCAAACCCAAAGAACCAGATAAAAAAGCTGATATGAATTTGTTCTTCGATGGTTCAAAGTGTGAGCAAGGGGGTGGTGTAGGAATTATCTTCTTCATCCCACAAGGTGCTCCAATACCCTTGTCATTTAAGCTAGACTTTCCTTGTAACAAAAATAATGCTAAATACGAAGCCCTAATCTTAGGCCTCCAAATAGCTATCACCATGAAGATTAAACGATTAAATATACTTGGTGATTCCCTTCTCATAGTCAATCAAGTGAAGGGACTCTTTCAATGTAGGTGTCCCATATTGAAAGCTTATAAGGATCTTGCTGACACTTATCTAGCCCAACTAGAGTGGTATGACATTGAGGCAATCCCTCACTTGTCGAATAGATTTGCAGAAACTATGGTGTCTTTGGGATACTTAATCCCTCAGAACCTATATGTTGATTTTACTACCATTTATGTAAAGATGTTATCGCATACCATGATACATCGTGCAACATTTGATAATAAGGAATTAGTCAACATGATTCATATAGAACCAAACCATGTGTGGATATATAAATCTAGAGACTATCAAGGTGTCATCCTAGGGGTCCATGATATCAAATGGTCCTATGAGGAATGGTACCACCATTCACCACAAGGTCGTATTCCAATCTGCATTTGCACACAATGAAATGCTAGGGGAACAAGTCATATTGTTAGTCAAGGAAGAAGCTTATCAGGATTGGATGTCACAATTACATGACTTTACCAAACTTTTTTTAATCCTGTAGGGATTATCGCATGCTGCAAAATGCAAATTCATATAGAAAGTGATAAAGTATGTCTTTCTTGGAGATATCTTGTACTGTAGAAGCTATGATGGAATTATCCTTCATTGTCTTGAACCCCAAGAATCAGCTTGGGCAATTTCACAAGCTCATGATGTTACATGCGGTGGCCATTTTAGTGGCATGGCCATTGTCAAGTGCATTCTTTGAATGGGATATTATTAACCCACTATGGATAAGGATTGCATCACATATGTAAAGAAATGCATTAAATGTCAGTATCATGCTAATATTATGCACTGGCTATCGTAGGCCTTACAGCCCATTCAAGTGACTTGGCCATTTGCTTAGTGGGGTCTAGATCTAATTGGTAATATCTCTCCTCCATCATCGGGCCAACATACATTTATTATAATGGCTACTGAGTATTTTACAAAGTGGGTGGA
Organism: Wollemia nobilis; assembly: GCA_028583015.1. NCBI lineage: Eukaryota > Viridiplantae > Streptophyta > Pinopsida > Araucariales > Araucariaceae > Wollemia > Wollemia nobilis. The sequence continues at coordinate 16,659,358 of JAQPPZ010002979.1, forward strand.
AGCAATCCCTTTAACAATGACAACTGGAGCATGTATTGTGGAGTTCATACTTCATAATATTATTAGTTATTTTGGGATACCATCCAAGATAATCTTGGATAATGGAACATCATTCAAGAACAAAACTATAAGGGCTTTAACATTGAAGTACAACATACAACATAGTTTTGTGACTCCATATTATCCATAGGTAAATGAGCAAGTTGAGGCTTCAAACAAGATAGTGATCACCATCTTAAAAAATATGGTACAAGAAAACCATAAAGATTGACACATATAGCTACCCCTTGCATTATAGGCTTATAGGAATACCATACGGACACCCATTGGGGCAACCCTATTTTCATTGGTATATGGCATTGAGGCCATTATGCCCCTATATTTGGAGATTCCAATGTTGCATGTTGCATTGAAAGAGTTCATTGATGATGACATTGCACGATAAGATCACCTAGATCAATTGATGCTTCTTGATGAACATAGTGTGAATGCCCTTAAGCATATTTGTGTTTACCAAGAGTGTTTAAAACAAGCTTACAATAGTAAATTTCATCTGAGGTACTTTAAGGTTGGTTATCTTATGCTAAAAGAGAACCAATAGAACTCAAACTTGTTGCCACACTTGTGAGATAAATTTATGGCTAACTGGTTAGGTCCTTACATAATATTATAGCAGATTGGACCTAAAACGTATCACTTGACATTACCTGAAGGTGTTGAAGAGCCTAAATAGTCATTCCACACTTAATAATTCAAAAACTTAAAAATATAGAAAATTTCAAAATCCATAAAAATAAAAAACAATAAAATCTAAAAACATTACATTTCATTTTCATCATGCATTTCATGTAATCGCATTGTATTAGGCATATCCATCCATCGTACTTGCATTAGGATAGGTTGTGTTTGCAATCTTATAAATTATATCACATTTGTACTTCAATCATGCATCTATGCACCATCATCATCCATCACCCTTGTGAGTAATTGTGTTTCTCAACACAACCCCCTTGTTGCTATGAAGAATATATTACGGTTTTTCGATAATTTAGCCATTCCTAGTGGTCTTGTCAAAATTTTCTAGAAATTTTAGAAAATTTTGCTTTTATTTTGAGGATGAGGTCAATTTTTGATAGCACTTAGCATATTAGAATCCCATCACTAATCAAATACATTTACAATCTTAATTAGAGGAAGGAAGGACAAACATTACAAAAGTGGTCTGGGTCACCTTAGGTGAAAGGTTTTGTTACTTTCTCATTTTGTGAGGTGCAATGGTCTATAGCAGTGGTCATTGGCAAAAGGAAAAGTTTAATCCCTACCCAAATAAATCCCTTGCTTACATAAAGGAGTAAAATTCCAAAAATCAAATCAAATCCCTTGCTCAAAACAAAAGAAAAACAAAATACAAAATAAACAACGTTTTTTATCACTATATATGAGAAAGTATCCCAATAAATTGAAGAAAATAATGGGGTGAGCTTGAATCCCTACAATGATCAATGCTCAAAAATCATAGGGTGATCCCCAATACAGTAATGGGCTGAATGAATCCCATCTGGCATTGGGGTAGGTCTTAGCAATTTACACATGAGCTAGTTTTAGATGGCCTATATTGCATAGTGGTCTAGTCTAACTAAATCCAAACCTAGGATCAGATGGACATTTGAGGATCCCCAATACATAAATGGGCTAAATGAATCCTGCCTGGCACTAGGGTATGCTTATGTCTCATCTAATATATTAATTTGCACACAAGGGTAATTAATAGCTTGGTCTTCTGTAATGAAAGCTTTATTTTTCAAAAGTATAGTATATTCACTATACAACTTTTGATAAGTCAACTAGGGTGTTTGAGTCTCATGGAAAACCTCAAAAATTCCCAAATAACAACAAACATATTGAATAAATCACTTATTAATTTTCTTTTATGAGAGTTTTTTTGTTAATGAGTGTTCATAATATAGGATAGATACCAGATGGATATTAGCAATGATGTTTATATGGCCACTAACTATGTTGTACATGTTCTTTTAACTTACCAAAAGCTTATGAATATAAACAATATAAAATTTCATAGCACAAATGGATGTTTAATTGATTAATTCTTATGATAAGAAGTATCAATTACATGTCATGATTATTATACATTCTATGGTGTCATCCATTAGATTTTCAAACCCATATTGCATTCATACATTATGTTTTAAGTGATTAAAGCATACAAGTTCATTTACATTATATCAACATCATGTAAATAATGCATTATATACATTGCATTCATCATATCATAGCATCATAAATTAAATGCATACAAGTAAAGCAAATTAACCATGCATTTAACATCTAACATTGCGTCCATATTCATACAACCAAATTAGTCTATCTACACATCTAGATCACAATATCTAGTCATAAATCCATCATCTAGCTAGTGCATGTCATCCATACATCACATCATATAGCATCAAATCAACATAAAATATAAGCATTGCATCCATATGCATCTCATAAACATAAAATAAATAAATTTGCACATATAATGAGTCTCATAAAAGTTAGATTGTATATATATATATTTGTGTGTGTGTGTCAAAAAGAGTATATAGGCATATGTCCAAAATACCCGTAGGCTACAACTATGTAGGTCCTTGATGTTAGACTCAAAAATGGTACAAAGATCTAAAAATTCTTGTACTAGGCAATGCCTATGCCACCAGTTTGAGAGGCTCCTCCATTGCCTCCACCCTCCCTATGCATTTTCCTAGAGTTAGTACTAGTAGACCTCTTTATTTTGGGTGTCCTGTGGTTGGGCCGAGCTAAATACTGGTCAGTCTCCTGGTTATGAGTCCTATGAGTCCCTAGATCTATGGTTCTCTCAAGAATCTCACCCCTAATAAAATTGATCTCTCTCTAGGTGAGAGATATCATCAACATCTACTGCTCACTTGTCGAGGTGATGTTGAACCATAGCTTGTAGCCTCCTGGTCTCTACATCTAGATCTAAACCTATGCATCCATGTATAGTTGGAGCCATTGGAGTAACCTATGGAGTAGAGGACTCCCCTTGTGCACTCCTCACTAGATCCCTCTCATGAGTCATGAGTTGTAGCTAAGACCATGCTAGATCTCACTCAAGTGTCATATTCTCCAGAGCTATAGTGGCACTCATAATCTGCACTAGGTGGAGAGTCTACTCCTCCTCGTAGTTTCACCACTACTCTTGTCCCTATCTCAAATAATCTTGTGTAGCTCTCAAATGTACCTATAGAGTAGCCATGTAAGTGTTCCTCTCTCATATTTGAGTCTAATGGGTCCCTACCTATGTTTGTAATGTAGCAACCTTGGCCTTGATCTAGGACACCTCATAATTGGGCTCATCATCACCCTCCTCTACCTGGGGATCCTCCTCAGCTATAGCCTCACCCCATCCACCCTATATCTACTGGTGAAATATGCACCCATGAGGATCTACACCCTCTGGATGTGCCCCCTCTACCTCTGCTACTACCTCACCATCTATGGGTTTGCTTAGAGGGCCATAACCTTTCCACAACATGGTAGTCCACCAGGTGTAATAATTTGCTATAGTCTCTACATCCGCTAGACCATAATCTTGGAATTCATCATCCTCATCACCTAGTGGAGTCACCTAAGGCTATGTCAATTAATTCTTTCCATTAATATAGTAATATATAGTAGGTATAGGAGTGATATCCTAGTGTATCCCAAAATACTTAGTGATGCGAGAGAAGTAAAACAACTCTCATATCTCAAGCTTAAACCTGAGAAGTCATCTATCACATTGAGTTCTACTTAGGCATCTATCTGCCTTTGCCCATGCAAGACAATCCATGTATGCCCTATATATAACCTGCCCAGTTTGTAGTTGTGCATTATGATCAATGTAGTATTGCACATTTCCTACTCGAGTCCTTATCCTTAACCCCTCAGCCTCTCTGGACCATCAAGCAACATAACACTGGCTCTCCTTAGCAATGTCAGTAATCCATATGGGTAGTGGTATGGGGTGTTCAAATGTGATGTGCTAGCATGCCTAGATCTGTAGTAGGAGACTACAACTGACTCTTGCATGACTCCTTATAATATTGTACAGCTCATCATAGAACTATGCAAGTAGGGTGGTCCCCCATGATAATATTAGTGGCTCTCTAGTGCTGCTCGCTAGCACATCCTATGTTCTAGTTTGGATATTCCAAGGGAACCTCACTCTTTATGTATTTGGAAGCACAATCTAAAATATCAAATGCATGAGTACAACTACTCATAATGATAATACATTCTCATGGTACCAGTCCTTGATGTGGATCCTACCATGGTCTAAATTTGCCTATGTCGTAGCACTTAGGATATCAAAGATCTATCGAAAGACTGTATCCTTCACCTTTGTGGGTGAATATGTGATGGCCTCATCATAAATCAAGATTTAGAAGATGTGTTATATATCCTCCAAAGTGATAGTGATCTCACTTATGGTCAGGTGAAAGGTGTTGGTCCTCGCACCCTAGTGATGGGCCAGAGCAGACATGTAATCCTGATCCGCTCTAATCGATGGAATCCGTAGCATGTAGAAAAATACAATGGCTCCAAAATATGCCTTCTCAATGTCATTGAGACCATTTTGAAGGGTACAAAGGATGTCTTATTCCCTCACCCTCATGGTCAAAGTATGAATAGAGACAAATAATATATGCTAAATAAATAAAAACATCAAAAAATGACCTAAAAAAAGTCAAACAAATTCAAAAAATATTCAAAAAGATAAAAAAATTTACAAATGCATGCAACACATTTCAAAAAATGAAGATTGCACTTCAAAAAAAATCAATTAAATTAATTAAAACAGTCAAAAAATCAAAAAGAAAATGAAAAAAATTGGGAAAATTTCCTAAAGTTGGCTAACCATGGATGAGACCCATGGCCGACAGCAACGGTCAAAATTCTAACCATTGGGATTTAAATCCCATCGCGGTTGATATCCATAGCCCCCAATTTGCCAATTCAGAATAGTGGTTGCCACCCACAACTAGGAGCAATGATATTTTTAGGGTCATGTCCCATCCCAAAAATACAAAAAAAATTAAATCCCACCCATCTAATCTAACCTATGCTAAAACCTAATATATGGTGTGGTTCGTTACCGATAGTTTAATGTGGTTCAATTAGCTTGTTACTTGATGTGGTTTATTTTGAGCTAATAACCCTAAGCTATAGTGAGTTTCTTTACTGGTAGTTTAGTGTGGTTCATTTAACCTATTAATTAATGAGGTTCATTTTAATTGGGTAAATCAAATAAGATAGAGTTCAGTGGTACCTTTACAGCACCAACTCTGCCACTAGTAGATGCATCCATCGGGTCAACCATGTTGGGTAGGTTGAGTATGCGGTTTAGTAGCATTCCGTGTCAAATTTTTAACCTCACCTCTCAGAGCTCTTAGTTTTGCAAGTCAAAAATTGGAAAATAATGATGTGAAAATGACATATTTTTCTTTTATATTTTCTATTTTTCCCTTGACTATGGCTGACACCCATGGATGCAAAATTAGGGTTTATCAACCGCGGGTCAGAGCTACGACTAAGAAAATTGCAAAAATTGGTTGCGGCTAACACTTGTAGCTAGCATCCAATAATAATTGCCCTCAAAATTCAGCCATGAGGGACTCCAAAGTGCAAAAAAAAATATCTAATGGTGCAAAACCCTAAAAAATTTTCAAGATAACAAAAAAATTCAAATAATTCAAATCTCAAATGCACCTCATATCCAGTTATTTACCTTATACACTTGGTGGTTAAAACGAATTGTGATCCATGCAATCTAGAAAGATGAGTAAATTACCATAAGTCCATTTGGGGTAAAATAGTCATCACAAAATTGATATGCTTCACCTCAATCCCTAAGAAGGCCTAGACGACTGGACTGCTCCATGGAAATGAGTTATTCATCTCAATGCTTCTATGAAATTTTTTTAGTAGGTCATCGAACATTATGATTCAACATAAGCCTAATTGGAATTTGTATCATCTTGATTCCCTAAGAAGGCCATAGCGTCTGAACTACTCCATAGGATAGAAATGTACAATTACTATTAATAGTTGTAGTCATAGCTGAATTAAGCCTTGCAAAGTAATTAAAGTGCTAAAACCTTAAATTGCTCAAATCACTCATTGTGGTCAAGTGACTCATCAATTCATTAAATTATCCTACTCTCATCGACTCGTCACTTGAGGGGGTAGTCATTATATCAATTATCATAATAAAATTCAATAGGATATCACTTGATCTTATCAAAAATGCATTCATCTTATGAATTATTTCCAAATACTATCATAAGCTTACCTTTTGCTAGGGTAAAGAGCAACTATGACAGTTAAGTTAGTAGGTATCCACCTATCGGTATTATTGTAGCACTAAAGCTACCCAATTGCCACTGGAGCTTGCAAATTTTTTTTCAAATTTAAGCCTTCCCTCAGTTGGAAGTAATGATTCTAATATGTGTGCCCTTTTGCAGGACTAGGCATCTAATGTTGATTAGATCAATGATCATCATTCAACCTATGACATCATTTTAGGTCTATTTTTGCTCATCGTTGTTTTTTCTCATAACGCATCTCAAAAAAGGCATGTATAGACACCTAAAACATGTCATGTTGAGGTGACTACTCATATGGGACATGCTAACAGACCATATGAATGATCTTGGATAGCTCCAAGGTGAAGTAGTGGTTTTAAACACTCAATTTGGGTAGAGTTTGCTAACTCAACCTTAGTCGCGACTGACACCCACAACTAATAGATCTGGCCGCACCTCAAAGTCATGGATAGCATCAAAACTATTTTAAATCTTGATCCAGCCAAATTTTGGTTACAATGGCTTGGGAAATGGATATTCAAATGGTTTTGGGTGGGGAAGCATCGATAAGGTTCCCTCCAACTAATCCATGAAGCTAGACCAAGGACTTGAGAATGCTATAATACCAACCTCCAAATTGGGGAGAAGTCTAGAATTTTGAGGATTTGAAATGCAATGAAGCTCTACTAAATTGTTGACTCAATTGCAACCTTTTGGAAAGAGCTAATTTGCCAATCATGAATGCATTCGAAGCAATGGAGGTGTCAAAAGACTAAGGAGATCAAGAATCCATAATTAAGACTTTTCCACATCAAATCCAGTGAATTAAACCACAAAATATATCATAGGATATCAATGTGACCCTTGACCATCAATTCAATTGAGATAATTGAGGATCCAAGCCCTAATTACAAGAGAAAATCATTTGCACCTTAGCTACAGCTAATAGTGCCCATCGCACCTCAGACCCACGATGAGGGTTTGATCCCTAATTTAGTCTATTTTAGCCATATATTTCATTTTGTAATCATGTATTTAGGAGGCTATAACTTAGTTTAGGTTTATTTCATGCATTTGTGCGGTTAGAATTAGGATTTAGAGGCAGATTTCCTTCATTTCCTTATTTCCATTAATTAGACTAGTTTATTGTCATTTCATGCAATTCAAATTTCTAATGGTTAATTAGGTTGCTTATTACCTAGATTACATGCTTTTATTCTATGATTCATATTAATATGATGATTTTGTTCTAATATCCATAGATTTACATTTTTCTTGCTTTTATTATCATCATTTATGCAATTATCCATCAAAAGCCTCATCAAGAGAGGCCATTTTTGTGTTTAGTCCTTTCTTTGTTTCTTGAATGCAGGGTTTATAGGATCCATTCATTTCAAGGCATTCAAGGTATAAAATACATCTTTCATGATACAAGAAGGTCACCCTTGATCTTGAGTAGTTCGTGTCTTTGGGGAAAGCCTACAAATTACACCACCCCCTCGTTTAGAGGGTCTTCAATATTGTATTAATTGTATCAACATTGAGTATCCCTAAGAGGGACGTACTTGTAATCAAATTGGACAAACGTTTAATAAAAGGAAACCTAATTTCTTGTTAAATTTATTATTTTCAATATTTTATGCTTTAATGTTTGATATCATTTGATGCACTAGTTAGGTGTATGCTTTCTACAAGGTTACAACATCAAGACTACCTTACACTACGTGAAGACATCCTCCTTATACCATCAAACCACAAGGACTCTGCCATACCAAATATCACCCAATGTTGTAGTTTCCTAAGCTCCAAAGACCCTCTCAAACATAGCATCTCTAGCATCGATAGGAGAAGACATGATAGCATCTCCATAAAAAGGAATCTAGAAGATCTTGTATACATCCTCTGGTGTGATGGTCATCTCACCAGTAGGGAGATGAAAAGTGTTCTTCTAGAAGTCTCATCTATGAGCTAGAGCAGTAATGTAGGCCTAGTCTGACATAATCATTGGTAGCCTCATCACATACATAAGTCCTCGAGCATCAAACCAATCTCAATTTGCATCATCCATCAAAGGTAGGAGCACCACGAGCAAACTAGGATCTCGAGCCTGCATAGAATAAAGCTAAAAGTGCAAAATAAATGCCTAATTAAATGCATTTAAACTTAAGAAACATAATAAAATCCAAAAACGATGCAAAAATAATTCAAAATCAAGAAGAGTACAAACATTCTAATAAAATGCACCAAAACATGCAAAAAAATCAATTAAATTACTAAAAAAAATAAATTGATAAATTTCCTAAAGTCAATCGGCTGCTCATGCTGACAGTGGCTGCCCAATGGCAATTGACACTGATAGTGGATAGCTGCCAATGGTAAAAAAATTGATCGTTGTAATTCAAACTAGTCGTTGTCGGCATCAATGACCCTTATTTGCAAATTAAAGGTTGCTCTGAGTGACAATTACTGTGAGCCGACATGCCAACAACATCCACCCTCACCCCAAAAAATCCAAAAAAAATTGAAAAAAGCAAAATCTAAATTAAACCCATTGAAATTAATCTAATCCTAAACCTATCTACTAGTTTAGTTTGTTACCAGTGGATTTAATGAGGTTCATTTACCGATTAATTAGTGTGTTTTATTTTACTAGTTAAATAAAAAGTTAGGATTTAGGGAAATACCCATGAAGCTCTAAGCTCCTCCACTCATGGAAGCCTCATCCTACTCTGCCATGGTGTTTGGTAGTCATGTAGCATCTTGGGTCACTTTATTTCATTTAGAGCTCAAGTTGCAAATAAATAGTTGGCAAATAACGAATCAAAAAACCCTAATTTGCTTTTATATTTCCTAGTTTTTCCATGATCGCTATTGGCATCAGTGGCCTATACTTTCTAGCCATTGGCGCTGACAATGAGCACAAAATTGCAAAAGGGGGTTTCTACTACTGCTGACAGTGGCTAGAAAATAGAGATAAAAACACTTAATTTATCATCAAGAGGAATCTCAAAATGGACAATTAAGCACATCTACTGGTCTAGAATTCTCAAAAATTAAAAAATTAACAAAAAAAATTGAATAATATCAAAATTTTAAAAGCACCTCATTTTCAGTTATTTATTCTATACACTTGGCAGTTACAGTGACTTGCGCTCCATGCACTCCGATAAGATGAGTAAATTATCATAAGGTAATTTGGGGTAAAGCAGTCATTATCGAATTGAAATGCTTCACTTCAATCCCAAATAAGTCCATGGTGTCTGGAATACCCCATGATAATGAGGTGTTCATTTCATTTCTTCATTGAAGTGATTCAACACAAGCTAAATCAAAATGATATCATTTTGATTTTCTAAGAAGGCCATTGTGACTAGATTGCTCCATAGGATAGAGATATACAATTACTATTAATGGTTGAAATCATGCCTAAAATGGGACATACCATAAAAAATAATGCAAAACTCTTAAACCATCCAAATCTATCATCTGGGTCAAGTGACTCATTACTTTATTCATTGTCCTTCCCTCATCGACTCGTTGCTTGAGGGGGTAGTCATAATAATCATAATCAAAATCAACAAAGGATCACTCCATCATGTCAAATTGCATTCATCCTATGAATCATTGCCAACAACTATCATAATCTTACCCTTTTCTAGGGAAAAAAACAAATGTGACAATTAAGCTTGTAGCTCTCCTCCTTTTGGACATATTGTAGCACTGAAGCTACCCAATCACTTCATGGACTTGCAAAAGCTTTTGCAAATTTAAGCCTTTCATTCCATTGGAAGCAATGATTCTAATATGTGCATCTTTCACATTATTGGGGCATCTGATGTTGATCATATCAATGATCATCATACACCCTACAATGTGGCCCTAGGTGGTCTATTTTTTCTTAGCTCTATGTTTTTCCATAATGTATACCAAAAAGGGGCATCTATAGACACCTAAAATGTATCATGTGTAGGAGACTACTCACATGGGTACATCCAAACACCATATGATTGATCTTGGACCTTTTCAAGAGCTAGAAATTGTCCTAACCACTCATAATGGGTAGTTTGGACCCATTTAGGTACGATTGCTATCAACCAAAGCGACCACCAACACAGGTCACTAAAGCTGAGAGCGGCCACGACTAGATACTACTCTAGATAGCGGATAGCATTGAAACACAAATTGGCTATGAATGCAGGCATGAATTACATATAATGACTGCAATTGCATTGGATTCAAACTATTTTGGCATGGATATCCTAGAGGTCCTCCTGATTACCACTTCCATGCAAATCTAGAACTAAGCCTTTCCTTCCAATGACCAGTTACATACAGATCTAGATATTGGCTTCTCCAAGAAGCCAAGATCTAGAATTTGGGAGGGCCTACATATGCATCCTACCAAGAATAAGAAAGGATCCAAGTTTTTATGCAATGGATCCCTAGAAAATTGGAGAGCAATTTCACATTCCCTTGAGGAGTAACGAAGTGTTGTACGATTGAGCAACAATAATATACTATTTAAGCATTCAATTCCATGCAAGCTTCACCATCAATATATATTTGGATATGAAGGTGACCCTTGAAAATTAATATAGACAAAGGATTGAGTATCATAGCCCTTGGTTCATGAGATAAAAAGTTTCAGTTCATGGCCATTGTTTTCGATAGCAACCTGTAGGCATAGCCTAGGGTTTGAGTCATCATTTCCTAAGTTTTAGCATAGATTTATTGTTGTATTTACTTTATTAGATTATATTAGCATAGATCTATATTTTCCACTACATTTTTATGGTGATTTCCAAGTTTTTAATGCATTTCTATCTATCTTTACATTTTTATGCTTTCATCATGCCTCCATGTTATTTTATGTAGATATTAAAAGGAGCCTCATTATGAGAGGTTGCATATACTACTGATCATTCTATGTTGTTTCTTTTATGTATATCATAGATCCTAGACTAATTCAAAGTACCTTTGGCATGATATCCCTCTGAGCAAGTGAGAAGAAGGCATCAGTAAGCCCTTGATCAAATTCATGTCGAATCCAAGAGGCCTACAAAGTACACCATCCCCGTTTAGGGTCTAATTCCATTTGTATTCATTGTATAAAGCAATAAATATCCCTAAGAGGGACCTATCTATAACCAAAGTTCCCAATGAATTAATAAAAGAGAACTTGTATTTTTTTAATTCTCTTCTCTTTATATATTTATGGTTGCTTGTTTGATATTATGTTGCAAATAGATTAGGTGTATTTATTCCTAGGATCGTACACTTTGCATCAACATCTATTAGGGGATCATATTCCACATCACCAAGAGGCTTAGTTCATGGCCATGCTAGTTGTGTCTTGCTAGTCCTTTTCTTATAAACCACTAGATCATCAATAACCCCTACCTCACCTTGAGCTATCAGATCACTTGTGAGTATTGGAAATACTCATGATCTATTCCATGTTGCCCTATAAGCCACCTACCTCATCACACTTATCTCAAGTGCTTAGCCTCCTCATCTGAGGTTAGTGCTCCCTAACATAGTCTCTAGATAACTTATCTTGTCTATAAACCTGCCCATACCTCTACATAGTATAGCAAGATACCCTAGAAGGGGTAGCTCTTGCCTCGCTCTCACTTGCGCAACCATTGAATCGCATAAGGAATCCCTTTATCCACCATATATTTGTGTGTGGTACATGACAATGCAATAGGCCTATCAACCTAAAAGTGTTCTCATCCCCATACCTGCAAGAGGAATTTGCACCCTAAAACTAATTTGCCTCACTATTGGATCTTGTATAGCTATCTGTACAGTTTTACGAGTAAGGTGGTACTCCATGCCATGATCTTGGGATCCTCAATCAAGTTCATCATAAGGATGAGTATGTTTTGATGGAAACTCATACCTAAGAATTTTGGAAGGATAAAATTAGATATCAATTGCATAAGAAATGTTTATCTAGCTATCAGTAAGCCTGTATCATATTTGATGACAACTTACACTCCACTATTATTAGCATAATATAACATAAGGCACCATAACTCTCTATATACTTGTTATAAAATTACCTCTCAATGACTGGTTGGGGTAGTAAAAATTGACCTTCGCTCTATAGTGATCCATAGAATCTGGTAGATATCCTCAAGTGTAACCATAATATAGCTAGTGGGCATGTCAAAGGTGTTTGTTTTACTATCCCATCTATAAATTAGGGCCATCATGTAGGCTTGATTTGCATGTACTAACTTTAGTTAAACTATGCATTGAAGGTCAATCTTCTTCAACCACTCCCAGTCACCCCTATAAAGTGCATCATGCATAGTATTGTAGGTGTTTATGAACAGTGTCAGGCTCTAAGAAGCTACTAGAAACAAAAGCAAAAATAAAAAAACTTAAAAAAAAACACAACACAAATAACCATAACTATCTTGCCTTGAGACGATGATAAAATCAACTATCTCAAGTCAATATGATCATAAAAAGGAGTCATATCAACCTAAGACAACCTCCTAATTACATAAAAAATCCACAAAAAAATCAAACACACACACACACAAGATGATAAGGGAAGCAAAGAAAAGTAAAAAGCAATAAATACTAATCTGATGGTTTATTTTATTAATAAATAAGGGTTTATATTTTCATCCTCATCTTCCTCACACCATCTCCTTCACTCATAGAGGCACTTGATAGGTCCATGAGGTTGATCAAATCATATTCTAGAAGTACTTCGTTGCACAAATTATGCTCTCCTCCTCCCCGTCTCACTCTTCTCTCTTCTTGCACATTGAAAATGAAACTTTTTCTATGAAATATACTATTTATATCTTTGAATAGCTATGATTATCTAGGATAGTCATGTTTCATAGTGCAATCATCCAAGACAATCATTATTTAAAAAAATAAAAATACAAAAATATATTACAAAACAAACGTCTTGGGTTGAGATGGTAAAAAAAAATTAACATTTTTCTAGGGCAACCATGCTAATAGTCCCATTTTTTGGGCACTAAATTGCATCAAGTTTTCACTCAATACTACATCTATCTATCTTCCTACTTTCTATCCAGGCTTGCACCTGATAGCTACAACTCAACACTCAACATTGGATGGACCAAAATAGAGTTTCGATCCAACCTCCAGAGTAGGCTAGTTACTTCTCAACTTAAACAGAATGTTGACACACTTATGCTCACTTAGGGTTTGAAGGTTAGGGTAAGAAAAGGTTAGGATTAGAAAAATGTGAAAAATAGTGGATGGATAGGCTAACAGTATTGTACCACAGTAAAAATCTCCAAAAAACTAACCCAAAGACACATAACGCAGATCAACATTATCACAAATTGGATGACTCTTCATTCATTAATGCACAATAGAGAAATATTGCAGAAAGCAATTTTAATATCCACACAATGATAATCCAAATAACATAATTCACCAATACCCTAGATTCTATAGAAATGCACTTCATAACAATAAATATTAATCTCAAAAGTAGATTTCCATTACTTTAATAGCTATTAATCCATTAATTTGGCAAAAACTAACCACTTAAGTATTCATAGAAATGCAACTAAAGAATTTGAACCTCTAATATCAAGCATGAAGATACAAATTTTGAGGTGAAGATAAATGTAATGCTCCTTCCATTAGCTCTTGGGAATATTTACAGTAGCATAGACAAACACACTAGAGCTAACCCTTTAAAATGAGGGTTCAACCTCTACTTATAGCTTTGCAAAAATAAAAATTATCAAGAACATTAAAAATATCAAAATTTGACAGAATAGTAGAGTTCTTGCTGGCATTTGCTTACTGGTAAACCCTCTAGGAAATCCGCTAAAAGTGGTTTGCCATGGCATCTCAATTCCTCTATAACTTTCTAGTCATTTGGCACAAATGGGAGTTTAGGCCATTGGAGATCACGCATCATTATTGAATCTTCTTCAAAGCTATCAACTGTTGTCTATATGTAACCACCTATGGTTCTTCTTTCTTGAAAACCCTTGAATCTCCAGCTTCATCTCTAATTGACTATTACAATTATGGTGAAGGTTTATCTTTAAATACCTTGAATTCTTTGACACAATCCCCACAATTGATCTCCCTCATCGTATGGCTATGATTCATTTTGATATAAGCATAATATAATGGTAGGGATAACACAACTCCATTTTGCTTTGAAAAATTGATGACATCATCCTCTATATCTTAGAAGCTATGAAATGCCAATCTAGCTTTGAAATGTCTTGCAGGCTAAGCGGGATCGAATCTGCTAGTTATTCTTCAATTTTCTTCATATTTTGCAAGGCATTCGTCAATCCACACAAAAATATTGATGACATCATCTCATTTTAAAAAAATTTATAGATTCCATTTCGGTCTAGGTAAATACATTGGTGTATGACCATCATTCTAGACTCGCCATAATGTAAAATGACTCCTCTTCCATTACGCATCATCTTTAAAGTAAAACACAACTTATTGCCATTCTAGAAAATAATTAGTCATAATGTTGATTGTCGCCAATCCATCTCTACTATGTTTACAACATTCCACATTATAACCATTCTGGGAAAAAATACTTTATGGGTTCTCCAAAATCATGCGCTCCAACATAGCCACTCATGGATATTCAAAACATTAAGTGGTCACCAATCCACATTTTTTTTCTGCTAACGTCATCCTTTATCAAAATATTGTGTGGATTTGGGACGCATCGCTAGTCCAGAGTGAAGAACAAAAAAAATCCTCCAGAATCACTCCAAGTTTGAAAATATACTAAGTGTTAGGTGAGATCATGTCTCCTGTCATGAATCCACTTTGGAGTATACTGTAAGATGTGCAGAATGAGGAAATAATGACTTAGGCAAAATTTTACAAAATTTTCCTAAGTATGTGGCCATTTTGGGCCTACATTTTGGTGCCTCCTGGGTGGATTTGCTTGCAAAGCCAAAAAACTTAGAGTCTTATCCATTGGGCCATGGAGTCAAACATACTCATCTTCAAAAATATATTTTACAGAATAACTTCTATATAAACACTACTCTCTAAAAATTTTAACAGTCTACCTAGAGAGTAAAGGTTCATATCGAAGTGATGCCAAAAATATATAAAACTCATTCACTCATACAGAGACTGTGTTGGAAATACAAATCTTGTCACTATCTTCAAAAAAATTAGACACAACTCTACACATTTTATAAGGAATTATTTCAATAAATGCCTTCATACACAATCCACTACTCTTGCATCTGTAGGCTTCATGGCTTTATTGCTTATTTTTGAAAATTGTCAAAGTCAAAACAAAAATATAAAACTCATCCATGTGTATAAAATAAAAATGAACTAAGTGTGAGCCCCTTCCAGGATTGTAGTTGCTCCATCCTACTCTCCTTCTTCCCTGGCCTCTTCTTATTTTTCTTCTTCTTCTTCTTCTAGAGTAGGCATTTTCTGACTCCTTCTCCAGAAGTATCCCCAAACAATTGAACCATCAATTCCAAATATTGTAGAGCCTATTTCCAAGATTATTCAAAGATATTTTATGTTTCTTTTAACTACTTATAAATATATTGTATCTCTTCAATATCCTCATAGTTAGAAGCATTCTCTCTATTCACCAGATCTTCCATGAGATCTCTCAACCGGGTAAAATCAATGATCAATTGGACAACTTGTTCTTGGGGTAGTGGCTCTTCCAGAGAATCTATTTCAGATTCATCCTATAAATTCTCATTAATGCTCTGTTGGATCTCTTACATAGATAACAAGCTATGATCCTTCTTCCAGAGGCCTTTGAAACCAACCTGAATCATTTCCTTGTTCAATTCAACAACATCCTTAATCACCTTTTCAATCCTGTCAACCAACAATCAGGCTCTTTGAAGTGCCCTGTATTTTTTAACCACCATCTTGGCAACAACTATGATGAGATTCCATTCTTTATTAGTAATAGGTTTAGCAAAATCACTGAGTCTTCTATAAACCAACCTGTACATTTGTTCTACCAAAATCACCATAGGTTGTAACCCTCCAGTGATCTGATCTAGCTCTTTCTGAATATTTGAGAGTAGGCAGCTAGCATCATTAAGATAATCAATAACAAGTTGAAGCCCTGAATATTTATCCTTGATATCAGAAAGCAATTATTTTCTTATATTTTTCAACTCATTCTTAGAAAATCTTGAAGGCTTGACTTTCTTGATCTGAAGCTGATGCTTTAAATTATGAATTTATTTTTCCTGATCTTCATTTAGCTTATTTTACTCTTCTAATTGGTCTTTTAATTTATTGGCCTCTTGAAACTTATCTTGCCAACCCTTAGCCTCCTTTCTCAGAGCCTTTTCTACTTCCTTTTGATTACTTAGACTCTTCTAGATTTTTTCAACCTGTTTCTCCAATTTGTCCACCTTCCCTCTAACTAGATCGTTTTTCACATATAAGGTATCCAAGTGGGCTTTGGCTATAATCAGCTCATCTTCCTCAGGAAGCTTATCAATATATTTTGTGACCTCCTCCACTTAATAATCTTGAACAGTCATCTTAGTTTCATATTTTCTCACCAGTGGAGTCATAGATCTTGATACTCTCTATCTAGAAACATGATCAACATACATGCTTCTTCTTCTAATAGCCAGCCTACTGGAAGGCTTAGCAAGCTTCTCTACCCAATAACCATTTATACTTTGAGTGGATGCTTGCTCTTTTGATAAAGTTATAGGTCTTGAGAAACCTGCAACCAAGGGAGATGATGATACTAGAAATGAAAGGGTGAAATGAACTACTGATGATGGAGGTGCCGAGATAGTTATAGCAGCCTCTATGACAATAGCAGACTCTATACCTACTATTTTTGTTAGACTCATAGGAACTGATGCAAGACTAACAATTTGATGGACTTGGAACGTATTTTCCCATTGATGGTGACAATGAAAATATGGAAGTAAAATGATGATAGATGATGGAGTGGGAATCTCAAATGCTGAAAATGGAATTTGAGGTGGTTGTGATGAAAAAAAATTACTTCTATGTCAATGTCTACGGATGACATTTGTGGTGGACTATGAGAGGGAGAGGGTACTCTTTTCATATCTTATTGATTAGAAAGGGAGGGATATTTATTTGAGAATTCATAAGGATGTAGAGGAGAAGAGGGTTTAGAAACCATACCTTCACCTATAGATGTAGGGTTCTCTAGCTCTGTCTCTGTTTCTTGTTGCTGCTCTTGATGAATCAATTCTCCAGAAACAAAATTAGCTACCTCTTTTACAATCTCCTCCATATCCATTTTTTATTTCTTTAAAATTTCTCTATCCTCTAATTTTGGGACTCTTTTTGTCCTTATATAAACCAATTTAAAGGCACCTATCTCACTTTCAAATTCCTCTTCTGATTCATTTCCTTGCACTACTCTAGAAAGTAATGATTGCTCAAAAACAAGACATAATTCAATTGACACTAAAGGGATAAAAGAAAGGGATTTGAACTTAAAACTTGCATCCTTCTTCTTCCAGTAAATAACAATGTCTGGAGGTCATCCTTCCAAAGCTAAGCATTTAGGCCTAGATATTGTTTCAATAACTAGAGTACTGATAGTCTTTTCTCTAGAATATTACATTTTTCTCATCAAATTAGCCCCCTTGGGAAACTTCTCCACCTGCTTAGTGGTAGGATGAAAGGTTTTCAATACTTCATGTGTTGTCAAAGGACTTTCTAGATCTTCAATTTGAGCTTCTTGATATATAGGAGGGAGATATTTAGAGCCATTTTGGGGTTTTTCAACCGTAAATACTATGTTTTTGACATCCTTCTGTATCCAAGTCCCAATATTTTTATTATATCTCCTTGAAAATTCTTTATCAATCTTCATTCCAAAATTAGATTTAGGCTTTCCTATTTCAATCCTCATTCTTCACAAATCTATTATTTTTGCTACATTCCATGGTCCTTCCTCCTATTCTTCTTCAATAGCTTCTCCCTCAGGCAGGAGATTATTTTTCTTGGCAGACTCAGCTTCAATCCTACTAATTGTAGCTTCTGTAATCCGATGACTTGGCTTCTTATTAGGGTAAAAATCAATAATATAAAATAGACCTAACCTATCAAGGTATTGGTCAATTTGTTGGCTCTGCCCCTTCTTGGTGATGGTAATGTCGTCCATAGTGTGGTGGGTAAACAAAGACTTTCTCTTTTTTCCAAAATCATAGTTTGCATTGATGTACTCCACCTACCTCAAATATTCTAGGGCAAAAAGCCTATATATGACAAAGTTGGGTAGAAGAAAAGGTTTACCCATAAAACCATATAATATGATTACTGTGCCCTCGATCAAAAAATACCAGTCTCCTTTTGCATCCTTTGTTCTCAAAATATTCTCAACCAAGGGTGGCAATCTAGGGCATTCACCATACATTATTCTTAGGGCAGGTACCAAAAATTCTAAATTGAATCTATAATAAGACTCACTGCCCCTCAAATTATTTATCCAGTATTAAACTGATAAGGGTTACCCATCATTGTTTTTATCCTTGAATGGAATCCACATAATTCTATCTTTAGTGATAGCATAGAACATCCAAACCAGACTAGAGCAAAGCCTAAAACTAGGAGCATCTGTGCTACTCTTCATGTATCCTCTGTGAGAGAAAATCTGGCCAGTCAAAATAAATCACCTTAATCCCCTTTTGTCCTGCATCTTTCTCATACATTGTTTGTTAGAAATATAGTAAGATATGAAAATTTTCTAGCCATGTATCATTATGTCAGATTTTAAACCCTCCATGCAAGCCAACATAGAAAATAGTTTAGGATTTGCAAATTTTTCAATATGAATAGGGACTTCAAGAATTTCATCTTCATTCCTAATCCTTCTAAAATTAAAATGCAACCATTTTTCTATAGACCCCTTATTTTTTGATGTTACCATTGCAGAATAAGCCCTAGCCATCTTTGGTATGTTAAACGGTCTGGGCTGTGAAGGTGGTCCTACTCCTACGACAAATAATTCATAGAAAAGTTCTTTTGTAATTGTGAATAGGGGAACACCCTCAGAGGTTTTAATTATTCTATTTTCAAAATCATAGAATTGAATCATAGAAGAGACTAATTCGGAGTAATGATGTATAGAATCACATATATAGGAGAATAAGAAAGATTTTATAGCTATAGTACCTTGTTGATGCATTGGATTTCCTTTGAAATATGGGAATTCAAAACCAGTCCTTAAGAGGATCCTCCTTACTCTCGTCGTTACTGTATCTGTGACTTGTCTGGTCTGACGCACATGAGCCTGTAACCCTACTCCCATATTTGATGCCTCAATGAATGATCTCTTAGGGGCCATTTTGGTAGTAGTAAAATTTTGTTCTCCCTGCAATTCATAGTAAATTATTTAGAATATAACTTTGCCTTCTTACCACTTTGGAGATACAAATAGCTACCAAATAAGCCTCGTGTATGCTTTTCCATCACTTTTATTTTTTGGAGCACACGTATCTTCTACCATTAATGCATATATTGTATGACCTCCTCACTGGAACACTTTACAACTTCTAATCATTCCCTTTGGCAGCTCAACAGTGTTATTATATCTTCTCATTAGTAGAAAATTCAAATTGTGCTACCACCTCACTACACCCCTTCGGTTATTCTTTGGTTATGGCATGAGTTTTTTAGAATTGAATCCAAGACCTTTCTCATATTTCCATGTGTCACAGTTGAAATTTTTGATTGGATCTGCTTTGATTTTGAAACCGGTGAATTAAGAGCCTTTTGATTCTGCTGACACTTAGAAAATTCTTTGCATGATTTTTCGTCTGGATTTCACTTTGCCTTGCATTGGCATTGCAAGGTTATTGGATTGGAGATTCCTTTGCTTTCTTTTGACCATCGACTCACCATTCCATGGGAATCTTAGTTTATTTTGATGCTTATTCAAGAGCGCACGCCATGTCAAAAGACTTTACATAGAATTGAGTGCGAAATGGAACTTTGCTATGTACTTAGTCCATACTTAGTCATTCTTGCAATTTTTTCTTTTTTCAAGATTTTTCAAAGAAAAATGATTACAAAGTGTAGAAAGAAATTAAATTACAAAGTGCAAAAATGAGGGAAAATAATTATACAATGTATATACATATGTTATAGTGAACTCACTCCTTACACATAGTAGAGCTTGAGATGAAAACCATTCACTAGAATTGATTGTATGTTTCCCTCTGGATCTTCTAGCTAAAATAAATTAGACTCAATTGGCTTCTACTATTCTAAAAGGACCATCCCAAAAAGAATCAAAATTTTCATGCTTTCCTAGCTTTGCATTATCAACATTCCATTTGAGGACTGAGTCTCCAACTTGGAATTTTTTGAATCTGGATTTCTTATCAAACCATGCTTTAATATATGATGAATGCCTTTGAAAACCGTCATATTCCTGAGCTCTATTATCTTCCAATTGCAGCAAATGTGTCAACCTAGTATTTACTGGATCTTCTTCTGACTCTTGCTCTATGTTAACAAGCTTTATTGTTGGAATCTCTTAATGAATGGGTAATACTGCCTCCTTTCCATATACTAGTGCATATGGGAAATTCTTGATGGACTTATTTATAGTAATATTGTCTACCCATAGAGTCTGGTCTAACAATAGGTGCCAACTCCTTTTTTTACCTTCAAGTGATTTTCTCAAAATCCTTAATAGGTTTTTGTTGGTAGATTTTGCAATTTTATTACCTTGTGGATAATAATTTGAAGTATTTTTAACAGTAATGCCATACCTACTAGAAAAATCAATATACTTGGATCCTATGAAGTCTGGGCCATTGTCACTCACCAAGGCTTCTAGGACTCCAAATCTTGAGATCAAAATTTCCATAAAATTGATCACAACATCTTGGTCTAGTTTCTTGGTAGGAATGGCCTCTACCCATCTGATGAGATAATATATTGAAGTTAAGATAAATTTATGCTCCATTAAAGAATTAGGGTTGATAACCCCTATGAAATCTAGACCTAATTTTTGAAAAGGCTCTTCAAATTGTATGGGCTTGAGGGGGGATGAAGCATTCCTTGTCCTTCCAACATATCTTTGACATTTGTCACAAGCCCGGGTGACTTTAAAAGAATCAGTGAATATATTGGGCCAATAATAGCCTGCTCTTATGATTTTTAAAGCTATAACACTACCTAAGCTATGTCCAGTAGATGATCCTCCATGGAACTCCTCCATGATCCTCTTTTACTGGTCATACTTTAAGCAGTTTAGAATAATTATGTCCAAGTTTATTTTGTTTAAGCCCTCTGGTAGTAACACATATTTCAAAGCATGAAGCATGTATCTCCTCCTTGGGGAAGCACTTATATTAAGGGGGCATACCCCAATATAGAAATACATAATCATCTGGCCAGTACAATCATAATCTTCAATTTGTACCATTTTGATCTGATTATCTTCTGCTTTATGGCAAGTTGTTACTTCTGCTAATGTTGCGGCTTCTATTAACCCTTGGTGCAAGGATCTACCTCTCACTAGTTTGGTGGGGTGTATTTATACATAATATTCTTAGATTTTGGTAATCCATCCATCTCTTTTATCTCCTAGATCACCCTAAAGAATAAAACTTCTTACATCCGGATGAACCACATATACTAGGGTCCTGCTCTATACCAAATACTACCTAAACTTCTTTAGTGACTTCATCACAGCAAATATGTGTCTTTCAATAAAGTTGTATTTGACCTGATAGTCATGGAGTGTATGGTTCCAAAAGAACACAAGATGTTCCTCTCCTTGATCATTTTTTTGGGTGAGTACTGAGGCATAAATTTCTTCAGCCCCATATGCATAAAGAATAAAATATTTGCTAAAATATGGGCTTACCAGTACTGGGGCTGCTGCAATGGATTGCTTGATAATATAAAAATCCTATATCCTGACTTCAGTCCACTTGAATTCAACATTTTTCTTAAGTAGATCAGATATAGGCCTTACTTTCTATGCAAAATAAGAAATGAATTTCTTGACAAATTTGATTTGGCCTAGGAAATACTACAAGGTCTTCTTATTTGTAGGTAAAGGAAGAGCAAGAATTGATATGATTCTATCTGAATCTATGGCCATGCCTTATTTTGATACCACATGACCTAATAGCTTTCCTTCATGGACTGCAAATAATGACTTATTAGGATTGAGCGAAATACCAAATTCTCTACACTTTTGAAAAACTTGCTCCAAGTGTGACAGATGGTCTCTTTTATCATGGGAAAACACAATCATATCATCTATATAAATCAGAATAACCTTATTAATTAGTGCTCCAGATGCATAGTCCATGGCTCTCTAAAATGTGTCACCTACATTGGACAGCCCAAATAGCATCCTCTGGTAGGCAAAGGTACCCCATTTTGTGGTGAATGTTGTTTTATACTAGTCTTCATATTTCACCCAAATTTGGTTATATCTAAAGTAACCATCCAGTAGTGAGAACCTCTCTGCTCCTTCCACTACCTATAATATCTAATCAATTTGATGGAGGGGGCAGTTATATTTAAGGGATTCTTGGTTCATATTTCTAAAATCCGCACACAAGAATATATCCCCATTATTTTTCCTTACAAGTACCAAATTGGCTACCCAAGTAGAATATTTTATTGGGTATATGATTTTAGTCTTTAACAAATTTAAGAGCTCCTCTCTCATAATGGCCTTGATCCTTGAATGGACTAGCCTTTGCTTCTGTCTAAATGGTTTTGCATCAAGCTCTAGCTCAATGGTATGCTAGATAACCTTTTTATCATACACCTTGAGGTATTCATATGACCAAGCCACAATGTCTTGGTATCTTAAGCATAAAGCTTTGATATCTTCTGCTTCCTCTAGTGAACATCAGACACCAACAACGAGCTTCTTTTCTATACTAACCTCAACTTATTTATAGATTTTTCACTAACTTTCATGGCTTTGATATTTTTTTTGTCCTCATTATCAAACAAAATCTCTAGGGTGACCAACCCTATTGGGATATGATTATTTCTTAGTTGTATAATATCTTGCTGATAAATTTCTTATGAATTCTCTTCTTGGATAATGGAGAGACATGCTTATCTTACCAGAAAGTCAATTATTTGTTCATCACTTCAAAAACCTGCCAAAAAATTTCCTTGTCTGGTACTACAGGTCTGAAAATAATTTTAATTCCCTTGGCCTTCTTGATTCTGAAGTCTAAAGAAGGGTTGAAGTTAGCTCCATTTATTGCTAATGAATCAGCCAGAGCATTCTTTCCTCTCTTTTTGGGACTCTTTTTTTCCTTCTATGAACCAATTTAAAGGCACCTATCTCACTTTCAAATTCCTCTTCTTATTCATTTCCTTGCACTACTCTAGAAAGTAACGATTGCTCAGAAACAAGACACAATTCAATTGACATTGAAGGGATAAAAGAAATGGGTTTGAACTTAAAACTTGCATCCTTATTCTTCAAATAAATATCAATGTCTGTAGGTAATCCTTCCAAAGCTAAGCATTTAAGCCTAGATATTGTGTCAATAACTAGAGTACTGACAGTATTTTCTCTAGAATATTGCATTTTTCTCATCAAATTAGCCCCCTTGGGAAACTTCTCCACCTCCTTAGTAGTAGGATGAAAGGTTTTAAATACTTCATGTGTTGTCAAAGGACTTTCTAGCTCTTCAATTTGAGCTTATTTATCTATAGGAGGGAGGGATTTAGAGCCATTTTAGGATTTTTCAACCGTTAATACTATGTTTCTGACATCCTTTTGTATCCAAGTCCCAATATTTTTATTATATCTCCTTGAAAATTCTTTATCAATATTCAGTCCAAAATTAGACTTAGGTTTTCCTATTTCAATCCTCATTCTCCACAAATCTATTATTTTTGCTACATTCCACGGTCCTTCCTCCTGTTTTTCTTCAACATCTTCTCCCTCATGTGGGAGATTCTTTTTCTTGGTAGACTTAGCTTCAATCCTACTAATTGTAGCTTATGTAATCCGATGACTTAGCTTCTTATTAGGGTAAAAATCAATAATATAAAATAGACCTAACCTATCAAGGTATTGGTCAATTTGTTGGCTCTACCCCTTCTTGGTGATGGTAATGTTGTCCATAGTGTGGTGGGTAAACAAAGACTTGCTCTTTCTTCCAAAACCATAGTTTGCATTGATGTACTCCACCTACCTCAAATATTATAGGAAAAAAAGCCTCTCTATGACAAAGTGGGGCAGAAGAAAAGGTTTACCCATAAAACCATATAATCTGATTACTGTGCCCTCGATCAAAAAATACCAGTCTCCTTATGCATCCATTGTTCTCAAAATCTACTCAACCAAGGGTGGCAATCTAGGGCATTTACCATACATTATTCTTAGGGCAAGTACCAAAAATTCTAAATTGAATCTATAATAAGACTCACTGCTCCTCAAATTATTTATCCAGTATTAAACTGATAAGGGTTACCCATCATTGTTTTTATCCTTGAATGGAATCCACATAATTCTATCTTTAGTGATAGCATAGAACATCCAAACCAGACTAGAGAAATGCCTAAAACTAGGAGCATCAGTGCCCCTCTTCATGTATCCTCTGTGTGAGAAAAGCTGGCCAGTCAAAATAAATCACCTTAATCCCCTTTTGTCCTGCATCTTTCTCATACATTTTTTGTTAGAAATATAGTAAGCTATGAAAATTTTCTAGCCATGTATCATTCTATCAGAGTTTAAACCCTCCATGCAATCCAACATAGAAAATAGTTTAGGATTTGCAAATTTGTCAATATGAATAGGGACTTCAAGAATTTCATCTTCATTCCTAATCCTTCTAAAATTAAAATGCAACCATTTTTCTATAGCCCCCTTATTTTTTGATGTTACCATTACGGAATAAGCCCTAGCTAGCTTTGGTATGTTAAACGGTTTGGGCTGTTAGGGTGGTCCTACTCCTACATTGAATAATTCATAGCAAAGTTCTTTTGTAATTGTGAATAGGGGAACACCCTCAGAGGTTTTAATTATTCTATTTTCAAAATCATAGAATTGAATCATAGAAGAGACTAATTCAGGGTAATGATGTATAGAATCACATATATAGGAGAATAAGAAAGATTTTATAGCTATAGTACCTTGTTGACGCATTGGATTTCCTCTAAAATATGGGAATTCAAAACCGGTCCTTAAGAGGATCCTCCTTACTCTTGTCATTATTGTATCTGTGACTTGTCTGGTTTGACACACATGAGCCTATAACCCTACTCCCATATTTGATGCCTCAATGAATGATATCTTAGAGGCAATTTTGGTAGTAGTAAAATTTTGTTCTCCCTACAATTCACAGTAAATTATTTAGAATATAACTTTGCCTTCTTATCGCTTTGGAGATGCAAATAGCTACCAAATAAGCCTCATGTATGCTTTTCCATCACTTTTATATTTTGGAGCACACGTATCTTCTACCATTAATGCATATATTGTACGACCTCCTCACTGGAACACTTTACAACTTCTAATCATTCCCTTTGGCAGCTCAACAATGTTATTATATCTTCTCATTGGTAGAAAATTCAAATTGTGTTACCACCTCACTACACCCCTTCGATTATTCTTTGGTTATGGCATGAGTTTGTTAGAATTGAATCTGGGATCGTTCTCTTATTTCCATGTGTCACAGTTGAAATTTTTGATTGTATCCGCTTTGATTTTGAAACCGGTGAATTAAGAGCCTTTTGATTCTGCTGACACTTAGAAAATTCTTCGCATGATTTTTCTTCTTAATTTCACTTTGCCTTGCATTAGAATTGCAAGGTTATTGTATTGGAGATTCCTTTGCTTTCTTTTGACCATCGACTCACCATTCCATGGGAATCTTAGTTTATTTTTATGCTTATTCAAGAGCGCACGCCATGTTAAAAGACTTTACATAGAATTGAGTGCGGAATGGAACTTTGCTATGTACTTAGTCCATACTTAGTCATTCTTGCAATTTTTTCTTTTTTCAAGATTTTTCAAAGAAAACTAATTACAAAGTGTAGAAATAAATTAAATTACAAAGTGCAAAAATGAGGGAAAATAATTATACAATGTATATACATATGTTATAGTGAACTCACTCCTTACACATAGTAGAGCTTGAGATGAAAACCATTCACTAGAATCGATTGTATGTTTCCCTCTAGATCTTCTAGCTGAAATAAATTAGACTCAATTGGCTTCTACTATTCTAAAAGGACCATCCCAAAAAGAATCAAACTTTTCATGCTTTCCTGGCTTTGCTTTATCAACATTCCATTTGAGGACTGAGTCTCCAACTTGGAATTTTTTGAATCTGGATTTCTTATCAAACCATGCTTTAATATATGATGAATGCCTTTGAAAACCGTGATATTCCTGAGCTCTATTATCTTCCAATTGTAGCAAATGTGTCAACATAGTCTTTACTGGATCTTCTTCTGACTCTTGCTCTGTGTTAACAAGATTTAGTGTTGGAATCTCTAAATAAATAGGTAATAATGCCTCCTTGCCATATACTATTGCATAAGGGGAAGTCTTGATGGACTTATTTATAGTAATCTTGTCCGCACATAGAGCCTGGTCTAACAATAGGTGCCAACTCCTTTTTTTACCTTCAAGTGATTTTCTCAAAATCCTTAATAGGTTTTTGTTGGTAGATTTTGCAATTTTATTACCTTGTGGATAATAATTTGAAGTATTTTTAAGAGTAATACCATACCTATTAGAAAAATCAATATACTTGGATCCTATGAAGGCTGGGCCATTGTCACTCACCAAAGCTTCTAGGAATCCAAATATTGAGATCAAATTTTCCATAAAATTGATCACAGCATCTTGGTCTAGTTTCTTGGTAGGAATGGCCTCTACCCATCTGATGAGATAATCTATGGAAGTTAAGATAAATTTATGCTCCATTGAATAATTAGGGTTGATAACCCCTATGAAATCTAGCCCCAATTTTTGAAAAGGCTCTTCAACTTGTATGGGCTTGAGGGGGGATGAAGCATTCCTTGTCCTTCCAACATATCTTTGACATTTGTCACAAGCCCGAGTGACTTTAAAAGCATCAATGAATATAGTGGGCCAATAATAGCCTGATATTATGATTTTTAAAGCTATAACCCTATCTAAGCTATGTCCACTAGATTATCCTCCATGGAACTCCTCCATGATCCTCTTTTACTGGTCATACTTTTAGCAGTTTAGAAGAATTCCATCCAAATTTATTTTGTATAAGCCCTCTGGTAGTAACACATATTACAAAGCATGAAGCATGTATCTCCTCCTTTGGGAAGCACTTAGATTAAGGGGGCATACCCCAATATAGAAATACCTGATCATCTAGCCAGTACAATCAAAGTCTTCAATTTGTACCATTTTGATCTGATTATGTTCTACTTTCTGGCAAGTTGTTACTTCTACTAATGCTGCAGCTTCTGTTAACCCTTGGTGTAAGGATATACCTCTCAATAGCTTGGTGGGATGTATTTATACATAATATTCTTAGATTTTGGTAATCCATCCAGCTCTTTTATCTCCTAGATCACCCTAAAGAATAAAACTTCTTACATCCGGATGAACCCCATATACTAAGGTCTTGCTCTGTACCAAATACTGCCTAAAATTCTTTAGTGACTTCATCATAGAAAATATGTGTCTTTCAATAAAGTTGTATTTGACCTGATAATCATGGAGTGTATGGTTCCAAAAGAACACAAGATGTTCCTCTCCTTGATCATTTTTTTGGGTGAGTACTGAGGCATAAATTTCTTCATCCCCATATGCATAAAGAATAAAATATTTGCTAAAATATGGGCTTACTAGTAGTGGGGCTACTGTAATGGATTTATTGATAATCTCAAAAGCCTATAACCTAACTTCAGTCCACTTGAATTCAACATTTTTCTTAAGTAGCTCAGATATAGGCCTTACCTTCTATGCAAAATAAGAAATGAATTTCTTGAAAAAATTGATTTGGCCTAGGAAAGACTGCAAGGTCTTCTTATTTGTAGGCAAAGGAAGAGCAAGAATTGATCTGATTCTATCCGGGTCAATGGCCATGCCTTATTTTGAGACCACATGACCTAGTAGCTTTCCTTCATGGATTGCAAAGAATGACTTATTAGGATTGAACAAAATACCAAATTCTCTACACTTTTGAAAAACTTGCTCCAAGTGTGACAGATGGTCTTTTTTATCATGGGAAAACACAATCATGTCATCTAGATAAATCAGAATAACCTTATTAATTAGTGCTTTAGATGCATAGTCCATGGCTCTCTAAAATGTGTCACCTGCATTGGACAGCCCAAATAGCATCCTCTGGTAGGCAAAGGTACCCCATTTTGTGGTGAATGTTGTTTTATACTAGTCTTCATCTTTCACCCAAATTTGGTTATATCTAAAGTAACCATCCAATAGTGAGAACCTCTCTACTCCTTCCACTACCTGTAAGATCTGATCAATTTTAGGGAGGGGGTAGTGATATTTAAGGGATGCTTGGTTCATATTTCTAAAATCCACACACAAGCATATATCTCTCATAATGGCCTTGATCCTTGAATGGACTGGCCTTTGCTTCTGTCTAAATGGTTTTGCATCAAGCTCTAGCTCAATGGTATGCTAGATAACCTTTTTATCATACACCTTGAGGTATTCATATGACCGAGCCACAATGTCTTGGTATCTTAAGCATAAAGCTTTGATATCTTCTGCTTCCTCTAGTGAACATCAGACACCAACATTGAGCTTCTTTTCTATATCGACTTCAACTTATTTATATATTTTTCACTAACTTTCATGGCTTTGATATTTTTTTTGTCCTCATTATCAAACAAAATCTCCAGGGTGACCAACCCTCTTGGGATATGATTATTTCTTAGTTGGATAATATCTTGTTGATAAATTTCTTATGAATTCTCTTCTTGGATAATGGAGAGACATGCTTCTCTTACCAAAAAGTTAATTATTTGTTCATCACTTTCAAAAACCTACCAAAACATTTGCTTGTCTGGTACTACAGGTCTGAAAATCATTTTAATTCCCTTGGCCTTCTTGATTCTAAATTCTAAAGAAGGGTTGAAGTTAGCTCCCTTTATTGCTAATGAATCAGCCAGAGCATTCTTTTCTCTAGGAATAAAATTTAAATTTAGGACATCAAATAATTCCATTAAATCCCATACCCTATTTCTGTAAGTTTTTAAGTAATGGTGCTTACTACTGCACCTATTTCTTACTTTATGGACTATCAACTCAGAATCACCATATATGTTCAAAATATTAATGCCCATGATTTCTTCTTGTATCAATCTGAGACACAAGGCCTCATATTCTGTTGTATTTTTAGTACATGACCATGTCAGTTTGTAAGTAAAAATCTTTGTCGTTTCTAATTGGGATTGTAGGACTACACTAGCTCCTGCACCATTTTTGCATTTAGCACCATCAAAGTGCATGACCCACATTTCTTTCTCTCTTAGATATTGGTTGGATATAGCAAGGATTTTGCTCTCTAATTTCATTTAGATGCTATATGTTCCCATACCAGTATCGTTCTAACTATAATATTCTCTGAAAGGTAACTCATCCTCAATGTCTAGCTCTTCAATATTTTCCACTAGCTCAAATTCTTCCATGGGGTTAATATTGCACATATCCTCTTCAATATTTTCAATGTGATAAGCTACTGGTTTTTCAGGTGTTATCCTTATTATCTTTCCTTTGAATGGAATTACCATGCTATAATAATCCATGTACATACATCCCCCTAGTTTTGAAGTAAAATCTATTGAAAGACAACCCAAAATAGGGTTCTAAGTCGACCACAACTATTTCTTGCACTATTGTTACCTCAGGGGCTCTGTGCAACCTCATTAGTACATGCTTAATAACTCCAACTATCTTGACAGATGTCCCATATAGTTGTAACACTATAGAACAAGATCGGGTATATTCCATACCCATATCCTCACATACTGCTTTAGGCATGACTGTAGTTGATGCTCCTGAGTCGATCATACAATTTTAGACTACCAATATTCCATACTTAGGGATATATAGAAATGGGAGGCTTATTATTTATAACAATAGGTGTCATCTCTTTCTTTTCTAATGGCATACTAAGGATTGTAGTGGCCAACCTATTCTATGTATTCTTGTTGAGGGAAGCATTAAGCAGGTCAATTTGACCGAGAATGAATAGTGTCATACAGGCTAGCTTTTTATGGAATCTTATTCATCTCTTCAAAAAAAATTTATTCATATTTAGTCAAGGAAAGTTTTTTCCAACCTTCCCTCTTGCTCACCATATATTTTTGGGTAGCCTCTAATATTTTTCTCTTAGTAATAGAGGGAAACCTAAGCCTTTATGGATCTTCATCTTTACTGTCTTCTCTTTTAACTTAGCTTGAGGAATAGGAAAGGTGTAACTACTCTGAGGGAGAGGATCAACTCTCTTTTAGGAAGGGACTTGGAACTGCCCCATTTTTTGGGGATCTACTTGCAAATATTTCTTCCTAGATCTTGTCATAACAGTGATTGGGCTTTTCTCAGCTAGCTCTTTCCCAACCATGATTTGATAAGGGTGGCATAACATATTAACTCTCCCTTTCTGACTCCATTTAGCTTGATCCATAGCTTTTTGAACATGGTGTTGGTACATCACACAATACTATGAGTCATGGGGATCATTGCATACTAAACACCAAACATTCACAAGAGTAGTATCTGAAGAACATTCTAGCTCCTCATGTACTGCATTCATCTTGATCCCAATACTATTACTCAGAATAAGCCTTTGATCTTTAATTGCATATGGTAATATCCTCTACTATGACCTTTCCTAGTCTCTCTTTTCCATTGAATTCATTCTATTACTCAGAGTCTTTAGTATATTTTGTATATCTAGGATAGCAGAAAACTCCTGAGATGATTGAGAAGGAAGGGGAGGAAAAGGAGCTACAAAGGATATAGGCTTTGGTTGAGGGATCACATTCATTTGTGGATATGGAGATGATAAATAAAGGGGGTCCATGTAAGAAGGGTTTGTAGCTTGAATTTGGATACCAGTGGTTTCTGAGTTGTAGGGTAGCATAGTTTTGGGGGGAAGTCTTATGACATTAATTAGGATATTTTTAGCATGAACTACTACATTATAAACTTAGGGTAAAGTTTCTACTCTTTATTTTTATGTCTACAGCCCTAACTCTGATCTAAGAGCCTAGATATAATACATATAAGCCAAAAATGTATCTCGTATGGAAGTGGGGGTAATTCTTTTCCATGTTATACTAAATCTCAAGTTGAAATCTAAGATGGTTTCTTGCTGAGTTTTTTGCATGGATGTAAACTGGTTAAGCAGAGAAAAGGGGTCAGTATATTTATTGAATTCCTCTATGAATGGCTCGGCTAACACTTACCATGAAGTGTTAGTATTGTATTATAGAGTTCTAAACCAATGTAATATCTTTCCTCTGAAGGACAGGGCTAGAATACTTACAATAATATCTTATTCTTTTATTTTTTGGATTGCTACCAAGTTCAAGATATCTTGAAAGTGTTCATAAGCTATTTTCCCAGATCCATCATAAGTGGGGATAGCTTTAGATACAACTTGAGAAATGGCATACATTTGGGCTAATCTAAGGGGACCGACTATGTTCCAGCTGGGGTACTTCTATAATGGATGATTAGGAGCTACATTTTGTACCATATTTCTGGTTGTAGGTCTTATTCGGGAACTATTGGATGGACTATAGGATCCTCTTCCAGAGGCTCTTCCTCTATGAGTAAATATTGATCCAAACTTCTGGTAACAATAGCCCCTCTATAAGGTAACTCATAGTAAAAATAGGAGTTAGGGTTATTCCTTTTGAAATACTTGGTATACATGAAAGGAAACTGGTCTACAAGGATAATTATTTTTTTGAGTCTAAGGACTAGGGAGTCACCAGGTGAACATGATATTCTGCTTACAAGGTCAAGACAATTCACTAAATATTGATTCCTCCAAGTTGCGATAATAATAGCTGATTTGAATGGGTTTTGTGTTCCTTGTGAACTGGTCCCACTCAGCATGCAAAAAAATTTTGGGGACTGAATTGTATAAATTTTTCACTCAATACTACTACTATCTATATTCCTAATTTCTATCTAGGCTTGCATCCGATAGCTACAACTCAACACTCAACATTGGATGGACCAAAATAGAGTTTCCGATCCAACCTCCAGAGTAGGCTAGTTCCTTGTCAACTTAAATAGGATGTTGACACAATTATACTCACTTAGGGTGTGAAGGTTAGGGTTAGAAAAATGTGAAAAATAGTGGATAGATAGGCTAACAACATTGCACCACAGTAAAAAGCTCTAAAAAACTAACCCAAAGACATATAACTCAGATCAACATTATCACAAATTGGATGACTCTTCATTCATTAATGTATAATACAAAAATATTTTAGAAACCGATTTCAATATCTAGACAATGATAATCAAAATAACATAATTCACCAATACCTAGATTCTATAGAAATGCACTTCCTAACAATAAATATCAATCTCAAAAGTATATTTCAATTACTTTAGCAACTAGCAATCCATTAGTTTGGCACAAACTAACCACTTAAGTATTCACAGAAATGTAGCTAAAAAATTCAAACCTCTGATATCAAGCATGAAGATACAAATTTTGAGGCAAAGATCAATGTAATGCTCCTTCTATTATCTCTTGGGAATATTTACAGTAGCACAAACAAACACACTAGAGCCGACCCTTTAAAATGATGGTTCGACCTCTACTTATAGTTTTGCAAAAATTAAAATTATCAAGAACATTAAAAAGATCAAAATTTGACAGCATAGTAGAGAGTTCTTGCTGGCATTTTCTTACTGGTACACCCTCCAAGAAATATTCTAAAAGTGGTCCATCATGGTAGCTCAATTCCTCTACAACTTTCTAATCGTTTGGTGCAAACGGGAGTTTAGGTTGCTGGATATCATGCATCATCGTTGAATATTTTTGAAAGCTATCAACTTTTATCAATTTGTAACCACCTCTAGTTCTGCTTTCTTGAAAACTCTTGACACTCCAGCTTCCTCTCCAATCAACTGTTATGATTATGATGAAGTTTTGTCTTTAAATACCTTAGATTCTTTGACACAATCCCCATCGTTGATCTCCCTCATTGTATGGCTATGATTCATTCCGATGTAAGCACAATATAGTGGTAGGGAGAACACATAACCATTCTACTTTGAAAAATTGATGACATCATCCTTTATATCTTAGAAGATATGAAATGCAAATCCGTATTTGAAATATCTTGCGGGATAAGAGGTATCGAATTCACTCTTTATTATTTAAGTTTCTTCATCATATTTAAGGCATTCGTTAATCCGCACAAAAATACCGATGATGTCATCTAATTTTAAAAAAAATTGCAGATTCCATTCTAGGTTGGGTAAATACATTAGTGTATGACCATCATTTCAGACCCACCACAATGTAAAATGACTCTTATTCCATTCTGCACCATCTTTAAAGTAAAACACTGCTTATCTCCATTTTGGAAAAGAATTAGTCATAATTTCAATTGTTGCCAATCCGTATCTACTATGTTTACAGAATTCCACCTTATCACCATTCTAGAAAAAAATAATCTGTGTTCTCTGGAATCATGCACTCCAACACAACTACTCATGGATATTAAAAATATTAAGTGGTCACCAATCCACACTTTTTTCCTACTGACGTCATCCTTTATCAAAATATTGTATAGATATGGAATGTGTCTCTAGTCTAGAGTGAAGAACAAAAGAAATCCTCCAAAATTAATCCAAGCACAAAAATATACTAAGTGTTAGGTCGGCTCGTGTCTCCTATCATGAATCCACTTCGGAGTATACTGTAAGATGTACGAAATGAGGAAATAATGACTTAGGTAAAATTTTGCAAAATTTTCCTAAGTATGTGGCCATTTTGGGCCTAAACACTTTTATCAATAGATACATCACTATCATCATTTTACATCTCCTCCATTGAATCATTGCTTTAGGGTATAGTCAACAACTATAAAATTTTCATTTCAAGTGTAGACACCTAAAAGTCGCACATTGCTATACCTACGTACTTGTAGATCCTTTTGGACTCTTGTAGGTTTACATAGGTGATCCTAGATACCCCTAGGCTATCGTAGACCAACATATACTATTGTAGATCCTCCTAGACCTACGTATATTGTTGTAGATATGCGTAGACATGTATAGACTATCGTAGACATGTGTAGACTAGCGTAGATCACTCTAGATTATCGTAGCATTGCGTAGACTTCCACACACCACTTCACTAGTTTTTAGGTCCAAAACCCTAATAAAATACCTAAATCACATCATGAACACCTTCCATGCATCAAAAAACCATCCACCATCCTCCTAAGGTGATACAAGACTCCTTTATGCTTAATTGAGGCTCCCACGAGGCTATTAATTGGCAAAAGTATTAATTGAGTCAATTGTTAAATATAATTTTAAAGTGACTTCACTTTGTATCGCTCCAAATTTTTTGCATCCCTACCTTCAGGGTATTGGATCCGCACCCGGAAGGAGGATGGGAAAAGGATGATGCGGTACCTCGGACGAGAGGACTTCACGAAGGTCCCGCCTCTCAAGGGAGGTGCATTTTGGTGATTTTTCGACGGATGGTGGGTTCACCAGGAAACATTTGGCGGCAGTTTCCATGCCTAGGTTTTGGGAATGAGTTTTGATGAGTTCGTTTTATTTTTAAACATTCATCTTAGGTTTGGCCGAATGATTCTAACTTAAACTACATGAAAATGCAATTTAAATGAATACAACAAACAGAAAAGAAAGCAGAAACAAAGAATTTACAGGAGGCCAAATGAAGATTACCTGATCCGGAAGTCTGATGAAGTTTCTGATTACTTGTAGCAGTCTGGATCGTCTGCAATTCAACAGGATCACCTTCAATTTGATAAAATTGTCTAAACTGACAGGATCGTCTGCAATCTGACAAATTCATCAGAAGAATTCATCAGAGACCTGCAAAATAGCAAACAGATGCGAAATACAAGAAATTATATTTTGTAAACAGGGGCAAACTATATGAAAAAGTAATATGAGTATTGAACAATATACAAGAACAAAAGTAAATGCAAATCACTATGTTTAGATAGCAGAATATGATCTTAATATGCAAACTAGATAAAATGGGTGAACTCCAGATGCAATATAGTATAAAAATTGAATAGACAATCTAATTTATAGCATAAAATGACAGAGAAAAGAGAAATAAGAGCAAACTCTAGGCATTGATTACCTCGATGTGTGCTGCAGTCGAAATCATCTTGCATCAGAACGAGATCGTCCCGAATTTGATGAGATCGCCTCCGATCTTGACAGGTTCATCGGCTGCGATAGATGCTGGCTTCGACTGAAAACCAGTGGTGTACCTACAATAAAATTAATATAGGACTAGTGCAAGAGCAAATTTGAAGTGTTTTAGCACATAGGGAGTTGATTTACATAAAAATTCAGCCAGGGGTTGGGGAGGGAAAAGTCTTAGAGTTAAATAGGCATAGGATAGTTGTTGGGAGGTTGGAGATCATCCCAATTTGGGAGATCTCCAACGGGGGAAGGGTCCCAATGGCGCAAACACGCTTCTACTCGGATTGGAGACCCGTTGGAACAGATTCCAACTATGCAAATTCAGTTTTGCAATGAAATCATCTGGACGTTTTAGTCCAAACGAAATCGTAAAATCTGGGGCGATATCGTTTGATCGGAGACGATATCGTCAAACGGTCAAAACAACTGCTAAAAATGGTGCGAAAAAAGAGGAAACGGGTTTCTCGGTGGTTAACGGGCGGTTTGGGAGGTTAAATTTGAATTTAAATTTATTTACTAAGGTGAATGTAATTATTCCAATTTTACTGCACCAATTTTAGGGTGCTACATTTTGCCCCCTCTTTAGCGAATTTTCCGAAGAAAATGCATTAAAGATGAGTTCTTCTCGATCTACAAGAAAGCAAAAAATTATTCCCATTTTTAGGCGACGATTCTTGGTCGAATCGTACGACAGCTTACTATGGTGCCCCCTCCGTTTTTTTACCCAAATCGAACGTTTAAGGTAAAAATGCGGAAAAGCAAAAATTATTTGTGAATTATTTTGAATAAAATTAAGAAAAATAGGGTAAAACCCTAATTCATTGTTACTGTTCATTTTACTGTTTTTAGAGATCTGGAGAAAAATGGTAGAGACAGCGCACAGATCTACAGAGGTCTGCCGCGGTCTACGGGTAAGGGTTTAAACTTAGTTTAGATTGATTTAATTTGAATTTACATGCTTTGTAAATGAATTTTAGGATGAATTTTGAGCATCGCGGCCGTTTTTGGCCATCGACGTCGTCCGGACGAAATCGTCCCTAGTTGAACGAAATCGTCTCAAGTTCGTAAATTTCGCCCAAGGGTGAAATCGGCAAAAAAGGGACGATTTCGTCAAATTAGAGACGATTTCGACACGCGAAATCGAAGACGATTTTGCTCAAATTTCGGACGATATCGGCCAATAGTGGGAGATATCATCTATTGCAAAAATTTGATCTTTAAGTTGCATTATTGATTGCTACAATTGTTATTAATGATTTTTTGTTGTTTTGATTGTTTATGCTTGCAGAAAGGATTACTAAAGAGCAGAGAGTGGAATTATGGAGGATTGAGAGACGACTTGGCCGCTCTGACATAGGCAGAGCAAGATCAGCTGGCACAGGCCAGCTTACTACATGTGGTAGAGATGCCACAAGTATCTACAGACATGGGGCTACTGACGGCCCTAGAAGAGAGGTGGTACCTAGGCTCTTCATGCTTCCAATTATCGACAGGGGAGATGACTCCCACACTAGAGGATGTATGGAGGATTCTGAGAATCCCCATACAAGGGAGGATGATCACACCTACGGCCAATCAGGGCCATGCGATGGGACGACTCTGCAGTGACCCGAGCTTTGCCTTGGAGAAGGGTAGAGTGAACATCGAGGCACTGTGCCAGATGCCTGGGGCATCTACACTGACACGAGTTTTGGCTAGGGTGGTTGGTGGACTTCTGCTGTGCCACCAGAGCAGATGCAGGGTACCATGGATGCTGGTAGATGTGATCTACGACATGCATGACCATGGCTATAGATTTTCTTGGGGCAACTTTGTTCTATGCCGGCTGTACAGGATCCTTTACGGGATCATGTAGAAAGGTGGGCGATGTCTGGTCATGACATCGCTCCTACAGGTTTGGTGCTGGGAGCACATTGCGGTGCGAAGGCCAATAGGGATTCCACTAATAGGGGTTGACGGGGAGAGGCCCCGAGTCTTCTACTGGTGGCTTCGGAGAGGGGCATAGCGACGGATCGACCTGTCGGTGTCCCAGAGACTACTGGATGACTTGGTCCCAAACCAGATCACCTGGAGGCCGTGGAGGCAGCATCCAGGGTGGGCAGAGGATGCACAGGAGCTGGCTCGCATCAGGAGAGTCTGTTGGCTATGGATGGAGAGGGGAGAGGTGGAGCTCCACCGCTATGATCGGGTTTTGTGATAGTTCGATCTACAGCAGGGGATCCCATCTCTCAGGGATTATGAGTTTTCCTAGACTGTCCGGGATAACACCACAGTTAGCGAGGCTCTAGATATGCAACGATTTTGGAGTCAGGATGCGGACGATGCCCCCATTCAGCCAGTGGATGGGGACGATGCAGGGGTAGCCGATGGCTACGATGCCTGGTACGCAGGCATCCGCCCTCCTCGGATGACGAGGGCACAGGGACCGATCCATGCAGTCGTGCATCGGATAGGGAGGCGGTGCCAAGCGACGGTAGAGGTAGCTCGGGGTCACGGCAGAGGAGAGCGGAGGAGGCCACAGGCACAGGAGAGGCCGCAGCAGAGGGAGAGGGAGAGGAGGGAGGTGAGACCCCCATCTCCACAGAGGCCACCATCGCCTGATAAGGGCAAGGGTGTGGACATTGGAGAGAGTAGTGAGATGGCTACTCTCCGGGCAGAGAGAGATCATCTACGAGCTCAGGTGCAGATGTTACAGGATGCAGCTGCACAGCACCAGGCTGAGGTGTCGTAGCTACGAGACGAGAATGCTCATCTCAGGGCACAAGGCGGAGGGGTAAGCACTCAGGAGCTACTACGGTCAGTTTCTCAGACCACATTCTATCAGGTGCTATACTACCAGGCGGTGCCAGAGGGCCAGAGGGTACAGCTGCCACCTGCCATAGCAGATCCTATCAAGACAGGGTCGACGAGGAGCTCATCTCGGTCGACGACGAGGACTCGCAGTACCACACATACTGCAATGGGACCACCTCGCCCTTTGCATGGCAGGGGAGGAGATGAGGCCGAGAGCTCTAGAGGCTCTCGAGGCTAGAGGGCGGGATACTGCCACTGATATTGTATTATACTTGTATTGATAGAGGATTGAGTATGCCGAGGTACAAATTGTGGCATACCAATCTAGTTTTGATGATGTATATATTCTGTTGATATATATAGATGAGATATTTTTGATCATATGACTTGTCTTATGTGATGCTTATGATGCTTTTTATGTTTGATTGATTGATTGAGTTGATTGATGTAATGATTTTATTGATGATTCATGTAATTATGTCGTTTTGGAAAATATTAGAACTTGGATGTCATGCTTTAAATATTTTAAATGAAATAATCTGATGTAACAAATTGATTGGTTGTAATGAAATGTGATAAAAATAAAAAGAGATTTCTAACAATAATTTCAAAGGACATTGTCTCTATTATAGACCATTTCATGGAGTCGCTGCTCACTCGGTCGTCAAGCTAGTCCCAGGATAGAAATATTGTTAAAAGAAAAGAGTGCTTAAGAGACTGTCTTAAGACTTTAGTGCAATGATGAAAAATGATGGTGATGATAATGATTTGTTTTCAGATTTCCATGAAAATATTATGCATGAAATATTTTTAAAATGAATTTTGCTAGGCATAAATTCCTAAGTGTGATAAAAATTGTTGAATAATTCCTTAAGAATTATACCATCATTGCAAAATGCAAAGGTTGACATAATGACATGAAATGATCAAAATGTGTTTGCTTTTTGAAAAGCATAATTGGTGTAAAATGAAGTCATATGTTTTGTATGATCTTTGATAAATCAGGAAATAAAATTGTTACAATGGTTTGCGTTAGGCATAGAATATGTAGGTATAGACTTATACCATCATCGCGAATATCAAAGAAAGGATAGTTTTATTGCATGATTGATTTTTTATGAACAGAAAAGATGAAAATGAGGACTTGCACTAAGCTTAAAATTCCAATTTTGGTTTTGAAACTGTACCATCGTTGTGAAAGTCGATAAGATATATATGATATGTTTTGATTGAAATTTTTGATTTCTTCTATTATATAGTTGTCTTTGTGGTAAATAATTGTACTTGATTATTCCAAACAAGTTGCAAAAATAATATTTCAAAGTATTTTGAAGACAAAAAGTTAGATTTATAAGGAATCCCATGTGCATAAGTGAATTCATTGCCAATCTTGATTTATCATAATGATAGACAAAATCTCTCAAATACAAATGTGTGTGCAATTGCATTGTTCATTTACCAGCTTTGAGCAAGATACTATGATACAAGTGATTTGAAGAAACCAAATAAGTGTTCATTAACCATGATGTAGATGCATATAACCATACTAGGCTACTATGTAGATCGTATTATCAAGAGCTAGCTAATCTATAAGCAGACATAGGTCTGTACAAAAGAAGGTCGCTAATGTGACAGGATATATCGCCATGCTAGGAGTTACCCAAGGCCAAGCAGGTTGGGCACAAACCACCTGTTATGGGGCTTACCTCACAGTTTTCGAATAATTGAGAATTCCAGGGATTCAAGCTCATTCACCCTTCTTTTCTTTTCAAAGGGTAGGGAAAGGGATTTTATTGCTTTTCTTGCTTTCTTTTGAACTTTGCTTATTTTTCTTTTTGTATTTCTTTTGCTTGATAATGCTTGGAACATTGCTGACATAACATTTTTCTTTTCTCTTTTTCTTGAATTTTTCTTTTCTTTTTTTTTTTTCTAGGGAAACTTGCTCAGATTAGCTGTAGAGCAAGGTATTTTTATTTTGGGTAGGGGTGAGCTTGTCCTTTTACCAATTCTAAAAGATTCTAGACCATGTGCATGATAGGATAGCAGGGGAAACTTTTCACTCAAGAAATCAGTTCTACTATGTAACAAAACATGGAAATTACAAATATAATCATTTTATTGTGAAAAGATGTGCTTGGTTTAAGTAAATAACAATATCAATTCTCTATGCTCAAACTTTATTTAATTGAATTTTGTGAACTTTGATATAAGAGAGATTAGTAATCATGCCAGATAAAATCAAGATATTTATTGTGTGAGTGTGCAAGTGAGGGATGCCAAATAAATGCTAGTTTTGTCGAAAATAAGTTGAAACATATAACTGCAATAATTGTAGGAAAATAATGATTTTGAGAAAGTTGTGCGAATGTTGACTCTCTCTTTATTCTGTATATTGTTTTGGTTTCGAATGAGTCAAGCATATAGCTGTTTTTGGATTTTTATGTTGATTTTTGTTTTGGAGCAAAAGGAACTTTACAAGTGCTTTAAATAAATGCAATAGATAGTTTTTGAAGATTTTTGAAGATTTTATGAATGTTTTTGAGGTTTTTGAATAAATTGAAAGAAATACAAGATAATGATTTTGAACGAATATATACACGGATGAAATAACCAAATTTATGCATAATAACGTTTGAGATGTAAAATATTCATGGGTTCTTTAAGTTCTTTACCATCTAAGGTAGATAATTTATACGCTCCTGATTCAAATTTTGCAGTAATGATGTACGGTCCGAGCAGCTTGGGCTCAAACTTACCTTTCAGTTCTTTGGTTGCATTTGTATTTTTTTGATTTTCTTTTAGAACAAGGTCGCCAATCTCAAAGGATCGATGACAAAATTTCTTATTATATGCTCTTTTAAGCTTGTTTTGGTA
Organism: Wollemia nobilis; assembly: GCA_028583015.1. NCBI lineage: Eukaryota > Viridiplantae > Streptophyta > Pinopsida > Araucariales > Araucariaceae > Wollemia > Wollemia nobilis. The sequence goes on from JAQPPZ010002979.1 coordinate 16,700,815, forward strand.
TGCACGGAGATGCTCTAAAGCATTGATGCATTTTTCGTCTAGGAGTTCCAGCTGACTGAGTCTGCCAGCGCGATATTCATCTCCTACTTCGGTGTCTTGAAGTAGCAGAGCCAAAGAAGGAACTTCCAATTCAAATGGAAAAACTACTTCGGCACCATATACCAAAACAAATGGTGAAATGCCCGTGGGGGTTCGAACACTAGTTCGATAAGCCCACAAGGCTGGATATAATTGAATATGCCAGTCACGGCCAGTTTTATTGACTAGTCTTTTGAGAATTTTGATTAGGGTTTTGTTAGAAGCTTCTGCTTGACCATTACCCTGAGGATAATAGGGAGTAGACCAGCGATGTTGAATCTTATAATTTTAACATAATTTTTTAACATCTTTATTTTTGAATGGAGTTCCATTGTCAGAGATGATATTTACAGGAATTTCGAACCTACAGATGATTTGATTAAAAATGAATTTAGAGACTTGTGAACCAGTGCAGGAAGCTAAAGGCATAGCTTCAACCCACTTCATGAAATACTCAGTGGCAGTTATGATGAACTTATGTCCATCAGAAGACACAGGATTAATTTTACCAATAATATCCAAGCCCCATTTAGAAAAGGGCCAAGGAGAAGAAATAGCTTGCAGCTCTTGTGCAGGCGCATGGACAAGGTCAGCATGTTTTTGACACTTATTGCAATGGTGCACATATTCATTCAGCATGTTTTTTACACTTATTGCAATGGTGCACATATTCATGTGCATCCATTTCCATGGTAGGCCAAAAGTATCCTATCCGAAGGAGCTTTTTAGCAATGATGCTACCACTAAAGTGTCCTCCACAAGATCCATCATGGGCTTCACTCAAGGCTGATTTAGACTCTTCTAAATTTAGACATCTTAATAGGATACCTTCAAAATATCTCCTATATAAAGTATTGCCAATGATTACAAATCGACTTGCTCGTCGACGTAATAATCGACGCTGGTTGCGATTAGAATTAGCAGGGAAATTCCCATTTTGGAGGAAATCAAATATGTCTGTATACCAGAGTTTAGGAGTAGTTTCCTTGATTAGAAACACATCCAAAGGCTCTAAGCATGACTTATGTGAATCGGGTTCCTGGAGTCGACGAATGATGATAGTAGCATATTCGTCATCTAACTCCAAGGGTAAGAGAGATGCAATGGCGGCCATAGCATCAGCTGCACGGTTGCTAGTTCGAGGAATGGCTTCCAAGGTAACTTGATCAAACAAGGCCATTAGTTGTAAAACATAGGCCTTATATGGGTGAAGTTTATCATCTCTGGTCTGATAAAATTCATTAATTTGGTTTAGAACCAATTGGAAATCCCCAAAAACTAAGAGGTTTTTAATTTTAAGCGCTAAAGTAGCTTGTAATCCAAGGATTAGAGCTTCATACTCAGCAGTATTGTTGGTGCAAGCAAAGGTTAGTTTGAAGGACAGAGGAATAAGATGTTTTTGTGAAGATATTAAAATAATACCCGCACTAGCCCCACTCATGCATCGGGCTCCATCAAAGTATAAGGACCATTGTTCAACAAGGTCTGCCTCTAATTGAAGGCATTCATTAGGAAACTCGATAATGAGGGGATGGGTAGACTCTAAGGGTGCAACAGCTAATTGATCTGCTATGATTTGACCCTTAACAGACTTATGTCCTATGAAGGTGAGATCAAACTCGCTTAGAGCAAGAACCCACTTGGTCGTGCGACCCGATAAATAAGGTCGACTCATGAGATATCTTAAAGGATCATATTTGGCAATGACATACGTTTTTTGGCTAAGCATGTAATGTCATAATTTTTGCATAGCAAACACGACTGCGAGACATAACTTCTCTAACGCTGTATAGCGGGTTTCATAACTAATGAAGGTACAACTAATGTAATAATTAGCACGTTCTCGTTTTTCATCATCAAGTTGAGCTAACATAGCTCCTAAGGTAGAATCTGAAGCAAAAATATATAGAAGAAATGGGCGATCAGATTTAGGCGATGAAAGCACCGGAGGGTTAAGGAGATATTGCTTGAGAAGTTCAAAAGCTTCTCTACATTCTGTGTCCCAATTAAAGCGGACATCCTTCTTAAGGAGTTTAAGAAAGGGACCAGTTTTGTCCGCCAGCTTATCAATGAAGCGACGGATAGCTTGAATTTTACCTTGTAAACTTCGTAATTCAGATATATTAGTGGGTGCGGGCATATCAGTGATAGCCACAATTTTGAGAGGGTCAATTTTGATACCACGTAAAGAAACTAAAACCCCTAATAACTTGTCGGATTTAACTTCGAATATACATTTTGCTGGATTTAATCGAATGAGATATTCTCATAATCGATTAAAAACTTTTCTTAAATCGTCTAAATGATGATCTTCAATAAGAGAGCGAGCTATAATATCATCTACATAATCATGTAGGATATCATGCATCATATCATGAAAAATGTAGGTCATAGCCCGTTGATAAGTTTCCCCGGCATTCTTTAGGCCAAAGGGCATCACTTTCCAGCAAAAGGTACCCCAGGGGGTAATAAAGGTTATTTTTGCCTGGTCTTCAGGAGCTATCCTGATCTGATTATAGCCGGAGAATTCGTCCATTAAGGACATCATCCCACTCCCAGCAGTGAAGTCAATAATTTGATCCATATTTGGAAGAGGAAAGTCATCTTTAGGGCATGCATCGTTAATATCTCTGAAATCTGTGCAAACCCTAACTTTGGTGGCTTCTTTCTTGGTGACTGGAACTACATTGGAGATCCATTCAAGCATAATCAATAGCTTGTATGAAGATAACATTCAGGAGTTTTTCTAACTCCCCTTTGACTAGCAGAGCCACTTTGGGATGCATTTTTCTAAGTTTTTGTTTAACAGGTTTAGCATCCGGATGGACCACTAGATGGTGCATGACTATAGAAGGGTCTAGACCTGGCATATCTTCATATGTCCAAGTGAAGACATCTTCATACTCTTTAAGAAATGCCATGTATTGTTTTTGTTTTTCTTGACTTAGTTCTGCTCCAATGTTGATTATGTGAGGGTTGTCCTCAGTTCCAATATTAATTTTAATGACATTTTCTACCTCCAAGTGTAGATATCTTTCAAAATTAGGTGGGGCAGGTGAAACGCCCAACTCTTGTAATTCTTGTAAAGTTAATTTAGATAATTCGCTCTGAGGGTCAGCGGCCTCAAGTTGAGCTATGGTTGGTATAGAACCATCAAAATAAAACCCGTTGTACAACATCTCTTCAACAGAGACATCATGGAAGATATCTCCTTCCAACTCTTCATCGGGGTCAGCAATCATTTTAGGGTATGCTATGGATAGCATGTTGCATGAAAATGATGGATTTTTAAGAGGCAAATCAACATGTCTATCCAAATAGTCTTGATAGCATATGAGATGATCATCCTCCTCAAAAGGAAAGGGTTGACCCTTACTAGGTAATAGGCCCACACCACATCGGGTAGGCCATGGTTCTACCTCAAAAGGTTCTTTCATGCCATTTTGGAAAGGTCCTAAGCCTTTCCCTTTGTATCCCATTTTAAGCATCATGGGTTTAGCTTTAATATAATCATTGGTAAAATAGCACCGAGCATATCCATCATGATGGGTTTTGATATTCTGAGGGATTCTTCCCCAGTCATATCCTTTGTAAATGAAGGTGCAACTCCCGACTTGGTAAGTACTTCCCATAGGTTGTGGGAGGCCCAAAGTACGAGGAGATGGCGACAATTGATTTAAAAGGTTTGAATCTTGCATGAAAGCATTCATTTTTTCTGATATTAAGGTTGTAGATAAATCTGGTAAAAGATCATCAGAAAGGGCATAAGATGTAGAAGGCTTATTACCTATGTCTTGAGATGTGGAAGGTATGATAGATGTGTCTGAAGGTTTTGAATTTATGGGATTAGGACTTGAAGAATTGGTTGTAGTTTTAAGAGCTTTTTGATGTTCTACAGTAATTTGTTTAGAAGGTGGTTGATCTATATGTGAAGATGAAGTTAATGGAGGAGGAATAGATGAAATGATGGGTTTATATTTCATAGTTTTAGATGAATAAGAACTAGGATATGTGGATGACAGAGCAGGGCAAAATTGCACTCCAACTGGTTCTGCCAATGTGCACATATCAAAAGGTCTAGGGTCACCATGAATAGTGACCAACTAATTTTTAAACTCAAACTTAACACATTGGTGTAAAGTTGATGGGACTGCTCGCATGGCATTAATCCAAGGGCGACCCAAAAGTATATTGTACGATGCTGGGCAATGTACAATAAACACAGTTGTCTCAAGGGTTCTAGGACCAACTTGCAATGGGAGGGTAATGACTCCACACGTTTCTTGTGTTTCGTCATTAAAGGCTTTGATAATCATATCAGTCTTCTTCATTTCATCACTTCTAAAACCAAATCATTGGTAGAAGTCAAAGGTGCAGATGTTTAGAGATGAGCCATTATCAATCAGGACTCGTTTGACAGCTACATCCCCAATTAAAGCTATAATATACAAGGGATTATCCTTGTGTAAACTGTGTTGTGGGATATCTTTATCCCGAAAGTCAATAAAATCAATCTCTAGCGTGATGATAGTATTGGCCATAGCTTCAGGTTGGATGTTTTGAGGTACCATCATCTGGCTCAAAGTAAGCATCAATTCATCCCTATGGGTGGGGGAGGATCTTAATAAATCTAAAAGGGAGATTCTGGCGATGGTATTAGACAACTGTTCATTAATGCTGTAAGGGGGTTTAGGTTGAACAATAGGAGCATGGTTTCCTTTATTAGGATTTTTCAGAACAAATGGAGCTGATCCATCGTTCTGGTTTGGTTCTTGTTGGGGATTTTGAGCTTGTTGTCGGGTGATGACTCCGATGGTACCTACAATGTTATAGTGACAACGTTGAAACTATCTCGATTGAGAGTTTATGGCTTGTTCATAAGGAAGGACTTCATTAGAAGAAGTTCGAGTAGTGACTCTTCTGGGAAATGGTTCTTCTGGAACATTAGCATCTGTGATAGGTTGAATAGGATCTGATTCGTTTTCAGAACTATTCGATTGAATGGTGTCTACTTCAATTTCACTATCTGACTCTATATCGCTAGAATCAAAAGTTTGAAAATTATGTAAGGGCCTGGTTGTAACCAGGGATAAGGTTGTGTCGAATGTGTGAGAGTCCTGAACAGGTAATTGCCCGCTAATGGTTCCTACATATCGGGTAGGAGGGGGAACATTATGATGTTCAATTTGATTAGCTACCTCTTTACCATGTCTTGGTAAAGGGTGTTGAAATATATCTAAAGTTTGATTGGCATTCTGATTTTGATTTTGGGGGACAGTATTTTGAGTATTATTAGGAGGGTTTTGTTTAGGTTGGAAGGCTTGCACTTCCATTTCATTATTGTCAATCAAATCTTGTATTTTATGTTTTAATTTCTTACAAGCATTGGTAGAATGTCCAGGACCTCTATGAAAATCACAGTGCAAATCAGCTCTATATTCGGGTATGCTTGGGTCAGGTTCCTAGATAACTGGCAGTTGGATTAAACCTCTTTCAATAAGTTGAGGTAAAATAGTTGATAAAGGTTGGTTTAATCTAGTGAACTCTCGAGGAGGCTTATCAGGAGGTTTCAAGATGAATTTTTCTGTTGTTTTTGTTGCATTGACATTAGCAACATTTCTCGCTATCAGTGACTCCATCACCGACAACCTGTTTGTTTTTATATTGATTTCTAGATGTTTTCTCATCATCCTTCTTTCTAAGTTGGCATCTCCTAATGAGGGCATATTCTACTCTTCGAGCTAAGTCTATAGCTTGATCGAAGGTAGTCAAAGTAGCTGTTGATAGCTCATAAGAAAGTTGTTCTTGTAAATTATTAATGAAAATGTCTAGCATTTCCCTATAGGGTAGCACAAAGTGCAGTTTTCCTATCAATTGTCTCCATCTAGCCAAGAAATCAGCAAAACATTCGTCTTTTCTTGTTTTAAGTTGTATAGATCTTTAATAGTTACATGCCTCTCGATGTAAGCACTAAACTGATGAACAAATGACTCGGCTGTTTCTTCAAAGTTTCTTAAGGAATGAGTGGGCAATTGATAATACCACTCTAACGCCATTCCACCTAAACTTTTGGGGAACATTTTTAGTAATAGCAAGTCGTCATGCGATATGTCATGACATGCTATCCTAAACATGTGAAGATGTTCTATGGGATCTTCGGTTCCTTTATAGATAGGCAGGATGGGCATGGGAAAATGTTTAGGGTATGGTTGAGCTACCACTATGGGATCCAATGGTTGGCTACAAATCTCTCGATAATTATACGAGGGATGGTAGGGATCTATCTGGTCCATATGTGAAGCCAATTGTTTCACCATAGCTTCCAGATTACTAGTTTGCCCCCCATATTGATTCGGTGGGGCATTGCCATAAGTGTTATGGGCGTAGGATGGAGGAACATGCAGATTAGATGCCATGTTACTATTGTGTAAAACATTGGTAGGAAAAATATTATGGAGTTTTGAAGTTGGATTGTGTTGTATTGTAGATTGTTGAAAGTTTGTATTTGGCTTTGTTTTAGATTTTTGTCTATTTAAAGCATTTTGCTCAATAGTTTGGAGGAAAGAAGTAGTGAAGGGAATTTTATTTTGTGCGGGAATGATTTTAGGTTGAGTAACAAAGTTGCTTAGGAGGTTGGGTGACCTGTTGTTTGGTCATGGCTTGGGCTATAGTGACCATATTCGCATTGGATGGTCCACCCTTATCACTTTCTTGATCAATGAAAGACAAGGGATTAGTTTGCATATCAAGCACCCGTTCTAAGGTTGTTTGAGCATCACTAATTTCCCCTTTATCAATACGGACTGCCACATTAAGGACGTCGATATGTTGATTAAGAAATTTTTGAAAATGTTCCGTGTTGTCAAAAGTGATGCCTCCATTTGGAGCTATTCTAGGGGACGAAGATTCTTTAACACTTCCTTCTTGTTCCTTATCTTCACCTAAGTCTTCATCTGATTGACCTAGAGTTTCACCTTCCGGATTTGTATCTCCAAGAAGGACATTTGGGTTTTCAGCTGTATTTTGTAGCCAATCTTCTCCTTCTCCTAAAATTTCTTTACCATTCCTAAGTTTAGTCATGGTGCTAAGTTTTGATTTCAGCAAATATATATATATTTATATATATATATATATATGCAACAAATTAAAAGGTATATATTTATATATACCTAATGCAATATTGTAAATGAAATGTTTAAGTTTTTTACTATGTTCTTTAATTTTTTTTTTTTTGATTTTTAGTTTTTTTTTTTTTTAGTTTTTCTTTGAAACAATATAATAAAGACAGTAAATGAAACAATAAATGCACACAATAATAATAAGGCTAAAAGTAGATGAAATAATATTCTATGAATAACTTATGAATATCATTAACAGGTTCAAGCTGTTCAGGGGTCATGAAATGTTCTTCTTCAAATTGAAAGTTTTCTTTTAAGAATTTGATGAAAAGAGCTATGGTAATGTTGTCTATCTCAGATGCTGGTTGATAAAAGTAAAGCTCATGGCAATACTCTCGATATAGCATAGCTCACGAAACTCTATTCCATATTTCCCTATCTGTGAGAACAACTTCTTGGTCCTCTACAAGGCCTAGGAATCGGTGTACAATGTCTGCATTCTCGAGGTATTCCTCGAAGCTGAACAACTCTGAAGATACTAAAGCTCTCCTATAGGCTAACCACCTATGGCAAGCTCTCTAAAGTTCATGATAGAACACTAATTGATGAGGATCCAGGATTCTATCCAAGACTAGCCTCTTAATCTGTTTAAGTTGTGTGGACCTAGATGAAATGATACTAAGTCTCCTGATAAGCTCGTCCCACAAGGATTGATTTCTACTTGTTTCAGGGATACTAAGGACAGAATTAACTTCTATGGCTGCTAATTGGTTTACTATGTTTATAGTAACTGCTAACCTCTTTTTAGGAGCTACCATCTAAACATGATTTTGAACCTTAAATGTTTTAAAATGCATCTAAGTTTTAGTTGTTCTAATTTTTTTTTTTTTTTTGTTTGTTTTTTTTTTTTGTTCAAAAGGTTATGATGCATTCACGTCGGGTTCACCAAAATGTATCGCTCCAAATTTTTCGCATCCCTACCTTCAGGCTATTGGATCCGCGCCCGGAAGGAGGATGGGAAAAGGATGATGCGATACCTCGGACGAGAGGACTTCACGAAGGTCCCGCCTCTCAAGGGAGGTGCATTTTGGTGATTTTTCGATGGATGGTGGGTTCACCAGGAAAAATTTGGCGACAGTTTCCATGCCTAGGTTTTGGGAATGAGTTTTTATGAGTTCGTTTTATTTTTAAACATTCATCCTAGGTTTGGCCGAATGATTCTAACTTAAACTACATGAAAATGCAATTTAAATGAATACAACAAATAGAAAAGAAAGCAGAAACAGAGAATTTGTAGGAGGCCAAATGAAGATTACCTGATCCGGAAGTCTGATGAAGTTTCTGATTACTTGTAGTAGTCTGGATCGTCTGCAATTCAACAGGATCGCCTTCAATTTGATAAAATCGTCTAAACTAATAGGATCGTCTACAATCTGACGAATTCGTCAGACGAATTCATCAGAGACCTACAAAATAGCAAACAGATGCGAAATACAAGAAATTCTATTTTGTAAATAGGGGCAAACTATATGAAAAAGTAATATGAGTATTGAACAATATACAAGAACAAAAGTAAATGCAAATCACTATGTTTAGATAGCAGAATATGATCTTAATATGCAAACTAGATAAAATGGGTGAACTCCAGATGCAATATAGTATAAAAACTGAATAGACAATCTAATTTATAGCATAAAATGACAGAGAAAAGAGAAATAAGAGCAAACTCCAGGCACTGATTTCCTCGATGTGTGCTGCAATCGAAATCATATCGCATCAGAACGAGATCGTCCCGAATTTGATGAGATCGCCTTTGATCTTGATAGGTTCATCGGCTGTAATAGATGCTGGCTCCGATTGAAAACCAGTGGTGTACCTGCAATAAAATTAATATAGGACTAGTGCAAGAGCAAATTTGAAGTGTTTTAGCGCATAGGGAGTTGATTTACATAAAAATTCAGCCAGGGGTTGGGGAGGGAAAAGTCTTAGAGTTAAATAGGCATAGGATAGTTGTTTGGAGGTTGGAGATCATCCCAATTTGGGAGATCTCCAATGGGGGAAGGGTCCCAACGGCGCAGACACGCTTCTGCCCGGATTGGAGACCCGTTGGAACGGATTCCAACTATGCAAATTCAATTTTGTGACGAAATCATCTGGACGTTCTAGTCCAGACGAAATCGTCAAATCTGGGGCGATATCGTCTGATCGGAGACGATATCGTCAAACGGTCAAAACAACTACTAAAAATGGCACAAAAAAAGAGGAAACAGGTTTCTCGACGGTTAACGGGCGGTTTGGGAGGTTAAATTTGAATTTAAATTTATTTACTAAGGTGAATGTAATTATTCCAATTTTACTGCACCAATTTTAGGGTGCTACACACTTAAGTTCACTTTTAGGGCTAAAAATGTTAATTAGGCCCTTAATCCCTAATTACCCCTAATTATTCCCTCCCACATGTGCGTGCACTAGGTTAGGATATTTCTTAGGAAACCCTAACCTAACACCAAAGCTAACCTAGAGTTGACTAATCCTATTTAACCCTAATCTCTCCTCACACATGTGTGAGGATGAGATATTTATTAAGGGAATGTGAGGATGCCACCTCACAAACCCTAACTTAACCTTGATGTGATATCATCCTAGGACCTAGTTCTCCTAACTACCCCTCCTACACCTTCGATTTTTTTATAAATAGTGGACCCAAACCTTCATTTATCTCTCTCTCCATTTTATATCCAAAGCATCGAAACTTTGTCAAAATATATACAGAAGCACAAAAACACTAATCTAAACCTGCACATTAATAGTACAATAGCAAAGGAACCCCTCCATCGAAGGATTTATGAAGAACAATAGTTACAGTCGAATTTTCCCCCTGCCCCATGAATTTGGTACCAATTCACCCCTCGAGTGGCAAATTAGATCTAAAGGTCCCAAATCAACTCAAATATTGAAGGTAAGCTTCATTTGGTGTTTTTATGAGGTTCTGCATCGTTTATTTCAGTTTTTATCATGTTTTATGAGTCGATTTGTCTTTATTACTATGGGGCCTAACTAAGGCAAGCCCCCCAGCCCACTAACCTCTTTTTATAGGTTTATCTTAGAACCAAGGAGGAAAACAAAAAAAAATACAACCCCATGGTGGTACACAAGCCCATCTACACTGAGGAATGAAAAAAGAAGGCATATGACCTATTGTAACATTTGTGAAAAGAAAGGAAAAAGGGTAATTCATCATTTTGTAACCTATGCAAATATTATCATTAATAAAATACATTTTCCTGAATAGCATGTGTCTTTAATGTTTTATTAAATCAAATTAACTCTTTTTGTTGTTTTATTTTGGCATGCCTAGTGGGACCCCTGCAATGGATAGTGTTGGAATGATTTTTTTACAAAACTAATATTATCCTCTATTTTTGTGTTTTATAGGTACCATATATGACTAATACAGAGACCTCCAAAGCCCTAGGAACCACCTCAAGCATTCATAATAGATATATGAGGTATCCAAACCTGATTCACCACTTGTCCCATGAACTAGATCTCAATTCACCCCCTGGGTGGTGAATTCAACTTGGCAGCCTCAGAAACCCCAAAAAATTGTATGGGTGAGCAAAAAAAGGGTCAACCAGACCATCCATAGCATCAGAGACTAGGTATTTTACTTCATCATCTCTATTTTTTCATTTGTGTTGGTAAAAATGCTTACTAGTAAAAGTGCCATAGCTAGTAGTAAATTCTCCCTTCCTTCCAATCAATGTTGTTGTAATTACAAAACCTATAAAGTTTCTAGCAACTTTAAATTTCAAATTTTCATGTAAATTTTGATAAGTTTTAAATCATCCTCTTGATCCATAGTTGTATTTCATTTTGAGATTTAGGGTTCCTTAATCCCCTTTTTCTTATATTCCTCAAAATAAAAATACACATTCTTATTTGCATGTGTAAATGTTAGATTATTTTTTGTGTGTATTAATTCCACATTGCTTTTATGAATCCTCAGGGTAGATCATTTTGTTGTATTCTTGTTTACATGCAAGGTATGTGATTGCTTATCTACACTTGCATAAATATTTCTTGCAAATCACTCCATGTTGTCAAATATATTTAGGGTCACATAAACCCCTTTCTTCATACCCTCATATTGCATGTTTCTACGCTTTGAAAAATATAGTCAATTTATTTTCCTAAAGGCACCTAGGATTAGATTATTTGTTTACGAAAAGCATTTCACTCTAGTATTTTGCTTTTATAAAATGCATTAAGGCTATTTGAAAAGGTAATTAGTTAGATTTCCTATTTTACATAATATCATTAGCAAAATGCAAACCCACACACACATATGGTATTTTAAACAAGTGGTGAGATTGGACTTCATCCCCAATCCATCACTCGATACTGGTGTGGTAGGAGTAGTACCCTCCACCATCTCACCTCCATAGACACCTAGTATACCCATAGGAGTGGTTTTCTAGATTTCATCACCAAAAAACCCCCCACTTTTGAGACCGGGCTTCTGGATTTCATCACCAAAATTTACCTTCAAAGTGGGAGAGGATTAGATGCATTCGTTCACAAGGCCTACATAATTAGTGAACATGGTAACTATTGTTATTGACTAAGCCTGCTTGAGGGTGAACTGAAAGCATGGGTATGGTAGTAGCAGGTCTCATACAGTGCCACCTCTTCTCGTGAGAGGATATAGAGAACTCAATTCAACATAGTGAGTTCCCCTCATTTTAGGATATCATTTTACTGCACCTTTCATACATGTAAATTTTTGCACGTTGTGATATTGTTCTATTTTGTGCATCTTTGGGTGTTGTAGGAGGTTCGATACCAATGAAATTCCCAATTTACTATCATATTCACTCCACTACCTATGATACTACCTAGGAGGTACCAACATTGAAACACACATAAATGAACAAAACACTTTTCTTTTTAGCATTCAGAATTAATTATATTTTATCATTGTTTGCATGATCACAAATTGGTTTTAGCATAGTACACCACTTGTCATTTTATTTTTCAAGCTACATGTAGTGTATCATTGCTTTAATTTTATATTAGATACAGTTGAGTCCACACCATATAGGATTCATCCCAAACCCCTTCATATTGCACACTTAGAACTACAAATTCTAATTCCTACATATTTCTAAGCCTTCATGACACAACACATATTACCATGCCTATTGTCACCCTTAGTATAGCATGTGAGCAAGTACGCCTTATATCTAAGGCACCTACCACCTCTTCTAGTCAATCCTCTCCTACTCCTTTTATCATGAAGGGGAAAGCCATACACACACCTAATTTACTAACATGGTCTAATGCACAATATGCACACATGATGCCTTAGGATGAGATATCCACTTTGAGTGAAGCCCTCACTACTTCACTTGTAGAATATTACCCACTCATTCCATCCCCATACTCACCTAATCCATCGACCACATTCTACGACTATGTGATCTACACAGTGCCAAGACAACCTCATCCATTCTTTACCATAGATGAGGAAGTCACACCTACTTACCCTACCTTTACACACCCCTTTTATAGAGTCTATCTCATTTCCTTTTTGACAATAATTCCTCCCTCCTAAACCGCCCTCACCTAGATGTCACATCATTCACCCCTATAGTAGGAATGATTTTTGACCCTTCCTCTTATACCAAAATTACCCAAAGGCCAACATTCAAAACTATGGAATAACAACCTCCTCCACTGGATCAACAAACACCCCCTCAAAAATCATACCCATACTCTTCTCAAGAGTCCCAACCATCATCATCTTAATAGCCACTTTTCACAATGTTTGAGGATGTATCACAGAAGCCTCTCCAAACCCAAGTTACCCAATGCCAACAACAACAACCAACAACCCAAATTCATGTGGGAGTGGACACAAGAACCACCTCCTCTTCCAAAGATCCTACTTCGAAAGCTTACCTATATTTTTCCACTATATTCCTTCTTGTATCTTAGGTACCTGGAGTGTAAAATACCCAATCCTTTACTATACCCTCACCTTCATCAACCTTTAGGATACCTCCTCCTCCTCCTTTCTAAATTCCTATCGCTATTCTTCCCCCTACCTATGGATAAAAATCCATAGCTTATACACCCACTTCCCTAGTCTATTCCACATAGTTTAGGTTCACCACTACCCATACTTTAGGATAGAGATAGGTCCCAACTTTTGACACCTTACCTCGATCGTCCCTAGCACCGGTCGATATCCCCACTCTCACATATCGAGGCTAAATTTTTCACACCTCCTCCTTCATGTTCATCACCTCCTATAGTCCAGTCATTACAATAGGTTCCTACCTAGCAAGAACCCATGCCACAACCACACACATCCCAATCACAATATTACTACGCCCAAAAAACATTTGTTCTATAACCTAGTATCTCACTAGCACCTACATCATATGCCACTCAATACCCATCATACCAAGATCAACTGGAAAAATTCCCTCAATAGTACGGGGAAGAACAAAAAAAACCTCACTATCCACCACATTCCTAGGCTCAACAAACCCTAGCACAATACTCCATGCCTTTAACACCTGAAATTCAACTCCTACAAGATGAATTCAAGATTTTAAACCTGTGCACCTCAAGCTAAGGACCAAAAAAACCATCTTATAATGAAATCTACGAGTCTATTCATCCATCCATCCCTATCCCACATTACCCCTACAACTTTGAGATCCCAAAGTTTCATAAGTATAAAGGTAAGGAAGACCCTAGAGAGCATTTCAATAACTAGCATTATGCTTGCTACCAGCTTCATAGTAGCAATCCCCTTATGTTGCATGCCTTCTCTATCTCCCTTGTAGGACAAGCTTTAGATTGGTATAACATGCTACCATAGCATATCCTTTATACCTTTGAGCAATTAGCAAACACATTTTTAGAACACTTCTCCATTAATATAAAAAATAAGACTACCTTATCATATGTCTACACCTTACAATAGGCTGGCAATGAACCTATCATCGAGTTTGTATCTAGATGGAGAGAAATCATCCATGATCTCGCCCATAGCCTCCCTACAATGAATCTAGTGTAGACACCTAAATCATGTCATGCTTATAGGAGCTACTCACATAGACACACTCATAAGATCATAAGATATAATCTTGGACTTTCCAAGCATCAACAGTGGTTTGCACCATTTATTTGGGGCCTTTTCAAGCCATCCAAGTCTAGCTACTCAAGCCAAGAGTAGCCAAATATTAGCTGCTCAAGCCTAAAGTGGACAGACCTTAGCCACTATAGATGATAGTGGCCAGATATTAGCTACTACAAATGACAACGACTAAGCCATAAAAAATAGTTTGTTGACAAACAGGCCTAATAATAGGTGAAAGTGGCAGTCTGCATGCAATAAAGGTGAGCGGGAGTAACTTTGCATTCATTTTTATAACCATTTCACATATGAGGCTTGATTTTGCATTTAAAATTTAGTTAACTAACCTCCAAGCATAAACAAAGGACAAAAGTTTCTCATGCTAACAACCAGTTTGCATAGAAGACTCAAGTGGGTAGTTAGATTTCAGTTAATTGGTCTTCAAACATAGAAAAATGACAATCTTCTCATGATAACTTGCACTAAACATGAAAAATTCATTCCTAGGGCTTGTACATAGACCTAGGGTTTCACACTATAAAAGGTACAAGCCTAAGAGCACCAGGAGAGATAGGAGATATAGAGAGACATATTTTAATCTACTATCATTGAGACATATTTTTAGGAGAGCTTTCAAGACTTGGAGAGTTATTTTTGAGATCACGTGTACGAAAAAGCCCTGATGAATTAAAGAGCATAACACCTATTATTTTGACATCAGATACAGGCTTTGACCCATAGCTTTGGGGTAAAGAGAACAAGGTTTACCTTAGCGGTCGTTGTCTCAGATAGTGGCCTGCAGGCTTAGCTTAGGTTTTAGACATAACATCTTTTATTCTGTTTCTTTATGTTTTTATACCATTAGCATAAATTTACATGATTTCATGGCATAGTTTCATTATATTTCCATTACATTATTTTATTACTAACAACCTCATCCGAGGAGGCAATCTCAAACACCTAAACGTGTGTTGTTGTTTCATTTCTTGCAGGGCCACAGGTACATCGGACGAAGTTTGCAACATACGAGAGTAAAAGGGATCCCTCTAGGAAATAGACTTGGAGAAGGAGGCATCTGTAAGCCCTCATACATTTTCGTGTGCAAAATTGGGAAGCTTTTATAAGTGCACCACCTCTTCATAGAAGGGGCACTCTTTGCCTATTTGTAACTTATAGTATCGAAATGGGTATCCCTAAGAGGGACCAACATGTAACCGAGCTTCAATATCAATAAAGAGATCCATATTTTTTATTTTGTGTTATATACTTTTTCTTCTTCTCTTCCATTTCATCTTGGGTTTTTAATAACATTGCAAGTAGGGTTCAAAAGGGGGTGGTGAGTGCATTCTCGGGGTCACTACAGATGGTGATCACGATGGGACCACCACTAATTTTTCATTTTTTCCAAAATACTTAGTTTTGTGTGCAAGTCTAGTCGCTTTGAGCTACAGTGGATAGAAACTAGCCTCTCTGAGCTACAATGGCCAATAGATCTTAGCTACTCTAAGCTACAATGGCCAAGAACCAGTCACTTTGGTCAACAGTGGCCAGAATTGGAATGTAGTAGAGGTTAAAACATCGAATCTCTGAGCTGGATCAAAGGTTGGTATAGCTTCTTTGATATTTTATAGCTTTCTATCTGCTTCTGTGTGTCTAAAATAGATAACTTAATGCACATTTATGTTTGGAAATTGAAAGAATAAAATGAGGAAGAATTAAGTATTTTGCATATCTTAGATCTTCTTTTAAATTTTCCACTAGGCGTTGCTAGGAACAATGACTTACACCTAAAAATTTTGCCCTAGAATCCAACGTGCTAGAAATTGTATGTTGTTTGCTTGCTTTGAGGCCCTGTTAGAGGCCATAGTTGCACAAAATAAAGTGCACTCATACAAATCATGGTAGTTCATGCATATTTTTGAATATTGAAAGGTATTTTTGCATTTAGGCATATAGGAAAGATTCATTTTTGCTATATGATGCACTTTGTGTTACACAAGCTGAACACCACACACGCATATATTATTTAAACATTGGGGAGTTGGATTTCATCACCAACCTTCAATTCAGTCCAGTGACATTGGAATTCATATCCTTCCACTGGTTTACTCCCTAGAATTTCCTAGAAATGGATTGAGAAACTTACTTATAGTGATACTAAGTTACTTATGCTCAAACTATCTTCCACTATTGGAATAATCATTGGTTCAGAGTGGAAGAGCTAGGAAAACCTTCCATTGGGTCTTTAGCGGTGTACCCTAGCTTATTTTGAGAAAATAATGTTTGGCATGGGTGTACTTGATTGTCACTATGGATAAGTCTTCTCATTCTTAATCCAAGAACAAGAGTAAAAAATCAAAAGACCAACACATCAAAACACACCAAACAATTTAGGGCACACTCAAATTGGTAATCAAGATAAACATTTTCTTGGTATTGTGTGGTTATTCCTAAATTGTAACTCAAAATATCAATTCATAAGACAACATGGTCAAAACAAGAAGTAAGCACCCTCGGTCTGATACCGAGGGAGAGATAGAAGAAAATCATACCCATAGGCAGAGTCATGGTAACATTGAACTACCTACCCGTAAGACCATGATACGTAGCTCTGTGAGCCTAAGGGATGATAATTCAACCATTGGGGGATCTCCTAGAGAAACCCCAAGTAGAGAACTAAATCATGGAACAAAGTCACATAAATAAAAAGAGTATTCACAACCATCCTCATCAAGGAGACATGAGGAGACCTCGAGGGCCTCCTCTAAACACATAGAAACATCTCAAAGATGTGAGGAATCTTCAAGGGCTTCCTCCTCACATGGAAATAAAAAGGGTTCTAAGACTCATTCTTCACATAGGGATGACGAGACTGCTACATCTCCACCCACATGGAGAAAACATGTTACCATAAAGCCCTCTTCATCAAGAAGGTAAAAAATAGTTGCGACACCTCAAGACTCACAAGAAACATATGAAATAGGTTTGCCTACTGAAGGGCAGGAAACTAGAGCTACATCTAGTAATGGGAATCATATAGAAGAAACCCTTCACACAAAAGGAAATATTCTCATAGAATATGACCTCATAGGAGTGAATGGCACCCCATGTGACCAGCCATGGAAAACAAGACAATTAGATGGGTTGGATCGATTTCCTACTCAAACAACCAAAATAACTGTAGCTACTGAAAACTTTGCATCTGTAATCTCATGAACTGTGACTTATAAACACACCTTCTAGTCTGGGGGTACCTCAAATAAACCTTGTAGTAGACACGTAGAGTCTGATCATAGGGATACTCAACAGTACACTGAACAAGTCACATTAGCTAGAAATATTACAGATACAATGGAAACCTCCTCGAAGAATATGCAAGTCAAGACAACAATAACATAGTAATATAAACATGAGTCATCTATAATAGCACAAACTGACTGAATGAGGTGGTTATAAAATGCATTATGCAAGGAACAAGAGCTAGCAGAATCTCTCAAACAAAAGAAACAAAGAGAAAGACTCTTGCGCAAACATAAGCAGCGTTTAAGAGAGCAAGTTGAGCGACTACCTCTTAAAAATTTATAGAAAAATGGTGGTGACCACCAAAGAATAAGATGCACTGACTCACCTAAGGATAGGCGCACTAGACAAGATAGCCCACAATGAAATCCCCCATTGAATCATGAACGAAATCCAACTAATGGGGAAAGGGCAAACATAACAAATCTGGATCACAATCCTGAGTCCCCTCATAGGAGGGAGGAAAATGGAACAAATAAAATGGATAGAGAGTTACCTCCATTGCCAATGCAAATAGGCTTACAAGAGGAGGAAATTTGTGCATCAAAGGTATTTCAAGAGCTTGCTGAAAAGATGAAAACCTTTGAGAAACAAGAGGTAGATGGGAACTCACCAACATTGAGCAAAATACACAACCAACCATTGTGCCCATCAATCCCTAGCCCTCCATATCCTAAACATTTTGATATGCCTAGGTTAGAGAATTTTAAAGGTGAAGAGGATGCATAAAAGCAATGTCACCAATTTTATCAATGTTTGTTTTCATCTTGAATACAATGATGCTCTCATGCTACAAACATTCATAATGACATTTTTAGGTACTGCCACTCAGTGGTTCAATCAACTATCTAAGCATAGCATAACCAACTTTGAACAACTAGTAAATGCATTATTAAAACATTTCTCCTTTGGTGCTAAGAAGAAGGTGAACCTTTCATACCTAGCCAACTTGAAACAGTATGATGACAATCTGGTAATGGATTATGGGAATAGATGGAGAAAAATCATGGCAAAATTATCATTCTCCATTCCCATAGAAGAGATCATTCACATGTTCAACAAAATTTGTTCTAAACATATCTCCCTCTTGCTACAACTCCAACAGTATCATTCATTTGAGGAATCTTTGGCACAGGCCAAGCTCATCGAAGAAATAAAAGTAGATGAGGGAACCATTAAACTCTAAAACAAAAAGGAGTGGAACAAGAATGGTAAGAATGACAAGTACAAGCAGAAGTAGGGCAACCTTGCTCCAGTCAATCAAGTCATATTGGCTACACCCAAGGATGGGGGTGCACAACAACCACAGAACTATCAAGCACATCCCCCGCCATCCAACTACGACCAAAAGAACAATTAGGGAAGAAACTAAGAACGTAAGCCATCTCGTTATTTCATGCTTATGATAGAATCAATGCAATCAATATTTAATCAATTGATTGAGGCCAAGAGGATCATATTTTTGGATATACCTCTTATAGATCCCAACCATCCTAAGCCAAAAGGATATAGGGAAGATCAATTTTTCCCTTATCATAGGATATCGGGGCATGACATTGAGGCTTGTGTCAAGTTTAAGCATCAAGTGCAAAACATGATTGAGGTGGGAGAACTCAAAGTTGACAACCCATTGGCTCTTGATAATAGAGACATGGGCATATACAGAAACCCATTGCCCAATCATGAGGCCCCTCGAGAGTAAGGGGTCCAAGTCAATCAGGTTCGAGCTAACATACCTACCCATGGATGCATGGGGATGGTTGATATTATTAACATAACAACAAGGACTAGGTAGTATGGTCAACCGCAACCACCTACAACTCCCATGAACATCCCAGCTGCCCCTAGGCAAAGGCAAGACAACCTTCCAGGTCCACCAACAAGACCTATGGTAACTATTTGGAGTAGATTGAACCAAAACCTATAGATGACTCTAGCTAAATTATCCATATATGAGCTCATAAAATAGTCCCCAAATAATAAGGAGACTCTAATGGATATTTTAAGAACAATTGAGCTTCAAACGCAAGATGCGAATGCATTCACTCACTTTGTGGGACAAGTACAAGAATGCCAAGAAACTATAATCTGATTCTATGATCATGAGATTAAGATAGTTCTTGTTGCCTTACCAGACCCTTCGCTAAACATTATATTAGCAATAAATGACTTACCTTTCAAGAGGTTCTTGGTCAATACAGGTTCATCGATAAACATTATCACAACAATTGCAATAGAGCACCTCAAGATACCCAAGTCCAATATCATTCCAGGAGCTTACACATTGAGAGATTTTAATGATGCTTTATGCAATACTGTGGGAATGATAGTCCTACCCATAAATGTGGGGTACAAGACCATCCTCGTGATGTGTCATGTCTTGGAAGGATCTATGCAGTACAACATCCTCTTAGGGTGCCCTTGGATAAGGGCCATGAAGTGTGTGCCTTCAATATTGCACCAGTGTGTCAAGTATGTGCATGAGAATAAAGTCTATGTGGTTTTGGCTGATGAAGAGCCTTTTAAATACATCAATCATGTGGACATTTCAAGAGAATTTGCAATCCCTTATACTCACCTGTATGTGGCACCTTCATCCCCAACCACACAAGTGGATAAAAAAGACAAAAGGGTAAGAAAATACCCATGCCCATCAACACCTCCTGGTGCACTCAAAGTAGTTAATGCTTCTAAAGTACTATCAACATCAAAACCAAAAGATAATAAAAAACTAAAGGCACTCTTATTTAAGGAAGAAAGGCCCAAAGAAGTGCCAACTATAGCCATTGCTAAAATTCCAAGTCCTATGGAAGAGGAAAATCTTCAAGATCAAGATGAAGATAGTGATTATCATCCTACTTCACCAGTGTCATCTGTAGGGTCATCCACATTGCATGCATCAATACACTTGGAAAGCACAGACATAGGGGAGTACCTTATGCATAACATCACCTTTATACCTATCATTGAGTCTACATAAGACATGGGAAGGCCTAAGGACTTGAGGCCGCCAATAGGAATAGTGGTTCCACTTGGAATTCCCCCCAACCAAACCAATTTTGTCTATGTCACCCTGGACTGCATCCATAAGTCTTCATATATAGAAGATGATAGTGATGAATTATTCACGGTTAATGTTTGTTACCTCTCTAACCCCGAGTTTGCTCTAAGCTACTTTGAGTTGTAGCACCCTAAAATTGGCACAGTTAAACCTTTAGTAAAAGATAAAAGATAAAAATTTAAATTTGAACCCCAAAACCACCCCAAAACTACTTGTTACCCACTTCCCTTATTTTTCATGCCATTTTTAGGATTTGTTTTGATCGTTGGACGATATTGTCGCATATCAGACGAAATCGTCCTCGATCTGACGAATTCATCTGGAATAGAGCGTCCAGATGATTTTGTCCTAAAACCAAATGTTCATAATTATCTTCTATTTCAACAACCTCTCCAACCTTGGCAGAAGCATGTCTGCACAGTTGGAGATTCCCTCGTTGGAGATCTCCTAGATTGGGATGATCTCCAACCTCCTAGCCTCCCCTTAATCCTATATAAACTAGGATTTTTCTAGTTTATCCCCCTGACTCCCCTTCCCTGACTCTCTTGAACCCCCTAGATGATGGATTTCCCTACATATTTAGTTCCTTATACACTAGAGCATCCTCGCACTACTGTCTACATTTTGTATTTCACATTTTCTTGCAAGAACTCTACTATTTTTTAGTCCAAGCTAGCTCGGATCGTCGCAAACGATCCCAGACGATTTTGGAAGATCTTGTCGAGGAGAGCATATGATCTCATACGATTGGATGTGATCCTGACTGTAGTCCATATTAGGGGAAATTAGAGCCCGAAGTTTGCATTTTCTTAAACTATTTCTGTATTTTCCCATTTGTAATTTTACATTATCTTAAGTTATTATGTTTATGCATCTTGGAGTTCACCTCATTTAGCATAACCGCATGATAAAGTTAAAATCAAACATTAAATCTATTGCATTTCTCTTGTTTGTTATTTAAATCCATTATTTAGGAATTTTTACTATTATTGCTATCATTTTTTGTTGCTTCTGTAGTTGCATATTTGGTATTTTGTATCTATTTTTGTGATTGCAAGTTTCTGACAAATTCGTCTAACGAATTCGTTAGATTTTAGATGATTCTATCTGATCTTAGATGACCGACTATGATTTGAGATGATTTTGTCTCATTTCAGATGATTATGTGTAGTTTGAGACGATCTGGACTGCTACAAGACTCAAAACCTTCATCAGACATCCGGAATCAGGTATGATCTATCCTAATTTGCATATTCTCTGTGTCTAGAACTCATTTCTATTTTTTGTATCCATTTAAATTAGTATTGGCATATAGAATAGTTTAGATTCATCTTGGACAAACCTAGGAGTTGAATGATTAAAGTACAAAATGAACACATTAAACCCATTCTCAACCTAGGCGTGGAAACTACCACTCAAAGGTTTCCTAGTGAACCCACCATCCATCAAAAATTCACCTTTATACTCCTCCCCCAAGAGGCGGGACCTTCAAAGGGCCTCTCAGTCCGAGGTATTGTCCCATCCTTCTCGTATCCCCCTTTCGGGCATGGATCCTATAGCCTGAAGGTAAGGATGCAAAAAATTTGGAGCGATACATGAGCATTGCCACTGGTATGGCTATGGCCTTGGCATATATGAGCAGGGTAACAGGCAGCCATACGAGCCACAATATCAGATTCCCTTTGACATATTTGGCTTAGGCTATTATAGTGGAGGTCGAGATGACTCTCTTGTAGCGACATTGGAAATATTAATCATAGGGTTAGGAGAAGACATTGATTTCATTCCTTATCACCCCCTAAGAATAGAAAATTTGAGCAACAAACAAGTGGCCATGGTAAAAATGCCACCTCCAAAAATTTATCATCCAAACATCTCAATTGATTCCACCCCAACAGGGTACAACTTGTGGGATGAGGAGAATGGATATGAAGCAAGTTATGATGAGGCACAACTTATCTTAGCCTACCAGGGACCTCAATATTTACAAATATTCACATGGTCCATCCATAATGAGAGTGGATATACATCAGATGAAAGTGACTATGAATCAAAAGAATCAATAGAAAGAGCCTACTTAGGTCTAAGCCATCAACCCTTGACTTTGGGGCAAGAGATAAATTCAAATGGATTCTTCATAAGTGATGAAGAATATGAAGATGAAATAGAAATAGCCTACTTGAAGCCAACACATGAGCCCCTTGTCTTAGGGCCACATACCAATGATAACAGTTTTTGGATAAGTGATGATGACTTTGAGGATAAGACCGAGATGTTTTATCTTGGACCTCACCACATGCAGAAAGTCAACTAGCTAGTAGAGAGAGAGGTAGTACTCTATGCCATAGACCCTCATCTATGATTTTTGGGGAGACATGTTGACCTAGCTACCATTCATCGGATGGTCAATCCCCCTTTGCCTACATTCAAAGAGTGATTAGAGCCCAATGATCCTATTGTCCGCCCTACTCATGGGCCAGATCCAAAAATTCCCATTCCTCAAAAACCTCATCACGAGTATGGAAGGGAAACCCCTGAGACAAGATTACACCCATGTGGTCCTGGAGATTTCATTCAATCCATCAACATGATATCCATTAATTTGACCACTCCACTTCATAATCCAATAGATCCTACCAAATCATTACATCTTGATATAGAGGCTACTTATTGGGATCATGCTAATTCGCCAATATATCTGGAAGACCTCTTCCCCAATGAGGATATGTTATAGCCATTACATTTTGTGTCAGGTTGTGCGTATGACGTCTTCCATGTTGGTTTGGAACCTGAGTCAGTAGGTCATATAAATCCTGCCGATGACATTCATTTGATACCCATGCCTCATCAGTTAGAGGATGGATCACATATGGCTATAGAAGTGACTTTCGAGGTGGACATCAACGATTATCCTACCCAACCAAGGAAATTCAAGTTTAGAGAAAGTCTATCTCCAGAGGAACAAGCCATCCTAATTCCTCTCCTCAAGGAGAGGCCAAATATTTTTACTTGGACTTACAAAGACATGTCAGGGATAGATCCAAATTTATTCGTTCATAACATTTCATTAGATCCCATGAAGAATCCAGTCAAGCAAAAACTGAGGAAAATTTATCCAAACGTTGCTTTTATGGTGAAGAATGAATTGCAAAAACTACTAGATGCAATATTCATAGTTCCTATAGACTACCCTGAGTGGGTGTCAAACATGGTACCCATGGGGAAACCCGATGGAAGAGTCTGTATCTGCACAAATTTCAAATATTTAAATAGGGCAACACCAAAGGATTCATTCTCATTGCCAAACATAGATGCTATTGTAGATGTAATCATAGGTCATAAAATGCTCTCCCTAATAGATGGTTTTTATGGATACAACCAGATCTGGATTAAGCCCAAAGATCAACATAAAACTACTTTCATTACTCCATGGGGAACATTCTATTACAAAGTGATGCCATTCAGTCTCAAAAATGTTGGTGCCACATATTAGTGGGCCATGACATACATATTCCATGACTATATGCATAAGATCTTGGAATATTACATGGATGACTTACTGGCCAAATCCCTATTGCGGTAAGAGCATACCGAAGTACTTAGCATACCGAAGTACTTAGACAAATATTTGATCACCTCATAGAACACAATGTCCGATTGTATCCTAAGAAGTGTGTATTTGGTATAACTTCTAGAAAGCTTTTGGTATTCATCGTATCCAAGAGGGGTATCAAAGTAGATCCTGCAAAGGTAAAGGCTATACTAGAAATGGCTGCCCCTACCAACATTAGGGAATTGCAGAGCCTACAAGGCAAGATAGCATCCATCAAAAGATTCATCATACAATTATCAGACAAATGTTGACCTATGAATTGGTTTCTATGCAAGGAGGTCCCCTTTCATTGGGACAAAGAATGCCATCAAGCCTTTTTAGATATCAAGACTTATCTAGCAATGTTGCCAGTATTGGCTCCACCAAGGCCAGACATACCATTTTTTACTATATATATCAACTACTGATTTTGCATTGGGTACCATGTTAGCCAAAAATAATGTACAAGACAAAGAGCAAGCCATATATTACGTTAGTCGTACCTTGGTGAGTTATGAGCTAGGATATGCTTATGTCAAAAAGTTGTGTTTAGCAGTGGTCTTTGCAACTCAAAAGTTGTGACACTACATGTTGAGCCATATGACCTACATCATATCAAAACAAAATCCTTTGTAGTACATGATGAGTAAGACATATCACAATACATGTACCACAAAGTGGATCATGCTATTGACAAAATTTGATCTAGATTTCATAAGCCAAAATTCCATCAAGGAAAAAGTCATAGCAGATCAATTAGAAGAGGTGCCTCTTCAGGATAGCAAGCCTCTCACTATAGAATTGCTTGATGATGCGATCTTTGCATTATCAAATCCACCAAAACTCAAATAACCTAAGAAAGAAAGAGATATGTCATTGTTCTTTGATGGTTCAAAGTGTGAACAAGGAGGTGGAGCATGATTGTCTTTATCATACCACAAGGTGCTCCATTACCCTTATCATTCAAACTAGACTTCCCGTGTACAAACAACAATACAAAATATGAAGCATTGATCTTGGGATTCCAAACAGTCGTAGCAATGGGCATTAAAATATTGAATATCTTTGGTGACTCCTTGCTCATAGTAAACTAGGTCAAAGGACTATTCCAATGCAGGTGCCCACTCTTGAATACTTACAAGGAAATTGTTGACACATACCTAGCCCTGCTGGAATGATACGACATCAAGGAAATCCCTCGTACGTAGAATAGACTTATAGACACCATGGTATATTTGGGATCCTTAATCCCTCAGAATCTATATGTTGACTTTACAACCATCCATGTGAAAGTGCTTCCACACTCAACAATACGTCATGAAGCTTTTTACAATCAAGAATCAGTCAACATGATCAACATCAAGCCAAATAAGGATTGGTCCTTCGCAACTAAACATTTCTTGTAAGCAACACCTTGGGGGTCTTTGATCTCCCAAGGACCTATGGAGTTTGGTGCAACCATACACCATATATTTGTTCCTCAATATGTGTTCACTAGCTCAAAAATATAGGAAGAGCAAGCCATTTTTTATATAGAAGTCGTGGCTTATCAGGATTGGCTTTCCCAACTATGAGACTTCCTGAAGCTTGGAATAGTACCTCAAGGTTTATCACATACTGAAAGGTGAACGTTCAAATAGAGAGCAACAAGATACATCTTGCTAGGAGGAATCCTCTACAAACGAGGATATGATGGAGTATTACTCCATTGTCTTGAGCCCCATGAAGCTTCCTGGGCAATTTTGCAAGCTCACGATGGTACATGTGGAGGGAATTTGAGTGGCATGGCCATCGTTAAGCACATATTGAGAATGGGATACTATTGGCCCACCATGGAAAAGGACTACTATGAGTATGTCAAGAAATTTAGTAAGTGCCAGCATCATGCAAATATAACACACTTACCATCACAAGCTTTGCAGCCAATCTAGGAAGCATGACCATTCTCGCAATGGGGACTAGACTTGACCAAGAAAATTTCACCCTCATCCTTAGGCCGACACACATTCATCATAATAGCCACATAATACTTCACTAAATGGGTGAAGGTGATCCCCTTAACATCAACAACTGGACCAAGGATTGCGGAGTTTATACTCCACAATATCATAAGTCATTTTGGGATCCCTTCTAAGATAATATCAGATAATGGGCCATATTTCAAGAGCAAAAATATGCATGCTTTGATGAAAAAAAACCATATTTAGCACATTTTTTCAATGCCTTATTATCTGTAAGAAAATGGGCAAGAAAAAGCTTCAAAGAAAACAAAAGTCTCCATTTTGAGGAAGACAGTACAAGACAATCACAAGGATTGGTACATGTAGTTGCCTCTTGCACTATGGGCATACAAGACTAGTATATGAACACCCACTAGGGAAACCCTGTTTTCACTAGTATATGGCACTGAGGCCATCATGCCACTAAAGTTAGAAATTTTGACTCTATGCATAACATTAAAGGACTTCATAGATGATGAAGTTGTGCGACAAGGCCACCTTGATCAGTTGATGCTTCTTGATGAATGTCGAGTCAATGCTTTAGATCATCTTCACGTTTACCAAGATTGCCTTGCATGAGCTTACAATAGTAAATTCCATTTAAGGGAATTCAAGGTTGGATATCTAGTGCTCAAAGAAAACTAGCAGAATTCAAATCTGTCGCCGCATCTGCGAGATAAGTTCATGGAAAAATGGATAGGTCCATACATGATTTCACAAAGAGTTGGGCCTGGAGCATATCACTTTATATCATTATATTGTTTTGAGGAGCCTAATCCTCTCAATATCATTCACTTAAAGGCATTCTACACATAAAATTCAAAAACATTCAAATATGTCAAAATTCAAAAATATTCAAATATGTCATAAAACACAAAAACATTCAAATATGTCAAAAACACAAAATAAAGCATAAAAACATAAAAAAGCTCCAAGGGTATTCAAACCACTTGGTAAAAAAAAAATTCAAAAGGCTTCAAGGGTAATTCAAACTGCTTGGTCAAAACATCAATTCAAAACGCTCCAAGGGCATTTAAACCGCTTGGTCAAACATCAATTCAAAAGCTCCAAGGGTAATTCAAACCGCTTGGTCAAAATCAATTCAAAAGCTCCAAGGGTAATTCAAACCGCTTGGTCAAAATCAAACAAAAGCTCCAAAGGAATCTTAAAGCTCTTTGGTCAAATTAAGCAAAAGTACAAAAACACCACAAAAATAAAAAATACAAAAATAATTTCATCTCACATATTGCATCCACATCATTGCATTTTCATATCCACTACAATTGCATATGTCATGAGAGCCTTACAAGTAATACCATAGTTTTTCACACAAATCATTCAAATCCATACCTCCATCAACACATGTGTGTAATTGTGTTCTTCAACACAACCATCATTTGTTGCTATACATAATATACTAAGGTTTTTCGGTTAATCAACCACACCTAGTGATCTTATCAACTTTTGAGAAAAATAACTTTGATTAGTATAAGGTGAGGTCTAGCTATGATAATGCCTCAGATATTAAATATCCCATCACTAATTGAAACACTAAAGTCCTATAGGGTATAAGGATAATATAAAAGCTACAAAGTGGTCTAGGTTACCTTGAGTGAAAAGGATCTTCCTTGCTTATCCCCCTGTGCAACCAATTTAAAGGTGCTGAGAATTGGAAAAAGGACAAGATTTACCCTATCCAAATCAATTTCTTAAATAAAAATAAGAAAAATACCAAATCAAAGTACATATTCAAAAGGCCAAGCATACAATCCACATCTCAAAGCAATAATCCGATACACAAATTATATATTCAAAATTCAAAAACAAAATCATAGCTCAAAAAAATCAATAAAAAATAAATAGTTATTTTCATCACTACATATGAGCAAACATCCAAAGCCAAAAAGAAGCCAAAAAGAAGGGAATAAAGCTTGAATCCTTGGAATTCTCAACATTGTACAAAATTGGAAGGAGAAATCCTTACACATGATGATATGTCTATTACAATTGCTTCATGCATTTGTGTAGACCAATGTTTGAATGTGGATGAGCTAGCTTAGGTAAACCAATATTACCTAGTAGTATAGTCCAACTAAGTCCAACATAAGGATGAGATGAACACTTGAGGATCCTTGATCTTAGAAATGGGCTAAAAGAATCCCACCTAACATCGAACGAAATGCTTGAGTTCTATCTCAAAATATACAATCACTTGCACACATAGGGATAATGAAAAACCATGTCCATGGTAAAAGCCTTACTTTTCAAAAGTCTAAGTGGTCAGTAGACAACTATTGATAGGGTAACTAGAGTGTTTGAATCTCCGGAAAACCCCAAAAATTCTTACATAGCAACAAATCATAACATCATTCACACCATCACTTTCTTTATAATATTTTATAAATTAGGGGGTATCAACATAGTAGGACAGATACCGCATATATATTAGAAATAGTATATAGACAACCACTGACTACTTTATATCTTTTAATTTATAGAAACTTATTAATAAAATGCATTGCACACCATTACATCTCATATATGAATACTTAATCAATTCTTATGATAATAGTGATTATTTAAATTCATGATATTTTTTTTACTTTTTGTGGTATCACCCATTAAAATTGTCAATGTCATATGCATTCTATATGTTTTAAGTGATTAGAGCATACATGTTCATTTATACCATTCCACCACATAAGTTAGATGCATATAATTAAAGCAAAGTGAAAACATGCGTTTAGAAATAACATGGTATCCACAAAAACAAGTCATTAATCATCCATAAACCACATCATAAAACATATAGGCAATATCCATTTGCATACAATCATGAATTCATCATTCATCATCAAAATACATTGCATCATATCATCAAATCATATAAGAATCTACACATCCATCTAAGCATATTCAATATCATCTATCATCTAACATATTCATCAAATCATCATAATACCATCATCACATCATATCATAAAATAAAATAATAACAAAAACATGAGCAATAAATGATACACATAATAAGTCATAATGCAAAAGCTATCATAAAATTATGTGTATAAAGTCTAGTGGATGTACAAAAATACCCATGGGCTATAGTCATATAGGCTAGTCAACCTTAAAAATGGATCAAGGACCAAATAAAGCATCAATCAAGTACCAGCCCTGAGCCCCCTACATTACCTCCTCTAGTGCCACCTCCCCCTATGGTGGTGTCATGAGTCGAATGATGCGAGTCTATCGGTCTCTCTATTTGAGTCTAGGTCCTCTAGCTAGGATAGGTAGAATACTACCTCGAGGTGGAGTGCCCATTGACCTACAAACCACCCGCACCTACTGGATCCTTAGGGATAATCCCATGCCTCCTGAGCTACATCTACAGAATTATGACATGATCCACAAGTCCCTGGATCCACTCCTCATGCTCATCCAAAAAATACTAAAGCTATCCCACATCTGGTCTTGAACCTACCATTGGAACCTCATATGGTGTAGGAGGAACAACAAACTTTATCCTGACATCGCCACCTTCAATAGTAGCCTGTAGAGCCTATATCTATGCTGAGAGTTGCTTAATGGTAGCATCTCACTGCTGTACCTAGATCTTAGTGGCCTAAAGCTCAGCGTTGACCTCATGAAACTATGCTCTTAGAGGAGAGTCTCTCTCCTCGGGCTCTAACTCCTCCTCCTCCTTAGGAGCATCAGTGATGTAGGAGCATCCGGTGGTAGTAGAGCAATTTTGCCTCAACAAAAAAATTTCTAAGTGTTTGCCTTGATGTCACGATATCGCAATAGAGAAAAGTGTCGCAATATCGTGACATGTCGCATTTTCATGACTCAGGAAGGAGAGAGAAGGCATGGAGCAAAAATGTCACGATATCATGACATGTCGCATTTTCATGACTCAGGAAGGAGAGAGAAGGCACGGAGCAAAAATGTCGCGATATCGTGACATGTCGCATTTTCACGACTCAAGAAGGAGAGAGAAGGCATGGAGCAAAAATGTCGTGATATCACAACATGTCGCATTTTTGTGACTTAGGAAGGAGAGAGAAGGCATAGAGCAAAAATGTCATGAAATCACGACATGTCGCATTTTTGCGACTCAAGAAGGAGAGAGAAGGCACGGAGCAAAAATGTCATGATTTTGTGACATGTCACGAAATCATGATCAAAAGAAGACAGGAAAGGCACGAAGTAAAAATGTCATGATTTCACGACAGTGACCGAAAGAAGACAGGAAAGGCACGGAGTAAAAATGTCACGATTTCGCAACATGTCACGAAATCACGACCAAAAGAAGACCGGAAAGGCCAGAGAAGAAAATATCGTGATTTCACGACATGTCACGAAATCGTGACCGAAGGAGCAGAAAGAAAGCAAGGAAGGAAACTGTCATGATTTCGCAACCCGAGAGGCGAGGAGGAGGCAACAAGGAAAGATGTCGCGATATCACGACATGTCGCATTATCGCGACCAAAATCCGAGAGAAGGCTCAAGAGAGAAAAGTTTCACGATATCGCGACATGTCGCATTTTCATGACCAAAAATCTGAGAGAAGGCTCAAGAGAGAAAAATGTTGCGATATTGTGACATGTTGCATTATCATGACCAAAGGACAAGAGAAGGTGCAAAGAAGGAAAGATGTCACGATATCATGACATGTCGCATTATCGCAACCAATGGACGAGAGAAGGCGCAAAGGAGAAAAGATGTGATATCGTGACATGTCGCATTATCACGACCAAAGGATGAGAGAAAATGTGAAAGAGGAAAAGTGTCAAGATATCGTGACATGTCGCATTATCACGACCAAAAGTTGAGAGAAGGCGCAAGAGATAAAAGTGTCGTGATATCACGACATGTCACATTTTCATGACCAAAAGATGAGTGGAGGTGCAAGAGAGAAAAGTGTCGCGATATCGTGACATGTCGCATTATCGCGACCAAAAGGCAAGAGGAGGCACAGGATAGAAAAGTGTCATGATATTGCGACATGTAGCATTTTTGTGACTCGAAAAGGGGCAAGAAGGCAGTGAGGCAAAAAATGTCATGATATCGTGACATGTCATGTTTTTGCGACCAAACAGAAGGAAAGAAAAGGCAGGTGGTTATAGGGGTCGTTATAGAGGAAATGATCGAGCGGTAGGTATATCGAGCATCATCATTGTTTGATAGGCGGATAGAGTCTACAGTGGCAGCACTGGACAAGCACGTGGCACCAAGGTGTAGGGAAAGCCGATGAAGATCAAGAGTCGAAAAGAAAGATGTTTCAAAATCCAAGACAACGAAGAGGCATGGGAAATGAAATGAAGGGTCAAAAAAGGGAGGCAGAGAGTCACACCAGAGATTTTAAAAGGGGAAGTGAAGGCATGCACAACTGGTGGGAAATTGCTAGGACAGAGTTGCAGACGTGAAGGCCAGAGGGCCATTCTGGATCTATTTGAGCTATTCTCTTCCAAGGTCAAAAAAATAGCGAAGACAGAGTTGCAGTTGAGAAACTATGGAGACAGGTTGCAGACGTGAAGGCAAGAGGGCCATTCTAGACCTGCATGGAATATTTTTGCTTCCAGAATTGGAAAATTATTGTAATATAAAAGTTAATAAACTATCTTTCTGTAAAAGAAGTTTATTTTGCAGAGTCTACCATTTTTGTAATTTTTTTCCAAGTTTGAAAAAAGAGAATTTTGAGTATTTGGGCTGAGCAATTTTGGCTCCCCCATCAAGTGGTATCAAAGCAAGAAGTTCCTAAGCATGTAAACAGATCGTCGAACATGAGGCAATTTGCACCTGGATCTATGGAAGAGCAGAATTTCTTGAGTGTGTGAACAGATCATCGATAGTGAGGTAGTTTGCACTAGGATCTATGGAAGAGCGTAGGGTTCCTGAGTGTGTAAACAGATCGTCGAACATGAGGCAGTTTACACCAAAATCTACGATTAAAGTTTGTGAGAGAGAGTGAGGAAGAATGCCTCCATGAAGAAATCATGGTGGTGGGAGAAATGTGGTACCTAAAGAAATATTTCAGAGCTTTGCAGAGGCAAGTGCAAGCCCTACAAGAGGAGTTGTGAAGAGAAGTAGTCCAAGGAATGCTTCTGAGTTGAGAACGATGGATAAAGGAGAGAAGAGCAGTGCTGAGGCTGAAGATTTTGCAAGTACTGAGATGTTGGAAAAGAAGGTGACAGAATAGTACAGAAGTGAAGGTCACTTCTCAATCCACCCCGGTTGTCTGATGCAGGAGCATCCGATGGTAGCAGAGCAATCTTGCCTCAACAAAAAAATTTCTAAGTGTTTGCCTTGATGTCATGATATCGCGATAGAGAAAAGTGTCACGATATCACGACATGTCGCATTTTTGTGACTCAAGAAGGAGAGAGAAGGAACGGAGCAAAAATGTCACGATATCGTGACATGTCAGATTTTCACAACTCAGGAAGGAGAGAGAAGGCATGGAGCAAAAAAAAATGTCGCGATATCGTGACATGTCACATTTTCATGACTCATGAAGGAGAGAGAAGGCATGGAGCAAAAATGTCACGATATTGCGACATGTCGTATTTTTGCGACTCAGGAAGGAGATAAAAGGCACGGAGAAAAAATGTCGCAAAATCATGACATGTCGCATTTTCGCAACTCAGGAAGGAGAGAGAAGGCATGGAGAAAAAATGTCACGATTTCACGACATGTCACGAAATCGCGATCGAAAGAAGACATGAAAGGCACCAAGTAAAAATGTCATGATTTCGTGACATATCATGAAATCGCGACCGAAAGAAGACAGGAAAGGCGTGGAGTAAAAATTTCATGATTTCATGACATGTCACGAAATCATGACCGAAAGAATACCAGAAAGGCCAAAGAAGAAAATGTCATGATTTCACGACATGTTGCGAAATTGTGACCGAAGGAGCAGAAAGAAAGCAAGGAAGGAAACTGTCATGATTTCGTGACCCAAGAGGCGAGGAGGAGGTAGTAAGGAAATATGTCATGATATCGCGACATGTCGCATTATCACGACCAAAAGCCGAGAGAAGGCTCAAGAGAGAAAAGTGTCGTGATATTGCGACATGTCACATTTTCGCAACCAAAAATCTGAGAGAAGGCTCAAGAGAGAAAAATTTTGTGATATCACGACATGTCGCATTATCGTGACCAAAGGATGAGAGAAGGCACAAAGGAGGAAAGATGTCGTGATATCGTGACATGTCGCATTATCGCGACCAAAGGACGAGAGAAGGTGCAAAGGAGGAAATATGTCACGATATCACGACATGTTGCATTATCACGACCAAAGGACAAGAGAAAGCGTGAAGGAGGAAAAGTGTCATGATATCGCGACATGTATCATTATCGCGACCAAAATCTGAGAGAAGACGCAAGAGAGAAAAGTGTCACGATATTGCGACATGTCGCATTTTCGCGACTAGAAGATGAGAGGAGGCGCAAGAGAGAAAAGTGTCACGATATCGCGACATGTCACATTATCGTGACCAAAAGGCGAGAGGAGGCACAGGATAGAAAAGTGTCACGATATCATGACATGTCGCATTTTCATGACTCACAAAGGGCAGGAAGGCCGAAAAGCAAAAGTGTCATGATATCATGACATGTTGCATTTTTATGACTCAAAAAGGGGCAGGAAGGTAGTGAGGCAAAAATGTCGTGATATCGTGACATGTCACGTTTTCATGACCAAACAAAAGGAAAGAAAATGCAGGCGATTACAGGGGCCGTTACAGAGGAAATGATCGAGCGGTAGGTATACCGAGCATCATCATTGTTTGACAGGTGGACAGAGTCTACAGTGGTAGCACTAGACAAGCACGTGGCACCAAGGTGCAGGGAAAGCCGACGAAGATCAAGAGTCGAAAAGAAAGACATTTCAAAAGCCAAGACAACAAAGAGGCATGGGAAATGAAATGAAGGTTCAAAAAAGGGAGGCAGAGAATCATGCCAGATATTTTAAAAGGGGAAGCGAAGGCATGCACAACGTGTGGGAAACGGCTAAGATAGAGTTGCAGACGTGAAGGCCAGAGGGCCGTTCTGGACCTGTTTGAGATATTTTCTTCCAAGGTCAGAAAAATAGCGAAGACAGAGTTACAATCGAGAAACTACAGAGACAGGTTGCAGACGTGAAGGCAAGAAGGCCATTATGGACCTGCGTGGACTGTTTTTGCTTCCATAATTGGGAAAATAAAAGTTAATAAACTATATTTCTGTAAAATAATTTTATTTGGCAGAGTCTGCCATTTTTGTAATCTTTTTCCAAGTTTGAAAAATGAGAATTTTGAGTATTTGGGCTGAGCAATTTTGGCTCCCCCATCAATCAGGATACTCCACTACCACCTGCTCTGTTGGCTGGCCCCATACCTTCATCCTATATTGAACTCTACATCCTATTGAATCTGCATCATCACCCCCACCATCATCCTCATGCCCTAGGCTACCAATGCCATGCCACATCGGATCACCCCACCACTGTGTGTAGGTCTCTGTAACTCCCCTAGCCACTATAGGGTCAATATCTGGGGCATCCTCCTCATTTGAAAGCTCTGTGATCTACCATGGAGGTAGATCCTTCTCTTCTATGATGTGCCCATACAAGAATGGTATCACGGGAACATCCTACTACAATTTGTACTGACAAAGAACCCAATAGTAAAAGTACTCCTAGATGGAAATATTATGACCAACGAGCCATCGCTCACATTGTGTTCTGGCAAGAAAGCTATTTGGATCATCCCAAGTAGGACACTCATAGTAAGGCTGCCACAAGACATCTTCGACCAATAATCTGGTGAAATCATTAGTGTAGTGGGATAACTCCCCTACAAAAGTGTGGCTCTTATGCTCATCTTGCTCTCAAGTCCATCTGGAAGCATAGCACCGTGTCCAAGCATCAATATTTGTAATCTTGTATGGGATCCCCTTAGGGTGATCTACCACAATATGCTTCCATCCCCAAACCTGTAGGAGCAAGCTGCAAGCAATGCTAACATGTTCTCATTGATAGATGTGGTACAACTCATCATAGCACTAAGCCAATAGCAATCTACCCCATGCATAGATGATAGGCTCCTCACTATCTAATAGATCCTGCACCATCATCAAAAGCTTCCACAGGAACCTCAAACCTAAGCATTTTGGGATAAGAACATTGCTAATCACCATCAACAATACGACATGCCTCACTATAAAGACATCCTCCCCATGCCAGTGGCTGATGGACACTCCTCCAAACTTGGTGTCCTAGAGGG
This sequence comes from Wollemia nobilis, assembly GCA_028583015.1. Taxonomy (NCBI): domain Eukaryota; kingdom Viridiplantae; phylum Streptophyta; class Pinopsida; order Araucariales; family Araucariaceae; genus Wollemia; species Wollemia nobilis. The sequence continues at coordinate 16,736,380 of JAQPPZ010002979.1, forward strand.
CCTTCGTAGAGTGCCCTCTAAAAACCTGAGTGAAGACAACCACCTAATCATTAGTGGTCGAAGAGACAATGGCCACCCATCAAATGAAATCCAAAAGATCCTATATACATCCTTTGGCATAATGGTCATCTCATCGGTCGAGAGGTGGAAGGTATTAATCCATAGGTCCTAGCGATAGGCCAAGGCCATAAGGCAAGCCTAATCTGCCATGATGTACAGTAGCCATAGGACTTACTTCAACCTGCATGATTTGAACCATGTCCAATCTATATCACAAAGCTAGGAAGTAATTCAAGTAGGAGCTTCAGGTCCCTAGTTCGAGCAGTAAGGATCTAAGCAAAGCAGAAGAAAGACAAAGCATAACTATAGTGCATCTAAGGCATAATTCACAATAAACATGAAAATGGTGCAAAAGAGTATGGACTATTCTAAGTCTAAGAAAAAAAAGGATAATATTGCACCTAATCAAACAAATCAAAATTCCAAAATTCCAAAAAAATCAAAAATATCATAAAAATTCAACAAAATGCAAGAAAACAAGGCTAATATTTTAGTCGTTGTTGCCTACAATGGCCAAAACTTGGTCGCTGGAGGCAGCAGTGACCAAGACCCAACGATCAAATTTTTGATCATTGGAATTCAAGCTTGGCCACTCTGAGTGACAACAGCTCAGATTTGGCCGCTTTGAGCAACAGCGGCCAAGGGGTGGCACGATAAAACTGTGAACCCTTGGCCATAAAATCAAAAATATTGCAAAAATAACAAAATAACTTAAACATATCAAAAGAGGGAGGGAAAACAAACAAAATGGAAAGCAAAATTTCCCACCCAAGCATCAACACTAGGCTAAGTTTAGAATGCACAAAATGGTGGCAGTAGGTGAATAACAAAAAAATTCAGAAACCCTAGGCTAAAGCCACTAACAAAAAAAATAAAATTGGGGACTAACCCACCATATCAAAGGGTATGTTAAGCCTAATTACGGAGTTTGTTCATAGACAACAGGTTTAGTAAGGTTCAGTTTGCCCTTTACTTAGTGAGGATTAATTTTACTCAGATAAGAGAAAGAGAGAGCTAGGGTTTTGAAGAGATAAATACCTAAGAAGCTTCGACTCCTCCAGCAGTTGATGTCTCACCCTACGTAGCCATGTCCTCAGCACTAGTGAATTTCAAAGTCGCAACTATCACTGTCACACCAGAGCTCCCAAAGTGAATCTTCAAATAGTGAAAGTGAAAGGTCAAACCCTAGAAATGCAAATTTTATATTTCCTTAATTATGCCTTGGCCGCTACTGATGTCAGTGGCCCAAACTTCTTGGCCGCTCAAGGCGACAGTGGCCATAGGCAGGAACTCAGAGGTCGTTGGACCTGACAGAGGCTAGATCCACAGATCAAAATAATGGATTTTCTCCTTGAGGTATCCCACAAAAATAGCAAATAAACACACTTTGGTGGTTTTAGATCATCAGAATGTTCAAAATAACAAAAAAATCACATAAAATCATAATCTCAGGTAGGCCTCGTATCTAGTTACCTACTCTATCCACTCGACGATTGTAGTGATTTGCACTCCATGTATTTTGGTGAGATGAGTAGACAACCATAATTCCAATTGGGGCAAAAAAAACTCATTTTGAAATTATGATGTGCCACCTTCAATCCCGAAGAAGACCAAGATGGTGGAACTGCTCCACAGGTGCGAAAGGATCATCGTAATTCCCCTATGACATCAAAAATATCAAGTCAAAGTGATACAATCTAGACATAAATAGAATCACTCATCCTAACTCCCTAATAAGGCTATTGATAGCTAGACCGTTCCTCAAGATAAGGATGGATTATTATCATAAACAATTGGAATCACACTTGGATGTGGGATTGCCCATTAAAAGCAACAAATTCTAGAAAGGAACCAGATTAGTCATATTGGTCAAGCGAATTGTCACTTCATTCATTGTCATTTCTTCACCAATTCATTGTGTGAGGAAGTAGTTCAAAACTCTAACATAATCATAATAAAAATCAATAAGAGATCACTTGATCATAGCAAAATTATGTTCATCCTATGAATCATTGCATACAATAATCACAAATTTCCCTTGTTTTTTGGGAACGTAAGCAGACATGACATCTTCAATTATAGCTCTCCTATCGATTATAATTGATGTAGTAGTTGTAGCTACCCGATTTAGTTTTAGGAACAAGTGCAATTTAACATGCAAAAGCCACTAAGCTAAGTACTCTGAATGTTGAGGCAATGATTCAAGGGATGCATGCAATCTTGCATTATTAGGCCATCCGACATTGATCAAACCATTGATCACCATACACCCTAAAAACATATCAGTCTATATTTTTTCTCAACGTTGTGTTTTCCACACAACATGTCACAAAAAGAGGCATCTATAGACACCTAAATCGTGTCATGCTTAGGGGAGCAGTCACATAGACACACTCATAATATCATAAGACATAATCTTAGACTTTCCAAGCATTAATAGTGGTTCTCACCATTCATTTGGGGCCTTTTCAAGCCATCCAAGTCTAGCTGATCAAGCCAAGAGCGGCCAAATCTTAGCCGCTCAAGCCTAGAGCGGCCAGACCTTAGTCATTGTAGATGATAACGGCCAGATCTTAGTCGCTGCAGACGATAGTGGCTAATCCATAAGAAATATTTTACCAACAAATAAGCCTAATCACAAGCAAAAGTGGTAGTTTGCATGCAATAAAGGTGAGTGGGAGTAACTTTACATTCCTTTTCATGACCAGTTCACATAGGTGCATTTAAACTTTAGTTAACTGACCTCCAAGCATAAACAAAGGACAAAATTTTCTCATGCTAACAACTAGTTTGCATAGAAGACTCAAGTGGGCAGTTAGATTTTAGTTAACTGGCCTTCAAACATAGACAAAGGACAAAAGCTTCTCATGCTAACTTACACTACACATGAGAAGTTCATTCCTAGGGCTTGGACATAGACCTAGGGTTTCACACTATAAAAGGTGCAAGGCTAAGAGTACTAGAAGACATAGGAGATATAGAGAGACATATTTTAATCTGTTATCATTGAGACATATTTTGAGGAGAGTTTTCAAGACTTGGAGAGTTCTTTTTGAGATCACATGTACGGTGAAGCCTTGACGAATTGAAGAGCATAACACCTATTATTTCAACATCAGATATAGGCTTTGACCCATAGCTTTGGTGTAAAGAGATCAAGGTTTACCTTAGCAGACGTTGTCTCAAATAGTGGACCATAGGCTTAGCTTAGGTTTTAGACAGCATATTTTATTATGTTTCTTTATGTTTTCATACCATTAGCATAGATTTACATGATTTCATGGCATAGTTTCATCAAATTTCTATTACATTATTTTATTACTAACAACCTCATCCGGGGATGCAATCTCGGACACCTAAATGTGTGTTGTTATTTCATTGCTTGCAGGGCCATAGGTACATCGAACGAAGTTTGCAACATACAAGAGCAAAAGGGATCTCTCTAGGAAACAGACTTGGAGAAGGAGGCATTTGTAATCCCTCATACATTTCCATGTATAGAATGGGGAAGATTTTATAAGCGCACCACCTCTTCACAGAAGGGACACTCTTTACCTATTTGTAACTTATAGTATCGAAATTGGTATCCCTAAGAGGGACCGACATGTAACCGAGCTTCAATATCAATAAAGAGATCCATATTTGTTATTTCATGTTATATGCTTTTTCTTCTTGTCTTCCATTTCATCTTGGGTTTTTAATAACATTGCAAGTAGGGTTTAAAATGGGGTAGTGCATGCATTCCTGGGGTCACTACATCTAGTGACACTCTTTTCCAAGAGTTACCACAAACACATATCTACCTCTCTATAGCTTCACCAAAGCCACACCTTCGAGGAATCCATTTCACAAGCAAATTTTATTGAGGACATTAAAGTCCAATTCGAAAAAATTAAGTTAATATCAAAGCCTAACTACAACTCAACCTTCTATTTTAACATAAACACACCCAACCAACCTTATCCTCAGCCTCCATAAACCAACCAAGTGGCAGCTCTACCCTAGCACACGCACCAAGTCCACCACCTTACATTCCACAACAACAAGTATTTCAAACGAACGCACCTTCCCCACCTAGGACTCAATAGTCTTATGGCATGCATCCACAAGGTCCACAATGTTACCTTACACCACTATCTAAACCCTTAACAACCCTTTTCCATAGGTTATATGAGGGTGGACATCTCCTTCTACCCGAGATTCGACCATTAGATCTAAATATACCTAAGCCTCGTGGATACAAAAAGAAATCATATTGTCCATACCATAAACAACACGACCATGACATCGATTCGTGTCACTCTTTCCATGCTCAAGTGCAAGACTTAATCGATAGGGGTACCACTCAAGTATCGAACCTTCTGGCCCTACAAAATAAAAACCTAGGGATATTCCAAAATCCTCTACCTGACCATAGAGGAAACAATCCTCAAATACCTCCAACCAATCCTCTAGGACCACCTCACCAAGTGAATAGTGTCCAGCATGACCCTCCATCACATGGTGTGGTTGGCATGATAAACCTTACCATACGAAACCAACAATATCTATCATGTCATACCACACCTATTGTATCCCCACCTACCCAATTCACATCACCACAGGTCTCCCAAAATCCTAGCGCTATACCACCTCCACCCCAAAATGTGATCACAATTTGTGGTAGCCTCACCCATAAATTATGTAATACCCTGGCATGATTATCCATTTTCAACCTCTTACAACAATCGCAACCCCATCGTGAGGCATTGAATGACATTTTACATTCTATAGATTTATAAATGCATGATACAAATGCATTTGTAAACTTCGTAGGGAACATCCTATGATACCTCCATCCATCCATTAGTTTTCATGACCGTGAGATAATAGAACTTGTAGGTGAAGGAGTAGATCTCTCTCTCCATATACAATCCACTATAAATGATATCACATACAAGTGGGTCCTCATTGATATGGTATCATCCATTAGTATCATATCTATAGCAACTATACACCATTTACATATTCCACCAGCCCACTTTGCCATGCCTTTGCTTGAATTACACACATTTGATGGATCTATAATACCTACAATAGGATCCATAGTCCTGCCCATCTGAGTAGGTGTTTGTACTATTTCTATCCTCTTCCATATAATCCAAGGTATGATGTAGTAAAACATCCTCCTTGGTCACCCATGGATCAGGGATATGTAGTGTGTCCCTTCCATGCTACACCATTGTCTCAAGTACATCCACAATGGACTTGTCCACTACATCCCTGCTAATGGGGACCCCTTCAAGTTTTGCAACATCATAGATATCCTGCATGCACCTTCCTTCTTGTCCATGCAACTCTTTCCTATTTCTTCCTATCATTCATTCAGTGCATCGACATCCTCTCCTACTTCCACCTCGTTATCCCAATCCTCATCAAATACACATGCTTCAGGGTTAGCATCGTTAGCATCAATATCTATAGTGCCTAACCCCACTAGTTCTTACCTCCTACCTTATGGCCACCACAACCATCCCAACCTTCATCCTCTACACACTTACCTCTGATTCCACAACCACCATCACCACCCATATCGTACCCTATCGCTCCACCTCAATCATCCTCCCCTATGAAAGCACCTATCCTCCCTATATTGTGCACACCTCCCCTTCCTTTTCATCCATGTCCTAGGTCATTCACTTCCTTGTATAGTCCAATAATTATTCCTCCATCCTCGTAATTCCCATAGGCCAATCATCCTATACCAGCTACCGCAGTTGAATGCCATGAGTAGGAGCAATGAGCATCTCACTTAGATGACCAACTACTACACCCTTATATTTCTACCATTAGAGAATCTTAGACTTTACCCTCATCGTCTAATTTGGATTTGCCACCTCGTTCACTAGAGCATGCAAAACCACACATCTATTTTTATGATAAACTCAAGTCCAAGGGATTACAATATGCATGATGCCCACGTACATCCACCTACCATCCAATCCAAGTGAGACTTTGGCCACCCTTTAGCCTCAGTGTTAACTATTGGAACTTTCATACAACTAGGATCTCTCGATAATCATACCAACTTTTTCTACACCAAAGTTTATTCCTTGCTACCACCTATAGTATCTCCACCACCACTATATAGATTTTGTGGTACAATTGATCACCTAGCTAATCCTTATTTTTTCTTACACTATATTAATCATTTCTACTAGCATGGGTTTGTACTAGGTTGTTATTATCAAGGGTTGCATACACCCATTAACCCTCATGTTCAATCACCTACTAACAATTCTGGCTTAGGTTATCGCCCAACCATTGTCCATACATTAGAGGACAAACTTCAGGATCTTTCATTGCATCCTTATCCTCTTCCAATGCACACTTTGGAAGATTACATTGACATGGACATCCTAGAAGACATTCCATCACCCCAATATACCATTACAATTTTGTGTGACTTCTTTGAAGAGTCCTCGATGTCGACAACACATTCTCATGTTGTGTTGATGAATTGATGAGCCAATTTGCAGCCCTATCCTTGAATGCTCATTCCTTCGAGTAGGACATGAATCCCCACCACCATCAACAATATATTTAGCCCCATTCCTACCTATACGTTGAAAAATTCAATGAGCTTCCACTCGACAATGATCTCCACCAGTCATCCTATGCCCTTCTTTAAGCCTTTTAGGATGCTCGTAGGTTGTCGAGTCATCATCACCAGACTCTTCACCATCCACATCCCCCATAGTGTCAGTTAATATGATAAAGGTGGTGTAGCATAGGGGTGGAGTATTCCTGTTAGGGAGGTGTATTCTAAATATGATGATAATCAAATACCAATCCCAACTTGGTTGCCAAGTCGTACAATCGTACAGTCCTCACAACTATTAGTTGACACTCAATGATCAGCTTGTACGGTTATCAATTACACACACTGTATGATCCAAAATCATACAGTGACCTAGATTGTACAATATTGCAATTAACAAAACTAACAAAATCAGTTTTGGAAGTTGTCGTACATAGTTTTGTAACTATTCAAGTCGATGTCCTCTAACTGCCAAATCAGGTAAGTCGATCTCCATGATGTAATTTACCAAATCAGGTAAGTTTTCTCTATACGATTTGTACAATTTTTGGTGTATGATCTGTACAAACTAAAGGTACATCCAAAGGTTAAATTAGTTGCTCTAACACCTCAATCTCTCTATGTTCAGTTTTATAATGATTTAATATGCTAGTCAGCCCATTCTCCATAACATGCAATTCATCTAGATTAAGCTTAGGAGAGATTCCTAACAACTAATTACGCCCAAAAATCATACAACACAGTCCATTACATCTTCCATGATGCATCTATTCTACCAAATCCCTCCTCATCTTCCACCAGTGGCATATTTAAGCAACAGTTGCAACAATGCATAAAAATAACATAAAGCATTCATTAGAAAACACCAATAACAAGATTCATCCATAAACCATCATAAATCACTCTAAGATCATACACAGTCATATAATGACATCAATATGCTCATTGATGTATTATTTTATAATGGATTTGAGTACAATATGGATAATCTATCAACAATAACTCAAAAACAATGTTATACTCCTTTATTCTAACCAGTAAACTACTAGTGACAACATCCAGACCTACAAAATTGAAAATAGGGCCTTTTATAATATTGCCCAGGTCATTCCAAAGTGGTTCCTAATACAATCCATTATTTACGACTACTTGTGTACAACTGAATTCATTAATTTGACCTTTTACTAAGTCTAACACCTTAATTAGCAAATCTATGCGCCATTTCAAAACTTGAGAAAATTGTTACCTATGTCAAAACTATCAAAATTGAGCAAATCCTTTTTAATCACTTCTTCTTCTCAGAGGTGAATTTCATGCCTACATCTACCCTCCTCTTTACTTTGGTCAGTGTCCTTACCAACTTGTTTTGATTCTTCCATTGTGCCTTGTAATCTACCACTATAGCCTGTATGTCCTTAACTTGTGACTTATATATTTCTCATTCATTCTTCAACTTGGCTGAGTAGCTTCCCATTTCTACTACTTTCGCTCCATGGAAGTTAGCATTTTCCTCGGTAGTTTTTAGGAACTCCATCATCTGTTGTTCATGTTCTGAGGCACTCTTTTTCAACTTCTCCTTCTAGTGAGCTTCTGCTTGAGCTACCACCTAAAGTTATTCATTATTTTTGGTAATTGTCTATAGGTGGTGATTTATATCAACCTCCATAGCTCAAACTTGGTCTTATTTAATCTTCAACTGAGCTTGCTTTTCTAGGACCATCTCATTCAAATTTTTACTATCCTTTGTTAGCTCCTCTATCTACTTGGCTTGTGTTGCCATTTGCTCACTCTTTTCATCCAACTGAGTTGTCATCTGCTCTTCCTTTGCTTTGATTTGTGCCTCCAAATCCTTAATCCTGTCCTCTATCATCTATGATATCTATCAATTTTCCTCTTCAAGCATGTTAATTATAGCTTCAAACTTAGTTTTGAGGCCTGACAGATCATCCTCCAATATCTTTATTTTCTCCTCTATCGTAGTTCTCCTTTTTTGTAGTTCTTCTTCCATTACGATCAATTCCTTTTGAGTGGCTACATTTTCCTCCTTCTAAGCCTCCTTGAGCTCATAAATTTATTCCAATCCTATGCTCAACCACTCTATCTAGTGTGTTAGGAATTTAAACTTCCTCAAGGTGATAGCCAATCCCGTCACAACCCTCTTGTACTCCAACTCTATCGTATTTGTGGGACAGGTCGGGTGATTGACTCTATCCAAGTACATCCTTGGATCTTTCCTGTAATTTGTGACCACCCCTTCTGGCAAGTCTTCTCTTCCTAATATTGTTGTTACCTCCTCCTTGGGTAACCTCCATGGATACTATGTGTGAATGTCTACTATCTTCATCGTACGCTCTGCACTACTCACCCATTATGTTATCTTCTCCAATTCGAGAGACACTTGTTCTTCCCACAACTTCAATTCTCCCACATGGCCAATGCAAAACTCCAATATAGCACTATTAATCACATGGCCTAATTGAGAAAAGAAGTGTTCCACCTTATCCTCTATTCCACATGCCTCCTCCTCAGTTGTAATTTTGGTGAACCGAGGTACTTCCAGTAGGTAACTAGATTGCAACCCTCATCGTTCTTCCTCTGTAGGAGTCCATTCTTCTTCCTCCTCCATATGGTGGCTAGAGCTTCCTCCAAGCTCCCAAAGTGCTCTCACTGTATCGATATTCTCCCGAGGTGGAGATTATTTTACAATTTTCTCCTCCTCACTATCTTCAATATTTACAATCTCCTCTTGAGATTGTTGTTGCTCAACTTGTTCTTGAGCCTTCTCTGATTCAACCAAGCCGACCTATTGCTCTTTAGTATTCTCCTAGGCTACTTCTTGCTCAATGCTACCCACCTATTGTTCCTCTATCACTTCTTCTTACTGAACATGTTTGGTGTTCATTGTTGTGACCTATTCAACAACAAGTTCTTTTTCTTGTGATACCTTCGTATTCTCTAGTGCATCTCTCTTACATGAGATTCTTGTTACAATTTTTTAACAAGGCTTCTTCTTGGGATCTTCCTCCGCAATATTTATTCTTACTTTCGCTTCTTCCTAGGTAGTGTCTATTCTATATTTTCTTACCTCAAATTCTTTAAAAAATTTGGAAGCATTCATCTTCTCAAAATGGTAGAAGATCTATGGAGATTGCACTATTCTCTCCGTATTTGTCTAATATAACTCCTCCAGTTCCATCGCTTCTCAGTCTGACTATTATTTTTCCTGTACTTATGGAACTGGTTTGCTTGTCATTCTTTCCTACTGCCTTCTTGTCATTATTTGTATGGGGCTTCCTTACCTCTTCTCCCTTTTTTGAACAAGTGGCTACTGCTGCTGCCATTTCCTAGGTGCTTGCTATTCTAGTTCCAGTTCCAATCGTCTAGGCCTTTTTCTCCTATGGTGCACATCAACATATTCCTTTGAAGTAGTATCTTCTTGAGCTCCACTGCTATGTCACTCACTCCTCGTTCGAGGTCTCTTTGGGGTAACTTTTGATATTGGCACTAACTTCGCCCACCTCAATATTTTTGGTTGTCCTCCATTGATTTCTCGAGGTTGCGTCAATCCTGGAAACTGGATTCCCACTTCTGTAAGTACATTTAATAACAATCCAATAGCATGGAAATTCATTCCAAAGTTCTTTGGCCTCTTTGTTAGTGCCTCGTACATTCTTCTTTCTAGAAAGGTACCCCAATCATACTTAATTCCCTTGGTGATACCTTCCGCATACTGTGGCATCCACATTGGCATTTTTGTGGCCCTTATATCTCTTGACAGTCGAGCCATGACTGTATTCATTGCACATGGTCAATGTTCTCCCTTTTAATTGGCTCTGTTTTATTTCACATGTTCCTGCTCCTGAGATATTTACCTTAGTCAATGATTTGATAGTGGTAAGGGTAGTTACAAGGTGATATGACTTTATTGGATCTACCAATATTTTTACTACCTCCATGCCATATTTATTTAAGCCAAATGTCTTTCAAAATGTCTCTGCCAAAATATCCACCTTTACTAACCTCTTGCCCACATTGACATAGGCAGTTCGGGTCGCAGGGTTATACGCCTGAACTATCTGCAATAGATAGTTATGGAAGAAGGATTTGTGAGATGATGGAATTTATACAATTATTGTCACACAAGCATCCTCGAACATCTTCCTCCAAGGATGATTCTTGTTCTTCTCATTGTTCCACCACTTCCTGCATGCATCCACTCCATGTTGTACAGATGCAATCTTTGTGATTTCAACTTGGCCTTCTTCCTGCCTAGTACTCAAATCCTCCTCCTACTCTAGCAGGTGAATTTCACTCCTCAATTGCCTCCGTGAGGTTCTTTCTTGTGCCATTCTCTCCTCTCAGTGTTTGAGTGGCATCCTTCTTAGATTAGCCCACCAATTTCTCTATCCTCTCCATAGCCTATATCCTCCTCTCCTCCAAGGATATTAATACATCAATTGGGCAAGACACTGCCTGGTGTTGCTAGGTATGCTCTCATCATAGTGACCTGTGATCTCTCCACCCTATTGGCTACAATCCACCTCAACCAACATCTAAATTCTTCTATTGAGATCATTCCTCTAACATCTCGTCGATTAGCTTATCTCCACTCCTTCACTATTTTTGCAATTGGAAGCATACCAAAAACTATACAACTTATTGTAAAATCATACAATGTGCAGTTTTGGTACCTTTGTACGATTTTACCCTCACCAGCCACTTCCTAGATCATACACTTTTCTCCTTTCCCTATAGTTCGATTTCTATTTCCTTTGTCTTCAAACTACTATGACTCCTGCAAATTATACAACTACAACCTAAAATTTTACAACACGATAATACTCCGTATGATGTCTCATTTCGACTGCCTTCCCCTTTGGAATTCATACAATTCCATACGATTATGTACGATTACTTGAAAATTGCCAAAAATGGGCTAAAAATCCTCCCAACTGCACTATTTTTCCTGGAAATCGTACATGCTGCCCACAAAATCATACAGTAAGACTTTTCAATGCCTAGGTTATGAAAATTTTGAAATTTTGATCTCCTTTGTCGAATATTTCACCGACCTAGTTGTCGGATTGCCCCGATCTACCATTTCAGTGCTTTTTGGGAATAATTCCTCCACTCTTCCAACCCTGGCGTAATTTATTTCAAACTGATGCATTCCTGAATGTATTTTTATGGATGTATGGACTTCTCCTATATCCTTCCATGTTTCTCATCTTGCTTTTTCCATATTTCACCAATTTTAGGGTTTAAATATTCTATTTCTTGTAATTTACATCCTCAGGCTCACTCTTTCACTTTATCAGACTCCCAACAACAATTTCTCACTTTTGCATCCATACTTTGATGTATTCTATGTGAGACAAGAAAAGTCTCCCCAAGATCGAAGAATGCTCCACAAGATCAATCACACACAAAAGATAAAAACCCACAATACCAATATTAAGTGGTAAGACCCTACTTCAAATGAAGAAGGGAAACATCCACTATGAAGCTCACTATATTACTCAATTATTCAACAATACAAGAATGCTTCAATGTTATGCAATAATATGCATCAACATAATATTTCAATATGTAGTAGACAACACCCCTGTTTAAAGATAAGATTTTCTACTACAACCCTAAAATTGCCCTAATTTTATCACAATATTATCTTGATATGTGTGACAAATATTATCACAATATTATCTTGAGATGTGTGACAAATATTATCACAATCTTATCTTGATATGTGTGACAAGTGGCATCTATCAAATATTAAAAAGTGATTGGTTACTTTTTAATATTTTCTAGAAAAGAGGAAATAACTTTTTCCCACAAATTAAATATTCCTAGCACCCTTATTTTATTTATTAATTGGGTGGGAATATTTTTACATAAAATAGAATTATTTTCTAATTCAAATATTATTCTTTAGACTTTATATTTTAGTCTAAGAATAATTTACACAATGTTGCATTACATATTCCAAAACTCCCCCTTAATGTAATATTGGGGAAAGGAATTATGAAACAAAGAAACATTCTCCCCCTAAAGATACAAACGGGGATGAGAATCAAATGAGTAATATAGTTACAATGAGCTTCTATGACCAAGAATGGTATACAATAAGGCACCAATACAAAATGGGCCAAAATGAGACTGTAGACCCCCAACGAAGTAGCTTTAGATACAAGCAACTTACAAAGCCATCCATCAACCACAAGTGGTAGCAAATGACAAGAAGAAAACATCACAATGGTGTCTTCAGTAAGCCTGCAAAACCCCAAATGGAAGTACCTGCAAGCTACAAGCAGCTCAACATAATATCAGTTAGATACATCATCATAAATATATTCACCACAACATACATGAATATCCAAAGATGATAACAAAACTGGTCTAACAAATAGTGAACTATAAGTCATCACAAAAATATGCCAAGCCATACTTATAGTTACATGCTATATATTTGATCAAAAAATATCATGTACAAAGTTGCATAAAGCAAACAAGGAGTACCATGATAATGCAAACTCTAAAGTACCATGTACAAAAATTGCACAAGGCTAACAAAAAAGTACCATGTACAAGAGTTGCATAAGGCATATGAAAATAATAAAGTGTGCACACCGGTTGCATAAAGCCAACCATCATGTACAAAAGTAGCATAAATGCTAACAAGAAAGTACCATGATAAACCAATTGCATAATGCCAACTACATAAAAACATGTACAAAGTTGCACAAGGCAACAATAAAGTACCATGTAAAAGAGTCGCATAAAGAAATTGCATCATATACCATAATTGCACAATGCCATCTACAAAGTAACATGTACAAAAGTTACACAAGGCAAACAAGAAAGTACCATGTTCAAAAGAGATGCAAAAAGCAATTATACCACCAAAGATCAACTCATATATATATAGCACAAAACACCTCATAAGGATGAATTTTTCATCACACAAGTGTAACTACACTTCATTCTCCCTTGAGGATAACTTCACCAAACCAAGTGAGTCCCTCATCTTACAAAACTACTCCTTGGGAAGAGGTTTGGTGAACAAATCAACAGAATTAGAAGATGATGGGAAATACTCCAACTGAATAGTCCTATCCAATACCTTCTCTTTGATAAAGTGGGCTTGTATTTCAACATGCTTTTTCCTTTGATGCATTATAGGATTTTTATCCAAGGCAATAGTTGATTGATTATCGGAGAGCAAACGTGAAGGACCAAATTGCTCAAATCCAATTTCCTTCATGAGGGTATGAAGCCAAACCGTTTCTTATGCAGCTATTGTCGTAGCCTTATAATCCACTTCCGTTGTAGAAAGAGCAATGGTATTTTTCTTCTTGGAAGACCAAGAGATAGCTGCAGATCCAATACTAAAAACATATGTTGTGGTAGACTTTATGTCTATTCTAGCTGAAAAGAGCAAAGTAAGGAAGCCTAGAATACTTGAGTGTCACATATCTAGTACCTAAAATGTACTTTAGAATCTTCTTGGTAGCTTGTAAGTGCTCAATATAAGGTTTTTGCATGAACCTAGCCATCATACCAATTGCAAAAGAAATATCTGGCCTTGTGATGGTAACATAAAGAAGACTACCAATGAGCTGCCTATACAATGTAGCATCAGCCAACTGATATTATGTACTTACTTCCAACTTAAACCCTATAGAAATAGGAATGGAAGTAGGATTTCCATCCTCCAAATCAAACCTCTTAAGAATATCTTCAATATACTTATATTGACTCAAAAAGGTATAATCCTCACGATGATAAACTTGCATGCCAAGATAGTAGTGTATAAGACCAAGGTCAATCATTTCATACTCTGACTTTAATTTGGAGATGAAATAAAAAATGGCCTCATTCTCATTTCCAGTCATAACAAGGTCATCAACAAATAGAGCAATTAAAATAACCAAGTTATCCTTCCTAAGCACATAGATATTTGTATCTGAATAGCATTTATCAAAACCAAGAGACAAGAAGTAACCTGAAATATTCATGTACCATGCTCTAGGTGCTTGCTTCAGACCATACAAGGTTTTCTTTAGTTTACACACAAGTGTTTCCTTACCTTGTACAACAAATCCTTTTGGTTGAATCATGTAGATATCCACATCCAAATCACCATTTAGAAAGGCCCTTTTTACATCAAGCTGAAAACTATGCCAACCTTGAGCAGCAACAATAGCAATGAGAAGCCGAATGGTGGGCATTTTGGCAACTGGTGCAAATGTTTCATCATAGTCAATGCCATTTTTTTGAGCATAACCCTTACTAACCAATATAGCCTTATAGTTTTCTATCTCTCCATTATAATTGTACTTGATTCTATAGACCCACTTGTTCCCAATAACATTTCTCTTATTAGGATAAGGCACTAGATCCCAAGTTTTATTCTTTAGAAGAGAATCCATCTCAACCTTCATGGCATCAACCCAACAAGAGTGTTGTGAAGCTTCTTGGTAAGAAGTAGGCTCATGATCATTCTCTATATTAGCTAGAAGAGACATGTTAAGGGTCATACTTCTAGTTATCCTTTGGCTAACTGAATTCTTCTCTTTAGGACCCCTAGAATGATCCAACCACTTGGTCCTTTTGACACAAGACCCGCAATTTTCTAACTCAAGAAGGTCTTCATTGAATTTGACGTCTCTTGAAACAAATACAATGCGTGAAGAAGGTGAGTATAACCTATAGCCCCTATGTTTTTAATCATAGCCAACAAAGATGTATTTTTGAGACTTTTTGTCCAATTTCTTCCTCTTTTCTGAATGAATATATGAAAATGCATCACATCCAAAAACTCTTAAGTGTGACAAATTCGGCTTCTTACCATTCCAAACCTCATAAGGAGTCTTCCCCTTAACTTATTTTGAAGGACACTTGTTAAGAATGTAGATTTTTGTACTCGTTGCTTCACCCCAAATAAATTGAGGTAAGTGGTCACCAAGCATGCATCTTACCATCTCCATGATTGTCCTATTTTTCCTCTTTGCAACACCATTTTGTTGAGGAGTGTATGGACAAGTAAACTGCATTTTGATCCCATGAGAAGAACAAAATTCATTGAAATCATTTCTATTGTACTCCCCTCCATTGTCACTTCTAATCATTTTGATATTTTCTCCATTTTTATTTTCTACCAAAGCTTTTAACTTCTTGAATGTCTCAAAACAATATGATTTATTCTTAAGTAGATACCCAAATATCATTCTTGAATAATCATCTATAAATGTGAGAATATAGGATGCACCACCAAGTGATCTAACATGTAATGGACCCATAATATCTGTATGAATGAGTTGAAGAATTTGTGTGGCCCTTTTTGACTTTTCCTTTGCAAAATTTTGTTTGTTCATCTTGCCTAAGATGAATGTTTCACACAAACCATGAATACGTGAAATGTTAGGCAAGTCTTCAACCAAATTTTTGGACTTCATAATTTGAATGCCAAAGCTTGCTACTAGGAGAAAAATTAGTTGCTAAACACACTTTAGGAGGAGCATCACCTAACACATAAATATTATTCTTCACATAACCTGTAATGATTGGTAGCATGCCTTTCTTAATGCTCCATGAAGTTGCATTGAACTCAATAGTGTGACCTCTTCTAGCAACTTGTAAAACTGAAATTAAATTTCTCCTAAGTTTAGGCACATATAGGACATTATCAAGTAATTTCCTTTCAATTACAACATTTCCAACACCTTCTACTTGAAGTCTAGTATTATCACCAATGACAACTGAATCTGAAGAGTGCTTATGAAAGTACACAAACTTATCCTTTTCAAAACACATATGGTTAGTGCATCCAAAATATAACACCCATTCATTAGAAGTAGATGAGTCAATGGAGTAGAGGGCACAAAAAAAGGCATTTTTATTAGAATTTTGCTTTACATTGTTGTTCTTTTTATTTTCCTTGCCAAACCATTTCTTAGGTCCTTGTCCCTTAGCCTTTTATTGCTCTTCCTTTTTTTCCTTGTGGCATTTCTTGCCACAAAAGTTGCAAGTGAAATAAAATCTAGGCTTGTTGGGTTGGAAATTTTGATTTTTCCTTCCCTTGTATTTCTTTTTGAAGGAAGCCTTAGTGGCACTCAAGACAACATTCTTCTCCTTGACAACTTGACCATTCACTTTGTCTCTATTAAGAGACTCTTCATGTTGAATCCATAATTGTGAAAGAGTATTTAGAGGAATACCATTCTCTTCTTGCTCTAGCCTAGTCTCAATAATGGTGACAAAATTATTGAACTTGCTTGACAAGTTCCTCAAAATGATAAATCTTAAGAGCTTCTCACTTATCCAATCACAATTACAAGCCAATAGTTGAGTTCTCATGTCTTTCATCTTTGAGAGGAAGATCAAGGCACTTTCTTCTTCACCTTACATAGTGCTAAGAATTTTGGACAATAAAGTGAATTTTATTGATGTGTTGGACCCTCGATGGACTTGTTTTAGCAAATTCCACGCATCTTTCGCATGCTCACAATGGCTTATAGTGAGTAATATCTCATCACTCACACTATTGATAATCATGGAAAGTGCAAGGTGACTCTTGTTGTTGTATGTCTCAAGTGCCTTTGCCTAGGTTGGGATTGCTTCATCTCAATTCACAATGGGCCATACCTTTCTTGCTTGAAATTCAGCCGTCATCTTTGGTTCCCATATTCCAAAATTTGATCCATCAAGGATGTGCTTAGGTGTGAAGGAGATTCCATGACCAGCCATTCTAAAAAGTGAACATAATCAAAACATAAGATGCATTGACAAAAGAAATAAATGATGCAATAAGAAAGTAGATAAACATACTTGCATATATATATATAAAAACATAACTTTCAAGTAATCTACTTTTCAATCATCAAATATAATCATCATGAAAGATAAACATCATGAAATATAATCAAAATTAAGCATCATCAAGAGAGATAAGCATCATCATGAACTACTATAACCATCTTGCAATAAACAACTATAACCATATTGCAATTGAATAAAGGAAATAAACCAAGATCAAGCAATAAGAAGGTAACTAACCATAACAATCATCTTGCACCAAAATAAACTAACTTGAATTGAACCATAAAATATTTTTTAAATGTTATATAGTCAATGAGTTAGTAAGTTAGTGTTAATTTTAAGGCTTTGCTATAGCCTAATGAATTGCCAATTTATCTCACCCAAGGTCAACCAAGCTACCCAAAAGGATACGGGTACGAGGACCCAAAAAGGACTTACTATCGATAGAGAAGATTCTTTTGGATTCAATAGGTGTTTAGAAAATATAAACTCTGTTGCAAGACTAAGTAAATTTTAATCAAATACTAAAGTTGTGATTAGTAAGTTGATTCATTTTTAACCTTCTTGATTAATATGAAAATTAGTAAATTGCAAGTTAGTTGGTTGGTAGATTGTTTTGTAGCAAGTTAGTAAGTTAGTAGGTATATTAGTTGAGATGCAAAATAGGAAAAACACAAATACACACACACACTCTGTCTCTCTCTCTTTCTTCTCTTTTACTTTAATTATGAGAGATACAAGTTACATTAATTTACATTATGCTTCAAGCAAATGCTTGAGAGAGATTAGAAGAAATTAATAAAAATAGGGGGAAGAGAGTGAAAAAGTTGATCCGAAATTGCTTTGTATACTCCAAAACATACTTGGATAACCTTGCAAAACAAGCAAACTCACAAACAACAATTGTTAATGTGAGAAAAAAATGACTATAAGGTCTAAATTATTTGACAATTTGACTAAAAATTTGCCAAAAATTGCATAAAAGGATCCTAGTTGCATTATACAATAATAAAAATGCATTTCAATTTATGCAAAAAAAAAAACTATTAGGTCTTAAAATAAAATAAATGACTACTTTTTTTATTAAAAAACAAAATAATAAATGACTTTTTTTTTTATTAAATGACTGTTTTTTTAATTAAAAAACAGAATAATAAATGACTGTTTTTTTTTATTAAATGACTATTTTTTTTATTAAATGAATTTTTTTATTAAAAACAGAATAATAAAAAATGACTATTTTTTATTAAAAAACAGAATAAAAAATGGGCCAGAGACCATAAGTTAGCGACCATGAAACATCACCTCAAAACAAGGGAACAACCCAAAACACAAAACTACAAAAACACAAACCAAAACTAAATCAACCAAAATCAAGGACAAACAACACCAAAAATAGAAAGCAAAAACCCAAAACTATATACAAATGTACAATATGGTACAAGATGGTGCAAAGCTTGAACTATCACTTCCCTGGATCCCAAACATGATTAGCACATTTCAAAAGACATATAACATGATACACATGCCAAGTTTTACAGAAATCCAACGAAAACAAGATTAGGCCAAACCATACAACAATCTTCATCTTGCCTCTCTCACCCCACCAATTTGATTTAGTTCCATTAACAATCCCATGGGTGAGCTTCAAATCATTAAATTGATTAGACAATAACTGATTTCCAATTCCTTCATGTCTATTCATTAAGGTATCAATTTCACAATTCGATTCATGATTTAGAATTAGGCTTTCCTTTTCAAAAATGAAATTTTGCAAACAAGAGCCTATTTCTAAAAACTTTAAAGCCAATTCATTTTTCATGTTTGTAGGCCAATCAAAGTCATGCAAAAAATTGCAAGCATCTAGGATATCTACTAAATGAGAATCATTATAAGTTTTTATCCTAGATTCCATTATCAATTGTTGATGAATTTGATTTAACAATTCAAGTGCATCAACTTCTTTTTCATTCATCAAAGCAATATCATTAGTGGTGTGAGTAGAAATCAACTTTAATTCTTCATTCACCTCTAATGGCATTTCATCATAAATAGCATTAGCATCCAAAGGAACATCATGCAATCCATTACTTGAAATTTTTGTAGTCACTAATAGAGGTAAAGATTTCACCTTGTCATCCATACTCAACACATCATGGTTAGAATTTACCAAAACTTGATGAGCGTTTGTAACTTTTTCTTTCTCTTTATGGTCTTCATCATCATCAAACACCTGTTCAAAAATACCAAAGTTAGGCACCCAATCAAAAATGTGTCCATCCTTTTCAAACCATAAGTCTTGTCTATCTAGGGATGTATCAAATAACACATCTTCTTGATCAATCATTTGAGTTGTTTCAAACAAAGCCATATTTTCATCACTTGAAGGAGTAGAAGTGAATTCTTCTTCCTTGCTAACCACCCATGGTATTTCTTCATTTGAATCTTCAAAACAATCATGTGAATTTGTATCCAAATTTTCATTATTCCAAAATGAAAGAGAAGATTTTACCTCTTCCTCATCCAAAACAGATGAGTCATAAGAAACATTTACCATTTCTTCCCTTTCTATTTCAACAAAATCTTCAATGAATTCATATTCAACATGATCAAATTTTGTAACCTTCTCTATTCTTGCAAATGTAAGATCTTCATGTGAAGTAGAAGTTTCAACATCCTGCATATCAAGAGGAATAGAAGTTTCATCAATAGGAGTGTGAGAAAACACTACATCTTCATATCTTCCCCAACCATTGTAAAAATTATCATTTAAATTCGTGGGATGAAACTCCATTGTATATTTTGTATGATATTTTGATTCTTCTATCAATTATTTTTCTTCTTTATGCATGGTAGTAGGATCATCATCATTTTCCAACACTTGATGAGATTCCAACCCTTTTTCCAAAACATCCTCAGATTGTACAAGACTTGTAATATCTTCCTATGAGAAAGCAATTGTGTTATCCTACATATCAATTGACACAAAGGGTTCATTAGAAGGTTTAGAGTGAGCATATTCATCCAATTTCTTCCAAGAATTATAGTAATCATCTTCCAAAATTGAGTTGTGATGCTCAACTACTTCTTCAACATCTTCCAATTCATCAATGTGTTTCTCATCAAATTCATCTTCACCTTCCTTAGATGATTCAATTATTTCCAAAAGTGGGTCATTTCTTGTATTCAAATTTGTAAGGCTATCATAATCCACACTTGTAACCCATGATTCAATTTCATCACAATTTGGAAGGTGTGGGTCTTCTTGACCATTAGTTTCAACAATCTCATCCAAAGTGTCTTTCGAGAACAAGTGGTGAAATTCTATTATGTCTTCAAATTCATTTATTGATTCTCTTTCAATTTCACTTTCAACCACTTTATTCAATTCCATGGAAGGTTTTGTCCTATCACATATCTCAAAACTAATTAGATTTAGGACACCTCCATTATCTGAATACTCATGCATTTCTAGAAATGAACCCATCTCTACACAATCCTCATTGGTGGATGTTGGCTTGGCAACTTGCACCTCCTCTTGGATGATATCTAAGGTGGTTATAACATTTGGACATTCAAATTCATCCCCTTGATCATTCACCTTAGGCATCATTGGAGTGGAGGGTGCTATATTAGATGGTTGGTGTAGGTTGGCATCAATAACTCCAGAAGAACAATCTCTCATGGGAACATGTTGTGCCTCCACTTGCCATTGTTCTACCATTATTGCGACCTCATAGATTCTATGCAAATATGGGTCATCAAGATTTTCCCTTAAAAGTGTAGCAAGTACAGGGGGTATGGCTCCCATGTATACTTGAATAGCTTCCTCTTCTGTTATGTCAAAATTTTCCCACACTTGAGCATGCAACTCATGGAACCTCTCATTGAATTGACTCATGGATTCATTAGGCTCTTTACGAATAGAGGTAAACTGATTTTGCAACATATCTAAGTCAACTTGATTACCAAAATGATAAAGATATGTTGCTTCTAGTCGGACCCAAGAAGTCCTAACCTCCATGGGTAATTGGCCATACCAAAAGAATGATATGTCATCCAAAATGTATGAGAATAACCTACAAGCAACATCCTCATGGAAAATTTGCCATTGAAATAATATGCTCTTGTAGATATGCAATTTTTGTATGTATCCTAATGTCTCATTTTGACTAAACTATCATAGAAACTCCAATACAATTTCAGGAATTTGATGGGGTATTCTAGGTATTTCGAATAAACTATAATAGTCCCCTAACAGAGATATCATTCTTGCTCTTAGAGATACCATTTCTGCTCTTAGTTCATCAAATGTCGCCATTAGTGAAACTCAAAGAATAACTTCAAAACCAATTTTGTTAGTCAAATAAAGATATCTTGCAAAGAAGCATAAAATGACTAACAATTTTCAAATGAGTAAACCACAAAGATCATCATGTTAGTATCGATAACAAGATATGCATCAATTAAACCATGACATTAAAGAACATTCTCAAATTTACAAAAAGGTTAGCATTAATGCATCATCAAAATAGAGAATGTTAGAATCAATGAAAGTGATCATATGGAAACAAAACCTCGTTAGTCAAGACCAATGTCTTTGAATAAATATTTCAAGTAACATGAACAATTTAGCATCTAAATAGCAATAAAATAAATCAATTCAGGCCCTCTTAGCTCCCAAAGTGTTGAGTGTTAAAAGAGGCCAAAGATGCTAATCAAATGGACTTGAAATATTTAGCAATTTAAAACTCTCAAAGTTACACCAAAATCATATTATTCATTGCATGAACAATTCAAAAGCATTTAGAACAACAATGAACAATTTAGCATAAATAAAATAACACCAATTCAGGCCCTCCTTCTAGCGCCAAAATGTTGAGTGGTAATTTTACCCAATTGCAAAACCACACTCACCTTAGGATTTTGATCACAAAACCCTCTCTTGCAAAGAAGTTAGAAATCAAAACAACTTCTCCAAGGTTCCGCTATATAAGCATTGCACATGTGTATTAGTAATCTCAATGAAGATATATCAAATGAATGCTAGGAACACCTTAGTGATTGCAAGTAATTGTTAACAAGGGGCATGTGTTGGTTTATTTTATTATGCCATATTAATGATTGTTCATGAAACTTAAATGCAAATATGAATTGGCCCTCATATGACCACGATGTATCCTTAATTCCTTTTATCTTGAATGTTTTTAGGTAGATTTTATCTTCCTTTATTAAGTAGATTTTAAACAAGTTTTATCTTGCATTAAATCCTACTTTAAGCATGAAGTAGAAGATTAAAACCTATCTATGAATGTGAATCTGAAATGATGAAAAGATCCATTAAATGTAGCTTCTATCATGAAGATAAAGATAGCCTTTGATATAATTAATAAATTATCCCTCTTTGATGAAATTAATTTTCATAAAGAGACGACAATTTATTGCTTTAAAATAATGGCCTCAAAATGTCATTATAAATTATCCCTCTTTAATGAAATCATAATTTTCATAAAGAAGAAATAATTTAATGCTTTAAAACAATAACCTTTGATGTAATGTATAAATTACCTCTCTTTAATGAAATCAAAATTTTCATAAAGAAAGGCAAATTTATTGCTCTAAAAATGATGGCTTATGGAATGCCATAAAAATTACCCCCCTTTAATGAAATTGAAATTTTCATAAAGGGAAGTTCATATTATGCTTATGAATGGAAATGCAAAGTTTAAAAATCTGATTTACCTCCAAAATGTGAAAAAATAAAATTCCGAAATTATAAAAATCTGCATAAAACAGTCATTTTCAACAATTTTTATAAAATCGAAATGACTTCGGAATGAGTTCGAATTTGTTTTGTATGATATATTGTATCTCATTCTTCACACCCATGTAATTATTTTTGTCATTTTATTTTTTTTTATTTTTATTTTAATCCTCAAAGTTTAAAAAAAATCTGCAAAATGAAAAGTTAAAAAATAAAAAATAAAAATCTGAAATAAATTGAATGCTGAAAACGTAAACATGCAAAGCTTTATCAGTTTGATGGTACCCCGTCCTGCAAAACCGAAGATGTGAGAAACTCTTGCATGCAACCTAGTCTATTCCAACCTGCATTTGCACAATCAAAATAAACTAAGTGCTAGCTCCTAAGGACACATAAAATAAATTCCAGACTTCAAACATTCAATAATGTGACCATTAAAATGCATCAAACATCATCTATAAGTCCAAAACCTGAAAAAGGGAAAAATGAAAAATTAAATCCAAGCATGCAAAACACTTTCTCCTCCTATTTTACTAACAAAGTCCAAATTTCTGAAAAATCCTTGCATTAAAATTTTTTTAATCTTTTACACAACTTTTCCAGCAACATTTCTGGTTTTCTTAAAAAAACCAGTACTCCTTCCTTCCATTATATGGGCTTTTAAAATTTCAATCTGTATTTTCGTTTCTTCTTCGATGACTTGAAACATTCTCCTCATTTTGTTTGTTTCATTTTTTCACACAGGTTTTTGATAATAGTTTTACTTTCCATTTCTAAAATACTCATATGCTCCATGTAAGATTCTTTTATAACATCTTCTCTGTGCCCATATATTTGGTTTACCTTGATATTGTTTCTTTTCAACGTAAATGGTATTCCTCCTCCAAGTTTTAAATGTGGCAATTTTTAAATCCTTGGCTACATTTGAAAATGTCTCACCCTCCGTTACATAAGAGTAATAAGTGACCAATGATTTACTAAAAAGTGATGGTTTTATTTTTATAAAAGTGAAAAGCCACTATGTAAAATAAAAAAACATGCTACCCATAATTGAGGGCTTTTTGAAATATTTTTCCTTTGATAACTAGGCCCGTAAATCCATTTCTATATCAATTGAATGCTCTTTCTCTAGGGTATCTCCAAATCAAGTCTTTATTCATCAACACATGGATAACATCTTGTATTCATTGAAATTAGGCCATTAAGTTTACCTCATGACATCATCACCTTGTCTGCCAAGTCATTTCTAATATTCTGCAGGACTTGACAAAAGAAAAGTTAAATACTCGAAAAAAAATGCCTAAAAGACATAATATTATAATATTTATTATTATAATATTAAAGGTTAAAAAATCTTGGTTTAAGGCCTAAAATATATTTAAAATATTTAAGTTATTTAATATTTAAATTATTTTTAATAATTTAAAATTAAATAATTAAATATTTTAAATAAGTTATAAAGTATGAGGTGCCAAATTATAAAATAATGTCAATGATTCATTCTTATTAATATAGTGGGCCAACCACTATTTCCATCGACATCCTTTGTGTACGCAACCTCACGAGCTGACGTCGTATTAAACCATATGATATATTTAATTAAAGAAAAAGACAGGTATTTTTGTGATTTGAACTTATGAAAAATTGATGTGAGTTCGGTGATGAAAAAGATCTCGACACGCTCGCAGAAGAGACAAGTGAATAGGGCATTCATATCCGCAATCGAGAGAAGGTCATCATTGTTGAGATTTAAATCGTGATTAGCTAAGGTTTCAATTTAATAATTGATGAAATCATTTTTGATGCTGCGTATGATTGTTATCTGAAGAAGAGAATTAAACTAGCACGAGTTTTAATGGCTAGCCCTCGTTGTTGAGGGAAGAATGAATGCAATAAAAATCTGAGTGCATGATTTTGAAGAACCATATTGAATGCCACACGTTACACTTATACCCACTATTCTGTGGAAAGTCCCCACCGCCACGGGTGACATTCGATGTTTCATCCTTGTCATCAAGTGGGCTCACAAATTGGTCTACCCCACATGCATGTATCCTTATGATTGAGCATCTCCGACAGATACCATACCTTCAAACTCCCATGAAACGTGTTTCACGGTTCTTTGATCATCGATGATTTATTTGATGACTGCTAGTGTGTCCCATGATGCACCTTGATTCTACCATGATTGTGGCCATGCTGCTACTCCACATGGGCATCCGAACTTGCCCATATCATACACTTTTCCCTATGTATGGATGTCTGCCTTGAAAGACCAAGCTGCCTACGATGCCATGATTCATCCACACAAGCGTTCGCCTGCTACTGTGGAGTATATCCTGCTTGCTTTAGCCACTCATCTAGGCCTGGACTCCACGTAGTTTCTATCCATCCATCTGTACCTCCACCTCAGCATTGTCACTGCAAATTCACCTGGTTCATTCACCCATATATCGTGGTGTCTCAATTCTTGATGCCCATCTATCGATGAAACCTATGCCTTGATTCAAACCAGAATGACCCACCATTTTACACTCATCATGAGACTTTTTTCTGTTGATGTTTCTACCATATTACATGCTTCGATTATTCCTTCGTTGCTTGAATGCCATGCTTGCTTTCCAAAGAGGTCCATCATGGCGATATGTGTTACCCACGTCACACTTTGGTGTCCGTACCAGTCCATGTCTGTAAGTCCATGTCCATATTTTCAAGGAACCCTATTCATCTCTTTTTTGCATGCTTTCACCTCCAAGTGACATCAACAATTTGTGGATATTCCAGCAAGTCCTCCAGCAATTGACGTCATCGCCCACTCATCCACAACTTTCGGTGGGGTCCTCATCACATCGTTCACCAGCTGGTGCTACGTGTGCCCTAGCTTTTATCCGCACTCCATTTTCTATCTACCATATATCAAATTTCTAGTTGCCACATCGATAATCCTCGCCCGGGTAACACCTACAGGTCCTCCGGTCTTCCAAGTCAGTAATGACTTATTATAGCCATTGCCATCATCCATGTTGCCAAATCACATCTCCTTGGTGGTCCACATTCACTGCATCCTGGTCGTCGTCGCTATACCTGCACATACACGAGAAAATAAAACATAAGTCCAAATTGAAAATAAACATTATATACCTTAGCATGTTGTACACTTCATAAAAATAATGAGATAATATTAAACCATGCTAGGATTAATAACATTTCATTAAACTTCTTTTTTAATTATTATTATCATATTATATATTAATATTTATACAAAAAAATACTCTTTCATTTTTCCTATTTTTTTTATTATTTTTTTGTTTTAATATTATTTGAAACGGATACATGAAAAGAAAAACAAAACTTAACAACAAAACAATAAACTTGATGATAAAAAATTGTAAGCAAAAAAAAATTGACGATCAAAATTGTTGACAACAAATTTACGATAAAAAATTGTTAACAAATTGACGATAAAAAAATAATCATCGACAACAAATTGATGATAAAAAATCATCGATAACAAATTGATGATAAAAATATCATCGACAACAAATTGACGATAAAAAATCGTCAACAACAAATTGATGAAAACTGCAAACCCAAAACAAAGCAAAGCATTAGACACTTAAAATAAAATGCAAACACCCAAATACCAAAACAAAAGGTATGTCCCCAATTTTGAGACGAGTTGTACGACAGTCATAACAGGTCTTAGTGTTGGTTAGGCTTGTAATGTCATTATTAGTCGCAATGTTTAAATTAAGCTAATGCAAAAGTTTGGAATTTATTCCAGTAAAAAATAAAATAAAAAGAATTTTTTTCCTTTAATAAATAAAAAGAAAAAATGATTAAAAAAAAAGTTTTAATAAAATAATATAAAAAATAAAAAATAATAATAAAAATGAAATAAGATTAAGTTCATTATTTTAAGTCATGTATTTTTGTTTTCACTTTGTTTGTTTAGAGTAGGTTTTCATTTTATTAATATTTTATTTTTATTTAGTTTAATTTTACTTTTATGATGCTTTAAATATTTTAATTCACGCATTGGTGTTTTGTTGCCAGGTTATAAATTTTAGTGGCACTATGCCTGAGATGAGCTTCAACTAGGCCAATCGGACGATGCATATGGTTTGGACACATAGAAAGTATGCCAATGAATGATGATGCGATGATATGGACTAAGAGAGGACTACACATGACTTGATACATGACATCAACATTAGCTACGGGTACATGGATGACCTATTGGATGCACAGTGGGATTGTTGATGGTGGATGTGGTGACTTGGACCTATGTAGAGAAATGGACAACTCAGACGCATACCTGGTGGATGACTCATACACTTGCATGGACACAGTATCTACAGATGATGTGGCAAGGACCTAAACCTCAATATAAACTCAGGCTAGATGGAGATGTAAACCATATTGGCATAGAAGATGACGTGCATCCAGGAACAAACATGAACTCCAAGCTAGACAAACCCGTGGATGCCGTGTGGAGAGGTGCAAAAAAAAGTGGACCAAGAGGTACATAAATGAGCCACATGAACAACGTAAGTTGATTTAAATTTAGTTCTATGGGTACCATTGCTGAGTTTGGACAAGAACTGGGCACGAAACCAAAAATGTGGGGTCAACTGCATATCATGACCGGGGTGACAAAAGTAAGAAAAGACGTAAAGATGGTTTTGTTTGAGATAATTCACTCTTGGAAGAATATCTACGATGACTTACCTGGTGCTGCACATATCAAGTACATGGAGGTCCCTGTATTTTCATTTGCATTGTCAAATGGGTTGTTAGCACCATACTCATTGGAGTTGGGTGTAGAGGAAAGGCAAGGCCAGAAACAGAGACTAGTCGAAGGTTTAAAGGACTACGATGGGATGAACAATTTTTTTGATTATGTGGGGAACAGTTACAACTGATTGATTGAAAATAGCAAAGATTTAATGTACACGAACTGCATGTAAAGGTAGTTCATCTCTATTTAAAATGGAACAATGGAACACAGATCATAAGCAGTGTTGTACATTGACAGACAACTTGGTACACTGACAGGCAGTGCAGTACACTAATGGAAACATCGTGATTAAATAATTTATAGAATAAAATATGGCATTATCAAAGATTAGGTTGATTTAAAAAAATTAGGCAGTGGCACCACATTGTCGATTAGGAGATTACAAAGACAAGGCCAAACACCAAGGTGGACCACACTATGGATGGAGATCCAAACAGTGTACTAACTAGGGAAATGTAGAGTTCATCACCAAATGTAGGTGGAGGATAAATTATAATCATGCTCAATTTGTGATAGTGAAATCAAATTCCATTTGCCCCATCCCTTGTGTGACGAAGAAAGAACCCCACTAGAATTGATTTCATAATTTTAAATAATCCTATTCACCTAAGATTGCCAAAAATATATGCGCTTGATATATAGGCTCTAATGCTAAGTGACAGGAGTTGTGGTGGATTGAAAGTTGGTAGTGTTACATGATTTTGTTATTGTGAGGGCAAAGACCACGTTAGATAGGTTAAAATATGACCTCTTATAACATCAGAACACCAATAGCCCTACAGTGGAAATATTGGATTGGCACATTTTATGGATGCCTCATGCCATGAAGTTACATCATGATTCATAATTTTGTAAGGCGTCACTTGCTGGCACTTTCATGCGATGAAGATGTTTGCATCTGTGAGAAAGCTATGAAGTATTAGGTGCGTTACGAAAGGGTAGTAACGTATGAAGGCAGTATAAGACGTGTTTATAGATGAGCCTTTTGCAGATATGAATACATGAAATGTAGGTGGAGGAAAGACGGGATACCTATCTTAGTTTTATCCAATAAATGTTGAAACAACAATGTTCCTTCGCTGATAGAATTACCCGTAGATAGAAGATGTTGTTGAAGAATGAGTTGATAGTAGCAAAAGGTAGTGTGTCCAGTGAAGGATGGGAGACGATGCCAAAAAGTGTTACGTGAGAAGGTGAATGATGCCCGTTGAAGCAAACGTTACCGTCGATGAGACATGGGAGGAAGTGAAAGTTCCTTGGTCTATATATTAGCACACACCACACTGGGAGGCTGACATTGGTTATAAAATATCAAAATATTATGGACGTGAATTATGTTCATTAAAAAAATTATATCGCTATAATGCCATCGTGGTATCATTGGCAAAGAATGAAAATGAAGGGTGTAAAAGAGTTACTTGAGAAGATTAAAGGGAAAAATATTTTTGGAATCTAAAGGAGAGTGGGAAATGAAAAACGATGGGACAGGAGAAAATTTTAAATACCAATTCGAAATAGATTAGAGAGGCTGGAACTTTTAGAGACAGGTTGATGGGAAGTAGATTGGAAGGATGCTTGGCTACTGTCAACATTTATCCATATTTTGTATGCAAAAAAATAGGTTTTGAATACAATAAATGATTTCATTGCATATCTTTTTACATGTTTTAGAGTTATTTTTATGGTGTTTTATGCAGGAATTTGGTAGCATCATAGAGATAATTTTAATGCATGTCCTTTTTTACCCCTAGACTCTCACCATAACCAGACTTAAATTGTGTGGATTTAGGTCTAACCTAGTTTTTATTTTGTGTTCAGGATCTAATATTTTATATAGGATAGTAGATAGTTTATAGTAGCCCTCTTTGGTATTTTTCCACATTCTGGTCCATATTCTAGAATTTCAAGTTTTTATTTTATTTTTTTAACCTTACACTTTTCCATTTTTTTTTAAATTTGAAAAATAAAATATAAAATATAAAAAAATTAAAATCCCAAAAATAGATGCACATATTCAAAGAATAAGCTTTAAATTTTGATTTAGAGCAGTTTCAATTTTACTTTGAAGCAAATTCAAAATTTCAAAATTATTTAAATTTTTCATATTTTAAAAGAAATTTTGTAATTTAAAAATTTAACATGGTTTCACATTTTAAAGAGATTCAAATTTCAGGCTTTACATTTTTGTTTTCAAAGCAATAAATTAACTTCCCTTTATGAAAATTATAATTTCTTTAAAGGGGGGTAATTTATATGGCATTTCAAAGGCTATATTTTTCAAAGCTAGTCATTTAGATGATTTTATTTCATGCTCAAAGCAACATAAAATCCATTCACAAAGTAGGATAAAATGAATCCACTCATCATTTCATGTTCACATTTCAAGATAGATTTTAGTCTTTTCTTTCATGCTTAAAGCAAGGTTTAACAAAAGGACAAAATTTGTTAAAATCTACTTAACAAAGGAAGATAAAATCTACCTAAAATCCTTCAAGATAAAATGAATTAAATCACCTTGGAAAATTAGAAATAAAATATATTAGGATCAATTCCTTGCACTCATTCATCATTTTATTTCTGTACATAAGGGAAATCAAGCCCTTTTAATTAATGAACAATAATAGCATAGCATAATAAATTAATACCAACACAAACCCATTGTTAACAGTTGCTTGAAAATCACTAAGGTATTCTAGCATTTATTTGACACATTTACATAAGCATACACACATACATTAAGTAAAAATAACCTTGGAGAAATTTTCATTTCTTTGCAAGAGAGGGTTTTCTAATCAAAATCCTAACTATGAGTGTGGTTTTACAATTGGAAAATATTACCACTCAACATTTTGGCTCTAGAAGAAGGGTCTGATTGGGTTATTTTATCGATGTTGTAGATGCTAACTTGTTCATTGTTACTTGAAAGGTTATTTTGAAGGTATTTGTCTTTACTAATGAGGTTTTTTTGACATGTGATCATATTCATGAATTGGAAAGTCCTATAGTTGATGATGCATTGATACTAAACTTTTACAAAATTAGATAATGTTATTTGATGTCATGGTTTAATTGATGCATATATTTTGGTAGATTGTTATTCATTTCATGCTTATCTGCAAGATATATTTATTTGACTAGAAATTTGGATACTAAAGTTATATTATTTTAGGTCCACTAATGGCATTGTTTACTTCAACAAGGGCAAGAATTACGTCCTGGATAGGTGGTTGTTATAGTTATTTAAACATTCCTACCCATGAAATCCTTGAAAATGTAGAAATGTATTTACCCATGTTTAGGCATGATGAAAGGGGTATGACTGAGGAACATATTCAGGCATACAAGAACATTTTAATTTATTTGCAAAGTATGCATGAAGATGTTGCTTATAGGTTGTTTTCATACACATCAGATGAGGTTGCATTGGATTGGTACATCCACTTACCTCTAGATTCTAGAATATCTTGGGTTCAACTAGAAGCAACATTTCTTGAACATTTTGGAAAGCTTGTTGACCTGGATATGATATTAAATCGGTTTATCTCTATCTGTAAAGAA
Source organism: Wollemia nobilis (assembly GCA_028583015.1). NCBI lineage: Eukaryota > Viridiplantae > Streptophyta > Pinopsida > Araucariales > Araucariaceae > Wollemia > Wollemia nobilis. The sequence goes on from JAQPPZ010002979.1 coordinate 16,767,961, forward strand.
CCTAATGAGTCTGTGAGATAATTTAATGATAGGTTCCATAGGTTGTATATAAAAATGGGGATACATTACATCATTTTAGAATATGAAGCTATTCAAATGTAACTAGAAGCCTTAGACCCCTTTACTTCTACATTTCTAATAATAATTCTTAAAGATCCATCCTTGCCTAGAGTCTAAAGTGAGGCAATAATAGTAGAACAACGGTGGATTTTGAAAGGTATGGATGTGGATCGATTATCATTGCTCAATCCTAAGGCTCACAATCAGACATCACCCATGAGTCAGATTGATGCACAAACTTATCCCATGATGAACTATTCTTTAGGAGTTATGGATTCCAACCAATACCAACCATCCAATCTAGAACCCTTTAATCAAATGATGTCTAATGGGAGCAATCAATAGGATGAAGTTGAATATCCAAATGTTATAACCACCTTAGATATCATCCAAGAGGATTATGGTAAACAGGCCTATCAAAATGTAGGGATTGGTTCTTTTTTAGAAATGCACGAGTATTCAGACAATGAAGAAGTCCTAAATCTACTAGCATTGAAATATATGATAGGTCATGACCTTACATAAAATTTAATGAAGCAGATAAAGCGGATGATCAAGAAAGCCAATATGTTCCAAATAATGACCATCTAGAAATAAAAGGCTTAGAGTCATTGTTTACAAAGGAGGATTGGGATGATTATAGAAATATGAATACAATAATTGATCCCACTGTAGAAACCCTTGACCCACCAAAAGTTGATTTTTTTAAATTGAGGAGGATGAATCTAAGGAAGATGAATTTTTTAAAATTGAGGAGGGTGAATCTAAGGAAGATGATTTTTTTTAATTGAGGAGGAAGAATTTAAGGAAGAATCTGAATATAACATGAATGAAGGGATGGAATCTCATCACATGTTTCAAAAATATAATGATTCTACTATTCTAGATAGAGAATGGGAATAATTTACTTCTTTCACAATTCCTAAATAAATTTCTATTCCACTTGATGTTGATGTGCAAAAAACTAAAAGTTTTGTCTCATCTACAAATCTTATATTATCTATGTAGCAAGATGATTCAATTTTGAAAACACTGGAGCTATCAAAAGTGGTTGAAAGTGAATCAATAGATGAATATGAATATTATGTAGAAGACTTGATAGAATCTCATCCTTTGATTTTAGAAGATAATTATTATAATGGTTGGGGAATATATGAGGAATTATTCGTTTCTCACAATCCTATTAATAAAATTTCTATTTTGCGTGATATGTAGGAAATATTTATCTCGCATGAAGATATTGCAATTCATATACAATTATAAAATGACACACCCCTTGATCAATAGGATTTAAGGTTTGAAAAGGATGGAAACATTTTTAATTGGGTGCCTAATTTCGATGTTTTTGAAAAATAGGTCATTAATGAAGGCAAAGGGTTGCAAGATGATGATGATGATAGAAACCATGAGGAAGAAGAAGGTACAAATTCTCATCAAGTCATGGTAAATGAAAGTGTACAAAAGGTAGAATCTCATCCTTTGTGTCCAACCATCCAAACTCCAAGTAAAAGGTTGTATAATTATTTACTGGATTCGAAGGTTATTTATTATGAAATGCCATTTGAGGTTAACAAAGAACTAGATTGGATTTCTACTCATACCACTAATAATATGGCTTTATCAAATGAAATATAAATAGATGTGCTTGAGTTGTTGAATCAAGTTCATAAACATTTAACAATTGAATTTAAGATAAAAACTTATAATGATCCTCATTTAGTATATATCCTAGATGCTTGTAAATTATTGCATGAGTATGATTGGCCTAAAGACATAGATGATGACTTTGCTTTAAAATTTTTAGAAATAGCATTCTATTTGAAAGAACTCATATCTATTTGTGAAAGTGAGAACTCAAGTCAAAATGATGAATTAGGTCTTGAAATTTACACCTCTTTGAATAAGCAAAATATAATTGAAAATCATCTATTCACTTGCAAGTTTAATCAATCAAAGTATCAATATGGAATTGTTAATATCATAAAATGAAATTGGTGGGATGAGAGAGGCAAAATGAGAGAATTCATATTATTTGGACTAATATTGCTTTGGTTAAATTTTTGTAAAGCTTGGCATGCATATCATAATATATGTATTTTGAAGTGTGCTAATCGTGTTTGATATCCAGGGAAGTGATAGCCTACATTTTGCATCATCTTGTACAGTATTGTATACTAGTGTATATAGATTTGGCTTTCATGCTTTTATTTTTAGTTTTTTTGTTTTTGTGCTTTGTCTCTAATTTTTGGTTTGGCAAGTTTTATTTTTTTGCTTTCTTGTCAGTTTGCATTAGGTTAGGTGTTGGTTTATCTTCAAGTTTTGATTTTCATATTTTCAAGTGGGTTTTGAGTGTTTACCCTTTATTTCAGGTTGTGTTTTATGGTAGTTGCTAATGTTTGGCCTCTTGACTATTTTTTGTGTTCCTTTATCATGAAGGATGAATTGCCTATCATGTGGATCAAGGAAAATGAGATGAAGTTGTTTAGTAATCATTCCTAGATTTTAGGACTAAGATAGCAAATTTTGGAATAATGAATCATTTTTTTTGCTAAATCTACACATGAAAAAATCATATTAAGGGGCATGTCTTGAAATATTGAAGGATGAAGTCATTTTGGTTTGTGAATTAAGGCAAAAAAATTATAGACTCCATCTTTAACCTTAAGTGGTCTCTAACCCAGGTGACATGGAGATTTTGCAATGTAATGCTTATATATATATATATATATATATATATATATATATATATATATATATATATATATATATATATATATATATATATAAACAAAGTAAAAAGAAAGAAAGCAATGCAAAGTATCAATTAGACACCTGGGTGATTCAAAAAATCTCTACCAAGGCTATAAATGCATGAGTGGTAGTAGAGCAAGGTCTAGAAAAGACCAAGGTCATCTCCATTGGGGCTATGGATGCCTGACTGGTAGTGGAGCAATGCAGAGGCATATTTTTTCATGAGTAATATTTTTATAGCCTTAATGCAAACAAATGATGAAATTTGAATGGTTTTCAAGTATGTAAAATGAAATCACTTTCACACACATTAAGCTAAAGCAAATGGGTTCAGGTTTTTTCATTTGAAGTTATATAACCAAAATTTCTCTGAATGTTGCTAGATGATGTATATTTCTCTAATCTTTGGTTTCTTTTGGTTTTAGAATTGGGTTCTTCATCCGAAATGCTTAAGAGCATTTCCCAGTAGAGTCACCATTTGTTGTGGAAATTGCACAACTAGCCCAAAATTTGGAGATGCACCTTAAAATTTTGGGTTTTTGAAAGTTTTACTTGTCTTTGAGTGATAATTTTGATAGGTTCCAAGGTCTTAGTGTTGGTTAGGCTTGTAATGTCTTGATTAGTTGAAATGTTTAAATTAAGCTAATGCAAACATTTTGAATTTAATCAAGTAAATAATAATAATAAAAAGAAAAATTTTCCTTTAATAAAAAAAAATATGATTAAAAAAAGAGTTTTTAATAAAAATAATATAAAAAATAAAAAATAATATTAAAATTAAAATAAGATTAAGTTCATTATTTTAAGTCATGTATTTTTTTTCACTTTGTTTGTTTAGATTAGGTTTTCCTTTTATTAATATATATATTTTATTTAGTTTATGTTTACTTTTATGATGCTTTAAATATTTTAATTCATGCATTGGTGTTTTGTTGGCAGGTTATAAATTTCAGTGGCACTATGCTTGAGACAAGCTCCAACTAGGCCAATCGCATGATATAAACAATTTGGACACTTAGGAAAGACACCAAGGAATGACGATGCGATGAGATGGACTAAGAGAGGACTGGACAAGACTTGACACATGGCATCAACATTAGCTACAGGTGTCACAACCCGTTTTGGTAAGTCCTTCTACGTGTGAGAATAGGACTTATTTCCTAGGTTGGGATCACTCTGTGAAGTCAATTAATGCTAAATTGGGCATTAAATTGGGCAACTTCTAGAGTAGAGATTTACTTTTTAAATATGCTTAATTAATTTAATTACCTTCATTTTAGAAGGAAATTAGGTAGTTTTTTTTTTTAAATAGTTCAATTGTGATTAGACCAAAACTTAGGAAAAAAAACTACTTTGAAGAACTAAAGAAAAATCAAAATTTCCTAACACAAGGCTACTTTGGGAAGGTTTAAATGGTGGATACAGATTTTTCTCTTATCTTTATGGTTTCCCTTTCCATTATATATATATATTAAACCGAGCTTTAACTTGGGGTGATAAAAAGAAGATAAGAGAGAAAGGAAAAAGAAATATAAATAAAATTTATATTTAAAGGCATATTTTTTGAAGGAAAGAAAGCAAAAACAATAAAATTATATATATATATATATTTGGAAACATATTTCTTATTTAATAAGAAAGAGAGCTATAAATCACCATGGAAATTGAAAAAAAAAAAGGCGTTATGCTAGATTACATGGTGTGATGCTGGACTGGAGAAGCTAGAGGAGAAGTGCAAATCCAATAAGCATCACCAATATTCTGGAGTTACAGGTTGGAGCTCTCCACTTGATTTACTCTAACTCTTGCTTGTTATGAAATGCAATAAAGCCATTATATCTGTATAATTTTCTTTAATAGAACTTGGATAGCATTATGCACTAAATAATTTGGTCTAAAACAAATAATTTTTTATTAAGAAGATTTTGTGTCCATTCTAGATGACCTTTAAAGGATTAAGGTCTTATTATGTCCCTCCTAGAATTCATGTGATTCCATAATATGGGCATCCTTGAGCTAAAGCTCTATTCAAATGGCAACACTTGGGTATTTGTACTATAATATTACCCTACGTCGATGTTTGTGATGTTTGGGTTTCAATTGAATTACTCTTTTGCTATGAAGCTCAACATGCTTCGCTTCCCTATGTATCATCTGTAAAACTCTGAATGGATCAATATTTGGATGCCATCTTAGAATATTCAACAGTCGAATATTATCTCCTCCATCGATGATAGTGGTCATAAAGAAAAATTAAATCTCCTATAAATTTAGATGAACCTCTAATGGAATCAAATCACAATTTTTGTAGAATGAAATGTAACCTTTCCATTTCGATTGGAAGCCTTATCAGGGGTAATCTTGATTTCAATATTTTGCTACCTTTAGAAAGTTTCCAACTCGAATATTATTTTTCTATATTGTAGTGTTAATCAACATTATTTATCAATCCTAAAGTTTGTGGTAGTTAAGCAAGGAAATCACTGACAAGGTGAAACACTTAAAAAGGGTAAACCTCAAGCATAAGTGATATCAGTTTAAAACTCTACTCCGATTGCTTCATGTTATAGGTTATAAACTACATTGCCAAGGTTGCTCCACTCGATGTTGAGACACACCCACACAAGTCTTTGCTAGCTATCTCCCCCAGATCGTAGAAGAATCACTCTAATTTAACTTCATATTTGTCAAAGTAATAAAACTCTTATATTACTATGGACAATCCACCAAAACATTTTACAGTGATAGATGACATATATTGTAGCCCTAATTCCTGTATTGATTGGATTCAATATTACAATAGTAAGATCTGTGATGTTGAGTGCGAAAATTCATCTATCAAATGTGTTGGAGATAAGATTTATTGTGTGGTTATAACAACCTTTTTATAAATATGCCCTAGCTCATATAGGTTAATTATATATAGTATTTTAGGTTGCATCATAATTTATTTGATAAATATATGCAAATCTAATGATGAATGACTTGACTCTTGATCTCCACTCACCTCCTTTCACCTTTGTGATGACTATGGTTATCGATACGAGGAGTACTTGCATTCTGTGCCTTTGCAGTCTCACAGAATCCCTACCGTGAGTATGGGGAAAACAAAAATTATCATTAATAGTTAAATATATTCAACTCTTCTTGATGACAAGGATTTTGTCCTCCAAAAGGACTTAGTTTGGATAAAAAATTTAATTCTAAAAATTGTAGTCTTTTCATGGCTGGTTATCCAAGGAATAATTCTAACCATTGATAATATGATGCATAAAGGTATTTGTATCACTAATATTTGTTATCTGTGTAGGGCTAATTGGGAGACCATTTATCACATTTTCCTTGAGTGCCATTTTTCCTTAACTATCCTAAGTGGGGTTTTTTAGGCCTTCAATATTTCTTGGGTTAAACCAGCCACCATACTTGATTTGTTCATCCAGTGTCCTTGCCCCTTTTTAAGCCAAAGACTTAGATACATGTGGAAAATTTGTCTTAGTCACTATCTTTGGTAGGTGTGGTTAGAAAAGAACCATAAAGCCTTTAATTAGTCTATCCATGATCATCAAACTATCATTTCTAGGATCCTATCCTTTTCCAATGAGAATGTGAACCTTATCCCTTTTGATAGTCATAAACCTCATCTACAGGAGACCACAATTGCTCAGTATTTAAGCTTAACCTTGTTAGATGAGTCTGTGCCTAGGGTAGTCAACCCCAAAGCCAATGTTAAGTGGTCCCCACCTCCTACGAGTTGTTTTAAGCTTAATTTTGATGGAGCAGCAAAGGAAAATCCTAGAAGAGCAGGCTCTAGCGATATTGTGTGAGATCATAATGGGAATATGATGCTTGCATTTTTTGAATATTTGGGAACAAGGATGAACAACGAAGCTGAAGCTAGAGCTATGTGGAGAGGCCTTCAAATGACTCAAGACTTAGAAGGCAATTTGATCATAGAAGGAGACTCTATGCATGTTATAAATCTCCTCAATAATTGGAAAACACCTCCTTGGAGGATTAAAACAATTTTTGAAGAGGCTAGGATCCTTTTCTATGGAAGACATGATAGAAAATCCCAACATGTCTTTCGGGAAGCTAACAAAGTTGTTGATAAGCTGACCAATTTGGGTGTCGATGGTGATAGACTTTTAAAATGGGAATACGGTGTCTCGAGAGAAGTAGAGGAGCTTATTCAACAAGAATACCAATAATGATAGTCAAATTTACCAATAGGAAAGGCATTGTAAGTTCGAAGGCTATGAGTATTCCTTTCTCTTTTTTGAAATGGAATCACAATAAAAATTATCCAAGCTGTCAGTCTTGGTGGATGCTACTTGGAAATACCACAAAGACTAATGGGGATAGTCACATGTCAGATAACATGGCTCCTAGTCATCTTAGTAATTTGAGGTTGGTTGATAATAATAGGGTAGGAAAGAAACGATAATATAAGACTTCGAACTAGAGCCACATGGACCACCAGATGGCCACCGTCATAAATCTAGCCAACAGGTTCACTTCGCCAAGGATGATTGGCCAAGACAGGATGTGGTCCCAAAGCATGTCATATATGGAAGAAAGCAATTACCAAATAATTATTAAGAGTAACTGTCAATACAGAGCTTGTGGGAGTTTTTTTCAGTACTCTGCTATGTGTGTCTGCAGCTTTTTGTTTCTCCACTGTTTCAAGGAAGGGATATGTGTATGTTTCTTTTTTTTGTAATTATGATGCAAGTGTGTTTTCTTGGGGTATACCCAAAATGTTGTATGGGAATTTTCTTTTTGATAACATGCTATGTGCCTTATCGAATGTAATGGCTTTGGCGGCATGTAGATTTTACATATATAGGATCCTTAGTAAGGACATGTTCATCAACAACCCTGGGATGATTTTTGTAAAATGTTTTGGGTCAACCTGTAAAACCCGATATTAATGCTATAGTATCTTATCTAGCATAAAAAAAAATATTTTCAACTCAAATAATTAATGATCCTCTATATTATATTGTCTATAAATTAAGCAAATTCTAGGATAGGCTTTTAGTGGAGTGTGCTATATTGTATAAATGCATGCTAGCTTTTGGAGATTTATGGGATGCTTTAAATTTTAATAGGAATAACTTCCTTCCTATTTATAAGTAGCATATTTGCCTTATTTGAAATGAAATTATATGATCTTGTATAATATAGGAACTAGACATTATGGGATTAAATCATTTGATTTATGAATAAAAAAAAATAACTCTAATAGGGTAACCCTTCATAGTTAAATTGATTATTGTCAATTTTTTGGAAATCAATTAAAAATGATTAAATTGAACATAAGTTTTGGTATACTTTGAATGTAAATATTTATATTGATTGACAAAGGTAGTATATAAACTACCTTATGTTTAATGTTTTATTTTGAATGTATATAACCATCTAGAAGAATGGGAAAATATTTTTATTTTTGGAAGGATTGGATTGGTGTCCATTCCTTGGGAAGAGGTATGGGACTCTTCCTTTCGTTTGGTGTTAATACAAACAAATTATGGTTAGAATCATGAATCAATATGTATTTATGAAAATATTAAATATGGATGAATTATCTATTCATGATTGGTGATTTCTTTGCATGTGATATACATTTAGAAAATATGTGATGCATGACTACATATAAATAATGGTTGGGATTAAGAATTAATCCTTGTTATGACAATATTAATTCTGAATGGATTCTTTATTCATGCTTGGTGAATTTCCATGTTAAATGTGAGAAGTAAATGGAAATACCAATTTTAATGAAACTATAGATTTTGTATGTAAATTACATAATATGATTTATTATGAAAGCCTTAATGAAGGGAATCCACTGGAAGAATGGATGAACTTGGTATCCATCCAAGAAGAGGTATTGGACTCTTCCAAACGACCCTGAAAATAAAAGGATTGGTATTTATGAGTGGTATTAAAAAAAGTAAAATATGGACCTTGATGCTAGATGATTTATGAAAATTTCCTCTTTTGAGAGATTAATTGAATAGTGTTGAAGCAAATCTAGGAGGTTACTTTGGTATCATTTGGAGATAAGAGAAATATCCTTTGAATTGGATTTTGGACAACCAAATTAGCAAGTTAATTAGATATTATGTTGGATCAAATTTTGGGAAAATTTTGAGAACAGTTTACATATGTAGTCTTGAAAACTGAATCCATATTGGGATCTAGTGATGGAAATAAAATGATTTGAAAGCTAACCTTGGATTGAAATATAAAAATTGTATAGGATATTTGATGCATTTTTATATCACATTTGGGAAGAGAATTGATAGGATTTGGAAATTAATTAAAAGGATTGGATCAAATTTAGGAAGCAAATTTGATAGCAATTGGAAATCAATTGAATAGATCAATATGTTGTACTCAATGGGGAGTTAAACTCCTATTTGTTTGAACATAATCAAATGAAATAGCTTGTATAATGAGCTTTATATTACCCATGCTAAACCTCTAAGGGTTTACTTGTATCAACCAAATATTAAGGAGAAAGGTGGCTGACATGGGTTGCTACAACAGGATATAATTATGAGATGATAGATAACTTAAATTATTAGCTTAAGTTATTAAGCTAGTAAGAATGGTTTATTAATGAATTAATGGTATGGGACATTAATTCATTGATTGACTTGGTGTCAATTATGTAGAATGAATTTGGAATTCATTCTTGAGAGAGTTTATATGGTTCTCTCTAACATCGATATGACTTCTCCAAAATAAGTTTCCAAATATTATCATAAATATATGAAAATTCTTAGGATGGCTTAGAATCAATAGATTCTTTAATTACATCATGAATTTAAAGGTATAGATGAAATTTCTTATTGGTATGGGAAATACCTTAATGATATAATGATGAATTAGAGAAAGGAATTAGGAAAGATTCCTTAATTGCATCATGAGTATAAAAAGGACAAATAGATTATTTATTGGTATGGTAAATACCTTAATGATACAATGATGACTTAGAGAAGGGAATTAGGAAAATTCCCTAATTGCATCATGAATTTGATAAGGAACAGTTGTATTCCTTACAATGCATAATTGATTGAAAGGGACCCATAGTGGACCTATATACTTGTAATATTTGACATCCTATGTTTATGAATATGAATAAAATACATATTTTGGAGGCTAGGTTTATTCCCTATGAGGGTTCCCAGGATAAACAATGTATCACTCTATTTATGGTTTGATGTGTTAATTCTTATGCAAGTTGATTTTATTTCAAAATGAAAATTATTTAAGTGGATGAGATGGTTAAATGCTTGATGAAACAGTTATGCCATGTGTACTATGATACAAGGAATGACTGATAACTTTAATATGTTGATGATTTAAAGATATTCGATTAATTCAATTATTTTATGAAATGTAAGGGTGTAGTTAGCTATATTTACCTTTCAACAACTAGCACTCGATGTATGGATGCAAAAAGTAGCATGTAACGAAATTTCAATCTTGCTCAATTAAAAAATTCATGTGTGCTATAATCTCAAGATTCATAATGCAATGGATTCCTGGTTGATATAACCTAAAAATAACATGATAAAAAATTGTGGATTAATCCAAGTGGAAACTTAGGGTGGGCTGGAATCCACGAAGAGGAAATTGGGACTTGGGTCAGATTTTATATTCTAAATTAAATATTGAATTTACATGAGGATTGGGTACTCCCATGATGGGCAAATAGTGTCCTTTTGTAATGAACTTAATTGATTATTTTATATAACAAAAGGGAAGCTTAAATAAAAATGATGGTCAAATAAGCCTTACGAAGTATAAGGTAATATAATCATGACATTCCAAGGATTATTTAATCTTAATCACAAGTAGTAATTTTGTTATCTTAGAGACCCCACCGAAAAAATGTGGGTTGGATCTAAGATCTATGAATAACCATTGTTGAGGTTATATCATTATTATGGGTTTCCATATTTAAGGAATTCACCTATATAGTAGGACTTAGTTAAGGGTGATTTCATATTTAAGTGGGAAGAAGTTTAATTCTTGGTCAGTGTTCCCATATCTGAGTGATATGAGGGTATTATAGAAGTTGATCACTTCTACTTAATAATGACTCTGATCAAGTCATAATATATTTTGAATACATTTGACTTGATAACTTACAATCCACATGGAATTATTCTATTTTAGTTCATGATTATGACCCTTGCCTCATGAAATATGAATGTGTATTTATAAAAAAAAATTGTGGTAACAAATGGGGTTGTTATAGTTGGTATCAGAGCCTAGACTAACTAATAGACTCTAGTTAGATCTAGGTTAGAAAAATATTTGGGTATGAAATAATAGCATAAGAGAAAATCAAAACATAAAATCCCAAGAAATGCATGCTTGGTAAGAACAAGTCAATACTTGATATTGTTGATGCATGAGTTTTATTCCCCATGAATAGATCCATAGTCATTCGAAATTGGAAGAGCTAAGTGAACCCTCCTTCCATGGGTTTTAAGCGGTGTACCTTAGAATATTTTGGAAACTACTCGACATCTATGTTTCTTAACTTACTTAGTCCTTATTTTTAGGTGCGTATGAACAAGAGGGATCATAAGTTGGTTCAAATCCGCTAAAGGACCCTTTGAATTAAGGTTATCAAATTATTATGGATAACTTGTTAATTGCCTAGGTCAAATGGATCAAAATGGAACATTGGGTGAATAATAATTAAGTGAGATGAAATTTAGTCCTTAGTGATAGCCTAAAAGAAGGTAAAAATATTCGATATAGTCCAAAGAGAGTAGTCATAGAACTACCCATAATCGGACTATAGATGTTCTTGGATTAAATTCTAGTGGATTGCTATTTTGTTTAGCAACGGTTCACTTAGAGATAGCCATAATCTAAACCTTTACCATGGTTTAAGATATCATATTGCTTTGTTGTATTTTTCTTTGCACTAATTAAGCATTGAAATATATCTTAAAGTAGTATGTTTTGTGTAGAATAAAATCTAGAAGGTTGTAAACATGTGCTTTTATATAAGAAGTGACTATTCCATGAGTAAGCTAGTTCATTATAACCTTAATAGACTAGCAATGGAATCCATGAACAAAGGTGACTTTTATCAATTAAGACATTAAATATAGGGGAAAGAAGTTAAAATTACAACTTGATAAAATATTGTAATCTAACACTATTCTTTATATATTAGGAAATGGCCCCAAAAGTAGGAAGCGAAGAGGACACATTATCTTGCAATATGAGGTAAACTAAAAGTCTTGGAGGAAATTTGAAAATATTAAACAAAATGGTAGAGGAACATTTTGTGATGAATTCTGAGTTGAGAGAACAAGTATATGATCTTAAGAAAAAACTGGTGCAATAGGGCCAACTGCTAGATAACTTGGAAGCTCAAAAGTGCAAATCTGGGACATTGCGAGGTAAGTCCAATTCACAAGAAAAGAGGCATATTTTCAAATTTTTAGAACTTGAATGACAAATTTTAAGGAAGAGAAAGAGTGTCAATTTTATGAAGTGGGAGCAAGAAAAAAATTGGAAATGGAAGCAATATTGCTTCAAGAAGGGACTCCATAAAACTGAGACTAATGATTTACAAGAATCATATTCCATTGTGCAAGAAAAGACAAAGAAAACTATAAGTCCTTTGGGGGGATGCTTTGCATGTAAAGGACAACCTTATGCAAAGATATTCCCACTACGTGTAGGAACAAGTAAAATTATGATGAATCACAAAATTCACGTTGCCACCAAAAGTAAAAATTTGGAAGGGCAAACTACTCGATCACTCATGATTTATGGTGAATTCCTTAGTCATTATGATGAAAGCAACTAAAATTTTAGAGTTTCACTCCAAAACTATGAGGAAGCACAATATTTTGTAAGGACAATGTCCTTTTTTATTTCATGATGTTATCTAATTATACAAGCTGAACTATGGACAACTTAGTCAAATGGGAAACTATGCCAAAAGCTATGTTTTATTGAAATAATACAAGGCCTAATAGAACCTATGCAATAAAAAAAGACTATTTATCTTTTTTGAAAACTATTATTTCTGAATTATATTCTATTAGAGGATGCTTTGATGAAATATAAATACACTAATGAATGTATTGATTCTTTGATATGCAAGATGATATGTATGTATTTATGAATGTATCAATATTTATATATGAAATAATATGAATATTTATTTGCATATAGGACATTATTTTGCTGATGTTTTTGTTGCATTACAGGTCCTAGTACTCACATAGGTGGTAAAAATTACTCAACCACTAGAAACGAGATACAGAAAGATCAATGATGCCATATTGTGGGTAATGACATGGATGGTTACCATATATGGATGCATCAAGTAGGACGATGATAGAAAGAGCTATTAGATATCATCCATAGAAAGATAAAATAATGGGGTAAACTTTAACTGACATGGTTGCTTCTAATTTCTAATTTATGATAGGTAATGCTTTATTGAAATATTTTAAGGTTCTAAAGGATATATTGTTGCATTATATACCCTTATTACCTTCTGAACTTAGCAAACACAAGGTACTATGTTTAATCTAAGGGGGGTAGTATGTCATGATCCATTTGGGTAAGCCCTTCTACGTGCGAGAATTGGACCTATTTCCTATGTTGGGATCACTCTTTGAAGTCAATTGATGCTAAATTGGGAAACTTCTAGAGTAGAGATTTACTTTCTAATTATGCTTAATTAATTTAATTACATTCATTTTAGAAGGAAATTAGGTAGTTTGTTTTTTTTAAATAGTTAAATTTTGATTGGACAAAAACTTAGGAAAAAACTACCTTGAAGAATTAAAGAAAAATCAATCTTTCCTAACACAAGGCTACTTTGGGAAGGTTGAAATGGTGGATAAATATTTTGCTCTTATATTTATGGATTCCCTTTCCATTATATATATATATATATATATATATATATATATATATATATATATATATATATATATATATATATATATGGAAACATATTTCTTGTTTAAGAAGAAAGAGAGCTATAAATCACCATGGAGATTGGAAAAAGAGGGGTTATGCTAGGTTACATGGTGTGATGTTGGACTGGAGAAGCTAGAGGAGAAGTGCAAATCCAATAAGCATCACCAATATACTAGAGTTCTAGGTTGGAGCCTTCCACTTGATTTACTCTAACTCTTGCTTGTTATGAAATGAAATAAAGCCATTATGTCTGTATAATTTTCTTTAATAGAAATTGGATAGCATTCTGCACTAAATAATTTGGTCTAAAAAAATGATTTTCAATTAAGAAGCTTTTGTATCCATTCTAGATGACTTTTAAAGGATTAATATCTTATTCTATCCCTCCTAGCATTCATGTGATTCCATAATATGGGCATCCTTGAGCTAAATCTCTATTCAAATGGCAAAACTTGGGCATTTGTACTATAATATTACCCTACATCGATATCTGCGATGTTTGGGTTTCAACCAAAGTACTCTTATGCTACGAAGCTCAACATGCTTCACTTGCCTATGTATCATATGTGCACCTCTAAATGAATCGAGCTTTGACTACCATATTAGAATCTTCAACAGTCGAAGATTATCTCCTCTGTCAATGATAGTGGTCATAAAGAAAAACAAAATCTCCTATATATTTATATGAACTTCTAATGGAATAAAATCATAATTTCTATAGAATGAAATGTAACATTTCCATTTCAATTGGAAGCCCTATCATGGCTAATATTGACTTCAATCTATCATTGCCTTTAGAAAGTTCCCAACTTGAATATTATCTTCTATATTGCAATGTTAATCAACATTATTTATCAATCCTAAAGTTTGTGGCAGTTGAGCGAGGAAATTGCTAATGAGGCAAAAAACTTAGAAAGGGTAAACCTCAAGTAGAAGTGTGATAATTTGAAAACTCCACTCTGATTGGTCCATGTTATATTTTATAACCTGCATTGCCAAGCTTTCTTCGCTCGATGTTGAGACACACCCACACAAGTATTTGCTAGCTATCTCTCCCAGATCGTAGATGAATCGCTCTGATTTAACTTTGTAGCTATCAAAGTAATAAAAATATTAGATTACTATGGAAAATCCACTAGCACCTTTTATGATGATAGATGACATATTTTGTAGCCCTAATTCCTGCATTGATTGGTTTCAATATTACAATAGTAAGATCTGTGACGTTGAGCGTAGAAATTCATCTATCAAATTTATTGGAGATAAGCTTTGTTGTGTGGTTATAACATCATTTTTATAAATTTATCCTAGCTCATATAGGTTAATTAAATATAGTATTTTAGGTCACATCACAATTGATTTGATAAATATATGCAAATATAATGATGAATGGCTTGACTCTTGATCTCCACTCACCTCCTTTCACCTTTGTGATGACTATGGTTATCGATACGAGGAATACTTGCATTCTGTGTCTTCGTAGTCTCACAGAATCCCTACCGCGAGTATGGGGAAAACCAAAATTATCATTAATAGTTAAAGGTTTTCAACTCAAATAATTAATGTTCCTTTATATTATATGCTCTATAAATTGAGCAAATTCCAGGAAAGGCTTTTAGTGGAGTGTGCTATATTGTATAAATGCATGCTAGCCTTTGGATATTTATGGGATGCTTTAAATTTTAATAGGAATAACTTCCTTCCTATTTATAAGTAGCATATTTGCCTTATTTGAAATGAAATTATATGATCTTGTATAATATAGGAACTAGACATTATGGGATTAAATCATTTGATTTATGAATAAAAAAATAACTCTAATAGGGTAACCCTTCATAGTTAAATTGATTATTGGCAATTTCTTGGAAATCAATTAAAAATGATTAAATTGAACATAAGTTTTGGTATACTTTGAATGTAAATATTTATATTGATTGAACAAAGATAGTATATAAACTATCTTATGTTTAATGTTATATGTTGAATGTATATAACCATCTAGAAGAATGAAAATATCTTCTTATTTTTGGAAGGATTGGATTGGTGTCCATTCCTTGGGAAGAGGTATAGGACTCTTCCTTTCATTTGGTGTTAATCCAAAAAAAATTATGGTTAGAATCATGAATCAATATTTATTTATGAAAATATTAAATATGGATGAATCATCTATTCATGATTGGTGATTTCTTTGCATGTGATATACATTTGGAAAATATGTGATGCATGACTACATATAAATAATGGTTGGTATTAAGAATTAATACTTGTTATGACAATATTAATGCTGAATGGATTATTTATTCATGCTTGGTGAATTTCCATGTTAAATGTGAAAAGTAAATGGAAATACCAATTTTAATGAAACTATAGATTTTATATGTAAATTACACACTTATTTATTATGAAATCCTTAATGAAGGGAATCCACTGGAAGAATGGACGATCTTAGTGTCCATCTAGGAAGAGGTATGAGACTCTTCTAAATATCCTTGACAATAAAAGGATTGGCATTTATGAGTGGGATTAAAAAAAGTAAAATATGGACCTTGATGCTAGATTATTTAAGAAAAAATCCTCTTTTGAGAGATTATTTGAATAATTTTGAAGCAAATCTAGGAGGTTACTTTGGTATCATTTGGAGATAATAGAAATACCCTTTGAATTGGATTTTTGACAACCAAATTAGCAAGTTAATTAGAGATTATGTTGGATCAATTTTTGGGAAAATTTTGATAACAGTTTACAAATGCAGTCTTGAAAACAAAATGCATATTGGGATCTAGTGATGGAAATGAAATTATTTGAAAGCTAACCTTGGATTGAAATATAAAAATTGTATAGGATATTTGATGCATTTTTAGCTCACATTTGGGAAGATAATTTATAGGATTTGGAAAGTAATGAAAAGAATTTTGGATAAAATTTAGGAAGCAAAATTGATAGCAATTGGAAATCAATTAAATAGATCAATATGTTGTACTCAATGGAGATTTATACTCCTATTTATTTGAACATAATCAAAGGAAATAGATTTAGTATAATGAGATTTATATTACCCATGCTAAACCTCTAAGGGTTTACTTGTATCAACCAAATATTAAGGATAAATGTGGCTGACATGGGTTGCTACGATAGGATATAATTATGATATGATAGATAACTTAAATTATTAAGCTAGTAATAATGGTTTATTAATGGATTAATGGTATGGGACATTAATTCATGGATTGAATTGGTGTCAATTATGTAGAATGAATTTGGAATTCATTCTTGAGAGAGCTTATATGGTTCTCTCTAACATCAATATGACTTCTCCAAAATAAGTTTCCAATGATTATCATAAACATATAAAAATTATTAGGATGGATTAGAATCAATAGATTCTTTAATTGCATCATGAATTTAAAGGGATAGATGAAATTCATTATTGGTATGAGAAATACCTTAATGATATAATGATGACTTAGAGAAAGGAATTAGGAAATATTCCTTAATTGCGTCATGAGTTTAAAAAGGGGAAATAGGTTCCTTATTGGTATGGTAAATACCTTAATGATACAATGATGAATTAGAGAAGGGAATTAGGAAAATTCTCTAATTGCATCATGAATTTTATAATAAACGGTTGTATTCATTACAATGTATAATTTATTGAAAGGGACCCATAGTGGCCCTCTATACTTGTAATATTTGACATCCTAAGTTTATGAATATGAGTAAAATACATGTTTTGGAGGCTGGGTTTATTCCCCATGAGGGTTCCCAGGATAAAAAATGTGTCAATCTATTTGTGGTTTGATGTGTTAATTTTTATGCAAGTTGCTTTTATTTCAAAATGAAAATGATTTAAGTGGATGAGATGGTTAAATTCTTAATGAAACAATTATGCAATGTGTACAATGATACAAGGAATGCATGCTAACTTTAATATGTTTATGATTTAATGATATTCAATTAAATCAATTATTTTCTAAAATGTAAGGGTGTAGTTAGCTATCTTTACCTTTCAACAACTAGCACTTGATGTATGGATGCAAAAAGTAGCATGTAATGGAATGTCAATATTCCTTAATTAAATAGTTCATGTGTGCTATAATCTCAAGATTCATAATGCGATGGATTCTTGGTTGATATAATCTAAAAATAATATGATAACAAAATGTGGATTAATTCGAGTGGAAACTCGAGGTGGGTTGGAACCCACGAAGAGGCAATTGGGACTTGGTTTGTGAACCAATTCAGATTTTACATTCTAAATTAAGTATTGAATGTACATGAGGAGTGGGTACTCCCATGATGGGTAAATAGTGTCCTTTTGTAATGAAATTAATTGATTTATTTATATAACAAAAGGGATTCCTAAATAAAAAT
The DNA here is from genome assembly GCA_028583015.1 of Wollemia nobilis. Lineage (NCBI taxonomy): Eukaryota > Viridiplantae > Streptophyta > Pinopsida > Araucariales > Araucariaceae > Wollemia > Wollemia nobilis. Next base: position 16,786,126 of record JAQPPZ010002979.1, read on the forward strand.
GATGGTCAAATAAGCCTTACGAAGTATAAGATAATATAATCATGATATTCCAAGGATTATGTAATTTTAATCACAAGTGATTTTGTTATCTTAGAGACCCCATCGTGAAGATGTGGGTTGGATCTAAGATCTATGAATAACCATTATTGAGGTTATATCATTATGATGGGTTTCCATATTCATGGCATTCACCTATATACTAGGACTTACTTAAGGGTGATTTCCCATTTAAGGGGGAAAAATTTTAAAGTTTGGCCAGTGTTCCCATATTCGAGTGATATGAGAGTATTATATAATCTGATCACTTCTACTTAATAATGATTCTGATCAAGTCATAATATATTTTGAAGTTATTTCCCTTGATAGATTACAATTCAAATGGAATGATTCTATTTTAGTTCATGGTTATTGTATCGCTCCAAATTTTTCACACCCTTACCTTAAGGCTATAGGATCCGTGCTCGAAAGGGGGATGTGAAAAGGATGTCGTGGTACCTCGGACTGAGAGGACTTGCGAAGGTCCCGCCTCTCAAGGGAGGTGTATATTGGTGATTTTTCGACGGATGGTGGGTTCACTAGGAAACATTTAATGGCAGTTTCCACGCCTAGGTTGGGAATGTGTTTTATGTGTTCATTTTTAGCCTTAAGCATTCAAATCCTAGGTTTGGCCAAAATGTGTCTAAGTTATTCTATATGAAGATGCAAATTAAATGAATACAGAAAACATAATTAAAGACAGAAAACAAAGAAATTAAAGAATATAAAAGAAGAATACCTGATCCGGATGTTTGATGAAGATTTTGATTCTTGAAGCAGTCAGGATCGCCTCTGATTTGACAGGATCGTCTGAGATCAGACAAGATCATCTGAGATCTGACGAATTCGTTAGACAAATTCGTCAGAGACCTGCAAACAGAGAAATAGGTGCAAAACACAAAAAATAACACTATTCTAATAGAGGGAAACAATGTAAAATGATAGCAATAATATCAAACTAAAACTTACAAACAGAAACAGGAATGAATTATGCTAATTAGATAATAATTATGATTTAATTATGCATTTAATCTAGATGGGTGAACTCCAAAATGCAGAATAGCATAAAATACTGAATAAAATAGTTAATTACAACATAAAATAGCAAAAAAAGGGAAGAAGAAATGCAAACTTCAGGCACTGATTGCCTCAATGTTGACTACAGTCAAAATCGTCTCGCATTTGTACAAAATCGTCTCTAATTCGACAGGATCGCCTCCGATCTGAACAGGTTCGTCGACGATGATGTAAGCTTGCTCCGACTGAAAAACAATATGGTACCTGCAACAAAATTGTATAGAACTAATGCAAAATAGAAACTTAGGATGTTTTAACATGTATGCAGTTGGGTTACAGGGAATTTCAGCCAAGGGGGTGCTAAGGGAAGGGCTTAGGATTAAATAGGATTAGGAGGGAGGTTAGGAGGTTGGAGATCATCCCTATTTGGGAGATCTCCAACGAGGGAGGGTCCCTAATGGTGCAGACATGCTTCTGCCCGGATTAGAGGTCCGTTGGAATAGAAGCTAATTGTGCAAAATCAGTTTTGGGACAAGATCGTCTCGACGTCCTAGCCTAGACGAAATTGTCAGATCTGGGGTGATATCGTCTAATCGGCGATGATATCGTCAAACGGTCAAAACAACCTCTAAAAATGGCACGAAAAATGGGGAAACGGATTAACCGGCGGTTAACGAGCGGTTTGGGAGGTTAAAATTTGAATTTAAATTATTTACTAGGATGAATGTAATTATTACAATTTCACTACACCAATTTTAGGGTGCTACATTTTGCCCCCTCTTTAGCGAATTTTCCAAAGAAAATGCGTTAAAGATGAGTTCTTCTTGATCTACGAGAAAGCAAAAATTATTCCTATTTTTAGGCGACGATTCTTGGTCGAATCGTACGATAGCTTACTATGGTGCCCCCTCCGTGTTTTTACCCAAATCGAATGTTTGAGGTAAAAACGCGGAAAAGCAAAAATTTTTAAAATGTTGTTAATTATGTTTTTGAATAAAATTAAGAAAAATAGGGTAAAACCCTAATTCATTTTTACTGTTCATTTTTTTGGTTTTAGAGCTCTAAAAGCAAAAATGGTGGAGACAATGCACAGATCAACAGAGGTCCGGCGTGGGCTACGGGTAAGAGTCTAAACTTAACTTAGAATGATTTAATTTGAATTTACATGCTTTTTAGGTGAATTTTAATTAATTTTTGAGCATCACGGCCATTTTTGGGCCATCGACGTCGTCGGGATGAAATCATCTCGATTTCGACGAAATCGTCTCAAGTTCGCCAATTTCGTCTAAGGGCAAAATCGACGAAAGGGGGACGATTTCATCAAATTAGGGACGATTTCGGCTTGCAAAATCGGAGACGAATCTGCTCAAATTTGGGATGATATCGTCCAATAGTGGACGATATCATCATTTGATTAAATTGAACTTGTTTTTAACTTGCATTATTAATTACTTGAATTGTTATTAATGATTGTTTATTGTTTTGTTGTTTATGTTGCAGAGAGGATTTCTAAAGAGCAGGGAATGGAAATATGGAGGTTTGAGAGATGACTTGGCTACTCTTACACAGGCAGAGTGAGATCAGCTGGCACAGGTCGGCTTACAGCATGTGGTAGAGATGCCACAAGTGTCTACAGACATGGGGCTACTGACAGCCCTAGTAGAGAGGTGGTATCCGGGTTCTTCCTATTTCTGGCTACCTACAAGGGAGATGACTCCCACTTTGGAGGATGTATGGAGGATTCTAAGGATCCCCATACAAGGATGGTTGATCACTCCTATGGCCAATCAGGGCCATGCTATGGGATGGTTGTGTGGTGACCCGAGCTTCACCCTGGAGAAGGGCGGAGTTAACATCGAGGTGTTGCATCAGATGCTTGGGGCATCTAGACTCACACAAGTTTTAGCCGGAGTGGTTGGTGGACTTTTGTTGTGCCACTAGAGTGGGTGTAGGGTACCATGGATGCTAGCAGATGTGATCTGCGATATGCGAGACCATGGCTACAGATTTGCTTGGGGCAGCTTTGTGCTATGCCAATTGTACAGGATCCTACATGGGGTCATGTACAAGGGCGACCGATGTCTAGTTATGACATCGCTCCTATAGGTTTGGTGCTGGGAGCACATTGTAGTGCGAAGGCCGGTAGGGCTTCCTCTGATAGGGATTGATGGGGAGAGGCCTCGAGTTTTCTATTGGTGGCTTCGAAGAGGGTCACAGTGGCGGATCGACCTTTCGATGTCCTAGAGACTACTAGATGACCTTGTCTCGGACCAGATCACCTGGAGGCCTTGGAGAGAGCATCCAGGGTGGGCCAAGGACGGACAGGAGCTGGCTCGTGTTAGGCGAGTTTGCTGGCTGCGGATGGAGAGGGGAGAGGTGGAGCTCCATCGCTATGATCGAGTTTTGTGATAGTTCGATCTACAGCAGGGGATCCCATCTCTTAGAGATTATGAGTTTTCTCGGACTATCTCGGGATAACACCATAGTTAGCGGGGCTCCAAACATGCAGTGATTCTGGAGTCAGGACTCGGACGATGCCCCCATTTAGCCAGTGGATGGGGATGACGTAGGGGTAGCCGATGGCTACGATGCTTGGTACGTAGGCATCCACCCTCCTCGGATGACGAGGGCTCAGGGTATGATACATGTAGTTGTGCATCGAATAGGGAGGCGATGCCAGGCGGCTATGGAGGTAGCCCAGGGTCACGATGGGAGAGAGCAGAGGAGGCCATAGGCACAGGAGAGGCCATGGAAATGGGAGAGGAGGGAGGAGAGACCCCCTTCTCCACAGAGAGAGAGGCCACCATCGCCCGACAAGGGCAAGGGTGTCGACACAAGGGAGAGTAGTGAGATAGCGACTCTCCGAGCGGAGACGATCCATATCTAGGCACAGGTGCAGACCCTATAGGAGGAGGCTGCATGACACCGAGCTGAGGTTACACAGCTCAGAGATGAGATTGCATGCCTCAGGGCACGGGGCAGAGGGGTGAGCACTAGGGAGCTAACACGGGCTATTGCCCAAATCACTTTCTATCAGACATTGTACTATCAGCTGGTGCCAGAGGAGGATAGACTACCCCTACCAGCTAACATCATAGATCCAATCAGGATCGGGTCATCGAGGACTTCATCTCGATCGATGACTAGGACTCGTAGTACTACACATACTGCGATGGGGCCACCTCGTCCACCTTAGGGTGGGGGAGGAGATGAGGCTGAGAGCTTGAGGGGTTCTCGAGGCTAGACTACTGCACTACATTGTACAGATTGAGACATATAGCATTATTATTTTTGATAGAGGATTGAGTATGCCGAGGTATAGATTGTGGCATACCAATCCAGTTTTGATGATGTATATATACTGTTGATATATATAGATGAGATATATTTTTGATCATATGACTTGTCTTATGTATTTTTATGATGCTTTTATGTTTTGATGTGATTGATTTGATGATTCATGTAATTATGTCATTGGAAATATTATAATTTTGATGTCATGCTATAATATTTTAAATGAAATAATCTGATGTAACAAATTGGTTGTTTGTGATGTAATGTGATAAAAAATAAAAAGAGACTTCTAACAATAATTTCAAAGGACATTGTCGCTATTATAGACCATTTCATGGAGTCGCTGCTCACTCGGTCGTCAAGCTAATCCCGATATAGAAATATTGTTAAAAGTAAAAGAGTGCTTAAGAGACTGTCTTAAGACTTTGGTGCAATGGTGCAAATGATGATGATGATGGTTTGTTTTTCAGATTTCCATGAAAATATTATGCATGAAAAATGTTAAAATGATTTTTGCTAGGCATAAATTCCTAAGTGTGATAAAATTTTTAGATAATTCCTTAGGAATTATACCATCATTGCAAATTTGAAGTTTGACATAATGACATGAAATAATGAAAATTGTGTTTGCTTAAAAGCATAATTTGTGTAACAAAATGATTTAAGTCATATGGTTTTTCATGATTTTTTAAATAAATGGGGAATAAAAATTGTTACAATGGTTTGCGCTAGGCATAGAATATGTAGGTATAGACTTATACCATCATCGCGAAAATCAAAGAAGAAAATAGATTTTTTTATTGCATGGTTGATTTTTTGATAAACAGAAAATATGAAGATGAGGACTTGCGCTAGGCATAAAATTCCAATTTTGGTTTTGGAACTATACCATCATCGCGAAAGTCGACAAGAAGTTATATATATATATATATATATATATGTGTGTGTGTTTGATTGTATGGTTTTGAAAGAAATTTTGATTTTTCTATTATATAGTTGTCTTTATGCTAAACAACTGTACTTGAAAGAAGAAAATAAATTATTCCAAACAATTTGCAAAAATATATTTCAAAGTATTTTAAAGACAAAAGTTAGATTTATAAGGAATCCCATGTGCATATGTGAGTTCATTTCCAATCTTGATTTATCATAATGATACACAAAATCTCTCAAATACAAAATGTGTGTGCAATTGCATTGTTCATTTACCAGTTTGAGCAAGATACTATGATACAAGTGATTTGAAGAAACTAAGTGTTCATTAACCATGATGTAGATGCATATAACCATACTAGACTACTATGTAGGTCGGATTATCAAGAGCTAGCTAATCCATAAGAAGACATAGGTCTATACAAAAGAAGGTCGCTAATGTGACAGACATATCACCACGCTAGGAGTTACCCAAGGCCAAGCGGGTTGGGCACAAACCACCTGTTATGGGGCTTACCTCACAGTTTTTGAATAATTGAGAATTCCAGGGATTCAAGCTCATCAACCCTTCTTTTCTTTTCAAAGGGTAGGGAAAGGGATTTTATTGCTTTTTCTTTTGCTTTATTTTGCTTTCTTTTGCTTTTTCTTTTTATATTTTTGCTTGATTTTTGAGATAGTGCTTGAAATATTGTTGTAATGATATAATAACATTTTTTTTTTTTTTTTGAACTTTTGAACTTTGCTTTTCTTTCTATGCTAGGGATACTTGCTCGGATTAGCTGTAGAGCAAGGGATTTTTATTCTGGGTAGGGGTGAGCTTGTCCTTTTGCCAATTCTCAAATATTCTAGACCATGTGCATGATAGGATAGCAGGGGAAACTTTTCGCTCAAGAAACCACTTCTACTATGTAGCAAAGCATGGAAATTACAAATATAATCATTTTATTGTGAAAAGATGTGCTTGGTTTAAGTAAATAACAAGATCAATTCTCTATGCTCAAACTTTATTTAATTGAATTTTGTGGACTTTGATATAAGAGAGATTAGTAATCATGCCAGATAAAATCAAGATATTTCTTTTTGTGTTTGTGAAAGTGAGGGATTCCAAATAAATGCTAATTTATCCAAAATAATTTGAAACATATAACTGCAATAATTGTAAGAAAATATATATAAATGATTTTTGAGAAGTTTTGAGAATGTTGACTCTCTCTTTCTTCTTTATATTGTTTTGGTTTTGAAAGAGTCAAGAATATTGCTATTTTTATTTTTATCATTTTTGTTTTTTATTTTTGAACAAAAAATTAACAAGTGCCATAAATAAATGCAACAAATAGTTTTGAATATTTTGATGATTATGAATGTTTTTGGTGTTTTTGAATTTATAAATTGAAAGAAATACAAGATAGTGATTTTGAAATATTTTAAACAAATATATACAAGGATGAAATGAACAAATTTATACATAGTAACGTTTAAGATGCAAAATATTCATGGGTTCTTTAAGTTCTTTACCATCTAAGGTAGATAATTTGTATGCTCCTGATTCAAATTTAGAAGTGATAATGTATGGTCCAAGCCAATTGGGCTCAAATTTACCTTTAAGGTCCTTAGTTGCATTAGTATTTTTTTGATTTTCTTTTAAAACAAGGTCGCCGATCTCAAAGGATCGATGACGAAATTTTTTAGCATATGATCTTTTAAGCTTGTTTTGGTAGGCACGGAGATGCTCCAAAGCATTGATGCGCTTTTCATCTAGGAGTTCCAGCTGACTGAGTCTGCCAGCACGATATTCATCTCCTACTTTGGTATCTTGAAGTAGCAGAGCCAAAGAAGGAACTTCTAATTCAAAGGGAAAAACTGCTTTAGCACCATAAACCAAAACAAATGGTGAAGTTCCCGTGGGGGTTCGAACACTAGTTCGATAGGCCCACAAGGTTGGATATAATTGAATGTGCCAGTCACGGCCAGTTTTATTGACCAATATTTTGAGGATTTTGATTAAGGTTTTGTTAGATGCTTATGCTTGACCATTACCCTGAGGATAATAGGGAGTGGACCAGCGATGTTGAATCTTATATTTTTGGCATAATTTTTTAACATATTTATTTTTGAAACAAGTTCCATTGTCAGAGATGAGATTTGCAAGAATTTCGAACCTGCAAATGATTTGATTAAAAATAAATTTAGAGACTTGTGTGCCAGTGCAAGAAGCTAAAGGCATAGCTTCAACCCACTTCGTGAAATACTCAGTGGCGGTTATGATGAATTTGTGTCCATCAGATGACACAGGATTAATTTTGCCAATAATATCTAAGCCCCATTTTGAAAAGGGCCAAGGAGATGAAATAGCCTGCAGTTCTTGTGCAGGCGCATGGACAAGGTCAGCATGTTTCTGGCACTTTTCGCAATGGTGCACATACTCATGTGCATCCATTCTCCATGGTAGGCCAAAAGTATCCTATCCTAAGGAGCTTTTTAGCAATGACACTACCACTAAAGTGTCCTCCACAAGATCCATCGTGGGCTTCACTCAAGGCTAATTTGGATTCTTCTAAATTCAAACATCTTAATAGGATACCTTCAAAAGATATCCTATATAAAGTATTGCCAATTATTACAAATCGACTTGCTCGTCTACGTAATAACCGACGTTGGTTTCTATTAGAATTGGCAGGGAAAGTCCCATTTTGGAGAAAATCAAATATGTCCATATACCAAGGTTTAGGAGTAGTTTCATTGATTAGAAACACATCCAAAGGTTCTAAGCATGACTTATTTGAAGTGGGTTCCTGGAGTCAACAAATAATGATAGTGGCATATTCGTCATCTAACTCCAAGGGCAGGAGAGATGCAACTGCGGCCATAGCATCAGCTGCACGGTTGCAAGTTCTAGGAATAGCTTCCAAGGTAACTTGATCAAATAGAGACATTAATTGTAAAACATAGGCCTTATATGGGCATAGTTTATCATCTCTAGTCTGATAAACTTCATTAATTTGGTTTATAACCAGTTGAGAATCACCAAAAACTAACAGATGTTTAATTTTTAGCGCCAAGGCAGCTCGTAATCCAAGGATTAGAGCTTCATACTCAGCGAGTATTGTTGGTGCAAGCAAATGTCAATTTGAAGGACGGAGGAATAAGATGTTTTTGTGGGGATATTAAAATAATACTCGCACCAGCCCCACTCATGCATCGGGCTCCATCAAAGTATAAGGACCATTGTTCAATATGGTCTCCCTCTAATTGAAGGCATTCATCAGGAAACTCAATTATGAGGGGATGGGTAGCTGTAGCACCCTAAAATTGGTGCAGTGAAATTGTAATAATTACATTCATCCTAGTAAATAATTTAAATTCAAATTTTAACCTCCCAAACCGCCCGTTAACCGTCGGGTAATCCGTTTCCCCCTTTTTTGTGCCATTTTTAGAGGTTGTTTTGACCGTTTGATGATATCATCGCCGATCAGACGATATCACCCCAGATCTGACGATTTCATCTGGGCTAGGATGTCCAGACGATCTTGTCGCAAAACTAATTTTGCACAATTAGCTTCTGTTCCAACGGGCCTCTAATCCGGGTAGAAGCGTGTCTGCGCCGTTAGAGACCCTCCCCCATTGGATATCTCCCAAATAGGGATGATCTCCAACCTCCTAACTACTCCCCTAAGCCTATTTAGTCCTTAGGACCTTCCCTTCCCAACCCCTAGCTGAATTTCCCTGTAACTTGATTTTGCATGCATTAGAATACCTAGAGCATCATTTTGCATTTGTTATTTTGAAGTTTTCTTGTAGGGACCTCATTTATTTTCAGTCGGAGCAAGCTTAGATCATCGCAGACGATCTCGTTCAAATCTCGGACGATCCTGTCACAATTCGAGATGATTTCATTGCTTCCAGACGATTTCGACTGCAATCTGCATTGGGGGCAATCAGTGCCCAGAGTTTGCACTTTCTCTTATTCCTTTTGCTATTTTATTCTGCATTTTAGTTAGTTTTATCCTTATTTCTTACTATTTTGCATTTGGAGTTCACCCATATAGCTTAAGTTGCATGATAAGATCATAATTTCTCATTAGAATATCATAATTTGTTTGAATTTCTATTCATAACTATTGTTCAGTATTCATATTGTTATTTTGTGTTGTTTCCCTCTGTTATCATAGTTGTATTCTCTGTATTTTGCATCTGTTTTTCTGTTTGCAGGTCTCTGACGAATTCGTCAGATCTCAAATGATCTTGTCTGATCTCAGACGATCATGTCAAATCAGAGGCGATCCTGACTGCTTCAAACATCAGAATCTCCATCAGACATCCGGATTAGGTATTCTTTTTTTAATCTTTTGTAATTTCTCTATTTTTTGTCTTTAAATTTGTTTTTTGTATTCATTAAATCTGCACTTTCATATAGATTAATTTAGATTCATTTGGCCAAACCTAGGATATGAATGCTTAAGGCTAAAAATGAACACATAAAAAACACATTCCAAACCTAGGCGTGGAAACTGCCATTAAATGTTTCCTGGTGAACCCACCATCCATCAAAAAATCACCAATATACACCTCCCTTGAGAGGCGGGACCTTCGCAAGTCCTCTCAGTCCGAGGTACCACGACATCCTTTTCCCATCCTCCTTCCGGGCATGGATCCTATAGCCTGAAGGTAAGGATGCAAAAATTTTGGAGCGATACATTTTGGTGAACCCGACGTGAATGCATCATAACCTTTTGAAAACAAAAACAAAAAAAAAAATAGAACAACTAAAACATAGATGCATTTTAGATCATTTAAGTTTAATATCATGTTTAGATGGTAGCTCCTAAGAAAATATTAGCAGTTACTATAAATGTAGAAAACCAATTGGCAGCCATAGAAGTCAATTCTATACTTAGTGTGCCTGAAACAGATAGAAATCAACTCTTGTGGGATGAACTTGATAGAAGACTTAGTGTCATCTCATCTAGGTCAACACAACTTAAGCAAATCAAGAGGCTAGTCCTAGATAGAATCCTGGATCCTCATCAACTAGTTTTTTATCATGAACTTCAGAGAGCCTGCCATAGATGGTTAGCTTATAGGAGAGCTCTTGTATCTTCAGAATTGTTCACCTTCGAGGAATACCTCGAGAACGCAGCCATTGTGCACCAGTTCCTAGGTTGTGTAGAAGACCAAGAGGTTGTTCTTATAGATAGGGAAAGATGGAATAGAGTTCCTCGAGCTGTGTTATATCGAGAGTATTGCCATGAGCTTTACTTCTATCAACCAGCATCTGAGACAGATAATATCACTATAGCTCTTTTCATTAAATTTTTAAAAGAAAACTTTCAATTTGAAGAACACTTCATGACTCCTGAACAACTCGAGCCTATTAATGATATTTATAAATTGTTTATAGAAAACTAGATTATTACTTTCAGTCTTATTATTTCTTGCATTTATTGTATTGTTTGTCATTTTTACAATATTATTTCAAAAAAAAAAAACTAAAAAAACTAAAAAACATAGCAAAAACCAAAAAACATTTCATTTCAAATATTGTAGTAGGTATATAGTAAATATATACCTCTTAATCTTGTTGCATATATATATATATATATATATATATATATATATTTGCTGAAATCAAAATTTAGCACCATGCCTAAACTTAGGAATGGTAAAGAAACTTTAGGAGAAGAAGAAGATTGGTTACAAGATGGAACTAGAGACCCAAATGTCCTTCCTGAAGATCCAACTTCGAAAGGAAAAACTCTAGATCAATCAGAACATGACCTAGGTGAAGATAATGAACAAGAAGGAAGTGTTAAAGAGGATGGATCCTCATCCCCTAGAGTAGCTCCAGATGGAACTATTGCTTTTGACAACATAGATCATTTCAAGAAATTTCTCAATGATAATATTGATGCCCTTAATGTGGCAGTTCGTATTGATAAAGGGCAAATTAGTAACACTCAAGCAGCCATGGAATATATGTATGATGTGCGCACTAATCCCTTATCTTTCATTGATCAAGAAAGTGACAAGGCTGGGCCATCCAATACAGACATGGTCACTATGATTCAAAACATGTCAAAACAACAGGTTACCCAACCTCCTAAGGAACCTGTTATTCAACCTAAAATCATTCCCACACAAAATAAACCTTCCTTCACTACTTTATTTTGCCAAACTATTGAGCAATATGCTTCAAGTAAACAAAAACCTAAAACGAAGCCAAATACCAATTTTCAACAATCTGGAATACATCATAATACAACTTCAAAATTCCTTCATAACACTTTTCCTACCAATAATTTACACAATAGTAACATGGCATCTAATCTTCATGTCCCTCCATCATATGCCCATAAAACCCATGTCAATGCCCTACCGAACCAATATGGGGGGCAAACTAGTAATCTGGAAGCCATGGTGAAACAGTTAGCTTCATGTATGGACCAGATAGATCCCTACCATCCCTCGTATAATTATCGAGAGATATGTAGTCAACCTTTGGATCCCATAGTTGTAGCTCAACCATACCCTAAGCATTTTCCCATGCCCATCTTGCCTATATATAAAGGAACCGAAGATCCCATAGAGCATCTTCGCATGTTTAGGATAGCATGTCATGACATATCACATGATGACTTGCTATTACTAAAAATGTTCCCAAAAAGTTTAGGTGGAATGGCATTAGAGTGGTACTATCAATTGCCCACTCATTCTTTGAGAAACTTTGAAGAAACAAACTGAATCATTTGTCCATCAATTTAGTGCCTACATCGAGAGGCATGTAACCATTAAAGATCTATACAATTTAAAACAAGACAAAGATGAATGTTTTGCCGATTTCTTAGCTAGATGGAGGCAATTGACAGGAAAACTACACTTTGTGCTACCTTATAGGGAAATGTTGGACATTTTTATCAATAATTTACAAGAACAAATATCTTATGAGCTATCAACTACTACTTTAACTACCTTCGATCAAGCTATAGATTTAGCTCGAAGAGTAGAAGATGCCCTCATTAGGAGAGGCCAACTTAGGAAGAAGGATGATGAGAAAACATCCAGAAATCAATATAAAAACAAACAAGTTGTTGGTGATGGAGTCATTGACAGCAAAAATGTTGCTAATGTCAATGCAACGAAGACAACAAAAAAATTTATATTGAAACCTCCTGACAAGCCTCCTCGAGAATTTACTAGATTAAATCAACCCTTATCAACTATTTTACCTCAATTACTCGAAAGAGGTTTGATCCAATTACCAGCTATCCGGGAACCTGATCCAACTATACTCGGATACAGAGCTGACTTACATTGTGATTTCCATAGAGGACCTGGACACTCTACCAATGCTTGTAAAAGGTTGAAACATAAAATACAGGATTTGATTGATAATAATGAAATGGAAGTGCAAGCCTTCCAACCTAAACAAAACCCTCCTAATAATACTCAAAAGACCGTTCCCCAAAATCAAAATAAAAATGCCAATCAAACTTTAGACATATTTCAACACCCTTTACCAAGACATGGTAAAGAGGTGGCCAATCAAATCGAACATCATAATGTTCCCCCTCCTACCCGATATGTAGGAACCATTAGCGAACAATTACCTATTCAGGATCCTCAAATATTTGACACAACCTTATCCCTGGTTACGACCAGGCCCTTACATAATTTTCAAACTTTTGATTCTAGTGATGTAGGATCAGATACTGAAAGTGAACTAGACATTACTTCAAACCAATCGAATAGTTCTGAAAACGAATCAGATCCTATTCAACCCATCACAGATGCTATGGTTCCAGAAGAACCATTTCCTAGAAGAGTTACTACTCGACCTTCTTCTAATAAATTCCTCCCGAATGAACAAGCCATCAATGCTAGACCGAGACTAGTTCAACGTCCTCAATATAACATTGTAGGTACCATTGGAGTCGTTACCCGACAACAAGCTCAAAATTCCCAACAAGAACCAAACCAGAATGATGGATCGGCTCCATTCATTTTGAAAAATCCCAATAAAGGGAATCATGCTCCTAATGTTCAACCTAAACCCCCTTACAATATTAATGAGCAATTGTCCAATACTACAGCCAGAATTTCCCTTTTGGATTTATTAAGATCCTCTCCCACCCATAGGGATGAGTTGATGCTTACATTAAGCCAAATGATGGTACCTCAAAACATTCAACCTGAAGCTATGGCCAATACTATCATCACTCGAGAGGTTGATTGTATTGACTTTCGAGATAAAGATATCCCACAACACAGTTTACATAAGGATAATCCCTTATATATTATTGCTCTAATTGGAGATGTAGCTATCAAACGAGTTTTGATTGATAATGGCTCATCTCTAAACATTTGCACTTTTGACTTCTACCAACGATTTGGCTTTAGAAGTGATGAAATGAAGAAAACTGATATGATTATCAAAGCTTTTAATGACGAAACACAAGAAACATGTGGAGTTATTACCCTCCCATTGCAAGTTGGTCCTAGAACCCTAGAAACAACCGTGTTTATTGTACATTGCCCAACATCGTACAATATACTTTTGGGTCGCCCTTGGATCAATGCGATGCGAGCGGTCCCATCAACTTTACACCAATGTGTTAAATTTGAATTTAAAAATCAGTTGGTCACTATCCATGGTGACCCTAGACCCTTTGATATGTGTGCTTTGGCAGAACCCGTTGGAGTGCAATTTTGCCCTCGCTCTGTCATCCACACATCCTAGTTCTTATTTTTCATCTAAAACTGTGAAACACACACCCATAACTTCACCTATTTCCCCTCCATTAATTTCATCCTCCTATATAGATCAACAATCCTCTAAACAAATCACTCTAGAACCTCAAAAAGATCTTAAATCTACAACCAATCCTTCATGTTCTCTCCCTATAAATTCAAAACCTATAAACACATCTATCATACCTTCCACATCTCAAGATATAGGGAATAATCCTTCTACATCTTATGCCCTTTTTGATGAACTTTTACCAGATTTATCCACAACCTTAATATCAGAAAAGACAAATGCTTTCATGCAAGATTCAATTCTTTTAAATAACTTGCTGCCATCTCCTCGTACTTTGGGCCTCCCACAACCTATGGGAAGTACTTACCAAGTCGGGAGTTGTGCCTTCATTTATAAAGGATATGAACTGGGGAAGAATCCTTCGAATATCAAAACTCATCATGAGGGATACGCTCGGTGTTATTTTACCAATGATTATATTAAAGCTAAACCCATGATGCTTAAAATGGGATATAAAGGGAAAGGCTTGGGACCTTTCCAAAATGGCATGAAAGAACCTTTCGAGGTAGAACCGTGGCCTCGCCCGTTGTGGTGTGGGCCTATTTCCTAGTAAGGGTCAACCCTTTCCTTTTGAAGATGATGATCACCTCATATGTTATCAAGATTATTTGGATAGGCGTGTTGATTTGCCTCTTACAAATCAGTCGTTTTCATGTAACATGCTATCCATAGCTTACCCTGAAATGATTGCTGACCCCGATGAAGAGTTGGAAGGAGATATCTTCCATGATGTCTTTGTTGAAGAGATGTTACACAATGGATTTTATTTTGATGGTTCTATACCAACTATAGCCCAACTTGAGGCCACTAATCCTCAAGATGAATTATCTAAATTAACCTTACAAGAATTACAAGAATTGGGTGTTTCACCCGCCCCACCTAATTTTGAAAGAGATCTACACATGGAGGTAGAAAACGTCATTAAAATTAATATTGGAATGGAGGATAATCCTCACATAATCAATATTGGATCAGAATTAAGTCAAGAAAAACAAGAACAATACATTGCATTCCTTAAAGAGTATGAAGATGTCTTCGCTTGGACATACGAAGATATGCCAGGTCTAGACCCTTATGTAGTCATGCATCATCTAGTGGTCCATCCGGATGCTAAACCTGTTAAACAAAAACTTAGAAAAATGCATCCCAAAGTGGCTCTGCTAGTCAAAGGGGAGTTAGAAAAACTCTTGAATGTTATCTTTATACAAGCTATTGATTATGCTGAATGGATCTCAAATGTAGTTCCAGTCACCAAGAAAGAAGCTACCAAAGTTAGGGTTTGCATAGATTTTAGAGATATTAACGTCGCATGCCCTAAAGATGACTTTCCTCTTCCAAACATGGATCAAATCATTGAATTTACTATCGAGAGTGGGATGATGTCCTTAATGGATGGATTCTCCGGTTATAATCAGATCAGGATAGCTCCTGAAGATCAGGCTAAAATAACCTTTATTACCCCCTAGGGTACCTTTTGCTGGAAAGTGATGCCATTTGGCTTAAAGAATGTAGGTGCAACTTATCAACGAGCTATGACCTATATTTTTCATGATATGATGCATGATATCCTACATGATTATGTAGATGATATTATAGCTCGCTCTATTATTGAAGATAATCATTTAGATGATTTGAGAAAAGTTTTTAATCGAT
Source organism: Wollemia nobilis (assembly GCA_028583015.1). Taxonomy (NCBI): domain Eukaryota; kingdom Viridiplantae; phylum Streptophyta; class Pinopsida; order Araucariales; family Araucariaceae; genus Wollemia; species Wollemia nobilis. The sequence goes on from JAQPPZ010002979.1 coordinate 16,801,874, forward strand.
TACAAGAATATCTCATTCGATTAAATCCAACAAAATGCATATTCGGAGTTAAGTTCGACAAACTATTAGGGGTTTTAGTTTCTTTACATGGTATTGAAATCGACCCTCTCAAGATTGTGGCCATCACTGATATGCCCGCACCTACTAATATATCTGAGTTACGAAGTTTACAAGGTAAGCTTCAAGCTATCCATTGCTTCATCGATAAGCTGGCGGACAAAACCGGTCCCTTTCTTAAACTCCTTAAGAAGGATGTCCCTTTTAATTGGGACACCGAATGTAGAGAAGCTTTTGAACTTCTCAAACAATACCTCCTTAATCCACCTGTGCTTTCATCGCCTAAACTTGATCGCCCATTTCTCCTATATATTTCAGCTTTAGATTCTGCCTTAGGAGCTATGTTAGCTCAACTTGATGATGAAAAGAGAGAACGTGCTAATTATTATATTAGCCAAACCTTCATCAGTTATGAAACCCGCTACACAACATTAGAAAAACTATGTCTAGCAGTCATTTTTGCTACGCAAAAATTATGACATTATATGCTTAGTCAAAAAACTTATGTCATTGCCAAATACGATCCCTTAAGGTATCTCATGAGTCGACCTTATTTATCGGGTCGCACAACCAAGTGGGTTCTTGCTCTAAGCGAGTTTGATCTCACATTCATAGGACAAAAGTTTGTTAAGGGTCAAATCATAGCAGATCAATTAGCTGTTGCACCCTTAGAGTCTACCCATCCCCTCATCATCGAGTTTTCTGATGAATGCCTTCAATTAGAGGCAGACCATACTGAACAATGGTCCTTATACTTTGATGGAGCCCGATGCATGAGTGGGGCTAGTGCGGAATTATTTTAATATCCCCACAAAAACATCTTATTCCTCTTGTCCTTCAAATTGACATTTGCTTGCACCAACAATACTGCTGAGTATGAAGCTCTAATCCTTGGATTACGAGCTGCCTTGGCGCTAAAAATTAAACACCTTTTAGTTTTTGGTGATTCTCAACTGGTTATAAACCAAATTAATGAAGTTTATCAGACCAGAGATGATAAACTACGCCCATATAAGGCCTATGTTTTACAATTAATGTCTTTATTTGATCAAGTTACCTTGGAATCTATTCCTCGAACTAGCAACCGTGCAGCTGATGCTATGGCCGCAACTGCATCTCTCTTGCCCTTGGAGTTAGATGACGAATATGCCACTATCATTATTCGTCGACTCTAGGAACCCACTTCAAATAAATCATGCTTAGAGCCTTTGGATGTGTTTCTAATCAATGAAACTACTCCTGAACCTTGGTATACGGACATATTTGATTTTCTCCAAAATGGGACTTTCCTTGCCAATTCTAATAGAAACCAGCGTCGGTTATTACGTAGACGAGCAAGTCGATTTGTAATAATTGGCAATACTTTATATAGGAGATCTTTTGAAGGTATCCTATTAAGATGTTTAAACTTAGAAGAGTCTAAATTCACCTTGAGTGAAGCCCACGATGGATCTTGTGGAGGACACTTTAGTGGTAGTGTCATTGCTAAAAAGCTCCTTCGGATAGGATACTTTTGGCCTACCATGGAAACGGATGCACATGAGTATGTGCACCATTGTGACAAGTGCCAAAAACATGCTGACCTTGTCCATGCACCTGCACAAGAACTGTAGGCTATTTCATCTCCTTGGCCCTTTTCTAAATGGGGCTTAGATATTATTGGCAAAATCAATCCTATGTCATCTAATGGACACAAGTTCATCATAACCGCCACTGAGTATTTCATGAAGTGGGTTGAAGCTATGCCTTTAGCTTCCTACACTGGCACACAAGTCTCTAAATTTATTTTTAATCAAATCATTTGTAGGTTCAGAATTCCTACAAATCTCATCTCTGACAATGGAACTTGTTTCAAAAATAAAGATGTTAAAAAATTATGCCAAAAATATAAGATTCAACATCGCTGGTCCACTCCCTATTATCCTCAGGGTAATGGTCAAGCAGAAGCATCTAACAAAACCTTAATCAAAATTCTCAAAATATTGGTCAATAAAACTGGCCGTGACTGGCACATTCAATTATATCCAGCCTTGTGGGCCTATCGAACTAGTGTTCGAACCCCCATGGGAACTTCACCATTTGTTTTGGTTTATGGTGCTGAAGCAGTTTTTCCCTTTGAATTAGAAGTTCCTTCTTTGGCTCTACTACTTCAAGATACCGAAGTAGGAGATGAATATCAAGCTGGCAGACTCAGTCAGCTGGAACTCCTAGATGAAAAATGCATCAATGCTTTGGAGCATCTCCGTGCCTACCAAAACAAGCTTAAAAGATCATATGCTAAAAAAGTTCGTCATCGATCCTTTGAGATCGGCGACCTTGTTCTAAAAGAAAATCAAAAAAATACAAATGCAACTAAGGACCTTAAAGGTAAATTTGAGCCCAACTGGCTTGGACCATACATTATTACTTCTAAATTTGAATCGGGAGCATACAAATTATCTACCTTAGATGGTAAAGAACTTAAAGAACCCATGAATATTTTGCATCTTAAACGTTACTATGTATAAATTTGGTCATTTCATCCCTGTATATATTTGTTTAAAAATTCAAAATCACTATCTTATATTTTCTTTCAAATTTATAAATTCAAAAACACCAAAAACATTCATAATCATCAAAATCTTCAAAACTATTTGTTGCATTTATTTATGGCACTTGTTAAATTTTTGTTCAAAAACAAAAATAAAAATAGCAATATGCTTGACTCTTTCCAAACCAAAACAATATAAAGAAGAAAGAGAGAGTCAATATTCTCAAAACTTCTCAAAAGTATTTATATATATTTTCTTACAAATGTTGCAGTTATATGTTTCAAATTATTTTTGATAAATTAGCATTTATTTGGAATCCCTCACTTGCACACTCACAAAAATAAATATCTTGATTTTATCTGGCATGATTACTAATCTCTCTTATATCAAAGTCCACAAAATTCAATTAAATAAAGTTTGAGCATAGAGAATTGATCTTGTTATTTACTTAAACCAAGCACATCTTTTCACAATAAAATGATTATATTTGTAATTTCCATGTTTTGCTACATAGTAGACATGATTTCTTGAGCGAAAAGTTTCCCCTGCTATCCTATCATGCACATGGTCTAGAATCTTTGAGAATTGGCAAAAGGACAAGCTCACCCCTACCCAGAATAAAAATCCCTTGCTCTACAGCTAATCCGAGCAAGTATCCCTAGCAAAGAAAAAAAAAAAAGTTCAAGAAAAAGAGAGAAAAGAAAAATGTTATTTTATATCATTACAACAATATTTCAAGCACTATCTCAAAAATCAAGAAAAAAATACAAAAAGAAAAAGAAGCAAAGTTCAAAAGAAAAGAAAAAGAAAGCAGAAAGCAAGAAAGCAATAAAATCCCTTTCCCTACCCTTTGAAAAGAAAAGAAGGGTTGATGAGCTTGAATCCCTGGAATTCTCAATTATTCAAAAACTGTGAGGTAAGCCCCATAACAGGTGGTTTGTGCCCAACCTACTTGGCCTTGGGTAACTCCTAGCATGGTGATATGTCTGTCACATTAGCGACCTTCTTTTGTACAGACCTATGTTTGCTTATGGATTAGCTAGCTCTTGATAATCCGACCTACATAGTAGTCTAGTATGGTTATATGCATCTACATCATGGTTAATGAACACTTATTTGGTTTCTTCAAATCACTTGTATCATATTATCTTGCTCAAAACTGGTAAATGCACAAAGCAATTGCACACACATTTGTATTTGAGAGATTTTGTGTATCATTATGATAAATCAAGATCGGAAATGAATTCACATATGCACATGGGATTCCTTATAAATCTAACTTTTGTCTTCAAAATACTTTGAAATATTATTTTTGCAACTTGTTTGGAATAATTTATTTTCTTATTTCAAGTACAGTTGTTTACCATAAAGACAACTATATAATAGAAAAATCAAAAATTTCTTTCAAAATATACAATCAAAACATATATATATATATATATATATATATATATATATATAACTTTTTTTGACTTTCGCGACGATGGTATAGTTCCAAAACCAAAATTGGAATTTTATGCCTAGCGCAAGTCCTCATCTTCATATTTTCTATTTATTAAAAAATCAACCATGCAATAAAACTATCTTTTTTCTTTGGATTTTCGCGATGATGGTATAAGTCTATACCTACATATTCTATGCCTAGCGCAAACCATTGTAACAATTTTTATTCCCCATTTATTTAAAAATCATGAAAACCATATGACTTAAATCATTATATTACACAATTATGCTTTAAAACAAAACAAACACATTTCTCTATTTTTCATGTCATTATGTCAACCTTCAATTTTGCAATGATGGTATAATTCCTAAGGAATTATCCAAAAAAAATTTATCACACTTAGGAATTTATGCCTAGCAAAAATCATTTTAACATTATTTCATGCATACTATTTTTATGAAAATCTGAAAAACAAACCATCATCATCATCATTTTCACCATTGCACCAAAGTCTTAAGACAGTCTCTTAAGCACTCTTTTACTTTTAACAATATTTCTATATTGGGATTAGCTTGACGACCGAGTGAGCAGTGCATCCATGAAATGGTCTATAATAGCGACAATGTCCTTTGAAATTATTGCTAGAAGTCTCTTTTTAATCTTTTACCACATCACATTACAAACAACCCATTTGTTACATCAAATTATTTCATTTAAAATATTACCGCATGACATCAAAATTATAAATTTTCAAAATGATATAATTTCATGAATCCTCAATCCAATTATCAAATCAATCAATCAAACATAAAAGCATCATAAACATACACATAACACAAGTCATATGATCAAAAACATATCATATATATATCAAAAGTATATATACATCATCAAAATTGGATTGGTATGCCACAATCTGTACCTCGGCATACTCAATCCTCTATCAAAAATAATAAACCTACATATCAATTTGTACAGTGTAATGCAGTCCTCTAGCCTTGAGAGCCCCTCGAGCTCTCAGCCTCATCTCCTCCCCCGCCCTGAGGTGGACGAGGTGGCCCCATCGCAGTATGAGTAGTACTGTGCATCCTAGTCCTCGATCGGGACGAAGTCCTCGAGGACCCAATCTTGATAGGGTCAGCAATGCTGGTTGGCAGCTATACCCTCTGGCCCTCTAGCACCATCTGGAAGTAGATGCCCTAGTAGAATGTGGTCTGAGAAATTGACCGCGTTAGCTCTTGTGTGCTCGCTCCTCCGCCCCGTGCCTTGAGGCATGCAATCTCGTCTCTGAGCTGGGTAACCTCAGCTCGGTGGCGTGCAGCCTCATCCTACAATGTCTGCACTTGTGCCCGAAGATGATCTCTCTTCGCTCGGAGAGTAGCTGTCTCGCTACTCTCCCCTGTGTCAACACCCTTGCCCTTATCGAGTGATGGTGGCCTCTCTCTCTATGGAGAAGGGGGTCTCGCCTCCCTCCTCTCCCTCTGCAATGGCCTCTCCTATGCATGCGGCCTCCTCAGCTCTCTCCCGCCATGACCCTGGGCCGCCTCCATAGCCACTTGGCATCGCCTCCCTATTCGATGCACAACTACATGTATCGGACCCTGAGCCCTCATCATCCGAGGAGGGCGGATGCCTACGTACCAAGCATCGTAGCCATCGGCTACCCCTATGTCATCCCCATCCACTGGTTGAATGGGGGCATCATCCGAGTCCTGACTCCATAAGCACTGCATGTTTGGAGCCCTGCTCACTGTGGTGTTATCTCGGACAGTTCGAGAAAACTCATAATCCCTAAGAGATGGGATCCCCTATTGCAGACCAAACTAATGCAAAACTCGGTCATAGCGGTGGAGCTCCACCTCTCCCCTCTCCATTCGAATCTAGCACACTCACCTAACGTGAGCCAACTCCTGTCCATCCTCGGCCCACCTTGGATGCTCCCTCCATGGCCTCTAGGTAATCTGGTCCGGGACTAGGTCATCTAGCAGTCTCCGGGACATCGAAAGGTCGATCCGTCGTTGTGACCCTCTCCGAAGCCACCAGTAGAAAACTCGGGGCCTCTCCCCGTCAATCCCTATCAAAGGAAGCCCTACCGGCCTTCGCACTGCAATGTGCTCCCAACACCAAACCTGTAGGAGCGATGTCATCACCAGACATCGACCACCCTTGTACACGACCCCATGTAGGATCCTGTACAATCGACATAGTACATAGCTACCCCAAGAAAATATGTACCCATGGTCTCGCATATCGTAGATCACATCTACCAGCATCCATGGCACCTTGCACCCGCTTTGGTGGCACAATAGAAGTCCACCAACTACTCTAGCTAGAACCCGTGTGAGTCTAGATGCCCTAGGCATCTGACGCAGTGCCTCGATATTAACTTCGCCCTTCTCCAAGGCGAAGCTCGGGTCACCACACAATCGCCCCATAGCATGGCCCTGATTGGTCGTAGGAGTGATCAACCGTCCTTGTATGGGGATTCTCAGAATCCTCCATACATCCTCTAGAGTGGGAGTCATCTCCCCTGTCGGTAGCTAAAAACATGAAGAACCCAGATACCATCTCTCTGCTAGGGTTGTCAGTAGCCCCATATCTGTAGACACTTGTGGCATCTCTGCCACATGCTGTAAGCCGACCTATGCCAGCTGATCCTGCTCTGCCTATGTAAGAGCGGCCAAGTCATCTCTCAAACCTCCATACTTCCATTCCCTACTCTTTAGCAAACCTCTCTACAACATAAACAACAAAACAACAAACAATCATTAATAAACAATTCAAGTAATTAAAAATGCAAGTAAAATAAGTTCAATTTTATGCAATTGATGATATCGTCCACTATTGGACGATATCGTCCCAAATTTGAGCATAATCATCTCCGATTTTGCAAGCCGAAATCGTCCCTAATTTGACGAAATCGTCCCCCTTTCGTCGATTTCGCCCCTGGACGAAATTGGCAAAATTGAGACGATTTCGTCGAAATCGGGACGATTTCGTCTCGACGACGTCGACGGCCCAAAAATGGCCGCAATGCTCAAAAATTCATTAAAATTTACCTAAAAGCATGTAAAATCAAATTAAAGCATTCTAAGTTAAGTCTAGACTCTTACCCGTAGACCGCGTCGGACCTCTGTTGATCTGTGCGTCGTCTCCACCATTTTTGCTTCCAGAGCTCTAAAACCAGTAAAAATGAACAGTAAAAATGAATTAGGGTTTTACCCTATTTTTCTTAATTTTATTAAAAAATAATTAAAAAATAATTTTGTTTTTTCACGTTTTTACCTCAAATGTTTGATTTGGGTAAAAACACGGAGGGGGCACCATAGTAAGCTGTCGTATGATTCGACCAAGAATCGTCACCTAAAAATGGGAATAATTTTTGCTTTCTCGTAGATCGAGAAGAACTCATATTTAACGCATTTTCTTCAGAAAATTCGCTAAAGAGGGGGCAAAATGTAGCACCCTAAAATTGGCGCAGTGAAATTGTAATAATTACATTCATCCTAGTAAATAATTTAAATTCAAATTTTAACCTCCCAAACCGCTCGTTAACCATCGGGTAATCCATTTCCCCCTTTTTCGCGCCATTTTTAGAGGTTGTTTTGACCGTTTGATGATATCGTCGCCGATCAGACGATATCACCCCAGATCTGACGATTTCGTCTGGGCTAGGACGTCCAGACGATCTTGTCACAAAACTGATTTTGCACAATTAGCTTTTGTTCCAACGGGCCTCTAATCCGAGCAGAAGCGTGTCTGCACCGTTAGAGACCCTCCCCCATTGGAGATCTCCCAAATAGGGATGATCTCCAACCTCCTAACTACTCCCCTAAGCCTATTTAATCCTTAGGACCTTCCCTTCCCAACCCCTGGCTGAATTTCCCTGTAACTTGACTTTACGTGCATTAGAATACCTAGAGCATCATTTTGCATTTGTTATTTTGAAGTTTTCTTGTAGGGACCTCATTGATTTTCAGCCAGAGCAAGCTCAGATCATTGCAGACGATCTCGTTCAAATCTCGGATGATCTTGTCATAATTCGAGATGATTTCATTGCTTCCAGACGATTTCAACTGCAATCCGCATTGGGGGCAATTAGTGCCTAGAGTTTGCGCTTTCTCTTATTCCTTTTGCTGTTTTATTCTGCATTTTAGTTAGTTTTATCCTTATTTCTTACTATTTTGCATTTGGAGTTCACCCATTTAGCTTAGATTGCATGATAAGATCATAATTTGTCATTAGAATATCATAATTTATTTGAATTTCTATTCATAACTATTATTTAGTATTCATATTGTTATTTTGTGTTGTTTCCCTCTGTTATCATAGTAGCATTCTCTATATTTTGCATCTATTTTTCTATTTGCAGGTCTTTGACGAATTCGTCTGACGAATTCATCAGATCTTAGATGATCTTGTCTGATCTCAGATGATCATGTCAAACCAAAGGCGATCCTGACTGCTTCAAACATCAGAATCTCCATCAGACATCCGGATCAGGTATTCTTCTTTATTCTTCTATAATTTCTCTATTTTTTGTCTTTAAATATGTTTTTTGTATTCATTAAATCTGCACTTTCATATAGATTAATTTAGATTCATTTGGCCAAACCTAGGATATGAATGCTTAAGGTTAAAAACGAACACATAAAAAACACATTCCAAACCTAGGCGTGGAAACTGCCATTAAATGTTTCCTGGTGAACCCACCATCCATTGAAAAATCACCAATATACACCTCCCTTGAGATGCGGGACCTTCGCAAGTCCTCTCAGTCCGAGGTACCGTGACATCCTTTTCCCATCCTCCTTCCGGGCACGGATCCTATAGCCTTAAGGTAAGGGTGCAAAAATTTTGGAGCGATACGTTACTAAGCATATAATGTCGTAATTTTTGCGTAGCAAACACGACTGCTAGACATAGTTTCTCTAACGTTGTGTAGTGGGTTTCATAACTGATAAAGGTTTGGCTAATATAATAATTAGCACGTTCTCTCTTCTCATCATCAAGCTGAGCTAACATAGCTCCTAAGGCAGAATCTGAAGCTAAAATATATAGGAGAAATGGGCGATCAGGTTTAGGCGGTGAAAGCATAGGTGGATTAAGGAGGTATTGTTTGAGAAGTTCAAAAGCTTCTCTACATTCGTCGTCCCAATTAAAAGGGACATCCTTCTTAAGGAGTTTAAGAAAGGGACCGGTTTTGTCCGCCAGCTTATCGATGAAGCAATGGATGGCTTGAAGCTTACCTTGTAAACTTCGTAACTCAGATATATTAGTAGGTGCGAGCATATCAGTGATAGCCACAATCTTGAGAGGGTCGATTTCGATACCACGTAAAGAAACTAAAACCCCTAATAGTTTATCGAACTTAACTCCGAATATGCATTTTGTTGGATTTAATCGAATAAGATATTCTCGTAATCGATTAAAAACTTTTCTCAAATCATCTAAATGATTATCTTCAATAATAGAGCGAGCTATAATATCATCTACATAATCATGTAGGATATCATGCATCATATCATGAAAAATATAAGTCATAGCTCGTTGATAGGTTGCACCTGCGTTCTTTAAGCCAAATGGCATCACTTTCCAACAAAAAGTACCCTAGGGGGTAATAAAGGCTATTTTAGCCTGATCTTCAGGAGCTATCCTGATCTGATTATAACTAGAGAATCCATCCATTAAGGACATCATCCCACTCCCGATAGTAAAGTCAATGATTTGATCCATGTTTGGAAGAGGAAAGTCATCTTTAGGGCATGCAGCGTTAATATCTCTAAAATCTGTGCAAACCCTAACTTTGGTAGCTTCTTTTTTGGTAACTGGAACTACATTTGAGATCCATTCAGCATAATCAATAGCTTGTATAAAAACAACATTCAGGAGTTTTTCTAACTCCCCTTTGACTAGCAGAGCCACTTTGGGATGCATTTTTCTAAGTTTTTGTTTAATAGGTTTAGCATCCGGATGGACCACTAGGTGATGCATGACTACAGAAGGGTCTAGACCTGGCATATCTTCATATGTCCAAGCGAAGACATCTTCATACTCTTTAAGGAATGCAATGTATTGCTCTTGTTTTTCTTGACTTAATTCGGATCCAATATTGATTATGTGAGGATTATCCTCAGTTCCAATATTAATTTTAATGACATTTTCTACCTCCATGTGTAGATCTCTTTCAAAATTAGGTGGGGTGGGTGAAATGCCCAATTCTTGTAATTCTTGTAAGGTTAATTTGGATAATTCATCTTGAGGATTAGTGGTCTCAAGTTGGGCTATAGTTGGTATAGAACCATCAAAATAAAATCCATTGTGTAACATCTCTTCAACGGAGACATCATGGAAGATATCTCCTTCCAACTCTTCATCGGGGTCAACAATCATTTCAGGGTAAGCTATGGATAGCATGTTACATGTAAATGACTGATTTTTTAGAGGCAAATCATCACGCCTATCCAAATAATCTTGATAACATATGAGTTGATCATCATCTTCAAAAGGAAAGGGTTGACCCTTACTAGGAAATAGGCCCACACCACAGCGGGTAGGCCACGGTTCTACCTCGAAAGGTTCTTTCATGCCATTTTGGAAAGGTCCCAAGCCTTTCCCTTTATATCCCATTTTAAGCATTATGGGTTTAGCTTTAATATATTCATTGGTAAAATAACACCGAGCATATCCCTCATGATGAGTTTTGATATTTCGAGGGATTCTTCCCCAGTCATATCCTTTATAAATGAAGGCACAACTCCCGACTTGGTAAGTACTTCCCATAGGTTGTGGGAGGCCCAAAGTACGAGGAGATGGCGGCAAGTTATTTAAAAGAATTGAATCTTGCATGAAAGCATTTGTTTTTTCTGATATTAAGATTGTGGATAAATCTGGTAAAAGTTCATCAGAAAGAGCATAAGATGTGGAAGGATTATTCCCTATATCTTTAGATGTTGAGGGGAAGGTATGATAGATGTGTCTATAGGTTTTGAATTTATAGGGATAGAACATGAAGGATTGGTTGTAGATTTAAGATCTTTTTGAGGTTCTAGAGTGATTTGTTTAGAAGATTGTTGATCTATATATGAGGATGAAATTAATGGAGGGGAAATAGGTGAAGTTATGGGTGTGTGTTTCACAGTTTTAGATGAAAAATAAGAACTAGGATGTGTGGATGACAAAGCGGGGCAAAATTGCACTCCAACGGGTTCTGCCAAAGCACACATATCAAAGGGTCTAGGGTCACCATGGATAGTGACCAACTGATTTTTAAATTCAAATTTAACACATTGGTGTAAAGTTGATGGGACCGCTCGCATCGCATTGATCCAAGGTTGACCCAAAAGTATATTGTACGATGCCGGGCAATGTACAATAAACACGGTTGTTTCTAGGGTTCTAGGACCAACTTGCAAGGGGATGGTAATAACTCCACATGTTTCTTGTGTTTTGTCATTGAAAGCTTTGATAATCATATCAGTTTTCTTCATTTCATCACTTCTAAAGCCAAATCGTTGGTAGAAGTCAAAAGTGCAAATGTTTAGAGATGAGCCATTATCAATCAAGACTCGTTTGATAGCTACATCTCCAATTAGAGCAGTAATATATAAGGGATTATCCTTATGTAAACTGTGTTGTGGGATATCTTTATCTCGAAAGTCAATACAATCAACCTCTCGAGTGATGATAGTATTGGCCATGGCTTCAGGTTGAATGTTTTGAGGTACCATCATTTGGCTTAATGTAAGCATCAACTCATCCCTATGGGTAGGAGAAGATCTTAACAAATCCAAAAGGGAAATTCTGGTTGTAGTATTGGATAATTGCTCATTAATATTGTAAGGGGGTTTAGGTTGAACATTAGGAGCATGATTCCCTTTATTGGGATTTTTCAAAACAAATGGAGCTGATCCATCATTCTGATTTGGTTCTTGTTGAGAATTTTGAGCCTGTTGTCGGGTAACGACTCCGATGGTACCTACAATGTTATATTGAGGACGCTGAACTAGTCTCGGTCTAGCATTTATGGCTTGTTCATTTGAGAGGAATTGATTAGAAGAGGGTCGAGTAGTAACTCTTCTAGGAAATGGTTCTTCTAGAACCATAGCATCTGTGATGGGTTGAATAGGATCTGATTCATTTTTAGAACTATTCGATTGGTTTGAAGTGATGTCTACTTCACTTTCAGTATCTGATTCTATATCACTAGAATCTGAAGTTTGAAAATTATGTAAGGGCCTGGTCGTAACCAAGGATAAGGTTGTGTCAAATATTTGAGGATCCTGAATAGGTAATTGTCCGCTAATGGTTCCTACATATCGGGTAGGAGGAGGAACATTATGATGTTCGATTTGATTGGCCACCTCTTTACCATGTCTTGGTAAAGGGTGTTGAAATATGTCTAATGTTTGATTAGCATTTTGATTTTGATTTTGGGGAATGGTATTTTGAGCATTATTAGGAGCATTTTGTTTAGGTTGGAAGGCTTGCACCTCCATTTCATTATTATCAATCAAATATTGTATTTTATGTTTCAACCTTTTACAAGCATTGGTAGAGTGTCCAGGTCCTCTATGGAAATCATAGTGTAAGTCAGCTCTATATCCGGGTATAGTTGGATCAGGTTCCTGGATAGCTGGTAATTGGATCAAACCTCTTTCGAGTAATTGAGGTAAAATAGTTGATAAGGGTTGATTTAATCTAGTAAATTCTCGAGGAGGTTTATCAGGAGGTTTCAATATAAATTTTTCTGTTGTCTTCGTTGCATTGATATTAGCAACATTTTTGTCATCGATGACTCCTTCACCAACAACTTGTTTGTTTTTATATTGATTTTTGGATGTTTTCTCATCATCCTTCTTCCTAAGTTGGCCTCTCCTAATGAGGGCATCTTCTACTCTTCGAGCTAAATCTATAGCTTGATCGAAGGTAGTTAAAGTAGCAGTTGATAGCTCATAAGATATTTGTTCTTGTAAATTATTGATAAAAATGTCCAACATTTCCCTATAAGGTAGCACAAAGTGCAGTTTTCCTATCAATTGCCTCCATCTAGCTAAGAAATCGGCAAAACATTCATCCTTGTCTTGTTTTAAGTTGTATAAATATTTAATGGTTACATGCCTCTCGATGTAGGCACTAAATTGATGGACAAAAGATTCAGTTGTTTCTTCAAAGTTTCTCAAGGAATGAGTGGGCAATTGATAGTACCACTCTAATGCCATTCCACCTAAACTTTTCGGGAACATTTTTAGTAATAGCAAGTCATCATGTGATATATCATGACATGCTATCCTAAACATGCGAAGATGCTCTATGGGATCTTTGGTTCCTTTATATATAGGCAAGATGGGCATGGGAAAATGCTTAGGGTATGGTTGAGCTACAACCATGGGATCCAAAGGTTGACTACATATCTCTCGATAATTGTACGAGGGACGGTAGGGATCTATCTGGTCCATACGCGAAGCTAACTGTTTCACCATGGCTTCCAGATTACTAGTTTGCCCCCCATATTGGTTTGGTAGGGCATTGACATGGGATTTGTGAGCATATGATGGAGGGACATGAAGATTAGATGCTATGTTGCTATTGTGTAAATTGTTGGTAGGAAAAGTGTTATGAAGGAATTTTGAAGTTGTATTATGTTGTATTCCAGATTGTTGAAAATTGGTGTTTGGCTTCGTTTTAGGTTTTTGTTTACTTGAAGCATATTGCTCAATAGTTTGGCAAAATAAAGTAGTGAAGGATGTTTTCTTTTGTGTGGGAATGATTTTAGGTTGAATAACGAGTTCCTTAGGAGGTTGGGTAACCTGTTGTTTTGACATGTTTTGCATCATAGTGACCATATCCGTATTGGATGGCCCAACATTATCACTTTCTTGATCAATGAAAGACAAGGGATTAGTGTGCACATCATACATATATTCCATGGCTGCTTGAGTGTTACTAATTTGCCCTTTATCAATACGAACTGCCACATTAAGGGCATCAATGTTATCATTGAGAAATTTCCGAAAATGATCTACGTTGTCAAAAGCAATAGTTCCATCTGGAGCTACTCTAGGGGATGAGGGTCCATCCTCTTTAACACTTCCTTCTTGTTCATTATCTTCACCTAGGTCATCTTCTGGTTGATCTAGAGTTTTTCCTTTGGAATTGGATCTTCGGGAAGGACATTTGGGTCTCTAGTTGTATCTTGTAACCAATCTTCTTCTTCTCCTTCAGTTTCTTTACCATTCCTAAGTTTAGGCATGGTGCTTTAATTTCTGATTTCAGCAAAATATATATATATATATATATATATATATATATATATATATATATATATATGCAACAAGTTTAAGAGGTATATATTAATTATATACCTACTACAATATCTAAAATGAAATGTTTAAGTTTTTGCTATGTTTTTTTAGTTTTTCTTTGTTTTTTTGAAATAATATTGTAAAGACAACAAATAACACAATAAATGCAAGAAATAAGACTAAAAGTAATGATCTAGTTTTCTATAAACAATTTATAAATATCATTAATGGGCTCGAGTTCTTTAGGAGTCATGAAGTGTTCTTCTTCAAATTGAAAGTTTTCTTTTAAAAATTTAATGAAAAGAGCTATAGTGATATTATCTATCTCAGATGCTGGTTGATAGAAGTAAAGCTCGTGGCAATACTCTCGATATAACACAGCTCGAGGAACTCTATTCCATCTTTCCCTATCTGTAAGAACAACCTCTTGGTCTTCTACAAGACCTAGGAACTGGTGTACAATGGCTACGTTCTCGAGGTATTCCTCGAAGGTGAACAATTCTGAAGATACAAGAGCTCTCCTATAAGCTAACCATCTATGGCAGGCTCTCTGAAGTTCATGATAAAAGACAAGTTGATGAGGATCCAGGATTCTATCTAGGACTAGCCTCTTGATTTGTTTAAGTTCTGTTGACCTAGATGAGATGACACTAAGTCTTCTATCAAGTTTGTCCCACAAGAGTTGATTTCTATCTGTTTCAAGCACACTAAGTACATAATTGATTTCTATGGCTGCCAATTGGTTTTCAACATTTATAGTAACTGCTAATATTTTCTTAGGAGCTACCATCTAAACATGATATTAAATTTAAATGATCTGAAATGCATCTATGTTTTAGTTGTTTTATTTTTTTTTTTTTGTTTTCAAAAGGTTTACAATGCATTCACGTCGGGTTCACCAAAATGTATCGCTCCAAATTTTTCACACCCTTACCTTCAGGCTATAGGATCCATGCCCGAAAGGGGGATGTGAAAAGGATGTCGCGGTACCTCGGACTGAGAGGACTTGCGAAGGTCCCGCCTCTCAAGGGAGGTGTATATTGGTGATTTTTTGATGGATGGTGGGTTCACCAGGAAACATTTAATGGTAGTTTCCATGCCTAGGTTGGGAATGTGTTTTATGTGTTCATTTTTAGCCTTAAGCATTCAAATCCTAGGTTTGGCCAAAATGCGTCTAAGCTATTCTATATGAAGATGCAAATTAAATGAATACAAAAAATAGAATTAAAGACAAAAAATAGAGAAATTACAGAATATAAAAGAAGAATACCTGATCCGGATGTCTGATGAAGATTCTGATTCTTGAAGCAGTCAGGATCGCCTCTGATTTGACAGGATCATCTGAGATCAGACAAGATCGTCTGAGATCTGACGAATTCGTCAGAGACCTGCAAACAGAGAAATAGGTGCAAAACATAGAAAATACAACTATTCTAATAGAGGGAAACAGTGTAAAATGATAGCAATAATATCAAACTAAAACTTAAAAACAGAAACATGAATGAATTATGCTAATTAGATAATAATTATGATTTAATTATGCATTTAATCTAGATGGGTGAACTCCAAAATGCAGAATAGCATAAAATACTGAATAAAATAGCTAATTACAACATAAAACAACAGAAAAAGGGAAGAAGAAATGCAAACTTTAGGCACTGATTGCCTCAATGTTGACTGCAGTCGAAATCGTCTCGCATTGGTACGAAATCATCTCTAATTTGACAGGATCGCCTCCGATCTGAACAGGTTCGTCGATGATGATGTAAGCTTGCTTCGGCTGAAAAACAATATGGTACCTGCAACAAAATTGTATAGAACTAATGCAAAATAGAAACTTAGGATGTTTTAACATGTATGAAGTCGGGTTACAGGGAATTTCAGCCAGGGGGTGCTAAGGGAAGGGCTTAGGATTAAATAGGCTTAGGAGGGAGGTTAGGAGGTTGGAGATCATCCCTATTTGGGAGATCTCCAATGAGGGAGGGTCTCTAACGGTGCAGACACGCTTCTGCCCGGATTAGAGGCCCGTTGGAATATAAGCTAATTGTGCAAAATTAGTTTTGAGACAAGATCATCTGGACGTCCTAGCCCAGACGAAATCGTCAGATCTGGGGCGATATCGTCTGATCGGCGACGATATCATCAAACGGTCAAAACAACCTCTAAAAATGGCACGAAAAAGGGGGAAACGGATTACCCGACGGTTAACGGGTGGTTTGGGAGGTTAAAATTTGAATTTGAATTATTTACTAGGATGAATGTAATTATTACAATTTCACTGCGCCAATTTTAGGGTGCTACGATTATGACCCTTGCCTCATGAAATATGAATGTGTATTTATTAAAAAAAAATTGTGGTAACAAATGGGGTTGTTACAGTTGGTATCAAAGCCCAGGCTAACTAATAGACTCTAGTTAGATCTATATTAGCAAAATATTTAGGCATGAAATAATAGCATGAGATAAAATCAAAACATAAAATCCCAAGAAATGCACGCTTGGTAAGAACAATTCAATACTTGATATTGTCGATTCTTGAGTTCTATTCCCCATGAATAGATCCATAGTAATTTGAAATTGGAAGAGCTAAGCGAACCCTCATTACAGTTTTAAGCGGTGTACCTTAGAATATTTTGGAAACTACTCAACATCTATGTTTCTTGACTTACTTACTCATTATTTTTAGGTGTGTATGAACAAGAGGGATCATAAGGTTATTCAAATCTGCTAAAGGACCCCTTGAATGAAGGTTATCAAATTATTATGGATAACTTGTTAATTACCTAGGTAAAATGGATCAAAATGGAACATTGGGTGAATAATAATTAAGTGAGCTGAAATTTAGTCCTTAGTGATAGCCTAAAAGAAGGTAAAAATCTTCGATATAGTCCAAAGAGAGTAGTTGCAAAACTACCCATCATCGGACTATAGATTTTCTTGGATTAAATTTTGGTGGATTGCTATTTTATTTACCAATGGTTCACTCATAGATAGCCACAACCTAACCATGGTTGAATATATCATATTGCTTTATTGTAATGTGCTTACGCTAATTAAGCATTGAAATATATTTTAAAGCATTGTGTTTTGTGTATACTAAAGTCTGGAAGGTCATAAATATGTGCTTTTATATAAGCAGTGACTATTTCATAAGTAAGCTAGTTCGTTATAACCTTAATAGACTAGAAATGTAAGACATGAAAAAAGGTGAATTTTATCGATTAAGACATTAAATATAGGGGAAAGAACTTAGAATTACAACTTGAGAAAATATTGTTATCTAACACTATTCTTTATATATTAGGAAATGGCCCCTAAAGCAGGAAGCGAAGAGGACACATTATCTTGCAAGATGAGGCAAACTAAAATTCTTGGAGGAAATTTGAAAATATTAAACCAAATGGTGGAGGACCTTTTTGCAATGAATTCTGAGTTGAGAGAACAAGTATATGATCTTAAGAAATAATTGGTCCAATAAGGCCAACTGCTAGATAACTTGGAAGCTCAAAAGTGTAGATATGGGCCATTACAAGGCAAGTCCAATTCACAAGAAAAGATGCCTATTTTCAAGTTTTCTAGAACCTGAACAACAAATTTTAAGGAAGATAAAGAGTGTCAGTTTTATGAAGTGGGATCAAGAAAAAAATCAGAAATAGAAGCAAGATTGCTTCAATAAGGGACTCTGGAAAACTGAGACTAATGAGTTATAGGAATCACCTTCCATTGTGTAGGAAAAGAGAAAGAAACCTATAAGTTCTTTGGTGGGATGCTTTTCATGTAAACGACAACCTTATGCAAAGAGATGCCCACTACGTGTAGGAACAAGTAAAATTATGATGAGTCACAAAATCCACATTGCCACTGAAAGTCCAAATTTGGAAGGGCAAACTACACTATCACTCATGACTGATGGTGAATCCCTTAGTCATTATGATGAAAGCAAATAAAACTCTATAGTTTCAATCCAAAAATATGAGGAAGCACAATATTTTGTAAGGACAATGTCCTTTTCTATTTCATGATGTTATCTAATAATACAGGCTGAACTATGAACCACTTAGACAAAGTGGAAACTGTGCCAAAAGCTATGTTTTATTGAAATAATGCAAGGTCTAATAGAATATATGAAATAAAAAAAGAGATACTATTTCTCTTGTTTGAAAAATATTATTGATGAATTATATTGTATTAGAGGATGTTTTGATGACATATAAATACATTAATGAATGTGTTGATTCTTTGATATGCAAGATGATATGTATGTATTGATGAATGTATCAATATTTATCTATGAAATAATATGAATGCTTATTTGCATATAAGACATGGTACTGCTAATTTTTTTGTTGCATTATAGATCCTGGTACTCACATAGGTGGTAAAATTACTCAACCACCAGAAACAAGATACAGAAAGATCATGGATACCATACTACGGGTAATGACATGTATTGTTACCATATATGGATGCATCAAGAAGGACGGTGATAGCAAGATCTATTAGATATCATCCATAGAAAGATAAATAATGGGGTAAACTTGAGATTACATGGTTGTTTTTTATTGTTAATTTATAATAGTTAATGCTTTATTGAAATATTTTAAGGTTCTAAAGGATATATTGTTGCATTATATACCCTTCTTACCTTCTAACCTTAGTTAACACAAGGGACTACGTTCAATATAAGGGGGTTAGTATTTCACAACCCATTTTGGTAAGCCCTTCTACGTGCGAGAATATGACTTATTTCCTAGGTTGGGATCACTCTGTGAAGTTAATTAATGCTAAATTGGGCAAATTCTAGAGTAATGATTTACTTTTTAAATATGTTTAGTTAATTTAATTACCTTCATTTTAGAAGAAAATTAGGTAGTTTGTTTTTTTTAAATAGTTCAATTGTGATTGGACCAAAACTTAGGAAAAACAACTACCTTGAAGAATTAAAGAAAAATCAATCTTTCCTAACACAAGGCTACTTTGGGAAGGTTGAAATGGTGGATAAATATTTTGCTCTTATATTTATGGATTCCATTTCCATTATATATATATATATATATATATATATATATATATTAAGGGAAGATTTAACTTGGATGAGAAAAATAATATAAGAAAGAAAGCAAAAAGAAATATAAATAAAATTTATATTTAAAGGCATCTTTTCTAAAGGAAAGAAAGCAAAAAAAAATATATATATATATATATATATATATATATATATTTGGAAACATCTTTCTTTTTTAGGAAGAAACAGAGCTATAAACCACCATGGTGATTGGAAAAAAAGGGGGATTATGCTAAGTTACGTGGTGTGATGCTAGACTGGAGAAGCTAGAGGAGAAGTGCAAATCCAATAAGCATCACCAATCTACTGGAGTTCTAGGTTGGAGCCTTCCACTTGATTTACTCTAACTCTTGCTTGTTATGAAATGCAATAAAGTCATTATGTTTGTATAATTTTCTTTAATAGAACTTGGATAGCATTCTGCACTAAATAATTTGGTCTAAAAAAAATAATTTTTGATTAAGAAGCTTTCATGTCCATTCTAGATGACCTTTAAAGGATTAAGGTCTTATTATTTCCCTCCTAGAATTCATGTGATTCCATAATATGGGCATCCTTGAGCTAAATCTCTATTCAAATGGCACCACTCATGCATCTGTACTATAATATTACCCTGCACAGATGTCTGTGATGTTTGGGTTTCAATTGAAGTACTCTTCTGTCACGAAGCTCAACATGCTTTGCTTGCCTTTGTATTATATGTGCAACTCTAAATAAATTGAGCTTTGAATCCATATTAGAATATTCAATAGTCAAATATTCTCTCCTTTGTCGATGATATTGGTCATATAGAAAAGCAAAATCTCCTATAAATTTAGATGAACCTCTATTGGAATCAAATCATAGTTTCTATAGAATGAAATGTAACCTTTCCATTTTGATTGGAAGCCCTATCATGGGTAATATTGATGTAAATTTGTCACTACCTTTAGAAATTTCCCAACTCGAATAGTATCTTCTATGTTGCATTGTTAATCAACATTATTTATCAATCCTAAAGTTTGTGGCAGTTGAGCGAGGAAATCGCTGATGAGGTGGACCACTCAAAAAGGGTAAACCTCAAGTAGAAATGTGATAAGTTGAAAACTCCACTCTGATTGTTCCATGTTATAGATTATAACATGCATTGCTAAGTTTGCTCCGCTCGATGTTGAGACACACCCACATAGGTCTTTTCTAGCTATCCCCTCAAGATCATAGACAAATCACTCCAATTTAACTTCATGGCTGTCAAAGTAATAAAACACTTAGATTACTATGGACAATCAACTAGAACATTTTATGATGATAGATGACATATTTTGTAGCCCTAATGCCTACATTGATTGGCTTCGATATTACAGTAGTAATATCTGTGATGTTGAGCGTATAAATTTGTCTATAGGATGTGTTGGAGATAAGCTTTGTTGTGTGGTTATAACATCATTTTTATAAATCTTCCCTAGCTCATATAGGTTAATTATATATAGTATTTTAGGTCACATCAGAATTGATTTGATAAATATATGCAAATCTAATGATGAATGTCTTGACTCTTGATCTCCACTCGCCTCCTTTCACCTTTGTGATGACTATGGTTATCAAGACGAGGAATACTTGCATTCCATGCCTTCGCAGTATTGCAAAATCCCTATTGCAATTATGGGGAAAACCAAAATTATCTGTAATAGTTAAAGGTTTTTAACTCAAATAATTAATGATCCTCTATATTATATGCTCTATAAATTGAGAAAATTCTAGGATAGGATTTTAGTGGAGTGTGCTATATTGTATAAATGCATGCTCGCCTTTAGAGATTTATGGGATGCTTTAAATTTTAATAGGAATAACCTCTTTCCTATTTATAAGTAGCATATTTGCCTTATTTGAAATGAAATTATATGATCTTGTATAATATAGGAGCTAGACATTATGGTATTAAATCATTTGATTTATATATAAAAAAAATAACTCTAATAGGGTAACCCTTCATAGTTAAATTGATTATTGGCAATTTCATGGAAATCAATTAAAAAAGATTAAATTGAACATTAGTTTTGGTATACTTTGAATGCAAATATTTATATAGATTGAACAGAGATAGTATATAAACTATCTTATGTTTAATGTTTTATGTTGAATGTATATGACCATTTAGAAGAATGAAAAATCTTCTTATTTTTGGAAGGATTGGGTTGGTGTCCATTCTTTGGGAAGAGGTATGGGAATCTTCCTTTTGTTTGGTTTTAATCCAAAAAAATTATGGTTAGAGTCATGAATCAATATTTATATATAAAAATATTAAATATGGATGAATCATTTATTCATGATTGGTGACTTCTTTGCATGTGATATACATTTGGAAAAGATGTAATGCATGACTGCATATAAATAATGGTTAGGATTAAGAATTAATCCTTGTTATAATAATATTAATGTTGAATGGATTATTTATTCATGCTTGGTGAATTTCCATGTTAATGTGAGAAGTAAATGGAAATACCGATTTTAATGAAACTATAGATTTTGTATGTAAATTACATTCTATGATTTACTATGAAATCTTTAATGAAGAGAATCCACTGGAAGAATGGATGATCTTGGTTTCCATCCAGGAAGATGTATGGGACTCTTACAAATGTCCCTGACAATCAAAGGATTGGCATTTATGATTGGGATTAAAAAAGTAAAATATGGATCTTGATGCTAGATGATTTATGAAAATTTCCTCTTTTGAGAGATTAATTGAATAGTTCTGAAGCAAATATGGGAGGTTACTTTGGTATTATTTGGAGATAAGAGAAATATCCTTTGAATTGGATTTTTGAAAACCAAATTAGCAAGTTAATTAGATATTATGTTGGATCAAATTTTGGGAAAATTTTTATAACAATTTACAAATGCATTCTTGAAA
This sequence comes from Wollemia nobilis, assembly GCA_028583015.1. Taxonomy (NCBI): domain Eukaryota; kingdom Viridiplantae; phylum Streptophyta; class Pinopsida; order Araucariales; family Araucariaceae; genus Wollemia; species Wollemia nobilis. The sequence goes on from JAQPPZ010002979.1 coordinate 16,824,168, forward strand.
ACTGAATGCATATTGGGATCCAGTTATGGAAATGAAATGATTTGAGAGCTAACCTTGGATTGAAATATAAAAATTGTATAGGATATTTGATGTATTTTTAGCTCACATTTGGGAATAGAATTGATAGAAATTGAAAATTAATGAAAAGGATTTTGGATCAAATTTAGGAAGCAAATTTGATAGCAATTGGATATCAATTGAATAGATCAATATGTTGTACTCAATAGGAAGTTAGACTCCTATTTTTTTGAACATAAAAAAAAAAAATAGCTTTAGTATAATGAGCTTTATATTACCCATCCTAAAACTCTAAGGGTTTACTTGTATCAACCAAATATTGAGGAGAAAGGTGGCTGACATGGGTTGCTACGATAGGATATAATTATGAGATGATATATAACTTAAATTATTAGCATAAATTATTAAGATAGTAAGAATGGTTTATTAATGAATTAATGGTATGGGACATTAATTGATTGATTGACTTGGTGTCAATTATGAAGAATGAATTTGGAATTCATTCTTGAGAGAGCTTATATGGTTCTCTCTAATATCGATACGACTTCTCAAAAATAAGTTTCCAATGATTATCATAAACATATGAAAATTCTTAGGATGGCTTAGAATCAAAAAAATTATTTAATTTAATCATGAATTTAAAGGGACATGAAATTCCTTATTGGTATGAGAAATACCTTAATGATATAATGATGACTTAGAGAAAGGAATTAGGAAAAATTCCTTAATTGCATCATGAGTTTAAAAAGGACAAATAGATTTCTTATTGGTATGGTAAATACCTTAATGATACAATGATGACTTAGAGAAGGGAATTAGGAAAATTCTCTAATTGCATCATGAATTTTATAAGGAACGGTTGCATTCCGTGCAATGTATAATTGATTGAAAGGGACCCATAGTGGACCTATATACTTGTAATATTTGACATCCTAAGTTTATGAATATGAGGAAAATACATGTTTTGGGGGCTGGGTTTATTCCCCATGAGGGTTCCCAGGATAAACAATGTGTCACTCTATTTGTGTTTTGATGTCTTAATTCTTATGCAAGTCACTTTTATTTCAAAATGAAAATGATTTAAGTGGATGAGATGGTTAAATGCTTGATGAAATAGTTATGCAATGTGTACTATGATACAAGGAATGTATACTAACTTTAATATGTTGATGATTTAATGATATTCAATTAAGTCAATTATTTTTTGAAATGTAAGGGTGTAGTTAGTTAGCTTTACCTTTCAACAACTAGCACTTGATGTATGGATGCAAAAAGTAGCATGTAATGGAATGTAAATCTTGCTCAATTGAATAATTCATGTGTGCTATAATCTCAAGATTCATAATGTGATGGATTCCTGGTTGATATAACCTAAAAATAGTATGATAACAAATTATGGATTAATCCGAGTGGAAACTCAGAGTGGGCTAGAACCCACGAAGAGGCAATTGGAACTTGGGTTGTAAGCCAAGTTAGATTTTACATTCTAAATTAAGTATTGAATGTACATCAGGAGTGGGTACTCCCATGATGGGCAAATAGTGTCCTTTTGTAATGAATTGATTCATTTATATAACAAAAGGGATGCCTAAATAAAAAGGGTGGTCAAATAAACCTTACAAAGTATAAGGTAATATAATCATGACATTCCAAGGATTATGTAATTTTAATCACAAGTAGTGATTTTTTTATCTTAGAGACCCCATCGGGAAGATGTGGGTTGGATCTAAGATCTATGAATAACCATTATTGAGGTTATATCATTATGATGGGTTTACATATTCAAGGCATTCACCTATATACTAGGAATTATTTTGGGTGATTTCCCATTTAAGGGGAAAGAAGTTTAATGCTTGGCCAACATTCCCATATCCAAGTGATATGAGGGTATTGTGGAATTTGATCACTTCTACTTAATAATGAATCTGATCAAGTCATAATATATTTTGAAGATATTTTCCTTGATAGATTACAATCCAAATGGAATTATTATATTTTAGTTCATGATTATGACCCTTGCCTCATGAAATATGAATGTGTATTTATTAAAAAAAAGTTGTGGTAACATATGGGGTTGTTACAATGGGTACGTGGATGCCCTACTATGTGCACAATGGGACTATCAATGATGGATGTGGTGACTTGGACCTACATGGAGAAATGAACAACTTAGACACATACCCGATAGATGACTTGTACGCTTGCATGGACATAGTGTCCATAGTTGACGTGGCAAGGACCTAGATCTCGATACGAACTCAGGTTAAACAGAGATGTAAACTAGATTGGCATAGAATATGATGTGTATCCAAGAACAAATATGGACTCCAAGATGGACAAACCCATGGATGCCATGTGGAGAGGTGCAAATAGAAGTGAACCAAGTGGTATGTAAATGAGCCACATGAACAATATAATTTGATTTAAATTTAGTTCTATGGGTACTGTTGCTGAGTTTGGATGAGAACTGGGCATAAATATAGAAATGTGGGGTCAACTGCATATCACAACTCATGCGATGAAAGTAAGAAAATATATAGAGAAGGTTTTGTTTGAGATAATCCACTCTCAAAATAATATCTATGATTACTTACATGGCAATGTGTACATCAAGTACATGGATGTCCTTGTATTTTCATTTACATTGTCATATGGGTTGTTAGCACCATACTTATTGGAGTTGGGTTTAGAGGAAAGGCGAGGCCAAAAATAGAGACTAGTTGAAGGTTTAAAGGGCTAGAATAGGATGAATATTTTTTTCAATCATGTGGGGACTATTTACAGTCGGTTAATTGAAAATAGTAGATATTTAATGTACACAAACCACATGTAAGGGTAGTCCATCTCTATCTAAAATAGAATAGTGGAACACATATCATAGGTAGAATGATACACTACAAGGTAGCTCAGTACACTAAAAAGCAGCATGGTACATTGATGGAAACATCATAATTAAATAATTTAATAAAATATGGTGTTATCAAATATTAGGTTGATTTACAAAAATTAGGCAATGTCACTACATCCTTGATCAAGAGATTATAGAGGTAAGGCCAAATGCCAAGGTGGACCACACTATGGATGGAAACACTGGATAGAATGGATGGAGACCCAAACAATGTACTAATCGAGTAAATGTAGATTTCATCATTGGCCATAGAGTTCATCATTGAACGTAGGTGGAGAACGAATTACAATCATGCTCAATTCGCATTAGCAGAATAAAATTTTGTTCACTCCATATCTTGCATGATGAAGAAATAACCCTACTGGAATTGGTTTTATAATTTTAAATAGTTGTTCACCTGATATTTTTAGAAATATACACACTTGATATATAGGCTTTAATGCTAAGTGATAGGAGTTGTGGACTGAAAGTTGGTAGGGTTACATGATTTTGCTATTGTGAGGGTAGAGACCATGTTAGATAAGTTAAAATATGACCTATTATAACATTAGAACACCAATATCCCTATAGTAGAAATATTGGATTGGAACGTTTGATGGATACCTCATGCCATGAAGTTACCTCATGATTCATAATTATGGAAGGCGTCACTCATTGTAACTTGTGCACAATGAAGATGTTTACATATATAAGAGTGTTGTGAAGTATTGGGTGCATTACAGAAGGGTAGTAACGTATGAATGTAGTATAAGATGTGTTTGTAGGTGAGCCTTCTATAGACATGAATCCACGAAGTGGAGGTGGAGGAATGATGGGATACCTATCTCGGTTTTACCTAATAAATATTGAAACGGTGATGTTCCTTCACTGAAAAAATTTCTCAAAGATAGAAGGTGTTGTTAAATAATTACTTAATATTAGCAAAATGTAGTGTGTCTGGTGAATGATGGTAGATGATGTTGGAAAGCGTTATGTTAAAAAGTGAATGATGCCCATTGAAGCAAACATTATCGTCAATGAGATATGGGAGGAAGTGAAAGTTCCTTAGTCTATATATTAGCACATACTACGCTATGAGGTTGGCATTGGTTATAAAGTATCAAAATATTATGGACATGAATTATGTTTATTAAAAAAAATTAGGTCGCTATAATGCCATCGTGCTATCATTGGAAAAGAACAAAAATGAAGGGTGTAAAAGCATTACTTGAGAATATTAAAAGGAAAAATTTTTGGAAGCTAAAGGAGAGTGGGGAATTAAAAATGACAAGACATGAGACAATTTTAAATACCAATTTGAAACAAATTAGAGAGGCTGGAACTTTTGGAGACAGGAGGATGGGAAGCAGATTGGAAGGACGCTTGGCTACTATCAACATTTGTTCATATTTTGCATGTAGAAAGTAGGTTTTGAATATAATAAATGATTTCATTGCATATATTTTTACATGTTTTAGAGCTATTTTTATGGTGTTTTATGCAGGAATCTGGTAGCATCATAGAGATAATTTTAATGCATGTCATTTTTTACCCCTAGACTCTCGCCATAACTAGACTTAGATTGTGTGGATGCAGGTCTAACCTAGTTTTTAATTTGTGTTCGGGATCTAATATTTTCTGTAGGATAGGAGATAGTTTACAATATCCCTCTTTGATATTTTTCATATTTTGGTCCATATTCTAGAATTTCAAGTTTTTATTTTATTTTTATAACCTTACACTTTTCCATTTTTTTTAAATTTGGAAAATAATTCATTTAGAGAAGTTTTGATTTTACTTTGAAGCAAATTCAAAATTCCAAAATTATTTAAAGTTCGAAGAGTTTAAAAGAAATTTTGTAATTTTAGAATTTAACATGGTTTCAAATTTTAAAGAGATTCAAATTTCAGGCTTTACATTTTTGTTTTCAAAGAAATAAATTTTCCCTTTATGAAAATTACAATTTCATTAAAGGTGGGATAATTTATATGGCATTTCAAAGGCTATATTTTTCAAAGCTAGTCATTTAGATGATTTTATTTCATGCTCAAAGAAACATAAAATCCATTCACAAAAAGGATAAAATGAATCCACACATCATTTCATGTTCGCATTTCAAGATAGATTTTAGTCTTTTCTTTCATGTTAAAAGCAAGGTTTAACAAAAGGACATAAAATTTTAAAATGTACTTAACAAAGGAAGATAAAATCTACCTAAAATACTTCAAGATAAAATTAATTAAATCACCTTGGAACATCAAAAATAAAATGTATTAGGATCAACTCCTTGCACTCATTCGTGTTCATAAGGAAAATAAAACCCTTTTAATTAATGAACAATAATAGAACAATATAATAAAGTAATACCAACACAGGCCCCTTGTTAAAAATTGCTTGCAAATCACTAAGATATTCTAGCACTTATTTGACACATTTTCATAAGCATACAATCATACATTAAGTAAAAGGAACATTGGAGAAATTTTCATTTCTTTGCAATAGAGGGTTTTCTAAACAAAATCCTAACTATAAGTGTGGTTTTGCAATTGGTCAAAATTACCACTCAAAAATTACATTGCAAATGGCCATGGTTGAATACATTTCTATTGATTATATCTGTGATGATTACTATGAGGAAGACTTTGGGGGGGAATTTGATGTCCTATCTACCATCTTCAATGATTCCAAATATTTAGCCCCCATAGTGCCCATTGATGATAAATATGAGTACTACATCAAAATATTTCCTATAAATCAACCCATATTTCAGTTGCTCCTTTCGCAAGAACAATCTGAGCCAAGTTAAAAGCATTATACATATATGGTTAAAAAAAAAACCAGAAAAACATAAAAAAAAAGTGTTTTCATACACATTGCATTTCATACATACTTCCATGCATTTCTGAATAAATAATTTCATTTGCATTTCATAAATCCATATATGCATTTCCATCCACATTTCATACATGTATTTTAGGCACTTTTTCATACCATTCATCATATAAATTATCATTTATTTTGGATAATCGCTAGTCTACTATCTTGTTGCCTTAATCAGGGGCACCTTACACCAAACAACTCATCAATTCATATAGCACTAATTTGCAATTTTCCTTATAATATTTTGGTCATTAATGGGTTCACATAAAGTAGGATACATGCCATATAATCATTAGCAATAATTATTATGTGGCCACTGACTACTTTATGTCCATATTTTTAATTTTCAAAATATTGCAAAGAAAGTATTGCAAAAACATTAATACAACATCAATAAATAACCACATTCTAAATATTTTCAATCACTCATCCACTCCTAGAGTTTTGAGCAAACTCAATTCAAAGTCAAACAATCTCTAGAAGCAATAAGTTGTTCCTGGTCAATAAAGTTTCCTCTTGGACCATACACATCAAAACACATTAAGACATTGTGAACCTTGGGGAGGATGAAATAAAAATTTGCTATTGCCATTAGTGAAAAATTTTCCTTGTTCATCCAATTATGTGTATGGTCTAGAGTGCTACAGAGTTGACAAAAGGACAAGCTCCACCTTCATCCAAAAAAAAATCCTTTGCTCTTCCTCAAATCAAGGAAGTATCCCAAAAACATTACAAAAGTAATAAAATATCTTGCTCTTCCTCAAAGCAAGCAAGTATCCTTAAAAGAATCTCAAAGCAATAAAATTCCCCTTGCTCTTCCTCAAAATTACCAAGAATCCAAAAAGTAATAAAAATAAAACATGCTGCTCCATCACAAAAATGAGAAAACTCAAAAACTAGAATCCCAAAATCTAAAGTAATAAATGAAGGAAAAAGAGATTGAATCCCTAGAAATCTTAGTGTTTTGAAAATTGTGGGGTGGTCCTCATTACAACAATGAGCTGAATGGATCATGCGTTGCAATGGGGTATCCTTACATGTTATGTCATGTTTGGCACATTAGCGACCTTCTTTTTTATAGACCTAGGGCCACTCTAGGATGATTTAGCTTATTGGAATAAGTCACAATTTATTAGTTTGACATATCTCACAATGGAAAATGAACAATCATTGCACACACAGTTGGTTCTTGAGATATTTGAAAACACTAGGACAACCTTTTCATCATGAATATTTGTGAGGTCATAAGTCTGTTCAAGGTCACTAATATATTTTAGTCTTTGCAAAACAACCATAGATAATCTATCCAATCCATATACTATCATTTACATTATTACATCTCATTATACATTTCATTCATAAATACCACATGTTAATGCCCTTGATTAAGTGATAAGAATACAATCAATCAAGAAAAAGTCTAAATCATACCAAATGGTCATTAGAGCATAGAATTCATCATCCATTCAATATATCATCACATTATCTCATATGCATCCATTAATTCAATAAAACAAAAGCACAAAATAGGTCCAAATCAGTGCACAAGTCATTTCATAAAAAACAAAACACCAAAAACATTTTCATGCATTCTTCTCATACAAAAACATAAAAACACAAAAACATTCATGCATTATTTAAAAAAAAAAAACCCTCTCACAAACACCAAATGCATCATCATCATCATCAAATCCATCATCAAATCATCATCAAACATGCACATCATCATCATCATTGAGTGCACCTCGTACTTAGTGACTTATTCTATACACTTGGTAGGTGCAACAATTAGCAATCCATGCAATCCGATTGGATGGGTAACTCACCATAAGGACACTTATCCAAACAACCAAATGCATCATCACATCATCATCAAAATCATAAATTCATCATTAACACATGCATAACCATCACCATCATCACATCATTTAGTAATCCTCATATCTAGTGAATTATCCTATACACCTGGCGGTTGTAGTGACTAGCAATCCATGCAATTCGGTTGGATGGGTATCTCAACATAAGGAAACATATCCAAACATTAAAACATTGGTATTAATTTAGCTATATACCTCAATATTTGAGATAGGATATGTTCGAACAAATTTGCACAAGGTTATACTTAAACCCCTTCCATTGGATAAAAAGCAAAAACCAATCAAACACAATTTGGTACTAATCAAAAATCACTCAAGTCTCAAATTACCAAATGACTAGTTCCTAAAAGCCATCGTTTGGTAGTAATTTATAAATTCAAGAGGAAAATAGAATATCTAAACATGGTCGATGATTTTTACCACAACATTTTTGCACCTCATTGAAACCGAAGGCAAATTCAAAACAACACAAACAATCCCAAACTTGGGGCATCAAATTGATCAAAATGTCATGCATACATCACATCCACATCTTGAAATCATCCACATCCTTTCATCATCCACATTTAGTCAATTGGCTCATGGGTTTCATCCTTTACCCATTCACCAATTGATGGGGTAAGCAAACAAATCAAAATCCCATCAAAACTTTTCAAATAATTGGTCATTCTTGTGCATCGAGAAGATTGGAGTCCATCCATACAATAAAGATATGTGTCTTTGGTTTTTTCACTACATCATGTCTCACACAATGTGATACAAAAATGGGTATTTGTAGACACCAAAACCTAGGCATCCGCAACATCATATTTTCCACCCCACATAAAATCCTACATAATAAAGTTATATGCCTAATTTTAGACTTAGGTATATAAATCCTGCACATTATCCTATTTTTTAAATTTATTAAATTTAGAAAATCAACCTAGGATACCCTGCCTACCCACTAGACATGTGTCCTAGCCACCTCACCAACATCCCCTGTCACATCTCACACACCCTTGTCCCTTTTGTCCCTTCACATGGGGTAACCCTCCACACACCACTCCACTTGCAGCCACATCACCCTAGTGAGATACCTTGGGTGACTCACTCTAACTACCTCCTCCATTTGGTAGCCCAAGATTACCACTTGGTAGTCCTAGCTTGCCACCTCTCATTTCTCTCCAAAACCCTTAGGGGTCTATAAAGGCAACTTCACACCACCAAATAAATAAGTCTAAACATTCATACCATAAGGCTACCAAAATAGGACCAGAGAATTGCACACATCTTGAGAAGGAGATATATTTGAATCTTGGAGGCCCTATTTTGTAGCAATCTACCACTCAACTAAAATCACCCATATATAGTTACATAGTTAGAACCACACTTGCATGATTTCCCTATCACCCATGCATGGTTAGCCAGTCACCACCATGCATCCGTGGTTTCTCAGATTCGAGAGAAATATGATGTAGTAGATCATTAAGTTTGCACTTGTAGTAAGGTACTTGGTTTATTATTTTTTGCTTTCTATCTACGTTATCATTTCATTAAAGGGTTTTATTGTATAGATTTTATCTTCGTATATAGGTGGTACTAAACCCCCTTGTGTCCTATTCGTATATAGGTTTCATTCGAGATCATTCTTTTATTTGCAAAGTGTTCATTTTTGTGTACTTGTTTGGTGTCATTATTTTGTTACACAAATTTAGAGAGATTTTTTTTTTCTTTTCAATATATTCTTATCTAATTCATTGATCAATAATTGAATAAGAAGAATATCTATGTGGTTCTCTTATAGATGAGTTTCCAAGGAATTCCAGGGCTGCACTTCATAAGAATCAACATGGTCAGTATCTATCCCATGGATAGGAGTGTTCAACCCCTATAATTACCTGTAGGTAAGTTTCTTTACCTTGCAATTGGAAATTCTCCTATCTAAAATAGGAATGCCTTTTTACCCTACTATATTAAATCAACATTAAGCTAGCCTTATGTTAGGTCTCTTTCAACCCATACATTAGACGTATGCCTTAAATATTAACTTGTTCTTCCCTAAGGACAAAACATCAATCATTGCAATGTTTAACTCTTCCCATATCAACAATAGGTATCTAAGGGGGTTATCACACAAACCCTCATAGAATTTTCAATATCTACCATTATATATTACTTGTTCTATTAAAATATAATCTCCATGATATGAGATAACATTCAAATTCTCCCTTATGAACATTCTCATGTTTAATCACTAGAGCTCTATCTTTAAGTGTTATATACAATTTAACATTTTCTTTTATCTAGGGTAAATTTATGCCATCTATACGTAATCTTTAATTCTCATTTAAATATCTAAATCCTAATATATAATAACTTCATGCCATGATATAATTCTACTTATTTTCCATAATTGCTTGTAACTAAATATTACATTATTTATAGATCTTCTTAAAGAGTGATACAATTCATTTTGTGTCACTTTACAAATCATTATCATTACATATATTTTTACAATAAAAGAGGCTTTACATTAAAGAGGCCTTGTTACAACATATATACATGCTAAATAGAATCCTAGTAGATCCAATCTTCACTCAACTCCACTCGAGCCACCAATACTAGGTTGTAGGTATTTGGGGATTAGGACAACCCATTACATATATATATATGAAAAATGCATTCTAGGAAATAAATAACATGTAATAATATACATTTGAATGCAATTATGTAGAATAAATTCATCATAATGTAATTGTAATCAAAGCATTCCATAATTCAAGGAAGGAAATTCCATACTTTCTTAAAAACTAAAATCCACATCTAATTCCATTCCATATCATTTACCACAAGGATTTACCTTTGAAAATATTATTAAATTCAATTACTTCTAAGTACCTCAAGAGATAACCCCATAAATTCCTCAATAATAGATTCCCATTACATTCTTCACATGTATAAAATAGAAGATGCATTCATATTCTAAATCCTATTTCATTTACCCAGAAATACCATTTAATAAAAGATTATATCAATCATTAAATACTACAGTTCATACAAATTTACTCAAAATTTGTTTCATAATCCATCACCAGGTTACACTATAGCTTCATAAAGATTAATTCATTATTGTTCTACAATTCTTTTATAAATCCAATCATCAATTTGTCTTGTCATTTATAGATTTCCCACAAAGTTAGCTATACATTTGTCTCTTGATATATCAACAAGATCATACTATAGTTTTCACAAATTTAGCTACAATCTATCTTGTAATCTATCAACAAGATTAATCAAGTTTTGCTATAATTTTTTTCATAATATATCAACAATATCATACTATATATTTACAAACTTAGCCTCAAATATGTCTCAAAAACACACTATAGATTCATAAAATCGGCTATAGATTTGTTGCATAATCTTTTATAATATTCAACTATAGATCCAATTAAAATGTCTCTTAATATTTCAACAAGACTATTATAATTCTTTCACAAATTTATCCCAAAATATTTAGACAAGAAATTACTAAGGTAAACTCAAATTATATCCACAATCTTACCTCAAGGCTTTTCACAAAACTAATATAAGATTTACACAAATTTTATTACAATTTTTGTTTCACAATTTATCCCAAAAGTTATTCTTTAAGAACTCGTGTAGTTTACACAAATTTTACCCCTAAAATTTGTCTCATGTTTTTCAAAAAAATTCATTAAAATTTACACAAATTTTATCCCTAAAATTTATCTAATAATATTCAACAGAATTCATCAAAATTACACAAATTTTATCCCTAAAATTTATCTCATAATATTTAGTAAATGTTGCTTCAAACTGAATTTTGATGGTGCTGCTAAGGGCAACCCTGGCGATTTGAGAGCAGGTGGTGTCATCAGAGACAACCAAGGTAAGTTCATCATTGCTTTTGTCAAATTTCTTGGGATTCAGTCCAATCAAATTGCTGAGGCACGTGCTCTTTGGCATGGTCTGGTTTTGGCTAAGGATGTGACCAACAACATTTTGGTTGAAGGTGATTCTTTGACCACCATTAATTACCTCAAAAACACCAAAATTCCCTTGTGGAAAGTAAGAAATTGCATTGAGGAAGCCAGAAGCTTAAGTAAAGAGTTTCAAGATATCATATTTTAGCATACCTTCAGAGAAAACAATAAAGTCGTTGATGCTCTTGCCAATTTTGGCACTACTATAAGTGAGTTGATGACTTGGACCTCTGATCCTCCTCAATTCTTAATCCATGTCATTGACAAATATTCTATGAATTCAAGTCTTTCTTCTGCTGATGTGGAGTAGGTCAAATTTTTTCAAGGTTCTTTTCATGCCTGAGTGTCATAATTTCCTTTGTGCTGGTCCCCATGTTAGATTGTATCTTGAGCTTCACGTGTTTCTTTGAAATGTCAACCTTGGTTGTCATTTTATCCACCTTCGTGGCAAAATTTTTGTAGTTATCACCTATTTATTTCTTGACTATCAATTTCCCATTTTCCATAGCACCATCATTTTTTTCTTGTCCCAACCCATTAATCCCATTTGTCCCATACCTCCACCTCTTCACCTATCCACCTCATATTTCCATGTCATCATCCCACAGTGTGTCTTTCCTCGTAGTCCGGCCCCCCTTTGTTTTTTCCATTTTGAGAGATCCTTCCTCGGATTATCTCATGATTTATTTTGGTGATCGGACTTACCTTGTCAGTCAAGATTGCATTGGAACATGTTGGCTTGTTATGTGGTACGAGTACCAAATTCACTAGAAGAGCATTGTTAAAATCAACCTTTTGGCTTTCTGTGATCATATTTCCCAAGTCCTGTGCTACTACTAGATCCCATTTTCTTTGAAGCTTTCTCTTTTGTTATGTTCCCCCCATTCTGCCATCATGAACTCCTTTGTTGAGCCATCTGAGTTATGCATTGACACCATTGCTAAAGGTATACTGGTGGGCAAAAAATTCCTTCCCTATTTTCAAAAATTTTATGGGGAATACCCTGAGATTACCTCAGCTTTCTTAGAGATATGGTATGAGGGAACGATCACTATTCATGATAAATATTATGTCCTTGACATCAAATTGCTCATTGAATTGATGGGCTAGCAACCTAAGGGAAGGTCCATTAGAAGGGAGAAGCATAATTGGGATGCAGAATTAAAGGATGTCACTGATAAAGACCTCATCAGAAGAGCTCGCTTAGGAATGCAACAGGATGAACTCCCTTTTCCTTGGGGGAACGTCCTCAAACCCATCATGGAATATGTTACCATCGATGACCCAGATAAGCCCTTATGTAGCTTTCATTTTTCCTTTTATAATCATTTTCATGATGTTAGGGCTATAAATATTCCTCAGTTTCTTTTTAATTCCATCAGTCACACTATTGAGGATGTCAAAGATAAAAAAGGGTCTGAGTTACCCTTACACCATGGGATTTTCAAAGTTCTATACAAGCACTAGATGATTCATTACCCTGATGGTGTTGTCTTAACCCCTCCCCCAAAGCCTAAGCCAAGTTATTTGAAGCCCAGTTCTTCCCAAACCATACCCCAATCTTCTTCTACCATGAAATTATCTACCAAAAAATAGAAAATCATTGAAAATATTGCAAAATTAAGGAAAAGGCCTAGAAGTGCTTCCCTTGATCCTAATAGTGGACCTGAGATTGAACTTGAGTTTGAACCTAATCAAAAGTCGTTGCCTCTATGCATCTAAAGAACAAAGCTAAGTAGAAGGAATCTTTGGTTATAGAGTCTGATGAGGAAACTAAGGATGACCCTAATCTATGTTTGCAGGAATATATCATCAAATCCATCTCAAATAACATTGCTCAAATGATTGATCTCCGCAATGCTTTTAATATCTATTTTTTTAGGAAATATTTCACTGAAAAGATCGAAGGTGAGCCTACTGCAAATCCTAAGAAGATGACTGTCAAGTTTGAGGACATCCCTACTAAAGATAATGGTGTTGAGTTGGATGTTTTTTTGGGAGCATCCACGATATCTATGCTAAGCCCGCTTCTAAGACTTGAATGCTCATTTGGGGCTTTTAATTTATGGTTTTAAGGTATTTTTGTACCATTTTGTGGTTGTAAATTTGTGACTTTGTCCCTTTTGCTTCTTTTTGGATGAGGGTAGCCTTATTTTTGGTAATGTTGTTCTTCTATTTTTAGACCGAGGACTACCTCTGTTGCTTTTTGTGTTTCGGTTCTATTTCCTTTCTGTTGCTCTTAGTCTTTTTTGGCTTGTAATGCCTTGTTGTATTCAGGTTTTGGGACCCTATCAAAACCTGGTTGTTATATATGCTAATATCTTTAACCGATAAAAAAAATATTGCTTCATAATATTTTAGGCGAGTTTCACTATTTTTGTACCAATTTTGATAAATATATTATCTCACAAAATACTTGGTTGGCAAAGTAAATGGACCTAATACAAATTTACATAAAAGTAGGTTTACCCAAATCCTACCACCATCAACAATCCATGCTTCATTCCATCTAGTGAGGTAAATACAACATAGTCAACTAACCCCAAGGTCACATTGACTAGCAATCAAGCATTGTATCTATTCTTCGTAGCTAGGAAGCGAGCGCATGCTAGCCCGAACCACAATCCATGGTAACCTACCAAACAAAAGGTATTTATTAATAAACATATTCACAAGATTCCATGGAAACCATGTGGGATTACAATACATAATGTTTGATAACAACATACACACCAAAACCACAAAACCAAGAGAATGACATTGGATACTGGTAAATGGTACTCAATGGAACTGAGATATGGTATTCATGGATCATATTCTTGCATGAGGTTAGACATAGATGATCAAAATCAACTATGAAATGATAATACAAGGTGTATTAACTTCTTTATAAGAATTACCTAGTTTTTGAGAAGGTAGGGTAATTCTAAAGATTCTCACATTGAATTGGAGGGCGTATAGAACATCTAGACCTAATATAAGGTTATTTTCCAAAGGGTTTGCTCATTCGATTCAAGATTCTATTATACTGATGAATAGAGGATTAAATTTCCTATAAATCCATGTGGGTTCAAATCAATCCACAATCCCAAATGAGAGCACATTGGTTTATTAAGTTGGTTTAAACAAAATCTGGTAAATGCAAAGTACAACAACTAGAAAATAAAGGTCATTGATATCCCACATTGATGGTGTCATGGGAAAGTTAAGAAATAATACTGTCTTATCATTCTAAAGTTAATAACCACCAAGAGGTGGTCATGAGAGTTTCATCAATGGTGTTGAGCTATGAGCCTTCAACCTAATTCTTGTTGTCGCGTAAGGTTTCTATGGCTGATTAAATAGTTTTAAATAATTAGCATAATGACTTGCAGTAAGTGGCCTTGTTAGGCTTCAAATGTATTCAAAATGAAATCTATTCATTATGATATTTACACCTAATAAGTGACATGCAAACTTCCTATTAGGCCTTACACTGGGTATAGTTTGGTTTACCGAACACCTATTACAGAAGCATGTGAATGCCTAGTCATATAGATCATGAATTACAACTAATATTGGAATGATTTGCAAGCTTGTAAACAAACAAAGCTTACAATTCTCATGAATCACATTAAAAATATAGATAAATAGGGATATCCCTTCAAACTACAATATTCACAAAGTTCCAAACTTCTCATCCTTGTATTCTAAGCCCTCC
Organism: Wollemia nobilis; assembly: GCA_028583015.1. NCBI lineage: Eukaryota > Viridiplantae > Streptophyta > Pinopsida > Araucariales > Araucariaceae > Wollemia > Wollemia nobilis. The sequence continues at coordinate 16,839,519 of JAQPPZ010002979.1, forward strand.
CAACATTTTTCTTCTACATCCCCCTCATTATATCAAATGGGGGCTTTTTATAGTATTTTGGAGGTGTCTTTTCAAATGGTGAAGGGAAAGCTAGGTAATGACTTTCTGGATGGGTCATTTGGAAGTGGAGACCCACTAATGTTGTGATGCATATAAGGTGGAGAAATAGTGTCTTAAAAGACCCAATAAGATAAGGGTAGATATGATGATGCATATAAGATGGAGTAATAGTGACCTAGAAGGTTGAGGTGACTAGACTATAATTTTTTTAAATTAATTCTAGTGTCAGACTCCTTTCCCATGGCACTTAGAGTCAACAATTTTACTTCCTTAAAATTTAGCTCACATTAATATGTAAAATATTCTAATAATTTAATGCATAAGTAATTTATATATATACATATATTTTTTCCCTCTAGGGTGCATTTTAAAAAGCATTAAATAAATCACCACAATTCCTAAAATTATAAAAATTTCCAATACTTTTTTTAAAGTGAAAAACCCCTTTCGGGGCCACCTTTGTCTGAGATACCATGACCATGGGGTTCTACAACGTCAAATTCACCCAGGAGCCATGCACGACCTTGCTCGCACCAACATTATCAATTGGATTTTGTGTACCCAATTCAACTTTTTGGTAGGGTGAATATTCGAACCTAGGACATCCCTTGGAGGATTGCCCTCTCCTCTCTAACTCCAATACCTTTTAAGACTTTACAAAAATAAGCATTAGTTTCTTTTTTCTTTGTCAAGCACAAGGGTTCGATCGAGGTGGGATGTGACATTCACACACTACTCCCACTCAAGAATCAATTTATTCCAAGGTTCAAATCCTTATTCTTTGAACAAAGCTAAAACCTATCTCTAATGCCAAATGAAGAGAAATAATACCCCAATAAACAAAATCCAAAAAAGTAGTAATTGTAGAATCAAAGGAAAAATAGAGAAGAAGAACACATTACACAAGAATTTATTCTGGGTAACCCTAAACCCAACAAGATTATATTCTTATTGTATAAACTTGATCGTATCCAATACAATAATATTTTTTTTCTTATTTTTCTCTTGTGATTACATTTCTTTCCAAATTCATTGTCAAAACCTCATGCAAGTGTTGCTTTATATACCAACAACACAAGAAGAGGTTTTACAATACCATGGGTGCAAAACCATGGGTTGAAATTACATTAACCCAAAAATGCCCATATGGATCTATAAATACCTTAAACCTCATAAATATTTTCTCAGGGGCTAATGCCCCCGTACCCCCACTCAAGGCCTAGACCAACCTTGAATCCCAATGAGGAAATATTTATAGACTATAAAGTCCTTTCAAATTTAACCCCTCCTGAATAACATGGAAAATATGCAACATAATTCCAACATGTACATGGAGATAGAGCCAACTCGCGTGAAATAAAATTTTAGGTCTCCTTTGAAAAGAGACTAGGGCTATCATCCCATGTGAAAAAGGTGTGATTCTAAGTTTTTGATGAACCTAATTTGAAGAAACACATTTACTCTAAAGATAAGAATTTATTCAAACTTAAACAAGATCACTTAAATTTATTTTATTAATTATATCACACTAATCAAGAATTAATAATTGGTTCTTTACCTTCATGGAATTATCAATATTGAGCCATGTATCTAGGTGTGATTGATCCTTATTTCATTTCTAGTCTAGTACCTCAAGGGTTACCCTCTTATATAGCATGTATATCAAGGGGACTAATTCACTTCTAGTACCTATGGGTATATCGAAAGGGAAGGTATATCGAGTAGGTTCAATTATATCAAGAAATACTCCTAAGGTCTATCAACTAGTTGATTGATATTCATAACATTTTCTGCCTATCTTAATTAACACATAATAAAATGTTCTCTTCTCTTTATCCAAAAATCATAACCTATGGCTGAAAATTGATATAAAACTCATAATAAAGGTCTAACATCAACATCTTATGAACATTTTTCACATGCTCATGAAAAACAAGAAGAAAATCCTTGGGTAAACCCTGGATATAGAGAAGTGGAACATGTTGAAAAGATAATTTTTGATTCTATAGATCACATTAGAGAATATGTAAGAAGAAACAAAAATATTTTTATGGATTTACTTAAAGAATAACTTAAAGAATAAAATAGGAGAGAGTCTTCTAGTTCTGATTAAAATATTGAGCATTCTAATGGACAATATGTTACTGTACAACTTAACAAAAATTAAAATTATCTTGCTAGTGTTAATGTGGCTATGGCACACCCTATGGAATCTACTATTTACCCAACCATATACATAGGTATTATTCTTTAAATTCCACCATCTAGTATTCCAATGACCATTTCTATTCCAAATCCTAATTCCACTATTCACTTTTTAACAAGTGATTTAAGGATTAATTATGTTCCTACACACATTACACCTAATCAAGTTACACAACATTTAGAAACTCTACCTCCTATACCTCAACCTTATTATCAACCCTTACTAATTTTACCTACACCTCTAAACTAATCAAATTGATAATTTCAAAGCATAAATGCTAATTTAGAATACCTTGAAAAGAGGGACTCCAAATTTGAAGAATTAGAATGCCAAATTGCCTCTCTTCAAGGAATAATATTTAGATAAAATTATTATTTTAATGAATTCCATAGTCATCCCTTAGATCGTATGATAATTAATCACCTTTTTCCACCTAATTTTGAAACACCTAAATTTCAAATGTATAATGGTAAGCAAGATCCCATTAATCATTTAATATTGTTTCAAATCACATGTAGTGATGTAACCCATGATGAAAGATTACTCCTTAGGTTATTCCTCAAAATTATTAGTGGTTTAGCATTAGAATGGTATTTCCAAATACATTTCCATTCCATTAAAAACTTTAAAGAACTTATGGAGGTATTTTTCAAATAATTTTTAATCTATATTGAAGAAAATATCACCATAGATGATTTAGATCAACTTAAGCAAGCTAAGAATGAGCATTTTATAGACTTTATAGAAAAATGGAGAACCCTAGTGAGAAGACTTTAATACATTTTCCCATCAAAGGAACTCTTACACATATTCATATAAAATCTACATGAATAATTATCTTACCCTATGGAAACAACTAATTATCATGACCCACCTTGGCAAGACTTTTTGCATTTATAGACTATGTATTGATGAAAGATAATTTGATGCCTAGTTTTTATGCTTATGAATGGTTATGAAATTATTTATGTTGATTTATCCTTAAGGAATATGGTACTACTAATGTAATTTCAATTTGCAAGACCAGGTACACTCGTGGGTGGAAGAGGTAGAATCAACCACCAAGAATGGGGTACTTGAGAAGGGAAATGATGATTATGGTGGCTTTGGGTAACATGAATGACTACCCCATATAGATACATGCATTGAGGGCTAAGAAGGGGTACATGTTAAGAGGGTTGAGTAAAGGAGGGGGGATTATTTTTTAGGACTACGTAAAATATAAAGGAGAGAAGCAAGGGAAAAGCATGGAGTTTGATTTTTAAAGAAGAATTTTTTGCAAGAGACTCAGGTTGGGGTGCTCTCACTTTATTTTTAATATCATAGTATCATGCTTCATAATATTTATAGAGTGTTTGATAAAATATTGTTGTTGTAAGAGGTTTGATACAACCTAAGGTTTAAATCTTAGTTTAGTTTAGTCATCACCTCAACACCACTTCATGGCACCATGATGTGGTGATTCTACACTTGGAAATATGTAATAAGGGAAATCCACTTAGGCCTTCCCTAATATTAATTCCACATCAAGGATGTGGGGGTATTCCTACCCCTTTAAAGAGGAAAGCAATCCCTAGGCCTATTAACCACCCCTCAATGGTCTAGGGCACCACCGATCGAGGCCACCTATGTGTTGATTTTTTGGTGTTATTCCTCTTGGAAACTTGTGTTGTGTTGACCACTATTGAACTAATTGCCTCCACACCATGTGGCTTCTTGGTGCTGCTTGTTATAGTTTGTGGTTGTGCGTTGGTTGGGGGGTTTAAGCAACTTTTGAATTAGGATAATATTGATACCAAATGTATTGAGGAATGGGCTTAAACCTATTTTATTAGCCCTCGAGCACATTTAGTTGATTATCCAGGCACAAGGGTGATTGGATTAGAGTTGCTTGATAAATCACTTGATCAATTATTGTAGACTGTGGATCGCCTTGGTATTGTTTAACCACCACATGAATGGTGAGGTTGATCTATTAATTTTTTAATTGGTGAATTATGTTCATGACTATGAAAAACCCTTTGAAATAGATAGATATTATTTTAAGTATTTTTTTAAATTTTCATGGTGGAATTGGTAGCTACCATGAATCTGGGTAGGCTGTCTGATTTTTATGACCACCATAGTATTTTGTGCTATCCATACCAGAAGCCACCACACACATATTCGTGTAGCCTACCCCTATAACCACCATGCCACAATCAATTTAAACCTTTTACATCATTAAAAGCACCAAGAAAGAGATAAGCGTTTAGTCGAACGAGGCCCAAGATTTGAACCTTGTATTTTAAGTAAATTAAAGAATGATATTTAGTTTATTTAAATAAAAATAAGCATACTTGGTTTTATTTAAGAAAGGATATTCAATTTATTTGATTAAATAAATGGTTTTTATAAGTACTTTAATTGGTTAAAAGTATGAGCTTTTAATTGATTAAATGAAATGTCGTGATAAGTACTTTAATTGGTTAAAAGTATGGGATTTTAATTGACTAAATTAAATGATGTGATAAGTACTTTAATTGGTTTATGTACGGGATTTTAACTACCTAAATAAAATTATTTGATAAGTAATTTAATGGTTAAAAGTATGGGTTTTTAACTTATTAAAGGAAATGGTGTGATAAGTACTTCAATTGGTTAAAAGTATGGTTTTTAACTAATTAAACGAAATGGTTTGATAAGTACTTAAATTGGTTAAAAGTATGGTCTTTTAACTAATTAAAGGAAATGGTTTGATAAGTATTTTAATGGTTAAAAGTATGGTATTTTAACTGATTAAATAAAATGGTGTGATAAGTGCTTTAATTGGTTAAAATTATGGGCTTTTAACTGATTAAAGGAAAGGGTTTTTATAAGTACTTTAATTGGTTAAAAGTATGGGCTTTTGAATGATTAAAGGAAATGGTTTTATAAGTACTTTAATTGGTTAAAACTATGGGATTTTAACTAATTAAAGGAAGGGTTATTGAATCTACTCCATGCATTGATAAATGATAAATGACTTTCATTTTTAAAGGATGAAATGACTCTCCTTTTATGATGAGATGAATGATAGATGAATTTCATTCTTAGAGATTGAATACACTTTGTGTGAGTAATAAAAGAAGTATGCTAGTATGGAAAAGAGGAATATTAAATGAAGGAAAGGGTGTGGGAAATTATGGGGTTTTACTCTTGATTTATTAATTGAAAAATTTATGCATAACTACATGGTGTAGATTGTATAGTTACAATTTGGAATTCAATTTTCAAATGCACATGTCTCCTAAGTCATTGCAAATGCATTTAGTTGCATTCTTCATAATATCTATGAGTTGTCTTAATTACTTACTACCATCTGAGCGATGAAGAAGCAAGAAGGACCAAGGAGGACATTAGATCTAAGACATTGACCCTTGATTTATATTGTAGTGAAGCTCTTCTTATGGAAACTTGTTGTGGAGTAGACTCTAGCATGAGTAATATCCTAGTTGGATAATGATGTAATGCTCTATTCTTTTAGTGTGGTGATACTTTTACCCTACTTGGGTTATGTAATGATTTAATTTATGAATGGAAGAAGTATATTTACTTGTTATAATTAAAGGATCTATGATGTCATAGTTTCATGAACTATAATGCTTATTAATAATTTAGATAGAAATCTCATCTTCTTTATGTATCTTTATTGATGTTGTTATAGATCTTATCCAATGCTTATTTAAGTAGGCAGACTTAATTACTTCCTTCTGAGAAAAAAATATAACAAGATATTTATGGTTTAATATAGTTTAAATGTTTAGAGATGTATTTAAAATAATTATGCTTATGTGTTAGAAGTAGAAAAAGAAACCTAAGGGATTATGGGGTCCCTTAGGGAGAAAATTTAAGTAATATTATTCTTCATAGAACTCTTATAAAATACTAAACTATTTAGATGCACGAGAACATCAATTAGATTTAAAATTAATTTGGTTATCACTAGGAGATATGGATGGAATAAGTTAGCTCATCATGGAGATGATATTGATAGCTTATTCACATTATGCTTAGTGCACCTGCATAGATAGACTTATGTATGGTGTAGTGATGGGCATACCCTTTTGATAGACAAAAATGGATAAGTTAACTCATTCATGGGGAATGAGATGGATAACTTATTTGCAAAATGCTTAGTATACCTACACATACATACTTATATGCGGCGTAGGAATGGGTGCTTCCTTTTGATAGAGTAAGGAAAGGAACAAGTTGTCTCATCATGGATATGAGACATACCATTTAAAACATTATATTATGCCTTAGGTAACTTCTTATATTAACATACACTAGATAAGGATATGGAAATCCCTATCGAGTATATGTTTGTAAAAAAAAATCCTTGGTTGTTAGTTAGTTTTTAGGGTTGTTACACTAATATCACCTCCTTTGAAGAAGCAGTAGATATTGTAAAAAGAGAGGAAGTTGTTCTTATAATATGAGTATAACTTAATTATAATAAATAAGTGTAGCACGAGTGAAGTATTCTCAATAGGGGGTGTGATGACAAATTTTAATATGAATTTCAACAATTTGTACTGGATTTGGTCCAATTCGTATAGTTGTACGGTTTACAACTATGTGATTCCCAAAATGTACAACTAGAGACTCTACAGTTTCAAAATGTATAATTGTACGATTACAAGTGTTCAATTGTACAGTTTCTCCAAGAATAATGGAAATATTTAATTCACAAGCACTTTGCCATTGTTTACTTGGAAATTCATTGATCTAACTCCAAAATTTTTAAAAATGTAATTTCATACCCTAATTCATCAAATGTTTGATTCAAAAAACCAATTGTAGAGTTTGATACTCTGCCTATATGGTTTGGTAAAACTCTTGTTATGCAAAGCAACTTAATCCTACAATTTTCCCAAATTGCATATTAATTGCATAAATATCATCTCTAATGACTATGAATGTCAATAATCATGCTCTATATTCATTGTACATTCCATACAATAATACATGGTTGAGTGTACATTTTTTGGGTATGCACTTCTACCACAGATCTAGAATCAACAATACCTGCAATAGCAATAAAACTCCACATATAATATAATTATTGAGATTGCAATCTGATTCCCACACATGCATACATAGATCTGACTTAAATGAGGATTTATATTATTCATGGTTATTTTATACAACAATTGTACATTTCAGCACTACACACAACAATACATAAACTATAGCATTAAATCATTCTTCCCATTACAGGAATAACCCATGAATTGCACATGAACAGGAAACCATGAACAATACCCAACAACAACTAAAAACCACAAAAATTGAATGGTGGTCTTATAATGTCTATCTAGGCCATTCCAAAGTGGTTTCCTGATATAATTCATTATTTACAACTACCACCCATAACTCACATTTTTAACAATTATTTAATGTTTCTAAGGTTTAATGTAATTTTTATCAAATTACATTTCATTTGCATGTCTTTACATTTCATTTCATTTCACATGCATTTACATTTATTTTCCAATTGTACAATTATACCAAATTGTACATTTTACTTTCAAATTGTACAATTACACCAAATTGTACATTTTACTTTCCAATTGTATAATTTCACCAAATTGTACATTTACTCAAAATTGTGCAAATCCAAACTTTATTATTTCTTCTTCTTTTTGGATGTGAATTTTCCTACCTACAATAAGAAGACAAATCCTCTCACAATAAAGGAAAATACAAAAATAAACATGTTGTAGGGGATGGTGTAACCAATTCTTACTAGACAAATAATATAAATGCAACTCAAAATGCTTTCCAAAAACTAGTGTTATCAAAAAAAGACAAACCTAGATGTCAATATACAAATACTAGACAATCCCAAACTACTATGCTAGAAATGACACTTGATTCAAAAATGATTAATCTTCCACCTATTAAACCATTATACACCTTGAAAGAGCTGCCCAATTGGTATCAACAAGAACATTGTAATTATTATCATATAGATGGTCATAAAACTAATAGATGTATCACTTTGCAAAATATTATTCAAGATCTTATAGAATTTGGAAAATTAATTTTCAATCAAAAAAATACTTCTAATAAAAACCTAAAATATTTCAAAAATCTTTACCAGCTCATAATAAAAGAGGTACTAATTTTGTGGGAACTATCTATTTGACTAACCTATCATATGCAATGACTAGAGAACAAGCCATTAATCAACCTTCACAACAACCCACACAACCACCACTAGTCCTTCCTCATTATACCAAAATGAATACATCCAAAAAACCACCTTTAATCCTTACACCACCTAAAAATAATTAAATTCTTTTGATCTTTGACAAGAACTAGAGAGTATACAAGCTAGTATTTATCTCTTAGAAATGTTAAAAACTTTACCTATTCATAGGGATATATTTCTTAAACTTTTGAGTGATCAAGAAGTCCCTCAAGATTTGTCTCCTAATGACATCACTAATATAGTAGGTTTCACTAAATTAAATAGTTTTGTCCTAGCATTCCATGAATAGACATACCTTTAAATGTCATGTCAGGAAACCTACCTCTCTATATAATAGCACAAATTAGGTATAAGCATATCAAGAGAATTTTGGTAGATAATGGGTATGCACTTAATGTTTGTAATGTAATTTTTCTAGAAAATTTTAGGTTAAGGAAGATGTACAAGAATATGAACTCATCATTAGAGCTTTTGACAATTAATAATAAGAATTCATAGGCACCATAACCTTACCCCTCAAGGTAGGACCATGCATCCTTAACACCCTATTTTATGTCATACCATGTGATGTAACTTATAACATGTTGCTTGGAAGACCTTGGATTCATGCCATGAAGGAAGTATCATCCACACTACATTAGTGTTTAAAATATGAATATCAAGGAACAATTGCTAATATCCCTATGGATACAAAACCTTTTACTTATTTTCAATTATTGGATATCCAAAAAAATGAATTCAACATTGGTTCCACACTTTAATCAATATTACCATTAGTTTCTTCTCAATAAAACAAAGGTAAAGAAATATTAGAAGAACCTATTATCAATTTGATAGGTGACCATCCTTGGGAGGTAAATAAATATTAGAACTCATCCTTATGAGGTGCCTTGGGTGAGGATATTCTATAGTTTTCAATTTCAAATATGATAGGGAATGTCATACTTAGTGGTTTTGAGACTGACTCTAAAATTACACTCCATGAAAAGCAATATCTAACTTGGTTGGTCCTAAGAAACCCTATCAAGTTCATTCTCCCCCTTCTTTTGGTTTGGATGGGAAACCTTATTTTAAAAATTTAAAGTCTCTTTCAAGCAAGAAGTTGTTGGATGGTGGTAATTCCACTTTTCCAAGTGTTATTTAAATTGTTGGGTCATAGCCTAAAATATTTTAGGGGATTCTGCCTCCCTCTCTTAGGAAGGAGGAACTCAAGATTGTTGGTATTCCTAATTTCCATTTCTTTGTATGTCCTCATAGGAGCTAGCTCAATTCTTTATCTAGGCCTGATGTCTCAATCCTATATTTAGGATAGAGTGATGTCCAAGTGCTACTTAGCTCAAGTGGTAAATACTTTACTACAATAGTTTCAAAGACTAAAAAAAAAATTCTTAGATCTACTCTTTTAATCTTGAACCAAACTAGAGGTCACTTTTTATCTCGATGGACCTATTGAAGCTAACAATGCAAGAAGGAGAATTCAATCTGGTAGGGAATTTATTGGGTGTTTGGTCTAATATTGACTTAATAAAAAAATGAGCCTTTCTAAAATGGTCTCCTAGAGGTCATATGGAGTTGGAAGCCCTTTCTAAGGGATTTTGTATTATTAATTTATTTGAACAGGGAGATATGAATTACATTCTTGATGGAGGACCTTAGTTTTCTAGAAAGATAATTCTTTTTCTTCATAGGTGGGGGACCGATTTTGATCCAAACACTCAAAATATTAATACAACTATTTGGATTAGGATATCTAGCCTCCCCTTCTATTTTTGGCATGAGGAAGTCCTAAGAGGTCTAACAAAAATGCTAGGATATTTGATAATGATTAACTCTGCTACTTGGGTGAAATATAGAATGATTATGCTAGGATGTGTGTAATGGTGGACATGAAAACTGATCTCCTTGAATCCATTAGGTTTCTCTTAAAGATTGGATCTAGAACTCAAAATATCAAATATGAAAATAGATCATAATTTTGATTTGACTACAAAAAGTGTTGGCATTATGTGGCTCACTACACCTTTAAGAAGTTTGGAAATAAGGAGAACTTAGGACCCCTAGATTGTGATGACACCTAAGAAGTTTCTTCTCCCAAGGTTACTAAGGTGAAAAAATCTAAATGTATCCTAAAGGATGGAAAAGCTTCTCTTGCGAATGCTACTATTTAGGTCTATTTGATGGAAAATTCCTCTTCTTATCCTTTTTTAAACCCCATTTAGAGAAACCCTTTTCATTGTTTAACCTCAAGAGAATATCCTATCATTGAAAGAACTTTACCAAACTCTAGTGCAACTAAAAAATTTGTTATCTAAACTCCCCTATCCTCAATATCCAGTAAGAAATTCCTAGTTGTAAAAAGAATCCTGAGCTCTCCCTCTAAAGGAAACTACAATTTAGGGACCATTTTATTATCCCCTAGTCCTACAACAAGGAATCAATCTAAAGGGAAAATAGATGTTGGAATTGAGAGGAAGGTTGGAAGGCCTCCCCATAAAATTTCTAGAAGTCAAGACACTGATGTTGAAATTGCTAATGGATCCCAAGAAGTCCTAAATTTAAAATGTGGTAAAGTCTCATTAGAAATGAAAAAAGTTATCCCCAGCTCTCAAACCTATAGTTATGGTAGGTAGAGGAAATATTTGTAATTTTTGCATTTTATTGTTTCTATAGATCTATGTATGTTTCTTTGGGACCCCTGTTGGTCACGACATTTTCTTAACCAGTATATTTTGGAACTGTTGAGTTATCTCTATAATTTTATGCTTTTATCATTGTGAGCTGAGCCTAATCTCATTCCTATTTTTTCCCTGTAATAAAGGTATTTATATAATTAGTGTCCTAGGGCTTGCAATATGGTGGTTGATCCTTGTTTTCTTCTTGATCCATTCTAAGTTGATTTCTTAGGATTTGGTTGTTTCTTCCCTTGGTACTTTTGTTGTTTTGTAGTAAACTCTTGACCTTTGTTCTTGATGGTCTTTATAAAAGGTTCAGGGTCCCTTTGAAAACCCCATTTTCTAACTAATCAAAAAAATGTGAGAGATAGCCATCAATATTCAACAAAGGATCAAGTTAAATAAATATCCCTTTGGAAACTTACTTAGCCTTTTTCTTTCCCCTTGTATCACAATATTACCCAATAGAAAAGTTTTAAAAGTCAAAATAGGAAGTTGTTCCTTTATTTGTGTTGGCACTACTTTTTATGAATAAACCCATGGTGATAACCCCTTCCTAATTGGGTAAAAATATGCATCATGTTACATGTCACCTACATATCCCATTACTAAACAAATATTGGTTAATATGGGATATCAAGAAAAAGATTCAAATCAATTCAATAAAGGTTTTAAAGAATCTATAGAAACTGAGCCTTGACCAAGATTTTGTGGAATAGAATACATCCCTAATAAAAATGAACCATTGCATTTATTATAAAATGATGATGATGCTAACTATTGAATATGAAAAATAATTATGGTCACTTCTCAATATAGAACCTCGTAAAATCTTACATTTTACTAGTGTTAATCTATTAATTGTTATCCATACTAAACTTATATAAAATAAGAAAAAATAAAACTCTAATAATTCTTGTGATCAATATCAAACACATATTGAAGAATCTCTCAATTGGATATTTAATATAGATTCCTTGCAACTACCTAAACCAAACAAGTATCATTAGTTCCCAAAGAATTTGAATATCTAGGAGTGTTACCCAATCCCCCTCAAATTGAAGATGAATAAAAAATTTTAATTGAAGAAACAATAAACATCAACATTGGTACTAAAGATAATCCTTGATTCTTAAAATTGGGTAAAGTATAAATGGAAGACGAACCTATGAAATACATCAACCTTTTAAAGGAATTTAATAATATTTTTTCTTAGAACTATGCAAACATGCTTAGACTTGACCCATCCCTAGTTGTACACCATCTCATTATATAGCCAAATGCCAAACCAATCAAGCAAAATTAAGGAAAATGCACCCTAAAGTTGCCCTTTTAATAAAAGATGAACTTTAAAATATTTTATATTGTTAGATTCATCAAAGCTATAGATTACTCAGATTGGATCTCCAATATCATACCTATAAACAAGGCATGGCCCAAAGATGATTTCCCTCTACCAAACATAGACATAATAGTATAATTTACTATAGGATACAAAATTTTGTCCCTAATGAATGGTTTTCTAGGGTAGAAACCAAATAAAAATAACCCCTAAATATCTATCCAAGATACCTTTTATTACACTTTGGGGCATGTTATATTATCAAGTTATGCCCTTTGGCTTAAATAACATTGGAGCAAAATATCAAAGAGCCATGATATACATATTTCATGATATTATGAATGGCATTGTAGAATACTATGTAGATGATATTTTAGGGCAATCCCAAAAATGTGAAGATCATGTCCAAGACTTAAGATGTATCTTTAAGCAATTGCAAGAATATAAAGTTTGGTTAAAACCCCCAAAAAAATATTTTTAAGGTAACATCAAGAAAGTTGTTGGTATTTATTGTATCCCATCATGGAATTGAGGTAAATCCTATTTAACTCTTAGTAATAAAAAACATGCCACCTCTTACAAACTTATCAAATATTTTAGCCTTTAAGGAAAATTGTAAACCATTTGATGATTCATCTCATAGTTAGCTAATAAATGTCGACCCTTTTCTAAATTAGTAAAGAAACATACAAAATTCAACTAGGAATATGAATGCCAAAAACCTTTTAAGGCCTTTTAAATAAACCTTTTGATATCACCTATCCTCATACCTCTTAACTCAATCCAATCATTGTTGGTATACATAGAAACAACCAATCATGCTCTAGGAGCTATGTTAGCTGAATATGATGATTAAAACTAAGAAAAAACCATGTACTATATTAGTAAAACATTGGTTAGCTATGAAACTCATTATGCACCATTGGAAAATTTGTATTTAGAAGTCACATTTTCTTCATAGAAATTAAGACACTATATAGTTAGGCAAAAGACATATATTATAGCAAGAGTTAATCCCCTATGATATTTAATGTCAAAACATTACCTCTCAGGATGGACTACCAAGTGGATTATTGTCATCAATGAGTTTGATCTAGAATTTTTTAATCAAATTTTTTTAAAAGGACAAGTAAATGCAATTCGATTATCTACATCACCTTTAGAATCCAAGCATCCTTTGAACATAATCCTTCCTAATGAAGTGGTTTTAAAAATAGAAGCCCAAGAATATGATTCACGGGTTCTCTATTTTGATGGCACTAGAGGTGTGAAAGGTGAGGGGGTACAGATTGTCTTAGTTACCCCATAAAAACAAATTCTACTTTTTTCATTCATATCCAATTATCATGCACCAACCATATGGTAGAATATAAAACACTCATTTTAGGACTTTAAGCTATGCTAAATCTAGAGATCAAGATATTTTTGGTGATTCTCAATTATTGATTAACCAAATTAATAATGTTTATCAAACCAAGGATGATAAGTTAAAACTATATAAGGACATTGTAGACAATTAATGGCTTATTTTGATAAAATTATAGTAGAAACTGTCCCATGATCTAGTAATCATCACACAAATGCCATGGCTACAATTGCTTCTTTTATACCTCTAGAAATAGAAGATGAACAAGCTTATATCATCATATGATTAACAAAAGAACAAACAATCCTAAAATAAATCCAAAACCCTTTAGATGTTTGTATCATAAAACCAACTTCATCTCAAGAACCATGGTATCAAGACATATTCAACTTCTTAAAATATAATACATTGCCTGAAGGAATAAATCTACAATGTCATAAATATTTTAGATAAAAGACTTGTATATATCATCATAGGTGATATTTTTTATCATTGATCCTTTGAATGTATACTCCTTATATGTATAATAGGGTTATGCATAAGGGGTCAAACCCAAAATGTATTTATAAAAATAGGGTGAATCAATTTTAAAATTAAGGTGAATCGTGTCCAAAATCATGTAGGAGACATGATGAATTACCTTTTTTCCACCAAAAATTATAAAAATATAACAAATTTATCCTAATATTTCAAAAAAATTGTAAAAATTTTAAATGCACTCAATTAAATAGAATTAAGGCCATGGTAGCATTGAAATATTGTAATTTAATTAAGATAGACAGCTGATACAACACAATGGATGATAGAATATTGACTACCGATAGTAACACAATGGACAATAGACTCTTGACTACTGAAAACAACACAATGAATGATAGAATCTTGATTATCAACATAACACTATGGATGATAGACTCTTGACTACTGATAGCAACACTATAGATGATAGAATATTGACTATCTATGGAACACTATAGATGATAGACTCTTGACTACTAACAACAATACTATAGATGATAGAATCTTGACTATGGATAAAAGACTACTGATAGCAACACTATGAATTATGGATGATCAATAACACATAATGAATTACAAACAATTGGTAGTAGCATAACAAGTGATGCACTATCGGTAGCAATATAATAAACAATGGATGATTGGTAGCAATATAATGAATCATGGATGATTAATAGAAACATATGTTAGTCTCACAATGACACTAAGAGGGGGGTGAATCAATGTAGCTATTTTAAAGCTTAAATCTTCAACTCTTAAATCCAAAAAAATGAAAACTTGAATCCAAATAAAGCAAGTATAACAAGAGAACATCACACAACACAAGATGTACCGAGGTTCACCAATTTGGCTACATCCTCAAAATGACTATTTGGATTCCCATCCAAATCCAACCTTTGCAAAGCACCAACTTTACAATCAATTTACCAACACCCACTGGAAGGAGCACCAACCCTTGATTTATCTGCACCAACAGAAAGGAGCACCAACCCCTAATTTATCTGCACCAAAAGAAATGAGCACCAACATCTTATGGCCTCTTTGAATGGCATATTTAAAACCTCTAAATTTTTTTTGTTTCTCCTTCCATGACTGTTTGTTTTCTCCTTCCATGACTGTTTGTTTTCTCCTTATTTTGTGCATGCATGTGTTTTGGTTTCCAAAAAGGCTTTTTGTTTCTATTTTGTGGCCCTTCATTTCCTTTTCTCCACATGGGCATGCGTTCGCTTCTTTCCATGTGTAACGACTATCTTAGATGATTTCAAATCATTAAATATTCTTTATGTAACATTTTGTCTTATTCATTGAATTTTGTCCTTATGTGACAAATTACCTTATTCAATCTTCGATTTATTCCTTATAGGTCCACGTCACTATGCAGTCTTCAGCTTCACTATCTTGGTGTTCATCACTAATATCAGACGCACTGTCAACTACTCTGTTCCTTTGGCAAAAATGCAACATGTCGTGATATCGTGACACTTTTGTTTCTCTACCTGCCTACCCTTTTTGAGTCACAAAAATGCTACATGTCGTGATATCGTGACACTTTTGTTTCTCTACCTACCTGCCTTTTTGAGTCGCAAAAATGCTACATGTCACGATATCGTGACACTTTTTCCTTATTGCTCTCTCTCTTTGCTTTGGATCGCGAAAATGCAACATGTCATGATATGTGACACTTTTTTCTCTTTGCTTTTTCTCTTTGCTTTGGACAGTGAAAATTCAACATGTCATGATATCGTGACACTTTTTTCTCCTTGCTCTCTCTCTTTGCTTTGGACCGCAAAAATGCAACATGTCGCGATATCATGACAATTTTTTCTCCTTGCTCTTTCTCTTTTCTTTGGACCGCAAAAATGCAACATGTCGTGATATCATGACACTTTTTCTTTCTTGTTCTTTCTCTTTGCTTTGGACCGCGAAAATGCAACATGTCGCGATATCGTGACACTTTTTTCTCTCTTGTTCTTTCTCTTCTCTTTTGGCCGCAAAAATGCAACATGTCGCGATATCACGACACTTTTTCTTTCTTGTTCTTTCTCTTCTCTTTTGGCCGCAAAAATGCAACATGTCGCGATATCGTGACACTTTTTTCTCCTTGCTTTTTCTCTTTGCTTTGGACCGCAAAAATGCAACATGTCGCGATATCACGACACTTTTTTTCTTTGTGGTGTTTTGCTTTTTCTTTGATCTTTAGCATATGGGCCACTTTAGTCTTCTTGGAAAATATGCAAAAAGGTGGGTCCCCAATTTTGGGGTATGTTGTGGAGCATCCACAACATGACGATTTTTTCAAATTTGCACAAACAACTGTAACAACTTCACCCAAACATCAAAAACATCCTCATAAGCATTTAACATCATTGTACATACTCTAAATAACCTCTAAACTCCTGTCCACTGCATCAACCGATCTATTGATTATGTTGAAAAAAATGACAATACTATTGCTACACCTTGCTCAACAATCTCCCCCTTTGGAATTGTTGGCAACACATGTGCAATTTCCTGTAACTCTTCTCCCCCTTTGACAACAATACCAAAGGGCTACCGCAAACTCCCCCTGAGTCCATGCACAACATTCTCAGGCAAAAATTATTACACTTAGCAAACATCACAAACATGAGCAAAAAGATAAACAAATACACAAATGCTCCCCCTGAGAATGTGGTCCCGATAGCTAGTCAATTCTTGGGAAGCGTTACCACTCCCAATTTATTATGAAGGTACTCAAAGACTTCCTTGGGCAACGGTTTTGTGAAGATATCCACTACTTGCTCTGTTGTTGGAACAAAATCCAACTTAACCTCACCTTTCACAAATTTCTCCTTCAAAAAGTGATATTGGATAGCAATATGTTTTGTGCGAGAATGCATAACCGGATTCTTTGAGATGTTAATGGCACTAGTGTTATCACACTTAACTGAAATTGGCTCACTAAAGTTAATACCAAGATCTTTCAGGGTTTTTTTCATCCATAATACTTGCGTACAACACGTTGTCATTGCAATATATTCTACCTTTGTTGTGGATAAGGAGACTGACTCTTGTTTCTTACTGTGCCACATGACCAACCTGTCTCTAAGATATAATGCACATCCACTGGTACTCTTTCTGTCTTCTACACATCCTACCCAACCTGCATATGAATACGCAATAAGGGTGAAGTCCTTAACTTTCGGATACCATAACCCATACTCCATAGTACCCTTGAGGTATCGAAGAATCCTCTTCATTGATGTCACATGAGTCTCCTTGGGACTAGCCTGAAATCGTGCTACCATGCATACTGCCTGCAAAATATCTGGTCTGGTAGTTGTCAAGTACAATAAGCTCCCAATCATAGATATATACATGGTTTGATCAACATGTGGAGATTTTTCATCCTTGCTCAACTTGCAACCTGTCATCATGGGAGTGCTAATTGGCTTACAATCCTCCATTGTGAAATTTTTTAGCATCTCTTTCACATATTTAATTTGAGAAATAAATATGCCCTTCTCATTTTGATTAACTTGCAACCCGAGGAAATACGAAAGTTCACCAATCATTGACATTTCAAATTCTTTCTACATCTTATTTGCTAAATCTTTACACGACTCATATTTGTTGCTACAAAATATGATATCATCTACGTATACAACAAGAATAATAAGATGGCCATTTTTTGTTTTGACATACAAATTACTATCCACCATATCTTTCTTGAACACTTGTTGAGTAAGATAGTTGTCTAGCCTTGCATACCATGCTCGGGTGCCTGTTTTAAGCCATACAATGCTTTCTTCAACTTGCAAACCAAGTTGGGATCATCACCAAGTTGGAAACCATCTGGCTACTCAATATAAACCTCTTCTTCAAGTTTCCCATTCAAAAATGCTGATTTCACATCCATTTGATAAACTTTGAAATTCTTGTAAACTACTAAAGCCAGAAACATTCTAATTGCCTCTAGTCTAGCCACAGGTGCAAAGGTTTCCTCAAATTCAATACCTTCAACTTGTGCATAGCATTTACATACCAATCTTGATTTATACCTAACTACCTGTCCGTATTCATTCAATTTTTTTTGAAAGACCCATTTAGTAACGATTATATTTTTATTTGTAGGTCTTGGTACTAACTCCCAAGTTTTATTTTTCTTGATCTGATATAATTCTTCATTTATTGCCTTCATCCAACTTTCATATTTGCTTGCATCAGCAACATTTTTGGGCTCAATGCTAGATAATAAAGAGTAGTTACTTACTACTCTTCTTCTTGTCTGAACACCAACTGTGGGGTCTCCAATTATTTGCTCTCTAGGATGATCTTTCTGCTAGCTGCCTGTTTTGAATTTCTTATTTTCTTCCACTTCTGAATCATTTTTTGAATCATCTGAGTCAATTTTTTTTGTTTATTTTATGTTTCCTTTTCCTCATCTCCTTCAACAACCTCTTCATAAATTGGGTAGTTCTCTTCATATCTAATTACTCATTCCCTACCTTCATCAAATTTAACATCGACACTATCCACAATTTTCCTTAGCCTCTTGTTGTAGCATTTGTAAGCTTTGCTTTTTGATGAATAGCCAAGAAAAATACCTTCATCCACTCTATCTTCAAACTTACCAAGGTTTTCTTCAGTTCTTTTGATGTAACACTTGTCTGCCAAAAACTTTAAAGTATCTTATTGTTGCCTTTTTACCAAACCACAACTCATAAGGAGTTTTGCTTTCATGCATCCTCAACATGCACCTATTTTGGATGTATACTGCAGTATGGACTACCTCTTTCCAAAATCTGTCAGCTACTTTTCTCTCAGTCAACATAGTCCATGCCATTTCCTACACTGTCTTGTTATTTCTTTCTACCACACCATTCTGTTGAGGTGTCCTGGCTACTGAAAACTATCTCCTGATACCATATTTTTCACAGTACTCTATAAAATCCTCTGAAATTAACTCTCCTCCTCTATCTGATCTTAAACATTTAATCATTTTTCTTGTTTTATTCTCAACTTGGTTTTTGAAAACCTTGAACATCTCAAAAGCTTCTAATTTATGCTTCAAAAATAGTACCCATGTCATCTTGGAATAGTCATCTATACACAACATAAAATATTTGTCACCATTTATGCTTTCCGTTCTCATGGGTCCACATAAATCAGTATGTATTAGTTACAAAGGTTTGCTTGTGTAGTACTCTTTTGTTTTAAATGAGACTCTAGTTTTCTTCCCCTTTTGGCATGAAGCACAAATGCTATTTGATGGTTTTCCAATGGTGGGAATATCTCTCACTACATTTTTTGAGCTGATTTTTACTAGATTGTCAAAACTGATATGACCGAGCCTCTTGTGCCACAACCAATTTTCTTATTCCTATCCAATAAAGCAAGCTCCTTCTAAAGTCTCTGAGAGAGTGTACAGGTTGCCAGATGTCCTCGATCCAGTTGCTATCAAATTTCCACTATTTGCTTTTCTGACTTCACAACCCCGCTTCTTAAAAATCACTTCATGACCTCTATCACAAATATGACTTATGATCAACAAGTTATGCTTCAGACCAACCACAAACAAGACTTATTTTGACTT
The DNA here is from genome assembly GCA_028583015.1 of Wollemia nobilis. Classification (NCBI taxonomy): domain Eukaryota; kingdom Viridiplantae; phylum Streptophyta; class Pinopsida; order Araucariales; family Araucariaceae; genus Wollemia; species Wollemia nobilis. The sequence continues at coordinate 16,859,500 of JAQPPZ010002979.1, forward strand.
GATTTTTCCATAACTGATCTTAACTGAACCTTTTCCAACTATCGTAGCTCCATCATTAATTCTAAATTTTACTAAACCACCTTCATATTGCTGTAACTTCTCAAATTTTTGTTTGTCACCTGTCATATGACTGGAGCATCCACTATCAAGTATCCATGGTGCAGATTTATTCTGTGCTTTAAATGTTGTTTGTACGATCAGGGATTTCTTTTCTTCCTTATATCGCTCTTTTTCTTTCCACTCTAGTTTGATTACGGTTTTGGGCTCTTGTTTTGAATTTTATTTTTCAGTAGCTTGTGCATGTTTTTCGAGAAATTTTCTATTTTGTCTCATTTCATTTGGTTGAAATTTTCTTCTTTGAAATTTATTTGATGCAAATGTACTTCGATAATTTCTTGCAATGTGCCCAAAATTATGATAGTTATAACATTCTACTACATAATCCATCAAAGGTGAAAAAAAATTTCTACTGGTAAAATTCCTTGGTCCTACATTATACTTGCAATCTAAAATCTTATGTCCATAACCATTGCATTTAAAACAATAACCAGAAAAGAGATGATTGAACCTGGGTGATGGTCTTTGCCATGTTGTCATAGGAGCCATAAATATTCTTCTTCTTTGATGTGTGACATTGGTGAATCCATCATTGTCAATTCTCCTTTCGTGCCTTGCATTATTGCTTTCTTTTGCATGAGTCAATTTTTCTTGATCAACCTATTTCTTATCTTCATTCTTTATGGATTCTTCATTTATGGCCTTTGATCCATTTGATGATTCTCCTTCGTCAAAGCCCAAACCAAATTTGATGCCTATAGTCTTTTGGTTATTTATGATATTATCTAGCTTCATAGAACTTTCTTCACGTTTGTGATAACAACTAATTTTACGATTCATCTCTTCTATCTGCATCCTTAAACCAACAGTCTCTTCTTCTATCTTGCTGCAATAATCTATTTTCATGGTTATTTGCAGTTCGAGATCTTTAGATATTTTCTTGGATTCTTCTATCTATACTTTCAAACTGGTTATGATTTCATTTGCATCCTCAAGATTTCCTAAAATTTTATTATTCTTTTTTCTTTCTATCTTCAATTCATCTAGAGCTGCAATTAGTTCCTCTTCCAAATTTACTTCTGCATCAATTTCTTCTTCATCACATTCCTATTTTTTTTTTGTTTTTTCTTCTTTGAGTGCCATGAAAAGAGCTTCACCTGTTTCCTTTTCAGAATCCTCACCGTAGCTGTCTTCTGATGAAATGACATTCTTGGAGATGAAACTTTTCTTATTGAAGTTGCCTTTTCTGAAATTTGTTTTTTTCTTCTAGTCACTTATTTCTTGGTGCGATCCTTCATCACTTTTGTTCTTCTCATTAAGTGGAAATTTAGCTATAAAATGCCCAAGGCCTCCATAATTGAAACATTTAATTGGTAACTTTCCTCTGTATTTTGTTTTTCCCCTTTTTAGTTTTCGAACAAAGTTTGCTTCCATTTCATCTTATGTCTCTTCTTCCTTAGATTATTGTTTTGCTTTCATATTTTTATGGGCTTTAAAAGTAGCTTCTTTGTCTATGGGTTTAGATTTTCCTATTATCATCTCATATGCAGTCAAAGAACCATGCATCTCATCCATACTAAAAGAATTTAGATCTTTAGCTTCTTCTATAGCTAAAACTTTAGAATCAAATCTTTGGGGAAGAGATCTTAATACCTTTTTCACGATGATAGAATATTTGATTTCCTCGTTGAGTCCTCTAATTGCATTAATGACTTCATTAAATCTTAGTATATATGCATCTATGTTCTCATCGTCATTCATATTTAATACTTCGAACTAAGCTCGATGTGTTTGTAACTTGGCCTCCTTGATCTTAACATCTCCTTCATGAATGCTCCTCAGTTTTTCCTATATTTCTTTTACCATTTTACAACTCATAATCTTTACCAGTTCACTGTCCATTAACCTGCACATGATAGCATTCTTTTCTTTTGAGTCATTCTTAAACAGGTTCTTATCGACAAAATTGGTTGGAGAAGTGGTGGGTATTGTGTATCCACTATCTACTGAATCCCAAATGTCGTATCCCAAAGCACAAAAATATGTCTGCATCTTGAGTCTCCAAAATACGTAATTAGTTTCGTTAAACAATGGTGCTTTTTTTGATGAGAAGCCTTCACCACCTACCATTGTGTCACTTTCAAGATCATGCTAGCCGGTTAAGCTTGTTCAAGAACCTCGCTATGATACCAATTGTTAGTCTCATAATGACACTAAGAGGGGGGGTGAATCAGTGTAGCTATTTTAAAACTTAAATCTTCAACTCTTAAAGCCGAAACAATGAAAACTTAAAACCAAATAAAGCAAGTATAACAAGAGAACATCACACAACACAAGATGTACCAAGGTTCACCGATTTGGCTACATCCTCAAAATGACTGTTTGGATTCTCATTCAAATCCAGCCTTTGCAAAGCACCAACTTTACAATCAATTTACCAGCACCCACTGGAAGGAGTACCAACCACTGATTTATCTGCACCAACAAAAAGGAGCACCAACCCCTAATTTATCTACGCCAACAGAAAGGAGCACCAACATATTATGGCCTCTTTGAATGACGTATTTAAAACCTCTAATTTTTTTTTGTTTCTCCTTCCATGACTGTTCGTTTTCTCCTTCCATGACTGTTCATTTTCTCCTTCCATGACTGTTTGTTTTCTCCTTCCCTTGTGCATGCATGTGTTTTGGTTTCCAAAAAGGCTTTTCATTTCTATTTTGTGGCCCTTCGTTTCCTTTTCTCCACATGGGCATGCGTTAGCTTCTTTCCATGTGTATTGACCATCTTAGATGATTTCAAATCATTAAAGATTTCTTATGTAACATTATGTCTTATTCATTGAATTTTGTCCCTATGTGACAAATTACCTTTTTCAATCTTTGATTTATTCCTTATAGGTCCACATCACTATGTAGTCTTCAGTTTCACTATCCTGGTGTTCATCACTAATATCAGACGCACTTTCAACTACTCTATTCCTTTGGTGAAAATGCAACATGTCACGATATCGTGGCACTTTTGTTTCTCTGCCTGCCTGCCCTTTTTGAGTCGCAAAAATGCTACTTGTCACGATATCACGACACTTTTGTTTCTCTGCATGCCTACCTTTTTTGAGTCGCAAAAATGCTACATGTCATGATATCACGACACTTTTTTCTTCTTGCTCTTTCTCTTTGCTTTGGACCGCAAAAATGCAACATGTCACGATATCGCGACACTTTTTTCTCCTTGCTTTTTCTCTTTGCTTTGGACCGCAAAAATGCAACATGTCGCGATATCGTGACACTTTTTTCTCCTTGCTATTTCTCTTTGCTTTGGACCGTGAAAATGCAACATGTCGCGATATCGCAACACTTTTTTCTCCTTGCTATTTCTCTTTGCTTTGGACCGTAAAAATGCAACATGTCGTGATATCGCGACACTTTTTATTTCTTGTTCTTTCTCTTTGCTTTGGACCGTGAAAATGCAACATGTCGCGATATCACGACACTTTTTATTTCTTGTTCTTTCTCTTTGCTTTGGACCATGAAAATGCAACATGTCACGATATCATGACACTTTTTCTTTCTTGTTCTTTCTCTTTGCTTTGGATTGCAAAAATGCAACATGTTGCTATATCGTGACACTTTTTTCTCTCTTGTTCTTTCTCTTCTCTTTTGACTGTGAAAATGCAACATGTCACGATATTGCGACACTTTTTTCTCCTTGCTTTTTCTCTTTGCTTTGGACCGCAAAAATGCAACATGTCACTATATCGCGACACTTTTTTTTCTTTGTGGTGTTTTACTTTTTATTTGATATTTAGCATATGGGCCACTTTGGTCTTCTTGGAAAATATGCAAAAAGGTGGGTCCCCAATTTTGGGGTACGTTGTGGAGCAGCCACAACATGATTTTTTCAAATTTGCACAAACAACCTATAACAACTTCACCCAAACATCAAAAACATCCTCATAAGCATTTAACATCACTGTACATACTCTGAATAACCTCTGAACTCCTGTCCACTACATCAACCGATCTATCTGACTATGTTGACAAAAATGACAATATTGTCACTGCACTTTGCTCAACAACATAATGAGTGAACAATTATTGATAGAAACATAATAAGTGATGTATGATTGATAGCAACATAATGAATGATATATGACCGGTAGAAACATAACCAACATAATTAAAAATGGATAATTAGTAGCAACATAATGAATTATGGATGAACAATGGATGACTAGTAGCATCACCTACAATAGTTTTGATTAAATGCAACCACGTGTTAAACCTACATTTAATTCATGCATGCAAATGGCTATAAAAAGGTATGTACAATTGAATTTTGATATTTTTCCATAATAGATCTTATTAAAGTAAAGTAGAAAATACCATTAGCCTTCCAACCTATTTATTACCTTACCCTAATACATTATTATTGTGGTTATTTTGCTCTTCACTTGAATGTAACGTGATATGGTGAATTAGAAAACCCTCAACACTAGGAGTTTACATATTTACATTATCTTAAAACTTGATCCCTTTAACCTTATAGATTTTTTTAATGCTTGTAGCAATGGTGAGATATTCCTCCCTCGTTCCTTCAAAAATTTCTTTCAAAAACCTTGTTTGCCCACTCATTTTCAAAAATATTACAACTTTGGGCTATGACACTACATAGGTCGAGGACTTTGGTCTTTAGAGGTTAGTCTGAATACCCTAGTACAACACAAACAACAATTTTTTATAAAGTATTGTTAGCTTATATGATGATAATGGATGGATTATCAAGATCACAATCAACAAGACTCTCTCTTTCATTGTAAACCCTCAAATATCTAGAGATTGATAGGCCTACCATACAAGGGTGTTGATCTCATCAATCAAAAGTACATTTTAACTAATTATGACACAACATACCTATAAAAAACCTTTGATGTCTTGTTATATTTTTTGCTAGGTATAACTCTCCATATTTCAAATCTTATCTAAAGTTAAAATTCCTAGTATTAAATAAGTTTCTCAAGTATTAATATTATCTTATAATTTTGTTTTCCATTCACTCTACTAAGTCTAGAAGGGGCTTGTATATTTGATATGTTACAAGCAACTTCAGATTGCATCATATTCTTCCAAGCATGACTTGTTTTGCAAGGAATAACAATGGACATCTTTTTATAGGTATTGACCTATTTGGTTTTGTGTCTTACCCACATCAAATTCAACTAGAGTACCTATGTTTCAAACTGCATCAGAGGGGATCTCCACAACGCCCAAATAAACATTGTTGCATTTGTCTCCATAACCAATTTTATACTTTATTATTTTTACAAAGTTTATTATAATGTGCAAAATACCTCAATACCAACCTCACTGCACCCAAACTTGAGGACTATTGGCTTGACAGTAGAACAAGTGTAGGTAAAATTGAAATTTTCAATAAAGTAATTATTCTTATATATATATATATATATATATATATATATATATATATATATATATATTTTTTTTTTTTTTGAATTTACATGGTGGAATCGGTAGCCACCATGAATCCGGCAGGCTGTCCAGCTTTTATGGCCACCACAGTATTCTATGCTATCCACCCCAGAAGCTGCCACACAGATCTTCACATAGTCCGCCCCTATAACCACCATGCCACAATAATTTTAAACCTTTTACGCCACTGAAAGCACCAGAAAGGGACAAGCGTTCAGTCCAGCGAGGCACGAGATTTGAATGTAATTATTCTTATATTAAAATATATTTTTTAATTTTTTAATTTGTACTTGAATGTAGAGAAGAGCATCCTCTTATTCTAATAGAAGGGAGGCTACAATAAGGGGTCATCTACAAGAAGCCACCGGATATTTTGATACACAATCAGAATCAACACCATTATTTACAAGATCTACAAAATGTTTGAGGTCTTCTACTTCTCTTTCTCATGCACCTCCAATAGTTGTGTGTCCTATGCAAATTTATATTGAAGAAGTCAACCAATGCATGCATACGACAAGTAATATTACTATTTCAAACTTTGATTCATTATTATGTAATTCGTTTAGTTAAAATTATATTTATTTTTATTTAATTTTTTATATTTTTTTAGAACAACTTTGCACTGATCCATCAATATAGATGGAATCAAATTTATATATGGAAGCAACCTAACAAGTCACATCTTCATCTAATAAGTGTAATTAAACTAAATTAATACCCATTTAGTTAATTAAATTTTATTGCATCATTTTTTACAATATTTTTTAATAAAATTTTATTGTAATATTTTATAGGGGTGTCATGGCAATTATCTCATAAAAGACAACATATGATGCCTTCGTCGCCTCCACCACGACCACAATTGATGAGAGGTCAACATATGTGTGGTAAAATTTTATTTTTTTACAAGGGATCAGGGAGTATCATAGAGCCAAAATTTGTCATATTTTCCAAATATTTCTCTTGTAAATATTTCAAGTTTGTATGGAATTTCATAATTGGATAATCCTCCACTTTATGAGGATTATCTATTTTAGGGTAAATATTTTGAGTTATTTAAAATTAATTATGTGCTTAAAGGTCCAAAAAAACATAATTAAGCACAAAAAACTAAAGAATTAGTTTCCATTACAGAGAGCTCAACCCCTCCCCATCAAATCAGTGACCCTCTTCCTCTAATTGAGGATGAGAGGTTGAAATTTCAAAAGATATTTTATTATCAGATAATTATGAAGTAACCATTAAAAAAATTGTAATTCAATATATTTCTAAAATAAGAGAGTGGGAGTATTGATCCAAAGTTCTTATTAAGGAAATTAATACCATACATTTATTCTTTGGTGGAGAACAAACCAAAAAAGCTTGATGCTTTGTTACATCAAGCTAAACCTAGCAAGGTGAAGGCCACCTCTATGTATAGTGATGACATTTTAGATATTATTTTGAATACATTAGAGAACATTAATGCCAAAGCCTAGGAATATTTTAATCAATGGGCTATTGACAAGAAAAAATTTGAAGTTGCAAAGGCTACAAAAGATGTAGCTAAGGTAAGTCATTGCAATTTTTTTTTCTATTTTTCCATATAATTATCAACTAACTTATTTTTTCTTATCTCTTGTGCAATATAAATTTGATAACCTAAAGAAATAGGTGAATAGCCTACATGTTTATCTAAAAAATTCAAAGAAAAATATACAAGGGGCTATTAAATTGAAAGAATAATTATATATCACAATAAAAGAGAACAATGCCTTTAGGAGGATCATAAAGGAACACAATTTAGATCCTGAGATTTTTCTTAAGCAGAAAGAGAAAGAATGCATTCAACATTAAAAGAAGAACATGCTAAAGAATAAAGGGTATTATTAGCAATTTTAGCCACACCACAAGAAGGCCTCACAAGTACTGGTGCACTATAAGGGTAAACTATTGAGGAAAGACAACCTCAACCTCAAGGAGAGCCAGAATCTTCTTTAGGCCCCCTAACTGAATAGTAAAAAAGTGAACACATAGTTCACTAGTTGACTACAAATTTTGTTGTATGGTAGTCAACAATTTTGTAAAATGTAATGATATGCTTTTCAAATTAATAAAAAAGACATTTTCAAAATTTGTGTATTAAATTTTTAATTATTGTTTCGATTTATATTTGTGTACTAGCTTATATTTGTTTACTATGGAACTATGGAATTTAAAAAATAAGGATGTTTAAAATTGATTATAATGATGCAATTATGTTTACTAGTGGAACTTTAGATTGGCCTCAAGTAACTGTCTATGGAATTTGTCACTCTAATGTGTCGTATAGGACTTTATATCACTCTATCACTCTAATGCTTAATCAAGCAAAATAAGGCTATGATATAAAACATAAAATTTTACGATCATAGACAAATAATCCAATAATAAAGCTTTAATATAAAACATAAAATTTTATGAACATAGACAGATAATCCAATAATAAGGCTATGATGTAAAACTAAAAATTTTATGAACATACATAGATAATCCAACAACAAGGCTATGATATAAAACATAAATGTTTTATGAATATAGACAAAAAATACAATAACAAGGCTATGTTAAAAAAAAAAAAAAATTATGAACAAGGTTATGATAAACATGAAATTTTATGAACAAGGCTATGATATGAAACATTAAATTTAATGAACATACTATTTTTTTGATAGTTTTAGTAAACTAGAAAGCCAATTTTGATAATCCAGTAGACAACAACTGATAACAAATACTGTCAAATATATCAAACTTTTTAATCTTACAAATATCGCAATGGAGGAAGCTGAAATAAACACTTGTTAGCTTGTCCAAAAGCACTTGTACACATAGTTGATCTTTGTGTCTCTGTAATACAATCACTACAAGTATCATTATCCTCATTATCATGAGTATTAGTGATACATATTCTATCTTCTATATTTCCAATATGCAAAAGCTTTATAATAAAGATACTTGTCTAGTTCATAAGATGACATCTTTATTCTCAAATAGTTTTTCAAATTTTTATCCAACCTGTTACGAACTTTAGATTTCACAAAATATAATGCACTAAAAACCCTTTCATCTTCCATAGATCCCAAAATCATTGTTTGACATAATTTATATAAAAAAAAAATCCATTGATTGTATCTTATAAGACACTATTGGGATAATTTTTTCCCCATAAATGTGTAATAGAACCTAGCTCATGAGGGTTAGTTAAACACGAAATTTGATCAACCATTGTAAATCCAAAATGGGCTGATTATTTTGTCAATTTTTTTATTAAGAATAGCATTGATTTCAATAACATTGACTTCCACATATTTAGTGAAATGTTTAACAAGAGTACCTATATATTTTATAAACAACTCACTTGTATTATTGTTAAAATTATGCATAGCGGTGAATCATAATAAGTTCATGAATACTAGGATTTCCAAAATTGGAAATTGGTAAAAATGGGGACCCTAGATTTCAGCCCATTTGCTCAAAAATTTTGGGACCAATTTTTTTTAGGTCAGTTCGCCCCCGCTTCGACAATAATTTCATGGTTTTTGTTTTAAATCACCAACCTTTCCTGCCTAAATCATGGACCTTTCACCTTCAAATTATAAATAATTTTTGTATTTTTCCAAATTTGCCTCTTATACCACCATTATATATAGCTAACATGACAATGATAATCATACATTTAAAACATTTATTATCCTCAAAAAACTTGCAATGATTGCATAAATGATTCATAGTGCAAACAAAAAAGTCAATAAAGATTGATAGATAGGTATGAAATATAAAAAGTGATAGACATAAGTAACAAATAGAAGTGATAGATAAGAGACAACAGATATAAAGTGATAGATAGCAAACAATAGGCAATAAATAGTAGGTGACAAACAAAAAATTATAGATAGCAAAGAATAGGTGAGAGATATTAGTTGATAGATAGATAGTGGATGACAGATAGCATGTGATAGATAGTAGGAGAGATACAATAGGCAACAAACAATAGAATATAGAAATTAGGTGATATATAGAAGGCAAGTGGCACAAGCAGTAGACAAGATGCAACTACAACAAATGATAGACAAGAGGTGACCATAGCAGGTGATAGACAAGAGGTAGTCCTAGGAGGAGATAAACATCAAGCAATAGATAGGACTATAGGTGATAGAAAACAAGTGATATATTGTAGGTGATAAATTGTAGGCAATAGATTGTAGGTGACCATCATAGGTGATAGACAAAGGGTGATCAACTACAGTTTTGTAGTTTTAAGCATCAATATATGTTCAAACATAGGCATATTTATACTTGTTGGAAATATATTTTTGAGCCTAATCTAATGGTGGTGTTTTTATGAAATTTTGAGATGATTTAATAGGTCAAAATCTTCCTCAAAGATGGCCTTACTTTTTAGGGCTTCAAATACCTCAAATTTTATTGTGAAGATGATTGATTTGATTTGCTTTATCAAAAGGCCTACAAAGGTGAGGTAATTGATGAGTTTTTTAGTCTAGCATCCATTTTTTTAGTCTATCATCTAACATCCATTTTTTGTAGTCTTTCGTCTAACACCTGTTTTTTTTGTAATCTATCATCTGATCTCCATTTTTTTGTAGTCTTCCATATAAACTATGTTTTTTGTAGGTATTTCATCCAAGTTTTGTATGTTTGTACAAATTTACCACACTTTTATAATTTTTTGTGGAAAAAAATGAAATTTGCCTTTTCTTTTAATATGAGTTTGGACATGATTCGCCTCAGTTTTGAAATTGATTCACCCTATTTTTATAAATATATTTTAGGTCAGACCCCTTATGCATAACCCTAATTATTGTAGTTAGTATAAGGATCCAAAAACATGGGGTTAACCACACCCATGGCCTTAAGAAACTCATATATTTGAAAATACTCTCTTATTTCTTTTATCAAGGTTTTCCCTATTTTTCTCAATTTAATCTTTGTATCATGTAAAACTACATCAAATTTACTATATGTTATGGGTATTTCTTTAACATCATATGTATCTCCTTTCCATGAATAATAATACAAAGATGATAATTGATGTTGAACTTCAAAAATATTTTTGAATATATTTTTGAATCATTGACATTTGTTAAAGTTCTCCAAATATCAAACAAAGGATCATTTTGAATCATTGACATTTGTTAAAGTTCTCCAAATATCAAACAAAGGATCCATAAAATTTTCTTTGAAAAAGTATAACCTATCAATATGCATACATATTCGTTTTCTTATATTGATAAAATTGATAATATAAATGGATCTTTCTTGCACAAGTTTAATAAAAGTATTCATTTCTTGCAACATTGGAAGAATACCACATAATGTAAAGTGTTTCCAAGTTAGTCATATAGTATAGTAAATATTTTCATTTATCAATTTCCCTATGATTTGCATACATAAACCCTACTAAGTATTGATATTCTTTAAAAACTTTATATGTAGGTTGAAACAATAAAATCCTCCTAGTATCTATATATTTTAACAATTTTCTATATTTAGTAACTCTTAGTACATACTATTGAAACTATGTAAACCTTTTTGGACTGCACAAAAAATAAGTATGTATTTCACATATGAGTTCTTCCACTCTCACAACATTTTAAAATGTGCTCACAATTTTGTACATTCAATGAATGGGAATCAAATATGGGGTAATTTATATCTAAATTCAAACACAAAGACCATTCCTATGTGCTTTCATTGTAGTATAATTGTTAGCTCTAACACATATTATCTTAGTGACTATTTATGTATCATCCATTCCTATGATATCCTTTAAAATAGTTACAACAACAATGTAAAGGTTTTTTGTATTACAAATTTCCACCATATTATGTAGTGCTAGTAAATGAGGTTGCCTTAAATGATTTTTGAATTATAAACATGCATGAAAATCTAAGATGTGTTGTCAACAATAGTTAACTCATCAATTGAAAGTGAAATGAATCTTACATGCTTTACTTTCTCTCTCAGGTCCTCCTTCTCAACCAATGATAGATATTTTACCATTTCTCAACAACTTTGATCTGACCAATGGGCACTAGGAAGGTTCTGCACATTGGCTAGTTGAAATAGATGCTTAAAATCAATAAAATTAGATATAGGTCTACCCTTTTCAATAATAGTTTATACAAAAGCAAACTATGAACTATTTGAAGCTAAAGTGGTCTTATAATTTTTTTAAAATTGAACTTTAATCGTTCCACCATTCTCAATAATATATTATTGTTGTTTCATTTATTTTTCATATTATTGTGCATATCTGACATGTATACATTTTGATACATCCTTCCACCTAATTATTTTCTTAATTGTTCCATCACTTTATTTAACTATCACATACAATTTCCCATAATGTTTTTTATATTATATCCAACTTAAGTTACATCTTATGATCCTTTCCTAGTTTCCAACTATAAATCATCCATCTATATTCTATTAGCATATCATTATCGTTCTTCGGTTGCATCAACTTAATAAATAGATATGTTGATGACCATTTAAGCTAAAATGTCCTTCCAATAGTCCACTTAGTTAACTTTTTATGTTTAAGTTTCTAAGTAGATTATTCCCCAGAAGTTGGCATTTTATTAGAATGATTATTTTCTTTTTTGATTGGCATGTCAATTTTAGGAATCTCTTCAAGTGGTTGTTGCATGTCATTGTTAAGAAAAATTTCATGTGGAGGAATATCATCCTTGGAAATATCTTCAAGTGGAGGCATATCAAGGTCAATAGTTTTTTGTACATACAAAGGTGTTCTATATCCTTTTTTGTAATAACTTACCAAAATTTACTATTTAGTAGCTAAAATGGGAATATACCTTACATTTATGAAGATGTTGATGGCTCACTCAATTTTGATATATGGCTAAAATATTTTAGACTACTTTTCTTAAACAAAGGATTGGCCTCCCTTCTTTCCATTTCCAGTAGGTGACTTTGTACCTATATAGAAAAAAATATTTCATGTTAAAAACTTATCATGATGTTGAACACAATTATGAAAATTCTACAACTGGTATAAGAGAATTCATGGTATACTGATACTAGGTTGTCTATTTCTTGCATCACTCATCAAAATTATTCCTACTATCGATAGTCTCTACTTTTATCTACTATTGATCATTTGTTCATATTATCACTCTTCTTTGCTTTCTTTTGATTGTCTCCTACCGATCCTCTCTATTATTATTGCTTTTGCTCATCTCTACTTTCTATCGCTCATTTGATGTCCATTCTAATACTAATAGTATCTACTTTTCTCTATTTTATATCAATCATATTTACTTTATATCAATCATATTTATTTTTCTCTGCTTCTAATCATCTCTACTTTTTATTGATCAAATCTATTTTTCTCTGCTATTGGTTGTTTCTACTTTCCATTGATTATCTCTACTATTGATCATTTTTTGCTTTTTGTCAATCATATCTATTTTCTATCAATAATATCTAATTTTATTTTTCTACTAATAATATTTTATTTCTATTGATCATATTTACTTTTCTTTGATACTAATCATCTATGCTTTCTATTGATCATCTCTGCTTTTCTCTACTACTAATAATTTATGCTTTCTATTGATCATCTCTACTTTTCTCTACTATCGATTTTCTATTTCTATTACTACTCATTTCTACTTTTTGACTATTATGTTTTACTACTATAGGTTATTTTTTTCTACTACAAGTCATTTTTCACTGCTACAGGTTGTTTTTTGTTGCTACAAGTTTTTTTCTTCTATAGGTTATTTTTTTGCTCGCACAAGTCATTTTTCAAGGAGAATCAATGTTTTAGATGTATTATTGTTGTCGCATTAGTTATATATACTAGTGGTATCATAGATGAATTTGGTGATGTATATAGAATTATTTATAATTTCAAGGCAAAAGATCCACGATTTAGGTAGGAATGTTGGTGATTTAAAATAAAAATGGTGAAATTATTATCAAAGTGAGGCGAGTCGACCTAAAAAAATTGCACTAAGAAATTTTGGATGAATGGGTCCCAATCAAGGGTCTCCATATTTTCTAATTTCAAATTTCAAAAATCCTAATATTCATGAATTAACAATAATTCATTGTTATGCATAACCCTAAGGGATCATGTGGGATCATGTGTTGACAATTTTAGTGGATTATATATAGCCAAAAAACTCCTTACAATAAGTTATTATTGGTCATCTATGGAAAAATACACTTGCAACTATATTAAGAAATGTGAAAAATGTTGACATGATAACCTTGTTAATGCTCCTTTATAGGAATTACAATCAATCATATCATCGTGGCCTTTCTCCACCTAGGGTCTAGAAATAATAGGTAGAATTAATCTTCAATTGTTATATGGACATAATTTTTTAGTCATTGCCACTGAGTATTTTACAAAGTGGGTTCAATCAATGTCATTAGTGTTTACAACTAGAATTCAAATTTTAAAATTTAGTATTAATCAAATAATTAGTCACTATGGCATGTGATCTATTCTATTTTCATATAATGGTACACCATTTAAATATAAATACATCCAAAATATTGGTGCTAAATATAAATTTACCAAAAATAGTCGATGCCTTATTATCCTCAAGGTAATGGATAAGTAAAATTATCTAATTAAACGATAATCAAGATCCTTCAAAAGCTGGTCAATAATAATGGTTTATATTGGCACTTACAATTATATATTTCTTTGTGGACATATCGTACTAGTGTACAAACTCCTACAAGTGCAACATATTATGCCTTAGTTTATGATACTAAGGTAGTTTTTCCTTTCAAGCTTGAAATCCCTTATTTAAGAGTCTTACTCCAAGAGTATTTTGTCAATGATGAATATTGTTTAGGTTGCCTTCATAAATTATAGCTTTTAGATGAAAACACATCAATGCCCTAGAGCACTTACAAATTTATCATGATATACTTTAGCATGCTTACCATAAAAAGTGTGCCCAAGATCCTTTGAAATTGGAGAGTTAGTCCTTAAGAAAAATCAAAAGAACACCAATTCTAACACTAATCTAAAAGGTAAAGTTGAGCCTAATTTGTTAGGTCACTTCATTATCAGTGCCAAGTTTGGCTCTAGAGCCTATCATCGAGCCACATTGAATGGTAAAGAACATAAATAACCAATTGAAATAATACATATTAAAAGATATTATGCTTGAATCTACATGACTTTCCTATTCATGTGCTTGATTACATGATTGCTTGTCTGCATGGTTGCTTGGAATTCATGTTTACCTAAAAGCATGTTATTTATTACATGATTTATTAGATTTTTCTACTTAGACAATCGAGTCAAGAGGATTTTAAATGATGCAATGATGATCCTAATTATCAAAATCAGTACTTGCATTGTATTTGTACTAGGTACCTAATTATAGTGATTTTCCTAGTCCTACAAATCATTTGTCTTGATTTGTTCTACTGCTTCTCTATTAACTTTCTTCTCTTCTTTTCCCTCTATTGTATTTAGTGATGTATGATTCAATCATCCATGGCCCTAATTATCCTACCATATCCCTT
Organism: Wollemia nobilis; assembly: GCA_028583015.1. Classification (NCBI taxonomy): domain Eukaryota; kingdom Viridiplantae; phylum Streptophyta; class Pinopsida; order Araucariales; family Araucariaceae; genus Wollemia; species Wollemia nobilis. The sequence goes on from JAQPPZ010002979.1 coordinate 16,874,604, forward strand.
TATTTTTTTCTTAATCATTTGGATAAATCTAAGGTCTTGACAATTGTTGGAGTATTGGATCAATGATAGCTTGATAAGTTACCTATTATTTAATACTATTACAATAATTAAGATGTGTGTGTCATATCCTCTTGTCATATTCATTAATAAACCAAGTTTCAACATAATTCCATCAAATACCTTCATCAATATTGCATACCAACAACTCTCATGATCATTTAATAGACCTTTTCAAGGACATATTTGTTCATCTAGTGTGTCATGATTTTACAATTTCTTGTAGACATGTCATATAATAGACAAAGAATTTTAGATATTGATGTGACCTATAAAATAATCATGATATAAAATTATTAGATAATTCATCAATGGTTTCTTATTTAAATAAACCACTCAGGAATTTTAGCCTTGTTAATCCACTATCTTGTATACCTGCAATCCTTTATAAGCCTACTAGAAAATGTATTGATAGGGTTAGTATTTTGCACTTGTTTTATTAAACAAACACATAATAAAATCTAGATCTATCATACATTATGTTGACTAGTGTATCAACCAAGCAAGGGGACCATGGTATATCCAATATCTCATAGCCTTGTAATTTCTTACAAAGTGTTCTAGTTAGTGGATACTTGGATCCCTCAACCATGGTGGGTAGCCTTGGAAACATATTTTTATTAAAATATTACATATTTTATTTTCTTATGTGATTATGTTGTGTGGCTTGATGTGACACCCAAGTAAGTGAGCATCCTCTATCCAACACCTTGCATAATCATAATTCTTTGTGAATGTGTCAATTACTGGATAAACGGTTCCTTCTATCATGATTGCCATATTCAATAACACTCTCATCACAAAAAAAAATAATTTCCTTACATATCAATGAGGAAATTGGATTCCCTTGTTTAGTGCCTCACATATTTGTAAATTTTTGTATGTGTTAGACAAAATATGATAGCCTTTGAATTCATCAATAAATATACTAGGAAAACTAGGATACTATCACTATATTTTACGTCAATACAATGAATTGCTTCTCTTTTAGATCATAATCTATATCTATAGACACCTAAAAGTTGCACATAGTCACCTGCAGTCAACCGTAGTTACCTGTAGTCACATGTATTCATATATAGTCACTTGTAGTCATGCATAGTCACACATAGTCACATGTAGTCACACGTAGTCACTTGTAGTCATGCATAGTCACATTAATTTTCCTATAGTCATAAAACCTACAAAACCACACTAATCATGCCAAAAACACATCCTATTCATGAAAGGACCATCTACAATCCCCTTTAGGCCATCTAAGCCTTTTCCTACACCTAATCATAGCCCTCACATGACCATCTCCTCAAAAAATCCTAATAATGGTAATTCTAATTATATTTTGAAAGTCACTTTACCACTAAAGTGTACTTTATGGTCTAAACATGTTTAATTAGAGTTAAATAAAGATTAACCTTAATTATATCCTCACACATGTGTGCACCCACAATTTAGTTAGGATATTTCCAAAATATGCCTAACTTAATCCTTGCTCACATGTGTGCACATAGGATATTTCTTTAGGGCACATGAAGGAATGACTCACACTCGACTTCATCATATTAACTTCACCATGGTAGGACCTAACCTAGGGTTTATGTCACCTCACAAATAACACCTCACCCCCTCCCCCTAGTCTTGGCCCACTCTATAAATATATGGAAAATTTTACCAGGAAACTCTCTCTCACCCTTTTGGCTTACTTACCAAAACTCTGTAGAAATAATTCTAGAACATCTTTTGTCATTTTAGTATCCATAAAATATCAATCAACAATTCTATAAGAACATCCAAAAATGAATCCACATAAACAATCAACTATAGCCATGTTCACACACCACCATGTGAACCCAAGTAGAGGTTCACACACTGCCATGCAAATTGGATCTAGAGTAATCTTGTAGCTACATAACAGGCAACTATTACTTTTTTATAGTTTCTATAGCTCCATTTCTAGTTTTTAGCATATTTTATTTCATTTCAAGGTAATTTTTTCTTCATAAATACAAGGTTTGATCTATGACAGGTCCTCAAACATACTAATCCATTTTTTAGGCCCAAACAAGCATACAGGACATTTCCAAGCATCCAAACGGTGGCACACATGCAAAGAAGCCCACTTGCATTAAGGGCACCATAAAGCATTAGCAAATGCACCATATTCGTATTGAAAAGTGAGGGAAATATCTCTTGAAACAAATTCTATTTTGTAACCCCATTTTTAAAATCAATAAGAAAAGCATTTAGCATATATTTCATTAGTTTTTAAATTGGTATTCTTTTTCGTGTGTTACATTCTAGCACGCCCAGTGGGAACACCACAAAATTATTTTAAACTAGTTTTCTTTCTATATAATTCATTTTATGGCCTTCTTTTCTGTGTTACAAGTACTTTAAATCCATAATAGAGTCTATAACAACCCTAAAACACACCTAAGGATTTTTTCTAAGAAGTTATAGGCTTCCACACTTGATTCGCACACCATTGTGTGAACCCCCATCCAGGTTCACACACTACCATGCAAACCTCACAAAAATTCTCTAGAATAGTCTAAACCTACAAACCTCTACAATATAGACACCAGAAGGATCATCCAGTATACTCGGAGTTAGGTGTCTTTTCATAGAACAACTATTTTTCCTTCTTTCTGTGCAATGATTATTCTCATCTTTGGTCCTCTTTCAAGATCATTAGATTATGTTTTAAAATTTCTTTCAGCAACATTAAATCACTTTCTTTTTAATAAAAAAAAATATTAAATCACTTTCAAATTTCTTACAAGCTCATTAGAGTAGATTTTCAAGTTCCTTTCAAATCACTAGGTTAAGTTTTCAATCCCTTTTCAAAAGCAATAGAATAGATTTTCAATCCCTTTCAAAAAGCACAAATCACTTTTCAAATTTTCTTTCAAAGCATCTAGATTAAAATTTTTGAATCTCTTTCACAAATCCTCTAGGTAAATTTCATATTTCTTTTCAAATCACTTTTCAAAATTTTTTCCAAACCATCTAGATTAAAATTTTTGAATCTCTTTCACAAATCCTCAAGGTAAATTTCAAATTTCTTTTCAAATCACTAGAGTAGAGTTCAAATTTTCTTTCAAAGCATCTAGATTAAAATTTTCAAATCTCTTTCACAAATCCTCTGGGTAAATTTAATATTTATTTCATATCATTAGAGTAGATTTCAAAGCATCTAGATTAAAATTTTTGAATCTCTTTCACAAATCCTCTGGGTATATTTCAAATTTCTTTTCAAATCACTCGAGTATATTTCAATTTTTTTTTCAAATCATCTAGATTCAATTTTCAAATCTCTTTCACAAATCCTCAAGTTAAATTTCAAATTTATTTTCAAATCACTAGATTAGACTTCAAATTTCTTTCAAAGCACACTTAGGTTAAATTTTCCATATCTTTCACAAATCCTCAGGGTAAATTTCAAAATTCTTTCAGATCATATTTTAAACTTCTTTCCAACACACACACATAGATTTCAAATCCCTTTTTCCAAGCACCTCATATTTTATTGCTTTCAAGCTTTCTAGAGTAGATTTATTTTTCAAAAGGCATCTAGGTTTAGCTTCTTTTTTCAAAAAGCATCTAGGTTTAGTTTCTTTTTTTGAAAAAGCATATAGGTCTAGTTTATTTTTTGAAAAGGCATTTAGCTATTTTTTGCTTTCATATCATCATTATTCAACTCACCACCACACACTCACATTTCATACACAATGGTAATATTGGACTTCATCACCAATTCCCACTCAAGACTAGTTATATTGGAATTCATCTCCTTCCACCATCTCACCCCCTAGACACCATAGTAGCCCCCAGTAGTGGTTTTTCATACTTCATCACTAGAAAATCCCCTACTCTTGAGATTGGTCTTCTGGAAGGGACCTTCAGAGTGGTATAGGATTAGATGCCTTTGTTCACAAGTCTCATATAATTTATGAATAGGTAACTGTTGTTTGACTAAGCCCACATGAGGGTGAAGTGACCACCCAGTTGGGATAGTAGTAGGTCTTCTATAGTGCCACCTCTTCTTGTAATATTATTTTAGACTCATTAGAGTATTTTGAGTCCCTCTATTTTGGATATCTTTTTATTGTACCTTCTAGTTAGTCACCACTCACATGTTCAGACATAGTTCTATTATGTGCACCCTTGGGTGTTGCAGGAGATTTTGTGTTGATAAAATTTATTTTTAGAGTCTCACTTCAATTATAGTGTCATGTCCTAGAGTAGGTACTATCATTAAAATATGAAAAACAACAAAACATTTGTTTTTATTTGTTTAGCATTTATTCTAGTTGCGTTCTTATATTACACTCTCACAAAAATTGGTTTTAGCACATTCACTTTCTAGCAATCTTCTTGTTGGCCATTCATAGTCTATCACTATCATTTTTTGTTAGATTTGCTTTCTATTGTAGGTTTGCATCTTTTGGCTTCACGCTCAGCTTGCCGGACTGTTTCAACCTACCTCCCATATTAGCTTAATTGATGTGTATAAATTCTTCTCAATATATTATAATTGTTGTTTGTTGTTCTAACATGGCATCAGAGCGAATTTGATAAGAAAGGCAGAAATAATTTTTTTTCTTGCAGTAGAGCTAGTCTGGAGAAAGAGAAAGCTCGCCTAGAGAAAGCAGAAGCACGCCTGAAGGCCTGGAGATAATGGAAGAATAGCTAGAATTTTTTTTTAAAGGCTTCGACCTTAATCATTAAATTTGTTTTCTCTTGGCGCCAGCCGCGGGCTTCTCCGCCCGCACGCCACCCTGACACCGCCCCTGCCCCATGCATTCCCTACCCTGTGCATCCTTGCTCCCCCACACCGTGCCACCCCCGCTCCCCTCTCCCCTCCCCATCTCCCCTTCCCCAGTCCCCGTGGCTATAGCGCCATGCGACCTCCGTCGCGGCCCCGCGCGCTCATCGCCATGGCCCAAGAGGTATAAGGGGCCCGACTTGGGTTCCTATACCCAGATCAACCCATGGTCTCACTGGCAAGTGAGCCGCGTAGTGGGTTCTGGGAACCCAGAGGTCACGGTTTCAAAACTCGTCGACTCCCCCTGCCAAGGTAATAATTTTTTTTGCTTAAAGTTTTTTTTTCAACATTTCTTTAAGGTTAATAATTTAATTTTTTTTTAATTTTTTTTTTTATAGTAAAAAAAAAAAAATACTATATAAAGTAATTTAATTTTTATTATTAACCTTATTCATAGAAATGTTTTAAAAATTGCTTTAGTGAGAGATTTTTTAAGGGGGGGTAATTTTTTTATAAGAGGGTATTTTTTCAAAAATCAAAAGAGGAAAAGAGGGTTATTTTTTTTAAGGGGGGCATTCTTTTCAAAAATCAAAAGGGGAAAGTACGTAATCTTTTCAAAGGTAAATTTGGTATTATTGTAAAGGTGCATTTTCGGCCGCACCTGACACCTAGAAATTTATTTTTTGTGGGAAATTTTATGTTGTATGTTGCATTTTTTTACTTTGCACTACATCATTAAAAGTTAAAATCAAATTCACTCCCTAAGTCCCTAAAATAATTAAAACCCATCCGTGCAATTTATTGCACTGCAGTGTTCGATATTTGTGATACCTCTAGCCAGAACTTACAGGTAAAGTTATCGTGATTGCACTACTATATTCGCCACCTAATATAGCTGCTAAAATGACGTCTGAGATTGTTCTCTATAAATTTTTAGGGAGAGATAAGTTTACCATTTTGCATTTTTTACTCCATCCATTACCCTGATAGTTCTTGTGTTTAGGCGTAAATCTTGACGAAAGTTCTAAAATCCAAAGTGTTTAGGGGAAGTTACGCCCCACGCATGAGGATTGAAGACTTTCTATGGTAGGTACCATCAACAAGACTATTCCCTTTCAGTATTTCTTAAGTACCACATATTGTATGATCTCTAAAAATTACCTATAGTCTCCCTCACGTAAGGGTGGGTGATTTTTTTTTTCTAAATACCTATAGTCTCCCTCATGTAAGGGTGGATATTTTGTATGGTATAATGGCCTAGCAAAAGGTATATCTAAAGGGGGACCACTTGGTGTTATAAAGAACCTTCACCATGTCTGCAAAATTAATGACTGATTCTCATCAGTTGTTGAAAGGTCCTAATTACACACCATGGAAAAACAAGATGAAGGTAATCCTAGCAATGGATGACTTATGGAATGTTGTATCTGGAACAACAAAAAGACCTTCATCTACTGCTGGCACTACAACTCCATCTACCATTTAGAAATACTTTTATAAGAAAGATAGCAAAGCAAAAGTGCTCATTTTGCTTGTTGTGTCTGATGAAGTTCAACCTCATATTTCTGATTGTTAACATAGTAAAGAGGCATGGGATGTAATTAATACTATATATGAGGGAAATAATGATTCCACTATTCTATTTCTTCAATCTCAATTACATAGTCTAAGCATGAAGCAGGGGGAGACAGTTGAATTTTTTCTTTGCAGAGTGTCTAAATTGAAAGCAAAGTTTAATTCTTTGGGAGAACCAGTTGATGACAAGATTCTTACCTCAATTGTATTGAGAGATTTACCTGATTCTTATAGGGTGTTGATCACTTCCCTTCAGGTGTGACAACAAAAAGTTACTTTTGTAGAGTTGGTTAATATGCTTCAAGAAGAGAAGGCACGCCAACTACAATGAGATAATTCTTCTAACACTGCCCTCTACACCAACAGGAAAGGGCAGAACCAGAAGAAGGGTAATTTTCAAAAGGGAGGGGATTCACAAAAGGATTCAAAATGGAAACAAACTCAACAACCTCAACAAAAAAAGAGATATTGCAAGACCTGTGACAAAGAAGGTCATGATACAAACAAATTTTGAAATAAGAATAAACAATTAAAATAGAAAGGCCTGAAAAAACCACAAAAGAACAAACATCAAGTGAATGTTGTTGTTGAGGAATCTGACACATATTATGAGAGAGCCTACAAAGTTCTCATGACTACCACAGTGTCCAAGCAGACAGATCCTATATCGTATGTTGATTCTGGAGCTAGTAAGCACATGACTGGTGACAAATCGTGGTTTGAGTCTTTTGAGGCCAAAGAGGGCAAACCGATCACTATTGTTGATGATAAAACCTACAAGGTTCAAGGAGAAGGAATAGTATCTATCACTCTTCCTGATGGCAAGTGTCAGATTGAGAAAGTCCTCTATGTTCCAAGAATGGCAAACAACTTATTTTCAGTGACACAAATTTTGGATAAAAATATGGTTGTAAATTTTAGTGTTGAGAGGGGCAAGAAGTGTTGTTCTATCACCAGGAGAGGTAAGAACATTGCAACCGCTTCATATAAGCACAACTTATTTTCCCTAGATACTATCTCTTCTCCAGATGTAGCCATGATTGCTTCTACAAAGGAGGCAACTTCCCTATGGCACAAGAGATATGGAAATTCGAGTTCTGGTTACTTACTTGAGTTAAGTAAGTATGAAATGGTAAAGGGTCTTCCTTCCCTTTCTACCATTTTACCAATTTGCTCTGACTGCTTGGCAAGAAAGCATCATAGAGTGCCTTTTGAAAGGATCTCTATAAGAGCAAAGAAACCTCTATAGTTGGTTCACACCGATCTGTGCGGTCCCTTAACTCCCAAAAGTTTTGGGGGTAAGAGGTATTTTCAGTTTTTCATGGATGATTACTCATGAAAGATGTGGGTATTCTTTATTCAACTAAAATCTGAAGCATTTGGCTTCTTTCAACAATTCAAGAAATCTGTTGAAAAGGATTCAGGGACTTCTATAAAGACCCTCCGCTTCGATCGAGGGGAGGAGTTCACATCTAAAGAATTCTTTGAGTTCTTGAAAGAAAATGGGATCACACGATAGTTAATTACTGCTTATACTCCTTAGAAAAATGGAGTTTCTAAAAGGAGGAATCGTTCCATCATGGAAATGGTTCATTGCATGCTCACAGGAGCTAGTCTTGAGCAACTATATTGGGTAGAAGCTATCACCACAATAGTATATCTATTGAATAGGGCACCCACAAAGGCCCTAAAAGGAATGACTCCATAGGAAGCATGGAGTGGTAGGAAACCCTCCATTTCTCATCTACACATTTTTGGATGTAAAGCTTTCATGCACATACCAAAAGAGAAAAGGAAGAAGCTAGATGAGAAGACATTGAAGTGTATTCTTCTTGGCTATGATGAGCACTCTAAGGGTTATCATTTGATTGATACCTTGATCAAGAAGATACACATTAGTAGAGATGTAGTTTTTGATGAGGTTTTCACATCAGAAAACACATCAGATGTATACCTAGATCTTGTGGAAACTAAGGTTGATAAATCTTCTTCATCAAAGGTTGGAGGTCCTTCTTCATCTTCTTTTACACCTTAGAAGATGATTCCAAAGTGGTATACAAATACAATCAAAGATTCTAAGCTATCCACTACACCAAATTTGACATTGGATAGGCCTCGTACTCGCAGCATGGCTCGACAGGAGAAAGCTGCAACAAAGAATACTAGGGTTGATGATCTGTGTCAATATTTTGAGGAACTTTCTATAGATCCAGAGAGATATAGAAGATATGGATATTGATAATGATAGGGTGTTTATGTCTTAAATAGATGATCTTGAACCTGCATCAATGCAAGATGCTCTTGGTGAGCCTCAGTGGAAGGCCGCTATGGATGCAGAGTATAAGTCTTTGATGAAAAACAAAACTTGGAAGCTTGTCGATCTGCCATACGAAAAGAAGCCCATAGGCTAAAAATGGGTGTCTAAAGTTAAGTATAAAACAGATGGGACAATAGATAAGTATAAATCTTGACTTGTTGCAAAGGGCTATTCTCAAAGAGAAGGCATATATGTGGAAAGTACACCAAATGGATGTCAAGAGTGCTTTTCTAAATGGTGATCTCCAAGAAGAAGTCTACATGACTCAATTGGAAGGATTTGAAGTGGAAGGTCAAGAGCAGAAAGTTTGCAAGTTGGTCAAATCCTTGTATGGTTTGAAACAAGCTCCTCGAGCTTGGTATATAAAAATGGATAATCACCTCCTACATCATGGATTTAAGAGATGTCCATCAGATGCAAACCTCTATTTTAAGAAATAAGGTTCTAAAATAGTGTTGCTTGTACTCTATGTTGATGATCTGCTCATTACAGGGAGTTTAGAAACTATGATATCTACTATCAAAAGAGACTTGTGTCAATATTTTGAGATGTCAGATCTCGGACTTCTCCATTATTGTCTTGGTCTAGAAGTCAGCCAAAAGGAGCACTACATCAAAGTGTCTTAGAAAAAATATGCCAAGACCCTATTGGAAAAATATCGCATGACTGATTGCAAGCCAATGTCAACTTCGATGGAAACAGGAATTTAGTTATTGCGATATGATGATTCACCTCAGGTAGATGGTACTCTCTATCGATAGTTGATTGGGATTCTCATATATCTGACCAACACTAGGCCAGATATCGTATTTGCTGTCAACTATCTTTCAAGGTTCATGTAGGAGCCTAAGACTACACACTAGAAAGTAGCAAAGCAAGTTATTCACTATGTCTGTGGCACAATGGAATATGGGCTAGAATACAAGAGGAACAAAAAATTCTTCTTATAGGGATACACGGACTCCGACTATGCCGAATCATATGATGATCGTAAATCAACTTTAGGATATTTGTTTCATCTTGGATCTGGTCCTGTCTCTTGGCACAACAAGAAGCAACAGGTGGTTGCTATTTCATCAACAGAGGTAGAATATCACACCGCACGTGAAGCTGTGTGTGAAGTGATATGGTTGCGTCGCATCCTGACAAGTATGGGTCTTCCATCAAAATCTCCAATACACTTATTCTACGACAACATGGGTGTTTTGAATCTTGTTAAGAATCTAGTACATCATGAGAAAACCAAGCACATTGATACACAATGCCACTTTATTCGAGATGAAGTACCAAAACACCGAATTTAGCTTTAGTACATCTCCACCAATGCTCAAGTTGCAAACATTTTCACTAAGGCACTTGCACATGTCAAATTTGAATTGTTTTGCAGCTCTCTATGTATTTCAAAATAATGTAATCTGGGGGGATGTTAGTATAGCTAGTAGTTATTACATTACCCAAATAATGTAATAAGGGGGGATGTTAGCATATACGGTTGTATAGTTGGAACGTCTTTTGGCTTCATGCTCAGCTTGCCAGACTGTTTCAACCTACCTCCTAGATTAGCTTAATTGCTATGTATAAATTCTTCTCAATATATTATAATTGATGTTTGTTGTTCTAACACTATCATAGAATAGGATTTTTTGCTTGATATTTCAAGATAACATACCTATCTTGTCATCAAGAGTAAGATTGCATTTGAATTTTAGTTTGATCTTCTATATATATATATATTCAAAAATACTTAGATGTAGAGATTAATTTGTTAATAATAAACTTTCATTATATTAGTAAATCTAAAACTAAAAGTAAAAATGAATTGAAAATAAAATTCTAATATTAAGGTTTTTGTTACTGCAATATGGGAACTAAGAAAGGAAGGATAAGAGTAGAAAGAGGGATTTATAGACTCAAGATGAAGTGTATGGATTCAAAAGGAAAGGGTAAATGGGACACTTTTAGGGGTCATCTAGTAGGGACTAAAACTTCTAAAATTTGGACAGTCAAATGAATAGAGTCGTGTTGCATTTTGAGCCTTGCCAAGAAAGGCAAGTTATCAATAGTAAATGTATAATTTGAGTTTTTTCAATAATTTTTTTACCTTTTTCTCAAAAAAATATTAAGGTTTTTATTATTTTTTCAAAATAAAAATAAATAAATCAATCAAAACAATAATAATAATGCGAGACTAACATGAATTAACAGAGATAGGGTAATTTTTTTCCAAAAAATAACTCATCTTCTAGGAGCCATATATTTGCATAGAGTTGTTTGATTCAAATGATTCTTGTGCCATTTTGTGTGGAATTTGAAGAGATTTGAAATAAGTGGTCATACGAAAGAATCCAAGTAGTGTTGAGGGAGATATATCCAAGTGAATATAGTCATCTAAAATAAGGGCAATGTTAGGATATATATATATATATATATATATATATATATCATATTTCAAAAGCCATATCTTTATATTTTTTTTCTAATTTAGATGATTATTAGGCAAATTGTGTGGATTTTGAAGAGATTTAAAATGAGTGGTCATATGAAGGAATATGAGTAGTGTTTAGGAAGATACGATTCTATGAAGTTAGCCGTCCAAAACAAGGGTAACGACGATTTTACAAGTCATGGGAAATAAAATTGTATGTCTAATAGCTAGGGTTCATATGATGAGAGAAGCAATGGAGGGATAGGGTATTAGTGAGGTAGGATATTCTATCTAGGCATATAATTGTTTAACTAAGTTTCATTTATCCATTCAATTTATTTTATTGTTTGTATGCAAATTATTGTATGTTTATTTTCAAATAATATAATCACTATAGGATATACTAGTAAATTTAAGTAGATATCAAGTTATAGTTTTATTTCTATGGGTAGATTTATAGCTAAATAATTAGAATCATCCCTAGCAGTAGAGGTTAGGAAGGGCCTCATAGGGTAGTGATCATCATTGCTCAAAGATAATATAGTCATTGGTATATTTAATGGGTCTTGGAAAGGGCTTCAATTGTGAGAAATGAATTGATAGGATATGGAAGTATCCAAGAGTAAGTCTATCCTTTCTTCACAAAGGTGTCTTCCTAGCTATTTTTGTTAAGGACGAAAGAGATAGAATCCTAGAAGAGGAACCCTGGTTTATGGGAAGAACAAGAATCTTATTTACCCATTAGTATGAAGGATTTGCACCTTAAAATGTAAATACATCACTAGTACCATTCTAGGTCAAGATGTATGGGTTACCCATTGAGTTATAGGAAATGGATACCTTTAAGACAATAGTCAACAATCTAGGAGAATTCCTTGAGATTTTGAAAAATACAAAAGATAGTCTTGGTTATTTATGCCCATATATTGGTCATGATTGATATCGGTAAAACTTTAATAAAATCAATCATTTTTAAGTATGGGGGTAAGTTGTGGACCCAAAACATGGATTATGAAATACATCTTTCATGTGTAGAAGATGTCATGAGGTGGAGCATATTGAGAGATCATGCCCTAAGAAGAGTCCAATAGAAACATATGTAGAAAACTGTAAGATAAATTTACAAATGGATATGGATGAGGATGGTTTTCAACTTCCAAAAAATAGGTCTAGATAGATAAAAGTAAATAAATAGTGGAGACCAGTAAGGATATTGGAAGAAATATCAATTCTTTTGAGGCTTTAGCCTATGAAGAAAAATAAGATCAAATCTTAGAGGACATGGTACAATAGGATCATAATAATAACAATGAACCATTTACTAAATATGATCATAATTTAGGGATGAAAATTCCTACTAAACCTAAGGAAAGTGCCTTATCTATTAACAAATATTACATTATTTGGTACATGATAATGTACCCCCATGGTACCTTCATGGTATAATTGTAAATATGTAATAGATTAGGGTTGATTCTATAGTTTAAAAGTGTGATTTATATTTCCCTTTTTATGTAAGTGTCAATGTGCAAGAAATGCACAAGTGTCATGTAAGAGTGTAATGTGCAAGAAATGCACAAGTATCATGTAAGTTAGAGTGCAAGTGTAGATTGAGAGAATGTGCACAAGTTTCATGTATGTAAGAGTGCAAATATGTAATGTGAGGATGTGCACAAGTGTCTTAGATTAGGAGTGCATGTAGAAGTGTAAGAGTCATGTAGATATGTGCAATTTTCTTAGAGTCAAGAGTCCATGAAGAGTATTGTATGCAAGTGGAAAGATGACATGCCAAGAGTCATGAGACTTGTTATATGGAGAGAAATAGTAAAGAAATTGAAGAGTCACATTACTATGGCTATATTATGGAGATAATACTCCATGAGAAGGTAATCCAATAGTAATTCGAATATCAAATTATAGTGTTGTAATAGGAAGGAAAGGAATAAAACTTGTATACATTTTTGAGAAATTGATATTATAAGTTTTCTTCATACATAGTTCATGAATGATTTAGGCTATTTACATTCATATTTCAGTATATAAATGAATGTTATTTGCTTTATTATATAGTCCTTGATATACATATTAATTTTCTCATATATTATTCTACTCTTATATTATTATTTTCACCTTTAATATTGTGGATATTTTATATTGGGACCTATGATATTATTGTGGTAGTAAGGCTTAAAAAGCCAACAGTGGTATTAAGGCTACCACCAGACTCTGTCCATTTTTATAGAGTTTATTGAGCCACTATTTTTAATTAACTTTATCCACTTTTGATAAAGTTGATTTAGAATCTATCCACTTTGAAGGTAATGTAGACTTGGACTTTGATATTTGAAGGTCTTACTGAGTAGAATATTGAGGGGACTAGGATTCAATCATCCTGATTTATAGGCTAGGGTCTTTCCACTTGGTTGAAGGAAAATTAGTGAAGACTAGGACTCAACTATATTGATAGAAAGGGCCAATTTAGGAGAAAATTTGAACATTTAATAGAGAAGAAGCCAACTAAAAAAAAATTCGGATATTGTAGATATAAGATTATAGATTGAATATTGAGGTAGAACCAACTTAGGATAAAGTTGATCATTCAAGGATATTCAGTGCCACCGTGACATTGATATTGGGTTCTCTAGTTAGGAGGTGAATTGTATTGAGTTCTTACGTACAACCTAATACATTAAATATTTTAGATTGACAAAAGAGTAGTAGAGATTAAGCTATAGAGGTTGAGAAGATTCCTACAAAGATAGATAATAATTTCAACTTCTAAGAAACAATACAGAGAAGAATATAGAAGAGATCAAGAGGCCTACATTGAAGAATAAAGTCCTATATTGAAAAGAATGCAAAAAATACCTATATTGAAAAGAAGGGCAGAGAAGCCTAAATTAAAGAAAGTTTGAGACAGTGACCTATATTATTGAATAAGGCCAAAGAAGCCTATATAAAGAGAAGATTTGGATACCTCCATTGAAGGGGAAAATATCAACAATTGTAGAAGAAGAGAAACTTGTAGAGAAGCCTACACTATTGAAGAGAGAAGCATGCACTATTAAAGAGGCTTAAAGGAATATTCACAAATGACCTACATACGTACATAAGGTATTTGTAGAATCATTTATAAGAAGTAAAGAAAGCATAAACAATATTCAAAGAAAGCAAACAATAGATTCTATGCTTAAAAGAAAAATTTCTATGATAACATAAGATGTTGGAGTAGCCAAAGAAATAGTATAAGCACAAAAAAAGGTGAAATAGTTACTTGGATTGAGGTAGACCAACCACAAAAGAAGAAGTACATAGAGAAGGAGAAGAAAAAATAGTCACCAAAATCAAGGTAGACCAACCACAAAGAAGTAAGCAAAGAAGAAGATAAATCGATCGCCTGAGTCAAGCTAGATCAAGCATCCTAAGGAAGAGGCCACCTAGGGCAAGGCAACACTAGAAACCCAAGGTAGATCAAATCACACTGATAGAAGAGAAAAATGAAGTGAATAGTCAGAAAAGAGTCAAACATGAGAGGATTAGAGGTGAAGGCTCAAGGTGAAACAAACCACCTACAAATTCATATGTAGAATAAGTGAAAGGTGAAGCTGATATGAAGGTTCAAGGTGAGGTGAATAACCTATGAAACTAATGATAAAATGAGTAAGCTATAGAAGGAAGAGCAACGTTACATTGCATGCAAGTGATAGCTGAGAGAATTAGGGTGAATGAGTGTTTAATATTACCTCAACACTAATTGTGGAATTAGCTTAGCTATAATATTATCGAGCGTCTTTAGGTAAATACCATTGTGTTATATTCAATGCTAAGGGCTAAGTTAAGTTCTTTGATTTGAATTATTTATTGAAGTCAAAAATTAAAAGAGTAGGAGATATAAGGAGTTAATGATATTTTATTTTGGGAGCATTTTTGGAATTTTAAAAGGTTGATAGTGATTTTAAAGTTTTAAAGTTTTTTGAAAATTGAAAAACTTTAAAAACTTCAAATTTTTTAAATTTGGAGTTTTTGATTTTTTTTTAAAGTATTTAAATTTTGAAAATTTGTAAATCAAATTAGGGAGTTAAAATATTTTCAACATCAAATAATTAGATTTTATTATTTGTAAATTTTATATTTTTTTTGGTAAGTAGCAGATTTATATACAACGGGTTTTTGAAGGATCCCAAAACCTTATTTACAATAGATGCCACAACTTTGAACAACAAAAAAACATGATGGGCTAGGGGTGTACCCCTAGAACAAAAACTCGGGCCTCAAAACTTGACCCCTTGCCATCAAACCAGACAAAAATAACCCCATACCCACTAAAAAAACATAGGGGTGCAGAGACCCCTGCATCCAGACCTGTAGAATACGTACGCGGGCCAGGCAGAAACCACTGGCAAAAAAACAAACAACATCCCAGACCAGACCAGAGGGCCTGGGCCCAAAAAGACGAAGCGCAACCCCCGCCCACCCTGCAACACAAGGTGAACCACCGGGGCTGCCCCAGGCTGAGGCCCCGCACCTTGGAGCTACTTCCCGTCCCCATCGGGACCATCCCCCAGCCTACGTCGGAGCTCTTTGAAGGCACTGACGGCCGCAGTAGCCGCATTTGCTACCGATGTGAGTGAGTTGATCGCCATGTCGAGAAGGATACTGGTCAGGAAGATCCGGAGCTTGTTCTCAGAATTTGAGCTGATCTCGATGGTTTTCGTGGCCTCGACTCTGGGCCTCTTGAGTCTGGATGAGGACCTGCTACCATCGAGAGTCGGCCCCTCTGAACAGAGCTAGCACTAGGGGTCGAAGTGCCACCAGGGGCCTGGGATGGCGTCCTTCATTTTTGGGTAGGTCTACGCTCTTTAGGAGGAGGGGAATCTTCGTGGTCACTGGGAATGTCCTCCCTAGATTTAGAGGCATCAGGGGAGGCAGTGGGGGAGGCGGTAGCCTCGGTGGGGAGGACAGAAGCCAGGGGGAATACGCTGGAGCGAGGGTTGGCTGGCTAGGGCGTGATGATAGAGGATGACCATAAGGCCTTGATGGGAAGGGCGGGTTTGGTTTTTTTGAGCCCTGTCTATGGCAAGGCCAAGGGAGTAAAGCAAAAAGTGGGGAGTGCTCAGAAGGGTGGCACCGCGAAGGTGATTGATGAAGCTTAAGTGGAAGCTGTACAACTTCTGGTCTGGATCATCACAAGTGATGAATTGCATCACAGGCACAATGGCTTCGTCAAAAGGTTTGGGTAGGTCAGTCCTGAATAGGGCAGACTTGTCCCAATTTTGCTCTGGGAAGCGGGAGAGCTCCTCCTCCCAATTATGTTTATCACGGTGAATGAACCTCCCCTTCTCCTCGTGATGCAAACCAGTGACCTCGAACAAAAATTCTCTGGTAACTTTGAAGTGCAATCCTTTCACCTGGACCTCGCCCTCATTCCAAGTATCCAAGAAACCCTGAGTGATCTCCTCATCGGGCCCAACAAATTTATGGAGGAAAGGGGTATACTGCTTAGCGTCAGAGAAGACCAAAGCAGACTTGCTCAGAGAGAGGGTCGAGGGCTCGACGAAGATGGTTTTGGGAGAAGACATGGCGGGCTCACAGGTCAACCAAGGTAGAAAGCGATGGAAGGGGGCGGAGCCGAAAGGAGAATTCGCTCACCAGGAAAGGATGGGGGGAAAGGGGCAAGAGGGAATGGAGGCGACAGGGCTCAGAGGGAGATAAAGGTGAATGGAGGAAGCCGAAGAGGTAGCGATCGGGTGCATGCATCGGGAGTCGGTGCCTTGGGTGGGGGGAGACACGAGCGGAGTGAGACGAGGCCAGCGAGACGGGTGGCAGGCATGGTAGTTAAGGGGCGGGGGCCTATGGATGAGCTCCACATGGTGCATCATCTGAGGTGGCTCTACGAGCTGGCCTCGCACGAGCGGTTGCCACGCCCGGGTAGCTAGGTCATAAAGAGCAAAGGATGCTAAGCCAGTGGTAAGGCACTCATCTTGAGGTGGCACGGGCCCAAACATGGATCTGACAATGAGGCCAGCTAGGATGCATCCTATAGGGATTGGTTTCAAGCTGCCTCAGACGTGGATGTTGGGGAAGAAGACACCTAGCACCACAGGCTGTCGAATGATCAGACTGATATGACCGTGGTCAGGGAGACCATAGGAAACTACCATCATGGAGGAATTCACAGAAAATTTAGTGCCCCGCGTGCGATTGGGGTGGGCGTGGCACCAAGTCACCCAGGCCCACAGACAGGGGAGTCTAGATGTGTGGAGTGTCATCGAGACTGGGGAAGTCTTGGGATGCTGCTTGCACCAACTCAATAGGAAAATCCTTGGTCCAGATGTTGAGCCCTTTCGAAGAGGCTGCTAGATTGGCCAGAGAATCGGCCACCCTGTTCCCTTCTCTGAAGACATGACAAATGGAATAGTGGGGGAGCCCCTAGAGGATGGCCCGAACCTCTTGAATGATATTGGAGATGCACCATGAGCTGGCACCCTGGTTGAGGGCGGCCTTGATGATGTTGAGGGAGTCACCCTCGATGATCACTTTGCTAGGGGCCTCCTGGAGGGCGAGTAACCCATGGAGTAGCACCATAGCTTCCATGAAGTTGTTGGTTTATGAACCGAGAAACTTAGCGTAAGCCAAGATCAGGGTCCCATTGTGGTCCCGGATGGCCCCACCAGCTCTAGAGGGACCGAGATTGCCCTTGGAGGCTCCGTCAAAGTTGAGTTTGACCCACCCGGGAGGAGGGGCTGTCCACCTTGTCGTGGCTCTTGGGGAGGGGACAAGGGGGGCCAGGGGGGAACTTGGACTCCGAGGGAGGTGAGGAGGGTAGACTCACTCGCCTTCCAGGGAGGACCACCCGAGGGGAGGGAACGAGAGTTCTCCAGGGTGAAGGCCACCGATTTGGTAGCCATCGACTGGGGGAAGTGGGCCGAGGAAGAGAAGGCTCTATCGTTGCGCTCAAGCTAGATCTTCCAGAGTAGGTGGGGAAGACATAAGGCCCAGAGGGAGTGGAGGGTGGGGTGGGCAAAGGGATTGGGCCACTGGGAAAAAAGGTCGATGATGGAGTTGGGGGAAACCCACTGAATGGAAAATAGGGTGAGGAGGTGACCGAGGGCCTCGGAGGAGAAAGGGCATCTGAGGAAGAGATGATTGGTTGACTCCTAGGTAGCGCAACAAAGGTAGCATCTGTTCAGGATTTGGAAGCCCCTCCTGGCTAGATTCTCAATGGTTAGGATCTTATTCTGGATGGTCGTCCAGACGAAGTAACTGATCTTGGGGATCAACTTCTTGACCCACACCTGCTTGACCAGGAAGAGAGCCTCCACTGGGTCCCTTTGGAGGGCGTAGGTAGATTTGACCGAGAAGTAGCCGCTACTAGTGCCATGCCAGACACATTTTTCCTCCCCCTACTAGAAGGAATGATGGTAGTCTCGAGGAGGCGTTGGAGCCTGGAAGCTTGAAGCGGGTGGCGAGGGTCCGAGATGGGCCCCCAGGTGGCTCTGCCCTGGTCCCTGACCATGTAGTCCGACACTTTGGAACCTTTGGAGGCCACCAAGGCTGGTTTAAGGGCTCGAAGGTCACTGTCAGAACTCAGGGCCTCATCTTGGATCCACCTATCATCCCAAAAATTGATCTTGGCCCCATCACCAAGGAGCCATCTGGTCCCTTTTCGAATAATGTCTTTTGTGAGGGCCAGGGATTTCTAGAAGGCCGATCCATCTCTGGGCTGGAAGTCACTAAGGAACGGGTGTTGATGGAGATATTTTCTATGCACAATGCTGACCCATTCATCCGGGGCATTCGTGAACACCTTCCAAGCATGCTTGGCCAGGAGGGCATTGTTCATTAGGGGAACCCGCCTGAGCCCGATCCCTCCCTCCCCTTTTGGCCGGTAGACCAGGGGCCAGGAGACCAAGGGGATCCTCTTCTTGTCTTCGCTGCTAGACCACAAAAAATGTTTCTGGATTTGCTCGATGTGGGCTGCAATGGAGGCCAGGATTCTGAACACAGACATGAAGTACACCGGAATGCTTTGGAGAACTATGGATGAGAGAGTGGCTCTGCCCACCTGGGAGAGGAGGTGACCCTTCCAAGAGGCCAATTTCCTCTGGACCCACTCGATCAGCCCACTCCATAGGGCCTTGGAGGAAGCCCCCATGAATAGGGGTAGCCCGAGGTAGGTGGAGGGGAGGGTGTCAGGGGTACAACCTAGAATCCGCCCAATCCGGGCTTGCCTTGCTGGGGGGTGTGAATGAAGTAGATTTTGCTTTTTTGGAGATTGATCTTCTACCCGACCGCCTCTTCATACAGACTCAAGATCTGCTTGATAACCTTGGCTTGGGGGACCAAAGTGGTAGTGGCAAGAATGGTGTCATCCATGAACTGTTGGTGGGACACTGGGGGCAGCCCCGATGCTGGCCTGATGCCAGAGATGAGCCCGCAGGAAGTAGCGCTCGATATGGTGTGGCCTAGGGCTTCAGCCAGGATAATGAAAAGAATCGGGGATAGGGGGTCACCTTGGTGGAGGCCTCTAGAACTGGGGAAGAAGCCTATCGGGGATCCATTAATCAAGATAGAGAACCACGGGGAAGACACACAATTTTTGATGAGGTTGACCCAGGAGGGGTGGAACCCAAACTTGAGGAGAACCTTGGTGAGGAACTCCCAGTTGACTCTGTCGAAGGCTTTATTCATGTCAAGCTTGAGCAAGAAGGAAGGCTTCTTGGATAGGAGGGCAGAATGAAGGACCTCATGAATGATGATGACCCCATCTGTGATAAGCCTTCCTTTGATAGAGCTCCCCTGGTAGGGGGCAATGATAAGGGGAAGGATGCCTTTAAGTCTAGTTGCCAGGGACTTGGTCAAGATTTTATAGAGGACATTGCACAGACTGATGGGATGAAAGTCGAAAAGGGATCTGGCCGCCTGGGACTTGGGGATCAGGGCGATGAAGGTGGAATTGATGCCTCTAGGGATGGAGCTGGCGAACTGGAGGTCCCGAATGGCCGCACACACTTCCTAGCCAATGAGGTCCCAGAAGGATTGGAAAAACTAGGGGGAAACCCATCCGGGCTCGGGGTGGCATCTACTTTCATGGACAACACAACTGTGCTTATTTCTTCATCCGAAAGGGGCCGAAGGAGCATCTCATTTGATTGGGCCGAGATGGATGAGGGGATGTGCTCTAGTAGGGTCTCCACCACCAAGGGGGACAGCTGAGGGTCGTCACCAAGGAGCTCCTAAAAGAAGCCGATGGCTTCGGCTCTGATGTCCTCTTCATCTTTGGTTACCCTGCCATCACTACAAATGAGCTCAGGGATTCTGTTTGAGCTCCTATTTTTGAGAGTCGAGGTGTGAAAGAACTTAGTATTGGCATCGCCATCATGCAGCCATAGGGCCCTCAACTTCTGCCTCCAGAAGGTTTCTTCCCTAGCTAAGACGTTGTGATACTCGGCTAGGACTGAGCGCTCCTCTTCTCTAGCCCTCGGGTCTTGGCAGCCTTCCTGGAACCTGAGATCAAGGTCTTCTAGTTTTTTCTTGAGTGTTTCTTTGCTTTCGAAGATGTTACCAAACACCTCCCTATTCCAGACCTTGAGCTTGTCTTTGAGAAGTCTCAATTTTTGATAGATTTGCTCAGCAGGGCACCCTATGACTGGGGAGGCCCACCAACAGCCAACCTGGGCCCTAAAATCGGGGTGATGCAGCCACATGGACTCAAAACGAAAGGGGCACTTGTGGGGAGGATGCTTACCAGCTTCAAAGAGGAGGGGGCTATGATCCGATCCAACTTTGGGAAGGGCCAGTAGGGTGGCATCGACGAATAGGGGGATGGCTTCCCTAGACAGGAACACTCTGTCCAATCTGACCTGGATGAGGTGGGCTCCTGCTCTTCTATTCATCCAAGTGTACTTAGCCCCTTTCAGGTGGACGTCCATGAGCTCATTGGTATCAGTGAAGGCCCCAAAATCTTCCATGCTTTTGGTTGGTGTCGCTAATCCCCCGCTCTTGTCAGAGGGGAAGAGGGGACTGTTGAAGTCACCCATAAGAATCCAGGGGAGAGGAGCGAACGCCTCCCTCATGGTGCTGATTTTGTTCCACAATGCAGATCTTCCATTCGGGTTGTTGGGGGCATAAACATTGGAAAGAATCCAAGACTGCCCTGACTTCAAATAGTGAATCAGGATGTTGGTGATTCTGGGGGACGACGAGATGAGTCTCCCCTCGAAGGAGCATGGGTCCCATAGACACAGTAGGCCCCCAATAGTGCCAGAAGTTGGGGTGGATAGAAAATCACTATTTCTCCAGATAACTTTGGCGACCCTCGAGGAGGACGCTTCGTCGAGTTTGGTCTCTTGAAGGAGGAGGACAGATGGGTTGTGGTCCTTGCGAAGCTGGGCAAGGATCCATTTCTTGGGGGCACCATTGAGCCCCCTGACATTCTAGGTGATGAGCTTCATTTGACACCCTTGGGGAGTCTCTTGCCTCCCTTCCCATGCTGGGCAGGGGGTTTGGATCTCAGGGAGTCTACTTTTGAGAAGCTCACAGAGTCATCGAGGAGGGTCGCCTGGGAGCCACTAGCTATATCGTCCTCCGTGAGCTTAATGCACTGGTCATCGAGGGTGGGGCACCCTCTCTTCTTTTTGCTGCCAAATTCGATGGTAAACTTCCTGCTGCGGGTCCTCTTGGGGCTAAACTCTTCGGGATCAGACTGGGAACTTCCAACATCATCATCCGTAGACCTCTTGGAGCTGCACTCTGAGGGAGGTTGAGAAGGAGGGAACGAAGGGAGGGGGGAAGGGGATCAAGCAGGGGAAAATGGGGGTGGGGGGTGGAGGACACCCCACCCGCCAGGGAGGGGGAGGGGTCAACTGGAGGGGACGGGAGGGGGTTGGGGAGGCCTGACGACTCGTAGGTCTGGGAGGGGGCTTCCTCAAAGCAAGCGAGGGCAGAGTCAGCCTACGGGGCTGCCTGAGAGCGAGGGTGGCCAGAAGCCACAATGACCTGGGAGGGGATTTCCTCTGCACACCTCAGAGGCTCTAAAAGACTATCAAGAAGAGGTTTAGAGTTACATACCTGAAGCTGAATGACCATCAGATTAGGGTCCACCTGGTTTTCCCCTATGGCAATAGTTTTTGTTTCTTTTTCCCGCCATTCTTGGGATCTGCGTTCACTACAGGGGGGCCCTCGGGAGGGGACCCTATCGGATCGGGTAGGGGGATCCTCGGGGTGGGGTGCTTCAACCTTCTTGGAAGTGGGGCATTGATGGGGAAGGTGCCCCTGAGTGCTACATAGAGGGTAGAAGGTGGGTTTATTTTCATAAATCAGGGCTTGGCACCAGAAGAAGGATCCCAAAGAAATGGAGACAGAAGAAGGGAGTTCGGATTCAAGGTTCGCATTGACACAGAACCTGGCATGGACCATGCGTGAGCCTACCTTGGTGGCAGGATCAAAGGCAACAAGCTCACCAACAGCTTGCGCAATGAGCCTCAGGACGTCCTCTTGCCACAAATGGAAGGGGAGCTCCGGGAGACGAACCCATATCGGGGTGAAGTTAATGCTTTGGGTGCTGGGATTAAAGTCAGCTCCGTAACGCCTGAGGAAGAGGCTTTTGCACCCTAGGAACCAGGGCCCACCTATGAGGATCCTGCTGGAATCATCGTTGTTGTTGAGCTTGATGAGGAAGAAACCCTTGGTTAGGGCTACAAGCTGCATGTGCCCTGAGATTTTCCATTTGGAAGCCGCCCAACGATGGATGGTTTCCATGTTCGGGCGCCCCCCTATGAATTTCCCAACCAGGGAAAAGGAGGACCCTGACACAAAGGTCGAGTAGACATCATCATGGATGGAGATGTGCGTCCCTTTGAGAGAAATCCCCGAGCCTAGGGCCCGGGGCTGGCCGTTGGTGCCAGACAGGATCTGCTGGAAAGAGGGTTTGGCCCCCCTAGGGCCAGAACCCTAAACTTTGTCAGGCAATTTTTTCCCAAGACCTGCACTCGCATCAACATTGTCATGAGGCCCGACGCCCAAGATCTCATCCCCACCCTGGCCACCTGGCTGCCCAGGCCCCACGCCTGACCCGAATCTAGCAATGAAACCTGTAGGGCCGGACCTAGAGGTCGCGCCCACTCCCGCTCTTACTTTTGATCTTGTGCCTACGTTCACTCCTACTCCTACTCTCACCATATTCGATAATATCACAATCATATGCAAATTTTATATTTGAGTTAGAATATTTTATACTTCAAAGGAAATAAATCATTGAATTGTTTCATATCATGGAATCAAATTATTAGAAATACATTCAATGAAGATGGTGAAGAAATAACCAACACAACCCCTATTTCAGTCCCTTGAAAGGAGCTATAGAGAGAAAGGAAATAACTAGATGTTTCGATCACATGATGACAAAGTTAGCAAACACTGGTAAAACTCCTCTTTGCATGGATGAATCTGACTCTAATGACTTTGCGTAGCCTTCAAATAAATTTAAGGTTCTTTTCAAGTTGGCCAATATGAAAAAGTAGATTAATTCTTGACCCTAGGATACTCGCGATATGTCCAAATTCGTCAAAAGGATGCTCCTAAAGCTACATAAGTCCCTTATCAATTCCATGCAAGCGACCATTTTGTGCACAAAAGAAATTATGGTGTTAATGGGCTGAGAATAGCGGAGTGAATGAGTAGGATGCAAACAAGAATGATGCTAAGCCCAACGGCTTGAAGTATTGAGGTGTGAGATCCCTAGATGTGTTTTACCTATTGGTATTTGTCTGTCTTGTTGGGTGGCCCTTCCCTACATGGGAGGTTGGTATTTTTGGTTTAATATTGGATGATATTTTCTAGTTTGTTCTTTTTTTTGGGCCATACATGGGATATTCTAGGTTCCCTAGTGGTAGCTTTGTTGGTTAGCCCTATTTTGCTCCTACCTTCTTTGGTTCTTCAAGGAGGTTAGTTTGGTTCTTTTTATAAAAGGTTTGGGATCCTTTCAAAACCCCTTCTTCCACCTAATATATATATATATATATATATATATATATATATATATATATATATATATATATATATATATATATATATATATATATATATATATATATATATATATATATATATATCTGGTGAAGAAATAGTGAATAAGTTAAAGTTTTATTTTCAAAACTTAATAGATGATTTTGATGGAAAGAAACAAATGACAAATGTTTTAAAAGAGAAGCTATCTTTATTTCTCAAAGATGCAAAAGAGGAAAAGTTCACAACACTTATAAGTTATCTTCATGAAAATTTTTTTAGAACATGGTGGAATTCACAAAACACCATTATACTTTCCTCATAAGAATGCTTAATGATATATTTTTCATTACCCACCTTTAAGATAATTCAAGAAAAAAGTCAAGAAAAGAAAGATGACACATACAACTTGAATGAAGCATATGAGGAATAATTGAAATCAAGATTATATTATTGTGATGATTTACTAACTCAATGTTTATAAGGTACATCATTAGGTATATCACAAATAAATATGTAGAAGAGAAGAGGAAGAAAGAATAATAGAGGAAAACACAAAAGGAAGGATAATAGAAGACATGAATCTAAAGCCAAAGAAGAATCATATACTGAAGATTCAGATGAAGACCTAAAAACAATAAACTAAGGTAGAGGTTCATGAACAATGCAAGGTCACATGAATATTGAAGATAAATATGAAGACCAAGATTGAATACTAAAGTCTTCAATAACCAAATAATGTAATACATGGGGATGTTGAGGAATATTACATTATTTGGTACATGCTAATGTACCCCCATGACACCTTTATGGTACAATTGTAAATATGTAATAGGTTAGGTTTGAGTCTATAGTTTAGAAGTGTGATTTATATTTTCCCTTTTATGTAAGTGTCAATGTGCAAGAAATGCACAAGTGTCATGTAAGTTATATTGCAAGTTTATATTGATATAATGTACACAAGTGTCATGTATGTAAGAGTGAAAATATGTAATGTGAGGATGTGCACAAGTGTCTTATATTATGGGTGCATGTAGAAGTGAAAGAGTCATGTAGATGTGTGCAAGTGTCTTAGAGTCAAGTGTCCATTAAGAGTCTTGTATGCAAGTGGTAAGATGAAAAGCCAAGAGTCATGAGACTTTTCATATGGAGAGCAATAGTCAAGTACTTGAAGAGTCACATTATTATGGATATATTATGAAGACAATAATCCATGAGAAGGTAATCCAATAGTAATTCAAATATCATATTACAATGTTGTAATAATAAGGAATGAAATAAAGCTTGTATACATTTTTGAGCAATTAATATTGTAAGTTTTCTTCATGCATAGTTCATGAATGATTCAATCCATTTACATTCATATTTTAGAATATAAATGAATTTTAATTGATTTATTATATAGGACTTGATATACATATTTTCTCATATATTATTCTACTCTTATATTATTATTTTGACCTTTAATATTGTGGCTATTTTATATTGGGACTTGTGATATTTTTGTGGTAGTAAGGCTTAAAAATCCAACATTATCAGACTTTGAAGACTCTCCTAAAGTACCATACATGATTCAAGAGAATTAAAGTGGTATATGAAACATAATATTTGATGGTAATACCTCTACCATTAACAAGGAAATGCCAAAAAAATGAGTAGGATAAGTCAAAAGTTTCCTTAGAGACAATAGAGGATAAATCTAATGAAAAGAAAAGTTGTGAAAGAATATTGAGGAATAAAATAATAAGACTAAATCTTGATATTATCAAGGCAAAAGAGAAAAACCTTCAAATTATCAAGTGAGATATAGGGAAGCAAGAACAAACATAAAGAAAGGAAAACAATCTAAGTTGGTTGAACATCTTTTTACCAAATAGCAAAATGATATTTAAAATTTGCATGAGGGGCCAAGAATACCTAATGAGATATGATTTCCATCTCATGGGATATAAGGGGTGTTAATTCCCCCTCAAAGAAAAGTTGTATTAGCAACCTCTGTTTAAGTAATAAGCATGATATATATGTATTTAGGAAACTAAAATGACAAATAAAGAAGTTTCTAGAACTATGAAATTAGTATGGGCAAGATGTGTGGATTTAGGAGTGATAGGGGAAATTCTAACATGTTGGAATCCAATTAGAACCTTCTATGAAACCATTTATAAAACTAGGCATTGGATAACCCCATTAATCACATGCTACTTTGTAGATATTCATTTCAACTTTATGAATGTCTATGGACCTATAACTCATTTAGGTAGATCATAAGTATGCAATAGGATTGAAGCATCTATGAGAAGCAAATATTAAGAAAACCGATTCATGATCATAGGATATTTTAATGACATAACCAAGCTATATGAGAAATTTTGGGGAATTAGATAAATAACCCAAAGTATGAGATATTCCTCATATTTTATTCAAAATAATAATCTATGGAAGGTTGAGTTTGAAGAGGACAACTATACATGGACCAACAATAGGATATGCCAGAATTGATTAAGAGAAAAATTAGATAGATGAATACTATAAAATAATTGACTAGATGAAGACACTTGTGCTAAAATGAATACCCTGACAAGGATTGGTTCAAATAACTGGCCAATAAGAGTTAAAATGTGGTAATTGAATTAAAAAAAATATCATATTTTAAATATGAGCAAATGTGGGAAGACCATCCTCAATTTGTTTATATGATACTGCAAATTTGGAATTATTTAGGAAATGGTAGGATGTATACACTTCCAAAAATAAATTAAATTAATGAAATCTAGATTAAAATAATGGAACAAGAACACTTTCAAAAATATTTTTGAGAAGAAAGAACTGAAAGAAAAACTTTTAAGATTCCAAAAAGGTGAGCACAATAATCCAAAATTAGAGGAAAGGAAGTTGTTTAGTGAATATCATAATATTTTGAGTAAGGAAGATAAATTTGGGTATTACAATAGATATAAATTTTGTTAAAAGGAGATAAAAACACCATTTTTTCATGGGATGGCAATAGTACAAAGATCAACATCCAAAACTAGTAGAATTAGATTAGTAGAAGGGTTTTGGATTGAAGACTAGAGTGAACTAATAAAGGAGGTAAGTTTTTTTAACCATAATATTTTACAATTAGAGGATATTGAAGTTCTTAATGATAAACTAATGCAAGAAGTACCTTATGTTAAAACAAATGAAGACAATAGCAAATTGATGGAGCCTATTACTCTAGAATAAGTTCATTCAAATATTTTCTCTTTTCATAAGGGTAAATGCATATGTCTGGATGGAATATTTGTAACATTCTATTAGCATAAATAGGAAATAGTGAAGGATTCTCTATTTGCGGTGGTGGAATGGTATATGGTAAAAAAAATACGTATCTTATAAAAGAAAATAAAAAACATTTCTTACCCTGATTCCAAAAATAAGGATGTAGAATGTTTTGATTCATTTGGGCCTATAAGCCTATGTAATATGGAATAGAGTGATGGAAAATAGGTTAAGACCACTATTAGATAAAATTTATTTAAAAGATAAAGGAGGATTTGTAAAATTGAGACAAATTTTAGATGCGATCATAGTAGCTCATGAATTAATGCATTCAACAATTTCTAGAAAAGAGATAAATGATCCTAAAACTTGATATGAATAAATTCTATGATAGGTTTAAATGGGATTTACTTTTAGAAATATTAGAAAAGTTTAGATTTAGGAATAAATGGGTCATATGGATTAAATATTGTGTCTCTACAACATCATATTTAGTGCTGGTCAATGGGCTAGTAAAAAAATCATTTAAAGCCAAGAGGGGTCTTAGACAGGGAAATCCTTTATCACCATATTTGTTCATTATTATTGTAGAGGTATTAGGAAGTAACTTGAAGAAGGCATAACAAAATGAGCTAATAAGTGAACTTAAGTCTAGTAATAACATCGATAACATTATCCATCATCAATTTATAGATGATACAACCCTTTTGAGAGGGTAGGGAAAAACAAGGCTAGAGCTTTGAATAACTTATTAAAGGAATATGAAAGAGCATTAGGAAAAAAAATTAATAGGACAAAATCTAAAATTTATTTCCTAATTACTTCAGCTAGAATCAAATTAGGGATATGCAGGTTAATTCAAATGGAGGAGGAAAATTTACCAGCAATATATCTAGGGATAGAGTTGAGGAATCTAGTCAATGGATTGATTTTCTAGAACATTCTCCTTAAGATCAAAAGTCTAATCCAAAAAGGAATTAGATGGAAACTGGGCATTGGATAAAAAAAATATTTGGGGAGAGATCCCTATATCTTGGATATTCTCCTAATTAATAACCCTAACTTTGTGGTCCTAGAACCAATCACTACCTAGATCGTTGGAACCAAAGTTTCAAACTATATCGAAGGGATAGAAGGAAGAAAATGCTGGAATCCTATACACATATTAGGATTAGAACCTAGAGGGTATTAGGCCATAAGAGAGCTCTGCAAAATTCTAAGAACCCAATATATTGAGAATATTGATGCAGAAGATTCTTTAATCTATAAGGTTGATAAAAGTGGTTTATTCTCAATCAAATCAGCTTATTACCTGGTAGAGGATGAGAATGGGGAATGGTTCCCAATAAATCAGGTTTGGTTAAAAAATATCACTTCAAAAATAAATTGCTTCTTCTATATATTTATTTAGAACAACATTCTTACAATTGATAACCTCCAAAAAAGAGGCATGACCATTCCAAACAGATGCTACCTATGCAAAGTCAATTGGGAAAATACAAATCATCTTTTTGGATTACCTCTTCTCCCAAGAGGTGTTTAATTTTCTCCTAAGAAGCATTGAAGTATCTTGGGTGACTTCTTAAAACACTACAAATATATGTGCCATCCCTTCAAAAGTAATCAATTACGGCCACTATGGAAACTGAGTTATCTTCATTACCTATGGGGGGTTTGGAAGGAACACAATAATAGAGCTTTTAAGCATGTGAAAAAGGGATATTGAGTCAGTGGGAATCATAATAATTGATGCTCTAGTTAAAAATATCTCTAGCCTCCCCTTCAATAATTAACGGGAAAGTGAGTCAGAGGTTCAAATCGTAGACAATATTGGCTTACCTAAAAGAAAGATTCATATGATGAAGCCTAGTAAGATTGATCATTCCTAGGTAAAATGGGAAACCCCACATTTAGGGTGGATATATATTAATTTTTATGGGGAATTTAAGGAGAATACTAAAATATTAGGGATAGGTGGAGTGATAAAAAATGATAAAGGATAAATTCTACTTGCTTTTGCAGTCAAACAAGCCACTTTGTCAAAGCAACAACTCTATTTTAGGGTGTCAATATGTTGGAAGGGATGAATAATAAGAAGCTAATTATAAAGGGATATTATTTGAAAATTATCAATATCATAAAGGGATCTCAACCTCCTAGTTGGAATATTGAAGACTTCATGGAGGAAGCAAAACAAAGTATTTAGCTTGTAGAGAACTCCTAGATCAACCATGTGTATAGGGAAGGAAATAGGGCAATAGATTCCATGTAAAATATCAGTCTCCATCAAGAAGCCCTCATGGTTTGGAGGGAGGGGTTCCCATAGGAACTCACTCATATCATCTTTGAGGAATCAAATTATACTTAATCTTGATATCATTTCTTGCAATTCCCCTTTGGATATCCAAGGGAGAGAATATAAGATGGAGGTTGTTTCTCCCTATACTGATTATGAAGTTCTTACCATATGGGTAGTTAACAAAATAATATTTCCTTGTGGTCTTGCATATCTCTATGAAAAGGTAAATAGGAACTCTTGAGTATTGATCTGGCATGGAATAGACCCCACCCTTCTTTTCACTTTTTATTGGAAATAAAACCTTTTACTCCCGATTCTCTATAGTTCCTTTGGAATAATTTCTTCTAATAATTTTATATGCCACAGAGTGGAGCTTTCCCTAAGGTATATCTAGAGGAGGATTTGGGATAGAAATATGAATTGGGATATATCCCTTTCCATGTTTGAGGACCCAATTGATTGCATAATTGGAAGGAAATTATTTCAGGGTATGCATGAACTTATGCTCAACTTCGTGTGGAGTAAGGCATTTTTCTACCTCTAAATTTATAAATTCTTACCTTCATTATTCACTATTCCATCTTGTTTATGCATTGAGTGCTATAGAAAGTATCTAGGGAAGACTATGGGGGATGAGGAGCAGAGATTGGAAATAATATATTTAACATTGGATTAAGACGTCTGTGATATTTTTGAGAAGGGTGGTTTCTTGACCCTTCTAAAGAAATTTAGTGGACTTGATAAAGATCTCTCCATGGATCTAGCACACTCATGGTATGAGGGTAAATTCAAGGCTAAAAGTATTTAATTCACCATAAGCATTGTTCTCATCACTAAATTTTATGGCCTGGCTACTTTGGGTAAGTTTATCAACAGGGAGAAGCACTCTCTAGTGAAGGAATTGAAAAATTTTCAAGGTAAAGGTGAGAATATAGATAAGTTTCAAAATGGTATTCTCCATGAATCCCTCCATAATCCTTGGGATAGGGTGGTTATTACCATTATGCAGTTATTTACACTAGATGAGCATTTTTTCATCATTAGAAGATTTCATATGGCGTTCCTCAATCACCTTTAGCATAGGAAAAATATGAATATCCCGACATTCTTTTTAGGTAAATTGAGAGGATTATGAAGCAAGTTCAAAAATGAAAATCCTCTATTCCATTTCACCAAGGATTACTCAAGATCCTTTTCATATATATGTTTAAGAAAAATGAACAATTATGGGCAGTGAGCCTTGGTCTAGATTACAAAAGTTATTTCAAGTCTAAGAAGAACCCCAAATTCCTAGAGAAATCTTGGAAAGGGTTTGATGAAGTGCTCTAATTCTCTAGGGAATATAATAAATCCTCCTTTGAGTTCACCCTTTTTGTGGAACAAGAGAAGAAGCTTGGTAGTGCTAAACTGTCAAAAGGAGAAGTTATGGTCAATAAGGAACTTGGTCATGGGATGGAGTTAGTTGCATGATATAGAGGGAAAATGAAAACCTAGAGGTATTCTAAACACCTACATTTAAGGGTAGAGAAAGAGGATGGAAGGATCCTTGTTAGTTTTTTTGTTGTATTTCTAAGCTTCTTTTGCTCTTTATCCTAGTTGGTTGTAAAAGGTTTAGGGATCCTTTCAAAACCCCTTCTTCAACCTAATAAAAAAATAGAACTGAGGAATCCAATTATAAATAAATTTTAAAATAAACTAGAATGGAAATGTAGATGGTTATCATTAGAAAGAAGAATGTAGCTAATTAAATCAAGCTTATAGGCCATTACAACATATTATATATCCTTGTATATTATTCCAAAATTGATAGAAAAAAATTAATTTATATTATATGATCAATTTTGTGGTCAGAACTACATGATGAAAGGAAATTTCCTTTGGTGAAATGGAGCAAGGTGTAATGATAAAACTAGGGGAGGTATCGATTTAAGAGTTCTTATAGATGCAAACTTAGCTCTAAGGGGAAAAGTAATTTTGAGATTGTACAAAAAGGGTCAAAGATAATGGGAAAGAATTCTTCTAAATACATTGATCCTAGTGACTCATGCTTATTTATTATCACTACCAGATGGCTTTACACTATGGAATGTGTAGATACTAAATCCTAGCCACTTGTTACTCATCCAGGTATTTCCACCATTTTACCCATTATTTACATATATATATATATATATATGTTTAATATATAGTTAAATATTAATATTTTATATTATATTTTTATATATGTTTAATAAATGTGTATATATATGTGTAAATTAATCTCAGCCATCCATATTGGTCTAATCCTAGCCATTCATATGCCTTAATCCATGCTACCTACCTAGATTTAATTTCTACCCTTCATCACATTTTAATCTTGACCACACAAATTGTGTTGTTGAAACCCTAATGTGCCCTAGGAGAGCTAATAAATAGGATTCATTTTGATGACTCAACCACTAAGTTTTCCATAAGTTCTTGAAGTCCTAAATACCCTAAGTAATTCATGACTTGAGCTTTCAGAAGCCCTTGAATTCCTTTCGTCCATCATCGCCCTTGATCTTGCATCCTCCACCACATCCATCACCACATATAATAGTGTAGCCCTCACCTAAAGAAGATCCACTTATGTAGACATTGCTTCAACCCCCAAATGCCCCTCTATTACTCTCGGGTGCCCATTCACCACTACTGAATGCTCGCCTTCTATTCTTGAGTTCTGTTGGGAACTTTTCACCATTCTTGAGTGCCCATGGGTGTTCTATGCTACCTCCAAACACCCATAGGCATTTCAAACCAGAGTTCTATAGCCCTACTAAAACTTGAGTGTTTCTAGGGCATCTGCACACCCATTTCCTGCAATGATGAATACAAATAAAAAAACAAGTTTACAAGGTAAATATTTTGTTATTGTATTGATTTTATTATTTTCATATTTGCATGCAGTTTTATCATTTGATAGCTAGGGTTTTATTTATTTTTTAGGGTCTCACACAATGGAGCCCTCATAGTTATTACTAACTCTCTTTGTTATCTTTTGTGTGCTTTGGAAATATATAGGCATTGAGTAGCAGTTTAAGCTGGAGTGGTTCGGCCAATGGATATCTAAAGCCCACTCACTTTTATTGGGAGAAAAGACACACTTTGAAGACACCACAATAATTATTGTCTAGGGTTTTAGAGAACCCTAACATATTGTATTCATTTGTATCAAATAATAAATAGTGTAAACCCCTATTTGAGGTACATTTTATTGTATTGAGATCCACCCAACGATAATAATATAAAATCCATTCTTTGTGCAATCTCTTGTATCATTGTTTATTCATTTTTTGTTATATATTTGGTGTTGCATTTTTGTCATCTTCAAATTGTGATCACGGTGGGACCCCCTAAGGGTTTCTTAATTTGATTTATCTTGTGATATAACTTGTTTTCTATTTTATCTTACAGGTTTTCAGAAGTATGAATCGAGCGATTTTCACAGAATCTAGATTTTTGGAACAAGGTAAAAGTTGCAGAAGATGTGCAGATGCCCTGTGGTGCTTATGGGATATTCAAAAAATGTCCAGGGATATTTTTGAAGTATAGAGATGTGTTTTTAGAGAAGAGTAAAAATACATAGGCTTACCTACAAGCTTACCTTCAAACCCTAATATCTGTTTTTACGTATTTTTACATTTTTCTATTTTCTTTCAGATATTGGATTAAAAAGAACATAATAATATATTTGTTTAGAAAGAATCATTCTAGTGTGCATTGAGGCATCAAAGTAGTTTAATTTACAAATTTTCATTTAAAAATAATTCATGCTTTCTGGTGTGCTGCATATTTTGCTTGCATATGAAATGTTAAAAGCATAAAGTAGTGTGCATCCTAGGGTTAGAAGTTTCTATTTTTATTAATCTAAGTAGGAACAACATTTAAAATACTAAAAGTACCCTTGCATTTGGTGATTCAAGGTGGAGGAGTAGATGAACCCTCCTCTATTTAGAGAGTGGTCTTAAGCAGTGTACTCTACCTCCTTTGGGAAAATTGGTATTTTGATATTGGATTCTAATTTAGATTGATGAAAGCAGTTATTTTTTGACATTGTATGAACATAGCAAAAAATTGAACCTTTTAAAATAAATCACACACTGCACATGGAACTTTTAACAGTAATGGTTGGATTTCATCACCAACCATTGCTTGAGATTTGGTGATGGTGGGTTTTTATGAGGCCTAGAAATGCCTCATTGTTACACTATGATTGACATATAAAAACTACCATATTATTAAATATGAAAAAGTTAAATTGCCAAATAGTTGATTAGAATATATTATTTTTTAATTGTTTACATGATTTTATGATAGGAACATTATGCCCCTGTTTTGAATATTTTAAGCATTTTATGCACTGTTTCAGTTGATTAAGTGGCAAATAAAAATGTATGTCAATTAGCCAAATGTAGTATATTGAGTAAAGGAGGCCCTAGATTGTTTTGTCATTGTTGTCAAGACAGTCTAGGTATACTTGTAAAAGGTAAAAAATGAGTATCATGTTAATTTTGGTGTCATAATACAATAAAATTACATTCTGATGGCATGAACAGATTCCTCTCATCAAGAACTACAACTTTTCTTTTTGAAGCAAGTCAATCCGAGTTGTAGATAAAAAGTTATGAAGGTTACATCATGTTCATGCCTTAGTTTTTTCTAGAGCTGTTAATAGGTGCAAATTTGCGTTAAGGGGAACATTGGCAAATCTACAGGGAATGATCCAAAGTGAGTTAAGCTGGAAATTCTAGTAAAAATATGTGTTAGAGGCCAACTTGACAGCAATGCTGGGAGCAATTCTTGAGGAGTTAAGAGTTGAAAATTGAACCTGATGTAGTTCATAAAACCAAAAACATGTGGGTACAATTTGGTGTACATTGGAGTTACAAGGTAAACATTATGAGCACTACAAAAGGATAGTTGGGTATGTTTTGATAGCTAGAAATAATAGGTGACAATCCATACAAATTCTAGCCACCTATCACTATGAAGGAAGGCATGGAAATTGTCAACTAAAGATGAGAGAAACGCTTGAAAATAGTTGAGGAAGGCTAGGAGTGACTCTTTCTCCATATGACAACACTTCTATATGATCCAAATGGGATCAATAGGTCAAAAAGGCTAAAATGTAGGAAATCTAGAAAATGCAGGACAGTCATACAAATTCCAGCCAACTTTCAATAAATGGCATGGCTTGGAATTTGTCAATATTGGCATGCAAAACTAATTAATATTATATCCTAAGGAATATAAAAGACTTCCTATCCAATCAAAACCACTTTATTAACCATTTTAATTGCATCTAAGCGTAAAGTATGTTGCACAACCAGATATTCCGAAGCAACTCTGGAATGAGCAAAAAAGTAACCAGTTTTAGTTAAAAAGGTAAACAGAACGCCCAAAAAGGTGTAAAATGGCAATATGGGAATGGATCCAGGTGTATAAGGTTTTTTATCACCCCTTAAAATGCATTTCCACCAATTGAGGACACACAACAAAGGAAAAATAAGATGTTGCAGCATAATAGTTTACTAATTTTTAGGAAGACAACTTCAGAACAATTATTGAATCCTAGAAAAATAGCAATAGAATGGATTAGCATATGTAGTAGATTAGTATAAATAAAAATATCCCATGTTGGTTGAGCATGTAGACATTTCCATAGAAGGATAGGGATAGAATAGTTGTTTCAGTTATAACAGAACAACAATTTAGCAGGATTTTTCATGCATTATTGCAATGTTATTTCATATTCAATAAAAGTGTAGTTCTTCATCTATTTCTATTATGAGTGAATGTGTAATAATTAGGTAGTTAATAAGTATTTTTATTGAATTATTCTGGATCAGGGAGGAAGAGCCACTTCCAGGCCCAGGAGAAGACTAACAATTGACAGGTTTTTCTGTTCATTTCTTGCTACAGTAGATTAGCAAAAAACTTGGCAAATTTCATTTATTGTTACTAACTGTGTTTATTGTAGATGCATGTAATATTTGTGGTGTGTAGTAGATGTGTGTGCATGTCAGTTTATTTGATAGCATAGAATTTAGAATTTATAGTATTTTGTGGTTTTTCCTGTTTTTTAGCTATTATTTCTAGCTTTCTGGTATTTCCATTGTGTTGATTGATTAGCAACTTGTGTGTTTTATTTCTGCAATATTTCTATTTATGTTATTTCATTTTTGCTAATATAATTAGAATTTACTTCCTGTAAAGTTGTTATTTCTGTCATTTTCATTCTGCAAGCATAAATAGGTTTCATTCCTGTTATTTTAGATTCAACAAGAGTAATTAGTTTCATTTTGCTGAAATATTTCCATTTCTACAAATTTACTTCAAAAAATGTAATTAGGATTCTAATTTAGTCCATAGTATTAGAAGTGACACTAGAAAACCCCCAAAAATTGACTTGTCTCATCAATAAAACCATTTCCTGAGTGAACTGTCCTTTAAGTTGCTTATCTCTACTATCGTATACATCCATTGGACACCTCCCTAGACTGACAATTATAATGATTATATGATGTGATTGATGACACTCATATTTTTTGGCACCGTTGTTGGGGATCACGGTGTTGTTAGAATGTAAAAGCAACCCAATAATTGTTAATTGTGCTAAGTTGTGAAATTCAAAGTGAAATCTGGATAAATGACTGGTATAAGTAATATTTTTTTGTAAATTGCATTTTAGTTCATTTATAAAATAAGAAAGAAACCATAGGAAGAAATTTTTTACAAGAGGTTGAAATTATTTCAAAGTTGTCTAAATTTTTTATTTCCAAAAATGTTGGAATTTTAAAAGAATCACAATCATCCACTTCAAGAAATACAAGATCCTTTGAGAAATCATTACAAGAAAGAAAAATCAGTAGTTCAACACCACTTTCTCTTGACAAATCCATACAATCAAGAAAATTTGACAATATTTATAATTTTTTTTGGGAACCTATAACAAAAGTCTCACAAGAGAATCCAAGGAGAGCCCATAATATACCCTATCCTAGTGCAACTAGTGCACCTGCCAAAAATTTTCAAAATCCCATTCAATTAGATCTTAATCAAAATGCTCCTATGAAGGTCATTTCACCTTCAGTGTTACCAATTTTCAAGGGAATTACATCTGAAGATCCTGATATGTTTTTTTTTTAGTTTAAAATTGTATGTCAAGCTCATGATTACACTAATGACAATCAAAAGCTCAAATTGTTTCCTTCCACTCTTAAAGAGTTAGCTCTACGATGGTTTATCACCTTAGCACATGATTCAATTAGAACTTGGGATGATATGGAAAACATATTTTTGGAGAGATACCAAGAATATTGTCAAGTCAAGAATCAAAATGATAAATTTATTACAATGAAACAAGAGGAAAATGAAATCTTAGAAGACTATATAGACATATTTTCTTTTGTTCATAAGAGATGTGGAAGTGTTGAACCTAAAATTTTCAAAGTCATATTATTAAGAGGACTGCAAGATGAATCTAGGGATGCATTGGATATCTTGGGAAGAGGAGATGCAAATGCACTTGAATTTTAGAAAATTATTAAACTTTGTAAAAATTAATCTCATTCAAGGCATAGAAAACATAGAATTGGTAATGATACACATGATTTGAAAATTGGCCAAGATGGGATGTGGTCCCAAAGCATGTCATATATGGAAGAAAGCAATTACCAAAGAATTATTAAGAGTAATTGTCAATACAGAAGGGGGGGGGTTTTTTAAAACGGTTTTTTTTTTCTCTTTTTTTTTTTTGTAATTATGATGCATTGTTTTCTTGGGGTACTACCCAAAATTTTGGTATGGGAAGTTTCTTTTGAAAAGGCAGGACCAGAGGAAAAAAAAAAAAAAAAAAAAAAAAAAAAAAAAAAAAAAAAAAAAAAAAAAAAAAAAAAATGATAATAGGCTATGTGCCTTACCGGATGTAACGGCTTTGGGGGTGTGTAGATTTTACAAAAACAGGACCCCCAGAAGGAAAACATCAACCCCACCCCCCCCGAAATTTTTTTAAAAAAGTGGGGGGCCCACAAAAAAAAAAAAAAAAAAAAAAAAAAAATAAAATAAACAAAAAAAAAAAGGAATGCATGAAAGAGGCTGATATTTTAGTAAATCTTGATAAAACATTAGATGAAAATAATGAATCTATTGAACCTTCAATCATCTATTGTTCAAAATGTAGTGAGAAGAAACACTCTCTTCATGACTATCCTTTCAAAAAAATATTTATACCTGCTACATGTACTATTTGTCAATTAGGACACCCCACATATCAGTGTAGTTTATTGCTAGAAATCAAAAGTGTCTTTGAAAAAGAGTCTCAACCTATGAAAAAATCAATTTTGTAGGACAAGGACAAGGGAATAATTTTCATAAATTTCCATATCATAATGCTTCTCAATTTCCTACACATTGGGGAAATAATTCTTGGTATATGCCATGGTCTACTTCAGATCCACTTCAACAATGTTGGAGTCAACCGCCATGGGCATATTCCCAAGAATTGTCTTAACATGGTTGGATGAAACAATAATGGAATCAACAACATCCACCATGGTTGCATCCAAAATTGTAGGGATATCAATGGGTACAACATCAAAAACTATACAACATTATCAAAAATAGAAATAAAACTTGTTGTCTACTCACCTATAATCTCTCTCATGGAAAAAAACAACAATAAGAAAAAAAACCTCTATTTTCAGCTCAACTTGTGGCCAATTCAAACATTATTAAACAGGAAACCCATGTCTCTATGGCTAAATCAAAAAATGTAGCCATAATGAATGTTAGTTACTATGATAAAACTTAGTTGTATTCAGGTAAACCACTGCTGCTTGAACCTATTCCACTTATCAGTGTAGAAAGAGGAGTTTAAAAGAATGAACATGAAAATAAATCCATAGTAAAATATCAAAAAGAAAAAGAAAACCTCCCACAAGATAACTCATCAAAGAAAGTATCATATCCTGAACAATTTTAGACATTAGAAATGACATATTTGAAATTAGATTGGACAAAGGAATTAAAACATTTAACTATTACAATCCCTTTACTTCTATCTATTAAATATGTACCAATCATTAAAAGGATTGTTCAAGAAATGTGTTTTCAAAAACCAAGAAAAAAAGTATATCTAGAAAACATACAAGTAGGTGGAAAATTAGTTGACTTGCTTGTAGGAAAACTTACTCCACCTAAGTATGATTTTCTACGAAGCCTACAATACCTTAGAACATATAAGGAAAATGAAAAGAACATTTCAACTTTGGTCTCCATTATTGTAAATGATAATGTAGAAGAATTGGATTCGTCTAAGAAATCTACTTCTAATATTCATATTTCAGATTTTAAAGATGAACCAACTACTGTTCAACAAATATTATGGAATGATGAAAAGAAAAATTTTGAAAAATTATCACCCATTCCAGTACAAAACAATTTTCTTCATTTACCACATGGATGTCATCATGTTTTCTCATATTTTCATTATCATTTATCAAAGTTAATTCTTTTAAAAATTGTTTTTGGTAAACATACACAAATTTTCCATTCTTTTCCACCATATCATTGCTCTCTTAATTCATTAATGCATCATTCTCCAAGAACCAATTCAAAACATCCTGGTACAAAACAAACTAAAATGCAGCCAGAACAACATTTGAACAACAATAGTTGGTTGACTAAAAACCAGGAAGAAAATTTGTTTGATGTATTGATCCAACATCCTAATGCTTTACTAACACTTTATGCATCTTTAGCAATTGGCATTGAGTTTTTGCAGGTACAAAAAAACCAAATTTTGTAGTTGAATGCATTTGATGAACTTTGGTTGGAAGCACTTCATCAAATAGATTTCACTCAACAAAACTGGAAAATGTGGTATGATGATCACATTAAGAGCAACAAGGATGAACCAAAGGATTTTGAGAATGAATTTGTTCAACTTTCTTAGGTTTATGATTTAGGGAGGACATTAGTGGGGAATGGACATATTTTACAGGTGTACCATAAACCACTAACAAAGGTGGAATTTGCTTGATATTTCACACAGTTACATTTGCATAAGATAGAAGAGGCTTCCTCTTCTGACAGAGATTCCAAATGATCATCTTGAAAATAACAAAAGACAAGAAAAAGAGAGAACAGAGAAGAGGCAATAATGACACAAGAATATTCTTACTACTTGTGTGGAAGGAAGATTGCATCATTGTTGTAGCTTTTAGCTGAAAATGATGTTTTCATACAAAAAAATTGACATGTTTTTGCAGAATAAGGATTGTTCTTATCAAAATAAGAATGAGAGAAATTCTCTCACATTACAGCCTCATGAGATATATTCTATCTCATTGAAGCCCTTGAAAAATATAGAAGTTGGTTGAAAATCAGAAATGACAACTTTTTCTGATAAAAAAAAAATGAAAAAATAGATGAAACAAAAATAAAAGAAAGATGAAAAAAAAGAATTATTTGGTAGTGAAAACCTTCTCGGAGGTGCTGCTGAATTGGCTTGCATGAAAACCAATTTTCTGGTGTACATTGCCTTGTTGATCCACCCATAATTGTTCCACCATTGTACAAATATCACACTGCACATGTGTTATGTTTATGTTTTCAGATAGATTTCTAAGAATCATCAGAAGTAGTTTGTAAGGTGCATGATCAATTTTTAGAATAGTAAGGTATGCGTTTCTTGCATTTAAATCATAGTAAGCATTTAGTATTTAGTGTATGATAATCGGTATTTGGCATAAACTATTCATATAATATTGGCAAGTTGAAAATGGAACATGATCAAAATTTCAAGAAACACCCCCTTCTACACTTAGTTGCATGGATTTTTTTTTTTTGGTAAATTAATAATTTTTTTAAAAATAGGGCATTTGAAAGGTGCCCCAATGCCTTGCACATAAAAGGAGCATAAAGGAGCAGATGAAAAGGAACCACAGAACTGCTTGTTGAAACAAAAAATTACATCCTCAGACTAAAATGAGCAAAAAGAAGCAACCTTTGATAAAAAGGAACAGAGAGAAACAGGCAAAAAGATGATAGAACCCAAAAAGAAGCGATCCTTCGCCATAGAGAAACTCAAAAAGAAGTGATCCTCTACCACAGAGGAACCCAAAAATAGAGGAAAAGCCATCAGCCATCAAGGGGAATGTCCATCTACATGAGAGACGAAGTAGCACCTTCCAGGCCAACGTCTTTCGCATCTATTTTTGAAATATCTTTAGTACTATCCTTAAGAACAGTGGTACAGGCATCCTTAGTGATCTCCATTACATATTCATCGTTGACAACATATTTGATGTCAATTTTGGTATCAAAGGATACCTCAGCACCGACCAAGACTGGAACATTATCAAAATTTTCATAGAAAAACAAGAGGCTTAGTGCATGGTGTTGTTCTTTGAGAGTTGATATTGTATTTCCAATGGCCAAATGAGCAGTTTCAAGATGATCAATGGTGGCTAAAGTTGAATGCACAACCAA
This sequence comes from Wollemia nobilis, assembly GCA_028583015.1. NCBI lineage: Eukaryota > Viridiplantae > Streptophyta > Pinopsida > Araucariales > Araucariaceae > Wollemia > Wollemia nobilis. The sequence goes on from JAQPPZ010002979.1 coordinate 16,915,819, forward strand.
CTTGTGAAGGTACCTTTCAACTAGTTCAAGAGAATTAGATGTATCCTTTGGATTTTTTATAGAGGTAGATGAAGGGGTTTTGGTAATTTATTTGTGTTTCAGCCCCTGAGAGCTATGGACAGGGGTCGTTTCAACTTTGACCTTCTTCTTGGTGGAAAACTCAAAAAAGGATTTACCCCCTTTGTCTTTTATTTTGGATCTAGTAGTTTTTGGACTCATGGTTGAGGAAGAATTTTCTTCCTCAGACTTAGGGGCAGGGAGGTTACCTGAAGGGAAATGTAGGAGGAACTTGTGCAAGACTTTAAAAAGACCCTAGTGACAAGGTTTGGCCTCATATTTATTGGAACGATTGGTAGTGATAGTATAGTCCATGGACCAGAATAAGGTGGCAGGAATGTTCATCATTTTTGAGTCTCAAAAGTGATTTACAAAGGCTAGATGATAATAGCAGAGTTGGGACTCAGGGTTTTCACAAGTAAAATATTGCTTTATTGGCTTTAAAATTTATTTTTAGGGCATTAATAAGTGATGACGAAACAAATATTTTTTTACCTTCTTGTGGATAGGTGAATTTTTTTCGAAGTGTGTCAACTCTGCCTCCTAGTTGTGCTTATTTCTTCTGATAAATTTTCCATCCAAATCTTGCCCCATCAAGTCCACCAACAACTTGAAGGAAATATGGAACTGAATGCCATGGATAGAAACAAAGTTGTTATCCCAAGTTGTCATGAAAGCCTTAGTAACCTCCTCGTCCACACCACAAAACATCTTAAAGAAATCAATGATTCATTTTTTATCTTTAAACATATCAGTGGAAATAGAATCCAGTTCAAGAGTCTCAAGCTGAATGAAAACAAATTTCTCTTCCTTCATGGTTGCAAAAGGAATTGAGGAAGGAAAGAAATTGAAGGTAAAAAAAAAATTCAAAACTATGCAAAAATCTAGAAATTTCAAAACTATGCAAAAACTTGATTTTGGGATAGACATGGCTACACCGAAAGATTCTGTTTTACTCCTACTACAATAAAACAACAATATACAAAATAAAGAATAAAATTTAAAAAAAAGGATGGAGAAGAGATTTTTAATGTTATGGAAGGCTTACACACCCTAGAGATGGGCCCACACTAGAATCTATAGCTAAATTTTACATTGTTTTTGACACATCTTGGAATGACCAATAGTCTCAGAGATCAATTGTCTCATTTCAAAGCAGGCTTCAAAACGAGACCAATTGTGCTAGAAATTATTGAAAATGTTGCAAAATAGTAGGGCACATTAGATATTGAGTTTCTTAAAGTTCTACCACAAGTAAGTACATCCCTCAAACATTTCAAAATTAAAATTTTATTAATTTTGTTTCAAAGATGTGAACAAAAAAAATAAGTATCCAAGATGAAATATTGTCAAGATAAAAATTTCCACATGAAAGTGCAGAAGTCAAAGAAGTGCAAGTTGAAAGGAAGAAAAGAAAGAGCATCATAAACACAAGAAAAAAAAAAAGAGCAACATAAAAACAAGAAAAAAAAAGAAAAAAAACAAAAAAAAAAAAAAAAAAGAAAAAAAAAAAAAAGAAAAAAAGGAAGAAAAGGAAAAAAAGGGAAAAATTGCAGGAACTACAAAATTTGAAAAATTGCAAGGTTGTATACATGTGCTTAAATTGCAAAATGCTTGGTGTAGTGCAGCAAGAAGAAATTTCTCGGGTAACAAGTGGTAAAAGGATGTTTTTCATATGGCCTACTAGGATGCATAAGGGCATGCATCAGTTCAAGCGAGGGGGAATTATGAGGCCTAGAAATGCCTCATTGTTACACTATGGTTGACATATAGAAACTGCCATATTATTAAATATGACAAAGTTAAATTTCCAAATAGTTGATTAGAATATATTATTTTTTAATTGTTTGTAGGATTTTATGATAGGAACATTATACCCCTGTTTTGACTATTTTAAAAATTTCATGCAGTTTCAGTTGATTAAGTAGTAAATAAAACATGTATGTCAATTAGCCAAATGTTGTATGTTGAGTAAAGGAGGCCCTAGATTATTTTTTCATTGTTGTCAACACAGTCTAGGTATACTTATAAAAGGTCAAAAATGAGTATCATGTCAATTCTGGTGTCATACTATAGTAAAATTACATTTTGATGGCATGAACAAATTCCTCTCATCGAGAACTACAACTTTACTTTTTGAAGCAAGTCAATTCGAGCTGTAGATAAAAAGTTATGAAGGTTACATCATGTTCATGCCTTAGTTTTTTCTAGAGCTCTTAACAGGTGCAAATTTGTGTTAAGGGTAACATGGATCTACTAGGAATGATCCAAAGTGAGTTAAGCTAGAAATTCTAGTAAAAATATGTGTTAGAGGCCAATTTTACAGCGATGCTGGGAGCAATTCCTAAGGAGTTAAGAGTTGAAAATTGAACATGATGTAGTTCATACAACCAAGAACACATGGGTACAATTTGGTGTACATTGGATTTATGAGGAAAAAGTTATGAGCACTCCAAAAGGGAAGCTGGACATGTTTTGATAGCTAGAAAAAATAGGTGACAGTCCATACAAATTCCAACCACCTATCACTATGAAGGAAGACATGGAATTTGTCAACTAAGAATGAGGAAAATGCTTGGAAACAATTGAGGGAGGCTAGGAGTGATTCTTTCTCCACCTAACAACACTTCCATGTGATCCAAATGGGAGCAACAGGTCAAAAAAGCTAAAATGCAGGAAATCTGGAAAATGCAAGACACAGTCATACGAATTCCAACCAACTGTCAATAAATGACATGGCTTGTAATTTGTTAATATTTGCATGCAAAACTAATTGGGATCATATCCCGAGGAATAGGAAATACTTCCTATCTAGTCAAAATATCTTTATTAACCATTTTAATTGCATTTGAGCATAAAGTATGTTGCACAACTAGATATTCTGAAGCAGCTCTGGAATGAGCAGAAAAGTAACCAATTTTAGTTAAAAAGGTAAACAGAATGCCCAGAAAGGTGGAAAATGGCAATATGGAAATGGATCCAGGTGTATAAGGTGTTTTCTCACCCCTTCCAATGCATTTCCACCAATGGAGGACACACAACAAAGGAAAATGAAGATGTTGCAGCATAATAGTTTGTTAATTTTCAGGAAGACAACTTCAGAATAGTTGCTAAATCCCAAAAAAATAGCAACAGTAGCATATGTAGTATATTAGTATAAATAACAAGCTCCCATGTTGGTTGAGCATGTAGACATTTCCATAGAAGGATAGGGATAGAATAGTTGTTTTAGCTATAATAGAACAACAATTTAGCAGGATTTTTCCTGCATTGTTGCAATGTTATTTCATATTCAATAAAAGTGCAGTTCTTCATCTATTTCTTGTTCTGAGTGAATGTGTAAGCATTAGGTAGTTAAGAAGCAATTTTATTGCCTTCTTCTAGATCAGGGAGCAAGGGCCACTTCCAGGCCTAGGAGAAGGACCAATAATTGACAGGTTTTTCTATTCATTTCTTGTTGCAGCAGATTAGCAAAAAACTTGGCAAATTTCATTTCTTGTTACTAACTATGTTTATTGTAGATGCATGTAATATTTGTGGTGTGTAGTAAATGTGTGTGCATGTCAGTTGATATCATAGCATAGAATTTGGAATTTACAGTATTTTGTGGTTTTCCCTATTTTTTAGCTATTATTTCTAGCTTTCTGGTATTTCCATTGTGTTGATTGATTAGCAACTTGTGTGTTTTATTTATGCAACATTTCTATTTTTGTCATTTCATTTCTGCTAATGTAATTAGGTTTTATTTTCTGTAAATATTTTATTTTGCAAAAGTAAGTAGGTTTCATTCCTATCATTTCAAATTCTGCAAAAGCAATCAGGTTTTATTTTTTTGCAAGAGTAATTAGAATTCAACTTTAGTTTATAGGATTAAAGTGACACCAAAAAACCCCAAGGTTAACTTATCCCACCAATAAAGCATGTTTTTTGAATGAGCTAATTTTCAAGCTACCTATATCTCCTTTCTTATATAACCTTGGACATCACCTTGGATTGCAAAATCTTAAGGATTAAATGATGTGATTTACGACACTCATCAGGTTTCATCTCCATCCACCAATATCTGTCCCTAGACACCATAGGTTACCCCCAATAAAACTTGCTGGATTTCATCACCAATAAGAATCTCGTTGCCCATTCCTAGCCATAGTATTCACCCATTTTAATTTCAGATTAGTGCATTCAAACACACAAAATAAAAATAAAAAAAACATTAAAAGGAGATAATTAATGAATGAGGTAAGACACAGTTGTTGGGTAAACATAGCATTGATTGTTTTCACTTGATTTCTGTGAATTTCCATTTTTGCATTTCCTTTATAGCATATTTTACATTTTGGTTTAGTAGCTTATGGTATTAACAAGAAATCAAAAAAATATTTAAACCAAAACAATACATCTATGGATTGTTCATCTTCATTTCCTACCACTTATGTGGTAAATCCCATCAGTGTGGTTTAGACAGATTGCATAGATTTGTCTGTGGGTCCATCACACACTATGCAGGCTAATGATGTCCTACATAGATACACCTCCACATCTCTTCCACAAACTGAATCATCCTCACCCATAATTGACCACAATATTACCCACATAGACATGGCCCAAGTAGAGGCTTTCTACAAATCAACTAATTATGTCTTACAACCCATCCATAATATCCCGGATCAAGATCCTTCTTTACAATAGGAACTTGTTCCTTCCTAGCCATCCAAATTCACCTAGGTGTACACTAACCCTCTTTTTGAGGCATTGGTTGCACCTTCATCCCATGTCTCCATTCCCCAACCATCATGTGCTCCTAGCACTTCATATGTATCCACCTATACCAACCCCTTGTATGAAGCACAAGTCAATGTTGCTTCACAAGTGCCCATTTCATCCAATCAAGTTGCAATTCCCATTGCCACTTGTCCCCCATCCACATCATCTATTCCATATTCATCCATGCCTTCCAATGATGATATGGAAATTAATGAAGCATGGGAACATTTGAACAAATTGCTTAAGAAGCGACAGACAACTCAACAACAAGTTCAAGTGAACCCTAGGCCTCAACCAATTTCCACTCAACCCACCTTCATCACACAAAGTCCATCTTGGGTACCACAATCTTCGATGGTTTCCATTCCTACACCTCCATCCACCCATACCCATTCCATTCCCATAGGCCAACCCAACCACAGTCCTCATGCATTATCCCCTTTTCAACAATCACCATCATTTCTCAATCAATCTCATCATCATCAATTCCAATCCACTCCACCTATCCATCATCATCTTGTCACTCCACAACATCTTTCCACCCCATCACAGAATCATCAAGTGATTTAGGGCTTTCACATTCCTAGGGAAGACCCTAGAATCAAGGCTATGCAACAATAGATTGATAATTTGATACAACATACTCTTGGTTACAATAACCAGAAGCCAACCTTACGTCAATTAATCAATCAACCAATTCACCCTTTGGTACCATCACCGCCATATCCAGTAGACTTCATGGTACCAAGGTTTGACAAGTTCAAAGGGATTGAGGACCCTAAAGAGCACGTGAGCACATTCGTGCACTCATGTTTTAGAATTCAAAATGATAATGCTCTCATGCTCCACACATTTCCTCAGACATTGGGGGGAGATGCCATAGAGTGGTATAACCAATTGCCCAATCATAGTATTTATACTTTTGAACAATTGGTTGACCAATTCTTTGAACGATTTGCCCTTAATGTAAGAAATAAAGTCTCATTGTCCGATATCTATGGTTTAAGACAACATGATGATGAGTCTATCTATGATTTTGGCAACCATTGGAGGGCCATCATAACCAAAATGCCATTCACCCTACCAATGGAAGAGCTTATTAAGCTATTCACTAAGAGTTACCTCAAACCTATTTCTTGGATGCTTCAATTGCAAACATATCACTCATTTGAGGAAGCTCTTGCCCAAGCTAGTGTCATCGAAGAGATAAAAATCCAAGAGGGCATACTTAAGCCAAGAAAGAAGGAATGGCAAAACAAGGGCCAATACAAAAGCAATTATTTTGGCCAAACCAAATCAACACAGGCCAATCCAACCAATCAAGCCAATCACGTCAATCAAGTGGTCATGAGCCAACCGATAATGGCTCAACAACAACCAATGCAACAACCACTACAACAAATTACCTATCATGTGGTGCCCTCAGTAACCCAATCTATGCAAAACATAGTGCCAACTATGGAGAATCACCAACATCAATAATCTATTTGATAAAATCATCAATACACCCCTCTATCTGAATCTTATGCCTCCATATTTTGAAGGTTGTATGACACCAATAGACTTGCTTTACCTGAGGTCAAACCAGATGATCCCACCAGACATGGTAAAAACTATAGGGAACATTTGTTTTACCCTTATCATAGACAAAATGGGCATGACATAAATAACTGCCATGTATTTAAGGATATAGTACAAGACCTCATTGACTTGGGGGCCATCAAGCTTGACAACCCCCTAGCTCAACAAAACCAAAATCTTGGTATCTTCCAAACACCACTTCCTCATCATGAGGAGGTGCAATCCACAATGGGAGGGTCTAACATCAAGACCCCTCCCAATAAAGTTAACCATGTTCAACAATACCAAGGTTTTGTAGGTGCCATTCATGTGGTAACCCAAGGTCAACAATGACAAAACAATCAACAAGATGCATGGCAACAACCCATTCAACAACCCATGAACTCACAAGCAAGGGAGTCTCAACCTGTTCCATCACCACCCATCCAAATTTCCCCAAATCCTTCTCCACCAATCCACATTCCCAACCATTCTAATCCATCAAGTCATCCCATCAACCACCCCCAAAGGCCAATCATTTCTCTGAGTAGCCGGTTAACCACGAGTTTAAAAATGGCTTCATCAAAACTATCTATTTATGACCTAATTCAACAATCTCCCCAACATCATGAGGCATTAATGGATATTCTAAAATCCATCGAACTCCAATCTCAAGATTCCAATGCCTTTAATAACTTTGTAGGGAGTATTCAAACATGCATGGAGCCTTCCATCATATTTTATGACTTTGAGATTAAACCAATATCATCAAAATCGGTGGACCCTCCATTGCATATAATGGCTAAAATTGATAGGAAGCCATTCAAAAGAGTCTTAATTGATATCGACTCCTCCATTAACATCATCACCACATCTGCCCTCCATCATCTCAATCTTCCTCCATCTCACATAACCAAATCCACCTTCACATTGAAAGCATTTAATGATGCTCTCTACTCTATAGTTGGCACTATTTTTTACCCATTGAAGTAGGGGTAAAAATGTTGCATACCTTGTTCCACATCTTAGAAGGATCCATGGCATACAATGTACTCCTTGGAAGACCTTGGATGAGGGAAATGAGATGTGTCCCTTCCATATTACATCAATGTCTAAAATACGTACATGAAGGGCAAGTACATTGCATACCAATGGATGTTGAGTCGTTTAAGTATTGCAACTTCATCTCGAATCCTTATGAATCCATGCTTCCTTCTACCCACATTTTCCTCACATCATCCACCACATCATCAATCACTCCATCCAATCCTTCATCAAAAGCTCCCATTCCTGAGGAGCTTCCCATCACCAATTCCAACCAAGCATCCACTTCTACACCTTCATTATCATCATCATTGACTACATGTACATGTGGTCAAACCCAATCCATGCCATCCACATCATCATCCCCTTCATTGGTCACAACCATTCCTTCACAACCAAATCCATCTTCATCAGCCAATATTTCACAAGTTGAATTGTCAAACTGTGAGATGCCCACATCTTCCCCATCATCCGAGCCATTAGCCAACCATGAGCCTCCCATGTCCACTTCATCCTCATCATCCCAAGTTGAGGTCCACCTCACCAACCCTGGTATTGGTGAATATGTGGTCCAAGACATCACAATCACACCACTCAATATCTCAACTACCAAGGATTTTTGATCTCCCACATGACCCACCTTTATCTATAGGAGTGGTATACAATATGGGTTCGATGCCTAATAGCATAAATTTTGTGTATGGGGGGATAAAATATTTGTCTAATCCTACTCCCCTAGAAGAACCCAAACAACCACCACCTGCCAATATCCAACAAATGATGGGTTTTCCATCCCACTATTTTCACAGACATAATTGGCAAAGACATGGCTTAGGCCGATATGAATAGGGAGTGCCTCAACTTATTGATGTCCCATATCAAGAAGTGCATGACCGTTCAGGTCTAGGTTATCACCCACTTCCCACCATATCTTCTTTTGAACAAGCCTTCCAAAGGCTTAATCTAAATTTAGAAGAAGAAGCCCTCCACCCCGATGACTTTGATGAGGAAATGTACGAAGAATTCGACCTCATGTCGATAGCTTCTGATGAATCTGATGAGGAATCGGAGCCCATCATTCCCCACACCGAACAAGATGAGTTTTATCTCAGAATGTTCCCCATCCATGAGCCCATATTTCACTTGCTTCTTCCACAAGAGTGAGCCGAACCTATCGGTGAACCACCACCTCCATCTCATTAATCCATCTCATCAGCCAAAATTGTAACATATGTATATAATGCAAAAAAGAGAAAAACATAAAACAAACAAAAATATTTTTTTCTACATTTCATGTATATAGCATTTAGTTAAGTGCATTTATTTGTGTTTCTTGTTGTTGTCTAGGTTTACCAAGGTCCTAGCATCGGTTCTTAGGCTCTATCCATCCCATCCATTTCACCTCCTCCATTTTCCCTTAAGTCAACATGAATCCTATTGACTTATTCACCCCACTCCATAATCCATATGATTTGGCAAAGCCAATTCCAATTGACATGAGCCTTATTGATATGGATCAGATTTCCTCACCACCATACTTTTCTGAGTTTGTCCTATCTAAGGAATTGTTAAGGGCTTCAACCAACTACATTCCTCCATCCCCTCCACCTTCACCTTCACCTTCACCTTCGAATCCTGAGGTTTTCTAGGCAGACGTAGATGAGGATAAGTTAGAAGAGTTTGATGACATCTTAGATGATATTCATCTAATCCCAACTCCCCATCAACTTGAGGAAGGTTCTCACATGTCTATTGAAGATACCATCGATGTGAACCTTAGTTCAGATGCCAACAATCCCCAAATTGTCAAGCTTGGAAAAATCTTATCCAAAGATGAACAAGAGCAATTAATTGCTCTCCTCAAGAGGAAGAAGGGAATTTTTGCATGGTCCTACAAAGACATGCCTAGTCTTGACCCTAAGTTGGTTGTCCATAATCTCACCTTACATCCAGATGCTAAGTCGATCAAACAAAAACTTAGAAGGATGCATCCTACCATTGCCCTCTTGGTCAAAGAAGAGCTTCAAAAGCTATTAGATGTGGGTTTCATTGTACCCATTGATTATCCTGAGTGGCTCTCAAACATGGTACCCATTCACAAGCCTAACGGGGTGATACGTGTTTGCACTAATTTTTGAGATCTTAACAAAGCATGTCCTAAGGATGATTTTCCTCTTCCAAACATTGATACTCTTGTCAACACTTGCACTGGCCATGAAATGCTTTCTCTCATGGATGGTTTTTTAGGATACAACCAAATTCGAATAAATCCTGATGACCAACACAAAACAACATTCACTACACCTTGGGGAACTTTTTGTTACAAGGTGATGCCCTTTGGCCTTAAAAATGTAGGTGCCACTTATCAACATGCCATGACATACATTTTCCATGACTATATGCATAAGATTATCGAAGACTATGTGGATGATCTCTTGGAAAAATCCAAAACTCGACAAGAGCACATTGGTGTATTGGAGAAAGTTTTTGATCAACTTCTAGAGCATAATGTAAGGTTGAACCCCAAGAAATGTGTCTTTGGTGTTACCTCTAGAAAACTACTAGGGTTCATTATCTCCAAAAGAGGCATTGAGGTGGATCCAAACAAGGTCAAGGCTATCATGGAGATGCCTCCCCCAACAAATTTAAAGGAATTGCATAGTTTACAAGGAAAGATCCAATCGATCCATCATTTCATTGTGCAACTTTCTGATAAATGCAGGCCATTCAATCACCTGCTACAAAAGGGGGTGCCATTCTCTTGGATAGATGAGTGCCAAAAATCCTTTGATGATATTAAGCAATACTTAGCTTCTCCACCAGTCTTAGCTCCTCCTCATTTGGGGGTCCCCTTCTATATTTATGTTTAAGCAATGGACTTTGCATTAGGGACAATGCTTGCACAAAAGAATGAAGAAAATCGAGAGCAAGCTATCTATTACATTAGTCAAACATTGGTAAGCTATGAAACCAGATATACTTATGTAGAAAAATTGTGCTTAGCAGTGGTTTTTACCACTAAGAAACTTTGACATTACATGCTTAGCCACACAACATATGTCATAGCTAGAGAAAATCCTCTGCATTATATGATGTCTCACACTTACAATAACACCCACACCGCTAAATGGATAATGCTTCTTACTAAATTTGACCTTGAGTTCATTAGCCAAAAATCCATTAAAGGTCAGGTCATAGTCGATCAACTTGTGAAAGCTCCACTACCTAGTGATCATCCCTTGATTATTGAGCTCCCAGATGATTTGGTATTCACTATCACCAAACAAGAAGAAGATGTCATTTTGGAGGAAGATGTCGATATCACACTATTCTTTGATGGCTCTAAGTGCGAGAAAGGTCAAGGTGCTAGAGTCATGTTTCATACACCCTAGGGGGTACCTATCCCCTTATCATTCAAACTTGACTTCCAATGCACAAACAACACTACAGAGTATGAAGCCTTAATCTTAGGCCTTCAATCAGCTATAGCTATGGGCATAAAGCGTATCAGGATATTTGGTGATTCTCAACTTGTTGTCAAGAAAATCAATGGAGAATACCAATGTAAAGAACCTACCATTAAGCTTTATCATGAAGTAGCAATGAAATTGCTCTCTACATTTGAATGGTATGAAATTGATAGTTTACCACGTTTGACTAATAGATTTGTAGATGCGATGGCCTCTCTTGGATCATTGATTCCAAAATATACCTTAGGAGAGGTACAACCACTCATTATCTCAACAATCTCTAAATCTGCAATTGTTCATGCTGAATCTAAGGATGAAAAGGATGTTTGCTTTATCCAATCGGATCCATATGAGCCTTGGTCAAGCCAAATAGTAGCCTTTCTCAAGTTTGGAACACTCCCATATAACATGTCTCAAACTTCTAAACACACTTTCAAGCAAAAAGTAGCTCATTTTGTTCTCTTGGGGGACATGTTGTATAAACATGGTTATGATGGAATCCTCCTTCGATATCTCAAGGTTATTGAGGCACAAAGAGCCATAGCTAAAGCTCATGATGGTACTTGTGGTGGTCATTTTAGTGGGATGGCCATCACAAAGCATATTCTATGCATGGGTTATTATTGGCCCACCATGGAACGAGATTGTTGCACTTATGTCAAACATTGTAAGCAATGTCAAGAGCATGCTAATTTAACTCATGTACCATCACAAGCATTACAACCTATTCAAATACTTTGGCCCTTTTCACAATAGGGTCTTGATTTAATTGGAAAAATCTCACCTCCTTCCTTGGGACAACATACATTCATCATCACAACCATTGAATACTTCACAAAGTGGGTTGAGGCAATTCCTTTAACCAATATGACAAGACCTAGAATTGTGGAGTTCATACTTCACCATATCATTTATCATTTTGGTATTCCCTCAAAAATCATCTTCGACAATGGCAAGTCTTTCAAGAACAAGGATGTTCAAGAACTTTACAAGAAATATAACATCCAACATAGTTTCTCAACTCCTTATTACCCACAAGAAAATGGACAAGTTGAGGCTACCAACAAGACCTTAATTGCTATTCTCAAGAAACTCGTTAACAAAAATCATAGAGATTGGCATACAAAAATTCCCTTGGTATTATGGGCTTATCGAACAAGCATCTGCACATGCCTACAGGGGCAACACCATTTTCATTGGTCTATGGAGCTGAAGCAATCATGCCTCTTGAGCTTGAGATCCCCTCCTTGCAAATTTCTTTGTAGGAATTCATAGATGACGACACTGCTAGACAAGCACATCTTGACCAACTCACACTTCTTGATGAGAGGTGAGTCAATGCTTTAGAGCATTTACAAGTTTATCAAGACCACCTAAAGCATGCTTACAATGCCAAAGTTCATCTACATGAATTCCAAGTAGGAGATCTTGTCCTTAAAGAGAATCAACAAAACACCAATGCATTGTCGCATCTTCATGATAAATTCATGACTAATTGGTTGGGTCCATACATCATCACTCAAAAAGTGGGTAAAGGTACTTATAGGCTTGCCATTCTAGAGGGAGAGGAAGAACCCTAACCACTTAATGTTATACACTTGAGAGCATTCTATGCATAATGTGATATATATATATATATATATGTATATATACATGGCTAATACACAAAAATATTGCATTTTCATTGGCACACATTTTGCATTTCATTTGCACACATTTCATTTAAAAATAATTGCATTCATACATTTCATTTCACAAAATTGCATTTCATACATCCACATTTCACATCTCATATTAGGGATCAATTATTCAGTTCAAGGTCTTAATTAGTCCAATCAAGTCATGTTGCCTTAATCAGGGGCACCTTCAAACATCACCATTCCATAAAGCCAAATTATCATTTGCATCCATATATCCATAATTCCTAGGTGTTTTCGGTCACTCAGCCACTCCTAGTGTTTTAAGAAACCTCCAAAATACATGTCAAGTTTTCTTTAGGACCAAGACATTGTTTTCACTAAGAAAATCTTGAGTTCTGGGAATTGACTCCAAAACATTCTTGAACCAAACATAATTTCACATATTAAAAATATCTTGTGTCAAAGAGGGATAACACCATACTTGGTTTGAACCTCGAAGTGAAAAGGGTATTCCTTTCTAGTCCCATCATGCAACATAGTCCATAAAAATAGTGGTTTTCACCACTATCACAATTACAAAAATAAAAGAAAGAGTAGGGAAAAATCCCTAAAAACCTCTAAATATTTTACACATCACACACCACTGATCATTGGGTTGTAAGGATCGTACTACATTTCCAGTCAGATGGTTAGGTAGTCATCCCCAAAACTTAAGAGATCAAAATCCTTGGACTATGGAGCTAGCCTCCACCGAAGCTATAGACGCTTGACTGGAAGTAGAGTACGCTCATGCATGGTGACACATATCTTTCAAAGAGACATCTGACCACACATATAGATAAGCTAGCTTCTTGATTTCATCCATAATAGGTCACACCCAATTTACTCAAGATGAGTTAATGAACTCACTTGCACACACATCGGTTCTTGATTGCCTCGAGTCATTACCATGCTCATGATTTAGTAAATGAATTCACTGCACACACATTTGGTCCTAGAGGAATTAGGAAGTATTTAGTGAGTTTGTTTGATGCCACTAGTATGTCTTAGTCTCTGCAAAATAGTCAATTTTCCATATCAACATCCATATCTCTTCCATGTCAACATCCATGTCATTTCATGAGTCATCCACCCCACATGCCACCAAGTTTGGTGCCCCTGATTAAACAACAATGCTAGAACATGGCCAAGAAAAATCTAAACTATGAATGATCATTAGAACATTTGCATTACCACTTTCATTAATCATCCATAACACATTACCACTATTAATCATCCATAACATATCATATGCATTAATCATCCATATACACAAATGCATCCACACAAAAGCATCCACACAAAAGCATAACACAAAAGTAAAAGCCATGTATATATATGTATAAATATTGCATATACAATGAGTGTCCAAAGGCTACATAAAATAAAGCACCAAGGCTCATATACCAAAAGTGCATCTAAGCTCTAGCTAAGCCCTCTAAGAGGACCCTTGTGACCTAGAAGGATCCCTAGAACTAGATCTATGCCTAGACTCGCTATGTCTAACAACCTCAGATACATATGAGGTAGGAGGATTTGGAAGTAGAATATGATGCTCCATCAACCTACCTCAAATGAATCAATATACCTCTGCCAAGACCAAAGGTGTGCTATGTCAACATTATGATGATGCTCTCTCTCTAGAATATTTGCATGGAGCCTCATGATCCTCTCATTCTGAGCCATCACCATCACATACCAATCTACCACCTACTGCTTCAACCTAACCCAATCCTCCTCACTCCAACTTGGAGGTCCATATGAAGTCTCCTCCACATCATCCCTATCTCTATCATATCCTCTACTCTATGGAGCCTGCCTCACTGTACCCTTATACCTCCTCCTTCTATCATCAGATCAAAGGTACCTCCATCACTTTGGAGCCTCATCGGTCTCCTCAACCTCAGCCTCATCCCCATATCCACTAGCTACTACTCGAGTCGATGCCCATGGTGGCTATGTAGCAAACCATACATCATACTATGCATTAGTCCCTATATCTTCAACATTGAGGAGATCTATCTCCTTGTCATCCTCATAAGTATCCCTCCATGCCTCAGCACATGGTAGCCCTATCTCATATTGATGCCTCCTATACAACACTGGATCATCAAGAACCCCCTACCTCAAGCCAAATTACCAGAGCACCCATGAGAATTGAATATATTCAACCTCACTCTAATACCTCCCAACCACCCACCTAGCCTACCTGACCTATCATAGTTGATCTCCATATCCTATCCACTTGGCACCCCACCATGGCCTCCATATCACTTGGGTGGATGTCAATCCAACCCATAAATATTTGTACCACTGACTCATCCACACAAGATGACTTGGTTATACCTCCTCTACCATCGCCCATCTCCTAGCATAGGGTTGCTCCCTATCCCAACCTATAGTTGGTAGACTCTATGATCAAGCCATACTAAAATGCTCCCATCCCTAGCACTACAGTAACAAAATGCATTTCAAACCCTTTCTCCCCTATCTCCTCACCTCATGAAGCTCTCAGTACATTTGCACCAATAAGATAGGATCCCATGCATATGCCTACAATGTAGCAAGCATATCACTCACCAACCCTATCAGGTTCCAAGGGAACCTATAGCCGATATTATTTAGGACCACGATTTTAGCTAACATGAACATTACTAAAGCTGGTAGGGCATCCAATTCTTTGTCCACATAGGTTAGCTGACAAATTAGCCAACATAGGTGTTGATGTTGGTAGTTTGGTGACATGGACACAAGGTGTGCCACGTGAAGTGGAAAACATTATTAGTCATGAAAAGAAACCTACCCGTTAAGGAGAAATATGAATGGGTGTTCTTTCCCCATGGAGCTAGTAATAACTATGGGGTTTCCCTCAAAATCATACCTAATTGGAAATGAAGGTAACAGGGTGTAAGCCTTGGAAGATTTCGACAGAGAATAGGAAATGGGCAAGCAACAGGTTTCACAAGTGCAAAGTTCCAAACTTCAATTTCCTGTCAATGTAAGTAATGTTTATAGTTATGTTTAGGTATGGGTGTGCCTTTTCAGTAAGGTGTTGTAGGGGATTCAACACAAGTTCTGGTAAGAAAGTTTCAAGGATGACTACGATCTACAATCTCAGCAGAAGGCTAGATATTGTAATAGGTTTTAGTTTAACCTACAAAACTCGGTAATTAATGAAGACTTTTATTTACCAAAAAAAATTCTTTGTCCAAATACATGGACAAGTATGGAATACCCCTACATGTCACCACCACACTCCACCATCTATCACAAAACATCTTCCTCATCTTTGTCCCATGATCATGTCCAACCTTGACACAAATCCCCTCCATTGGTAGCTTGAGGATGTGATATACATCCTCAAGTGTGAGGGTAATATCTCTAGTAGGGATATGAAAGGTTCCCCTCTTTGGATCCCACCTCTCTACCAAGGCAGTGAGGTACCCCTCATATTTCCTCACCATATTTATCCAGGCTATCTCTTCTATCCCCATAGCCTCCAACAAATACCAATCCCAACTCTATAATACCTTTCTCATCCCTGGGATGAGAGGTGAGAACCGGTGTCGAGCCTCCAAAATCCTAAGCTACAACACAACACAAAATATTTATTGTTAATACATGTTCATAATTCAACAACAACAAAAATATATTTTTTTTTGGCACAAAAACAAGAGCTTCAAAGAGGGAACTTACTGCAACCACTCACGCTCCCACTTCAGCTATACCTTCCACTGCCATAGCTTTCATGCTCACCTCACTTCCATTCACTCCAATCCACTCCACCAACTCTCCTAGATGTAGCATCACAAATGCAACAATGAGATCTATTTTTTACTTACAAGCTATATGTAGCAGCTTCAGGAATCTTGAAATGCCCATGGGAGTTTTCTAGTGCATTGAAGCACCCTAGGGAATTTGAGGAGTGCCCAAACACTGGTGGGAATTTGCACATGCAGTAAGCACCAAACAGTGTTTGGCATCACAACTAAAAAAAAGACCAAATCAATGTAAAATAGTGGCTTACCCACACCACATATCTCCACATTGCATCCATTCATCCATTCATCATAGTATCAGGTTTTGTAAAGGTCCAGACTAGTTTGGATGCATAATTTTAGTTTACTCCCAAAAGGTGTAAAATCACTTCTCAACTTCAAAAGCATTCCAAAATGGTCCAAATTTTCACAAAATATCCATATTCATCATTCTCATCATCAATTCTTCATTTTCACATTATTTCCAATTATCAAATAATAACATTTGCATATTTTTCAAGTCCTAACAAAAATTCAAGTGAACCTCGTATCTAGTGGTTTATTCTATCTACTTGGTGATTGTAGTGATCGGTATCCATGCAAGTTGATAATATGAATAAATAACCATAAGGACACTTGATCATTTTCATCATCCCATATCTCCTTATTCACAACGATATTTTGTACTTCACATTTTGAGTGAAACAATTCCAATAATAATTTGCACAAAAGCAATCATTAATGGCCTAGTTTGTGGGGCTTAAAACATGGACAAAATCATATTTCATAATTTCCTATCTCCTTAATAGTCATCATGATGACTGGACTTAGCTAGGGTGATTTGTTCCAATAATAAATTATCTAATAATCACTAGTTGGCCCTTCGAAGTTGAATCTTTTTCTTTATGCATCTTCATCTTTGCATATCAATGACATCAGAAAGCACATTCTTCAATAGCATCAAATCACCCCAAATTTGGGGCAACCATATTTGGTTTTGAATTTTCCACAATGGGATACATCTTACATGATCATGACATCTACACTTGGCAAAAATCCCTTTTATGTTAGGGCAAAAATAGAATCAATCACATGCATCTTCCACCAACCTTCTTTCGTCGTTAGGGCAAAAATGGTATCACACTTACATCATTATTATCATCCACAATCATGACATACATTTCATACAATCATGTGCACTCATTTTTCAATTGGCCCGTGAGATTCTGTAGCACCCTAAAATTGGTGCAGTAAAATTGTCATAATTACATTCACCTTAGTAAATAATTTAAAATTCAAATTTAACCTCCCAAACCGCCCGTTAACCATCGGGTAATCCGTTTCCCCTTTTTCGTGCCATTTTTAGAGGTTGTTTTGACCGTTTGACGATATCGTCGCCGATCAGACGATATCGCCCCAGATATGACGATTTCGTCTGGGCTAGGACGTCCAGACGATCTTGTCGCAAAACTGATTTTGCAAAGTTAGCTTCTGTTCCAACGGGCCTCTAATCCAGGCAAAAGCGTGTCTACGCCGTTAGAGACCCTCCCCCATTGGAGATCTCCCAAATAGGGATGATCTCCAACCTCCTAACTACTCCCCTAAGCCTATTTAATCCTTAGGATCTTCCCCTCCCAACCCTTGGCGGAATTTCCTCAAAAATTGATTTTGCATGCATTAGAATCATCCTAGAACATTATTTTGCCTCTGTTATTTTGAAGTTTTCTTGTAGGGACCTCATTGATCTTCAGCCGGAGCAAGCTCAGATCATCGCAGATGATCTCGTTCAAATCTCGGATGATCCTGTCGTAATTCGAGATGATTTCATCACTTCCAGACGATTTCGACTGTAATCTGCATTGGGGGCAATCAGTGCCCAGAGTTTGCGCTTTCTTTTATTCCTTTCATTGTTTTATTCTGCATTTTAGTTAGTTTATCCTTATTGCTTACTATTTTGCATTTGGAGTTCACCCATATAACTTAACTTGCATGATAAGATCAGAATTTATCATTAGAACATCGTAATTTGTTTGAATTTCTGTTCATAATTGTTTTCCAGTGTTCATACTATCATTTTCTGTTGTTTCCCCCTGTTAGCACAGTAGTATTCTCTGTATTTTGCATCTGTTCTTCTGTTTGTAGGTCTCTGACGAATTCGTCTGATGAATTCGTCAGATCTCAGACGATCTTGTCTGATCTCGTATGATTCTGTCGAATTCCAGACGATCCTGATCGCTTCAAACATCGAATCTCCATCAGACATCCGGGTCAGGTATTCTTCTTATTCTTCCTTAATTGCTCTATTTTTCTGTCTTAAATTTGTTCTCTGTATTCATTAAATCTGCATTTTCATATAGATTAATTTAGACTCATTTGGCCAAACCTAGGATATGAATGCTTAAAGTTAAAAACGAACACATAAAAACACATTCCAAACCTAGGCGTGGAAACCGCCATTAAATGTTTCCCGGTGAACCCACCATCCATCAAAAAATCATCAAAATACACCTCCCTTGAGAGGCGGGACCTTCGCAAAGTCCTCTCGACCCGAGGTACCGCGACATCCTTTTCCCATCCCCCTTCCGGGCACGGATCCTATAGCCTAAAGGTAAGGATGCGAAAAATTTGGAGCGATACATTTTGGTGAACCCGACGTGAATGCATCATAACCTTTTGAAAACAAAAACAAAAAAAAAAAATAGAACAACTAAAACATAGATGCATTTTAAAACATTTAAAGTTTAAAATCATGTTTAGATGGTAGCTCCTAAGAAAATATTAGCAGGTACTATAAATGTAGAAAACCAATTGGCAGCCGTAGAAATCAATTCTATGCTTAATGTGCCCGAAACAAGTAGAAATCAATTCCTGTGGAACGAACTTGATAGAAGACTTAGTCTCATCTCATCTAGGTCCACACAACTTAAGCAAATCAAGAGGCTAGTCCTAGATAGAATCCCGGATCCTCACCAACTAGTTTTTTATCATGAACTTCAGAGAGCCTCCCATAGATGGTTAGCTTATAGGAGAGCTCTAGTATCTTCGAAATTGTTCACCTTCGAGGAATACCTCGAGAACGCAGCCATAGTGCACCAGTTCCTAGGTTGTGTAGAAGACCAAGAGGTTGTTCTTACAGATAGGGAAATATGGAATAGAGTTCCGTGAGCTGTGCTATATCGAGAGTATTGCCATGAGCTTTACTTTTATCAACCAAACATCTGAGACAGATAATATCACTATAGCTCTTTTCATCAAATTTTTAAAAGAAAACTTTCAATTTGAAGAAGAACACTTCATGACTCCCGAACAACTCGAGCCTATTAATGATATTTATAAATTATTTATAGAAAACTAGATTATTACTTTCAGTCTTATTTCTTGCATTTATTGTGTTGATTGTCTTTACAATATTATTTCAAAAACTAAAAAAACTAAAAAACATAGCAAAAACTTAAACATTTCATTTCAAATATTGTAGTAGGTATATAGTAAATATATACCTCTTAATTTGTTGCATATATATATATATATATATATATATATTTTCTGAAATCAAAATTTAGCACCATGCCTAAACTTAGGAATGGTAAAGAAACTTTAGGAGAAGAAGAAGATTGGTTACAAGATACAACTGGAAACCCAAATGTCCTTCCCGAAGATCCAACTTCGAAGGAAAAACTCTAGTTCAACCGTAAGATGACCTAGGTGAAGATAAGGAACAAGAAGGAAGTGTTAAAGAGGATGGATCCTCATCCCCTAGAATAGCTCCAAATGGAACTATTGCTTTTGACAACATAGATCATTTCAAGAAATTTCTCAATGATAACATTGATGACCTTAATGTGGCAATTCGTATTGATAAAGGGCAAATTAGTGACACTCAGGCAGCTTTGGAACATATGTATGATGTGCGCATTAATCCCTTATCTTTCATTGATCAAGAAAGTGATAAGGTTGGACCATCCAATACGGATATGGTCTCTATGATTCAAAACATGTCAAAACAATAGGCTATCCAACCTCCTAAGGAACCTGTTATTCAACCTAAAATCATTCCCACACAAAAGAAACCTTCCTTCACTACTTTATTCCGCCAAACTATTGAGCAATATGCTTCAAGTAAACAAAAACCTAAAACGAAGCCAAATACAAATTTTCAACAATCCGAAATACAACATAATACAACTTCAAAATTCCTTCATAATACTTTTCCTACCAATAATTTGCACAATAGTAACATGGCATCTAATCTTCATGTTCTGCCATCATATGCCCATAAAACCCATGTCAATGCCCTACCGAACCAATATGGGGGGCAAACTAGTAATCTGGAAGCCATGGTGAAACAGTTAGCTTCACGTATGGACCAGATAGATCCCTACCGTCCCTCGTATAATTATCGAGAGATATGTAGTCAACCTTTGGATCCCATAGTTGTAGCTCAACCATACCCTAAGCATTTTCCCATGCCCATCCTGCCTATATATAAAGGAACCGAAGATCCCATAGAGCATCTTCGCATGTTTAGGATAGCATGTCATGACATATCGCATGATGACTTGCTATTATTAAAAATGTTCCCAAAAAGTTTAGGTGGAATGGCATTAGAGTGGTACTATCAATTGCCCACTCATTCTTTGAGAAACTTCGAAGAAACAACGGAATCATTTGTCCATCAATTTAGTGCCTACATCGAGAGGCATGTAACTATTAAAGATTTATACAATTTAAAACAAGACAAAGATGAATGTTTTGCCGATTTCTTAGCTAGATGGAGGCAATTGACAGGAAAACTGCACTTTGTGCTACCTTATAGGGAAATGTTGGACATTTTCATCAACAATTTACAAGAACAAATATCTTATGAGCTATCGACTGCTACCTTAACTACCTTCGATCAAGCTATAGATTTAGCTCGAAGAGTAGAAGATGCCCTCATTAGGAGAGGCCAACTTAGGAAGAAGGATGATGAGAAAACATCCAAAAATCAATATAAAAACAAACAAGTCGTCGGTGACGGAGTCACTGACAGCAAAAATGTTGCTAATATCAATGCAACAAAGACAACAGAAAAATTTATATTGAAACCTCCCTGACAAGCCTCCTCGAGAATTTACTAGATTAAACCAACCCTTATCAACTATTTTACCTCAATTACTCGAAAGAGGTTTGATCCAATTACCAGCTATCCGGGAACCTGATCCAACTATACCCGGATACAGAGCCGACTTACACTGTGATTTCCATAGAGGACCTCGGACATTCTACCAACGCTTGTAAAAGGTTGAAACATAAAATACAGGATTTGATTGACAATAATGAAATGGAAGTGCAAGCCTTCCAACCTAAACAAAACCCTCCTAATAATACTCAAAAGACCGTTCCCCAAAATCAAAATCAAAATGCCAATCAAACTCTAGACATATTTCAACACCCTTTACCACGACATGGTAAAGAGGTAGCCAATCAAATCGAACATCATAATGTTCCCCCTCCTACCCGATATGTAGGAACCATTAGCGGACAATTACCTGCTCAGATCCTCAAATATTTGACACAACCTTATCCCCGGTTACGACCAGGCCCTTACATAATTTTCAAACTTCTGATTCTAGTGATATAGAATCGGATAGTGAAAGTGAACTAGACATTACTTCAAACCAATCGAATAGTTCTGAAAATGAATCAGATCCTATTCAACCCGTCACAGATGCTATGGTTCCAGAAGAACCATTTCCTAGACGAGTTACTACTCGACCTTCTTCTAATATATTCCTTTCTAATGAACAAGCCATCAATGCTCAACCGAGACCAGTTCAACGTCTTCATTATAACATTGTAGGTACCATTGGAGTCGTCACCCGACAACAAGCTCAAAATTCCCAACAAGAACCAAACCGTAACGATGGATCGGCTCCATTCGTTTTGAAAAACCCCAATAAAGGGAATCATGCTCCTACTGTTCAACCTAAACCCCCTTACAATATTAATGAGCAATTGTCCAATACTACGGCCAGAATTTCCCTTTTGGATTTATTAAGATCCTCTCCCACCCATAGGGATGAGTTGATGCTTACATTGAGCCAAATGATGGTACCTCAAAACATTCAACCTCAAGCTATGGCCAATACTATCATCACTCGAGAGATTGATTGTATTGACTTCCGGGATAAAGATATCCCACAACACAGCTTTACATAAGGATAATCCCTTATACATTATTGCTCTAATTGGAGATGTAGCTGTCAAAAGAGTTTTGATTGATAATGGCTCATCTCTAAACATTTGCACTTTTGACTTCTACCAACGATTTGGCTTTAGAAGTGATGAAATGAAGAAAACTGATATGATTATCAAAGCTTTTAATGACGAAACACAAGAAACGTGTGGAGTTATTACCCTCCCATTGCAAGTTGGTCCTAGAACCCTAGAAACAACCGTGTTTATTGTACATTGCCCAACCTCGTACAATATACTTTTGGGTCGCCCTTGGATCAACGCCATGCGAGCGGTCCCATCAACCTTACACCAATGTGTTAAATTTGAGTTTAAAAATCAGTTGGTCACTATCCATGGTGACCCTAGACCTTTTGATATGTGTGCTTTGGTAGAACCCGTTGGAGTGCAATTTTGCCCTGCTCTGTCGTCCACACATCCTAGTTCTTATTTTTCATCTAAAACTGTGAAACACACACCCATAACTTCACCTATTTCCCCTCCATTAATTTCATCCTCCTATATAGATCAACAACCCTCTAAACAAATCATTTTAGAACCTCAAAAAGATCTTAAATCTACAACCAATCCTTCAAGTTCTATCCCTATAAATTCAAAACCTATAGACACATCTATCATTCCTCCCACATCTAAAGATATAGGTAATAAGCCTTCTACATCTTATGCCCTTTTTGATGAACTTTTACCAGATTTATCCACAACCTTAATATCAGAAAAAACAAATGCTTTCATGCAAGATTCAATTCTTTTAAATAAATTGCCGCCATCTCCTCGTACTTTGGGCCTCCCACAACCTATGGGAAGTACTTACCAAGTCGGGAGTTGTGCCTTCATTTATAAAGGATATGACTGGGGAAGAATCCCTCGAAATATCAAAACTCATCATGAAGGATATGCTCGGTGTTATTTTACCAATGATTATATTAAAGCTAAACCCATGATGCTTAAAATGGGATATAAAGGGAAAGGCTTGGGACCTTTCCAAAATGGCATGAAAGAACCTTTCGAGGTAGAACCGTGGCCTGCCCGCTGTGGTGTGGGCCTATTTCCTAGTAAGGGTCAACCCTTTCCTTTTGACGATGATGATCACGTCATATGTTATCAAGATTATTTGGATAGGCATGTTGATTTGCCTCTTAAAAATCAGTCGTTTTCATGCAACATGCTATCCATAGCTTACCCCGAAATGATTACTGACCCCGATGAAGAGTTGGAAGGAGATATCTTCCATGATGTCTTCATTGAAGAGATGTTACACAATGGATTTTATTTTGATGGTTCTATACCAACTATAGCCCAACTTGAGGCCACTAATCCTCAAGATGAATTATCTAAATTAACCTTACAAGAATTACAAGAATTGGGCGTTTCACCCGCCCCACCTAATTTTGAAAGAGATCTACACATGGAGGTAGAAAACGTCATTAAAATTAATATTGGAACCGAGGACAATCCTCACATAATCAATATTGGATCAGAATTAAGTCAAGAAAAACAAGAACAATACATTGCATTTCTTAAAGAGTATGAAGATGTCTTCGCTTGGACATATGAAGATATGCCAGGTCTAGACCCTTCGTAGTCATGCATCATCTAGTGGTCCATCCGGATGCTAAACCCGTTAAACAAAAACTTAGAAAAATGCATCCCAAAGTGGCTCTGCTAGTCAAAGGGGAGTTAGAAAAACTCCTGAATGTTATCTTTATACAAGCTATTGATTATGCGGAATGGATCTCAAATGTAGTTCCAAGTCACCAAGAAAGAAGCTACCAAAGTTAGGGTTTGCACAGATTTTAGAGATATTAACGCCGCATGCCCTAAAGATGACTTTCCTCTTCCAAACATGGATCAAATCATTGACTTTACTGTCGGGAGTGGGATGATGTCCTTAATGGATGGATTCTCTGGTTATAATCAGATCAGGATAGCTCCTGAAGATCAGGCTAAAATAGCCTTTATTACCCCTTGGGGTACCTTTTGCTGGAAAGTGATGCCATTTGGCTTAAAGAACGCAGGTGCAACTTATCAACGAGCTATGACCTATATTTTTCATGATATGATGCATGATATCCTACATGATTATGTAGATGATATTATAGCTCGCTCTATTATTGAAGATAATCATTTAGATGATTTGAGAAAAGTTTTTAATCGATTACGAGAATATCTTATTCGATTAAATCCAGAAAAATGTATATTCGGAGTTAAGTCCGGTAAACTATTAGGGGTTTTAGTTTCTTTACGTGGTATTGAAATCGACCCTCTCAAGATTGCGGCCATCACTGATATGCCCGCACCTACTAATATATCTGAGTTACGAAGTTTACAAGGTAAGCTTCAAGCTATCCGTCGCTTCATTGATAAGTTGGCGGACAAAACTGGTCCCTTTCTTAAACTCCTTAAGAAGGATGTCCCTTTTAATTGGGACACCGAATGTAGAGAAGCTTTTGAACTTCTCAAACAATACCTCCTTAATCCACCCGTGCTTTCACCACCTAAACCCGATCGCCCATTTCTCCTATATATTTTAGCTTCAGATTCTGCCTTAGGAGCTATGTTAGCTCAACTTGATGATGAAAAGCGAGAACGTGCTAATTATTACATTAGTCGAACTTTCATTAGTTATGAAACCTGCTACACAAAGATTAGAAAAACTATGTCTAGCAATCGTGTTTGCTACGCAAAAATTACGACACTATATGCTTAGTCAAAAAACTTATGTCATTGCTAAATACGATCCCTTGAGGTATCTCATGAGTCGACCTTATTTATCGGGTCGCACAGCCAAGTGGGTTCTTGCTCTAAGCGAGTTTGATCTCACATTCATAGGACAGAAGTCTGTTAAGGGTCAAATCATAGCAGATCAATTAGCTGCTGCACCCTTAGAATCTACTCATCCCCTCATCATCGAGTTTCCAGATGAATGCCTTCAATTAGAGGCAGACCATATTGAACAATGGTCCTTATACTTTGACGGAGCCCGATGCATGAGTGGGGCTGGTGCGGGTATTATTTTAATATCCCCACAAAAACATCTTATTCCTCTGTCCTTCAAATTGACATTTGCTTGCACCAACAATACTATCGAGTATGAAGCTCTAATCCTTGGATTACGAGCTGCCCTAGCGCTCAAAATTAAACACCTTTTAGTTTTTGGTGATTCCCAACTGGTTATAAACCAAATTAATGAAGTTTATCAAACCAGAGATGATAAACTGCGCCCATATAAGGCCTATGTTTTACAATTAATGTCTCTATTTGATCAAGTTACCTTGGAAGCTATTCCTCGAACTAGCAACCGTGCAACCGATGCTATGGCCGCAGCTCGCATCTCTCCCGCCCTTGGAGTTAGATGACGAATATGCCACTATCATTATTCGTCGACTCCAGGAACCCGCTTCAAATAAGTCATGCTTAGAGCCTTTGGATGTGTTTCTAATCAATGAAACTACTCCCGAACCTTGGTATACGGACATATTTGATTTTCTCCAAAATGGGACTTTCCCCGCCAATTCTAATAGAAACCAAAGATCGGTTATTACGTCGACGAGCAAGTCGATTTGTAATAATTGGCAATACTTTATATAGGAGATCTTTTGAAGGTATCCTATTAAGATGTTTAAACTTAGAAGAGTCTAAATCAGCCTTGAGTGAAGCCCACGATGGATCTTGTGGAGGACACTTTAGTGGTAGTGTCATTGCTAAAAAGCTCCTTCGGATAGGATACTTTTGGCCTACCATGGAAACGGATGCACATGAGTATGTGCGCCATTGCGACAAGTGCCAGAAACATGCCGACCTTGTCCATGCGCCCGCCCAAGAGCTGCAGTGCTATTTCATCTCCTTGGCCCTTTTCCAAATGGGGTTTAGACATTATTGGCAAAATCAATCCCGTGTCATCCGATGGACACAAGTTCATCATAACCGCCACCGAGTATTTCACGAAGTGGGTCGAAGCTATGCCTTTAGCTTCCTCGCACCGGCACACAAGTCTCTAAATTTATTTTTAATCAAATCATTTGTAGGTTCGGAATTCCTGCAAATCTCATCTCTAACAATGGAACTTGTTTCAAAAATAAAGATGTTAAAAAATTATGCCAAAAATATAAGATTCAACATCGCCGGTCCACTCCCTATTATCCTCGGGGTAATGGTCAAGCGTAAGCATCTAACAAAACCTTAATCAAAATTCTCAAAATATTGGTCAATAAAACTGGCCGTGACTGGCACATTCAATTATACCCAACCTTGTGGGCCTATCGAACTAGTGTTCGAACCCCCACGGGAACTTCACCATTTGTTTTGGTTTATGGTGCTGAAGCAGTTTTTCCATTTGAATTGGAAGTTCCTTCTTTGGCTCTGCTACTTCAAGATACCGAAGTAGGAGATGAATATCGAAGTCGGCAGACTCACCAGTTGGAACTCCTAGATGAAAAATGCATCAATGCTTTGGAGCATCTCCGTGCTTACCAAAACAAGCTTAAAAGATCATATGCTAAGAAAGTTCGTCATCGATCCTTTGAGATCGGTGACCTTGTTTTAAAAGAAAATCAAAAAAATACAAATGCAACTAAGGACCTTAAAGGTAAATTTGAGCCCAACTGGCTTGGACCATACATTATTACTGCTAAATTTGAATCAGAGCATACAAATTATCTACCTTAGATGGTAAAGAACTTAAAGAACCCATGAATATTTTGCATCTTAAACGTTACTATGCATAAATTTGGTCATTTCATCCATGTATATATTTGTTCAAAATCACTATCTTGTATTTCTTTCAAATTTATAAAAATCCAAAAACATCAAAAACATTCATAATCATCACAAAATCTTCAAAACTATTTGTTGCATTTATTTATGGCACTTGTTAAATTTTTTTGCTCAAAAACAAAAATAAAACCAAAAATCAAAATAATGATAAAAATATAAAAACAACAATATGCTTGACTCTTTCGAAACCAAAACAATATAAAGAAGAAAGAGAGAGTCAAACATTCTCAAAACTTCTCAAAAAGTATTTATATATATTTTCTTACAAATGTTGCGGTTATATGTTTCAAATTATTTTTGATAAATTAGCATTTATTTGGAATCCCTCACTTGCACACTCACAAAAATAAATATCTTGATTTTATCTGGCATGATTACTAATCTCTCTTATATCAAAGTCCACAAAATTCAATTAAATAAAGTTTGAGCATAGAGAATTGATCTTGTTATTTACTTAAACCAAGCACATCTTTTCACAATAAAATGATTATATTTGTAATTTCCATGTTTTGCTACATAGTAGAAGTGATTTCTTGAGCGAAAAGTTTCCCCTGCTATCCTATCATGCACATGGTCTAGAATCTTTGAGAATTGGCAAAAGGACAAGCTCACCCCTACCCGTAATAAAAATCCCTTGCTCTACAACTAATCCGAGCAAGTATCCCTAGCAAAGAAAAAGAAAAGAAAAGTTCAAGAAAAAAGAGAAAAGAAAAATGTTATTTTATATCATTACAGCAATATTTCAAGCACTATCTCAAAAATCAAGCAAAAAAATACAAAAAGAAAAAGAAGCAAAGTTCAAAAGAAAAGCAAAAGAAAGCAGAAAGCAAGAAAGCAATAAAATCCCTTTCCCTACCCTTTGAAAAGAAAAGAAGGGTTGATGAGCTTGAATCCTTGGAATTCTCAATTATTCGAAAACCGTGGAGGTAAGCCCCATAACAAGTGGTTTGTGCCCAACCCGCTTGGCCTTGGGTAACTCCTAGCGTGGTGATATGTCCGTCACATTAGCGACCTTCTTTTGTACAGACCTATGTCTCGCTTATGGATTAGCTAGCTCTTGATAATCCGACCTACATAGTAGTCTAGTATGGTTATATGCATCTACATCATGGTTAATGAACACTTATTTGGTTTCTTCAAATCACTTGTATCATATTATCTTGCTCAAAACTCGTAAATGCACAAAGCAATTGCACACACATTTGTATTTGAGAGATTTTGTGTATCATTATGATAAATCAAGATCGGAAATGAATTCACATATGCACATGGGATTCCTTATAAATCTAACTTTTGTCTTCAAAATACTTTGAAATATTATTTTTGCAACTTGTTTGGAATAAATCAAGTACCTTTGTTTACCATAAAGACAACTATATAATAGAAAAATCAAAAATTTCTTTCAAAATATACACTCAAAACATATATATCTGGTTGACTTTCGCGACGATGGTATAGTTCCAAAACCAAAATTGGAATTTTATGCCTAGCGCAAGTCCTCATTTTCATATTTTCTGTTTATCAAAAATCAACCATGCAATAAAACTATCTTTTTTTGGATTTTCGCGATGATGGTATAAGTCTATACCTACATATTCTATGCCTAGCGCAAACCATCGTAACAATTTTTATTCCCCATTTATTTAAAAATCATGAAAACCATATGACTTAAATCATTATGTTACACAAATTATGCTTTTAAAAAGCAAACACATTTTCATTATTTCATGTCATTATGTCAACCTTCAATTTTGCAATGATGGTATAATTCCTAAAGAATTATCCAAAATTTTATCACACTTAGGAATTTATGCCTAGCAAAAATCATTTTAACATTATTTCATGCATACTATTTTCATGAAAATCTGAAAACAAACCATCATCACCTTCATTTTCATCATTGCACCAAAGTCTTAAGACAGTCTCTTAAGCACTCTTTTACTTTTAACAATATTTCTATAAATGGGATTAGCTTGACGACCGAGTGAGCAGCGACTCCATGAAATGGTCTATACTAGCGACAATGTCCTTTGAAATTATTGTTAGAAGTCTCTCTTTTATTTTTTATCACATTTCATCACAAACAATCAATTTGTTACATCAGATTATTTCATTTAAAATATTATAGCATGACATCAAAGTTATAAATTTTCAAAACGACATAATTTCATGAATCCTCAATCCAATTATCAAATTAATCAATCAAACATAAAAGCATCATAAGCATACACATAATACAAGTCATATGATCAAAAACATATCATATATATGTCAACAATATATATACATCATCAAAACTGGATTGGTATGCCACAATCTGTACCTCGGCATACTCAATCCTCTATCAACAAAAAAATAATAATACAATGTCAGTCTGTACAAAGCTGTGCAGCCCTCTAGCCTCGAGAGCCCCTCGAGCTCTCTGCCTCATCTCCTCCCCGCCCCGAGGTGGACGAGGTGGCCCCATCGTAGTCTGAGTAGTCCTAGTCCTCGACTGGGACGTGGTCCTCGACGACCCGATCCTGATCGGATCCGCAATGTTGGCTGGCAGGGGTAGTCTATCTGCCTCTGGCACCAGCTGATAATACAATGTCTGGTAGAATGTGAGTTGAGCGATAGCCCATGTCAGCTCCCCAGAGCTCGCCCCTCCGCCCCGTGCCCCGAGGCGTGCAATCTCATCTCGTAGCTGTGCCACCTCAGCTTGGTGGCATGCAGCCTCATCCTGTAGAGTCTGCACCTGTGCCTGGAGACGATCTCTCTTCGCCCGGAGAGTAGCCATCTCGCTACTCTCTCCTGTGTCAACGCCCTTGCCCTTATCGGGCGATGGTGGCCTCTCCCTCTGTGGAGATGGGGGTCTCGCCTCCCTCCTCTCCCTCTATCGTGGCCTCTCCTGTGCCTGTGGCCTCCTTGGCTCTCTCCCGTCGTGACCCTGGGCCGCCTCCATCGCCGCCTGGCACCGCCTCCCTATCCGATGCACAACCGCATGAATCGAACCCGTGCCCTCGTCATCCGAGGAGGGCGGATGCCCACGTACTGCATCGTAGCCATCGGCTACCCCTGCGTCGTCACCATCCACTGGCTGGATGGGGGCATCGTCCGCGTCCTGGCTCCAGAACCGCTGCATGTCTGGCACCCCGCTAACTGTGGTGTTATCCCGGATAGTCCGAGAAAACTCATAATCCCTCAGAGATGGGATCCCCTCGTAGACCGAACTGCCTCAAAACTCGGTCATAGCGGTGGAGCTCCACCTCTCCCCTCTCCATCCATAGCCAAAAAACTCGCCCGACGTGAGCCAACTCCTCGTCCATCCTCGGCCCACCCTAGATGCTCCCTCCATGGCCTCCAGGTGATCTGGTCCGGGACTAAGTCATCCAATAGTCTCCGGGACATAGGGAGGTCGATCCGCCGCTGTGACCCTCTCCGGAGCCACCAATAGAAGACTCGAGGCCTCTCCCCGTCTACCCCTATCAGAGGAAGCCCTATCGGCCTCCGCACTGCAATGTGCTCCCAACACCAAACCTGTAGGAGCGATGTCATCACCAGACATCGGCCGCCCTTGTACACGACCCCATACAAGATCCTATACAATCGGCATAATACATAACTGCCCCAAGAGAACCTGTACCCGTGGTCCCGCATATCGTAGATCACATCTGCGAGCATCCACGGCACCCTGCACCCGCTCTGGTGGCACAGCAAAAGTCCACCAACCACTCCCGCTAGCACTCGTGTGAGTCTAGATGCCCCAGGCATCTGGCGTAGTGCCTCGATATTAACTTCGCCCTTCTCCAGGGCGAAGCTCAGGTCACCACACAGTCGTCCCATAGCGTGGCCCTGATTGGCCGTAGGAGTGATCAATCGTCCTTGTATGGGGATTCTCAGAATCCTCCATACATCCTCTAGAGTGGGAGTCATCTCCCCTGTCGATAGCCAAAAACATGAGGAACCCGGATACCATCTCTCTGCTAGGGCCGTTAGTAGCCCCATATCTCGTGGACACCCGTGGCATCTCTCGCCACATGCCGCAAGCCGGCCTGTGCCACCGATCTCGCTCTGCCTGTGTGAGAGCGGCCAAGTCATCCCTCAAACCTCCATACTTCCATTCCCCGCTCTTTAGCAAACCTCTCTCGCAAACATAAACAACAAAACAACAAACAATCATTAATAAACAATTCAAGTAATTAATAATGCAAGTTAAAATTCAATTTTATGCAATTGATGATATCGCCCACTATTGGACGATATCGTCCCAAATTTGAGCAGAATCGTCTCCGATTTCGCAAGCCGAAATCGTCTCTAATTTGACGAAATCGTCCCCTTTCGTCGATTTCGCCCTTGGGCGAAATTGACGAAATTGAGACGATTTCGTCGAAATCGGGACGATTTCGTCCCGACGACGTCGACGGCCCAAAAACGGCCGCGATGCTCAAAATTCATCTAAAAATTACCTACAAAGCATGTAAAATTAAATTAAAGCATTCTAGTTAAGTCTAGACTCTTACCCGTAGACCGCGCCGGACCTCTGTCGATCTGTGCGTCGTCTCCACCATTTTTGCTTCGTAGCTCTAAAAAAAAACCGTAAAATGAACAAGAAAATGAATTAGGGTTTTACCCTATTTTTCTTAATTTTATTCAAAAATATTTTTTTGCTTTTTCGTGTTTTTACCTCAAACGTTCGATTTGGGTAAAAACACGGAGGGGGCACCATAGTAAGTTGTCGTACGATTCGACCAAGAATCGTCGCCTAAAAATGGGAATAATTTTTGCTTTCTCGTAGATCGAGAAGAACTCATCTTTAACGCATTTTCTTCAGAAAATTCGCTAAAGAGGGGGCAAAATGTAGCACCCTAAAATTGGCGCAATAAATTGTCATAATTACATTCACCTTAGTAAATAATTTAAAATTCAAATTTAACCTCCCAAACCGCCCGTTAACCGTCGGGTAATCCGTTTCCCCTTTTTCGTGCCATTTTTAGAGGTTGTTTTGACCGTTTGACGATATCGTCGCCGATCAGACGATATCGCCCCGCATCCGACGATTTCGTCTGGGCTAGGACGTCCAGACGATCTTGTCGCAAAACCGATTTTGCAAAGTTAGCTTCGTTCCAACGGGCCTCTAATCCGGGCGAAGCGTGTCCGCGCCGTTAGAGACTCCTCCCCATTGGAGATCTCCCAAATAGGGATGATCTCCAACCTCCTAACTACTCCCCTAAGCTTATTTAATCCCTAGGACCTTCCCCTCCCAACCCCTGGCTGAATTTCCTCGTAAATTGATTTTGCATGCATTAGAATACCTAGAACATTATTTTGCCTCTGTTATTTTGAAGTTTTCTTGTAGGGACCTCATTGATCTTCAGCCAGAGCAAGCTCAGATCGTCGCAGACGATCTCGTTCAAATCTCGGACGATCCTGTCGTAATTCGAGACGATTTCATCACTTCTAGACGATTTCGACTGTAATCTGCATTGGGGGCAATCAGTGCCCAGAGTTTGCGCTTTCTTTTATTCCTTTCACTGTTTTACTCTATATTTTAGTTAGTTTATCCTTATTGCTTACTATTTTGCATTTGGAGTTCACCCATATAACTTAACTTGCATGATAAGATCAGAATTTATCATTAGAACATCGTAATTTGTTTGAATTTCTGTTCATAATTGTTTTCCAGTGTTCATACTGTCATTTTCTCGTTGTTTCCCCTCGTTAGCACAGTAGTATTCTCTCGTATTTTGCATCTCGTTCTTCCGTTTGCAGGTCTCCGACGAATTCGTCTGACGAATTCGTCAGATCTCCGACGATCTTGTCTCGATCTCGTACGATTCTCGTCGAATTCCGGACGATCCCGATCGCTTCAAACATCGAATCTCCATCAGACATCCGGGTCAGGTATTCTTCTTATTCTTCCTTAATTGCTCTATTTTTCTGTCTTAAATTTGTTCTCTGTATTCATTAAATCTGCATTTTCATATAGATTAATTTAGACTCATTTGGCCAAACCTAGGATATGAATGCTTAAAGTTAAAAACGAACACATAAAAACACATTCCAAACCTAGGCGTGGAAACTGCCATTAAATGTTTCCTGGTGAACCCACCATCCGTCAAAAAATCATCAAAATACACCTCCCTTGAGAGGCGGGACCTTCGCAAAGTCCTCTCAGTCCGAGGTACCGCGACATCCTTTTCCCATCCCCCTTCCGGGCACGGATCCTATAGCCTGAAGGTAAGGATGCAAAAAATTTGGAGCGATACAGATTCATCTACACAATCATTTACCAATTGAGGGGATAAGTTATGCAATCAAACTTATTTTATCTCCAAGCTCATGTCCATATCTTAGCAAAGTTGCTTTTGCATCAAGCCAAAACAAGCGTCTCATATTTTTTCATTGCATTGTGTTTCATGCAACATGATACAAAAATGGGCATCTGTAGACACCAAATCCTAGCCACTTGTCTCTCATCCAGGTATTCCCATGATTTTTACCCATTATTTGCATACACCACTAAATCCATCATTGTAGCCTTTGCCTAAACCATATTCACTTTTGCAAATCTTACTTCAACCTCCAAACACCCCTCTACTACTCCTGAGTGTCCATATGCTACTACTACTATCAAGCACTCGCAAGAATTTTAGACCAAATTTATACAACCCTACTAACCTTGAGTGTCACTAGGGCATCTACGCACCATTTCTTGCAATGATGAATACATATCAAAAAACAAGTTTACACGGTAAATATTTTGTTATTGTATTAATTTTATTATTTTCATATTTGTATGTAGTTTTATAATTTGTTAGATAAGGTTTTATTGATTTCTGAGGGTCTCACACAGTAGAGCCCTCACAGTTATTACTAACTCTCTTTTAAGCTAGAGTGGTCTGACCAATGGATATCTGAAGCCCACTCACTTATGTTGGGAGTAAAGACACACTTTGAAGACACCACAAGCATTGTTGGCTAGGGTTTTGGAGAACCCTAGCATATTTTATTCATTTGTATTAAATTATAAATAGTATAAACCCCTATCTGGGGTACATTTAATTGTATTGAGATCCACTCGATAATAATAATATAAAATCCATTCTTTGTGCAATATCTTGTATCATTGTTTATTAATTTTTTTTTATATATTTGGTGTTGCATTTTTGTCTTCATATAATGGTTAAAAAACCAATTTATCTAGTGATTAAAGGTCTAAGATGGGTGATGGGAGTTGGAGAAAAAAATTCTATTTGGACAGATACTTGGTGTGATAAAAAATTACTCAATCTAGATCTAAATTTGAAACCATGGATGATATTACTTCAACATAATGGTCATAGAATTTCAAACATTATGTACAAGTATCAAGAAGGAATATATAAATGGAAAGAAAAGTTTTTTTACAAGTATACCAGACATTGTTTCTAGGAGGTAGTTGAGTAGAAAGATAACAACAATGATTGTTCTAAGGGGATCTAAGGATGAATTTATTTGGGAGTTGAATAGCTTATGAGCGTATACAAAAATGTTTCAAAGAGTTTTGAAATTTGGGAAAAAAAACCCCCATAAAACATAAAAAATAAAATTTCTTTCCTAGAATATCAAGGGGTTGAATGCCCCTTCAAAACATTGGTATATTTTGGCATTAAGGAAGGAAAAACAATTAGATATAGTAATGATTAAGGAGACCAAAATGGATGGTATAAAGCAATTTTTATGGAAAGAAAAAAATTGCTTGATTAGCCCATCCAATGGAGCCTTTGAAGGACTTATGTGTTTATGGAACAATAATAAGATTGAAGGTCGACTTATAGTAAATAATAGCAATTTCATCTCTATGTTTTGTCATAGTTCATAATATAACAAAATTTAGATTTTGAAAATGTGTATACCCCTAAATCAGTGACTGGAAGACATTATTTGTAGAAATATATGATTTATATTAGGGAAATATTCAAATATTTTCCTTGGGTGTTGGCGAGTGACTTCAAGACACCACTTTATCTATTTTTTTAAAGCAAAAAACCTCTTACGGGGCCACCTTGGTCTGAGAGACCACGAACAGGAGGTTCTACACCATCAAAGTCACTCGGGAGTCGCACCCGACCCTGCCCGCACCAACATTATCAATTGGATTTTGGATACCCAATTTAGATTTTTTGTCGGGTGGAGATTTGAACATGGGACCTCCCTTGGAGTATTGCCCTCTCCTCTCCAACTCACCTACAACGCCTGGGTACCACTTTATCTATTTGATAAGAAGGGAGGTTCTCCAATTATATCAGAGGGAATGTAAGATTTTTAAAAAAAAATTGAGTTATAATGAGTTAATGAATATTGATCTTAGGTGGTTTAAGTATACTTGGAGTAATCGAATATTGGGTTACCAACTAACTCATATAAGGCTAGATCGGTTTTTGTTTTCTCAAGAAGGCCTAACGATCTTTGTAGACACTACTCTTACAACCATCCCAAATATTGTATTTGACCATAATTCTATTATTTTGGAAATAGAGAGTGGAAGAAAACTATATAATAGCCCCTTTCAATGTGAGTTTATGTGGGTGAAGCATAAAAATTCAAAACCTAGTATAGAATATTGGTAGAAAAAAAAAATTTAGGGCTTTAAAATAATTCAAATTGCTTGTAAATTGAGGTGGATTAAAACCAATCTTAAGAATGGAATAGAAGAGTCTTCGAGCATCTATTTACCCAAAAGAAGGATTTGAAGCTAAAGCTTGAAAATATTGAAAAGGAAGTGAACCAAGTTGGTCTAGATGATCATTGAAGAAGGACTGAACACCAGATCTTAGCTAACTATCAAAATATTTTGGATTGCAAGGAAGTATTTTGGAAATAAAAATCAAGGCTAGTTTGGGTTAAATAAGGTGATAGAAATACTAGATTCTTTCATGTGTCTACCCTAAGACATAGAGGTAACAATAAGATAAAGGAGTTGGTTAGGGATGATGGCTTAGTGGCAATGGAACCAGAGGATGTTAGGGCATAAGTTGTTAGTTATTTTTCAAACCTTATGGGAGAATCTATGGTAGTGAATGGTGAAGCTAAAATCAAAATCCTTCCTAATATTCCAAATTTGATGACTAATTAGATGAAATCATCTCTTATGGCCCTATTTATAGATAAGAAAATCAGAATATCCATGCTTAGTTTGGGTGGGGAAAAGGCCTTGAGGCTAGATGGTTTCCTGGCTACATTCTTTTAGAAAATTTGGAATATTGTAGGATTAGATGTTATTGAGGCTATCAAGGAGATCCAAAGAATCCAATATCTACCTAAGAATGTCAATTCCACTTTTCTAGATTTGATACCAAAATTGCAAGAAGCAAGATATCTTAAAACTTTTAGGACTATCAGTTTGCGCAACACTATCTATAAAATTTTATCCAAGATTATTACCAACAAGTTAAAGAGGATTTTGTATTTTATTATGGTAGATCAACAAGGTGGTTTTGTTAAAGATCAAATTTTTTTTGATAACATAATTACCATTCATAATTACAAAATCCTCTTCAGTTAAGTACCCATTGAGAAAGGCACTCTTTACATCCATGTGCTGAATTTTCTACCCTTTGTGGGCAGCCAAGGAAAATAATGATTTGATTGTTTCCTGTCTAAGAACAGGAGCAAAGGTCTCCTCATAATCAATGCCATATTTCTGAGTGAAGCCTTTTGCTACAAGTCTTGCATTGTATCTTTCAATGCTCCCATCAACATTGAATTTGGCCTTATAGACCCATATACATCCAACACATGTTTTCCCTTTGGAAGCTTTACTAGCTTCCAAGTATCACTCTTTTTTACAGAGGTGATTTTCTCTTCCATGGCTTGCTGCAATACATTATGAGTGCATGCTTTATAATAGCTAGATGGCTCTAGCTATGCACTAGACATTAAAGCATAATTTACTAGATCTCCCTTAGGCTCTTGGGAGTCATCATCTCCATACATATGTAGATTTTTAAGTTTTTGCAAAACTGCATTCATTTCACTAGCTTGACTTCTAGTGTATCTTTTATGGAAATTTTTATCTAACATTTTAAAATATGGATGATGCTATAGTGTTATTTTACCTCTTTATGGAGAATCAATATCCATAGGTGAAGAACTTACTGATATTTGTGGAGAAGAACTTGGAGTAGCTACTTATGTACTCGAAGTAGTAGTCTTGCTTGGGCTTGGAGAAGGTGTACCTTTTATCTTCTTGGTTTGCACCTATTGTACTTGAGAAGAACTTGCATCATGGGATTCATCATCAACAAAAACTTTTTTATGACCCCATTCTCCCTCTTCATCAAAAATCACATCCATGGAAAGTACAATTTTATGCATTTTTTGATTGTAGAGCCTATATGCTTTGGTGGACTCACAATATCCTACAAAAATACATGCTTGACTCTTGGGGTCAAGTTTCTTTAGGAATGTGGGCATATGCTAGAGAACCAAAAATATTGAAATGTTACATTCAGATTTTTTCCATACCAACCTTCATAAGGAGTGATCCCATCCAAACTAGAAGTAGGACTCCTATTCAGAATGTAAACACTTGTTCTAACAACATCGACCCAATACATGTTACTACGATGCTTAGTTTGTAGCATCGATATGGCCATTTCTACTATGGTGTGGTTATTTCTTTCCTCCATGCCATTTCGTTGTGGAGTATAGGCAGTGGTGAATTACCTTTTTATCCCACATTATTTACAATATTTTAGAAATACCTTTGAAGAGTACTCTCCTCCTCGATATGTCCTTAGACATTTTACACTGAACTCACTTTGTTTCTCTACATTATTCTTGAAATATATGAAGAAATCAAAAGCTTCATATTTGGTTTTCAAGAAATAGATCCAGAACATCCTAGAGAAATCATCTATAAAAGTAAGAAAATAAGAATTATTATCTATGCTTTTTGTCTGCATTGGACCAAAAATGTTCGAATGCACTAATTGAAGTGGATAGCTGGCCCTCCATGCTTATCATTTTGGAAACTTAGACCTGGAGTGCTTTTCCAAAGTACATCCTTCAGCTTGCCACGTTGCCTTGCCATATCAACCTTGATTTGCATGTCCCTACTACACCAGCCTCGATTTGCATGCCCTTTCTTCATCTACCACATGTCCTCATCTAGTTCAGTGGCTTATCACCATATGTCTATCAGGGTAGTTCTATTGTTCGTCATGTTAGCTACCTCAAAAATAATGCCCTTGTTAGGTCAACTATGTTGTCCTCCTTAGTCAGCGTCCATCTGCCATGTTAGGTTCTCGATCTATGTGTGACCTCAGCATCACATGTCCTCCTTGGAATACATGCCTTGGATTTGACTTCTCTATGGGCCTCTCGAGCTACATGCCTATGGGGGCTGCTCCTCCTCAGGATGTGTGCCTATGGGGGCTGCTGCTCCTCAAGATGCATGCCTACGAAGGCTCCTTCTCCTTCTCAAGATGTGTGCCTATGGGTCCTTCTCACTAGTAAGATGCCTAATAACCCTAACCCCTAACATTGCACTCTGATACCAAATTGACAATTGAAATAGTTTGATTAAATTAAAATGAAATCAAATTACATCCTTAAATAGCTTAAGAAAAGCTATTAACAACTAAGCTAGAAATAAGGAGATAAAATAGGGAGAGGAGAATTTAAAACTTTCTTCTACCGCCTGTCATCAACCTCCTTGCCGTCAATCCACTTGTCGACCTCACAAAGGTGAATTAAAGGTGAGTTAAAGGTTAAATGCTAACAGTAGGATGTATTCATATCTTTGGAATCCATTTCTAGATAGACTAGCAAAAAATTTAATAGGTTGGAGAGGAAGTCTTCTCCTTCTCAGCCAGGTAGGTAAGGCTCAGTTTGTGAAGTTTTTTTTAGAGTATTCCCATTTATTTTATGTCCCTTTTCAATATTCCAACTAAAATAAGGATTAAAATGGAGTATATTCAAAGATCCTTCCTCTGGTCTAGATCAAAATATAGAAGGTGCTTTGCATTGGTTGCATGGGGTTAAATGTGTTCTTCTAAATATGTAGGAGGGTTGGGCTTTATAAGGGTAAAATAGATGAATGAATCCTTTATGGGAAATATAAGATGGAAATTATTCAAAAATTATCAGCTTGAGTGGGTTAAGATCCTCAAAACCAAGTATTTACAAAATGGAAAATATTTTTATATTCCAATGACTTACCAGTTGGATCTTCCTTTTGGAGTGGTCACGTGGACATTACAAATTTGTTATGTAAAGGGCTCAAGCATAATGGATATGGAAATCAGGTGAAATTTTGGAAATATTGTTGGCTAGAGGACATTTCCCTCTTAGAGGACCTAGAGGTAAGTGCCTTGGAACCTACTCTATCCCTCCATTTTGGTATCAAAGTTGTTGATTATATAACAACAAAAAATAGTGAAAAAAATTAGAAAGATTTATCTGCTTTAGATTTAGACCCAAACTTGGCTGGCCATACTAACAATTTGAAAAGATGGCTTCATTTGTATCCTCTATTGTCCTCCCATTTTATTGATTCGATCATTTAGAAGAAGGAAAATAATGGAAAATACTCTACTAAGTCTAGATACCATTTTCTTGAGATAGAAGGTAGAAGTTGATTTGCAATGAGAAAATTTTGGATTAAAGGGATCATCCCTAAAATAACTTTTGTGAAGCAAAAATACGACACTAAAGAAAATATGAAAATAAATAACTCATAATGAACAATAAATTGCACAAAAGATGATTTTATTCAATAAATGAGGGGGAGCTGAGAAACTCCTTTGTTACAATTGATCTGTTCAATAGAATTATTTTGATACAACAATTATAGATGCTAGGGTTCTTCGAAACCCTAGCTACAAAAGGTGTAGTGTCTTCAATGTATCTTGCTTCCAAAATATTGAGTGGGCTTCTTGTTATCCGTAATTGGGTCACTTTAGCTTCAAGAACTACTCAAATCCTCTTGATTAATGCTATCTTATCCTACACATACAACAAACATAAAGCAATCAGTAAACAAAATGAGGGTTCCACAGTGTGAACCCTAAAAAATGTAAACTAAAAATCCTAGGTTTGCATAAACAAAATATATAGAATCCAAATAACATAAAAATGCATAAAATACTTACTTTTCCATTCATGATGTTATTCCATTATTTTGTTGTAGATTGATGGCATGATGCTTCGATGGCACCTGATGATCTTATGTTGTAGGCTTTGGTCAATGTTTGCATAATGTAGCAGACACTCTATAGTGCCTGTGGGATGAGGCAGGTACTCAGGAGCCCTATAGATTAGGGTTTGATCTACACAAGTATATTGGGGGGATGTGAAGGACTCGATGGATGAACAAAAATTGTGATGGAGGGAATGGGCTATGAAGATAGTTGGAATAAGGAAATCATAGGGCAAACTAGGATTTTGGTGGATACTAGGATAGGGAACAACTAAGGCAAGGTGGATCAAATTTACTCAGAAAGTAGGCTCACAAAGGTTGCTTAGCAAGAACTCCAGTCAAAGTTAGTTCGAACCAGTTAGAAAAATTTCTAGGATTTAGGGGTTGAGCATTGAGAATGCTCCTATTTATTATCAAGACTAGGCTTTTATTAGGGTTTTAGCTTAACACTTTTGATCATTTGGCTAATATTAAAGCAAATCCAAGGGCTGATATTAAACTTTAGGTGTGACACAGATTAAGGAATATGGACGACTGAGATTAGATTAGATCAAACAATTAAGGTTAATTGGCTTATAAATATATATTTTATAAAAATACATTAAAATATAATATAAAATATTATATTTAAATATAAATAATATAAAATAAATATAAATGAGTCAAATAAGGGTTAGAAAATGGTGGGAAAGGGCTAGAGTGGTCCATTGGATGGCGGGAAAGGCATGGAATGGCCAATTGAATGGCGAGAAAGGAATGGTGGACAAGTGGGTGGTAGAATGACCAGGATGAAGGACAAGTGGCTAGGATTTGGTGTCTACATATGCCCCTTTTTGTACCATATTGCATGAAACACAATATGGTGTAAAAATATGAGACACTTGGTTGGGATTTAGGCACTGAAGCTACTTCTCTCTTTTGTTGGATTTTGAGCAACAATGTTGAAGACAAAAGAATAAATAATTTTGGAGTTTTTGCGTAGCTTACCCCCTCAATTGGAAAATGAGTTGTGGATGAATATCACAAGCCAATTGAAACATTTATGCAAATGATGAATGATGTGATACCATTCTTGCCACAATGGTGCGAAGGGGGTTGGTGTAAAATGTGGTACGATGTGTCTGTGTTTGCTCAAATTTATGAAGGGTTTTGTGCAAATGTAATGTGATGTGGATGATATAAATGATATAAAATTTGGTACCATTTTTGCCCCAATGGTGGGAATGGGGTTGTGTCAAATGTAGATTTCATGATCATGTAATATGTATCCCATTTTGGGAGGATCAAAACTAAATGTGGTTACCCCAAATTTGGAGTGATTCGATGCATGCCTTATTGGCATCATTGAGTATGCAAGTTGTGAAGATGCAGGATGATAGAGTCAACATAGGGGTTGGGTAGTGACTATGGAAACCTCTTCATATAATTACACCATGGAACCAATCAACCTACTGGGATTGCCTATCTTGTGACTATGGTCAAATGAATGAGTGATTCTGCTATTAATTATCCATGATTTCTTGCCCCACAGAAAAGGACATCAATGATGACTTTTGTGCAAATTATTATTGGCAAGGTTTCACTCAAAATATGAAGTACCAAATGTGATTATGATCTTGATCAAGGAGATAAGTTATGATGATGATGACCAAGTGTTCTTATGGTAATTCATTCATCTTACCAAATTGCATGGATGCAAATTGCTGCAATCGCCAAGTATATAGAATAAACCACTATATACGAGATTCACTTGTAATTTTGAAATGTTTTGGAGGAATTAATGGTAGATTATTGTAGTGGAAGAATACTGATGGAAGAATGTGATAGAAGGAATATGATGATGTCACCAAAGAGCTTTTAGTGGTTGAATTTGCACTTTTTTAGATAGAAACAATTGATTCAATCGTCAAATCAACTCCATTTTTTGCAAAATTTTGTAGGATGATGAATAATATGAAGTAGAGGAGTTGAGTGTTGTTTTTGTGAAAATTTGGGTCTGTTTGACACATTTTGAAACTCAATTTGTGTATTTTATAAATTTATGCCATGCTCAAAAAATATGTGTGCATAACAATTTTTGTTTTCACAAAACCTGATTTTATGATGTGTATGATGTGTGGATGAAATTTGGTGAAGTTTTGAGGGGAAAAGCTACTATTTTGATCGCTTTTACCTTCATGCAATTTTTGCACCAGGTGCCCTATTGCGCATGTGGTATCCTACAGGCACCTTGCTATGCCTGGGTGTGCCTGCATGCACTAATGCATGCTTGTGGGCCATAGGTGCTACCCTATGCTTGAATGCACTTGATTTAGCTATAAATATCTTGCAATATGGATTTGGAGGCTCATTTGTGTGTTTGAGAGATTGTGAAGCCACGCTTGAGGAGTGGAGTGGATTGGTAAGGAAAGTGAGGCTAGTGGAAATCTACATGAAAGCTATGGTAGAGGAGGGATTTAATGCTGC
The DNA here is from genome assembly GCA_028583015.1 of Wollemia nobilis. Taxonomy (NCBI): domain Eukaryota; kingdom Viridiplantae; phylum Streptophyta; class Pinopsida; order Araucariales; family Araucariaceae; genus Wollemia; species Wollemia nobilis. The sequence goes on from JAQPPZ010002979.1 coordinate 16,958,792, forward strand.
TGGCAGAGTTGAGGTATGATTTGCCTCTGTAATGTTGAAAAACACTTTTTTTGTTTGTGAAAAATTTTGAAGTTTTTTTTTTGTTGTTTTTTTTTAAATTAATACTAATGCAAAAATGTTTGTTGCTGCAGTTGAGGGAGATAAAGCCTTGAAATAAGTTCTCTCCTACCATTCTTGGGATGAGGAAGTAGCTTACTAAGGATTATTGGGACATTTTGAAGAAGGTGGGTTTGGAGGGAGTGACTTGATTGGATGTTTTTAGGGTGGATGATGTGTACTCATTTTTTATAGAGAGATGGGATTCAGATAGGGGGACATTTCAGCTACCAACTTGGGATGCTACTGTCACACTTGAGGATGTGTATCACATTCTCAAGGTGCCAGTAGAGGGTATGAAGATGATGGTTGGGTATTATAAGAAGGTAGAGATGATGAATATGTTTGACGAGCGATGGCGAGAGGCAAGGATGGGAGATGTGAGGATTTGCTATTTCACCATGTACAAGGCTAAGGATTTGGATGCAATCTTGACCTTGATCATATTCATGTTAGCAAACATAGTGCTCCCCATTAGCATGGGGTGTATGTCCCCTTGGAACCTATTGGGATTTGTGATTGACTTACTCACCAATCCAAGAGTGTATGCATGGGCTCCTGCTTTATTGGCGTAGTTATACCAAGAGTTATATGAGATTACACAAAGATGGAGGAAGGGGATTGCATGCAACTTCTTTATTCAGTGTTGGGTGTGGGAGCACTTTAGTGTAGCTCATCTATAAGGGTTACCTTTCCATGCATGGCATATGGGTGAGCCCTATGCTAGGATATGGATAGTGGTAGAGGAGGTGTAGCCAAGTCAGGAGGAGCATACTATCCAGTGGTATAAGGATATGTGGGTAGGGTTGAATTTGGCTCAGGTGATATAGAGGCCATGGTAGGGAGCCATGTGGGAGGGTGATGAGGAATAGCCATGGTAGGTGAGACATGCACAGTGGCTAGTTGGGAGGAGAGATGATGAGATGGAGTACTTTCAATACTTGTGGGTGTTGAGGTAGTTTGGTTTGCCTTAGGGTGTGCTTGATGAGCCAGTGCTATATTGATGTTAGTGAGATAAGGTGGGGCTTCCATGTACAGAGCCATGGAGGGTGTAGATAGAGTATGACAAGAAACTAGATATCATGTATTTAGATTATGTAGGGGTGACTCCTGAGTATGCATCATGGTTTGGTACCCAATCGATATGGGTGCCAAAGGTGGTGATAGGTAAGGATGCGACAACTGCAAAGTCAAGGATGACTCCAAAGAGGATGAGGTCTCATCGATAAATTAGTTGGAGGAGATCAAGGGGAGCATAAAATCATACTCCTAAGATGGAGGTAGTAGAGGATGAGGGAGAGGATGAGGGGGAGGATGATGAGGAGATTGAGAAGATCTCTGAGGTGGCTAGGCTACAGGATGAGGTGGAGAAGCTTTACGAGGAGCGAGAGACTATGATGGAGGCTCATAGGGAGACCTTGGTAGGGTGGGATGAATCATATCTAGGTTGTAGGCTACCATAGCCCAAATGGAGGTAGAGCAATCTAGAGGTAGGGCTAGTGTAGGTGATCAAGAGATGGTCACGAGGCTTCATGTAGAGATGTTGGTGAGAGAGCATCGACATCATATTGACTTACGATGACTACAATCTAGTGAGATTTATGCATATTCTTTAGAGGAGTTGTGCATGACTCATCACATTGCCTTACCAGGCCCTCCATCATCCTATAGGACCGAGTCATCGAGGCATATTGAATCTAGGTAGAGTTCTAAGTCTAGGGCTCCTACTAGGTCTTAGGGGTCCTCTCATGGACATTATATTAGTGCTTAGATGCACTTTTTGTATATGAGCCTTGGTGCTCCATTGTAGCCTTTTTGGAACTCATTGTACATGCGATATTATATATATATATACATGGATTTTATGTTTGTATTATTTTTTGTGTGAATGTTTTATGTGTATGCAATGCATGTTTTATGAAAATGTTTTATGAATGTTTTATGGATGTTTTATGGATGATTAATGCAAGCTAATCATGATGTGTATGCGTAATTCTTATATGGATGATTAATGCAAGATAAATGGTTAACTTATGGATGATTAATGCAAGCTAAATGGTAAATTTATGGATGATTAATGCAAGCTATATGAGGGGAATGCATGATGTTCGAATGATCATTTATAGTTCAGAATTTTGTTGGCCATTTTTTTTCATTGTTTTGCAATCACGGGCACCAAACTTGGTGGATTTATATGGGTTGATCCATGATGAAGACATGGATGTTTATATGGAAGAAGATATGGATGTTGATATGGAATACTGAATGATTTTCATAGACTCAAACATACTAGTGTTATCAACCAAACTCACTAAATTTTGTCTAACTTTCTTTAGGACCAATGTGTGTGCAAGTGAAGTTCATGTACCAAATCTTGAGCATGACAATGACCCTAGGTAATCAAGAACCAATGTGTGTGCACATGAAGTTTATTAACCCATTATGAGTAAATTAGGCATGACCTGTTATGGAGAGGACCAAGAAGCTAGCTTGTTCGAATGTGCGGTCAGAGGTCTTTTTTTTTTTTGAAAGGAGACATGTCACCTCGCATGAGCTTACTCCACTTCCAATCAAGCATCTATAGCCCTAGTGGAGACTCACTCCATAGTCCAATAATTTGATATTTAGGCCTTGGGGATGACTACCTAAACTTCTAAGGGGAAATGTAGTACGATCCTTATAGCTTTAGGGATCTGTGGTGTGTGAATTGAATTATTTTAGAGCTTTGGGGAATCGGATTCTCAACCGAAGTGTGATGAGAATTTGACCCTATCCTTACTACTCTATTTTATGTTAATATTTGGAAAAGCAACTGTGGTAGTGGTAAGAACCATTATTTTTTATTTTGGACTATGTTGCATGATAGGACAAGCGAGGAATACCCTTTTCACTTCAAGGTGCCACCCAAGTATGGTGTTATCCCTCTTTGACTCAATTTTTTTTTAAGATGTGAAGAAGTGTGGTTGGTGCAAGATTTTTTTTGGAATCAGTTGACAAGACTCAAGATTTTCTTAATGTGAAAAAGTGCTTTTGGTCCTAAAGAAAATTGGACATATTTTTGGAGGTTGCTAGACACACTAGTAATGGCTGAGTGACTGAAAACTTGGGGTTTATGATTTTTGACAAATGGGATTGTTGGCTTATGATATTGGAGAAAATTGCATAAATATCGAAAAATAGGTACCCCCAATTGTGGAAACTTGACTTTTTTATTTGGCCATATCATCACTACTATAAAAGATCATTGAACGTGGGATGGGATGAATGCAATTTGTAAAATGAAGGAATGTAGTGGAATGCATGTGGAATGAATGCAAATGGAATATGTGTGAACTTTTTCTTTTCGTTTTGTTTTATTTATTTAATTATTTATTTTGTGTATGCAATATGTATGAATGCAATGTGAAAAATGCATGTAAATATGCCTATATGTAAATGCAAGATGTATGCAATGGGAACATGCTTATGTGAATGATCTATTTTTGTTTGTTTTGTTTTATTTTTTTTAGCCATGTATATATATATACATATAAACATTTTTGGAATAAATTATCCAAGAGAGGCCATCGCATCTATAAATCTATTAGTCGAACGAGGCAAGTTGTTGATTTCATACCATTTGAATGTTGAGAGCAATTTCATTGCTACTTCATGATAAAGCTTAATGGTAGGTTCTTTGCATTGGTATTCTTCGATTACCTATTTGACAACAAGTTGAGAATCCCCAAATATCCTAATATGCTTGATGCCCATAGCTATAGTGGATTGAAGACCTAATATTAAGGCTTCATACTCTATAGTGTTATTTGTGCATGGAAAGTCTAGCTTGAATGATAAAGGGATGGGTATCCCATGAGGTGTATGAAAGACAACTCTAGCACCTTGACATTTCTCGCACTTAGATCCATCAAAGAATAAGGTGATATCGATGTCTTCTTCTAGAATGAAATCTTCTTCTAATTCAGTGATAGAAAATACCGAATCATCTAGAGCTCTATAATCAAAGGATGATCACTAGGTAGTGGAGCTTCCACAAGTTGATCGGCTATAACCTAGACCTTTAATGGATTTTTGGATGATAAATTCAAGATCAAATTATGTAAGGAGCATTATCCATTTAGCGGTACGAGTGTTATTGTAAGTGTGAGACATCATATAATGCAGAGAATTTTCTCTAGCTATGACATAAGTTGTATGGCTAAGCATATAATGTCGAAGTTTCTTAGTGGCAAAAACCATTGCTAAGCACAACTTCTCTACATAAGCGTATTGGGTTTCATAACTTACCAATGTTTGACTAATGTAATAAATGGCTTGCTCTTGATTTTGTTCATTTTTTTGTGCAAGCATTGTCCCTAAAGCAAATTCCATTGTTGAGACATAAAGATAGAATGGGACCCTCAAACGAGGAGGAGCTAAGACTGGCAAAGAAGCTAGGTATTGCTTGATGTCATCGAAGGCTTTTTGACATTCATTTGTCCATACAAATGGCACCCCCTTTTGTAGCAGGTAATTGAATGACTTGCATTTATCAGAAAGTTGTGCAATAAAACATCATATTGATTGAATATTTCCTTGTAAACTATGCAATTCCTTAATGTTAGTTGGGGGAGGCATTTCCATGATGGCCTTGACCTTGTTTGGGTCCACTTCAATGCCTCTTTTGGAGACAATGAATCCTAAAATTTTACCCGAGGTAACACCAAAGACACACTTTTTGGGATTTAACCTCACCTTATGTTCTAGAAGTCGGTCAAAAATATTTTCCAATACACTAATGTGCTCTTGTCGAGTTTTAGATTTAGCCAAGAGATCATCCACATAGTCTTCGATAATCTTATGCATGTAATCATGAAATATGTAAGTCATGGCTCGTTGATAGGTAGCTCCTGCATTTTTGAGGCCAAAGGGCATAACCTTGTAACAAAAGGTCCCCCAAGGTGTTGTGAATGCTATTTTGTGTTGGTCATCAGGATTTATGTAAATTTGGTTGTATCCTAAAAAACTATCCATGAGGGAAAGCATTTCATGGCCAGCATAGGTATCGACAAGAGTATCAATGTTTGGAAGAGGAAAGTCATCCTTAGGACACGCCTTATTAAGATCTCAAAAATCAGTGCAAATGCGTATCGACCCATTAGGCTTGTGAATGGGTACCATGTTTGAAAGCCACTCAGGATAGTCAATAGGAACAATGAAATTGACATCTAGAAGTTTTTGAAGCTCTTCCTTGACTATGAGGGCCATAGTAGGATGCATCCTTCTAAGCTTTTATTTGACCAGTTTGGCATCGGGATGTAAGGTGAGGTTGTGGACCACAAGACTAGGGTCAAGACCAGGCATATCCTTATAGGACCATGCAAACACATATTTTTTCTTCTTGAGGAGAGCAATGAATTGCTCTTGTTCATCGGATGATAGGCTTTTTCCAAGCTTGACAATTTGGGGATTGTCAGGATCTGAACTAAGGTTCACTTCGATGGTATCTTCAATAGACATATGTGAACCTTCCTCAAGTTGATGTGGTGTTGGGATCAGATGAATGTCATCTAAGATGTCATCCAACTCTTCCTAGCTTATCATCATCTAACTCTGCTTGAAAGACCTCGAGATTCTTGGTAGAAGATGGAGGTGAAGGTGGAGGGGAAGGAGGAATGTAGTTGGTAGAAGCCCTTAACAATTCCTCGGATAGGATGAAATCCAAAAAGGAGGGTGGGGAAGAAATCCGGTCCATGTCAACAAGGCTTATGTCAATTGGAATTGGCTTAGCCGGATTGTATGGATTGCAGAGTGGGGTGAATAAGTCAATAGGATTCATACTGACTTAGTAGAAGAAGAGATGGATTGGAAGAATGGATGGGTGGAATGATTGGATTGGAACCGATGTTGAGTCTTGTTAACCCTAGATAGTAGCAACAAAACATGAAATTAAATGCTATGTACATGCAAAGAAATATTTTATTTTTGTTTTGTTTTGAATGTTTTGATTTTTTTTTGAATTTTTGTTTATATACATATGTTACAAATTTTGGCTTGGCTGAATGGCTCAATGGAACTCAGGTGGGGGTGGTTCACCAGGTGGGTCAGCTTGTTCTTGTGGAAGAAGCAAGCGAAATATGGGCTGATGGATGGGAAACAGTTTGAGGTAAAACTCATCCTATTGGGTAAGGGGAACAATGGGCTGAGACTCCTCTTCAGAATCATCAGAAGCATTGGACATAAGTTCATACTCTTCATAACCTTCATCATCGGAATCTAGAAGTGGGTAGGAAAAATTTAGGGGGTCTTCTTCTTCATTGAAGCTAAGCTCTTGAAGAGCTTGTTCAAGAGAAGTAGTTGAGGAAAATGGAAGGGGGGCTTTGTCTTCTTCATTGAGGCTAAGCCTTTGGAAGGCTTGCTCAAGGGAAGCGGTTGAGGAAAGTGGGGTATATCCCAAGCCTAAATGATCATGTGCTCCTCGATATGGGAAATCAATTATGTCATGTATCCCTTGTTCATGGGAACCTAGACCTTGACCTTGCCAATTGACTATGTGGAAGTAACGAGATGGAAATCCCATCATATTTTGTATGTTGGCACGTCTTGGCTCTTTTGGTTCTTTGGGTGGATTTTCCTTAATTGAGGAATCAATCCCTCCATAGACAAAGTTAATACTATTAGGGGTGGAGCTCATATCATAGACAACACCTATGGTTAAAGGAGGGTCACGTGGGTGACCGAAATCCTTGGTTGTGGGGATGGCAAGAGGGGTAATGGTAACGTCTTGGACCACGTATTCACCAATACCAAGACTAGTGATGTGGACCTCGACTTGGGATGAGGTGGTGGATGATGTGGAAATGGATGGCTCAGGATTGGAGGGGGTCGTGGAAGGTGGTGGGGAGTTGAATATTTCACAATCTGAAAGTTTGACTTGTGAAACATCGGTTGATGGAGAAATATTGGGTGATGGCTTGGAATTAGAAGAAGGTGGATGAGGCAATGATGATGAAGAAGAAATGGTTGTAGGAGTGGTTGAGGTGGATGATGTGGTGAAAGTGGGTTGACCTTGACCACATGTACAAGAAGAAATGGATGATTGAGGGGGTTTGGTGATGGGTAACTCCTCAAAAATAGGAGCTTTGGAAGAAGATGTGGATGGATTAGAAGATGAAGTGGATGGATTTGAAGATGATGGGGATAAGAATAGGTGGGTGGAAGGCAACATGGATTCATAGGGGTTTGAAATGAAATTACAATACTTGAAAGGTTCTACATCTATGGGGATGCAATGGACTTGACCATCATGAACGTATTTCAAGCATTGGTGGAGAATTGATGGAACACATTTCATCTCCCTCATCCAAGGTCTACCAAGGAGTACATTGTATGCCATGGCCCCTTCCAAGATGTGGAACATAGTATGCAACGTTCTGACCCCTACTTCAATGGGCAAAACAATAGTGCCAACTATGGTACACAAAGCATCGTTAAATGCTTTGAGGGTGAATGAGGACTTGGAAATATGGGAAGGTGGAAGGTTGAGGTGGCTAAGGGTAGCGGTAGTGATAATGTTGATGGATGAGCCGGTATCAATTAGGACTCTCTTAAATGGCTTTTTGTCTATCAAGGCCATGATATGCAATGGAGGATCTACGGATTCTGAGGTCATTGACTTTATTTCAAAGTCATAGAAGGTGATGGATGGCTCCATGCATGTTCTAACGCTCCCTACAAAATTGTTGAAGGTATTAGAGTCTTGAGCTTCAAACTCAATAGATTTAAGAATTTCCATTAGGGCTTCTCTATGCCTAGGGGATTGTTGGATGAGCTCATATATGGACAATTTGGCTGAAGCCATTTTCAAACTTGTAGTTAACCGGTTGCTTAGGGATACCACTGGCCTTAGAGGATGATGGATGGGCTGATTGGGTGGACTAGAAATATGGATTGGTGGGGATGGATTTGGAGAGGTTTGAATGGGTGGTGGATTTGAAGGTTGTGACACTGTTGGTTGTTGGGCATTTTGTTGATTTTGCCTTTGACCTCTTGTGACCACATGGACTGCTCCTACAAAATTTTGGTAATGTTGGACATGATTAACTTGGTTAGGAGGTGTGTGATGATTATTACCTCCTACATTAGTTTGGGCCTCTTCACGATTGGGAAGAGGTGTTTGAAAAATTCCCAAGTTCTGATTTTGTGGAGCTAGGGGGTTATCCACCTTAATGGCCCCCAAGTCTATGAGGTCTTGAACGATGTTCTTAAAAACATTGTAAGTGTTGATATCATGACCATTTTGCCTATGGTATGGGTAAAATAGATGTTCCTTATAATTTCTGCTATGTTTGGTAGGGTCATCAGGCTTGATTTTGGGTAAATCCAACTTGTTTGTGTCATACAACCTTTGAAAGAGGGCAGAATACAACTCTATTAAAGGAGTGTATTGGCATTGGGGTCGAGCATATTATCGATGGGAGGGGTTTTCCATAGTTGGCATTATGTTTTGCACCATGGGTGCTTGAGTTACCGAGGGGACCACATGATAAGCAATTTGTTACGATTGTTGCATGGGTTGTTGAGCCATTATGGGTTGGCTCATCACTACTTGATTTACTTGATTAGAAGGACTAGCCAAAGAGGCTTGTGATGACTTATTTTGGCCTGATTGATTACTTCTAAATTGGCCCTTGTTCTACCATTATTTATTTTTAGGCTTAATTACGCCCTCTTGGATTTTTATCTCCTCAATGACGCTAGCCTATGCTAAGGCTTCTTCAAATGAATGATAGGTATGAAGTTGAAGCATCCAAGAGATGGGTTTTAAGCAACTCTTGGTAAATAATTTGATGATTTCATCCATTGGGAGGGAGAATGGCAATTTGGTAATGACTACCCTCCAATGGTTTCCAAAGTCATAGATAGGTTCATCATCCCATTGTCTTAAGGTATATACATCTGATAATGAAACCTTATTTTTGATGTTTAGGACAAAATGCTCAAAGAAAAGGTCAATCAGTTGTTCAAAAGTATAAATACTATGAGTTGGTAGCTGATTAAACCACTCTATGGCATCTCCTCCTAATGTTTGAGGAAATGTTTGGAGCATGAGAGCATTGTCGATTTGAATTCGAAAGCATGCATGAACAAATGAGCTAACATGCTCCTTAGGGTCCTCGGTTCCCCTAAATTTGTCAAACTTCGGTAATGTAAAGTCTATCGGATATGGCGGTGATGGTACCGAAGGATGGATTGGTTGATGGATCAGTTGGCTTAAAGTTGATCTTTGGCTTGACATGCCAGGAGTGTTTTGCATCAACTGATCTATTTGTTTTTGCATGGCCTAAATCCTAAGATCTTCCCCAGGAATGTGGAAGCCTTGGATAACCTGATGATTTGGAGATGGACTAGAAGAAAAATGTTGGGGAGTGATTAGATGGTTTTGATGGAATTGATTGGTTTGAAATTGATGGGGGGAAGATTGATGGTTGAGAGAAGGAGAATATTGATGAGGAGGAATATTTTGGAAGAATTGGTTGGGTTGGCCAGAAGAAATTGTGATTGGAGGGGTTGGATTTTGAATTGGAGGTGGATTGGGGATGGACACCACCAAAGATTGGGGTATCCAAGTGGAATTTTGGTTGGCCATGGTTGGTTGGGTTGAAACTATAGGAAGCGTAGGATTTACATGAACTTGTTGTCTAGCATTTTGATGTTGTAGAAGCAATCTATTCACGAGACCCAACGTGTCATGAAGTTCTTGTTCGGACATAGAAGAAATTGACAAGGCTATAGATAGATTAGAAGATGAAGGTATGGATGTGGATGGATTGGAGGAAATGGGCATGGAGCAAGTTGCACTTGATGTGGCAACTTGGGAGGTTGGTACCTATGAGGCAACATTAACATACTCCTCATACAAAGGATTGGAATAGATTTGGGTATAGCCATATGGAGGATGAGTGTTAAAAACACTTGGGTTTTGTTGGGATGGACTAGGAGAAGAGGGCATACCATATTCATAGGCAGAATTAGGATATCCTCGGGTGGGGTTGGATGGACAGGATGTAGCCAATTCTGGTTGTGCAACATAGTCTTGGCTAATGGGTTCAAGGACATAGTTAGAAGACCTATAGAGGGCCTCTACCTTGTCCATGTCAATTTGGATGGATGGTTGCTCAATATTTTGGGGAAGGGATCCCTCTTGTGGGAGAGATGGGTAAATGGGCCTAGATGGACTAGGTTGGATAGAATTGGAAGGGTTGGCTACTGAAGTAGCGGGTATGTTTGTTGTATTTTCCATTAAATTATTTTGACTTAATACCTTTGTTTGATTTCGAGTTAGAACCATAAAGTAATTAAATCAAAATGCAATTTTAGGACTGTCAAATTAAATCTCCAAAACTAAAAATAGAGATAAAGAATTTAAAAACAAAGAAAACAATCAATCCTAAGTTTCACCTTGTGTGGCTTACCTTGTTCATTGATTATCTCCTTTTAGTGTAAATTCCTTTTAAAAATGACAATTTTGTGTGTTTGATGTATCCTAATCTTGCTTAATGAAAAATAAAGGTGAAAAACTATGGTTGGATGGGGCAACGAGATTCTTGTTGGTGATGAAATCCAACAAGTTTTCTCAGGGGTGTTCCTAAGGTGTCTAAGGGTAGAGATTTGGTGGATGGAGATGAATGCCACCATCACCAAACCTCAAGCAACAACCGGTGATGAAATCCAGTTACTACTATTTAGAATGAATCGTGCTTGTGTGTGATTAATTTTAAATTTTCTATTTTCTATTGTGGACAAACAATGTTAAAGGTAACAAATTTCACAAATCTAAATTAGAATCCAACACATAAATGCAAATTTCTTCTAAAGAGTGTGAAGTACACCACTTAAAACCCCCTACCTAGATAGCAACCGGAGGGTTCGTCCACCTCTCTGCCAAAGGAGTCACCCAAGGGTAGGAATACTTTTTGCATTTAAGTATTGTTCCTACTTAGATAAGTAAAATAAGCAACCCTTAACTCCTAAGATGCAAATTCTAATTAATGTTATTTTACTTTCAAATGCAAACAACAAGATGCAAGAATTATTTGAATTTGCAATTCTTTTCAAAATAGAAAACTCAAAATATGTGATGAATGAATGCACAGATGCCCTAGATGCAATCTAAAATGAATTTATTTCTAGATTACTTAATGTGTTCATTTTAAGCTTAAAATCTGAAAATAAACAGTGAAATAATGAAATACGTAAAAATAAAAATTGAAACAAAATGGTTGTAGGGCTTACCCGAAAGCCTAAGCTCTACTCCAAATCACTACTAGGCACAACTGAGTGCCTTTGTAGGCATAATAGAGTGCCTGTGGGGATCAACAAGTGCTGCAGAGTGCCTGTGCACCTTCTGCAAACTATCACAAGACCTTCCAAAAACCCTAACCGATGATTTCGGCTATTTTTTGCTCCAAAAAACCCTATAAAATGGAACAACATAATGAAATTAGTACAACAAAGTAAATCAAAAAGTAGAACCCTTGTGGGGTCCCACCGTGATCACCATTTGTGAAGCAAAAATACGACACTAAAGCAAATATGAAAATAAATAACTCAGAATGAACAATAAATTGCACAAAAGATGATTTTATTCAATAAATGGGGGGAGCTGAGAAACTCCTTTGTTACAATTGATCTGTTCAACAAAATTATTTTGATACAATAGTTACAGATGCTAGGGTTCTCCAAAACCCTAGCTACAAAATATGTAGTGTCTTCAATGTATCTTGCTTCCAACAGATTGAGTGGGCTTCTTGTTATCCATAATCGGGCCACTCTAGCTTCAACAACTACTCAAATCCTCTTGATTAATGCTATCTGATCCTGCACATACAACAAACATAAAGTAGTCAGTAAACAAAATGAGGGTTCCACAGTGTGAACCCTCAGAAATGTAAACTAAAAACCCTAGATCTACATAAACAAAATATACAGAATCCAAATAACATCAAATAAAAATGCATAAAATACTTACTTTGTTGTTGATGATGTTATTTTGTTGCTCCATTGTAGATTGATGGTAGGGTGCCCCGATGGCACCTGATGATCTTATGTGGTAGGCTCTAGGTCGGTGCTTACAGAATGTAGTAGACACTCTACAATGCCAGTGGGATGAGGTAGGCACTTAGGAACACCTACAGATTAGGGTTTGATCTACATAAGAAAATTAGGGGGATGTGAAGGACTCAATGGATGAACGACAATGGCCACGGTGGGAATGGGCTACGAAGATGTCTGAAATCAGGAAATCCTAGGGAAATATAGGATTTTGGGGGATACTAGGCTAGGGCACAACTAAGGCAAGGTGGATCAAATTTACTCAGAAAGTAGGCTCTATGAAGGGTTTTAGAAGATCTCAAGTCAAGTTAGTTCGAACCAGTTAGCAAAAGTTCTAGGGTTCAGGGGCTGAGCATTGAGAATGCTCCTATTTATTATCAAGCCTAGGGTTTTCTTAGGGTTTTAGCTTAACACTTTTGATCGTGTGGCTAATATTAAAGTGGATCCAAAGGTTGATATTAAACTTTAGGTGTGACACGGATTAAGGAAGATGGATGGCTGAGATTAGATCGGATCGGACGGTTGAGGTTAATTTGGCTTATAAATATATATTTTATAATAAATATATTAAAATATAATATAAAATATTATATTTAAATATAAATAATATAAAATAAATATAAATAAGTCAAATAGGGGTCGAAAAATGGTGGGAAAGGGCTAAAGTGGGCCATTGGATGGTGGGAAAGGCATGGAATGGCCAATTGAATGGTGGGAAAGGGGGATGGTGGACAAGTGGGTGGTAGAATGACCAGGATGAAGGACAAGTGGCTAGGATTTGGTGTCTACAAATTTCTTCTTATGGTTGGTGTCTTAAAATATAATATTAAAAATTGATAACTTACACAAAAGAGGCATACCTATTGTAAATAGATGTTATTTGTGTGAATAGAATTTGGAATCAATTCGTCATATTTTTCTTGAATGTTCCTTTGTAAGATATATTTTAGATAAGGTTTTGGAACCTTTTGATGTTCCATGGGTATTCCCTACCACTATAGGATATTTATGTGTGCAGTGGAATCCTCATTTCAACAATGGTATATTGAAAGCTCTCTGGAGGTTTTGTCTTCCCAATTTTCTATGGGGAATTTATAAGCAACAAAATAATAGGGCTTTTGAAAATAGAAAAATAGAGGCTTCTATGGTTGCTTTTCGTATCCTCATTGTTGTTATGGAGAAATATCAAACCATATCCTTTCTTGAGGTAACTAAAAGTAGACTTGAGGAATCCATTGTTGTTCATTATAATTTGAAGACTTTAATATCCGTGAATCTATTGAGGTCTTTAATATTAGAAGCTAAATGGAAACTACCTCCAGATGGGTAGATCAAATTGAATGTGGATATTGTTGTAAAAGGTAACCTAGGGCATGCTGGTGTGGGTGGATTTTTTAGGGATTCTAGGGGGATGGTTGTGAAAGTCATTGTTATACCTCTATCCATCCACTCCAACTATTTTTTTGAGGCTCGGGCCTTTTTAATAGGGGATAAGTTAATAAAATAAGGGCATTATATATAAATTATTATGGAAGGGGACTCCCTAAACCTTATAAATATTTTGAAATGAATATAGGAAGTTGGTTGGAGCATTATAGATATGATTGTGGGGATGAAATATATCTTGTAGTCTTGTCACAACCTTCATTTGAAGTATGTTTATCGAGAGGGGAATGGAGCTACATATTTACTGATAAATAAGGTGCTGGAGGCTCAAGATATTATTATATGGAAATATAATTTCCCACTTCAACTTATTAAATTTGTGGCTAAGAAGAATCAAAAGAGGTCCAATGATGTTCAATTTCCAACTGGAAGAAGTTAAATCTTGGGGATCAACTCTTGGAATAGATTATTGTGGATGACCCAGTCTACATGTGGTAGACTGTTATGTTTATAAAATCAATTATTGTCTAGTTTTTTCTTGTTATTGGTAGTGTAGTTTATGTGTTTCTTTATCGGGTGCTTGATTGTTAATAGTTTAGATGTCCTTAACACCCTATTTTATTTATCTTTTATGATCTACTTGTAAGTAAGTTTATGTAAAATGGATGGGACCATTTCAATCCCCTTATTAACCTATTTATAAAAAAAGATTATACAAAAAGAAGAGGATATAATGTAAAGCACCAACATAATAGAAATACTATAAGAATATGGGGAGATATTGGGGATAGTCTGAGCTTTCCAAAAGTCAAAATTTTTGCATGGCTAATAGGTCATAGGAAACTTTTATCTTGGGATAACCTTATGAAAAGAGGTTTTCATGGCCCCTCACAATATGTTCTATGTAAAAAGGAAGAGAGTATAGACCATATCTTGGGACAATATTCAATAGTCCGTGGACTATGAAATTGGATTCTTAATATGCTTAGTAAATGGATGGTGATGAATGGAAAATTTGAAGAATAACTAAATAAATGGTACAAAAATTTAAAAGTGAGGTATTATAGACAATTTGGGATACATCAAAAGATACAATACTTTGGATAGTTTGGCTAGAAAAGAATATAAGAATATTTAAAAGAAAGGAAATGAGTTAAGAGGTACTAGAAAGGAATATTTTTTTAGCCATAGAGGATTCTAAACCAACCCTATCAACTCATCCAATCCCTAATATTTTGTTTCAGATAGACTTGATAGATGGATTCAAGTCATCAAATAAAATTATGATGTTGTGTATAGGAGAAATAAAAGGAAGGTAAATAATATAAATTGAAAACCACCAAAAGTGGAGTTGGTCAAATTAAATTTTGATGGAGCATCTAAAGGAAATATAGGACCAATAAAAGGAGGAGGAATAATTAAAAATAATAGGATGACATTTTATCACATTATGCTTTCAAAAATGGATTTAAGATAAATAATGAAGTTGTAGTTTGGGTAAATTTGGAAGGGTTAAAAATATATATACAAATGAAATGTAATAGGCTATGGATGTAAAGTGATTCATTAATAGTAATAAATGTAATTTTGAGAAAAGCAAAGGTTCCATGCACCATACACGAGATCAATATGGAAATACAAGACATTGCTACAGATTTTGAAAACATTAGGTTTACACATATATGAAGGGAAGGGAACAAATA
The DNA here is from genome assembly GCA_028583015.1 of Wollemia nobilis. Lineage (NCBI taxonomy): Eukaryota > Viridiplantae > Streptophyta > Pinopsida > Araucariales > Araucariaceae > Wollemia > Wollemia nobilis. Next base: position 16,974,070 of record JAQPPZ010002979.1, read on the forward strand.
TGCAAGTAGGCTAAACAATTGAGTGGTTTTAATAGATCATAATGAAGTTAAATTCTATTTATCAGGGTTAGATGAAGTAGTAATTTTAGTTGAAGCTGATAAGAAATGTTGACTATTTGAAGCAAATAATGGTTAAGATTTACTTTAATGTTTTCCATTGGTAATATTTATTGTATTTTATTTATTTTTTCTAGAGAACAAGGGGTTGTCCTTAGATCCCCACCATTGAAAAATAACAAATATCTTCTTTATAGCTTGAGATTTTATAAATAGATTCATTTCTCATCTTAGTTGAGATGCTATAGCTAGAAACCTACATCATTTTACATAAAATGTTTGAATTCTTGATTTTTATTTTTTGGATTTAATTTTTTTGTGTGGATACACATATTCTATAATTGAACACCCTTCTTGACATTTTCCTATAAGAGCCTTCACAATACCAAAACTTCACCTCTACTATCTATGCATTGCATCTTATTAGAGTAATATTTCCAAAACATCGCACTATCATAGTCCGCTTTACCAAATATGGATTGTTAGTTTCCTTCTTGAAGCATAAAGTGCAACCACACAAATTAAAATAAATAGTTTATATGAAAACACATTAATGCTATAAAATAAAGCAAATATTACCAATGGAAAACATTAAAGTAAATCTTAGTGATTATTTGATTTAGGCAGTTAATATTTTCTTATCAGTTTCATCTAAACTTACTACTTCCTCTAACCATGGAAAAGAGAATTTAACTTCATGATCCTCAATTAAAATCCCTCTATTGGTCAGCCTATCTGTACATTTATTTCCTTCCATTAATGTATATGTAAACCTAATTTCTTCAAACTCTTTAGCAAGATCTTGAATTTCTATAATTATCTCTTGTATGTTCCATGGAACCTTTGCTTTTATCAAAATCACATTTATCACTATGAGTGAATCAATTTCCATCCATACTCTATTCCATTTAATTTGTTTGTATATTTTTAACCCTTCTAAAGCTGCACAAGCTTCAACTTCATTATTTATATTAAATACACTATTGAAAGCATAATGAGACAAAATATCTCCTCTATTATTTCTAATTATTCCTTTTCCTATTACTAGTCCTATATTTTATTTAGATGTTCTATTAAAATTCAATTAGAACAACTCCACATCAAATGGTTTCCACTTTATATTCTTTGCCTTCTTTTTTTTTCTCATGTACCCAACATCATAATTCCATTTTATGACTTGAATTCATCTATCAAGGCTCTCTGTTTCTAGATCAAGAATTGGGTGAGTTGATAGGATTGGATTATACTCCTCTATGGCTAAACATATCTTCATTTTCATTACATCTAAACTACTTTCCTTTTATTTAAATATTCTTGTATTCTTTTTTAGCCATATAGTCCAAAGTATTGTATCTTTTGATATATCCCAGACTGTCTATAAAGCCTTAATTTTAAAAGGGCTTGGCCATTGCTTTAACCATTCTTCATTTTTTCCATTCATAACCATGCATTTACAAAATATAGTAAGAATCCATTACTATAGTTTCCATACTATTGAGCAATGTCTCAAGATATGGTCTATACTCTCCTTTTCACAAAGAACACATTATGAGGGGCCATGAAAACCCATTTTCATAAGGTTATACTAGGATAAAATTCTTCTATGACCTAATAGCCAAACAAACATTTTAACTTTAGGAATGCTTGGGCTATCCATATATATCTCCATACTCTTGCAATATTCCTATTATTTTGGTGCTTTACATTATATCCAATTCTTGTTGTGTATTCTCTTGAGCTATTCAACTCCTAAATCATTTTATCCTTGTCTTCCCTTAAAATAATAATTTTTTCTTTCTACTCAACTTCCTCCTAACATCAATGTCTTGTGTAGTTGCAAACAAATCTTCTTTCCATTTTTATCTTCCTTCTTGATCCTTGTACAAAATATTTGAAACCCTATCACTATATTTATCTTGAAGTAGCCTTATCCAAGGTATCAAAATTATATCTAGATAGTGTGGTGTTTTATCACACCAAGTATCAATCCAAATATATTTTGTTTCTCCAATTTCCACCACCTATCTTAAACCTTTAATCACTAAATCAATAGATATTTTAAAAGCATTTCAAAGTGTAGAACCATTTGATAGAGACAATGTAGTAAATATTAAACTTGGGTCATTGGGCTTGATATACATAGAAGAATTCTTACCCATTGTATTTGACTCTCTTTGTACAATCTCCAAATTAAATTTTTCCTAAGAGCTAAATTTACATATGTAAGAACTCTTAAACTGAGACCTCCCCTAGTTTTATCATCACACACCTTGCTCCATTTCACCAAAGGAATTTTTATTTTATCATGTAATCCTGACCACAAAAAGGATCACATAATATACATTAAAAAAATTTCTATTTATTTTAGCATAGTATACAATGACATATAATATGTTGGAATGTCATGTAAGACTGACTTAATTAACTATACTCTTCCTACTAATGATAACCATATACCTTTCTATGCTGGTAGTTTATTCTAAACTTTACTTATAATTGGATTCCATAATTATATCCTCATTCTCACCTTAAATAAGATCATCCCTAGATAAGTTGCTAGTAAATTTGTCTCCTCCATTTGAAGTAAGTAAATCCTTGTTTTGATTTTAGTTGGAGTGTTTAGGAAGTAGATTTTGAATATTTTCTTATTGAATTTTTTCTTTATGCTCTTTTGTATTCGTTTAATAAGTCATTAAAAGCTATATCCTCATTTATCCTTGCCCTCCCAAAAATGGTTGTATCATCTACAAACTATTGATGGGTGATGTTGTCGATGTTATTACTAGCCTTAAATCCACTTATAAGCCCATATTTGTTAGCCTTATTCAAGTTCCTACCCAAAACATCTACCATAATAATGAATAGAAATGGTGATAGAGGATATCCCTCTTTAAGACCTCTCTTGGCTTTAAATGATTCTGTTATTAATGTTACAACCATAATATATCTTAGTCGACTATATTTCTATTACCATTATTTGTTCATTGATTTAATATTATAAATAAAAGTAGTTTGATTTATTTCTTATCATCTATCATCTTTTAAATAATTTGTGTAATAAAAGGGACTAAGACCTCCTTAGTGGCAAAGGACTTAGCCTTCCTAAAGTGGCAAATTTATTTGATTTATTCAATTTATTTGTGTTCATATTAATTCCTTCAAGAATATCCTTGCAAGTGGTATCAGAGCAGCAATTTTGGCAAAGTGGGTGATATTTCACATCAATTTTTTTTTAGGAGCAGCAGAAGCATCTCCACAGGATAAGAATTGGTAGTAATTTGTTTTTAGAAGCATTCTCACATTTCATAGAATTTATCAAAACTTTTGTTAATTTTTAGAAGCATTCTCCTACCTATCGAACAAGAGTAATTCTCTAGGAGGTAATATTCCAAAAAACAAGGATAATTTTCAAATAGGGATTCCAGCATCCATTGATGTTCTAGAAAACATCACCAGACCTACCTTTGTGTCTACTCAATATGCATAAAAATTTATGCCCACTACTACTCTTTCCACATCTTCGAAGATAATAGTACAAAGGTGAACTCATGGTAGAATATAATTATAGCACAATGCTGAGATACAGGATAAGGAAAATAAATTACCATCATCTATATTCATAAGAACAACCAACATGAGTGGAACCCTAATTTTACTATGTGTTCTATGTCTGGCAATTAAGAAGTTCCCGATTTAATTTAAAACTATTCAAAGATAGTCGTTACCACCAAATATGAATTAAGTCAACCACCTAAAGTTGTGATTACATACATCTCTCATTAGAGAAAGCCAATGAATAAATATTTAGCTCCATATATAAAGCATTTTGGGCATCCAATAGCATCCCAAGAAATTTGAAATTTTAAGCTATAAACTATAGCTTATAATAGCAGTTACATTGATGTACCAGGCAAAAGTAATCAAAACGAACCATCCATCTACAAAATTTACTAGGATAATCAAAACCGTTGAAGGAGAAAAGAATGAGCACGTACAAACCCTAATTATTTTAAACATATCATAGATTGCCATGCAAATAAACAACTAAAAAATTAGATAAATTATCCGGTACGTATCTCAAATGATCATTTGGGTTATATCACATAGATTTTGTATCATATTTTATCCCACATTATTTGAATCGGGTAGGCTAGAATCGTTTAAATTTACAAGCTATAATATTTTAGTCATGTATTAGGTCAAATATAAAATTACTCCTCCATCCACCCACCTTGTCAAGTCTTATCCGCTAGTGCAATTTTGTGTCAGGTCTCACAAGTAAAGTTTGGTTTCATTCTTGTCCACTAGTGCAATTTCGTGTCATGTCAAAAAAATTTTGTGTTAGGTCTCATAAGTGAAGTTGGTTTTTTTTGTCATTTTTTTCATGTCTTGTCTTCTCTAACATCACCTATAGTTACGTAATATTTTACTAGAGTTCTTAGCACATCCATCACCCATCCACTTTGTTTCAATATAGCTAATCAAAATCGGTTGCCTCATAACCATCAGCGTTGTATTGTTGGTACTTCTCCCATGTAGGGTACCACCTTATCCTAAAATTACCTTGAATCATGTAATTTCCACCTAGATTTCTTAGCATGTCCATCAACCATCAGCTTCATCCCAATCTAGCCAATCAAATTGACTATCTTGTTCCAACTAGTCGTTGCCAGTGGATAAAATAAGATGTTAAGATTCAGGTCACATGGTAGATGTTGGTTTGGTAGCCATTGGGTCACTTAGCCATTGAAGTTCAAATTCTAAAGCCATTTCACATTTGAAGTGATAATTAAGCAAGAAAATAACCAAATTTTTGTTTTTGCAAGAATCATCAAATTTTTGATGTTAAAGGTAAATTTTGAAGACACTAACCTTATAGGTAGAGCTTTGTAGAAGACTTGTTGTTCTTATTGACAAATTTTAGTAGTAATTCAAATTGTCTACCATAAGTGCATGAGTGGTATGTGGGCTAAAGGACAAAATGGGCGATTATCTAGCATAAATAATACAAATGAAGGACTTTCAAAATCACCAAGAAGACCTCCAGGAAATAAAGGTACACAATACAACTCTCCTTTATGCATTAATAGATTTAATCCCAACCATCCTACTATTAACCCCATGGCTCCTTCTAACTCCTCCCATGAAAATATTACACATGAAGAAATGGAAAACACCAATGCAAGTTACCATGATGTCCATTCATGTGTAACTCAATTAATGACTAGTATGAGCACCATGAGTTCAATGCTGTAATAATTATTGAGAAAAAAAAACCAAGAAGCTCCTCATTCTCCAAATAAATACCATAGAAGGCATGATAATGAGGATTATAATACAGAGGAATATTATAAACAAGCAAGATGGCCTATAGGTGTTAATATTCCATGTGTTGATATGTCTATATTTGAGGGTGGTGATACACATGGTTGGATAGCTAAAATGGAAGAAATTTTAGAACTATATCGGGTTCCCAAATCTAAAAAAGTTCCTTATGCTTCCTCCAAACTGGGTATTGAAGCTTACCAATGGTTTGCTTGGAAAAAACATCAACATAGTCAACCCCTCATATGGCCTAAATTCAAGAAGCTTTTTCTCAAGAGATTTGATGAAGGGAGTTCATCCTCATACATGGTTTGTTTGTTGGCACTTAAAAAAACTGGTTCAGTAAGGGATTATATTTCAGAATTCACTAGTCTTCTTGCTTATACAGGAGATTTACCATCCTATGTAGTGGTATCAAATTTTAGATATGGTTTGAAAGAGAATATTCAATTGAAGTAGACTTACATGATCCATACTCTTTATATGACACTGTAAATATTGCTAAGTTGGTTGAGAAAAAGGTGTAAAATTTGACATCCTTCAGACATGAATCCTATAATCATCCTCAATATCACAACAATTCCTTTTATAGAAATGAACAACCATCAAGATATTACTACTATAAATGTCACAATCATCATAAACAATATCAAGCATGTGTACCAAGATAAAACTTTCAAATAGAATATGATAGCAGGGAAGACGAAGAGGAAGCAGAGAATATCAATTCACATGACTCACCTATACCCAAGGAACAAATTGAACATAATGAAGCAATAGGTGATGAAGACACTATGGATATTTCAGTACATGCTCTTATGGTATTAACAACTCACCATACAATCAAGGTGCCAGGATTCATTCAATAGAAGAGGATAAATGTGTTGATCGATTCATAGAGTACTTATAAATTTATTGACATTAAAATTGCTAAGGCATTGAACTTAAACATTCAGTCCTCCAATCAAGATAAGTTTTAAGTTTAGTTGCAAATAGAAAAATGATCAATGTATTGGTAGAATATCTTTAGTTTTAATACAAATTGAAAGTTATACTTGGCATGGAACTCTCTTTGTTATGATTTTAGGGAATTCAGAGGTTATTTTAGGAGTTGAATGTTTAGAACAATTGGACATGATCAATTTTAATTTCAGAAATCTCTTTTTGGAATGGAAATAAAATGGAAGGATGATTCAACTCAAAGGAATTCCAACTCCTCCATAAAATGTAGTGAGTTCTCACAACATGGAGAAAATATTAAGGAAAGGAATTTATGGATTCATAGCTCAAATCAATTATTTGGAAAAGCAAGCACATGATATCCATGAAATTCATTCAAAGGATCTTCAAGATATTGTGGCTAACTATGATGATATTTTCCAAGAACCAAAAGGACTACCTCCTAAATAATATCATGACCATGCCATACACCTTGTTCCAGGAAGTCTTCCTCCTAATGTCCATCCTTATTGTTATCCTCGACCTAAAAAAATAGAAATTGAGAAAATTATCCAAGAACTTTTAGAACATGGAGTCATTCGTCATAGCACTAGTCCTTATTAATCACCAGTGGTTTTGGCCCATCATAAAGATAATTCTTGGTGTATGTGTCTTGATTTTTGTCCACTCAATAAAATCACCATCAAGGGTAAATTCCCTATTCCTATTATTGATGAATTATTACATGAGTTGCATGGTGCAAATTTATTTACAAAATTGGATCTATGCTTCAATTTTCACCAAAATAGAATAAGGGATGAGGATATTCCTAAAATCATTGTTGGGCACTGAATTACACCAAGTTTTACTTGATACTACAACTGTCTATCTTCCTAATTTCTATTTAGGCTTGCACTCGATAGCTGCAGCTCAACACTCAACATTGGAAGGACCAAAATCAGGGTTTCGATCCAACCTCCAGAGTAGGTTGGTTCCTTGTCAACTTAGCATATTGTTGACACAATTATGCTCAATTAGGGCTTGGATTTTAGGGTAAGAGAAGGTTAGGGTTAGAGAGATGTAGATATCAATGGACGGATAGGTTAACAACATTGCATCACCATAAAAAGCTCCCAAAAAACCATATTAAAGACATACATTCAGATCAACCTTTATCCCAAGATAGCTCGTTTAAGATATTAAAGAATAACAGAGAAAGGTTATAGCAAGCAATTTCAATATCCAAGAAATGATAATCCAAATAGAAAAATTCACCAAAACTAGATTTTATAGAAATGTACTTACTAATAACACAGAATAAACTTCAAAGTAGATTTCAATTACTCATAACAACTAGTAATCCAAGATAGGCACAAAATAACCATCTAAGTATTCACAAAAATACAACTATGAAATCCGAAACCTCTGACATCAAGCATGGAAACGCAACCTTGAGGCGAAGATCAATGTATTGCTCCTTTCATTCAGATCTTCAAAAATATTTACAATGGTATAGGCAAACACGCTAGAGCTGACCCTTCAAAATGAGGGTTTGACCTCTACTTATAGTTTTTCATATTACAAATCAAGAAACAATACATCAAATCTTGTTACAACAACTCAACAAAGAACTTAGCTGGAATTAGCTCATTGGTCAGACCTCCGGGAAATCTGCTGAAAGGGAAACTACCATGGTAGCATAGGTTCTCTGCAACTTGTTGGTCGCTCATTAGAACTACAGTTTAGAACATTCTAGATCATGCACTTTCGTAGATATTTCTTGGGAGTAGAGCGCCATCGTCGATCTACAACTACCTCTGGTTTGATCTTCTTAGAAACTCTTGATGCTTCATCTTTCAGCCAATATGTTACAGTTTTGGTGTAGGAACATCCTTTTAAATGGCCTAGATTTAGCAGACTAACCTCCACCGTTGATCTTATTTATCCCCTGGTCCAGATTAGATCCAGTATAAGCTAAGAGCCCATCCATTGGATGACGTCTCTTTAATTAGCATCAAAACATCTAATCCGAATCTCAAAAAATTTGAACTTTGAATCTACTCCAGAGCTTTTATCTTTTCTAATCCATATTAAAATATTGATGACGTCACCTCTTCTTTATAACTTGTGTGTTTTCCATTTTGAATAGAATGAGCGTCTTCCTTAGTTTGGATCCGGAGTTAAGTTCTTACATCATTCCGCCATTCCACCTTATCTTCATTCTAGATAGAAAAAGACTCATTTATTCTCCAGATTGTCAATCTACACTTTTCCTCTGCTTACATCATCATCTCCTTGAGACTTTTGTGGATTTGAGGATAATGCTAATCTAGGGTGGAGAACCAAAAGAGTTTTTAGAATCGAGTATATGCAAAAGGGCCATTCCACACTTTTTTCTTGCTGACGTCACCACATTTCACAAAATTTTATGGATTTTGCAATCCTACTCCAATCTAGACCTAAAATGGAGTTCCCCAAAATCATTTTAAACAAGCAAAATTGCATGACTATTGAGCGGATTCATCTTATCAACCTTGTTTCGAAGTGGAATGGTAGTTTTATCACTTAGTAAAAATCACACAAAATTTTACTAAGTATGTGGCCATTTTGGGCCTACATTTTGGCGCCTCCTAGGTGGATTTGCTCGCAAAACCAATAGAATCTAGAGTCTTATCCATTGGGCCTTAGGAGTCAAAACAAAATTGATTTTTAAATTTTTAAAAATTCCCACACAAACCCCACCCTCCAACAACTACCAATAAAAACATCATAAAACCCACTTGTTCGGCTATAGACTTGTGTCCATAATACCAGTACTATTACTGTTTTCCAAAACTATACACAACTCTACCTCCTTTATAAGGATTTATTTCAAAGAATGCCTTCACACAAAAATGTTGCTCTGTAGACTTCATACCTTTATTGCTTATTTCTGAAAAATCGTTAGGATAAAAAATAGAAATACAAAAATAATGAAATATGTACAAACATAAAATGTCTTCAGCATGAGCCCCTCTTGGGCCTGTAACTACTCAATATTATTCTCATTCTTCTACAACCTCTTCCTCTTCATCCTCTCCAAGAGTCTGTACTTCCTGATTATCTTTGCCAACGGTATCTTCGAACACCTGAATCATTGATTCTAAAGATTGAAGAGCCTGCTTCCAAGCTTGCTCAGAAGGATTTGATGTTTCTTTGAGCTACTTATAAATGTATTGTAATTCTTCCACATCCTCATAATCAATAGCATTTCCTCTAATCACTAGATCTTCCATGAGATCTCTTAGTCATGCGTAGCTCATGATTAGCTTAGCAACTTGTTCTTGAGATAGTGGTTCTTCTAATGAACCGATTCTAGCCTCATCCTGTAAGCTATCCTTAATGCTTTGCTGGAATTCTTCCATAGATAACAAGCTGTGATATTCCTTCCAAAGTCCTCTGAAACTGACCTTAATCATTTCCTCATTTAATTCAATGATCTCTTTAATCCCCCTATCTATTCTGTCAAACAACAACCAAGATTTTTGAGTTACCCTATGCTTTTTTACTACTATCTTGGAGGCTACCCTGGCTATATTCCATTCCTTACTAGGAATTGGTTTAGCAACATCACTAAGCCTACTATAAACCAATCTATACATTCATTCTGTTGGAATCACCATAGGCTGCAACTCTCCAATGATCTGATCTAAGTCCTTCTGAATGGCAGATAGCAACTGGCTGGCATCTTTCAAGTAATCAATGATAAGTTGAAGGCCTGAACATTTTTCTTGAATTTCAGAAAGCAATTCCTCCTTGATATTTTTCAAACCATCTTTAGAAAATCTAGTGGGCTTGGCCTTCTCAATCTAAAGTTGATGTTTTAAATTTTGAATTTCTTTGGCTTGATGCTCATTCAACTTCTTTTGTTCCTCCAGCTGGTCTTTCAACTCATTAGCTTTCTGGAACCTTTCCTACCAACTCTTAGCCTCTTTCCTCAAAAATTTCTCCACCTCTTTCTGATCATGAAGGCCTTTTTTAAGCTTTTCAACTTGTTGTTTCAACTTTTCTACCTTATATTTTGCTATATCAGTCTTTACATAAAAGGTATCCAAGTGAGCCTTGGCCATCCCTAACTCATCTTCAGCAAGAAGCTTGTCGATATCTTCTATGATTTCCTTTGCTTTATAATCTTGAGCAGTCATTTCATTTTCAGGTTTGCTTACTTGCGGAATCAAGGATCTTGAAACCCTTTGCCTAGTGACAGGGTTAACATACATAATTTTCCTTGTCATGGCCATTCTGCTGGAAGGCCTGGTAAGCTTCTCTGCCCAATAGTCATTTATACTCTGAGTAGCTATCTGTTCTTTTGATACAACAACAGACCTTGAAATATCAATAGCCAAAGGAGATAACAACATTAAAAACATAAGGGTGGACTAATTTTCTATTGATGGGGATGGTGATACATTGAAATCAATATCTGTTACAATGGTAGATTCTGTGACCACCATTGCTGTGGACATAGGTAAATTTAGAGAAACGAGGACAATATTGATAGTAGAAGGGATGGATGAACTTGGAATGCAGTGTCCCATGGATTGTGGCAAAGAAAATGGAGGTGCAATGATAGTGGATACTGAAGTGGATGCCTCAGAAGTGGAAGGTGGGTTTGAGAAGGATTGTGACATAACAGAACTAACTGGTACCTCCATAGATACTGATGGAACGAGAGAAAAACTGGGAGATGGAGGAGGTAAATTCACCACATTTTCTTGCTCAGAAAGGGAGGGTAATTCTTTTGGGGATTCATGGAGATGAGAAGGAGAAGAGGTATTAGAAACCATACCTTCACCTACAGATGTAGGGTTTTCTTGCTCAACTCCCTTTTCAAGTTGTTGTTCTTGTTCAATTAATCCTTTTGTATCAAAAATAACTACTTCTTCCACAATTTCCTCCATACTCATATTTTACCTTTTGGAAAGCTCTCTCCCTTCCATATCTGGGGTTCTCTTAGCCCTTTTATGAACTAATAGGAAAGCATCCATCTCATCTCCGATATCTTCTCTTGATAATTCTCCTTGCACTCCTTCAAAAGGTAAAGATTGCTCAGTAATGGATTGTGGCTTTGCTGATGCCATAGGAGTAAAAGAAAGTGGCTTGATTCCAATGCTCTTACCCTTCCCTTTTTGATCAACAAATTTGTCTTGAGGTTGTGCTCCTAGAGCTAAATGTTTAGGCCTAGATTTTGCTTCAATAATCGGGGTACTAATAGCCTTTTCTTTAGAACATTTCATTTTACTCATCATCCTAGCTCCTTTAGGGAATATCTCCACCTTCTCAGAAGTAGGATTGAAAGTCCTCAATGCTTCAGTATTTGTTAAATAAGTCCTTTGATTTGTAGAAGTTTGGAGAGATTTAGAATCACCCTGGGGTTTTTCAACCATCAATACAATGTGCCTTACATCCTTGAGTTCCCAAGTATCAATATTTTCATCATATCTTTTTGAAAACTCTTTATCAAATTTTATCCCAAATTTAGATTCAACTTTTCCAATTTCAACTCTCATACGCCACCAATCCATGATCTTGGCATCCTCCCATGGTCCCTTGAAATCATCCTCTTCTTATTTTTCTAAAGCTTCCTTCTTAGACGACATGTCTTTTTTCTTTGCCGACTTTGACTTGGAAGAGGGCCTATTTTTCTTTGTAGTTTTGGCTTTAATTTTATCAATCATCTCTTCAGTAATATGATGACTGGGCTGGTGGTCAGGATCAAAATATTCAATCTGCTCATAAAAATCCAACCATGGGGGTAACTGATCCATCTTGGAAACATTCCACTCTAACAGGGTAGTCTCATCATTATTTCTCCCCTATTCAAAATGAGCCCTAGGTCTTTTCTCAAATTTGTAGGCCTTATCTCCGTTCAGAGTTTTATTTTTTGTAGTGAAAATACCATCAAGATCATAACTCCACTTTTGCGGGATATAAAACAGACCTAACCTATCCAGGTATTGATCAATTTGCTGACTTTACCCCTTTTTAGTAATGGTGATATCACTTAAAGTGTGGTGGGAAAGCAAAGACTTCCTTTTTCTCCCTAAACCATATCTCGAGTCAATGTATTCTGCCTACCTCAAATATTCTAAGGCAAAGAGTCTCTCTATGACAAAATGGGGCAAAAGTAAAGGTTTACCCATGAAACCATATAATCTGATGAATGTTCCCTCAGTTAACAGATACCAGTCCCCTTCTTCTGCATCTTTATTCCTCAGAACCTCTTTGGCCAGGGGTGGTAACCTGGGGAAATTTTTGTACATTATTTTGAGGGCCGGTCCAAGAAATTCCAAATTGAACCTATAGTAAGACTCACTACTTCTTAAATGATTTGTCCAATAGTAGACTGGCATAGGTTCTCCTTCATCAATTTTATCTTTGACTGGGATCCATGACATTCTATCTTTCACAATGGCATAAAACATCCATACTAAGCTTGAGCAATGCCTAAATCTAGGAGTGCATGCCGGAGCCCCTCTTTAAGCTTACTAATTGTTCATGAATCCTTTGGGTGAGAAACACTGGCAAATCAAAATAAATCACCCTTATTTCTCTTTTTACCGCATCCTTTTCGTACATCCTTTCATTAGAGATACAATATACAACAACAATTTGCCAACCATGAACCTCTTCATCAGAGTCCAAACCCTCCATGTAGGCCAACATAGAGAATAGAATGGGAGTTACAAAATTTTTGATAGAAATGGGAACTTTAGGCAACTCGTCCTAGGGTTTGGTATTCAACTGCTTATAGAACCAATTCCTAAATGACTCACCATCATTCGCCCACTTCTTTGTGGAATAAAACCTCGTTTTCTCAATAATTTTAAAGGGTTTTGGTGGTACCGGTAGGTCAGAACCTAAGGCAAAAAGCTCATGACAAAAAGAGGTAGTGATGCTAAAAAGGGTTTCTCCCTCATTGGTTTTTACTACCTTAGCCAGTGGGTCATAGTATTTCACTGTCCCAACTATCAATTCAAGACATGGATGGAAAAAATAACAAATATAAAAGGACAAATAAGAGATAATGGAGCATCTACCTTCTACCGATAGAGCATCATTCTTTTTGTATCTATCATTCATGCTCCTTAATTTTATCCTTTTGGAGATGGTCATTTTTGTATTTGCTACCACCTTGGATTTGTCCAGGTAAGACACATATGTTATTTCATCCAAAGTATTGAATTCTAGGACATCTTCTGCAACTTCTACGGGAGATTTCTTAGGAGCCATTTTGTAACAGTAAGATTTCATGCACTGAGTAAGCAAGGAGGGCTTCAGAACAATGCTAAGATTCTCTACAATCTAGTGGTTATAAAATGAATCCCATGTAATACTTCATAAATTTTATCATCTGGAATGTGTGTATCATCCACCATAAATGTAGAAGTTACACGACATCTTGTTTGCACACTTCACCATCACTTCCTTTATTTCTTTGGCAGCTTAAAGAAAATGACGTCCTCCCTTCTCATTGGCCAAATTTTGAAATTGTGTTTCCAGCTCGTCACATCCCTTTGGCTACTCTTAAATCCCCATGCGAGTTTGTTAGAATTTAATGCACGAGAAACATTTAGCTTCTATGTGTCAACTTAGAACTTGCTATTCGGCTTTACCCTGATTCCTCTTTGGCTATCTTCAGCTTTGGGAGGTTCCCGGATTAGTACCATTCTTGTTTTTCTTTTGATGGACCTTTCTTGCAAAATCACCAATCCGGATCCGACCATGTAGTCTTGAGGGTGGAATGTCACTCCGGGGAGTTTTGCACGACACAATGTGCGGGATGGAAGATTACCATGAATATGGCCAATACTTAGTCATTTCTTGCAAAACTTCTTCTTTCTCTCTTTTTTTTTAGCATTTCTCCAAAAAATTACAAAGTGCAGAAAGAAAATGAAATAGAAAGTACCAAAAGGAGAGGGAAATATTTGTACAATGTATATACATATGTTACAATGAGCCTATTTCTCATATATAGTAAAGCTTAAGGTGGAAACCATTCACCGGAATTGGTTGTATGTTTCCTTCTAAGTTTTTCAACTGAAATACATTAGACTCTTTTACTTCCATAATTTTGAAAGGGCCATCCCAAAAGTAATCAAACTTTTCATGCTTACCCGGCTTTGCTCTGTCCACATTCCATCTAAGAATTGAGTCTCCTACTTGATCCTCTTCTGTTATCTGACAAGCTATCACTCCAGTCAATGCTGAAGTATTTGTCAATCCTTGGCACAAGGCTCTACTTCTTACTAGATTGGTGGGGTATATTTCCATGTCGTACTCCTGGATCTTAGTAATCCAACCATCCCTTTTATCTCCTAGGTCACCTTGTAATATAAAACTTCTCACATCTGGATGAACCACATACACCAGAGTTTTGCTCTATATCAAATATTGTCTGAACTTCTTAAGTGACTTCATCACAACAAACACTTGTTTTTCAATAAATTTATATTTTACGTGATAGTCATGTAAATTCTGGCTCCAAAATAATATAGGGTGTTCATCCCCTTGATCATATCTTTGGATGATCATTGAAGTATAACTTTTTCCAGCTCTATAAGCATAGAGAATAAATTTTTTGTTGAAATCAGGATTTATCAAAACTGGGGCTGTGGAAATGGATTGCTTGATAATCTCAAAAACTTGCTTCCTAACCTCAGTCCACTTGAATTCTACATTTTTCTTGAGTAGTTCAGATATAGGTCTCACCTTTTGTGCAAAAATAAAAAATGTACTTCCTGACAAAATTGATCTGACCTGAGAAAGACTGCAACATCTTCTGATTAGTAGGCAATGGAATGGCTAGAATTAGTCTAATTATATTGAGATCTATGGCCATACCTTCCTTTAAGACCACATGACCTAGTAGTTTCCCCTCATGTACTACAAATAATGACTTCTTAGGATTTAGTGAAATACCAGATTCCATGTATTTTTGAAAAACCTGTTCTAAATAAGATAGATGATCATTTTTATCATGAGAAAACATAGTCATGTCATCTAGGTAAATCATAATAACTTTGTTTATAAGTGTAACAAAGGCATAATCCATGGCCCTCTGAAATGTAGCTCCTGCATTAGACAGACCAAAGGGCATCCTTTGATAGGCAAATGTACCCCATTTTGTAGTAAACACTATTTTGTATTGATCTTGATATTTTACCCAAATTTGGTTATATCCAGAATAACCATCCAATAGCGATAATCTTTCTGCTCCAGCTACCACTTGTAAGATATTTTCAATTTGAGGAAGGGGATAGTGATATTTGAAGTAATATTGATTCAGATTTCTAAAATCCACACATAGGCGTATATCTCCATTCTTCTTTCTTATGGGTACCAAATTGGCTACCCAAGTGGAATGTTTTATCGGATATATTATTCTAGCCTTTAGTAGCTTTAAAATTTCTTCTCTCATAATGGATTCTATATTTGGATTGACATGCCTCTATTTTTACTGAAACGGTTTAGCATCAAGTTCTTACTCAATAGTATGCTGGATAATCCTTTTTTCATAAACTTTAAGGTCCTCATATGACCAAGCCACAATGTATTGGTATTTTAAGCACAAAGCTTTGATTTATTCTGCTTCCTCAAGAGAACATTGGATCCCAATATTTAGCTTCTTTTCTATTCCATCTTCTACCTCCTTATAGATCTTCTTACCAAATTTCATAGCTCCAATCTTCTTCCTATATTCATTATCGAATAAACTTTCAAGGGTGACCAATCCCCTTAGAGATATGATTGTTTCTCAGCTGGATGAAGTCTTGTTGATCTATCTCCTCCAAGTCTTCCTCTTGGAAAGTTGTGAGGCATGCTTATTTTATCATAAAGTCCAGAATGTGTTCATCACTTTCAAAAACCTACCAGAATATTTGCTTATCCGACACTACAGGTCTGAAAACCATTTTAATTCCCTTGGTCTTCTTAGTCCCAAAATCCATAGGAGGATTGAAATTAGCTCCCTTTTTTGCCAATGCATATGCTAGGTGATTTTCTTCTCTAGGCACAAAATTTAGGTTCAGGGCATCAAATGAATCCATTAGGTCCCATACTCTTTTCCTGTAAGCCTTTAAGTAATGATGTTTACTGCTACACTTATTCCTTACCTGATGTACAATTAACTCAGAATCACCATATATGTTCAAAATATTGATGCCCATGCTTTTAGATTACATTAATCTAAGGAACAAAGCCTCGTATTCTGCAGCATTGTTTGTACATGATCATGTCAATATATAAGAAATATTCTTCGTTCCTTTGAACTGTGATTGTAAAACCACACCAGCCCTCACATCATTTCTACATTTAGCACCGTCAAAGTGCATAACCCATGTTTCATTATTTCTTAGGGATTTATTAGAAATAGCAGGGATTTTCTTTTCCAATTCATTTGTGATGTTGTATGTACCCATACCAGTTCCAAATTGACTGTAATATTCTTTGAAAGGTAATTCATCTTCAATGTCTAGTTCCTCAATGTTATCTACTAGCTCAAATTCCTCCAAAGGGTTAAGGTTGTACATATATTATTCAAAATTTTCAATATGATAAGCAATTGGTTTTTCAAGAGTTATCCTTATCCTCTTTCCCTTGAAAGGTATTACCATGCTAGAATAATCCATATACATACATCCTCCTAGCTTTGTAGTAAATTCTCTTGAGAGACATAATCCAAAATAGGGTTCTAAATCTACCACCACTATTTCTTGTACTACTGTCACCTCAGGGGCTCTGTGCAACCTCATTAGTACATATTTAATAACCCCAATTGTCTTGAAAGGTGTCCCATCTAATTGTAACACTCTAGGACAAGACCGGGTATATTCCATACCCATTTCTTCATAGATTGCCTTAGGCATAATTGTGGTTGATGCTCCTAAATCAATCATACAATTTTAGACTACCCATCCCTCCATTCTTAGGGATATATAAAAAGGGGAAGGTTTGTTCTTTAGAACAACTAGTGTCATTTCTTTCTTTTATGATGGTATACTGAGGATGGTAGTGGTTGGTTTGTTCTGGGGATTTTTGCTGAGGGAAGCTTTAATAAAGTCAATCTAGCCCAAGATGAAAAGGGTATCATATAGGCTAGCTTTTGATGGAATCTTTTTCATCTCTTCCACAATGTTATACTCAGACTTGGTTAGGGATAGTCTTTCCAGTCCTCTGTCTGGCTCACCATACCTCCTTTTGTATTTTTGGGTCACCTTTAACCTTTATATTTTTGTAATAGAGGGGAACTTGAGCCTTTCTTGTTCTTCACCCTTGGATTTCATTTTGTCTCCTTTCGTTATTCTTTCTAGATTTTTAAGGAAATTATCAGTTTTCTATTTTTCCTTGGCTCGGGGAATAGGAAAAGTGTCACTGTTCTGAGGAGGGAAGTCAACCTTATTTTGATAAGGGACCTGGAATTGTCCCATATTTTGAGGGTCTACTTGTAAAGCTTTGTTTCCAGACCTTTTCATAACATCAATTGGGCTTTCTTCCTCCAACTCTTTTCCAACCATGATCTGATCAGGGTGCCATAACATATTAACTCTCCCTTTTTGATTTCTTTCAACTTGATCCATGGCTTGTTGAAAATGGTGTTGATACATCACACATGTGAGTCATGGGGGTCATTGCATACTAAACACCAAATATTTGCAAGAGTGGTATCTGTAGAATATTCTAGATCTTCATATGCTACATTCACCCTAACCCTGGTGCTATTACTAGGCCAGAAATTTGATATTTGTTTACATATGGGAATCTCCTCTTTTGTAACCTTTCCCGATCTCTCTTCTCCATTTAATTCATTATGTTACTTAGAGTTTTCATGGTATTTTGTATGTCCAGAATAGCAGACAATTCTTGAGAAGGTTGAGAAGAAAGAGGGGGAAAAGAGGGTATGGAGGACACAAGTTTAGGTCCAAGAATCAGATTTATATTAGGATATGGTAAATAAAGGGGGTCCATGTAGGAATATTTTATGAATTTCTCATGGCTACAACTGGTTTCTGAGTTGTAGGGCAACACGGTCTTTGCGGGAATTTTTCCTACATTGATCAGGATATTCTCGGCATGGACGACTACATTATAAAATTGAGGGAAATTTTCAATTCTATATTGTTGTGTTTGCATACCTAGCTCTGATCCCATGGCACGAATATAATACATATAATCCAAAAAAGCAGTTGGTCTAGCAGTGGGGAAAATTCTCTTCCATGTTATGCTAAATCTCAAATTAAAGTCTAAGACAGTTTCTTGCTAAGTTTTTTGCATGGTTATAAACTGATTCAACATAGAAAAGGGGTTATCAGATTCATTAAATTCTTCTATGAATGGCTCAGCCAAATATTTCCATGAAGTGATAGAATTATCTTCTAGAGTTCTGAACCAATGCAATATCTTTCCATGAAAGGACAGGGCTAGAATTTTAACAATAACATTTTCTTCTTTTATGTTGTGAATTGCTGCAGATTCAGGATATCTTGGCAGTGCTCGTAAGATATTTTCCCAAATCCATCATATGTGGGGGTTGCCTTAGACACAACCTGAGGAATAACATCCATTTTTGCTAATCTAAGGGGCCCAATTGAATCCTAATTAGGGTACTTCTGTAGTGGTTGATTGGGAGCCACATTTTGTGCCATATTTTTGGTTGTAGGTATTCTTGGGGGAAGTGTTGGGTTTTCTTCCAGAAGTTCTTCTTCTTCAATAAAATATTGATCTAAACTTCTGATAATAGCATCCCCTATATGAGGTAACTCATAATGAAAGAAATAATCAAGGTTGTTCCTCTTATAAGACCTGGTATACATGAAAGGGTACTGGTCTACAATACTTTTTAGGGTCTTCTGACTAGGGAGTCACCAGGTGAAATTTATTTTCTCCGCTAATAAGGTCAAGACAATTCACCAAATCTTGATTCCTTCGGGATGAGATAATATTAACTCTTCTAGATGGGTTTCGTGTTCCTTGTGAACAGTCCCACTAGGCATGCCAAAAACTATTGGGCATTGAATTGCACCAAGTTTTACTTGATACTGTGGTTGTTTATCTTCCTACTTTCTATTTAGGCTTGCACCCGATAGTTGTAGCTCAACACTCAATATTGGAAGGACCAAAACTAGGGTTTCTGATCCAACCTCTAAAGTAGGTTGGTTCCTTGTCAACTTAGCATATTTTTGACACAATTATGCTCAATTAGGGCTTGGATTTTAGGGTAAGATAAGGTTAGGGTTAGAGAGATGTAGATATCAGTGGATGGATAGGTTAACAACATTGCATCACCATAAAAAGCTCCCAAAAAACCATATTAAATACATACATTCAGATCAACCTTTATCCCAAGATAGCTCGTTTAAGATATTAAAGCATAACAAAGAAGGGTTATAATAAGCAATTTCAATATCCAAGGAATGATAATCCAAATAGTAGAATTCACCAAAACTAGATTTTACATAAATGTACTTACTAATAACACAAAATAAACTTCAAAGTAGATTTCAATTACTCATAACAACTAGTAATCCAAGATAGGCACAAAATAACCATCTAAGTATTCACAAAAATACAACTATGAAATCCGAACCTCTGACATCAAGCATGGAAATGCAGCCTTGAGGCAAAGATCAATGTATTACTCCTTTCATTCAGGTCTTCAAAAATATTTACAATGGTACAGGCAAACACACTATATCCGATCCTTCAAAATGAGGGTTCAACCTCTACTTATAGTTTTTCATATTACAAATCAAGAAAAAATACATCAAGTCTTGTTACAATAGCTCAACAAAGAACTTAGCTGACATTATCTCATTGGTTAGATATTTGAGAAATCCACTAAAAGGGAAACCGCCATGGCAACACGGGTTCTCTACAACTTGTTGGTCACTCATTAGAACTATATATTAGAACATTTTAGATCATGTACTTCCATAGATATTTCTTGGGAGTAGAGCACCATTGTCGATCTGCAACTACCTCTAGTTTTATCTTTGTGGAAACTCTCAATGCTTCATCTTCTGGCCAATATGTTACAGTTCTGGTGCAGGAACATCCTTTTAAATGGCCTATATTTAGCAGACTAACCTCCACCATTGATATTCTTTATCCCATGATCCAAATTAGATTTGATATAAGCTGAGAGCCCATATATTGGATAACATCGCTTTAATTAGTAGCAGAACATCCAATCTGGATCTTGGAAATTCGAACGTTGAATTCACTCTGAAGCTTTTATCTTTTCTAATCTGTATTAAAATATTTATGACATCACCTCTTATTTATAACTTGTGTGGATCCCATTTGGAATAGAATGATTATCTTCCTTAGTCTAGATCCAGAGTTAAGTTATTACACCATTCTGTCATTCTGCCTTATCTTCATTTTGGATAGAAAAATACTTGTTTATTCTTTGGATTGTCAATCCACACTTTTCTACTACATACATCATCATATCCTTGAGACTTTTGCAGATTTGAGGATAACACTAATCCGGGGTGGAGAACCAAAAGAGTTTCCAAAATCGGGTATATGAAAAAGGGCCATTCCACACTTTTTTCTTGCTGATGTCACCACCTTTCACAAACTTTTACAGATTTTGCAATCCTACTCCAATCCGGACCCAAAATGGAGTTCCCAGAAATAATTTTAAACAAGCAAAACTACATGACTGTTGAGCGGATTCATCTTATCAACCTTTTTCTAGAGTAAAATGGCAATTTTATCACTTAGTAAAAATCACACAAAATTTTATTAAGTATGTGGCCATTTTGGGCCTACAATCACCTTTCGTACTCATGAAAGTCATTATGAATTCTTAGTCATGCCTTTTGGTCTCACTAATGCCCCATACACATTCCAAAGTCTTATAAACCAGGTATTTCATGCATTCCTTCACAAATTTGTCTTAGTCTTATTTGATGACATTCTAATATATAGTAACACATGGACAAATCATTTGATACATGTGGGAAAGGTTCTTCATATATTACACAAGGAATATTTTTTTTTTCAAATGTTCTAAATGCTCTTTTGGTGTTTAAGAAGTTGAGTATTTGGGGCATATTGTTTCTCATGAAGGTGTTAAAGTGGATCCTAATAATATCAAGGCTATTCAAGATTGGCCTTTACCTAAAACCATTAAGAAACTTCATGGTTTTTTGGGTCTTATCAGCTACTATTGCAACTATGGTAAAATTGTAGCCCCTCTCACAACTCTCACAAAAAAGGATGATTTTCATTGGTTTGAAGCATCCACTCAAGCCTTCACAACTCTCAAAGAAGCAATGTGTATTACTCCAGTTTTGGCAACCTTAGATTTTCATAAACCATTTGTGATTGAATGTGATGCTTTAGGAATAGGTATTGGGGTAGTACTAATGCAAGAAGGGCATCCCTTGGCATTCGAAAGTAAACAACTTTCAAGTAAGAAATTTGGAAGGTCCACATATGAGAAAGAAATTTTGGCTATTCTACATGAGGTTGAGAAACGGAGACACTACTTAATCAATAATCGTTTTATTATTAAAACAGATCATAGTAGTCTCAAGAATTTTTTAGAGCATCAATTTTCTTATCTAGAGTAAAACAAGTGGCTAACTTTGGGATATAATTTTGTTATCGAGTATAATAAAGGGAAAGAAAATGTGGAAGCAGATTCATTATCACATAAATATGAAGATGAAGTGGATATCAATACTATTTCAGGTCCATGATCCCAATGGGTTTCTCAGCTCCAAGAGGAATGGTTGTCAAATACAAAAATTGCTCAAATAATTTAGGAATTGATGTTAGGATCATCCAAGCATCCTCATTTTTCCTATGATGACAAGGTATTAAGAAGAAAGAATCACATTTACATTCCACATAATTCTACCATCAAATCCAATATTTTGGAAGAATCACATGCTTCTCCGTCAGTAGGACATTCAGGTTTTTTGAAGACATATATGTGGGTAAAACAATCCTTTTATTGGAAAGGATTAAAATCTGAGGTCAAAACATGGGTGGTTGAATGTGAAGTATGTCAGTGCAATAAGGGTGAAATAGTCAAATCTCTAGGATTGCTTCAACCACTACCTATTCTAGATCGCCAATGGGAACATATTTCAATGGATTTTATTGAAGGTATTCCTAAATCAAAAGGTAAAACAATATTTTTTGTGGTTTTGGATCACCTCTCCAAATATGCTCACTTCAATGCTCTACAACATCCATTTTCAGCAAGCAAAGTGGCTAAGGTATTTATGGACTCAATTTTCAAATTGCATGGAATGCCTAAAAATATTGTAAGTGATCATGATCCAATATTTACTAGCAATTTTTAGAAAGAATTATTTTGTCTTAGTGGTACCAAGTTAAATATGTCTTCTGCATACCATCCTTAAATAGATGGCCAAACTAAAATAGTTAACAAATATTTGGGTACCTATCTAAGATATTTTTCTCAAGATAAATGGAGTCATTGGCTTTCCTTGGATGAATGGTGGTACAACACTTTGTACCATTATTCCATAAAGATGTCTCCATTAAAAGCATTGTATGGAGTCAAACCACCCACAATAGCATATTATGTTTTAGGTTTTTCCAAAGTGGCTCAAGTAGACGATTGGCTCCAACATCGGTAGTCAATGCTCAACATTCTCAAAGACAATTTGGTCCAAGCACAAAATCACATGATGTATCAAAAATACACACACCATTCTAAAAGACAATTTAATATGGGTGATATGGTGTTCTTGAATTTGCAACCCTACAAACAATTATCATTGAAGATCAAAACTAGTCATAATTTATCTCAAGATTTTATGGTCCTTACAAAATAGTGCTTTGCATAGGAGAAGTGGCATATCAACTAGAGCTTCCTCCCTCATCTCGTATACATCCAATATTTCATGTTTCCTATCTCAATAAGGTGATCGAACAAAAAGTACACTCTTAGTTAGAATTACCAGTACTTGATGACGAAGGACGTATATATCTTCATCTAGAAGTAATTTTACAGAGTAGATCACATATGTTGAGATCTCGTCACATCAAATAATTTATCATCAAATGGTGGGACCTATCAGAAGAAGATGCTACATGGGAACCAAAAAAAATTTTCTAGTTATTTCTAGCTTTAAGGATAAAGCTTTTTGAGGAGGGGAGCCATGTTACAACCCTAATATAGCTTAGTCGACTATATTTCTATTACCATTATTTGTTCATTGATTTAATATTATAAATAGAAGTAGGTTGATTTATTTCTTATCATCTATAATATTTCAAATCATTTGCATAATCGTAGGGACTAATCCCTCCTTAGTGGCGAAGGACTTAGCCCTCCTCAAGTGGCAACATTATTTGATTTATTCAATTTATTTGTGTTCGCATTAATTCCTTCAAGAATATCCTTGTAATTAACCCATTGACCAACAATGAATATGAAACTGTAGAGATACAAGCTTTAATCTATCTAACCCATTCCTTCCCAAATTTAAACTTTTCTAATACTACAAAAAGAAAATCCCATTTAACCCTATAATAGAATTTACTCATATCAAGTTTTAAGATCATTGCTTTCTCTTTTCTTGAGGCTATTGAATATATAACTTCATGATCTACTGACCCTATCCAAATATTTCTCCCTTTCATAAATCCTCCTTGCTCTTCTAAAATAATTGTCTAACAATGACCTCAATTAATTCACCATAACTTTGGAGATATTCTTATATGCCATATTACATAGGATTTTGGGTCTAAATGTATCAAAAAATTCAACATCTTTCTTTTTTTGGAATCAGGATCAGGTATGTTGCATTTATTTTATAAGGTATATATTGTTTTACCCTAGACTATTCCACTGCCACCAATAAAAAATCCTTCACTATATCCCAATTATGTTGGTAAAATATTGCAGAGAGCTCATTCAAACCTAGGTATTTATCCTTATTGAAAGATAAAAGAGGTAAATGAACTTCTTCCATAGTAATAGGCTCCATCAGTTTTCTATTGTCTTCATTCGTAAAACTGAAGGTACTTCATGTAGAATTTTATCATTTAGAACTTCAAACTCATTTGATCCTAGAATATTTTGATAAAAAGATCTTACCTCTTTTATAATTTCAGTCTAGACTTCAATCCAAAATCCTTCTACTAATTCTGGATGGTGATGTCTATACTATAACCATCCTATGAAAAAACTTTGTATTTTTATCCTCTTTTAACCAAGTCTATCTTGATTTTAATCTCCAAAATTTCTCTTCCTTACTCAAAATATTATGATATTCACTAAACAACTCCATTTCCTCCGATCTTGGATTATTATGATCACCTTTTTGGAATTTTGAAAGTTTATCTTTTAGTTCTTCTTCTCAAAAATATTCCAAAAGTGTTCTTGTTCCATTCTTTTAATTTAGATATCATTGATTTAATTTGTTTTGGAAGTGTATACAACCCACTATTTCCTGAAGAATTCCATGTTTGTGCTATCATATCAATAAATTGAGGATGGTCTTTCCACATATGATCATATTTAAAATATGATATTTTTTTGAATTCACTTACCACCATTTTATTTCTTATTATGTAGTGATCTGAACCAATCCTTGTTAAGGTATTAATTTTCTAGCCAATGATCTGAGAGTATGCATATGTATTTTTTTTTTTGCTATTATATTCTGATATCTTCTATTATTGGTCTATGTATAGTTGTATTCTTCAAAATAAACCTCCCATAGATTATTGTTTTGAATAAAAGTTGAGGAATATCTCATACTTCAGGTAAATTTCCTTATTCTACCAAATTTTCATCTAGCTTGATTATGACATTAAAATATCATATGATCATGAATAAGGGTTCTTGTTATTTACTTCTCATAAAGGCTTTAATCCCACTCCAAACTTCTAATCTACCTGACAAAGTTGTAGGTCCATAGACATTGATAAGGATGAAATGAACATCTAAAAAGTAGCATGTGACTAAAGAGGCTATCCAATGTAGAGAAATATTGATTGTATTCTGGGGTGTGAGGTGGCTTATTTCCCTTCTATGTATTTAGGTATGCCCCTATTTAAAGGTAGAATTAAAGATAATATTTGCGATCCAATGGTGGAGAGAATCCAAAGGAATCTTGCTGGTTAGAAAGGTACCCTTCTCATCCAAGCAGGGAAGGATACACTAGTAAAAGCAACCCTCCAGAGCATACCTATTTTTCATGTCCCTCTTTAAAATCCTTGGGCAAAATCTTACAAAAAATTGATCACATACAAAAAAATTTCTTTGGTTGGGATCAAAGGAAAGAAAGAGATTCCCTCTTGTCTTCGAGAAGTAGGTTTATAGCAGAAAGGATAATGGAGGGTTAGGGCTCAAGAACCTAAATCAAATGAATAAATCTTTGATGGCTAAGAAAGGTTGGAATCTTATTCATAAGGACAACATTGGATGGGTGCATATCCTCTTGGAAAAATACATGAACCATAATGAAAATTTCGTAGGGGATCCCCTTCCATCCTTTAGATCTATTTTCTAGCTCAACATTCTTAAAACAAGATCCATAGTCTTTAAGGGATGAAGATAGAACCTAGGAGATGAAAAAAGATTTTTGGGAGGATCCTTGGCTTTTAGAGTTCCCTCTTTCCCACTATCCAAATTTTTTACTGGTAGATCCTAAAACTAGAATAAAATTCAGCCTAAAAGTGGTTGATTTCATTTGAATTATCCAATGGTAGGAAAATGTGGAAATTTTTGTCCATCCCTACTCTAAATCAGGAATAGGAGGAGGTTATGAAGTTCCTATTGGATAGTTTAAAATTGTAGGTTATAAAGAACTCAGATGAAGAGAATTTTATATTTTGGAAAGTATAAAAGGGTGGATCATTCTCTATTGAATCTACTTATTTTTTAGCTAAATATAATCCTCTTTCCTAGCTCCCCAATCAGAAAATATGGTTGAAAGGCCTCACTTCCAAGGTAACATTTTTATTTTGGATGGCCATCTAGAATAAAATTTTAACTATTGAAAACCAACAAAAAAAGGTATGTATATCCTGAATAGATGCTATCACTATGATTCTTGTGCTAAATTCTTAAATGACCTCTTCTTTTAGTGCTCCTTTTCTAGGGAGGTCATTTAATATTTTTTGAACACCTTGGGGGTTTTTTGGGTTGCATCGAATCTCTTCTCTAATTTTTATGATCATTGGAATTCCCCTTTCTTCACTCCTAGATTGTGTGCATTATGGTGCTTCAACCCGATCCACTTATTCTAGAGCATTTAAAAGGAGAGAAATAATAGGGCCTTTAACAACTCCAAAAGGGATGTGGCCTATTGTGTTCCAAGACCATCTTAGTAGCTATGGGGAATATGTCAAACCTTTACCTAGATACTAGTGGAAGCCTTGAAGTGGAATATGACTTACAGGTAAAATTATATTTCCAACCAAGAACCAAAGATGCTAAGCATCCAAAGCCTAACATCAGGGCTCAAACCAAATGGAACCCCCCCAAGGTGGATCAAGTTTAATTTTAATGGAGTGCATAAAGGTAATCTTGGGAAAGCTAAGGTTGGAGGTGTGTTTAGAAATGACAAATGAGATATTAATTTAGCCTTATCTAAAAATTTAGGCATTCAGACAAACCACTTTACAGAGGCTAGATCCCTATTCTACGGAACCACCCTGCTTGATTCTCTTGATTGCAAAAAGTGCTCATTGAAGGGGATTCCTTAAATATCATTAATGTTTTTAGACAGAAAATAGCAAATATGATTGAGGAATCCAAGAGATTTATCCATTATTTAGAGGAAGTACAGATCAAGCATGTTTTTAGAGAAGGCAATAGTTTTGCTAATTACCTTGTCAATTTGGGACTACACCAAGATGGGATTTCAATATGGAGGGAATTTTTCCCTCAAGGCCTCAGATTGATGAGTATTACTATTTGAACCTTTTTGTTTTATTTCTCTTCTCTCCTTATGATAATTATTATTATGGACACTCAATCCAACTATGAGATGGAGATTGATTGTATTGAAGATTCCTATGAATTTTAAATTTGAATATTCTTAAAGTGATTCCTTTCCTCTTGAGTCTTGGGACCCTTTTTTGAGTGGGTAGTAGAGGTAGGTCCAAGCTAGCAATGTGAGACAAAATATTAGGGGAATTTTGGAGGGCTTTGGTGGCATGTTTAATAATGAAAGCATTTTATTCACATGGATCTGCCTTTGCGATCATGGGTTTCGAAGCTTTCTTACTCATGACACATTCATCATGAGATGCAATGGGTTGTAATACCTATTATATATAACCACCACATTTATAATGGGTCAGGTGCCATGGTGGGGATCTAGTATTAGAAAATCCTCAACAAGGGAAACTTGCAAGTGTGGCTTTTGTGATTGGTAGGAACCCAAGTTATCTTATTTTAATAGGATTGCATGGGATGAGGTGGAATTTCAACACTTGGAGTGGTACCATTTATAGCTCAAATAATAGTTATTGGTGCTAAAAATCCATCAACTATTCTGAAAGATCTTTCCTAATCATTATAGATATGGGAGCCAAACTGCCAGGTGGCTTTCTTCCTTTCATCTGATTGACTTCTTGGCTCCTCTTCCTTTGGACCATCCTCTTTTTCCTTGGTGTAATTTTTAGAATGCAAGATGATAGTCTTTTAGATTGAGCATCTCTAGTATAATAGATATTATTTTCTTGAACTTAATAAAATTATTGCTTGGGAGGAGTGATAATCAATTTTTGACCATTCTCGATGCTTTATTATTTGTCTTGAGGATTGTTGATGGGTGCCATCATTGTTATTTTTAGATCCTAAGACTTGGACTTTCTATGAAAAGGTGAATTCCTATGCACATAGGTAATGATATTTGGAATTTTTTTTCCTTTCATTTTATTTCTAGAGTTTTTAGATTTAGTCTACCAATTTTGTTGTCTAGTTGGAGAACCTTTAGTACTAGGAACTAGAATATGGAAGGAGTAGTAATTGAACCAAGTGCTCTCAACTTGAACAAGGAGGTCAAGAAGATCATGAAAAATAAGGGCCTTCAATATTTGATGAAGTTTAATGGGTTTGAAAGGGAGGTATTGAAGCAAATGGCCTATTCATGGAGGAATGGGGTGGTGAAAGTTGGCAAGATAGAATTTGAAATCATTATCCTTCTAATCATGGACGTTACAAGGCTGATGGTGTTTGTTTAAATAGGGATAAGCACTTCCTCTTTAAATAAAATATGATTTTTTTTGGAGAGGATGAAGAGTTGGTTAAATTCAAGAATGGGTACCAAAGAAATTCTCTTAAGTTGCCATGGAATAGGGTGGTCCTTTTCATTACAGAGTCCTTTACTCTAGATGAGAACCAAGATATCTTGAGAGGTTATCATTTCATATTTCTAAACCAAATATACCATAAAATGATTCTGAACATCCCCTCTTTCCTCTTAATGTCTATGGAGAAGTCCATGCTATAGGTTAAATGGAGAAAGGTTTCAGACCCAATTCACCAGGGCTTGGTGAAAATGATTTTTGAGTTTATGGTAAAAAAGGGTCATTATGGTGGAGGTGAATTTATCTTCAATGGTCAGCCCTATGGAAATTACTTTGACAAGAGTTTTGTTTGACTTTTCATAGTATAAGTCCAAGAATTCACAAGCTCCAAAGGCTATTCCAACCCCCCCTATTCCTGATAATGGTAAAAAGGTGCTAGAAATATTGAAGGCTCAAGGAGAAGCCTCTTAATAACCTAAAGGGACTAATAAAAGTGAGGAAAATGCTAGAAGTTCTAAAAACCTATTCACTAAAATGGTCAAAGTTGAGAAGACCCCACTCTATGTCAAGGATTTGAATTCGAAGGAACTAGACCACCTCAAAAAGAAATCCAAGCACTCCTTTGGACCTGTGGGGAAGAAGAAGGTAAAATTTATTAGGCCTCAGGATACCTTGAAGACCTTGAAATATTTTAAAAAAAAGAAGGCTAGAGTTCATGGCACCCCTTATTGGCACCTTGAATGTGGCCATTTCATGCATTGAAGAAATCAAAACCATGATGGGGTAGGATCAATGGGACCCAAAAGTCATAAATATGGCTAAGGATGTAGTTGGTGGTGATGATCCATAGGATTGATTCTCTTCCTCTTCTAGAAAATCTCTTGGTTTTTGTGCTATTGGTGGTTCCTTTTGTTTTGATGTTTTCCCATAGGCAAAATATTTTGGTTAGGTGATGGGCTTGTTTGGTTTGATATTTTTTTTGACCCTCGACATCCTCTAACTATTTTCTATTTTACTCTTGTTGGGTTCTTTCCCATTTTGGAATATGTAATTTTGTGTGGTAGTTGACCCCACAATTTGAGTTAATGTCACTCTTTGTAGTCTCTGGGTTCTCCCCTAGGAATGCAATTTCTCATTTATAAAAGGTTCGGTGACCCTTTCAAAACCCCTTCTTTCAACTATTAAAAAAATAGGCTATCCAATGCCTAGTTTTATGAATGGTTACATAGGACATTCTAGTAGGATTTCAACAAGTTAGAATTTCTCCTCTCACTCCTTCAAAAACCATAGCATCCCATTCACATCTTACCCATACTACTTTCATAGTTTTTAAAACTTATTTTGTTATTTTAGTTTCCTATATACAAAGAATATTAGGCTTATTACTTAAATAAAGGTCCTTTATACACCTCTATATTGAGGGGGAATTGACACCCCTTATATTCCATAAGATAATAACCATGTCTCATTAGGGGATTTTGGCCTTGCCTACAAATTACCAATGTCATTTTGTTGTTTGGTAAAGAGAATTTCAACCAAATATATTTGTGTTCCTTTCTCTATGTTTTCTCTTGCTTCCCTAGATCTCACTTGATAATTTGAGGGTTTTACTCTTTTTTCCTTGCATGTATTAGGTCTAGGTATTCTTTCACAAATTTGTTTTTCATATGATTTATCCTCTCTTGGCTCTACTATAGAATATTTTGACTTTTCCTACTCATTTTCTAGTATTTCCTTAATAATGGTAAAGGTATTAACATATAACACTGCATTTTATTTACCAATTTTTTTCCCTAAATGGTGCATGGTACTTCAAGAGAGTCTTTAAAATCTGATGATATGCATTCCTTAGGTTCATTGAGAATGTTCGTCCCTAAATTAGGATCATACTAAATAGAAGGTTCCTTGTTAATATGTTGAACATGTTGCATTGTGTCCTTTAAGCTTTGACCTACTTTTTCTTCATAGGATAAAGCCTCAAAAGAGTTCATATTTCTTCCAATATCCTTTCTTACTGGTCTCCATTATTTATCTACTTTCATTTTTCTAGACCTATTTTTTGGAAATTGAAAATCATCTTTATCCGTATCCATTTGTAAGTTTCTCTTGTGGTTTTCCACATGATTATGCTAGGCTCTTCTAAGGGCATGATCTCTCAATATACCCCATCCCATGACATCTTCTACATCTAAAATATATGTTTTCTTAATCTATGGTTTGGGTCCATATATTATTCCCATACTTAAGAAATATTAATTATGGAAAACTTTACTTATATCAACCATGACCAAAATATAAGCACAAATAGCCAATAATCCATATATTATAGTATTTGAAATCTCAAAGAATTATCCTAGAGTGTTTTCTATTGCCTTTAAGGTATCTATTTACCAAAATTCAATGGGAATCCCATACATCCTAACCTAGATTGGTACTAAGGGTAGATTTATATTTTTAGGTGAAAAACCTTCATACCAGTAGGTAAGGAAGAGTCCTTCTCTTTCCATAAACCAAGGGCCCCCTTTTAGGATTCTATCTCTTTCTTACCTAGAACAAAAAATGGCTAGGAATAAACCTTTAGGAAGAAAGGATAAAATCACTCCTGGAGACTTCCAACTCATATCAATCCATTTTCTCAAGGCTAAAGCCCCTGGCTAAGACCCATTAAATTTATCGAAAATTACCCTATCTTTGAGATACAAGGATTTTTACTCTATGAGAAGCTCACTAAACTCTACTATTAGAGATAATTCTAAGTATTTAGCTATAAAATGGTCCATGGAAAGAAAACTAAAAATAAAAATCTACTAAATTTTACCAAAATATCCTATAGCAAATATAATATTTGATAAAAAAAATTATAATAATTTGCATGCAAAATTTCTAAGATAAAGAAGGGAAAAAAAAACTTAGCTAAAAAATTCTATGTCCAGATAGAATGTCTTGCCTCAACAAATTCCTAGCCCTTCATTTATCCTCCGATCATCCAAATCATAGTTGATAGATATTTACAATTTCATTTTTCATGACTTGAAAAATCGTCACTACCATTGTTTTGGATGCTTGACTTTATAGGGTTGTATCTCCCTCAATATTTTCTTATTTGTTGCATTTTATAACATTATTTTTTTCAATTGGTTATATGGGATTGAAAAAAAACCTACTTGTATTACATCACCACCACATAGTGGTATTATAACAAAGCTTGGATATTATTCATGTATTGCTTGGCAAGATTTGAACCTTTCTCCTCCATAAATATTGAGGAATTTAACCAATTGAGCTAATTCCACTTGATAAAATTAATGTATTTTTATATCAACTATTTCTTACAATTCTTGCGGTTGCATTTATTCTTTAACAAGTAGGAAACTAACAGTCCAAATTTGGTAAAAGGAACTATGCTAGTGCAATTTTTTTGAAATATTACTCTACTAAGATGCAATGAGTAGATAGTAGAGGTGGAGTTTTGGTATTGTGAAGGATGCTATAGGAAAATATTGAGAAGAAGGATGCTGAATTTTAGAATATTTGTATATACAAAAAGTTCCAAAAAATAAAAAATAAAGAATTTAGACTTATGAAAATGATGTAGGTATTTAACTATATCAACTCAATTAAGATGAGAATTGAATCTATTTGTAGAATCTCAATATCTAAAGGAAAGAATTATGATTTTTCAAGGGTGGGGGACCTGAGTAAAACTATTATTTTCCTAGCAAAAAAATAATACAAGACTAACAAAAAAATATTTTTAAAGGAAAATAAATTCTAATTAGAATATTAAACATAATATAATTTAAAATTTTAAAATAATAAAATAAAATAAATATAAGTGTAAACTTCAATAATGTACAAAGTATGATATTTACATATTATATAAGTATATATTCATATGTTTTGCGACTTGCCCTATAAAGGGCATATCATACTGCTTGTAAATTTACCTCTTCAAGATAAATTGTTACAAGAACTACTATGTCACCATCTAAAGGACATGTTGGATTCTTAAAGACTTGAAAGAGCCAAAAGGAACTTATTTTGTATTAGCATGAGATAGATATAAAAATATTTGTTGAATAATGTCATAATTGCCAATGTCACAAAGGAGAAATAGTCATGATTCTAGGCATACTACAACCATTACTAATCCAAACTATAACATGGATAAATATTTCCATAGAATTTATCAAGGGATTGTCAATGTCAAGATGAAATTTGGTTATTTTTATGGTGGTGGTCTCTCTAAGGATGTCCACTTTATCCATTGGAAAACCCTTACAAAACCTCAACTTTTGCCTAAACCTTAATTGATCAATTTTATTTTCTCGATGAAATTTCCACTTCCATTGTTTATGATCATGAACCAACCTTCACTAGTAATATTTGAAGTAAATTATTTAAGTTACAAAAAACCCAACTAAAAGTAAGCTTGAAATACTGCCCACAAACTGAATATTAAATAGAAATTGTTAATAAATACTTGGATAATTACTTATGTTGGTTCGCTTTAGAGAAACAAAATTATTGGTATAAATGGTTACCTTTAGCCAAATGATCACACAACACTACCTATCACATTACAACAAAGATAACACCATATTAAGAAATATATGATCAATCATCACCATATCTCTCTTCCTATCTTCTAAGAAGTTCTAAGGTATAGGCTATTGATTTTCCCCTTAGCAATCATGAAATTTTAATTCAAAACCTCTATCATATCCCACCTTGGCCAGAATTTTGCCTAATAGACTATGTATTGATAAATGACTAATTGATGCCTAGTTTAAATGCTTTGAATGATTATGCATTGGTTATAATGATTTATCTTTGAAGAATATGATACTGCTAATGAATTGTCAATGTGTAGCACTAGGTACATCCGTGGGTGGAAGAGGTAGAATCAACCACCAAGGATGGGGTACTTGAAAATAAAAGTGATGATTTAGACAAGTTAGGGTAACATGAACAATTACCCTCATATAGGCATGCATTTTTGCTTGTTAGGATGATCTTCGATGATCTAACCACCTAGAGCTAAAGTTGATAGTCTCGAAGCTATTGTAAATCCTTGACTAGGATAGGTGATTGGGTTGACGATAAATCACCTACCTTGTTTTAAAAGCACCTGATTGTTCATTTTGTTTACATATTTTCTATGTGTAAAATAATTGGTTATGAAACACCTTCAAAAAATGGATTAATGGGTATAGAGGTTCCATCATCCCAAGTTCACTTAAAATACCATGCTAATGTTTAATATTAGCATGAGTATTTTATTTAAATAATAAAATATTTTTATTTAAATTAGAAGAAATATTTTATTTAAATAATAAAAGGTTTTTATTTAAATTAGAAGAAATATTTTAGAAAGGGTATTTATTTAAAAACAAAAGAAAAGAATATGCATGTTTTAATCAATAAAGGTTTCTTAAAAAAAAAAGTGCATGGCTTTATAGTAATAGACTCATATTTAAAAAAATAATTTATCTTTACAAAAAAAAGCTAGATATTTTTAAATGGAATGAGAAAATATTTTTAAAATAAAAAAATCTCCTATGTTGGCTGCTATGGATAAACATGGTTTTATGGTGGAAAAATGGCATTTATGGAGAGAGGGAGACTTTAGGGCAAAGGTAGATGGATTTACCCATAATAAGAAGACCAAAATGAATAGAGAAAGGGATCATTTGGGGGAAGAAGGAAGACTGTAGAAGGATGATAGATTGAGTAGGAAAAAACTTGTTTGCTATTTCAGATACTCCAGGTTGGATTTAGAAAGAAGGCTTCTCACTCTCTTTACGTTTATAAGAGTATATAGAAATATCTGTGTATTTTTTAATCATGAACGTTCTTCTTTCCCCAAATATGTCTTCTTTCTAAAGTAGTGTTTAGAATTTATTTTTATAAAAAAATATATGTGTTCGCTATGTTGTGATGGTGGTGCCCCTCACAGTGTAGAGGTTGCTATGAGGGCAATGTCCCTCACAACACAACGTTTGTTGTGCTTTGAGGGTGGTACCCATCGCAACATAGAGGCTATTGTGAGGGTGGTGCCCCTCATAGCATAGATGCTGCTATGAGGGTGATTTCCTCATTGAGAAAGCGAAACGTCACAGACGTGATGTCCTCGCTCGTTGGGGTTGACTGGGCATCATAGACACAATGTTTGCGCCCACCCAGGGTGACCTTTTAAACTCAAAGACACATTTATTTTCATATATTATTAAATAAATTATTAGTTAAAGAATGATTTATTAAGAAAGAAAAGTATTTTTATGTTATCTTAATAAATTATGGTTGAAAATGATTTATTAAGAAAAAAAGTATTTTTTATATTATCTTAATAAATTATGGTTGAAATGATTTATTAAGAAAGAAAAATATTTTTTATGTTATCTTAATAAATTATGGTTGAAAATGATTTAATAAGAAAAAAAAGTATTTTTTTATGTTATCTTAATAAATTATGGTTGAAAATGAATTACTAATAAATAATAGTATTTTTATGTTATCTTAATAAATTATGGTTGAAAATGATTTATTAGAAAAGGAAGGTATTTTAATATTATGGTTGAAAATGATTTATTAAAGAAAAGGAAAATATTTTAATGTTTATATTTATGTCTGATTTGATTTAATAAAAGAAAATGGAGAAAGTGTCTATGATTTTTTTTTTACGCGAAAAACCCCTTGTGGGTCTGCCTTGGTATGAGAGACCACGAACAGGGGGTTCTACACCGTCAAAGTCACTCGGGAGTCGCACCCAGCCCTGCCCACACCAACATTATCAATTGGATTTTGGGTACCCAATTCAGCGTTTTGGTAGGGTGGAGATTCGAACCTAGGACCTCCCTTGGAGGATTGCCCTCTCCTCTCCAACTCACCTACAACACCTGGGTAAGTGTCTATGATTATGTAGTAGATTAAATATTTAATCAATTAAGGTAATGGGACCTTAATTAGTTAAAGAAATGATTTTTTAAGTATTTAATTAATTAAGGTAATGGGACCTTAATTAGTTAAATAAAGGATTTGTTAAGTATTTAATTAATTAAGGTAATGGGACCTTAATTAGTTAAAGAAAGGATTTGTTAAGTATTTGATTAATTAAGGTAATGGGACCTTAATTAGTTAAAGAAAGGGGTTTTTAAGTATTTAATTATTTAAGGTAATGGGATCTTAATTAGTTAAATAAAGTATTTGTTAAGTATTTAATTTTATAAGGTAATGGAACCTTGATTAGTTAAAGAAATGATTTGTTAAGTATCAAATTAATTAAGGTAATGGGACCTTAATTAGTTAAAGAAAGGATTTATCTTTGAATGATAAGAGGATGGTATATTGAATTACCCGTGTTGATAGATAACTATTACTTGATATCTAGTGAATGTTTCATGGAATACATTTGGTGATTGTATAGTTGCAATTTGGCATATGGAATTTATAATTGCACTATATTAAAGAATATTTTAGTAGATGCATCAGTTGCATGTTTCATAGATCCATGAGTTTTCTTGATCCCTTACCACCACCAATTGAGAGATGGGAAAACAAAAAGAGCTAAGAAGGACTCCTAAGAACCAAACAGTTATCTTGATTTATGTTGTGATAAGACTTTATGTAGAAACCTATTAAGGGGTAGACTCTAGTTAAGCAACCTCTATTTGATTTATTGATGTAATGATTTATTATTTAAAAGTATGGATTACTCCTACCATACTTGGACTATGTAATGAATTGTTAATGAATGTAAATGTATCTCTTACTTGTTAATTAATAAGGTATATTGATGTTATAGTTTCACAAGCTATTTTATTATTCATGCTTTAGTTAGATCCTGACATCTCTTTAAGCATATATTTTTAATGTTTCTTTATAGGTATCATTTTCCATGCTTGTTTTAAATAGATAGATTCAGTAATTATCCTCTTTAGTTTGAAGGTTTTAGATGTTTAAAATAGTTAGATAACTTCATGGATGTTTAAGTATGATTATGAGTTTGTGTTAGAAGTAGAGTAAAGAGATCCTAAGGGATTATGGGATCCATTAGGATTGAGATTGGATAAAATGAATCAAATAATCCCCTCCAAAAGACAAAAATTAAGAAGACTATATAATAAAGTGTTAAATAAAGACATGACTTTTTATGAAAGGATTAAGTTACTCGTCATAAATATGAGATGAGTAGCTTATTTAGTATGCGTAGTATAAATGCATAGATAGACTTGTGTATGGTATAGATATGGGTATACCTTATATTTATAGAAGGAGATAAGTTATCCCTCATAGAAATATGGCTAGTAGATTATCACAATATACATAACATACCTACATAGATAGACTTGTGTATGGTATGGAGATGGGTGTATCCTAAATATATTTTAGAAAGAAGGTTAGTTGTTGGAAGAGAGGACAAATAAATTTAAATATTAGGTTAGCTTAGATATATTCATAGTTATGCACATACCGATTGGGGTAAAGATATCTCTTTTGAGTATATGTTGTAAATGTTTAAAAAAAAACACAACCCCCTTAGTTAGATTTTTGGGTTGTTACAATATCAAAGAAAACTTGACATTACCTCAAAAACATATGAAATAATATATTGTTAAGAGAATAAATTCACTAAAAAGGACATGATTTTTCTTCACCTACAACCATACAAGCAAACATCCTTGAAGCTAAAAGGTAATCAAAATTTAGCACTCAAGTTCTATGGTCCCTTACAAGCATTAAAATAGATCAAAATTATCATGTATAAATTAGACCTACAACCAACTTCCAAGATAAATCCTATTTTCCCTGTATCCTATTTGAATAAGTTTTAGATAATGTATTCATGCTCAGTTAGTTATTCCTAAAATAGATAATGAAGGATCCATCATCCTTACACCTAAGGCTATTTTAGATAGATGTTCATGCCAAATCCATAACTACACCATAATAGATGTTATAGTATAGTGGAAAGACTTACAACCATATATGCAACTTGGAACTCCCCACTAGACCAAATAGTTAGTTTCTACTCCTTAAGGCTTGAGGAAAAGCTCTTAAAGAGGGAGGGCATGCCAGGACCCATACATATTATCCCTTTTATTATTATGATTATAATAGCCATAGTTTAGGTAGTTATCTTGGACACCTATTTTATATATAATGCCAACTCTTGAACACTATGATTAGGGATTGTTTTTTAGGCACCTATAGGCCCAAAATGGCCACATCCTTAGAAAGCATTGTAGATTTATTATAAGATATGAAGTTTCTATTCTACACACTTTTTAGTGTATTTTGGAGTGGATCCGCAACATGAGTTTCCTAATATGCCAAAACTTAGCACAATTTTTGTCTTGAGTGATTTCGCTTAGTTTATAATGTAAAATGGTGTATATTGGAGATGGGTTCTAATTATGTAAAAGTTTTTGGTAATGATGACATCAACGCAAAAGAAAGTGCAGATTGGATACCGAGAGTAATTTCTTGCATGCTCTGAGCGACTTTCGGTAAGGCTAAATCCACCGAGTCTCAAGACTATTTTGGTGTGAATTGATGATGAAGAGATAGAAGACACTACATTAGTTGTGGATTGGTGTCAAAGTCAATTTTACACTACTGAGGGTGTGGATTGGAGACAAGAAGCTATTTTTCACACTATGATCAGAGCATAATGGAGACAAAGTATGATTTTCACTTGTCCAAGTGTTGGTTGATGATTTCGCATATTTACAAAGAAAATGTGACATCAGCATGCTTTAAGGTACAAATTTTAGAAGCTTGGAAGCCAAAGAAGAAAAGAGGAAGGAAAATGAGTAGATTGCATCCCGCTCACCTCTTAGTTCATTTTACATCGGAATACGATTTTGCAAGATCAATGTTATAGTGATGAAGTCAACAACTTAAAAGTGTTAAATGGTTCTTGGGTTTTCCCTACCAATTTGCAGAGTGTCCTAAGAGGTTTTAATTGCAACCATCCATGATGAAGATCAATGGTTGAGAATTTGTTAACACTAATAAGGTATTTAAAAGCATTTTCTTGCCAAACCATAGTATAGTTAGTTGGAGGGTAGGAAGATAAAGCATCGAGGGTTTCCAAGAACAAGAACCTGATGTGGTTGCATATCTATGATGGAG
This sequence comes from Wollemia nobilis, assembly GCA_028583015.1. Classification (NCBI taxonomy): domain Eukaryota; kingdom Viridiplantae; phylum Streptophyta; class Pinopsida; order Araucariales; family Araucariaceae; genus Wollemia; species Wollemia nobilis. Next base: position 17,012,827 of record JAQPPZ010002979.1, read on the forward strand.
CTGAAATTCCAAGAACGATCAATGGATGAGATGCAATATCAAACTATTGGAACTCCAACTACCATCAACAAACCAACAAGTTGTAGAGGTATGCTACCATGGAAGATTTCTTGTAGTGGATTTCTTAAAGCTCCACAATTAGTAAGATGATGCCAACAAACTCTCTACTAAGCTATAAATATACAATCTTTGTAATGTCTCCTTGATATTATTTCATTTTATAAACTATAAATAGAGGCCAAACCCTCATTTTTTAGGGTTGGCTCTAGTGCGTTTGCTTGCCCTACTATAAATATTTTTGTGAGCTAATGGAAGGAGCATTACTCTGATAGTTTGACTCAAATTTATTGTCTTCATTATCTTGTGCAAGAGGTTCAAAGTCTTGAGCTACATTTCTATCAATACTTGGATGGTTAGTTCATTTAAAATTTTGGATTACTAGTTGTGAGAGTAGTTGAAATCTGTTCTTGATTAGATCTGTATTGTTAGGAAGTTTATTTCTATTAAATATGACTATTGGTCTATTTTGCTATTTGGATTATCAATATTGGATGTTGAAATTGCTTTCTACAACATTTCTCTATTTATGCTTTAAATATGTGAAGGTTTCATTTATTTGGGTGATGTTTATTGAGTGATGGGACACTAGAAATAGCTTGTGGGAGCCTTTTGTTGTAGTTGCTTATGTTGTTAGCCTATCCGACCACTATTTTTCATAATATTTCTAACCCTAAACCTTTTATAACCCTTGATAGATAGTTGCAGTGTTAAGTAAAACTTGATGACATTTTGGTGCCCAACATTTTTTGGCATGCCCGATGGGACAAGTTCACAAGGAACATGAAAACCCATCATATGAGTTATTGTTTTATCTCTACCCAAAGGAATCAATATTTGGTGAATTGTCTTGACATTGTTAAGCAAAGAATAGTAAATTCACCTGGCGACTTCTTGATATTTAAACCCAGAAAAGAACTACCCCTGTAGACCAGTGTCCTTTCATGTATACCAAGTATTTCAAAAGGAATAACACTAACTATTATTTTCATTATGAGCTACCTTATATAGGGTGTACTATTATCAGAAGTTTGAATCAAGATTTCCTCTTGGAAGAAGAGCTTCTTGAGGAAAGTCTTACAGTTAATTCATCAACTCCTATAGCAGGATCTACAACTGGAAATATGGCTAGAAATACAACAACAAATCAGGTAAATGTACCCCTAAATTAACTATTATAGAAATACCCTAGCTAGAACACAACTAGTTGAAGAACACAAGATTATAATGAGAAGGGGGGGTGAACAATATAGTGCCCACTTTTTACTTTATTTCCAAACCAATATTAATTAATGTCCTTAATTGCAATAACTAAATATAGTAGTGTGCATTAATAACTCAAATAGAAATATTAATAAAGAGAACAAGTCACCATACATAATTGAGACACAATATTTAACGTGGTTCCCCCAATGTGGGTTACTCCACAAGATAATCTCCTTATAATATTTCACACAGGATTTAAGGATCCTTATTCAATACAATGATTTATTTGATCTACTCAAAGCTAGGCAATAACAAGTTCACACATAACTTTTACAAATCTAAATAACAAGCTCACACAGAACTTGTCCAAAAATTAATAACAAGTTCACACAGAACTTGTCCAAATATGAATAACAAGCTCACATAGAACTTGTCCAAAACTGAATAACAAGCTCACACAAAACTTTTCCAAAATTGAATAACAAGCTCACACAGAACTTGTCCAAAACTGAATAACAAGCTCACACATAACTTGTCCAAAACTTCTCTAGCAAGCTCACCAAGAACTTTCCCAAATCTGCTCTAACAAGCTCACAAAAAACTTGTCCAAATATGCTCTAGAAAGCTCACCAAGAACTTGCCCAAATATGCTCTAACAAGCTCACAAAGAACTTGTCCAAATATGCTCTAACAAGCTCACCAAGAACTTGCTCAAATATGCTCTAGAAATCTCACCAATAACTTTCTCAAATATATCCACAAATCTTTCCCAAAACTGTCCACAAAACTGTCCATAAAGTTATCCAAAACTGTCCACAAATCTGTCCACAAAGCTATCCAAAACTGTCCACAAAGCTATCCCAAAAATGTCCACAAAGCTGTCCCAAAACTATCCACAAAGCTATCCACAAATTTTTCCACAAAGGCTGTCCTAAAACTGTCCACAAAGGCCTTCTCAAAGGCTCAATCAATCATGCTCAAGTAGCACTCAAATATCATCCACAAATCTATCAAGGCAAAGCTCAAATATGAAATCAACAATGAATGACAATGTACTCTTCAATGGATGACAACAATGATCCATAATGATCTCAACTCAACTCAACTCAAATCAACTCATAGAAGCATAAAGAGAATTTTTAGAGACTCAATATGTTCTAAGCTCAATCTTCAACTCAACTCAAGTCAAATCATAGAAGCATAAAGAGAATTGTTAGAGACTCAATATGTTCTAATCTCACTCTCAACTCAACTCAACTCATAGAAGCATAAAGAGAATTGTTAGAGACTCAATATGTTCTAATATCAACTCAACTCAAATCAAAATTATGGAATAGTTTATTTCATGGAACTTGACCAATCACCTCACACAATCACTTGACTAGGCTCAATCAACTCAACTCAACCAATCACCACAAGGGACTATTATTTCTCATAAAAATCCTAGTCCAAGCATGTATCAACCAACTCAAATGTTTCCAACAATGCTCAACCACAAATCTCACATAACAATGATACTCATGTTATTTTCAAGTTATTTCACAACCAATGGGCTTCAACAACTATGCTTATAAAACAAGGTTTAAACACAACTCTCAAACCAGAAAACCTTGAAGAATTCAACCAACCACTTTCGAAAAGGAAACCACAATCAATCCTTTTCACTCCAATGATATTTCATAAATCAACAACCATAAACAATCAATAGGAGAATGTGCCCATACCTTTTTGATGCCAAGAAGTTGTCAACAAAATCTACCACACTAAACACAACTTTCCTTTCCAATATCAATAAGGGTTAGTGGACTTCAAATAATAATCACAAGATAAGCATAACTCAATTTACACATTTTTACTCCAACTTAATAAACACATCCACCAAAGTCCTTTTTAATAAAAACCCTTATCAAAAATAATAATCAACAAGGCTCTCAAAAATATTTTATAACAACTCCTTATTTCTCCTAAATCTTAATTTTTCAATTTCATGAATATCAAATTAAATAAAAAACTCATCAACCTATGAAATAATAATCACAACCCTTATAAAAATAAAGTTTAATTAAAAACTTTAATTATTCCTTAACCACCTTATAACTCCTATCCTAGGGCATCAACGAAATTAATTTGAGCAAAACGTAATTACCTCCTCAAGGGGATTCGAACCCCCAAATTGCACACACCACGAGCGCCTTAGCCACAACTAAGGTTGCCACACGAGCTAGCTGCTCATTCGAAAGGAAAAGGAACGATGTGCCTTAAGGCCTTCCTCCCTTCCACATAAATCAAAAGCGCTTAGAGCACTTTCCTTCCAATGCCTTTGAATGCAGTCAAGGAGATTTGAAACTTGACGTAAAGCACTGCCACACACCTTAATAAAAATCCAATTGCCAATGTGCCACTCTACCCACAATGTCTTGGGATTTTGACCAACCTTGGATTTATTTGTTGTCTCCCTTTTCAAAATGATTTTCGCACGATCTCTCTTTGGATGCTTAGCCAACGATTAACACAAGAAAGGATTAATTTTAAATGAACCTTAGGATTCCCCTTTAAATAGTCTTCTCCTCATTTTTGATGACATAAGTGCATTATTGATTTTCCCTCTTTCTTTAGACGTCGATGCTAACTTTAATTTTAATTTTAAAATTTAAATTTAAATTTTAAATAATTAAAATTTAAACTAAATATTTAAAATTAAATATCTCCATCACCGGGGCACCTTTTTCGACAAAATGAAAGGCCAACCTAGGTTTTAAGAAAAACCCATTTCAAATATGCCATCCATGGTTTTAAATAAAACCTTTTATTTTTCCTGCCTTGGTTTTTACAAAAACCCTGATTTCATCCATGCTTTCCAAGATATCGTTTGCCCATAAAAACTCAATGTGATCCATATGACATCAATGATTCATGTGACATCAATGAAAACATAAAATAACTCAAATTTCCAACAATATCCCCCTTTGTCATTGATGGCAACACCTCTAAAGTAAAAACCGCAATCACTGCAAAAACCATCTTTGAGAAACAAAGCTGCTCCCACTGAATCAATAATCTCTATGGAGGTTGCTCCCCCTAAATCAATGCTCTTTTTGGAGGCTACTCCCCCAAATTAATGTTCTCCCCCTTACTCAAATCTCTCCCCATTTGAAATCAATGGCAAAAGGGGAACCTATGGGGCTAAAAGATATGACTTTTAAACTTAGCCCCCTCACCACCTTCTCTCTTGAGGTTATTAATTTTGGGGTGGGAGTACTTTTACTCCCATATCACATTGTTTCTTTCCTCTATCAACTTCCTTCCATGTTTTTATGATATCCTTATCTTGATGAATTAATTGATCTTCTTGTCTAGAACCTATTTGACTTTCTTGCCTTGAACCTGTTTGACCTTCTTGCCTTGAACCTAATTTGGAATTGAGTCCTACACCATTTTGTAATATACCCAAAGTTATTGCAATTAAAACACTTGATATTGTAGCCTTTGGATGGTGCCCATGTCCTGAATTCATTCTTAAAATAATTTCCATATCCATTCCTTTCCTGAACCTTGTATTGTGAAGCTCTGTTTTCATGACCATTATGACCATGACTTCTGAATTGTGAAGCTCTAAAACCAAAACCATGTTGCTCATTTCCTTTGCACTAAAAATCTCTATGACCAATTTGTTACATGATAAGCAATGCCCTTGAAAACCATACCTTCTTCCTTTGAGGTTTCTTCTAGCAAAATCAAACTTCTTTGATCCATATACCCTGCAATGTATAGCCCTGTGTCCAAATCCATTACAAGAAAAATAATATCCTTGAAAAGCCCTTTTTTCATGCCTTGGTTCTTAATACATTTCTTGACCATTATCCTTATGATAATTTTCAACTTGTGCATTGCATCCTTGAACCTTATTTGTAGTATCTAAATCCTCTTTCTTAGTTTCTTCCTTGCTTTTCTCTTCAAGTATTTATTTTCCTTTTGAACTTGATTCACCTATCTCAAAACAAGAACCAAACTGAATATTTGGAGCCATAGGAACTTTGGAAATTTCCTCACAAATCTTAGGTGCTTCCTTGCTTTCATATTTTAAAACTTCCTTTCCTTTTGAGTGTGATTCCCCAAACCTAAAATATGATACCTTTGGTGCTTTGGAATTTTCCTCTTCTTTCTCTTTATTTGTGTCAAGTAGCAAGTTGGCACACATCTCTATAGCCTCTGAAATGCAAGTATCCATTTATGTTACTTATTTTTCTTTGGAAACTGGTTCTTCCTTATAGATTTCTGAAAAAAACCTCCTGATACAAATTTAGGTCCTTGTGTACTTATTTTTTATTTCCCTTATTCATAACCAAGCCCTATTTTTATAAATGAAGCTCATTGTGAATACAAAAAATTATCTATAGTTTTTGAATTTCTTTGAAATCATGCTAACTCATTTAAGTAGGTCCCCAAACTTTTCTAATCTTCTTCTTCTAACTGATTACATCTTTCTTTTATTGCCTTAAATTTCTCAAAAATAGTGATGCCAAGCTCTTTTGTTTATGGAAGCTATTTTTCCAAATATTGAATGTGTTGATTGAGCATCATATTGACCTTTTCATTTTCATGAACCTTATTTTCAAGCCTCTTGATTTTCTTTTCCAATATTTTGATTTTCTTTTCCTGTTTTGTGGAATCCTCTTCTTCATCATCATTGCTGCTAGAATTATCACTAGAACTGTTGCTTTATTTTTCAACAAATAAACTTTCCTTGTTGCAATTGTTGTAGTACGTGCAATCATCATCTATATGCCCAAAATATTTATATATGAAGCATTTTAATATCCTTAGACCTTTCTTGTACCTATTTTCTTGCTCAATGGCTATGGCAAGCTCTTCATGTCTTTCTTCAATAGATATATCCTCTTCTTTAACTTCAATACCTAGGAATAGATGTTCTTGCCTTTCTTCATTTATTCCAAAGAATGTACATTCTTCTTCATCTAACTGGTTTCTATCACTGTAATCTGAAATATCACTTGCATCTACAATGTAGTAAGATTTCTTTGCCTTATGAAAAATTTTCTTCTTCTCATACTTGTTTTGCTTGTATCTGTCATCTTTGTCATGCTTATGCTTTCCATATTCTTTTCTTCTTTGAACCTATTTTTCATCATCATTTTTTTCTTCATGTAGACACTTGTATGCATAGTGACCAAGATCACCACACTTGTAGCATCTGAATTTCCTTATATCTCTAAAGTTCCTTGAGTCCTTATTCCTTTTTATGAATTTAGCTTCCTCATCATTATTAAAATTCTATCTGTCTCTGGAACTTTCCCTTTATCTTTCTCTAAAGCCTTGAATGCAATCTCTTTTATTGGAACCTGATGCTTACTTACCCTCATCTCATAAGCTGTGAGAGTACCTTGCAATTCTTCCATTGTTAGCTTGTTGATATCCATTGTCTCTTCTATTGTTGAAACCTTAGAATCATATTTCATGGGAAGTGATATCAAAACATTTTAAGTAACTTCTGATTATTTCATCTCAAAACCTAGGCCTCTTATGGTGTTAGTAATCCCATCAAAATGAAGTAAAAACTTTGAAATATATTTAGAATATTCCATTTTGAATTCCTCAAATATTTTTCTATGAGTTTGTAGTTTTTCCAAATTTGCCTTGGAATATCCTTCATAAGTATTCCACAACTTGGTCCACATCTCATTAGTTGAATTACATACCATGACCTTTGCAAAATTTTTCTCACAAGGCCCACTCAAAATACAATTCATTGCTTTTGCATTGATCTCAACCAATTTCTTGATAGTCTTATTTGCCTCAGGATCACCTTCAACCCTATACTCTTTTTCAATCATTTGCCATACCTCATATCATTGTGATATCAAGTAGTTCTTCATACTCATGCTCTAGAAAGCATAATTGTTACCATAAAATAATGGAGCCTTATTTGTAGATGATCCATTTTGTGAAGCCATATGTGTTCTTGTAGAATCTGTCCTTAAGTTGTTAGCCTTTTTGAAGGAACCCGCTCTAATACCAATTGAAGAACACAAGCTTATACTGAGAGGGGGGTGAACAGTATAGTGCCCAATTTTTACTTTCTTTCCAAACCAATATCAATTAATGTCCTTAATTGCAATAAACAAATATAGTAGTGTGCATTAATAACTTAGATAACAATAGTAAGAAAGGTCACCATACACAATTGAGACACAAGATTTAATGTGGTTCCCCTAAGTGGGGTACTCCATAAGATAATATCCTTATAATATTTCACACAAAAATAAGGATCCTTATCCAATACAACAATTTCTTTAATCTGATCAAAGATAGGCAATAACAAGTTCATAGAGAACTTGTCTAAATATGAATAAAAAGCTCACACAAAACTTGTACAAAACTGAATAACAATTTCACATAGAACTTGTCCAAATTTGAATAACAAGATAACACGGAACTTGTCCAAAACTGAATAACAAGCTCACATAGAACTTGTCCAAAATTGAATAACAAGCTCACATAGAACTTTTCCAAAACTAAATAACAAGCTCACACAAAACTTATCCAAAACTTCTCTAGCAAGCTCACCAAGAACTTGCCCAAATCTGCTCTAACAAGCTCACCAAGAACTTGTCCAAATTTTCTCTAGAAAGCTCACCAAGAACTTTCCCAAATATTCTCTAACAAGCTCACCAAGAACTTATCCAAATCTGCTCTAGCAAGCTCACCAAGAACTTTCCCAAATCTGCTCTAGCAAGCTCACCAAGAACTTGCTCAAATTTTTCCACAAATCTATCCTAAAACTGTCCACAAAGTTGTCCACAAATTTGTCCAAAACTGTCCACAAAGCTATCCCAAAACTGTCCACAAAGGTGTCCCAAAATTATCCATAAAGCTATCCATAAAGGTTGTCCCAAAAATTTCCACAAAGGCCTTCTCAAAGGCTCAATAAATTATGCTCAAGTAGCATTCAAATCTCATCCACAAATCTATCAAGGCAAAGCTCAAATATGAACTCAAAAATGAATGGCAATGTACTATTCAATGGATGACAACAATGATCCACAATGATCTCAACTCAACTGATGCGGGAGCATCCAGTGGTGTAAGAGTGATCTTGCATCACCCAAAAAAAAAATTGTAATTGTTTAATTTTGTAAAACTAGTAAAATTAGTAAAACTAGTTTAACTTGCAAGATATTTTTGAAGGTCTTAGAGGTCGAATTTGAAGATTTTTGGCTAGACGCGAGCCTTGGCATGAAGAGCTAATGTTGCCCCGTTTATCTCATTTTATGCCATTTTTGAAAACATGTTGTAATAGTCAATCGGGTCAACAAGTGCGAAGTTATGACCTCGACAAGTTGCCCCCAAAATTCAAATTTGAATTTTAATGGTTTTAGGTGGGAAAAAGGGAAAACAGGGTATTTGAGGGAATTTTTGAAATTGTAAAGGGGTATTTTCTCTTGTATCCTTATTTTTTGCATGAAAGTAATGAAAGGTTTGATTCTCTGACTTGTTCAAAGGAAAAAAATACCTGTGTATCATTTGTTTGGTGTTGCTTGTGTAACATGATCTACACCAAGTGGTATCAAAGTGGGAGTTCTTGAGTGTGTAAACAGATCATCGGATGTGAGGCAGTTTACACCAAGATCTGTGGTTAAGATTTGTGAGAGAAGTGAGCAGAATGCCTCCATGAAGAAACCATGGTGGTGGGAGAAATATGGTGCCAGAGGAAGATTTCAAAGCTTTGCAGAGGCAAGTTCAGGCTTTGCAAGAGGAGCTACATAGAGGGTTTGAGCCAAGGAGAGAAGAAGGTAGTGAATATTAAGTTGAAGAAGAAGAGGACCAATTTGAGGATGAATAAGAGGCAGTAGATCCTACACAAGCCAGATTATACAAAGCCATATCTCAGATTGGAAAGAGACCGAAGATGGAGGTTTCTACGTATTCTGGAAATATGGATCTAGAGGAGTTGATTGGTTGGATCAATGATTTGGAAGAATACTTTGAGTATGAGGAGGTTGAAGATCCTGATAGGGTCAAGTTTACTAAGACCAAGCTTAAGGGTCATGCCAGAATATGGTGGAAGGGAGTGCAGCTAGACAAAAATAAAAGAGGAAAAGAAAGGATAACAAAATGGGAGTGGATGTTGGAGAAGTTGAAGAGGTAGTTCATTCTAGGTGACTATGAGTTGGATCTGCTAAATAAAATGCAAGGTTTGAGGCAATCAAGTAAGTCTATCAAAGAATACATAGAGTTTTATAAAATTGTAATCAGAATAGGTCATTCAGAGGCCAACAAGGAGAAGGTAGCCTGTTATATTAGTGGGTTACGAGCAAGTATTCAAGAGGAGTTAAGTCTGGTCAGGATGACCACCATAGAGGATGCTTACCATTTTGCCCTGAGGATTGAAGAGAATCTAAATAGAAGGTTTGAGAGTAAGCAAAGAGGAAGAGGTCATGGTGGAAGAACTGGTGGAAGAACAAATGGAGGATGAAATGAAGATTATTAGAAGAATAGAGAAGCTAGAAGTAGTCAGGACCAAAAGGGATATAATTCTTACCACCCCTGTGATTAGAACAATGGTTACCAGAGAGGAAGAGGAAGGTTTGGACGAGGGTTTGGAAGAGGAGGATTTCGTGGAACCTATTTCCACTATGGCAAAGAAGGACATCGAGCATACGAGTGTCCATAGCACCAAGAGATGATGAATAGGAGGCCTGAAGGTAATGCCCGAGCTGCGGTCATTGATGAAGGTGCTAAATCTAAGCACTCTAAAGAAGCAGAAGGAGGAGAAGTGCTAATCACAAGGAGAGCCTTGTTGAATGAGGAGAGAGACCTAGATCATAGGAAGAGATTATTTCACACAAGGTGTAAATGTGTAGGTAATATTTGTAATATTATCATAGACAATGGTAGCACAGATAACCTAGTTTCATAAGGAATGGTTACCAAATTGTAATTAGAGAGGAAGAGACACCCGCATCCATATCAGATTGCATGGTTATAGAAGGACCATAAGGCTTTGGTCAGTGAGCAATGCTTGGTAAAATTTAATATTAGGAATTATCATGATGAGGTCCTGTATGACATCCTACCTATGGATGCTTGCCATTTGTTGTTGGGAATGCCATGGCAGTTTGATCGGTGTGTAATGCATGATGGTCATGCCAACAGTTACTCCTTAAAAAAAGAATGGAGTGCGCCATAATTTGAAGCCCCTGAAGGAGGTGGACAAAAAGGTATGTAGTAGTGCCAAAATCTATTTAGTTGAAGGGAGAAGGTTTTTGGATGGTTTGAAGCATGAGCATATGTGCTATGCATTAATTCCTAGAGTTAGGGAAGAAGAATACAAAGATACCCCAGTAGAAGTCTTAGGTCTGTTAGAAGAATTTCTAGATATTATAATAGATAATGTGCCTGAGGGTTTACCACCAGTGAGGAAGATCAGTCACCATATAGATTTGGTACCAGGATCTAGTTTACCCAATAATATATCCCATAGAATGAATCCTATAGAAAGTGAGGAGCTAAACAGGCAAGTCCAAGAGTTGCTAAAAAAGGGACTGATTCGGGAGAGCTTGAGTCCATGTGCAATACCTGTAGTACTAGCACCAAAGAAATATGGAGAGTGGATAATGTGTATAGACTCTTGATCTATTAACAATATCACCATAAAATATAGATTTACATTGCCAAGGATGGATGATATTATGGATTGTTTGAGTGGATCCAAGTACTTCACAAAGATTGACCTGAAGAGTGGGTACCATCAGATTCATGTCAGAGAAGGATATGAGTGGAAGACAACCTTCAAGACCATAGAGGGTTTGTATGAGTGGTTGGTCATGCCATTTGGGCTAACCAATGCACCAAGCACATTCATGTGACTGATGAATGAGGTATTGAAGGAATTTTTAGGAAAAATTTTCATTGTCTATTTGGATGACATTTTAATATTTAGCAAGACCTTGGAAGAGCACCTGATGCATATTAGAAGGGTTTTTGAGAAGCTGAGGGAGGAGCAGTTGTTGATTAATTTGAAGAAGTGTAGTTTTGTGAAGAAGGAGTTAGTGTATCTGGGATTTGTCATCTCAGCAGAAGGTCTAAAAATAGACCCAAAAAAGGTGAGGGCTATCATTGAATGGCCTACTCTAAGAAGCACAACTAAGGTAAGATCATTTCATGGTCTAGCAAGTTTTTACAAAAAATTCATTAGAAATTTTAGTAGTATTTGTGCACCCCTTACAGAAACAATGAGAGGGGATAAGAAAGAATTTAAGTGGACCTTAGGAGCAGATAAGAGATTTGATATGTTGAAGAAGAAGGTCTCAGAGCAACCTATTTTGGCACTTCCAAATTTTAATAAGGTATTTTAGGTAGATTGTGATGCTAGTGGTAGTTCCATAGGAGTTGTATTGAGTCAAGAAGGTAAACCTATTGCTTATTTTAGTGAAAAAATCAATGATGCTAGGAAGAAGTATTCAGTTTATGATCAAGAGTTTTATGCTATAGTTCAGACTCTAAAGAAGTGGAGGCATTATTTTTTGCCAAAATAGTTTGTTCTATATACTAATCATCAGGCCTTACAGTATATTAATAGCCAAGGGAAGCTAAATCAGAGGCACTTGAAGTGGGTTGAGTTTCTACAGAGTTATACCTTTGTGTTGAAGCACAAGAGTGGAAAGTCAAATAGAGTTGCAGATGCCTTAAGTAGAAGGCAGTGTTTGTTGATAGAAATGAAGGTGGAAGTTGTAGGGTTTGATGAACTTAAGGGTTTGTACCCTGAAGATCCCTGATTTTGCAAAGGCTTGGAGGGCTTGCTTGGCACCTGTTACTTTGGATAGGACTAAGTGGTTGGATTTTCTAATCCAAGATGGAATATTTTTTAGAGGAAATCAATTATGCATTCCAAGGAGTTCAATGAGGTAGAATCTAGTTAAGGAGAAACACAGTGGAGGGTTGGCTGGACACTTTGATCGGGATAAGACCATTGCCATTGTTAGTGAGAACTACTATTGGCCACAGTTGCAACAAGATGTAAAGAGATTTGTGCAAAGTTGCAGAGTATGCCAGATGGCGAAGGGTGTGAGACAGAACATTGGATTATATCAGCCATTACCTATACCAGAGAGACCATGGGAGGACATCAACATGGATTTTGTTCTTGGCCTACCAAGGACACAGAGGGGAAATGACTCGATATTTATGGTGGATGATAGGTTTTCAAAGATTGCACATTTTATTCCCTGCTAGAAAACTAATGATGCAGTTCATGTTGTAGGTTTATTTTTCAAAGAGGTGGTATGACTTCATGGTCTACCAAAGAGTATAGTTTTTGATAGAGATACCAAGTTTGTTGGGTATTTCTGGAGAACCTTGTGGAAGAAATTAAAGACATATTTGAAATTTAGTTCTGCATACCACCCACAGAGTGATGGACAAACATAGGTGGTGAATAGAAGTTTGGGTAATCTATTGAGATGCTTGATAGGAGATAAGACCAAGCGATGGGATTTGGTTTTGCCATAGGTGGAATTTGCATACAACAATTCTGTCAACAGGATTACTAATAAATCTCCATTCTAGATAATATATGGGAGCAGTACAAGAAATGCTTCTGAGTTGAGGAAGATGGATACAGGGGAAAAGTGCAGTTCTAAGGCTGAGGACTTTATAGAGCATCCAAAGAGCTTGCATGAAGAATTGAAGAAGCATATTACTAATATGAATACTCAATAGAAGATAAGGGCAGACCAGAAGCGACAGTTTAAGGAATTTGAAGTGGGAGATGAAGTTATGGTCCATCTAAGAAAATAAAGGTTTCCTGCTAAAACCTATAACAAGCTAAATATGAAGAAGTTTGGACCATGCAAAATCATATAAAAATGTGATTTAGGCAATGCATATGAAGTGGAATTTCCATGTGGGATTAACATATCACCTATTTTTAACATTTTAGATTTGGTAGAATACCATGAAGGAGACAATGGTGAGGGACCAGTAGCAGAATTGTGGAATATTCCATCATCTACTCCAGATACAGAAGAGATAGAAGAGATCCTGGATACACGCATCAACAAAAGTACCAAAAATAGGTAGTATGCAGAATATCTAGTTAAGTGGAAAGGCAGACCTATTGAAGATTCATCTTGGTTGTTGAAGGTTGAGGTTGAATGCCTTGGTTTTCTTCCAACAATAGAGAAGTGAAGGTCACTTCTCAAAATTACCCTGGGTGTATAATGCAGGAGCATCCAGTGGTGTAAGAGTGATCTTGCATCACCCAAAAAAAAAAAATTGTAATTGTTTAATTTTGTAAAACTAGTAAACTAGTTTAACTTGCAGGAGAATTTTTAAGGTCTTAGAGGTCAAATTTGAGGACTTTTGGCTAGACATGAGCCTTGGTGCGAAGATCCAAGGTTCATTTTGCTTATCTCATTTTATGCCATTTTTGAAAACATGTTGTAATAGTCAATCGGGTCAACGAGTGCGAAGTTATGACCTCGAAAAGTTGCCCCCAAAATTCAAATTTGAATTTTAATGGTTTTAGGTGGGAAAAAGGGAAAACAAGGTATTTGAGGGAATTTTTGAAATTGTAAAGGGGTATTTTCTCTTGTATCCTTATTTTTTGGCATGAAAGTAATGAAAGGTTTGATTCTCTAACTTGTTCAAAGGAAAAAATACCTATGTATCATTTTTTTGGTGTTGCTTGTGTAACGTGATCTACACCATCAACTCAACTCAAATCAACTCATAGAAGCATAAAGAGAATTTTTAGAGACTCAATATGTTCTAAGATCAATATTCAACTCAAATCAACTCAAATAAATCTCAATTCAACTCAAGTTAACTCATAGAAGCATAAAGAAAATTTTTAGAGACTCAATATGTTCTAATCTCACTCTCAACTCAACTCAACTCATAGAAGCATAAAGAGAATTGTTAGAGACCCAATATGTTCTAATTTCAACTCAGCTCAAATCAAAATTATGGAATAGTTTATTTTATGGAACTTGACCAATCACCTCACACAATCACTTGACTAGGCTCAATCAAATCAACTCAACCAATCACCACAAGGGACTATTATTTCTCATAAAACCCTAGTCCAAGAATGTATCAACCAACTCAAATATTTCCAACAATGCTCAACCACAAATCTCACATAACAATGATACTAATGTTCTTTTCAAGTTCTTTCACAACCAATGGGCTTCAACAACTATGCTTATAAAAAAAGGTTTAAACACAACTCTTAAACTAGAAAACCTTAAAGCATTCAACCAACCACTTTCAAAAAGGAAACCATAATAAATCCTTTTCACTCCAATGATATTTCAGAAATCAACAACAATAAAAAATCAATAGGAGAATGTGCCCATACATTTTTGATGCCAAGAAGTTGTCCACAAAATTTGCCACACTAAACACAACTTTCCTTTTCAATCTCAATAAGGGTTAGTGGACTTCAAATAAAAATTACAAGATAAGCATAACTCAATTAACACCTTTTTACTCCAACTTAATAAACACATCCACAAAAGTCCTTTTTAATAAAAACCCTTATCAAAAATAATAATCAATAAGGCTCTCAAACATATTTTATAACAACTCATTCTTTCTCCTAAATCTTAATTTTTCAATTTTATGAATATCAAATTAAATCAACAACTCATCCACATTTGAAATAATAATCACAACCCTTATAAAAATAAAGTTTAATTAAAAATTTTAATTATTCCTTAACCACCTTATAACTCCTATCCTAGGGCATCAATGAAATTAATTTGAGAAAAATGTAATTACCTCCTCAAGGGGATTCAAACACCCAACTTGCACACAATGCGAGCGCCTTAGCCATGGCTAAGGTTGCCACATGAGCTAGTCACTTGTTCAAAATGAAAAGGCACAACGTGCCTTAAGTCCTTCCTCCCTTCCACGCAAACCAAAAGTGCTTCGAGCACTTTCCTTCCAATGCCTTCGAATGTATTCAAGGAGATTCGAACCTTGACGTAAAGTGCTGCCACACACCCTTACAAAAATATAATTGCCAATGTGTCACTCTTCCCACAATGTCTTGGGATTTTGACCAACCTTGGATTTATTCGTTGTCTCTCTTTTCAAAACAATTTTTACATGAGCTCTCTTCAGATGCTTAGCCAGCGATTAACACAAGTAAGGATTAATTTCAAATGAACCTTAGGACCCCCCTTTAAATAGTATCTTCCTCATTTTTGATGACGTCGATGCATTATTGATTTTCCCTCTTTCTTTAGACATCGACGCTAACTTTAATTTTAAATTTAAAATTAAAATTAAAATTTTAAATAGTTAAAATTTAAAATAAATATTTAAAATTAAATATCTCCATCATCGGGGCACCTTTTTTGACAAAACGAAAGGCCAACCTGGGTTTTAATAAAAACCCATTTCAAATATGCCATCAATGGTTTAAAAAAAACTTTTATTTTGTCTTCCTTGGTTTTCAAAAAAACCTTGATTTCATCCATGCTTTCCAAGATATCATTTGCCCATCAAAACTCAATGTGATCCATATGACATCAATGATTCATGTGACATCAATGACAACATAAAATAACTCAAATTGCCAACACTAGTCCCCTTAGATTAGCCCATATGAATGCCATTCCCTAGGCTGTGTCCAAGGCTATTCCCACTTATGATGGATCTGGGAAGACAGCATATGAGCACTATCAGGACATTTTGAATCTGGCAGCAATCCACAACATAAAGGAGGAGGATGTTATTGTGAGAATCCTAGCCCTGTCCTTCAGAGGAAATATTTTGCATTGGTTTAGGACTCTTGAGGATAACACCATCACCTCATGGGCAGCATTGGCTGAGCCTTTTGTGGAAGAATTTAATGAATCTACTGACCCTTTCTCCTTGCTTAATCAGTTTACATCCATGCAAAAATCTCAGCAAGAGACTGTCTCAGATTTCAATTTGAGGTTTAGCAGAACATGGAAGAGAATTCCCCCTATAGCTAGACCAGTTGCATGCTTGGCTTATATGTATTATATCAGAGCTCTTGGATCAGAGCTAGGCTTGCAAACCCAACAATCTAGAGTGGAAACCTTTCCACAAGTTTATAATGCAATAGTTCATGCTGAGAATATCCTAATTAATGTGGGGAGGTTACCTCCCAAAGTTGTGCTACCTTATAGTTCAGAAACCACTAATGGCCAAAGCCAAGCTACAAATTCATCTTACATGGATCCCCTTTCCTTATCATCCCCATATCCACAAATGAATCCCATTCCTCAACCAAAAGCACCATCTACTATAGTTCCTTTCCCTCCCCTTCCTTCTCAAACCTCTCAAGAGTTTTCTACCATTCTTGATATACAAAATACTCTAAAAACTCTGAGTAACAGAATGAATTCAATGGAAAAAAGGGATCAGGAGAGATCTCAACAGAGGAGATTTCCATATGTGAACAAATATCAAAGACCTGGTCCTAGTAACAGTACTAGGGTCAGAGTAAATGCAGCATATGAAGAGCCTGAGTGTTCTTCAGAGACAAGTCTAGTGAATATTTAGTGTTTGGTATGTAATGATCCTCATGATTCACAATCTTGTGTCATGTACCAACACCATGTTCAACAAGCTATGGATCAAGCAGAAAGGAATCAAAAGGGAAGAGTAAATATGTTATGGTAGCCTAACCAAATCATGGTTGGGAAAGAGCTGGATGAGGATGGCCCAATTGTTGTTATGACAAGGTCAGGAAAGAAAACCTTGCAAGTAGATCCACAAAATATGGGACAATTCCAGGTTCCTTCTCAGAAAAGGAATGACCCACTTCCCCAAAGTAGTGATACTTTTCCTATTCCCTAAGCTAAAGGGAAAGAGAAGACAGACAATCTCCCAAGAGATTTGAGAAAGAAACTGAAGGAGACCGAATGAAGTCTAAATATGAGGCTCAAGAGAGGCTTAGATTCCCTTCTATTACCAAAATATAAAGAATAGAAGCCACTCAACAATATAAAAGAAAATATGGTGAGCCAGAAAGAAGGCCTGAGAGGACCACTTTGGCTAAGTCTGAATACAACATTGTGGAAGAGATGAAAAGGATTCCATCAAAAGCTAGTTTATATGATACCCTTTTCATTCCTGGCTAGATAGACTTGCTTAAAGCTTCTCTCAACAAGTATCCATAAGATAGGCAGGCCACCACAATCCTTAGTATACCCTCAGAAAAGAAAGAAATATCCCCTACTATTTTGAATAATAAACCCCCTCCTTTCTATATATCTTTAAGGATGGAAGGTTGGGTAGTCCAAAATTGTATGATAGATTCAAGAGCATCAACTACAGTTATGCCTAAAGTAGTCTGTGAAGAGATGGGTATGGAGTATACCCGATCTTGCCCTGGAGTACTGCAATTGGATGGAACACCTATAAAAATAGTGGGAGTAATAAAGGATGTTCTAATGAGGTTACATAGAGCCCCTGAGGTGACAATAGTACAAGAAATAGTAGTGGTTGACCTAGAGCCCTACTTTGGTTTATGCCTCTCAAGGGAGTTCACTACAAAATTAGGTGGATGCATGTATATGGATTATTCCAGCATGGTCATTCCCTTCAAAGGGAAGAGGATAAGGATAACACCTAAAAATCCTATGTCTTATCACATAGAAAAAATTGAAGAAGACATGTGCAACCTCACTCCTCTTGAAGAATTTGAAATTGTGGATAAATTTGAAGAACTAGAACTAGAAGATGAATTACCTTTTAGAGAGGATTACAGTCAGTTTGGGATAGGCATGGGCACATATAGTATTTTTGTAGAATCAGAGAAGAAAATTCTTGCTATATCTAATCAGTATCTGAGAGAGATAGAGGTATGGACCATGCACTTTGATGGTGCTAGATGCAGAAATGGAGTTGGTGTTGGTGTGGTACTACAGTCCCAATCAGAAGGGACAAAGAGTTTTACCTATAGATTAACATGGTCATGCACCAATAATGTTACAGAGTATGAGGCTCTATGCCTTGGAATGATGCAAGCAAAAAATATGGGCATTAAGATCCTAAACATATATGGTGACTCTGAGTTAATCATCCATCAGGTAAGAGAAAGGTGCAGTAGTAAGCACCATTACCTAAAAGCATACAGAAATAGGGTATGGGATCTGATGGAATCCTTTGATGCCCTAAATATAAATTTTATTCCCAGAGAAAATAATACTTTGGTAGACTCTTTAGCAGCAAGGGGAGCTAACTTCAACCCTTCTATAGATATTGGAGTCAAGAAAGACAAGGGAATCAAAATGATTTTCAGACCTGTAGTACTAGATAAGCAGATTTTCTAGTAGGTCTTTGAAAGTGATGAATAGATCATTGATTTTATGGTAAGAGAAGCCTATCTCTCCACTATCCAAGAAGAAAATCCAGAGGAAATTGATCAACAGGATGTTATTCAACTTAGAAATAATCATATACCTAGAGGGTTGGTCACCCTAGAAAGCCTGTTTGACAATGAAGATAGGAGAAGGATCAGATCTATGGAAGTCAATGACAAAATATATAAAGAAGTTGAAATAGAAAAAGAAAAGAGGCTCAAGGTTGGAATCTGATGTTCACCAGAAGAAGAAGAGGACATTAAAGCTTTATGTATAAAGTACCAAGACATTGTGGCTTGGTCATATGAAGACCTCAAGGTATATGACAAAAGGATTATCCAACACACCATTGAGCTAGAGCCTGATGCAAAGCCTTTTAGGTAGAAGCAAAGGCCTGTAAATCCAAGGATCGAAGCCATAATGAGAGAAGAGCTCTTAAAGTTATTAAAGGCTAAGATCATCTATCCAATTAAACATTCAACCTAGGTAGCCAACTTGGTACCTGTGAGAAAAAAGAATGGTGATATTCGCTTGTGTGTAGATTTCAGAAATCTTAACCAAGCATCTCTTAAGGATCACTACCCCCTTCCATAGATTGATCAGATATTATAGATAGTGGTAGGGGTAGAGAGGTTCTCACTATTGGATGGCTTCTCTGGATACAACCAGATTTGGGTGAAAAATGAAGATCAGTATAAAACAACATTCACCACAAAATGGGGCACATTTGCCTACCAGAGAATGCCTTTTGGGTTGTCCAATGTGGGAGCCACATTTTAGAGAGCCATGGATTATGCCTTTGGGGAGCTTATCAATAAGGTCATTCTGATCTATTTGGATGACATGACAATGTTTTCCCATAACAAGCATGACCACTTAGCACACCTTGAGCAAGTTTTTCAAAAGTGCAGAGAATTTGGCATTTCCCTCAATCCTAAGAAATCATTTTTTGTAGTACATGAGGGAAAGTTGCTAGGTCATGTGGTCTCAAAAGAAGGTATGGCCATAGATCCAGATAGAATCCAGTCCATTCTAGCTCTTCCACTACCTATAAACAAGAAAGCCTTACAGTCCTTCTTTGGCCAAATAAACTTTGTCAGGAAGTTCATTTCTGACTTTGCATAGAAGGTCAGGCCTATATCTGAACTATTGAAGAAATATGTAGAGTTCAAATGGACTGAAGTGAGGAAACAAGCCTTTGAGATTATCAAGAAGTCCATTACAACAACTCCAGTGCTAGTAAATCCAGATTTTAGTAAGGATTTTATTCTTTATGCTTATGGAGCTGAAGAAAGTTATGCCTCAGTGCTCACTCAAAAGAATGATCAAGGTGAGGAGCATCCCATATTATTCTAGAGCCAGAATCTCCATGATTACCAAGTTAAGTATAATTTTATTGAGAAACAAGTATTTGTTGTGATGAAATCATTGAAGAAGTTTAGGCAGTATTTGGTTCAAAGTAAGACCCTGGTATATGTTGTTCACCCAGATGTAAGAAGCTTTATTATACAAGGTGAACTAGGAGATAAGAGAGTTGGATGGATCACCAAGATCCAGGAATATGATGTGGAGATACACCCCACCAAGTTGGTAAGAGGTAGGGCCTTATGCCAAGGTCTAACAGAGGTAGCAACATCAGCTGAAATGATAGCTTGTCAGGCAACTAAAGATGATCAGATTGAAGGAGTACAGCCAGGTGACTTTGATTGGGTAGACCAGATGATCAATTACTTTCAAACTAGAGTATGCCCTCCTGATCTTAATGCATCACAAAGAAGAAGATATAGACTTCAAGCTTTGAAGTATGTCTTACTACCAGAAGGGCTATACAAAAGGAACCTTGATGGAGTCCTCCTTAAGTGCTTGAAATATGATCAACAACAAAAGGTCATTGAGGAGTTCCATGGAGGGCCATCTAGAGGACATTTCTTAGGTAGAGTTATAACTTTGAAGATCATAAGAGTAGGCTATTATTGGCCTACTATATTTGTTGACACCTTCAAAGTCACTAGAGCCTGTGACAAATGTCAAAGGCATGTAGGGAGGACAAGAAATGCTTCATTCCCCCTCAAGCCAATACAAGTTGAGGAGCCTTTTCAACAATGGGGGCTGGAATTTATAGGGGTCATCAATCCTCATTCTTCAGTAGAGCACAAGTATATTCTAACTACCACAGACTACCTCACCAGATGGGTAGAGGCTATTCCTACCAAGAAATCAGATCAAGAAGTTGTGATCAATTTTATGGAAAGTTTGATTTCAAGGTTTGGAGTTTTGGAAGCCTTGGTGAGTGACAATGGGCCAGCCTTTATAGGAGCCAAATATATTGAATTTTCTAGCAAGTATGGCATAACCATTAAGAATACTTCAAATTATTACCCTCAAGGGAATGGACTTGCAGAGTCTACCAACAAAAACCTGTTAAGGATTTTGAGGAGATCACTAGAAGGGAATAAAAGAAGTTGGCACCTAATGTTGGAACAAGCTTTGTGGGTAGACAAGATTACTATCAAGAAGTCCATCAAGACTTCCCCTTATGCTCTGGTATATGGCAAGGAGGTAGTGTTACCTATCCATTTAGAAATTCTAGCACTCAAAATGATAAATTCAGAAGAAGAATCAGAGGAAAATCTAGTGGATACAAGGCTGACACACCTACTATAGTTGGAAGAGAAGAGAGCTCAGGCCTATGAGAACTTTTAGAAGCATTATGTAGACATCAAGGCATGGTTCGATAAAAAGGTAAGGTTCAAAAAATTCTAGGTTGGAGATTCAGTTCTCAGGTGGAATGTTGAAAGAGCAAAACCAGGTCACCATCAGAAGTTTGACTCCTTCTGGGATGGCCCTTTCAAGATAGTAGAGGTCAAAGAGACCAATGTTTTCCAACTTGAAGATCTAGAGGGAAACATACAACCAATTCCGATTAATGGTTTTCATCTTAAACTCTACTTTGATTGAAATATAAGCTCATTGTAATATATGTACATACATTGTATCATATTTCCTTTATTTTTGCACTTTGTATCAAGTTTTGTTTTAACAACATATTGTACAAAATAAAAAAAAAAGAAAAAGAGAGAAAATTTTGCAAAATTGGCTAAGTGTTCCCACAGGATGCAACAGTTCCTATTCCGCACTCAAATACACTAAGTGCGAAGTAGAATATCATTGAGCTCCAATCCGCATTCAAATGAACCATCATACCAGGAAATGATGGGTTCCAATCCGCACCTAAATGAACTACATTTTCAGGGAATGTAACATGCACTATTTTCCGCACTCAAATGGACCACAATGCTAGTAGAATGATGAGCGGGTTCCAATCCATTGGGTTTCAAGACTTATGATATGTGGAATGAGGAAGGTCCTAATCCACATAATTTAGAGTTAAGTTGTGAAATAAGAAGTGTCACCAATCCATCATTTTCAAGTCTACATTTGAGTGGGGCAGCAATTCCACATCATACCACTTGGAAAAGGGTAAAAGATCCATAATAAATGCTAATTTTCCCATGCTCAAAAGAGAAAGGACAAAGTGACACCACAAGGGTTGAAGCACATTTGAATTTTGACCAATCAGAGGTTAGAACGCCACCTCTAAGCCACCAAAAGGGATAGAGTGCTAATTGAGAAGTGTGCCAATGGGTAAGTCATATAGTAGCCACATTAATGGTAGAAGACGTGCATGCAACAATAATTAAAAGAGTAAAGCACAAAATTCTATCCATTTGAAAAGAGCAGTATTCACTGAGCAAAGAAGAGTAGAATGATAGCAGAAGCATTACCTATAAATTCTATAGAGAAAATCTAAGTCATTACTGATGAAGATGGCTCCAAAGAAAGTACTTACAAAAGTGCAAAAAATAGGAGCAGAGCTGGATGGCCATGTGGACCAAACTAGGTGATTGGTAGATATAGTAATGACCGAAGTAAGAAGGACCTTCTTGAGAAGTAATTTTGAGTTTAGACACTTTGAAGGATGACCAAATCAGATCTCAAGAGAATAGTGAAGATACCCGATGGCACAATACTATTCACTATTACCAAAGAGCTCTACCTTAACTTTTTGTCATAGGGGTAACCCCACCCTCAAAACCTAAACAATTTGACATAGCAGAAAAAGCTAGGGTTTATGCTTCATTAATGGCTTCATAAGAACAAAGTTTTAGAAATATGGCTTCATTTCCAATTTAGAAGAATAAGAGAGGAAGATGAAATACCCAAAGCTCCGATTCCCATAAATAAATTTGCTAACCCAGAGCTCTATTCAATGTTAGCATGTATGGAGGGTTTGGACTCTGATAAAATGGTGAATGATTGGAAAATAGTCATCGCATATTGCATTTCCAACATGAAGATGTATGAGGAAGACGTAGAAAAAAGGTATTAGGGTTATCTATTTTGATTGGCCAACGTTCCTTGCTCAGATAATGCATGAGCAATTAGTGAGAATGAAAAGAAGCTCTGATGCACCTAGTTTTAGGCATTGCTCAAGCCTAGTCTGGATGTTCTTTGCTACTATAAGAGATATGATGCCCTGGATTCCAATCAAGGATAAGAATGACCAAGGAGACCCCATTCCCATTTATTATTGGACTTCTCATCTGAGAAGCACTGAGTCTGTGTATAGATTCAATTTGGAATTCTTAGGGCCAACATTGAAAATAATGTATGGAGTTTGCCCTAGGCTACCACCTCTGGCTGAGAAAATATTGAGAGCAGAAGGTGCAGAGGAAGGAGACTGGTATCTCCTAATAGAGGGCACAATCATTAGACTGTATGGCTTTATGGGTAAGCCTTTTTTGCTACCTCACTTTGTCACAGAGAGGCTATTTGCCTTAGAATATTTGAGGTAAGTAGAATATATAGATTTGAACTATGGCTCTGGGAGAAAGAGGAGGTCTATGTTGACCTACCGAAATGTTAGTGATATAACTATTACTAAGAAGTGGTAGGGTGAACATATTGACCAATACCTAGATAGGTTGGGTCTATTCTATATTCCTCAGAGATGGAGTTATGATCCAGATGATATATTCTATAAAAGAAATATAGCCTTAAATGGAGAAAAGGCCTACAAATTTGAAAAGAGATCTAGGCCCCATTTTGAACAAGGTAGAAATAACAAAGAAACTACTCTTTTAGAGTGGAATGTTTCTAAAATGGATCAACTTCCTCCATGGTTAGACTTTTATGAACAAATTATGGATTTTGACCCAGAAAACAATGTAAAACATCAGTTGAAGGAGTCTACCATCAAAGATATTGAGGAAAAAATAGATAAGAAAGAGGACCCTCAGTCTCAAGAACCTGCTGGTGAAGAGGTAGAGAATAAGGGGAAATGGAATGAAGCCAAGATATCAGATTGGTGGAGGATGAGAATTGAGAATGGTAAAGAAAAATCCAGGTTTGGGATTAAAATTGATGGTGAATTCTCTAAAAGGTATGACAATAATGTCAAAACTTGGAGGTCCAAAGACACAAGGAATATAGTGCTAATATACAAAATGACACAAACTAGGTCTGATTCCCCATCCCCACCTTTAGAAGAAGAAGTTCAGGAAGAGGAACCTGATACT
The DNA here is from genome assembly GCA_028583015.1 of Wollemia nobilis. Lineage (NCBI taxonomy): Eukaryota > Viridiplantae > Streptophyta > Pinopsida > Araucariales > Araucariaceae > Wollemia > Wollemia nobilis. The sequence goes on from JAQPPZ010002979.1 coordinate 17,037,035, forward strand.
CCATTGACTACTACTAAAGTCCTGAAGCCTTTTCAGCCTTCAACTGAGCAGATAGAACAATTTCCAAAGGGAGCATAGTTGATGAGTAAAATGCACTATTCTGATGAGAGGACTGTCAATGCACCAGTTATAGAGATAGTAAAGAGGCCTAAGCACCTAGCCCTAGGTGGACAACCTCCAGAAATAGACATAGACTAGAAAGAAAAGGATGAGAACTTTAGGTTTACACCTCTGAGTTTCACCACTACAGTGATAGTGGAATTAAATCCCATTTCTGAGCAGGTATTACTAGAGGAAATAGTACAAGAAGGGTTATCTGAGGAAGAGATAGAAAGTGAGAAAGTTACCTTTCAAGTTTTTTAGAGAAAATCCAAAAGGGCCCCAAAAAGAGTTGAGAAAGAGATTTCAAAGAAGTAGAGGCTGGATAAAGAGGATATAGTTGAGAAAACAACTATTTTAGCTACTGAAGAATTGATACAACAAGAACAACAACAGATCACAGAGACAGCTCTAAAAACCCTACATCAATAGGTGAAGGTATAGTCTCTAATCCCTCTTCTCCTCTTCCTCCTCCAGATTCCCCAAGGAAATATCCCTCCCTTTTTAAGCAAGAAGTTGTAACAAAGGTACCTTCTCCACCTCATAGTCCACCTCCTATTTCATCAGTCACTGAGGTACAAACCAATCCATCTCCTCCAAGGTCATCACAAGTTCCATCTTCATCACCTCAAGTTCCACATTCATCGGCTGAGATTCCCCTCTCATCATCTCCCATAGTTACAACTTCACCATTACAACCACCACCATCATATGAGAAGCAAACTACTTCAAGTTCACCATTCACCCATCTATGAGTCTCACTTCAGTTTCCATAAGTTTACCAATTGCAACAATGGCAGTGGTCATAGATTCCACTATGGTCATAGATTCTACTATAACTACTTCTGCACAACTATTATCAATTATTGATTCTGCACTTACATTCCTTGTGTCTTCTTCTCCTCTTGCTACAAGTTACCCTACCTAAGCAATTTTATAGAAGGAGCAAGAAGCTACATAGAAAATCAATGATTTATGGGTAGAAAAGTTATCTAAGCCTTCTAATAGGATGGCCACAAGGAGAAGAAGCATGTTTGTTGATCCAATTTCAAGGCAAAGGACATCTAGATCCATGATTCCCCTTGTGAGCAAGCCTGAAACTGAGATGACACTCAAGATTATCATATAGAAGAGTATACAGAAGATATTGAGAAGTTGCTTGATGAAGATGAATTGGTCATAGCCAGAGCCCACTTAGAAACTTTTTATGTAAAAAATGATATATTCAAAGAAAAGGTGGGTAAGTTGGAAAAGCAAATTGAAAAGCTTCAGAAAACTATCAACAATCAGAAAGAAGTGGAGAAAGCTCTGAGAAAAGAAGCTAAGAGCTGGCAAGAGAAGTTTCAAGAAGCTAATAAGCTCAAGGAGCAGATTGTAGAGCACCAGAAAAAGAATGAGGAGCAGGCTAAGGAGATACAAAGTTTGAAGTAGCAACTCCAGATTGAAAAGGCTAAATCTTCTAGTTTTTCTAAGGTTGGACTCAAGAAAGTGAGAAAGGAATTGCTTTCTGAAGTGCTAGAGAAATGCTCAAGGTTGTAGCTTATTATTGATTATTTAGATGATGCTAGCCACCTACTCCAAAGTATTCAGAAGGATCTGGATAAAATCACTGGAGAGCTACAACCTATGGTAATTCCAGTTGAACAAATTCATAGGCTAGTGGATAGTAGACTCAATGATTCTGCTAAGCCAATCCCTAATAAGGAGTGGAACATTGCTAGAGTTGCTACCAGAATTGTAGTGAAGAAGCATAGAGCACTCCAAAAGGCTTGGCTATTGTATGACAATATTGAAGGAGTAATCAAGGATGTAGTGGATGTTAACAAGGAAATGATCCAAATTGGTTTTAGAGGGTTATGGATGGAAGATCACAACTTGTTGTCAGTTGAAGAAATCAAGAAAAGTACTAGAGAGAGCTTACAAGATGAATCTAAAATTGATGCTCTAGAGGAACCAATTGACCAAGAGCAAGCTTCACAAATGATCATTGATTTTACCAGGCTCAGAGACCTCATGGAAGACTTGGTAAACAGAGGAAGTGCTGCTAACTATGAAGATATTGGTGAACTCCAATACATTTATAAGCAGCTAAAAGAGACTTCCAACCCCTCAGAAGCAACCTAGAAACAAGCCCTACAGATCTTGAAATTGATGGTGCAGTTGTTTGGTGATAGTGTAGAAGAGGAAAATAAAGAGCAATCTTCTCCAGAGGAAGAAGTTGAGCAAGAAGAGGATAATGCTGAGGAAGAGGCCCAGCAAGAAGAAGAGCTAGATAGAGATGTTGCGGACCCTGAAGGGGCACAAGCTTAGCAATTTTTTTTTGTACATATATAGTCATAAGTTTTGTATTTTTGTTTGATTCATTTTTACTCTGACATGGTCAGAAAGAAACAATAAAAGCATGAGTCCAGAGAGACACAGAAAACAACAAGTTTTGTGTGAAGGTATTTTTATCATGTATTGTAAGAAGGCTTTATAAGGAGAACATAGCTATGTTTTTGATGGAGTAGTGAAGCAGTTTTGTTGGAATGGCACAGATATTAATGTTTATGGCATAGTCTCCATATGAACAATTATCCTCTAGGATGTATGAAGCATGGTCTCGATATGAACATTTATCCTCGAAGATGACCATAAAGTTTTCAGAGGGTAGTGTTCATATGGAAGTTATTCTTTAAAGCAATTTTTGAAGATAAGCATTTTTGACTCCTGATGCCCAATGGATAAGACTCTGAGTTCGATGGCTTTGCGAGAAAATCCACCTGAGAGGCACTAGAATGTAGGCCCAAAATGGCCACATCCTTAGAAAGCATTGAAAATTTCATTCTAAGGTATGAAGTTTCCATTCCGCACACTTTTTAGTGTATTTTGGAGTGGATCCGCAACATTAGTTTCCTAATCCACCCAACACTTAGTGCAATTTTTACCTTGAGCAATTCCGCTTAGTTTATAATGTATTTTGGTGCGGATTGGCGATGGGTCCCGATTCCACAAAAGTTTTTGGTGATGATGATGTCAGTGCAAAAGAAAGTGTGGAATGGTGATCGAGAGTAATTTTTGCATGCTCCGAGTGGCTAAGTGTCGGTAAGGCTCAATTCTATTGAGTCTCAAGAGTATTTTGGTGTGGATTGATGACAAAGAGGTAAAAGGCACTACATCAGTTGTGGATTGGTGACAGAGGCTCTTTTACACTACCAGTGTGGATGGAAAGTATTTTACAATGAGACAAAGGATGATTTACACTTGTCCAAGTGTGGATTGGCGATTTCACATATTTACAAAGCAAAGGTGACATCAACATGCTTTATGGTGCAGATTTTAGTTGCTTTGAAGCCAAAGAAGAGAAAAGGAAGGGTAATGAGTGGATTGCATCCCGCTCACCTCTTAGTTCATTTTACACCGAAATTCGATTCCACATGATCAAGGCTATAAAATATGATATCAACAACTTAAAAGTGTGGAATGGCACCTAGGTTTTCCTCACCAATTTGTAGAGTATCTTGGGAGGTTTAATCGTAGCCATCCATGATGAAGATCGATGGTCCAATTTTGCTAACATTCTTTAAGGATTTAGAAACCAAAACTCGTCGGATCAGAGTGCAGTCAGTTAGAGGGTAGGAAGATGAAGCATCGAGGGTTTTCAAGAACAAGAACCAGATGCGGTTGTAGATCTACGATAGAGCAAATTCCAAGAATGATCAATGGATGAGATGCAATGTCCAACTATTCGAACTCTAACTACCACCAACAAACCAACAAGTTGTAGAGGTATGCTACCATGGCAGATTTCTCACAGTGGATTTCCTGGAGCTCCATAGCTAGTAAGATAATGCTAGCAAACTCTCTATTGAGCTATAAATATACAATATTTGTAATGTCTCCTTAATATTATTTCATTTACAAACTATAAATAGAGGTCGAACCCTCATTTTTTAGGGTCGGCTCTAGTGTGTTTGCTTGCCCTACTATAAATATTCTTGTGAGCTAATGGAAGGAGCATTACTCTGATATTTTGACTCAAATTTGTCATCTTCATTATCTTGTGCAAGAGGTTCGAAGTCTTGAGCTGCATTTCTATTAATACTTGAATGGTTAGTTCATTCCAGCTTTTGGATTACTAGTTGTGAGAGTAGTTGAAATCTGTTCTTGATTAGATCTGTATTGTTAGGAAGTTTATTTATGTTAAATCTAACTATTGGTCTATTCTGCTATTTGGATTATCAATATTGGATGTTGGAATTGCTTTCTGCAATATATCTCTGTTTATGCTTTAATGTGTGAAGGTTTCATTGATTTGGGTGATGTTAATCTTGAGTGATGGGACACTGGAAATAGCTTGTGGGAGCCTTTTTTTGTAGTTGCCTATGTTGTTAGCCTATCCGACCACTATTTTTCATAACATTTCTAACCCTAAACCTTTTCTAACCCTTATCTCAAAACCCTATTTGAGCTTTAATTGAGTCAACACCATTTTAAGTTGACAAGGAACCAACCTACTCTGGAGGTTGGATTGAAGTTGTCTTTGGTCCATCCAATGCTTGAGTGTCGAGCTGTGACTATCGGGTGCATGCCTGGATAGAAAATTGGAAGATAGATAGTTGCAGTGTCAAGTAAAACTTGATGTCAATTCGGTGCCCAACAATCCTATTTTTAGGCTTTTGGTTGACCCTAGACCATGAAAGATAGGATTTGAATGATTAAATATTGAATCGTAAGAAAGAGGATCACTATCCTAAATATTATTTTGTATTGAATATTTCTCTAAAGGAGGCATCCCCTTTAAAGTGGCTGATAATACATTAAAATTGATTTAATAATTACCACTAATGTTTACATAACTTTATTCAATTTAGTAAATGGTTTTATATTTTGATTAATATTTTCATAGGTAATACCATGTCAATTTTTATTTTTCTTTTAAATTTGTATTACTACATATAATTATGCTTAGAAGTTGGTCCCCATGCAACTATGCATCTACTAAGATGCCTCTTGAAGGTAGATTGTTTCCCCTTGTTAGACTTCTTGTATTAGGGTGATTACCTTAAAGAGATTACTTTTATTATTTCTATTTACATTATGATTATTTCTATATTATTATTATTTTTAAATTTACATGGTGGAATCGGTAGCCGCCACGAATCCGGGCAAGCTATCCAGCTTTTATGGCTGCCACAGTATTCTACGCTATCTACCCCAGAAGCCGCCACATAGATCTTCGTGCAGTCCGCCCCTATAACCACCATGCCACAATCATTTTAAAACTTTTACGCCACTGAAAGCACCAGGAAAGGGACAAACATTCAGTCCGACGAGGCTCGAGATTTGAACCTTGGACCTCCACCCCCTTATGGGATTTGGATGAACCAATTAGTCTACACCTCGGACCTGATTATTTCTATATTATATTTTATGTTTTGCTAAGAATATATTATACATTATTACTAATATATGAATTTTTGTATATTATTATTTCTCTTTTTCCTCTAAGAGAAAATTGTATAATATTGTACATTAGTATTCATAGAGCCATCCTTCACTAGATGTCCAAGATAGAATCTAGACATATAACACACTAGTGACTAGGGCATATGTATTGACATAGAATCTAGTTACTAGTGGTTGCAAAATAGTGAAATTTTTGGCATGCTCAATGGGATGTTATATGCTTTTAGTTTGAAAATAGTTTGGTCTAAAAGCCTCACATTTTATAATTTTAGAACTACAGTTTAGTGGAAGCTCCACTAGGTTTAGAACCTAGTAGTTGGTTAAAGTGTGTGTTCTTTGGACTATAAAATTATATAATTCTTCCATGATGATAATTTCTAGGGTAGTTATTCTAGAATATATTCAATATTTTTAATAACTACCTAATAGACATAAAATATATTCATAGATAAGATTTTTTTCTTTTGATAGATTAAAATTTTCTAGGAATACCTTATCCTCTATATCCTAGACAAAGAGGAAGTTTCCTCTTTACTATATTTAGAATAATACTTAATATGACCCGCTAACAACAATACTAGAAACCACCAATAAATTATCCATGATGGAATAATAATAGCCCATTGAGTCTAGTTGAGAATAGTAAAATTCCTTCAATTATATTGAAATGTATGTCATCCTTTTTAGAACCTGAAGATAAGACAATAAATATTAGGATCTCATTAATTGGAAGGTCATTTATAGTACTGAGCATGAGGATGTTATGGTGAAACTAATGGATTTATCCTTTAAAGATAAACTATTATGAGATTTAAGGATCTTAACAAATGAAACATAAGAAATTGACAAAAACTCCCTAATGGAGTAGTGTAAATGTTTGATGAAATAATTAATCCATTATATTTCTTTACATAGTTCACTCTCATCAATGGGTATCCCATTGAAACTATCTAAGATTTTGATCTATATTTTTGTAGGATATGACAAAGTCTACACCATGAAAATTAGTCTCTCCAATGATCAAAATTCAATGCATTTCATCAAGGACTTAAACTAATATATGATATTAATCAACAACTCTCATGCTTGTTTCTTTCTTAAAGTCCATGAGGAAGAAAAAAAAACTAAATAAATTATGATCATGATAGGAAATTACCTCCTAGTATACCTATATCTCTCCCTAATTATCTTAAACTGTGTCTTCCAACTTAACAATATCATCAGAATCTAGAATCCCTTCCACCACTAATAATACTATGTGACATCCTATAACTCACCAAAACATTACCCCATTTTTTAAACATTACTATTTAAGCATATTTATGAGGGTTTGTGTACAACATCTACTATCCTTGTTCTTACTATTTTCTAAAATACACACACAAATTTTCTCATACATAGTTGGGTTATGTTTATATATTTTTAGTCTAATCAAAATAGGTTTTGGTCCACTTCACTGTACATTTGATAAATTCATAGTTTGTCGACATATGACTTAGTGGTCTTGGAGTTTCTTCCATTTATGTATTTTTACCCCTAAAAGTTTTGCTAGTTATTAATAATGCAAGTAAGGGTAGTTTCCAATTGTTAGCTTATTATGTCTTAGGTTCATTGGATCCTACAATTTAATTGGTTATAGAGAAATTAATAGCCTTTTTAATGGACACACATTATTAAGTCATAGTCCCAATAATGTGTTTCTTAATCCTATTCTATTTAAGAAGCATAAAATCCATTAATTATTCACCGTATAAGTTGAAGTAATTATTTTTTAATTTATTGTATATATATGTATGTACTCTCTTTTACTTTTATCTTTTTGCATTCTTTTCTTTGTCATTTATATATGTATGTATAAAGTCATGTGTTTGATTTTTTATTATATATATTTTGAATATAAAATAATGTACATTCCTTTTTTTAATTGGTTGTGGGATTGAAATGGGCCCCACCTGTATTACATCATCACTATGTGGTGGTATTACAACAAAGCTTAGATATTATCCATGTATCGTCTGGCAAGATTCGGACCTGGGTCTCCTTGAATATTTGGAAATCTAATTGGTTGAGCTAATTTCATTTAATAAACAATGTACATTCCTTGATCATATATAACACTCAAATGGTTATAACACATGCTACTTATTATTTACACAAGTTTACAACAAGTTCATCAAACCTATGTTACTAGTATCGTAGTTCATTGAAACAACTCCACTGTGTTCAATTGATTAAAATTATAGCTAGAAAATATAATAAGGACAACTCATTTGATTTTTTAAAATTAAATAAATGCACCCCAATATAGCTTTTAGAAATGTGTACAACCTACTTTCGAGACAATACTAGGTTTTGTCATTTAAGAGGTTATTAGATAATTTATCCATATATGACATAATTTTATGTGATCTAAAACATTCTTGTACTAGTCAATGCCATATAAAAGATACCAAAGAGAAGCTCCTAGATGAATCTAGGTGTAGATGTAGAGGATAAAAATCATTCTTTGTTGCATACCATCTATTACATCTCTCGAAAGAATCTTATAGTCATGTGGTTAACCTTTTCTACACTTTATCGCCTCTTACTACATCTCACCAATGCAATATAACAATATTTGTTTATTCAAGCATCAATACTAAGTGTGAAATTTTTTTCAAAATAATATTTTTCCATAATTCTACACTGAATAACAATGGATACATAGTACATATAAGGTTGTGAATTGATTTATAATCTATCTCCAAATATTTTCTATAATTAAAAAAATTGATATGTAAAGCCCGTAGACATTATTAATGTTAGGATAAACTTAGTTTTTAAACTATTATCTCATGTGAGGTGATATGACCTATCCATTGGTTGTATCAATTTCATTGTTTGTAACAATCTCCTCATGAGTATTGATCTTCTCATTTGTGATGATCATTTTTTAAATTGGTTATTTAAGTTTACATGGGTTTTTATAAGGGGTCCCAGTCCCCTGATACCAAGGTTTGCACTTGGGTCTCCTAGATGAAAACCCAAGAACTTACCACTGTGGTATCCCTCATAGGTGAAAATAATTTAATATTGAGTTTAATTAGGTTTTTACTTCATGTTCCCCTCTTATTAGGGTTTGAACGTAGGACTCCTAGATGAAAATCCAAGGACTTACCACTACGATATCTTTCATGGATCTATTTGTAATGATCATTGGTCATAATGCCATAACATGTATTAAATAAGCTTCATTACATCAATGAAATTTGATTAGCTTCACCATCAATGGTATTAGAGCCACATTAGAATATTAGCAAGGATAACCCAAGTATGCTCTAAACTTGCAACATTGAGTTGATCTAGTTTATTAGAAATAAATATTTATTATGTTTTTGAGTGTGCCAGAGAAATTTGGATCAACCGACACATGTTTTGGAGGTTTGATTATACATTGTGACCAGATAGACCCAAGTTCAAATCTCTCATATATTTTTTTATTATAAAACATTTCAATCTAGGAAGTTATAAGGGAGATAAATGAAATTTTTATAAGTGATTTTTTCTTTAGAAGTTATAAAGTGCAAATAACTTATTATATATTATATAAGTTCTATAGTTTTTTTTTTAAACTATAGAACATTATTTAAAAAAAGAAGAAGAAGAAAGAAATTTATTTTTTAAGAGCACTTAGGGAGTTATAAGGTTGTATGCACTTGCATTTTATTTAAGAGTGATTTGATTTTAGAGTAGTCAAATTAGTTTTTGCAAAGTTTAAACCCAATATTTTATAAAATTATACAAATATTGTAAATGTTAAAGGTGCAATTTTTGTGGAGTTTGACACCATTTTGTATGTTTTGAAATTCATGCCTTGTCTCACTTGTTCAAAACAAACTTAAAATACAATCACCCTTTCTCAAATATTCAAGGTTTGAGGTAGTGTTTGGTATATATAGTACCTTCGACGACCATTTAAAGGTAATGTTGTCATGACTCATTATTGTGCTTAATGCCTAAAATACCTAGAAGAATGATGTTTGGGGTCTATCCATATAAATAATCAAGGATTAATAAGGAAAGCCCAATTTATTTTTCTTCACTCCATTATTCATCCTATTCACCATTATCGCTCAACATAAACCTTGAAATTAAGACTATAATGAGGTCTTTTTAAACAGGTGTCATAGATAGGACATTACTTTTCATACTACCTAAGTACCATGTATCAGGATCTTTAACATACCTTAAGGTCTCTCTCACATATGACCATGTATATTAAGAAGACTATATTATTCTATTTTTTTATGGGTATATCGAAAGGTTTGGTACATTAGACTAGCGATATATTGAAAGGATGGCCATTGTGAGAAATAAGGAAACCTCACAATATCCATCCTAGAAGACTTTCTTATAGATTCACAAATCTTGAAATGTCCCAAATTTTGACCATGGAATACAAAGATAAAAACCATCTTGATAGTGGAAAAGCTCTAGGATATTATGATTGGCAAAAGAATATGATCTCATGAGCTGGATAAAGTAAATAAATATGATGATGTAGATGCAAGAGAACTGATGTTCATTACCCTTGCTACAACTGATGTGATCTAGCCATATATTTATGAATAAGAGACCTCCAAAAAATCATGGTACACACTTACAACCATTTATTAAGGGAAGAATCTATTGACCATTCTTACCCTTCAATCACAACTCTACATATTGAGAGTGGTAGATGGAGAAAGTATATAAGAATTTATTTCTAGACCCATAGAGTTGAAGGTAAGACAAAATGCTATGGGTGAACAAGTGGAAGATAATATTTTAGTTCCAATTATACTTTGAGATTTATTGAATTCATTTAGAGTACTCATAACTTCCTTACAAGTGTTAAATATGATAGTTTCATTTGAAGAGTTGGTCAATTTATTGCAACAAGAAGAAGCAACCAATAAATTGAGGGATCCATTGTCAAACAATGCACTCATCACCAAGAAATATAGGAACAAGAAATCACAAGATGGTTCTTCTCATAAAGGTCCTTCATCCTCCTCCTCCTCATCCTAATAGAAGCAACCTTAAAAGCAAAAGAGGTAGTGCCATATCTATGAGAAAGGACATAATACCAAATATTGTTGGTATAATTTAGAAAATTAGGATGATAATATTTGTCAATCTCAGAAGAAGAAGCAATACAAGCCATGTACTAATAGAAGTAGAAAAAAGAGTGTGTTGTAATTGAAGAATTAGATTTTGATTTTGAATAGGCTTACAAGGTGCTAATGACAAAGGTAGTCACCAAACCCAAGGATGATGTTTGGTACATTAATTCTAGTGCTAAAAAGCACATGATAGGGGATAAAGAGTGGTTTGATTCCTTAGAAGTCAAAGAAGGAAAACCAATGATAATTGTGGATGATAAAACCTACAAGGCCAAAGGAGTAGGAAATGTTTCACTTTATATGGGAAATACAAAATTAAAAATATACTATATGTACTAGGATTGGAAAACAACTTGTTGTGAGTGATAAAAATACTAGATCAAAATATAGGAATTGCATTTAGAGTTGATAATGGCCGCAAGAAGTGTCTCATAACAAAAATGGTGAGAATGTAGCAACCAATTCCTACAAAATGGCTAGATGTCATCTCTTCGACTAATGTTGCACTATCAATAGCCATGACAAATGCAAACTCCCTTTGGTAGGATATATGAGCATTTAAGTTTAGGCTACTTATTTCAACTTAGCAAGCATCAAATGGTGATCAGTCTACCCAATATTTCACCCATATTGCCAATTTGCTCAGGTTGTTTATTATGGCAATAACATTGAGTACCATTTTAATTGAGCAATCATAGAGACAAAGATCCATTGGAGCACTCATAGAGCCAAAGATCCATTGGATGTGACACACACCAATCTATATAAAACCATGATAGCTAGTATCGGTGATAAAATATACTTCCAATTGTTTATTTATGACTACTCTAGTAAGATGTAGGTATCCTTCTTACAACTAAATTCCAAATAATTCCAATATTTTAAGCATTTTAAGCAGCCTTTGGAAAATGAAACAGGTCATTCCATTAAATTCCATCACTTATATCAAGGGGGGAATACACATCCATTGAATTCTCAAGGTTTCTCACACATAATGGGATCAAGTTATAACTAACTACAACCTATACTCCACAATAGAATAGGGTTGCTAAATAAAGAAATTATTCCATCATGGAATTGGTTCATTGTATTCTCACAGGAGCCAATATGGAGAAAAAATATTAGGATGAACTTGTAACCACTATAGTGTACCTTCTAAATAGAGTACCCACAAAGGAACTGCAAGGAGTTACACCTAAAGAAGCATATTCTAGGAGGAAGCCTTCAATATCACATCTTAGTCTTTGGTAGTGAGGCATACATGCATGTGCCATAGAAAAAAAGGACCAATCTTGATGTGAAATCCTTGACATGTATATTTCTTAAGTATAATGATGAATAAAAAGAATATCATTTGATAGACCCCATAACCAAGAAATTGCATATCAATCAAGATGTGGTATTTGATGAAGCAGTTGAATCTAAGTCATATATCGATGCCTCTAAATATACTACTCTTGCTATGAGCCTAGAGTTTAATGAAGTAGTATAAGAAGACATTCTCACTATTGTTGATGAACCTAAAGTAGTTGCTCTTACACAACAACATAAAATTAGAAAATATATCACAAGTACCATTAGAGATGCTAAGCTTAATGCACCTCCTATCTCACTTCCACTTGACCATATACTCATACATGTTAGGAAGTAAATCTAGGGTTGATGTTTTTAATAATAGATAATTTATAAGTAATAGTAGTGAAGGATGCACTTAACTCACCCAAGTGGAAGGAAACTATGGAAGCAAAATATAACTCTAAAAGAACAAATATAAGAGCTTGTTGATCTGCCTAAAGAAAAGAAGTGCATAGGTTGTGAGTGGGTCTTCAAAATGAAGTACAAGGTATATGGATCACTTGGAAAACCACCATCTATGTTCTTTGTGCCATGGCAATGTAGTTTGATTGGAAGATACATCAAATTGATGTCAAAAATATCTTCCTTAGTGGTGATATCCAAGAAGAGTTGTATATGAATCAACGGAAAGGCTTTGTTGTTAAAGGGTGAGAATAGAAGGAACTCAAACTTATCAAGTCCTTGTATGGGTTGAAGTAGACTCCTAGATCCTGGTATATCAAAATTGATGAGCACCTATCATAACATATTTTCAAAAGAATTCCTTTAGATGCAAATATCTATTTCAAGAAAGTTGAATCTAAGATAGTGATACTTGTATTATATGTCAATTATATGATCATTACAAGCAATTTATATGAATGGTGGATGCTGTAAAGAATGACTTAAAAAAGTCTTTTGATATGATAGATCTGAGACTTTCACACTATTGTCTTGGCTTAGAGGTTTGGCAAAAAAATTACATTGTGGTCTCATAGAAAAAATGCCAAGACACTACTATAGAAATATCAAATGACATATTGTAAACCTAAGGCAAAATTAATCGAGCTAGGGTTATAACTATTTTGATACAAGAAGTGTCCTCAGGTATTTCGCACTTTTTATCATCAACTAATTAGGAGTCTCATATATGTAACAAACACTAGGCCTGACATAAATTTTGTTGTAGGTTATCTTTCAAGATTCATGCAAGATCCTAAAGAAAAATACTAAAGAGGGTATTGCATTATGTATATGGTACAATAGAATATAAGAAAACTTATAAATTATTATTAGAAGGATATGTGGACTGATTATGCCAAATCATTAGATGATGAAAAATCAACATCTAGGATATAGACCTATCTCATGGTATATGAAGAAATAATAGACTATAGCATTTTCATCCATAGAGATAGAATACCATGCTGCATGAGGAGTTGTGTGTGAGGCAATTGGTTACATTGCAATCTATCAAATATTGAACTACAAAAAAACATCCAACACTATTGAAATTAAGGTGTTTTAAAATTGGTTAAGAATCCAATGTTTCATGAAAGAACAAAGCACATTGAAGCTCCATGCCACTTTATTTGAGACCATGCTCAAAATATTGAGATCCAACTCTAGTACATTCCCACCAAAAAACAAGTTGTGGATATTTTTACAAAGGTACTTGCATGTGTCAAGTATTAATTATTTTAAAATTCTCTCTGTATACTGAATAATTTAATAAGGGTAGATGTTATGGTAAAATAAGTTATTATACTATTTTATCACATGAGGCAATATGATACTTCCATTAGTTGTATCAATTTCATTGTTTGTAATGATCTCCTCATTTGTAATGATCATTTATCGTAATTCCATTACATGAATTAAATAAACTTAATTGCATCAATGAAATTGGACTTGCTTTACCATCAATGGAATTAGAGCCACATTAGAATATTAGCAAGGTTAACCCAAGTATGCTCTAAACCTATAACATTAAGCTGAGCTAGGAGTTTCATAGCTATGCTAGTTAGGGTCTACTTCTAGTTCTCCATTGTGTCAAGGCCCTCACTTCTTGCTCATGGATCTAGGATCTAAAAATTTAAAATCTAGGACATAAAACTAGGGATAAAACCCACTTTTGGACTTGTCATAAATCTTGTTGCATGGACCTTCTGGTCACTTGGAAAAGCTATTAGGACATTTTTCTAAGGAAGGGATGTCTATTGACCTAGATAGGGTAAAATAAATTCTAGCCCTTCCCTTACCTATGAATAAGAAAACCTTACAATATTTCTTTGGGTAAATCAATTTCATGAGAAAGTTAATCTCATATTTTTTGTGAGGAAGTTCATCACTATTGGAAAAGTAAATCAAATTAAATTGACTCAATGAATCTTATTTAATACATGTTATAAAATTATAATCAATTATTGTTATATTCAAGGATATTGATACTCATGAGGATATAATTACAAACAATGCAATTGATACAATAAATATATGGGCCATCTCACCTAACATGATAAAAGAATGTAATAACTTTTTTTATACTAATAATTAAATAAAAGTAAATATATTAAAGTTTGGTCATTCTAAATGTGTGTAAGAAAGATCTAGTAAAGTTCCTATTTATTAATAACTTGGTTGAAGATGTGTATCCACCAAATCCAAATAATTGTTGATTATAAGTGAAAATACATGTATAACACATCATATCAAAATTGTAAAATTAGGTAAGAGGCGAGAAAATTTGTGTAGATCCCCTTTTTTATTTATTATAATCTTATGTAAGTATTAATATTTTTATAATACTATAAACATATTTTATCTGTGTTTTAAATATCATAGACACAAAAAGTATTTTTCTTAATAAACATTACATAAATATTGTACTTAAAAACTAAGACATATAAAAGAACAAAAAAAATAGTGTATCTTAAATTAGAAAATGATGGTGTGATGCTACAACTCATGAGCATAGGACATTGACTTTTCCTAATTTGTTACTTTAGTCAAATATTTATGTCCAAGGCCTTGGAAGTGATATTCTAGACCCTATATCTACCCCTTCATAGATCAAAATTAGTAGTATCATGGGAAGAAAAAATATTCCGTACCAACGCAAATTCAAACTATGCTAAAAGTCATCCTTGGTATGCTTATGAATTAAGTATGGATTCAAAGCTTTAAGAACTTGGGACTGTAATCACCTTAATAAATTTTAAATTTAGGTAAAAAGGAAAAAGAAGATGAACAAATATTAGGTTATAAGAAAAATTTACTTCAAATTTCAATTTGAACTATGATTACCTATATTCATGTATAAAGCAATAAAACTAGACTGAAGGAGAGTTGATACATCAACAATTTTTTTAAAATTATTTCTCCTCAAAGGGAACATTGTACACATCTTATTTCTAGATTCAAATTCAAATTTTTTCCATCAGTATATTGGCTTATCTATAGGTAGTTAGGTGAGATTTACTAAGTTCAATTTCATCAATGCAAATCACTACTCTATAAAATATAAGTAAAACATTTTTTACCAATAAAATGCAACACTTATTTTAATAATATTTTATGCACTAACACTTTCTTATCTTATTTTCAATTCAAGTTTAGAAATAGAGGGTAACAGAATTCCAGCACCAAATAATATTAGAACAATTGAGGTTATTATCTTGTATCATGGTGAACTTCTATATAGATATTACCTAAAAATTCCTTGAAGAAAGTATAACTCTTGGATTCAATGAGATTTATATTTATCCAAGGTTTCATTTCGTAAGTCTTATATTTAATCATAGCATCATACTTAACCTTCATGGCATTTTTCCATTTAGACCTTCCTTTTATTACATAAAAGTGTTAAAACCAAGAATGAAAGCAAAATTACATGTTAATAACCACTTACATGCTTATAGACCTTTTAGGCACATATTCATGAGATTGTATTTGAGAATTTTTTGTCTTCTTGAACGTTTGGTAGTAGGGTGTAAAGTCACCTAGCTGTCTTTTGATAAATGTTTCTTGTAAATGTTTAACACTTGAAAAATAATTTAAATTCAAGCTTAACCTTAAATCTTTGATGGATATTGTTTTATATCTATTTTTTCAAGAATGTTTATAGCTAGGAGCCTTCTTGTTATAGGGTAATAGTAGATGGAATAAATATCTACAAAAACCAACAACTGAACACACCTCCATATTTTTCTATAACTTCTAGGAGGAAGTTCATATAAGGGGGAAATGTTTAGTGCCTATTCCCCTAACATTATTTAGACTATTGATTAGGTAATACACTCACTTTATTTATGATGAAAATTTATTCCTTTTTTCTCAATAAGATACTTAGTTTAATGAATTTTTAAATTATCATTGTTATGTTTGGATTATTTTCTATGTTATGGAGCATATGTAAAATTATGATTAATGAAATTTATTATGGCTATTAACTGAAGATAAAATTTAGCCATGTATATGGTTTTAATTTTAACAATTTAATTTCATAAAATTAATGGTCTTTTGAAAGGAAGTATATATTTTGATTTCGTAGGCATAGGTAGTTGAAGATCACCACATGGGGAGGAAAAAATGAGTGTATGAATGTGGAATGATATAAAAAACCAATGTAGTTTTCTATTGTGTGTGGTTATTCCTTTGTAGGTTCTACTCATTTAAAATTTTGATAAATGGACTGATGGTAGCCTAGGTCATGTAGTTGATGAGTGCTTATTTTATTTGTTTAATTTTATAGTGTGTGTGTGTGTGTCATAAGAACAAATATAAAAAGTAATGAGAATTAAATAGTAACAAAAAAGTAATGATTAAAAATAGGAGAGAAAACCAAAAGTAAAAAAGTGGAGGAAGATGGGGATTGGATTGCATGATGATGAAGGAGGTGGAAGTGGGGTAAATGTTTTGATGAGAAGGCATGGATTCTAAGGGGTTATGGGTCATATGAAGGAATATTATATAGTCACTACAAGCTACAAGAGTGGAGGTGCATATCTATACATTGGGTGGAAGAAGGAATTTTATGGAGGAAAATGAAAGAGAAGGAGAACTTGAAGTTTAAAGGAGTTGGTTATTTGAAAGGAAGAATGCAACCAAGTACTCCCTATATTAATATTTAATAATACAATAGGAAAACAAGATATCAAAAAATAATTTTTGATTTGTTTCTATATTATGTATGGATTCCTTCCCTTCTCCTTGAAAGCTTTGTATGAAGAATGTTTGGGTATAATGGTTTTATGATTTGGGTTGTTGGCTACCCATGTTTCTTTTGCTTATTGCTTCTTGTATTACCATTTTTTAGGTAGAATACCCCTATGTAATTTGGTTATAATATTTTTTGCAATAAGGTTACCTTTCATTATGTTTTTATATTGCTAAATTCATGTCTATTGATAGCACTATACAAAATATAAGGGAACTCCTAAGGGAATT
This sequence comes from Wollemia nobilis, assembly GCA_028583015.1. Lineage (NCBI taxonomy): Eukaryota > Viridiplantae > Streptophyta > Pinopsida > Araucariales > Araucariaceae > Wollemia > Wollemia nobilis. The sequence continues at coordinate 17,054,509 of JAQPPZ010002979.1, forward strand.
CCTTAGGATAATAGTTTTGGCTAGATAGTTAGCATGTTGGGGCTTATTATATATGTTTGTATTTTATCTATATGAAGGGGAAATGGAGTCAAGTAAGGGAAAATAAGGATTTTGTATGTAGGAAAGAAGAGTGGGGCTTCTTCTATATGTTGGAATTTGATTATATATAGCAAAAATGGAGAATGATTTACATGTAATGTAAATCTAAGATACTCACATGTAGGAGAGTAGCCTTAGGATTCTTTTGTATATAGGTATTTGTATGTTGGGATTGTTGAATCTAGGGTAGGAGGATGTGGAAGAGAAGAGAAGAGTGGTAGGAGTTGCTTGAATTCTATGCAAAGCTATCGACCCTAAATACCATAGACCTAGTCTATATAAAAATTCTATTTGTTTTCATAATCATTTTTTACTATGTTATGATTTTTATTTTTAACTTATAACCTCTTGTATAGTTTTTGGCTTGGATTTCAAATTAGTTTCCTCTATATTATGGAATGGAGACTGTATATGGGTAAGTTGGAATATGTGTATACTTATGGAATTACCTAAATATATGTTAGTCCAAAACCATTCTAGTAAGGTTTGGTGGGTGGAAGGATGACTCAATCACCTTCCCTCATGGTATTACCTAATAGATCCTACATGTTTTCAATTAAGAATAAACTAGAATGTGTGTGCACCAATGAAATTATTAGAATGATACTATGAGATTCTCTCTTCTATGTTAAAAAGGAATTATAGAAAGTAATATATATATATAGATCCTACGTCCAATGTAAATATAGAAAGTAATTTTTTTTTTAATGTATCTTTTATATGTATTCTTTACACCCAATACACATGCGAAACTTGTATTTTCTACATTTAATTTAAAATTAAAAGGATTTTGAAATCTATGAAAGAATTTGTTGTATAATTATATATGAAATAGAAAATTCAATTTAGTTCTTCTTTTGTGGTGGAATTTTGTTGCCCTCTATTTCTATATCTGGTGGTTAGTGCAAGAAATATTATTAAAATAAATGCTTTTTATTGGCGAAAAAAGAAGATTTACTTATTTGATAAAATTGAGCTTAGCAAATCTCATGTAACTACCTATAGATAAGCCAACATAATATTGGAAAAAAATTGGAATCTCAATCTAGAAAAAATAATAATAAAATACTCCTTTTGAGGAGAAATAGTTTTAAAAATATTGCTCAATGAATCAACACTAAATTAGTCTGCTCTTCATGCTTATGCTTGAATACTGGTAAGCATAGTTCAAATTGAATTTTGAATAAAATTTTTCTTCTAACCTAATATTTCTTCATCTACAATTCCATTTTAGCTAATATTAGATTTTTTAAAACATGGGTGCAGTACTAAGGTCTTAAAGTAGTGAATCCACACTTAATTCATAGGCATCCAAGGGAAAACCTTTAGCTTAGCTTGAACTTGTAATGGCAAAAAATGTTGGTTATTCCCATGATGTTTTTTTTTATCTATAAAAGGCTAGATATAGGGTCTGAAATAGAAGTCCTTGAAAATAAACCTTTGAATAAAGTAGCAAAGTAGGGAAAATTCAATGTCCTATACTCATGATTTGTATCATCACACCATCATTAACAACTTCGTCTAATTTAAGGTACATTTTTTTTTGTACTTTTGTATGTCTTAGTTTTCAAGTAGAATATTTCTATAACACTAATTAGGGAATAAACCTTTTGCGTCTATGATATTTAAGACATATAGATAAAATATTTTTATAGTATTATGGAAATATTAATACTTAGAGAAGATTGTAGTAAACAGAAAAGGGGATCTACACAACTTTCATTTCCTTTTATCTAATTTTATTATTTTGATATGATGTGCTATACATGGAGATGCACTTATAATAAATATTTTTTGACTTGTCAGATATACATATTCAACCAAGGTATCAATAAATAGGAGCTTATTTTTATTAGGTTGGATGAGAGTTTTTGAAAGGCTTCCTAAACCTTTTACAACCAACTTGGAGAAAGAAGAAAAAGAAGCTTAGAAACTTAACAACAAAAAGACATGCAAGGATACACTCAATAAAAAAGGATCCTTGCTTAGGACCACCAGGTAATCAAAATAAAACACCATATAAGACCAAGAAAACCCCACTAGGGATCAAAATAAAAACATAAAAGACCCAATAAAAAATCTTTCTTCATAGCCTCCTCATCCTAGGTATCTTGCTCTAAACTGGAACCCAAATCAATGATTTTTTTCTGTCTCCCATGCGAAAAGTAGCCTCATCAATGCAATTAGCTATCATATTATTGATCCTTTGCATGTATGTAATGAGGTAATTAAATAAGAACTTTAGTATATCCTATTCACTCACATTTAGAATGACCAATCTTTAATATATTTCTTCTTATTTAATAATATTAGAGGACTTTACATATTAATATTTTAAATTATAGAAAACATTTGAAGAGGGATTATAAATCATGTCATAGACTTTTATGTATTGTGATATATTATTATTTAGAGTAGAAATATGGGGCAAATTATTATTTCAAATTAGTTTTTGTCCTTAGTATTGATTCTTGTAGAAAAAAAGACCATTATATTGCATTGATGAGATGTAGTAAGAGGAGACAAAGTGTACAAAATCTTAACCTCATGAATGTGAGACTCTTCCTATAGAGGTAATAGATGGTAGAAAACCAAGAATAATGTTTTCCCTCTATGTCTATATTGATATCCATTAAAGAGCTTCTCTTTAGTATCCTATATATGGCATTGACTAGTGTAGGATTTTTTTAATTCATGTAGAATCATGTCAGATATGGATAGATTATCTAATAACCTCTTAAAAGGTAAAACCTCTTTGTATATAAATTAATTTGTATGCTTTTCTAAAAGCTATAATAGGATGGATTTATTTATATAAAAAACCAAATGATTTTTTGTTGTTATATTTTCTAGCCATAAGTTTAAGCACTTGAACATAATGGAGTTGTTTGATTGAAGGTTTACATATCCATAAGTAGAAGAAACATCAAGAACACCTAAATCATATGTAGGCAACCTAAGAATTTATCTAGTGTAAAATGAAGTGGATAAAAACCTAGTTTGACCAAATTAAGAACATATAAACCTAAGCCAACTATGTATGAGAGAGTTTACCTTTTTCAAAAAATGTAGCAAATATAGTACATGTTGTACATGAAATCTCATGAGTATTCCTAGATAGTAATATTTTAAAATGATTGGGGTGGTATTTTGGTGAGTTATAATATGTCCAATAGTATTACTAGTAGTGGAAGGCAGTATAGATTTTTATAATTTTATTAGGTTGGAAGACATATATTGAGTTCAATAGAGAGAGATATGGGCATTATAGGAGGTAATTTCCTTATTTTGATCATAATTTATTTAGTTATTTTCACTTTCTCATGCACTTCAAGAAAGGAATTAACTTGATAATTGGTGATAATTAAGCTTATAATTTAATTTAATGCCTTGAGAAAATGAATTTATGCTCAAAAATTGTAGGCATTGGTTTCCATGGTGCATCCTTTGTCATATAATACCAAAATATAGATCAAAATCTTGGATAGTTTCAATAGGATACCCATTTATGGGAGTGAACTATGTAAAGAAAATGGATCAATTATTTCATCAAACATTTGCATTACTCCTTTGGTGAGTTCTTGTCAATTCATTATGCTTCATTTGTTAAGAATCTTAAATATCATAATAGGTTTATCTTTTAGGTATAGAGCTATTAATTTCACCTTAACATCATGTACATACCCAATTTTGCTCACCCATCACATTTTAGGATTCTAGTCAATTTTGGTGACATATCTAAATCATTTTGCAACCTTCATTATGAAAATTGGGTTTTTTAAAAAAGTTCATATATCATAGATAAATTCATAGGCTATGAACTTATTTATTATACTACAAAATTTATTTTATGCAAATTTTAAAATTCTTGCCCTTCCAATGGTCAAATGGATGAATTCACAACCTGATGAAGTTTGTAGATGTGAACTTGTGTAGGTTATAAATTTGTCTCTACACCTTCAAAATGGAAATTTTCCTAGTCTAGTGCTTGTGCCCATCCATACCAACAACTTGCCAAATCAAATAATATTTTGGTAATTCAGAATATTTTTAACTTAGCTCACTTTTGGTCATGCCAACTTGAACAAAGCATGCCAAATCTTCAACTTAATTTTTTTGCATAGTTAGAACTCATTTTTTCTCAATTGCACAAATATTTAGAAATCTTGCCTCCCTCTCTCCTCTAGAAGGCCCAAAAATTTATAAATTAGGAACCTCACTCTCAAGTCAAATATGGCACAAGAGCATGCAAATTTGAAATAAGGATGTGAGCAAGAGTTTTTGGACAAGATGAATAGTAAGTCATCTAGGTTCGATTGCAACTATAGTATTTGTGAAAAGGGTGTAAAACCTAGGTGCAATAAAGCAATGGAAAAAAGAGATAAATTTGGATACAATATTTGTGAAAGGGATGTAAACACTAGGTGCAATCAAGCATAAAAAAAAGAGGGTTGTTTGTAGACGATCTCTTCAGTTTGTGAGAAATCCTCTTCGATTAGAAGAAATATCTCTAAGGGATATTTAAGTTCATAGGTGGATGAACCTATGAACTTAGCTAAAATACATCCTTTGTTTAACATATCAAATCCTTTTCCTTCCTCACAAGTTTAGCTAATTTTATCAAGTCAACCCTCTTCTAAAGTCCTAGCCCTTATGTTCCAAGTACAACTAACTCAAAACATGTCTTCACTCTAAGGATTTTGAAGCAAATTTTTACTTTTGATTATATATGCAATCAACCATTAGACTTGTTTATGGCTAACCATCCTTTTCCACATCATTTTGAAATTCCTAAGTTACCCAAGTATGATGTCTCAGATGATCTTGTGATAAATATAAAACACTTTATGATCTCTTATGTAAGTATAGCATACGACATATTTCTACTACTAAAAATATTCCCATAGTCTTGCTAGGTCAGCCTTAGAATGGTATTACCAGTTGTCTTTATCATTAGGTGAGAAATTTGTCCAACAATTTGTTATTGACATAGAAGAAACCACTACCCTTGCTGATTTATATTAGTTAAAGTAAAGTAAGGTTGAAAGTTGATCAATTTTATTATAAAGGTGGAGTTCATTAGTGGTAAAATTATAATATAAACCCCCTCCAAAGGATCTCCCTAGTGTCATTAAAAAACACCTTAATGAATATCTAGTTTATCCCTTGGAAATGTCCCTAATACCTACTTTTGAACATGCCATTAAATTAGTCAAACAAGTAGAATATTCCCTTATTAGAAAGGGGTAATTAAAGCTCAATAAGGAATATTATAAGTATTTGGATAATTAAAAGGATAATTATAAGAACAAATATGTTATTGGAAACAAATTCATTGACTCTAGACCAAACAATAATGGTGGAAGTATTGTACCAGCCCTTTAAAAACTCATTTTGAACAAACAAAAAGGTCCTATGAGGCAATACTCTAGATTAAAGCAACTTATATCTACCATTATAGAATAAATTTTAAGATTAAAAATGATTAAAATCCCACATATAAGGCCTCCAAATCCTAAAAGATAAAAATTACCAAGATTCAATGCTACAAAGCAATATGATTTTCATTGCATAAATTGGCACTCCACTAATAAGTGCTAAATCCTTAGGTCCCTCATCCAAGACCTAATTTATTAAGGGAAAATTACCTTTAGTGACTTTAAATCATCCACATATTATAATCAAGACTTAGGTATTTTTTATAACCCTTTACCAAATCATCAAAATATGACTAATAATATTCAATATAAGAATGTTCCACCACCTAACTAGAATATGGTTAGGATGATTCATGAAATAACAAGGCAAAAAAAAAAGGCCTAGTCATTAAATTTACCTACCAATCCTCCTCTAGTTAGACAATCCAAACGAATTCCTCCCTTTGAGAAACCATCCTTAACCCTTAAAGCTCAAGATAAAGGAAAATGAACCTTTAACCTCCAACAACTCAAAGATATCCATGCCAAGATTTATCTACTTGATGTTGGATTTTAATCCTAACTATCTCAAAATATCATAGGTCCAATATAAATAAGCCACAATATTATAGGTCAAAATATCAATAATCAAGAGTAGAACTATATATATGTGAGCAATCAAATACCAATCCAATATAAAAATGAAATAACATTCACTTATAATATGAAATATGAGTTTAAATGGTTAAAATAATTCATGTACATGCATGAAGAATACTTACAATATACATTTCTCAAAATCTATATACAAGATCTATAATCAATGCTTGCTATGCGGTGATCACTACAGATTGTTTTCCCTTTCATTGTATGGATCTTTGTCTCCCAAATATAGATATAATAACATGACTCTTCAATACTTGTCTATTGCACTCCTCAAATATCCAAGAGATGCAACCTTTCCTATTCTTGACCTTTGGCTTCTCATATTGCCACTTGTATACTAGAATCTTCACTATCTTCTTACATGTATACTTTAACTCTATGACACTTGCACACTTCTACATGACTATCCTACATGCACTCCTAATACAATAAACTTGTGCACATCCTCACTTTACATATTTGCACACTTACATACATGACACTTATGCACATTATCTCAATACACACTTGCACTCTAACTTACATGATAATTGTGCATATACTACAAGTTACACTCTTACATGACACTTGTGCATATCCTACACATTGCACACATACATGAAACTTGTGCATATATTGCACATAGACACTTAATTAAAATGGAAATATAAATCACTCATCTAAACTATAGATATAAACCCTAATCTATTACATATTTACATTTGTACCATAAAGGCACCATGGGGGTATATTAGCATGTACCAAATAATGTAATATTATCCAACATGTGAGTTATTAAAAACATCTCTAGTTCATGGAGAAAATATTTTCAAACTTTTAAATGAATAAATTGACCTCCAAAATATAAATCCAATTGATTTGACTATTGTCATAGGAACTCTTGCCATTAATCAGGCAACCCTAGCCTTTTACAAGGAATATGTCCCATCCCCATCTATGCTTGGGGAATTCCCCCTTCATATCACCTATGAAATTGATGATAATTTTATCAAAAGAGTGCTTATTGATAATGGATCTACCATTAATGTATGTAACCTCAAATTTATCAATAGGATTGGATTGAACAAGCTAGATTTAAAAAATCCAATGTCATTATTAGAGCTTATGATTATGAAGAATGATATGTTGTTGGAACCTTGGTCCTTCTTATAAAAGTAGGACCCTTCATACTCAACACTTTAGTCTATGTTTTGACATATGACTTGAACTACAATATTATTTTAGAATGACCCCAGATCCATACTATCTTGGCAATCCCATCCACCTATCATCAGTGCTTAAAGTTTGATTACCAAGGACAACTCCACACTATTTATGTAGATATTGATCCCTTTACCTATTGTTAGTCCATATAAAAGGAAAAACTAAAAATACATATTTGTCTATCTTTATGTACATTTCACATTGTGACTAGAAAAACCTCAAAATATTTACCCTTAGGGTTAGGTAACAATGACAATGAAGCAAGAACTAGTAGCCAACATGAGAAGCAAGAAGAAAAAACCCAATAAATTCAAAATATTGACCATGTTAATCCATGAAATAAATTATTAACATTGGACCTAGCTAGGTTGCCTCCATCACCTTGAACCTTAGGACTATCTTCTTATAAGGGAAAGGTAGTGCATATAAGAAGTTGTACCTTTGTTTGTGTTGGAATGACTAACAAAGAAATTATTCATGAAAGAAACCTTATCTAATTGAACAATGATATGATTCTTACTATAAATCAAACCTCTATCATATACCTAACTAAATCCTATGAAACCTTGGGTATCATAGGATGTGTCTAGAAAAGTTTGGAAAACGTTTTCAAAGAACTGTTAGAATTTGAATCATGGATAAGTAAGTGGGGGTTAGGGTATAAATCCCATTGTAATAAGTGTCAAAAATTTCATCATCCTCTAATAGTTATGAATAAAATGACTTTATAGAATTTTATTAAGACATAACAATAACAAACAAGTTGAAATAAAACCATGAAAGGGACCATGAGATGTTTTTTCTTCCCATCTATTTGCTTTGTAGAAATACCTTAGATATTATTCATACCAAACCTAGTAACTCTTCTAAAATAGTTAATACTACCACCCAAACATGAAGCAACTATTTATTAATAACAACAATCAACAATTGTGAGACAAAAACCTTAACCCATAACTATTTTAGTAATCATATTACCTTAAGCTATTTCCACAATGAAGAATAACATGTTTAAACAAATATTTCCAATACCTCACAATAATTTTATCTCGACCAATCATCCTTAATACCAATAGATTTTGAAATATTAGAGGTACTCCCTATAACCTCACATTTTGAGGATAATTCTCACATCCTCCTTGAGGAAAAAATCAATATCAATATTGGGACTCAGATAAACCTAGAATATTTAAATTATGTAAAGTATTAGCTCCCAAAGAATGTAAATCATACATGAATATCTTAAATAAATTTTATGATATCTTTGCATGGTCTTATGTATACATGCCAAGGTAAGATCATTCTATTACTGTACATCACTTGGACATTTGATTATATGTTAAATAAGTAAAGTAGAAGCTAAGAAATATGCATCCTAAGGTAGCCTTACTTGTCGAAAGGGAACTTAAAAAACTCCTTGAAGTTAAATTTATCAAGGCCATTGAATATTATGATTGGATATCTAATATATTCATTATCTCTAAAAAGGAAGACATCATTCATATTTGTACTAATTTTAGAGGAATTAATAAAGCATATCTCAAAGATGATTTCCCTCTCCCCAATATTGAAATGATTATCAATTTTTTTGCTAAATCTAGAATGATGTCCTTTATGGATGGATTTTCTATATATAATCATATTAGGTATCACTAGAAGACCAATCCAAGAAAAATTTTACCACCCTTTGGAGGACCTTTTAATGGGAAGTCATACCTTTTGGTTTGAAAAATGTTGGTGCAATTTACCAACATGCTATGACATATATCTTTTATGGCATGATGCATAATACTATAGAAGCTTATGTTGATGATATCCTAGGTCATTACCTAAGATGAGGAGATCACATTCAATATTTAAGACAATTTTAGGTCACCTAGGGTAATATAAAGTTCACCTAAAACCCTTTAAAGTTATCTTTAGAGTCACATCCAAAAAATTGTTGGGGTTCTTTGTTTCTCATAAAGGAATTAAAGTTGATCTAAAAAATATTTTTACCATTAAAAACATACCTCCACCTAAGAAATTAATAGAACTACATAGTCTTCAAGGTAAGTTAAAGCTATTTTGTGATTTTTTTCTCAACGTGCTAATAAAAAACAACCTTTTACTAAAATATTAAGAAAAAGCATCAATTTCCAATGGGATTATGAGTTTCAAAAGGTTTTTGATGCCATCAAAGAATACTTTCTATCTCATTTAGTCCTTACCCCACCAAACACCCTCAAATATCTATTGGTGTACATAACTACAACTATGCATGCCCTAGGATTCATGTTGGCTTAATAAGATGACCAACACAAAGAAGGCACAATCTATTATATTAGTAGAACCATAGTAAGTTATAAAACCCACTATGCACCACTGGGAAAACTTTTTCTAGTAGTAGATTTTGCCTCTAAAAAACTAAGACATTACATGCTCAACAAAAACACCATTATGATAGATTGAGTAGATCCTCTAAATATATCTCATGTTAAAACCACATCTCTTAGGTCATATTGTTGAATGGGAAATGACCCTCAATGATTTTAACCTTGAATTTATGAAACAAAAATTCATAAAAGGATAAGTCATAAAAAACCTTTTAGCAACAACACCATTAGAGGATAATCAACGAATAAAAGTCAAATTTTTAGATAAAACTATTTACAATATAGATGTTGAGCAACCTAACACATGGTATCTTTACTTTGATAGCGTTAGATGTGCTAAGGGTGTAGAAATTGGAGTAGTTTTAGTCTCCCCATAATAAATTATTATCCCATTAATGTTTAAGATTTAATTTTTGTGCATAAAAAATGTTGTAAAATATGAAGCCCTTATCCTTGGATTTTATTCTATGCTAGCTCTCCATGTCTTAATTCTCTCCATCTATTAATCAAAGGAATTTATCAAACCTTCAATAATATTCCTAGCTTGTTGTTAATCAAATCAAAGGAATTTATCAAACCAAAGATGACAATATAAAACCTTATAAAGAGATTGTTGATCACTTATTAGCCATATTTGATCATGTTACCATTTCTACCATTCCTAGGTTTGGTAATTTCCATGTCAATGAAATGACAACTTTAGCTTCCCTCATTCCCATATAAATGGAGGATGAGAAAGGCACTATCACCATTCAAAAAATTAGGCAATCAACAACCTTTAAATCTAGTCATATATCTCTAGCAATCTTTGCTATTTAATTGACAATCCCTCTAGAACCTTGGTATGAAGACATTTATGCCTTTCTTAATAAGGGTGAATTGCTTGAAGGCCTCAATCAGAATGAACACAAAAATATTAGGCATTTTTCTTGTCACTTATTTATCCTTAGTTACATCCTAAAAAATCAAACTTTCAATGGTATCCTCCTTCGCTATCTTAATATAAAAGAGGCTAAGCACATAATTCAAGAAGTTCATGATAAAATATGTGTTGGTCATTTTAATGGAAATTCCATGGTCAAAAAAATTCTTGGGCTAGGATATTATTGGCCTTCTATAGAAAAAGAAATATTGTGATTACATTCATAGGCACAATAAATGTTAGAAACACAAAAATATTCTTCATACCCCATATTAGTATTTACAATCATTAACCTCTACTTGGCCCTTTTCTACACGGGTCTAGATAATATAGGAAAAATAAATCCTACCTCGTTGGATGACCACAAGTTACCAATTATAGCATCTAAATATTTCACCAAATGGGATGAGGCCATGCCTCTATCCTCTTGTACTAACATAAAAGTTTCTAAATTTATCCTCAATCAGATCTTATCTCATTATGACATCTCTGTTGGGGTTTGAATTGACATTAGAGTGAAATCAAACTATGATTATCATATGCAATGGTTTTTTTGGAAGGTGAACACCCACTAATCACAACCCTAACCTTGACATTGGATGGGTTAAAATTACTTTTAACCCAACCTACAGAGTAGGTTGGTATACCTTGTCAACTTACTAGATGTTTACTCATTTAATATCATTGAAATGTATAAATATAGGGATAGAAAGGAGAAAGAGTTTAGAAAGTAATAGATCAATAATGGATGGATAAAGCTAATAACATAGTCATCTACAGAGAACTTCTGACAACTCAATTTCCAGTAAACAACACTTGATATTAATAGCATTCAAAACTCAGTAATCCTCAACATTAATCACATATGCATACTTTAAGAATCATTCCAAACATCTAGGGTATCAATAATTCAAATTAGCAAAATTAGATTGATACTCTGACTAACAAAAATAGAATTCTTTCCAAGCATATATTTAGAAATGAATAATTTCAATTTACTCTAAGCTAGCAATCCAAATTAATAGAACATACTAACCATAGCAACAATAGAAGAAATGACTTCAAAGATTGGTAATCAACAAAAAAGAAGGCACAAGTCTGAGAAAAACATCCAAGTAATGCTCCTTTTATTGATTTGTAGAAAGTGTACAATAGTAGCACAAGCAAACACCTTAGATCCGACCCTTTAAAGTGAGGGTTTGACCTCTATTTATAATTTTGTAGTAAATTTGAAAGATTTGAAATAATTAGGAACATTACAAGGAATTTGGAGTGCCAGATCGACAAGATGTTGAGGTGGAAACCTCGTATTAAGGAAACTATGTACTCTATCGATATTCTACAAATTGGATTCTATAAATTGTTTGGCTCTCATGGCTCCTAGTTGTAGATATAGTAAAGAAGAAATCAAGATCATTTCTTGTTCTTGTTGTGGCCTCCCTACCATAGATCAAAAATTGAATCAGCTCATGGATCTTAATTTTTCAATTGCTTCATTTTTTTCTCTTTTACTTCAACTTGGAAACAAATTAGAAAATTGCAACCTTATATCATGTTAAATCTTGCATTTATATGTGACTCAAGCAAAATTTGATGTGGGCCATTAATATACTCTTGTACAAATAAGATGAAATTTTAAAAGCTTAATGCACTTTTACTATTCTATTTGTGGTCTACAATATTTCATGGCCCAGAGCCTATCATTACCTGCAACACCTTTGCATTTTTAACCTCATCCTTCACAACATATAACATGATTTAATATGATACTTGAATCTTCAACTCAAGTTGTTTAAGTGCTTTGACCATAGCCTGGGACAAGAGTGTTCTTCTATGGGGACATGCTTTGTGAAATTTTATTTTAGGCCACACGACATAGAACCCTATTTTGAGCCAAGATTTAGATTATCAAAATAACAAATTTAACTATGTTGACTACGACGTAGAACAATGCACTGAAGTGCATGGTTTAGAACCATGTTCTAAGACACTTTTTGGATTATCCCACTTGGGACTTTGACCATGTTATCTGTGGTGAGGAACCAAGTGTTAAGGTACATGATACAGATCCATGCACTGAGCCACATGGGATGGAATTATGTTCTAGAACATGATTTCAAATACTACCATGTAATATTTGACTACACTGATGATTATATAGAACCATGTTTTAAGTTGCATGGTCTAAAGCCTTTGTCATGAGCCAATATATCATTTTTTGCTCTGAGGCATAATTTGAAATTCATGAAGGGTATTTTTGTTAAAATTAACCATGGCCTGGGACATGTTATACTGAGTTGTTGTTGTAGTTTGGAGCACCTCTTTGGATTTATATTTTTTTGTAAGAATTTGCAAAAATTTTATATGCAGCATTTTGGGCCTACGTTCTGGCATCTCTCAAAGAAATTTGCTAGTAAATTTGAGAACTCAGTATTATCTTTTGGGTAATTGGAGTCAAAATCTAAATGGATAGATTATATGAAGTGATTATGTGGATGGATTTAGGGGATGATATTAAATTGAAGGATAAATTGGGACGAGTGAATGAATAAAAATTATAATATAAGAAAGTGGAAATGAATATGGATGGATGGAAGTGAAAAATATAATAGACTCTAGATACCTACAAATTTTGTCTCAAATAATAACTTCCCTATGACCATCACTCTCTTGAACATTTATGAAGATATTTAGAGAGTAATGGTTCACATAGAAGCAATGCAAGAGGTAAATATAAGTATCTCATCTACTGGGTTGCTCCTCTTTTTGAAGGTTCAATGGCATGAATTTCAAATGATAGCTGCATGCTCATGCTTTCCTTACTATCTGTAACACTTATCAGGGTCAAAATATTTGCAAAGCATATTCTCAAGGCATGTTTGATAGTTGTGGCACTCAAAATTGTTTCATATTTCTAAATAGGATATCTTCATTCTTTTTGCACTTCTTACTACTAAGTTTGTTCCTCTGCTTATTTTTCTTTCACTTCCTCAGTATCTTGAATATTATTTTTTTTGTTATCTTCTTCCTTTTCACTCTCTTATTCTTCTTCATCAACCTCCTATTCTGTTTCTACTCCAATAGTTGAATCATGTGATCTAATGTTTTTAAGGTTTTATCCTAGGTTGCTTGAGTGGGATTAGCTATTTACATAAGTTGTTGGTGAAAAAACTACAACTTAGTAGTTTTTTCATAGGATATGGAATGTTCCTTATCTACCAAATATTCCATTAAACCTTTGAGCCTGGTTAAACATTTTATTAGATGAGTGACTTGATATTGATTAATCTTATCTTGCCAAACATATTTCAGACTCATCCTGCATAATCGATGTTAAGTTGACCTGGAGATCTTCTTTTATTGAAAGGATTTTCTCCTTATTCCAAAATCCTTTGAAGCCATATTGCATCATTTATTTATTGAATCAACGACATCCTAGAGCTTGCCTTCGATTTTTTCCATTAGTAGCCATCCCTCTTAGATCAACTTGTTCTTTATGAGGATGATTTTGGCTATTAATATTGTAGTAGTCCATGCTTTACTTGGGATGGGTTTAGTAGCTACATTGAATCTATTTTAAGCCAACTTATATATTCTATCTACTGGTAACACCATTGGCTATAGATATTTAGTAGCTTTCTCAAAATCTTCATTGGTTTCTTGCAACAAATGGCTAGCGTCATCCATAAAATCAATTATAGGTTGGATTTAAAATTTCTCCATAATCTTAGACCATATTTGTTTTTTGATCTATTTTACTTTATCTTTGGAGAAAATTGTAGCTCTAGCCTTCTCAACCTGAAGATACTACTTCATAACTTGTATTTATTTGACATAGATCTCATTCTTTTTCTTTAACTCTTCAACTTGCTCTTTGAATTTTATAGCCTCTTGGTACTTTTTCTACCAGTTATTGGATTAATTTCTTACAACCTTCTCCATATTTTTCTTATTACTAATTGCATTTTCTAAATTTTCAATATTTTACTCTAATTTATCATATTTCTCCTTGCAAATATCACTCTACACATAAATGGTCTCAAGATGAGCCCTAGCTATAACCAATATATCTTCCATAGGCAATTGAGAAATATCTTTAGTGTTCTCCTCTAGCTGATAATATTTTGTAGTCATGTCCTCCTCTGGTTTACTAATAAGAGGGGTAAGGGAGATTGCCATTCTTTGCCTAGCAATAGGATCAACTATCATAGTTTTTCTCAATCGAGCAATGTTTTATGAAGGTTGGGCTAATTTCTTGCTCTAAAAATTTTGGGTCTTCAGTGAGACACTCTTGATCTTTTGCAAATAATCTTTTGTAGGATGATTTCAAGGGTGGAAGCAGTGTGAGTGAAAGGAAAAATGGAATTTCAAAGATGGAAGAGGTGTGGTAGTAATGATTGTGGAATCTATGCTTATAGTAGGGGTTGTAATATGTGTTGAAATAACAACAAATATTATGACTGTGGATGATGATAGAGAAGGTGGAAGTGCTTTTGAACCTATTGATATGAGTGGTGATGATCTTGGAGGTGAAGGGGTGTGAGTGGGAGATGATGATATTGGAATTTCTATTGAAGGAGGTGGAGACATAATGGAGTGAGATGATGAAGGAATTGGTGAATATGATGGGGAATCATATGATGGAGATGATATCTTTTGTTCCTTTTGATCTTGTGAATGGGAGAGAGAATTATTTGGGGAAGGATAAGGATAAGGATAAGAAGGGATAGGAATTATACCTCCACCTACCAAACTAGTCTATTGGAAAATGTCATCAATACTTTATTATTGTACTTGTTGAACTGGTTGCTTTGTAGTTGTTACTTGAGTCTATTCAATTGCTTGTGTTTGATCAATTTTCTTATTCTTACTAGCTTATTTCTTAGCTTTCCCTACTAAATATTTTACCTTTATTTTGAATACAATAGGCTTTTAAGGCTTAACATTATGAGTATCATCATGTTGCTATGAAGTTGGTAATGCAACCTCTAGAAAAGGGGGACTTGAGGGTTTAGGGGGAGCTACAACAATAAATTTAATAGGAGAACATGCTAAGCTATTATCTACTTCATCTTCTATTAGGTCCTATAAAGAAGCTTTTGCCCCTAAGGCCAAATATTTTGGTCTTCGTTCCACGTGGATATTTTCTATATTTCTCGTTCCATATTTCCCAAGACCACCACTAGGATATCCCATAGTTTTTATCATTATAGCCGCCATAGTGTATTATTGTAATTATTCCTATGAAGGTTCAAAATTAGTCTAAATTTATTTAGTTATTGGTGTTGAGGCTACTGGAATGTCATCCTACTATTGATATGGTAAGAAGGAAGAAGCTGGAGGTGTTTGGCATTTCTTCTACTTTTTTCCTCCTGACCTCTTCCCTTTGGCGTTATATTTCTCTGCTTTCTTTATCTCATCCTTTCTAAAGCTCAATGCTAAGCTTTTACCATTCTTAGCCATCTAATTCTTGATGTTTTTATCATATCCCTCAAACAAGTCAACATTGTATTGGTGGCCAAACAGTGGATTTCCTGACATAATGCTCTACCTTTGACTAACTTCATGGGATTAATTTCTACATCATAATCTTAAATTTGGTAATCCAATCAGCTCTTTTATCACCTAGATCTCCTTGTAAGATGAAACTTCTAAAATATGGATAAGCCACATAAATAAAAGTCTTACTTTGATCCAATTATTGTCTAAATTTCTTCAATGATTTCATGACTACAAATACTTGTCTCTCCAAAAAATTATTCTTAATCTGGTACTCATGAAGAGTTTGAATCCAAAAAATATAGGTTGTTCTTCTCCAACATCATTATTTTGTGCCAGTATTAATTTACTCTGTTAGTATCAATTGACATTCCATCTTTAAATACCACATGCCCTAATAATTTCCCCTCATGGACTAAAAAAATAATTTCTTTGGATTTATGGAGATGCCAAACTCTCTAATTTTAAAAACTTGTTCCAAATGTTCCAAGTGAGCTTGTTTATTATGATAAAATATAGTCATATCATCAAGGTAGATGAGAATGACTTCATTGATCAACTTCTCAAAAGCATAGCCTGTGGCTCTTTGAAAAGTAACCCCTATATTAGATAAACCAAAAGGTACTGTTTGATAAGAAAAGGTACCCCATTTAGTAGTAAAGGCTATTTTGAACTGATCTTCATCCTTTAACAAAATTTGGTTGTACCCTAAGAAGCCATCTAATAGAGAAAGCCTCTCAAACCCTATAACAATTTGCAAAATATGATCAATCTAAGGAAGAGGATAGTGGTATTTTAACGATGCTTTGTTTAAGTTTTTGAAATCAATACATAGGTGGACATATCCATTCTTTTTTTATAGGAACCAAGTTAGCAACCCACATAGAATATTTGATAGGGTAGAGAATCTTTAATTTCAGTAGTTTGAGCAATTTCTTTCTCATTATGGATTCAATCTTATAATTCACAAGCCTCTAATTCTAATTTAAAGCATTTGCATAAGTTTCTAGCTCAATAGTGTGCTAAATAACCCTTTTATCATATCTTAAGATCTTCATATGACCAGGCTATAATATCTTCGTATTTAAGGTATATGGCATTAAGTTCCTCCACTTATTTTTGAGAATAGTGAATTCCAATATTAAGATTTTTATCCTTTTCTATTTCAATTTATTTATAGATTTCATCATCAATTTTTATGGCTCTTGATTTCTTTCCATATTTATTATCAAAAATGCTTTCTAGTGTGATAAAATGCTTAGGGTTATGATTATTTTTCAATTGTATGATGTATTTTTTATCCATTTCTTGAGGGATATCTTCCTGTTAATTAGACAAGCAAGACTCTCTAACTAGAAAGTCAATGATCTGATCATCATTCTTAAAAACTTGCCAAAAATTTTATCTATTTGGTACTATAGGTCTAAAGACTAATTTGACTCTATAATCACTTGTTGATCCAATATTTGAATAAGAGATAAAATTAAAACCCTTAACAGCTAAAGCATTAGCCAACATATTTTGTTTCCTAATAATATAGTGGATGTTTAAAGCATCAAAAGATTCAATCAAATCCCAAACTCTATTCCTGTATGATTTCAAGTAATGGTGCTTGTTGCTGCATTTCTCTATGACTTGATTAACTACTAGCTTTGAATCACCAAATATATATAACATTTTTATTACAATTTTCTCTACTTGCATTAGTCCTAAGCATAGAGCCTCATATTCTACAATGTTATTAGTACAAGACCAAGTACTTATATAAGCAAAAAAAATTATACCTTCTAAAGGAGATTTCAAAACCATGCCAGCATTGACCCCATTTTTACATCTTGCCCCATAAAAATGCTTTGTCTAAATTTTTGAGCCCCTTAATGATTGATTGGATATGTTGGGGGTCTTTTTATTAGCCTCAAAAGAGATTCTATAAGTACACATTCATATCCCAAACATACTGCAATCTTCTCTAAATGAAAATTTATCTTCCACTTCTAAATCTTCAAGACCTTCTACCAATTTAGGTTCTTCCAGCATTGAGAGGTTACACATATCTTTATCTATTTTTCAATATGATAAACCACAAGATTCTTAAGGGTTATCCTTATTCTATTAACTTTGTATGGAATCATCATGCCAGAGTAATCCAAATACATGTAACCTCCTAGGTTGGCAGTGAATTCCTTGGAAAGACATAAACCAATGTAAGGTTCTAGTTCTACTACTACAATTTCTTGTACAATAGTAACCTCTAGAGCTCTATGTAATATTAGCAACACATCTGTTACAAATTGAATGTTCTTAACTAGAATACCATACAACTGCAACACTCATGGACAAGAATGAGTATATTCCATTCCCATTTCACCACAAATTGCTTTAGGTATGATAGTAGTTGAGGCTCCTAAATCTATCATACAGTTGTGGACAATCCGACCTTCCATTATCAAAGAAATATAAAAGGAAGGGGGTTTGTTTTTAAGGCTACAAGAGTCATATTTTCTCGGATAGGAGGTATTATAACAATTGTGGTAGTTTGTTTCTCCTGAGAATTCTTGCGTAAAGAAGACTTGAGTAGATTAATATGACCAAGGATGAAGAGGGTATCATAAATACTTGCTTTAGAAGGAGTCCTCTTTAGTTCTTCCAAAATGTTAAACTCTAATTTTTTTAGGGTATCTTTCACATACTTCCTTTTTGGTTCACCATACTTTTTATTGTATTGCTACGTGGCTTTAATTCTCTATCTCTTAGTGATGAAAGGAAATCTTGGCTTCTCTTGAGCTTCATATTTAGAACCTATTTGTTATTTATTCTTTTTCTTCTCATACTACCTTGGAGTGCTCATCTCCTTTCCTTGGCTTCTAGGGACTATATCCCTCTTCTTAATTGCTTGTAGAACTAAGAACTTGTAATTATTTTGTAGGGGTGGTTTCTTTTTCTTCTAAGAGGGAACCTAAGATTGATATATTTTTTGTGGATCTACCTGCAATATTTTATTTCTAGAGCTGGTCATGATAAAAACTAATTCCTATTCATAGATATATTGTCCAACCATAACTTGTTCTAGCTACCATAACATACCTATTATTCTATTTTTGATTCTCTCAGCTTTCTCTATGGCTTGTTGTATATGGTGTTGATACATTACGTAGGTGTTAGTATCATGAGGATCATTATAGACTAGACACCAAACATTCACCAAACTGGTATCAGGGGCTAATTCTTGATCTTCTTGATTTGCATTAACATTAGGCCCTACATTATTTCTAGTACCAGGCTTCTAATCCCTATTAATGTATGGGGATATTCTCTACTAAGGCCTTTCCATTTCTATATTTTATATTGTGTTCACTTTGTTATTTATTGTTTTTAAGGTATTCTAAATATCAAACAACAAAGTGGATTCTTGGGAATTCTGATATGGGAGTGGAGGAAAAGGAATTAAGGTAGACGTTATTTTAAGAGGAGGAATTGGAGTCATTTAGGGAAGTGATGATGGTAAAGAAGGGAGATCCATATATGAGGGTGTCGATATCTTAGCCTAAAACTAAGGGACTTCAAAGCAATATGACATGACTATCTTTGGGGAAAGCCTTCCTACAACAATTAGGATGTTTTTTTCCTATATGACTATATTATACATTTGAGGAAAGGTATTTACACCTGATTGTTGAGTTTGTAGCCCTAGGTTTGACCCAAGGGCTTTTATGTAATACATAAAAGCAAGGGGAGTAGATGGTATAGCTGCAATAGGTATCCTTTTCCATGTCCTATTAAACCTCAAATTAAAGTTAGAGACTAAATCTTGCTTATATTTTTGTATAGCTATGAATTAGTTTAGGAAGGAGAAAGGATCAATAGACTCATTAAATTATTCCACAAAAGTATAGACTAATGCAACCCATGAATTGATGCTATTATCTTCTAAGGTTCTAAACCAATGAAGGATTTTTCCCTAAAGAACAGGGCTAAAAGCTTGAAAATGACATCTTCATTTCTAATATTATGGATAGTTGCTAGATTTAATATATCTTGATAGTGCTCATAAGTAGTCTTACCCAAACCATCATATGTAGGTATAGCTTTTGATATAGCCTAGGGGATATCATGCATAAGGGTGAGTCCTAAAGGACCAATGTTATCCCAATTAAAGTACTTCTATGGAGGTTGATTTTGGTTTATAATATGCTACTAAGCCATGTTTACTGGGGTTTTCCTTGAGGATAAATAGTTTTCTAATTGTATTTATAATTCTTCAAAAGGTGAATCTAGGGATAAGCTTCTTGTATACCTAGATATTATGGATGGTAGCTCAAATAATGGAATAGGTTCTTGACTATTCCTAGAATATGAGTTGGTAAACATGAAAAAATGAGCTACTAAAAAAGGTTTTCGAGGTTCTTGATTTTAGGGAGTTTACCAAGTGAATTTAATTCCACCGCTTGGTGAGGTCAATACAACTTGCTAAATCTAGATTCCTTCAAAAAAATGAAAAATAATATCTAGTGGATGAATGAACGACAAGGTCCCACCAAGCATGCTAAAAACTATTGGGGTATACATCAAGGTGAACTTGAACTGTGACTATCATCTACAATGGTTTTTGGGAAGGTGAACACCTTCTTATCACAACCCTAACCCCAAAATTGGATGGGACAAAATTACTTTTAACCCAACATCTAGAGTAGGCTGGTATACCTTGTCAACTTACTAAATGTTGAATCATTTAATCTCAGTTAAATATATAAATATAGATATAGAAAGGAGAAATGGTTTAGAAAGTAATAGATCAATAATGGATGGATAAATCTAACAACATAGGCATCTACAAAGAACTTTTGACAACTCAATTTCCAACAAACAACACTTGCAATTAACAACATTCAAAACTTAGTAATATTCAACATTAAGCATGTATGCATAATTTAAGAATTATTACAAACATTTAGGGTATCAATAATCATAATTAGCAAAATTAGATTGATACTCTAACTAACAAAAATATAATTATTTCTAACCATACATTTAGAAATGAAGGATTTCAATTTTCTCTAAGATAGCGATATAAATTAACAGAATAGACTAACCATAGCAGTAGTGTTGGTGCAAAAAATATCATCGAATGAGTAGAGGCACACTCGATGGTCCTCAACCAACATTGAATGACCACCTAGCCCAGGATTAGGGGTGGTTGATCTTCGAAAAATGTTGACTCCTTCGGTTATAGCTACCTACACCACAAAGGGAGAAAGGGAAAAAGGGATCAAGAAATAAAACAAAAGGAGATCATGCATAGAACTAACAACGATATGATATGCCCATATCAAGATACACACATTCAATATTTCTAGCACAAACAATAGTAGACCACGTAACAAATTAGCTCATCATGTCCTCACTTCTCGTTCGGTGTAGTAGGAAAGGGTGAATTCTAGAACCAACAAGAGGGTGCATGAAATCTACATAGTAGAATTAGAGCACTCCCACCTGATTGGATTTAGCAAAAATAAACCTTTATGCCTAGGGATGGATGTAAATTCTAGAATTTTCTAGTCAGACCCATGAAATCTAAATATAAAAATTAAGTGAGCAAGCTTAGATAACCATCACAAAAATAAACATCCACACTTAAGCAAAAATAGAAGCGAAGATATATTGAGAGACCAAATAGTGATATACTATTATTTACAAGGTGAAGAAGAATTACATATGAATTGTAAAGGCCACAGAGTCACCCTTTGGAATGGTGAGCATTCCACTATTTATAGAATATTTTTTAATGAATTCAAATTACAACATTAATGGAATCAGGTGGGATAATATTTCCAGAATGATTGAAAGATCTATTGTAGATCTGATCCAGGAGGAATGATGATTGTTTGAAGGGATTTAGGTGCTTCTGTATAAATCTAGACCTTCAATCACTCTACTATTCATGTTAGACCATAAATTTACCTTGCCCCTTCATACCACAAAAAATCCTAGAATTGATTACCTCTAAAGTTGTGTATTTCAAGTTATCTCATATGCACCCATAAACCAGATGTACGAGGTGGATGAGATAATTAATTCTTATTATGAGTAATATCAAGTGCTTCTCCAGTGGTAAATAATGATGTCATTCTTGGATAGTTATTTGGGTATAGTTCCTTATTTGACCACCTTTCCAATTCTCTGCCCCATATACAGGTATCTCAACTTGGAATTTGAGTGCTACCTTCCCAAAGTTATGTCCATTCTTGGGATGAGAATTTGGGAACAAGAGTTATTGTGCTTCTTTCCCATTACTTCATATATATTGAATGGGGGTTTGGGATCCAGGTATTTCATCCAGTATCTATATGGGGATTTGAGGTTCATCTCCAATGCTTGCCCATATGCCTATTCGTTCGTCCTTCTTAATGCTTCAAAATTGGGCACTTTGACTTGCCAACATATTTTCCAAAAATAAGAGTGGGTGAAGGGGCACCAAAATTCACCCACACTCTTGGTGACTCACAAGGGATTTCCACTTTATGGGAATAGAAACCCATATAGTATTCTTCCTTAATAAGTACAAGAAAAAGGGAGAGGGATGAATATTAGGATAGAAAGAATAAACTGAGAACAAAGGTATCCAAGGGATGACTACCAGATGAAAATATGGGAAGAGGGAGGGCACAACAAGGTAGTATACAATGGAGAATAGAAGCAAAAATAAGGTACAAGAGGAGAAGAAGAAGCATAGGGAAATAAAATTTGAAGAAATAGAAACAAGAACTAGGATGGGAGAATAAGGAGCTACTACCCAAAATGGATAGTAGTGGCGACCACATAGGGAGGAAGGGGAGAGAGAGAAATGGGGGAAGAATGAAACAAAATAGAAAGTAGCATTGGAGATAACCTATTAAAGAAGGCCTCCATTGAGATACTCCTTTATGGCTTGAGGTATTTTCAAGAATAGAAAGAATGCTAGGGACATTTTTCTATACAAATATAGCTCTTTTTTTACAAAATTCAGCAAGAATATTCTCATTTCTTCAGAACACATATTAGAACCTTTGATCATGCTCTTGGATTTATTAGTTAGTGAATTATTAGAGTTGTCCACAAGGCCTTTTATAGAGAATTTTTTGTTGGGGTTCTGCATTTGCTTTGAAATATTTAGCTTGATGTGTATCTTTACCATACGAGCCAAGGTGTACCTACTACATTATCTTACGAGATTTTAGTAGGGTTATCCATTGGGATATGGAGTCATGAGAGGACAAAGAATATTTAAGGAAGAGGTGTCATCTAGAAATCACCATATTTATTATCAAAAGTAGATCCCCCAAGATGATATTAGTAACTATGCAGCCTTATAAGATCAACACTCTTTATTTATCTGCTAGTTTATTTACATAAAATTACGGTGTTGCTGACACACTACATCGTAGGAATTATCTACCACTTATCCGGTGAACCTGTAATGTTTAGACCAAATAACATTAAATTTAATCTGCTCCTTGTGCTCAATTTGGCCTTATCAGCTAGATGTTGCTCTTAGTTTTAGTAGATTTGTAATCTAAATGTATGTCATTCATGCAGAGGTTGCATTTAATATTTTATCCCATGATTGGGCTATCATATTTTTTGGAGGTGGATACCAGAATCATACTTCATATCATTTAACTTGTAATGTCACCCATACTTCATCCTTTTTAGGATAGATATAAGTTCCTTCATACTTTGAATGCTCCAATATCTGGGGGTTTTTATTGAGGCTAAAAAAAATATCATCTTGGTATAACTTATCTGTTGCTATCTTGCTTGATCTCAACTTGGATTCACTCCTAGGTTGATGGGCAGACTCCACCCCTTGTTTGCTAAGGGATGAATTTTGTTGGAGGACTGGCACTATTGTGTGATTACACTACTATTCTTCCTTGACAAGGGGAACCTAATGCTCAACATCGTTCTCTTGCAAGGAACAAAAAACCATGATATTTTATAGCTTAGGGAGGAAATAACTACTATTGCTACATGACTCAAGGTACTGACTTCCTTCCCATGTCTTGCCTTCTTACCCCTGGCTGTATGAATACTGTGTGCTCAAATATGTAGGGAAGTCATGGGCCATGAGCCCTAAATTTTGAATAGAGTATATCACAAGTAGAAGAGGTTGAAAGGAACTCTTATTAGGATTTTTTCTCGCTTGAATCAAAATCCTTTATGCATGGGATACTTCCTTAAAAACCTGAGAAAAACTCCTCTCTTGATTGTTGCACTAGAAGGCCTATGTTAGGCTCGAAGGTGAGGATATAATATATGTATGCTTGGGCAACAGATGGTATGGTTTCATAAGAGATCCTCCTATAGGTCCTGGTAAAGTAAATATTTAAGTCAACCATAGCTTCATTACAAGTCTTCTTGATGAATGTAAGTTGCATGAGTAGGAGGAAGGGATTTGTAGAAGTGTCGAATGCATTGATGAGTGCTTCTATGAGATCAACCCATTTACTGATGCTTCCATGCTCCAAATTTCTGAATAATAATAGTGCTATTCATTTAAGAGAAAAATAAATGAGCCTAGCATCACATTTTTCAAAAGCAATGCCATGAATTAAGGAGAGAGACACTACATCCTAATAGTGCTCATATGCAACACCATCAATACCATCATAACTAGGAAGCATTTTGAGCACAACCACAAGAATATCTTGTGGGCTTAAAATATTTAGGGGGTCTACACCATTCCAATTGGGATATTTTACCTAATCCATTAAAGCATCGATACCTCAGAGCCTCTGGATTACGTTGCCAGGTTTGAGTCACCAAATGAACATACTTTCATCGCTAGCAATGTCAGGGCTACTCATCAAACCCTGAGTTCTTTGGAAAATGAAAATACTTTAGCACAAGAAGGTAACTGATCTCATAATTTGAACATGCCATACAGTCAGAGTTGCCAAGTGATTTGCAAAGATATGGGTAAACCATAGTATCACCAAAATCTGATTTCCTTAAACACAAAAACTTAATGAGTTTCCTAGTGAAGTCACCAAAAATTATTGGTACGAAAACCATCATCGAACAATTGGAGGCACTGCCAGTGGTTCTTGACTAGTATTGAATGATTTCCTAGACCAATAAAGTCAAGGGTGGTCGATCTCTGAGAAGTCTATCTCCTTCGATTCTAGCTACCTACATCACATAGGGGAAAATGAAAAAAGAGAACAAGGAATAAATCAAAGGGAGGCCATAGCTAAAACTAATAAGGAGGAGGTATGACCACATCAAGACACACATGTTTTACATTGCCAATGCAGATAGTAGTAGACCACCTAAGAGATCAGCTTATCCCATCCTCACTTCTCATTTGGTGTAGTGGGCAAGGGTGAATTCCAGAACCAACAGAAGGGTGCATGCAATACAAATAGCAAAATTAGAACGCTCCCACCTGAAAAACTTTAGCAAAAATAAACCTTAATGCCTAGGAATGAATGCAAATTCTAGAACTGCCCAACCAGACCCAAAAAATCTAGATAAAAAGATTAAGTGAACAAGCTCAGATGACCATTGTAGAAATAAACATCCACACTTAAGCAAAAAATAGAAGAAAATATAGATTGAGAGACCAAACAGTGATATACTATTATTTACAAGGTGAAGAAGAATTACATATGAATTATAAAGGCCATAGATCCACCCTTTGGAATGGTGAGCATTCCACTATTTATAGAAGATTTTACAATGAATTCAAATTACAACATTAATAGCATCAAGCGAGAGAATCTTGTTGGAACAATTGAAATATCTATTGTATCTCTAATCTAGGAGGAATGGTGATTATTCGAAGGGATTTAGGTGCTTTTGCATCAATCTAGGCCTCCGATCACTTTGAAATTCTTATTGGGCCATAAATTTACCTTACCCCTTCATACCATAGGAAAAACTAGAATTGATTACCCCTAAAGCCATGTATTTCAAGTTATCTCCTTGCACCCATCAACTAGATGTATGATGTGGCCGAGATAATTAATGCCTATTCTAAGGAATCTCTAGTGCTTCCCCCTTGGTAAATTATGATCCTATTCTTGGATGGCTATTTACACACAGTCCTATATTTGACCACCTTCCTAATTATCTTCCCCATAAATGGGTAGCCCAGATTGGAATTTGACTACTACCTTCTCAAAGTTTCATCCATTCTTGGGATGGAAATTTAAGAACGAGAGTTACCATGCTTCTTTACTATTCCTCTATCCACATTGGATGGGGGTTTGGAATCCAAGTATTTCATCCAAAATTTGGGAGGGACTTTGAGATTCATCTCCAATTCTTGCTCGTCTACCTATCCGTTCGTCCTTCTTAATGCTTCAAAATTGGGTATTCTGACTTGCCAACATCTTGCCCAAAAATAAGAGTGGGTGAAGGGGTACCAAATTTCACCCACAAGCAGTGGTAGAAATGACTTTAAATATTGGTAATACATAAAAAATAAGATACAAGTTTGAGGCAAACATCCAAGTAATGTTGTATCTATTGATTTTTATAAAGTGTACAATAGTAGCGCAATCAAACGCCTTAGAGATGACCTTATAAAGTGAGGGTTCAAACTCTATTTATAGTTTTGTAGTAAATTTGAAATATTTGAAAGAATTAGGAATATTACAAGGAAGATGGAGTGCTAGTTTAACAAGATGCTGAGGTGGCAACCTCTTATTTGGTTCATAAAAAGAAGAAAACAATATTCTCTATCAATCTTATGCAACTTGGCTTCTACAATTTGTTTGGATATCATGAATTCTAACTATAAATATGATCAATAATAAATCAAGACCATTTCTTATTCTTGTTGTGGCTGCCCTGCTATAGATCTAAAACTAAATCATCTCATGAATCATGATTTTTCCTTTGCTTCAACTTGGAAATAACTTAGATAGAAACCTACAACCTTATGCTTCATCAAGCATTTATACAATCCCTTAAATTATAATCTTAGAAAATGACACTCCTTTTAGAAATAAGGATGCTGCTAAACTTTGTGCTAAGTATAAAATTCAACATAAGTGGTCCACACCTTACTATCCTCAATGTAATGGTTGAAGAACACAAGCTTATACTGAGAGGGGGGTGAACAGTATAAGAGCACTTTTTACTTTTCTTTCCAAATCAATATTATGCAATGTATAGATAGCAATATCAACAGCAGTAATCAAAGCAATGCACAAATCACACACACAGTAGAGACACCAATTTAACGTGGTTCACCCAAATATGGCTACCTCCACGGAGAAAATATTTCTTCTAAATATTTCTCAAATAATCTCTTGGGAATCCTTTCCCTATTACAATGTTTATGGACCTCTGTCCAAAGGAGATGTTGATCCCCTAAATCTGGTTCGTGGATCTCTATCCATAGGAGAACTCCTTCTCCTCTACTTTGGCTGGTGATCCTCTAGAAGACTACTGCCTCCACTACACTAGCTTGTGGATCTCTCTCCACTGAAGACTCTTATCCCCACTCAGAAGACCTATCCTCACTACCCTGGCTGATGGATCTCTATCCACTAGAGACTACTATCCTCTCTACTCTATCACCTCCAAAGCTCTATCTCAAATCTACACTAAACATAGTCCATTCGATCTAGCACAAATATGCTCAACAAGTCCACTCAAAACTTGCTCAAATATTCTCAATAGGTCCACTCAGAACCTACTCAAATATTCTCAACAAGTCCACTCAGAACTTGCTCAAATATTCTCAATAAGTCCACTCAGAACTTGCTCAAATATGCTCAACAGGTCCACTCAGAACTTGCTCAAATATGCTCAACAAGTCCACTCAAAACTCTGCTCAATAAGTCCACTCAGAACCTGCTCAAATATGCTCAACAAGTCCACTCAGAACTTGTTCAAATATGCTCAACAAGCTCACTCAGAACTTGTCCAAATCTGCTCAACAAGCTCACTCAAAACTTGTCCAAATCTGTATTGTAAGCTTCCACAAAAGCTCACACAAAATCAGTCCACAAGTCTCCTCAAAGACTTACCTCAAATCTGCTTAACAAGTCCACACAGAACTTGTCCAATCTCATAGAAGCATAAAGAGAATTGTTAGAGACTCAATATGTTCTACACTCAATGCTCAATCACTTTCTCAATTCAAATCAGAATATAGAATAGTTTTTTTTAAGGAACTTGAACAATCACTCCACACAACCACTTGACTAGGCTCAACCAACTCTACTCAACCAATCACTTCAAAGAAACAACCCTTTCTCACAAACCCTAGTCCAAGCATGTAATCACCAACTCAAAATATTTCCAACAATGCTCAACAATAAATCTCACATAACAATGATACTCATGTTCTTTTCAAACCCTAGTTCAAGTTCTTTGCACAACAACTCACTTCAACAACAATGCTCATAAAACAATCTTCACATAACAATGATACTCATGTTATTTTCAAACCCTAGCTCAAGTTCTTCACACAACCAATGGCTTCAACAACAATGCTTATCAAACAAGGTTTTAACAACAACTCTTTATTCCAGAAAACCTTGAAGCATTAACTCAATCACTCTCAAAAAGGAAACCCTAATCAAGTCCTTTTCACTCCAAACTTATTTTCCAGAAAACCAATCAATCAACTCAACTATGGAAGAATGTGCTCATACCTTTTTATTGAAGATGAAGGGATCTCATAAATCTGCCACAATCACACAAACTTCTATGCCAATCTCAAGAGGTTAGAAGATAAATATTTCTCACAAAAATAATATAAATACTCAATTACACCTTATCACTCCACCTTTCAAAAACAACCATCAACATACATAAAGTATTTATCCAATCACACCTTATAAACTCCCAACTAAAAATAAATTCAACATCCACCAAAATAACTCAAAACCTCTTTAATCAATAAATGACAAGAAGAACTTTGGCAAGAATCAAATCCTCTTTCTTTAAAAACCTTAATAACATAAATCCCTTCTCAACAAAACAATCTTTCAAAAACCCTTTTAACTCCAAGTAGCACAAATCAATTTTCAATAAAAATAATCCTTCACAAACCCTTATAACTCCAAACACAAATTAATTAAAAATAAATCTTTACAAACTCTTATAACTCCAAACACAAATAAATCTACACAAACCCTTATAACTCCAAATGACCCTTTTAAGAAAACCTTAGGCAAAATTTAAATCAAAAATTACCTTTGCCACTAGTGGGATTCGATCCCACGATCTCTGCCTCCCCAAGCGCTCTAGCCATGGGCTTGACCACCATGTGCGCTAGGCGCACATTTTAGAACCAACGAGCACTTCATGCTCTTTCTCTTATTCCTAGCGCTCGAATCGAATGCGAACAAAAAGACCTTCCTTGGCACGTCCATGAGAATCGAACGTGGGTGCTTCCTTTCCCAATGCCTTCGCAAGGCGTGTGCCACCAATGAACCAACGTGTCCTATGTGACTCAAATCATGCATTGTCCTCTTTTTTTTTCTTCCTCGACAGTAATAAGACAAAGCTCTTTGTCTTCTTCCTCAATGTTCACGATGCATGAAATACCTTCAACCTTTTCGCATGGGAGTTAATTCATCGAGGGGTAAGTTTCAAATGCCCCTTTGGGCATTAATTTATACACAAAACACCATTCGAATTTAGACGTCGGTGCTCCTTAATTTTGATGATGTCGGCATTAATTTAAACCTTTATATAATTTATAAATTATTTAAATTCAATAGAATTTAAATTTTATAAATTATATTTTAAAACCTTTGACTTTAATAAAATTAAAGTCTTCCATGGGGTAAATTTAAACCTGCAACTTGTACTCCATTGATTTGATTTAAAATATTCTACCACCATGGGTTTAATTAAACCTTCACTAAATATTATTTTGCCAACTTATTCTTCAACTCTTTGCTTTGTTCCTGGTGTTAATAATGGTGTGCTCCATGGTGTTGATGATGGCTCCATATGTTCACTTTGGCATCAATGATGACTTTTTCACCTTGACATCAATGACAACTAACTGAGCTCAAAATGTCCAACAATATCCCCTTTGTCATTGATGGCAACCCAAATTATTTTAACTGAAAACTTGACCTTTCCTTTGTTCTTCTCCCCCTGGGGCATTGCTCCCCCTATCTCAATGCTCTCTCAAATACCAAATCTCTCCCCCTTACTCAAATCTCTCCCCCTTTGACATCAATGGCAAAGGGTCACCTTTGGGGCTCGGGGCTAAGAATAAGCCTCTTAGCTTAGCCCCTCCCCCACCTTCTATTAAGGTGGTTAATTCTGAGGTGGGAGTATTTCTACTCCCAAAAAGCATTGTTCTTTACCTTTATCCTCTTTTCTTCTTATCTGATTTTTCTGATTCCTCTGACTGTTTCTATCCATGTCCATGTTCCTATCCATGTCATCATTCCTATTCCTATTCCTATTCCTATTCACATCCATGTTCCTGTTCCTGTTCATATCCATGTTCCTATTTTATTCTTGTTCCTATTCATATCCATGTTCATATTCTTTCATGTTCTTGTTCATACTTATTTCTGGAATATCTGCTCTACACCACTTTGTTGTGTGGCCATTATTATTGCACTTATAACACTTAATGTTATTATTCCTTGGAGGTGCAAATATCTTAGGATTTCTCCTAGTGAAGCCATATCCTCTTCTATCATGAACTCTGCAATTCATTGCCTTGTGACCAAACTGATTACATGAGTAGCAATACCCATGAAAAGGTTATATGTTCCCATATTCCTATCTTTCATGTGTCCTACATTGTGAAGCCATGTGCCCAAACCTGTGACATGAAAAGCATCTTCCATTGAAGTTTCCTTGTCTTGACCTCATTGGTCTCCTATTATGATTGTTGTTCCATCTGTATCTTCTTTGTGCATTGTTCCTATCTTTGTTGAATCCTTTATTGCCCAAACCATCCTCTGATGTCTCACTTTATTTTACACTGTCTTCTTCTGAAGTATCTTCATCTGAAGTTTCTTCTCCTCCAAAACTTGAAGTTGACTCTCCTTCCCATTTCTTTTGATCCTGTTCAAATCCAAGACCTATTTTTCTTGATGTAGTCTTTTGTGTCTTGATGAACTTATCCAAGTTCTTTGAGCTATTTTTAAATCCTTTCATATTGATCTTGGAGTCCTCTAAATCTTCTTTTAGTAGTGCCACTTCTTGTGCTAACTTCTCACATTCCAAGATCTTTGCTTCTAACTTATCTTTGAACTTCTTTGCCTTAGCCTTTGATTTTTCTAAATCCTCTATGAGCAATCTTCTCTCTTCATCACATTCTTGAAACTGAATTTCAAGTTTAGAGTGTTGCTTTCTTACCTTCTTTACCATGTCAAGGGCATAGATAAGTTCTCCCTTGAGATCATAACCATTCTCTTCTGAATAAACCTCTATTTTTTTACCTTTGTCCACATCTTTACTCTCTTTTGGCTTGTCTTCTATAGGATCACTTACTTCTTCTTCTAATGCCATTAGAAGATTTTCATCTAGTCCTTCAAGTGCATTCTCATACT
This sequence comes from Wollemia nobilis, assembly GCA_028583015.1. NCBI lineage: Eukaryota > Viridiplantae > Streptophyta > Pinopsida > Araucariales > Araucariaceae > Wollemia > Wollemia nobilis. The sequence goes on from JAQPPZ010002979.1 coordinate 17,086,217, forward strand.
CATCATCACTAAAACTATAACCATCCCTTGTACAATCATCTTCAAGATGTCCAAAGTTACCACATCTAAAACACTTGAGAATTACTGGAGTTTTCTTAACTGGTTCTTTTTCTTCAATCATAAATAGGACTTCATCTCTATCATTGTCTGAAAAACTAGCATCACTATCACTTGAGTACTTACTTGCATTATCCGCATAGTAGCTCCTCTTTTGTCTTTGAAAGAACTTCTTTCCTTGTCTGCTTTGTCCATCCTTGTTTTTCTTTTGATGCTTATCCTGCCTATATCTTTCTGATTCCCTGTACCTGTGATCCTATTTTTCTTCACCATTGTTGTTCTTTGGTTCTCGAAAATATGTTGCAAAATGTCCAAACTTTCCATAATTGAAACACTTAACAGATCTTAGATCTCTGGATCTTCTAGAATCTTTATCTCTTCTACCATAATTAGCTTCTTCATCACTGGATGACTCACTGCTTGATTCTGACTTCTTACCCTTTGTTTTCTTGATTGCTTTGAATGTTGCTTCCTTCTGGGGAATAGGATCTTTTGTTCTTATCTCAAAAGTTGTAAGCATACCAAGCAACTTATCTCTTGTCAAAGAATCACCATCCATTGATACTTCTATAGCAGAAACCTATTTACTGAATATTTTTGGAAGAGTTCTTAAGACTTTATCACAAACATCTGATTCATCAATATTCATTCCAAGTCCTTGCATATCATTAACAACCTCATCAATTCAAATTAGATAAGCACTGATATTTTCCTCATCATTCATTCTCAATGTTTCAAATTGTCCTTTGAGATTTCATATCTTTGCTTTCTTGAAACTTTTATCTCCCTCATATATACCTTGCAATTTATCCCACATTTCTTTTGTAGTTCTACAATGCATAACTTTCATAGACTCTATTCTACGCAAACCTCTCACAAGTGCATTCATTGCTTTTGAATTATAGTGTTGTAGAAGCTTACCTTCCTTATATGTAGGAGGATTGACTGTTGGATCATATCCAAATTCCACTACATCCCAAACTTCATTGCCAAGTGCCATTAGGTAGATCCTCATCATCATACTCCAATACATATAGTCACTTCCATAAAATACTAGTGCTGAATTATTTGAGGACACCTCCTTAGGATCCATTGTGTTCTTGTTAGATTTTCCTTCAAGCTGTTAAACTCTTATGAAGGCACCCACTCTGATACCAATTGAAGAACACAAGCTTATACTAAGAGGGGGGTGAACAATATAAGAGCACTTTTTACTTTTCTTTCCAAATCAATATTATGCAATGTATAGATAGCAATATCAACAATAATAATCAAAGCAATGCACAAATCACACACATAGTAGAGACACCAATTTAACATGGTTCACCCAAATATGGCTACCTCCATGGAGAAAATATTTCTTCTAAATATTTCTCAAATAATATCTTGGGAATCCTTTCCCTATTACAATGTTTATGGACCTCTATCCAAAGGAGATGTTAATCCCCTAAATCTGGTTCATGGATCTCTATCCATAGGAGAACTCCTTCTCCTCTACTTTGGTTGGTGATCCTCTAGAAGACTACTACCTCCACTACACTGGCTTGTGGATCTCTCTCCACTGAAGACTCTTGTCCCCACTCAGAAGACCTATCCTCACTTCCCTGGCTGATGGATCTCTATCCACTAGAGACTACTATCCTCTCTACTCTATCACCTCCAAAGATCTATCTCAAATCTGCACTAAACATAGTCCATTCGGTCTAGCACAAATCTTCTCAACAAGTCCACTCAGAACTTGCTCAAATCTGCTCAACAGGTCCACTCAAAACCTGCTCAAATATGCTCAACAAGTCCACTCATAACTTGCTCAAATATGCTCAATAAGTCCACTCAGAACCTACTCAAATATACTCAACAAGTCCACTCAGAACTTGCTCAAATATCTCAACAAGTCCACTCAGAACCTGCTCAAATATGCTCAATAGGTCCACTCAAAACTTGCTCAAATCTGCTCAACAAGTCCACTCAAAACTTGTTCAAATATGCTCAACAAGTCCACTCAGAACTTGTCCAAATCTCTCAACAAGCTCACTCAGAACTTGTCCAAATTTGTATTGTAAGCTTCCACAAAAGCTCACACAAAATCAGTCCACAAGTCTCCTCAAAGACTTACCTCAAATATGCTTAACAAGTCCACATAAACTTGTCCAATCTCATAGAAGCATAAAGAGAATTGTTAGAGACTCAATATGTTCTACACTCAATGCTCAATCACTTTCTCAATTCAAATCAGAATATAGAATAGTTTATTTTAAGGAACTTGAAAAATCACTCCACACAACCACTTGACTAGGCTCAACCAACTCTACTCAACCAATCACTTCAAAGAAACAACCCTTTCTCACAAACCCTAGTCCAAGCATGTAATCACCAACTCAAAATATTTCCAACAATGCTCAACAATAAATCTCACATAACAATGATACTCATGTTCTTTTCAAACCCTAGTTCAAGTTCTTTGCACAACAACTCACTTCAACAACAATGCTTATCAAACAAGGTTTTAACAACAACTCTTTATTCCAGAAAACCTTGAAGCATTAACTCAATCACTCTCGAAAAGGAAACCCTAATCAAGTCCTTTTCACTCCAAACTTATTTTCCAGAAAACCAATCAATCAACTCAACTATGGAAGAATGTGCTCATACCTTTTTATTGAAGATGAAGGGATCTCATAAATCTGCCACAATCACACAAACTTCTATGCCAATCTCAAGAGGTTAGAAGATAAATCTTTCTCACAAAAATAATATAAATACTCAATTACACCTTATCACTCCACCTTTCAAAAACAACCATCAACATACATAAAGTATTTATCCAATCACACCTTATAAACTCCCAACTAAAAATAAATTCAACATCCACCAAAATAACTCAAAACCTCTTTAATCAATAAATGACAAGTAGAACTTTGGCAAGAATCAAATCCTCTTTCTTTAAAAACCTTAATAACATAAATCCCTTCTCAACAAAACAATCTTTCAAAAACCCTTTTAACTCCAAGTAGCACAAATCAATTTTCAATAAAAATAATCCTTCACAAACCCTTATAACTCCAAACACAAATTAATTAAAAATAAATCTTCACAAACCCTTATAACTCCAAACACAAATAAATCTACACAAACCCTTATAACTCCAAATGACCCTTTTAAGAAAACCTTAGGCAAAATTTAAATAAAAAATTACCTTTGCCACTAGTGGGATTCGATCCCATGATCTCTGCCTCCCCAAGCGCTCTAGCCGTGGGCTTGACCACCGCGTGCGCTAGGCGCACATTTTAGAACCAACGAGCACTTCGTGCTCTTTCTCTTATTCCTGGTGCTCGAATCGAATGTGAACAAAAAGACCTTCCTTGGCACGTCCACGAGAATCGAACGTGGGCGCTTCCTTTCCCAACGCCTTCGCAAGGCGTGTGCCACCAATGAACCAGCGTGTCCTATGTGACTCAAATCATGCGTTGTCCTCTTTTTGTTTTCTTCCCCGATAGTAATAAGACAAAGCTCTTTGTCTTCTTCCTCAATGTTCACGATGCATGAAATACCTTCAACCTTTTTGCATGGGAGTTAATTCGTCGAGGGGTAAGTTTCAAATGCCCCTTTGGGCATTAATTTATACACAAAACACCATTCAAATTTAGACGTCGGTGCTCCTTAATTTTTGATGACGTCGATGTTAATTTAAACCTTTATATAATTTATAAATTATTTAAATTCAATAGAATTTAAATTTTATAAATTATATTTTAAAACCTTTGACTTTAATAAAATTAAAGTCTTCCATGGGGTAAATTTAAACCTGCAACTTGTACTCCACTGATTTGATTTAAAATATTCTGCCACCATGGGTTTAATTAAACCTTCACTGAATATTATTTTGCCAACTTATTCTCCAACTCTTTGCTTTGTTCCTGGTGTTAATAATGGTGTGCTCCATGGTGTTGATGACGGCTCCATTTGTTCACTTTGGCATCAATGATGACTTTTTCACCTTGACATCAATGACAACTAACTGAGCTCAAAATGTCCAACAATGGCCAAGTTGAAGCCTTGAATAAAACTCTTCCAAATACTTAATAAAATTATAAATAAAAATGGATGGGTTTGGTACCTTCAGCTATATCCCATACTATGGAACTATCAAACTAGTGTTTAAAATCCAATTGGATACCCTATGACTTTGTCTATGGTACTGAGGCTATCTTCCCTTTCGATTTAGAAATCCCATCTCTTTGAATTTTTCTAGAAGATGCCATAATAAGTAATAAATATCATCATGATCAATTAAGTAAGCTAGAATTGCTTGATGAAAAGAGGATTCATTCTTTAGAACATCTATGAGTCTATAATCAAAGAATAAAATAAGCTTATAACAAAAGAATGAAACCTTGGTCATTTTAAGTCAAGGGTATGATGCTCAAGGAAAACTAGAAAACCATCAATACCCAAAACAAAATAAAGGGTAAAGTTGAACCTAACTAGCTAGGCCCATTTATCATAACTACTAAGTATGGCTTAGGTGCTTATCATTTGGTCAAAATTGATGGACATGAACTAAAAAACCCATGAATATAATGCATCTCAAGAAATACTATGTGTAAATATACATTACTTGCTTGATTATGTGTCTTCTTACATTGATTTCTTGTTGCATGATTGAATGGTAATTCACTTGATTTTATTCATATGCTTGTTGCTATCTGGATACTTGCTATATACAAAGTCAAGAAATCAATTAGGACCCATGATGATCCTTATTAGGATAGATTGCATTTCATCTAGGTAGTCGAGGTAGTGGATCTCTCCTAAAACTTATCTTCCATAGTAATGGTAATTCAATTTCCACTTTTACATCTTAAAACATAAAACATTGTTGAAATCACCTCACTTCGATTATTCTTGACAACAACTTTGTAGTACCTCATGATGATCATATTATTGAAAAGAAAGCCTATACATTGCATTTAAAAATCTAAGCTAGCAAGTTTCCTTTTGAAAGCCATTGGTTACTTCTAATATCATTAACATTTCTTGTTATCTTGCAAACAATTAGGAGGTGATCACCTTTCTATCTACTATTTGGAAACTATGTAAACATTTAAAGATGCACCAAGCACTAAATAAAAATGTAGAACACATATTAAATATTTTTAGGATATCCAAGACAAATATAATGCCTTACTATTATCAATAGCATCAAAACTTGTCACATGTATCTTGTCAATTTGATTCATCCATATACCTGAGAAAGGATGTATGTTAGAATTATTTGATGCCTAATGAATACCTAATATAATTACACACCCAACTACATAAGATAACTCTATAAAAATCCTTTGTTATAGGGGTCTATCAAAAATTTTAATTCATGAGACAACATTTATAATACTTCATAGTTTTCAAAACTTGACAGTTTGATTCATCCTTATACCTAAGAAGAATTAATGGTAAAATTATTTGATGCCTAGCAAGTTCCTAATATACTTATGCACCTAACAATATGGTATATTTCTATCAAATGTTATTATTTGATATAGGGGTCTATAAAAAACTTTAAATTTTGATTCCTCTACCATAATCAAGGCCATATAATGAACATTATAAAATCCTCACAACTACTAATAGTCCTATCCCATCAACTTGATCAACTTGAATACTACAAATTTTTGCAAACATTGATAATATTGATATATATAAAAGCATTCATAAAAACTAATTCCCTATATTCAAAGGAGAGTAGTTACTTGGTTACTTTACTTTGTAAATCCATAACACTTTGTAGACATGCCATTTAAAAATCCAAGTATTTTCACTTCCTTTGACAATTGGTAAGGAACTTTGGCAAACAATTTTTTTTATTTATTTTTCCTAGAAAAAACATGCTTCTATATTATTTATTAATTTATTCATCAACACATTATTCACACCAACAATTCTCTCCTCATTACATGACTGATTGCCTGCATAATTGCATGGTTTCTTGATGCATATAGATTCAAGGGATTTTCCAAGGACTCGATGATACTAGTCAAGATAGCTTACACTTACACTAGGTCTCAATGCTAGTGGATCCCCATCCTTAGGATATTATATTTCTTGATTCTTGATCACTATACCCTCCAAGATGTGATAATATCCCACATTAGCATATATGATTATGCATAAAGGTATCAGATGCTAGTAGAATTTGTATCTATGTCTTTGTATAAATTTGTTTCTATAAGTATTAGCTTACATGTATCACATATGCATATCTCATATTCACCCCATTCCTTTCTCCTCCCTAATCATATTTATACCATCTTGGAATCTAGAGTAGAATTGATGCTTTGTCACCTTAATATCTATTACCAAGAGACAAAAGCATGGTCCACATTGCAACTCAAATGACCCCAAAGCTTGGGGGTAAAAAATTCTAAATAAACAGATAAATTAAAAAAAAGCAATCAACTCTATAGACATTAATTATCTAGGAAAAAACAATTGGACATAAACTATCTATATTTTCAAAATCAAGACCCACAGGAATGAATTGTTTAAAAAACTTATACATATCTCACTAAGTTCTTTGAGCAAAGCTATCACAAGCCCTCTAGAAAACACTATAATTTTTAAATCCCTTCATACCTCTATGGTCTAGGCAAATATCATGTACATAATTATTCAAACTAATAATTGTTTAAACATGATTGAAGCCTTAGTGATATAGAAAAATCAAATCCCTAGCAAGTCTAGGCACATAATTCTCTAGAATGAAAATGGTGTAAATATGTTTGAAGCCCTTGGGTCTCTGTAGGTGTCTTTCTTATTTCACTTCCCTACATCCCTTCCCTGGCCCTATCCTAGATCCCTGATCCTATCCCAACTTCTCTGACACCTCCTTTTCCCATCCTCCATGGTAGGAAGGTGTTGCAGACGATCTCCTTAGGGGGGAGATAACTATTCCAATGTTCTGCCCCATTTCATTACCCTGTGGTGGGGTTTCCATTTGATGTATGGGTCCTGGGATGATTTTAGATTCTACCCTAGGACTTTTCATAGGTTTTTTGGGTTATTCAGGATTTTTTTCTTGAATTTCCTAGTTTTTTTCCTAGGTTGTTTCAGGTGTCTTCTTGACGTTTTCCCTTGGAGGATCTTCAGTTGTGGAATGATGGATCTATGGAAATGTGGCTTCATTAGAAGTTTTGCACAAAATCATTTTGGTTTGGGAGGACCATGCGCTTTATATTGTGACTCTACTCTTTGGGATCGATGTTGTGGGTCCAGCAGGATTTCAGTTTCTTTCATGGTCTACCTGGGGGGCCTCTGGTTTCCTTGCTATTGTATCTCTATAGGAATTCCTCATATATTTCCCTAAAGTTGTTCATTGGTGGTGCTAAAGGCTATATAGGATTTTTGTCTACTTCCTTTCTATTTGGGATCTATAATTTGCAACTGGGCTTCCTCATAACTCCTTCCTCTTGGGTTCCTATGGAATTTTCCTGTCTATTTACTAAAATGTGTTGTTCTAATGTTGTTGCTTCCTCTTTTGGGCTTATATTTTTGAAGGCTTCCTTTTTTTCCTACATGAGGACTCCATGGCCTATGGAGCTCCTCTAAATGTTGATCCACTATTGAACCACTTTTTAGGCTGATGATCCATTGCATGAGGATTTCGTGGCCTATGGAAATCCTCATTTTGTTGTTCCACCTTTTAGGATCACAAGGGATTTAGTTTTTTCTCTTTTTGTGTGATTCTATGCCATCCCTGGGTGATTCCCATCCTTTTTTTGGTAGGATTAACTATTTTCTCTACTCCTCTGCTCCACCCATTAGTGTAGGATGGTTTTTCTACTTTAGGTTAGTTTTCCCCTATGTGAGAAGTTGTTTTTCAATCGGTTTCTAGTTTTCCATGGGTGGTTTATGGTTTCCCTACCCTTGGGATGTTTCAATTTTTAATTTTGGCTCATGTTTCTTTTTCTTGCCTATGAAAAGTTTTAAAATATTTTTTTGCAAGTTGGGTAGTTTGGAGATTTTCAAGTTAGGTGCCTAAAGTTTTAATTTTGTTTTTAGGCATATTTTCTATCCTTTTTTACCACCTTCTCCTCTTCCTCCTAGCGAGATTTTCAAACTTTACCTCGTACGATTTTCCTCAATGTTTTTCTTGGCTACTTTCCTGATTTTGTTCCTCAGTGCTTTCCTCAACGATTTCCTGAATATGTTCCTCTATGATTTCCTCAATGCTTTCCTAATTTTGTTCCTGTTTGCTTTCCTCAATCCTATCCTATTGTCCATACTTGGATGTTTCCTCTTGAATTTTGATGTAATCAAGTTTTGGGATCCTTGATAAAAACCCACTTTTAATTTAACTTACCAAAAAATATGTTTGAAAACCTAGTAATCTAGGCAAATCAAATATGTAGCAAATCTAGGTACATGTACATAATTCTTCATACTGACAATGCTCTAAACATGATTGAAGCCCTAAAAAGCCTAGACATATAATTATATAGACTAAAAATGATCTAAATATGTTTAAATCCCTAGTGATATTGAAAAATCAAGGTCCTAGCAAGTCTAGGAACATGTGTATAATTATTTAGACTGACAATGGTCTCAACATGAGAAATCCCTAACAAATCTAGGCACATATAAATAATTCTCTAGAATGAAAATGATCTAAACATGATTGAATCCCTAGTGATCTAGGCAAATCAAAGCCCTAACAAGTCTAGGAACATGTATATAATTCTTCAAACTAACAATGGTCTCAATATGATCAAATCCATAACAAGATTAAAGTCCTTTAGACCCAAAAGGTCTAGGAAAATATCAACATAAAAGTCCTTTAGACCATATTGATCTAGGCAAATAAAGGCTTAAAAATATCCATAAAATCCTTATGTATAAGGATAATATTAGTGTTTAAATAGTTTATTTATGACAATAATAAATATCTCCTTAATGTATCAACTACAACTATCATAATCAAACAAATACATCATCATTACTTTCAAAGCCTTTATTTGCCTTGTTAACAAATACCTCCTTGGTAACATCTAAATCACTTTTCAGCATTCAACATGAAAATTGGGTGCTCAAAACAATTTTTTAGCTCGCAAAAAAATTCATAGCTTGCAAACTTGTCTCTTAGGATACAAACTTTATTTAACATAAATTTTTGAATTCTTGTGCTTCCAACAATCAAATGGATGAATTTTTGGATGAGTGAAGCTCATAGCTATGAAATTTGTCTCTGCACCTTCAATACAAAAAATTTCGTAGTCCAACACTTATGCCTATCCATTCCAGCAACTTGCCAACTCAAACTGGATTCTAGAATCTCAAAATATTTCTAACTTAACTCATTTTTTTCTCATGCTAATCTGATCAAAGCATGCCAAATATTCAACTCAACCTTTTACCTAGTTGGAACTTGCTTTTTCTCAATTGTACATTTTTTTTGAAATCATGCATCCCTCTCTCCTCTAGAAGCCCAAAAAATCTATAAATTGGGCACCTCACTCTCAAATAAAATATGACATGAGAATGAAAACTTGAAAGAAGGATGTGATCAAGAGTTTTTGGACAAGAATCAATATTGATAGCAAAGTTTTGAAGCTTTTTGGGGCCTTCTTTGAAGTGATTTTTTACCTTCAATAATCCTAGGATGTTGCATGCATAAACTATCTTCTCATGATGAAAAGGAGAATTCTATATTGCTACCCTTTTATTTCCATGGTATTTTATTCTTGATTAAATTTTTCTTCAATATATTGGATTGCATATTTATTAATATTACCTCTTTACAGGGTCCTATTTTCTTCCCTCTAATTTGTTTTAGCATCCTAATTTTATTTGCGTTAGACTCATCAAAATTGATTTAGTTTCCTTGTAGGATTCACAAGTATTATATAGAAATATTCCATAAACTCTTTGTAGTAGGAGCAACATAATATACTCTATTTTTAGCTCTATAACTATAGATTATAGAATCACATCTTGTAGGATTGGTAGACTAAAAATCCATCTAGGACCATCTTTGGCTAAGTTTTTTGGTTATTCTAGAGTCTATAGCATTTTTATTACTACAAAATCAAGTTGATATATCATAATATCCACAAGTCATGGATTTTCTAGGCTCTGAATTCATCCTACAAAGTGCTAACTTGTTTTACTTAGTCTTCCAACAACGTTTAGCATAAAAAAAAATCAACTAAGTCTAAGGATATCCTAGAATATTCACATGTCACTCAATTTGGGTCTTGTAGTAGTTAAATTTTAGTTCTATGCAATTTATCTTCCTCCCAAGGTCTATTTTATATTTTGTGAAAAGAAATAGGGGGCTTGAATACAAACAAGGAAGTTTAACACCTTCCCAAGAATCAAGTAGCCCCCCCAAAAACTAACACATCTATTGTCCTTCTCTTTTCAATTTTTTTTGCATATTCATAAGGATATAGGCAATGAACTTGGAATAGGTGGTGAACACTTGTGTAGGTAGTAAAATAGTATGCAAGTAGTGAACCCAAGTCTAGACTGTGATTTTATCCTCTACAAGTTCTTAGGTATTTTTATTTCATTATTTCAACATTGATTTAATGTTATTTCTTGTTATCTATTTTATTAGAGTCACTCATTAATTGTAGAAATCAAAATAAGTTGATATTAATTCCTTTACAAATATATGTTGACAAAATATATTAAAGGAACATATTTCCTACATCATTAGGCATGAAATTGAAATTACATACAATTTTCACATAGGCTAGAATTTGTTTTTACATCTTCTTTATCCATTGCTTGAAAAGATAAAGATATTTTATTTTAATTTCTTGTAACTTCTATTCTAAGTTCCATAGTTCTTGGAAGGAATCAAAAGGGCATATAGGACTTATACTTTGTTTATTCACATTATTGTCTTTCTTGCATAACATTTCAAATATTTATTTCAAAACATGTAGTTCACTCAAAAAATAGATTCTAAAACTTAGGTGCTTGCATAATACACACATCAAAACATAATATTTAGAGAGAATTCATAAAAAATCCTTGGTGAACCCTTTATCACCACCAAATAAATCAAGTAAATTTGGGATTCAGGCAAGAATCCTTGTCCAAGTGTGAGCCTCTAGGTTTGGATATCAATGCCCTCAAATATGAGTTTACACATCTTCATGCTTGATACTATAAATGACCTTCAAATTAATGAGATCCTAAATATGCTCATATATTGTCTTATCTTTAGATCCTAAAAATGATGACAATGATTTGAATATAATTGGAGAAATTTGACTATTCTAAACTAGATTCAATGGGTCATTATTATACCTTCATGGATAACTTATTGGCACTTGCTACTATTTTTGTTAGTGGGCTATATTGAGTATTATTATAGGGTTAGTATAAAGGGAACTTCCTATTTTTTAGGAGATGGAGGATGAGGTATTATTAGGGAATTTTGATGTATCAAAACAAATAAATCTTCTCTATAAAGATATTGTATGTATATTAGGTATTTATTAAAAATATTGAATATCTTCTACAATAGCTATCTTAGATCTTATGATTGTAGAAGAATTATATAATTTTATAGTTGAAAGAACACACACTTTAACCAACTACTAGTTTCTAAACCTAGCAGAGCTTTCACTAAGTTGTAGTTTAAAAATTATAAAATGTGAGGCTTTTAATCCAAAATATTTTAAAACTAAAATATTATAACATCCCATTAGGTATGCCAATTATTATACTATTGTGCAACCTATAGTAACTAGATTTTTTGTACTATTGGTCACCAATGTATTATATGTCTAGATTCTATTTTAGAAAACATCTATAGATGGATGGCTTTGTGAATGCTAATATACAATATTTTATAGTGTTCTCTTAGAGGGAAAAATAAATTAAGAATACAATTACATTAATATATTAGTGATAATGTGCAAGCTACTATTAGCAAAACATAAGCTATAAGATAAAAATAACCATAAACATAACATAAAAAAAAATAATTAAAGTAATATCTACTAATGTAATCACCTTAATATAAGAGGTCTAACAAGGGCTTGCACTCTATCTACAAAAGTCATCTCAGTTGATGCATAGTTGTAAGGGGACCAACATTTAAGCATAATTATATGTAATGTAAACTTAAAATACAAGTAATTTTTTATATGGTATTACCTATAAAAAGATTATTTAAAATATAAAATCATTTACTAAATTGAATAAAATAATATAAAATTTATTTATAATTATTGAATTATATAGTGCATCATGCTCCACTTTAAGCGAGCTACCTCCTTTAGAGAAATGTTTAATACAAAATAATATCTAGTATAAGAATTCTCTTTCTTATATTTCATTATATAATAATCCAAATCTTGTCTCTAATGCTTTAGGGTTAGCCCAAAGTCTCAAAATAGGTGTTTGATAAAACTATCCATAACCATAGTGCTCAAGGGTTGAACCCACATACAAAATAGGTGCCCAAGCTAATTAACTAAACTATGGCTACTATAATCATAATAATAAAGGATTTAGGATGTATGGTTCTTAACATGCCCTAATTCACAATATTTATCCTTAAATATTAAGGTGTAGAAACTACTATTGGGGCTAGTGGAGCAATTTCAAGTTGTATCTATGTTTGTAAGTATTACCACTATACTAAAACATGATGTAGTTATATATTTTTCATGAAAAATTATAAAAAATGGCCTTAGGTGCAAGGATGACATATCATTTCTTGTCTAAATTAGGAATGACTAAATAAGCTTGAATACATTGTGTAAGAAACTTAATCGAATTAAATGGGATCTATCTTAGAAGTTGGTGATAGGTTTTATTTATATATGATAGGACCTATCCATTACAATAATTTGAAGGGACAATAGAACTTGGGTGTTAAGTTTTAATTACATTTTAGATTTAAACATGTTTAATTGCATGGTTGTAGGTTAAGAAAACCATGTCCCTTTTAGTGAATTCATGTTTTCAACAATATATTGCTTAATATTGAGAAGAAATCAATGGCTTTATATCTTAGAATTTCTTAGAAGATAGAATGTGAGATATGGTTTAGGTTAATCATATATGTCTTCATATGGTGTCATCTTGGTTATAGTGTGATAGATGATGTTGTATGACCATTTGGCTAAAGTTAACCATTTAGAACAAAAATGTTGTTGCTCTAAAGTGAACCAAAATAAGTAATTATCCAAGTACATATTGATAATTTCTATCTAACCATTAGACTAGGGGTGGTATGCCAAGCTTATTTTTAGTTGGGTTTTGTGTAACTTAAATATTTTCCTTAAAAAAAAACTAGTAAAGGTGGGGTCATGGTCATAAATTATGGAAGTGGGAATTCCATGGAAGAAAAATATTTGGTTAATGAATATTTAGAAAAAATGAGGCTTTATAAGGGTCGTCCAATGGAAAAGTGGATATACTTAGAGAGATAATCTCCCATCATAAAATAACCAATTTAGCTCTTGACATTGACAACCCCTTGATAAATTACATAGAGATATATATTCATGCCATATTTCATATTAGTAATGGTTGTAGTATGCATAGAGTCATGAATATTTCTCCTTTGTGGCATTGGCAAATATCATATTATTCAACAAATATTTTTATGTACTATTTCATGCCTACATAAAAGAAGTTTCTTTTGTATCTTTTAAGACTTTAAGAATTCAACAGGTCCTTTAGATGGTTATGTTGTATTTATTGAAACAAATTGTCTTGAAAATCCAAATTTACAAGCATAAAATGCTCTTTATAGCACAAGTAATACACACAATATGCCAAATTCAACACATGAAATTATTATTAATATTAATATAATAATAAAATTATTATTAATAAAAAATATTATAATTATTATTATCATTATCACTATAATAATGATAATGATAATATATTTTTGTATAAATATATGTATTTTAAGTTCATAACACTAAGTTATATATATAATAGAAAAAAAGAGATCTACTCACAATCAAAATTACCCTAATATCTAAAATTTTATATTAAAATCAAAGTGGAGTGTTAGCTATTGAAGCACTAAATTATATTAAAAGAAAGAAAAAATACTAATAAGTCTTATGAAAGTAGATCTATATATAAGGATTAATTTGGGCTTTTAGCACCTTCTTACAAAACATACCAACAACACACAAAAAATAATAATTAGAATAGAAAAAAATAGCGAGAGGGGGAGGGGAACAGGAATGGAGAGGGAATATTTAAGGTTTCCTATATGTAATAATGTTGGCTTTATAATATTCTATTAAATGATGGATTAGGGGTTTCCAATATGCATTGGGCATAAAACCATCTTCTCTATTGATATTTAAGGGTAATTTTCAACCTCCAAGTCCTTGTTTACTATTTCCTTACTCTAATAATCTTCTATTGTTAAATAATTTGTCTTCTTTTAGATAAATATGATATCCCTTTTATGGAAAATCTATTATATTGTATATCATCTTGATGCTCCTTCAACCTAGTTATTAAGGATATTCTAGTTCTAATGTATGGCACCCACATGAGAAAGAATTATATAGACACCTTTATGGAGTTTAGGATCTACTCTATATTTTTCTCTATCTATAATTCCTCTAAATGTAATAGCTAGTTTTAAAGTTGTATCTAAATTATGTCTCCTTAAGATTCTTGCTATTTTTTTAGATGTTCCTTTTATATATGGTAAATTAAATATTGTGTGTGTTTTTTTTGCATGAGAAAAGTGGTTGTACTTGACTCTCTCACCCTTGAAAAATCACAACTCTCTCCTTTAAATATTGAGAGTTTACAAACGTAACTAATTCTCATCTCAATTGAGATGCTATAAATAGATACCTACATATTTTGCATAAAAATTCTAGATTTTTGATATTCACTTTAGGTCTTATTATTATTTTTTAAATATAAATATTTCACATCCTTATCCTTTACCTTTCCCATTATTTTTCATCCATCCATCCAAGTAAAATCTTAATTAGTGGTGGTATTTTAAGATGCCCAACTGCCATTATGCCACTTGAATATCCATAACTGCTATGTTGGCTCCATGCTTCTACTACTCCACTCTAATATTTTGAATTGTTAGTCTTGTGGTTCCCTAATGTTGTTACATCCATTTAAAATTTAGAAAAAATATGATTTTTTTGCCAACTACGATACTTGATGTGTTTCTAACTCCATGTAGATCTATAATATTGACACCTTAAGCCATGCCTCCAAGATTGTTGTTGCTCAGGGTGGTGTGGTGGCCAATATGTTGTAATCTTAACTTGACATTCTATTTTCTTTGATTCTTTAGCATTTTTTTTATATTAAATTCTTCTTCACAATATTCTCACTTATACCCTTATTTTGATGCATCCTTGCACACTTCTAATAGGGCTTCCTTGGAATTTGCTGCTACTTCTTCCATGGACTCTGATGAGCATCAGAAATGCTCATATTTTGTACATCATTTCTTGATTATTATGCGGCTATATAATAAGGATTGCATATATTTATGAATGATTATGTAATTATTTGATGAAATTATGCGTGTTACCTAATTTGTGTGTTTTCAGTGTGTTTTGTGGAATTGCAGTTGGTTTAGTTAGATTTGGATCAGTCGAGGTCTTTTTGATGGACCTGGCACTTTGTTTCTTTGGGGATCAATGCAGAGAACATAGTGCCTTCCTTCCTCTCAAGAAAGCCCCAAGGGCCAAGAGAACAGTAGGCGCCTTCCTCTTCCCGGGGAAGGTGCACCAAGAGAACGTAGGTGCCTTCCTCTTCCAGGAAGGCGCCAAGGAAAGACAAGCGCCTTCCTCCTCCAGGAAGGTGCCAAAGGGAAGGAAGCGCCTTCCTCTCATAAGGAAGGCACCGACGAGAAGGCGAGCGCCTTCCTCCCATAAGGAAGGCGCCACTAGAAGGCAAGCGCCTTCCTCTCATAGGAAGGCGCCAATAGAAAGCAAGCGCCTTCCTCTCACAGGAAGGCGCCAATAGAAGGTAAGCGCCTTCCTCTTCCAGGAAGGTGCCAACGGTAGTAAGACACCTTCCTATAGGGAAGGCACTTTAGGCACCTTCCTCATAGGGAAGGCCACCTTCCTCTAAAGCCTCTATTCTTCGCCCGTTGACCAGATTTGCATGACGTGGACAACAATGGCTGGTGCAGTTTCAACTCTACATCATGTAGAGCTAAATTGGAGATCGCACCAATGTATGAAAGCATCTTACCAATGCCAGGTGAAGCATGAACCAATCAGCGAACATGCCACCATTAGAACCAAATGCCAGTTTTAAGCAGACGTCGATTGCATTCACCAGACTATCTTAATTTAGTCTAGGATGAATCGACTATTGTAACTTCTTTGTAATAGAAGTTCTATGGGTGTGTTATATAAACACATGTAGACCGCTCTGAGATATATAGATTGATATAGATTTATATAGAGTTATAGAGACAGATAGAAGAGATAGATATTGTAACACTTTGATAAATATATTACAGTTCTAAGAGTTCTAAGCGCGTGTTCAGCTGGGAGGAAGCTAGAGCCTGGGCCCACTCCAAGCCAGTATTTCTTCCCCACTTTTCTTGTGTTTTCTAGATTAGTTTATTGCTTTTATAGGATCATTTACCGCATTGCTATTTCCAGTATTTGTAGTAGATTCATTTTCAGGAATGTGTGAATGTTTTATTTTCATAGATTTAATTATTTTCTTCTTACGTAAATTATTGAGGAGTGCATGAGTGATTGACAACCATTTTGAAAACACCCCCCAATAGTAGAATTAGCAGGACTCATCTCAAGTGGTATTGTAAGCAATCTCGTTCCAGACCCTTCGCAAGTTTACGAAGCTCCCTGGGTTGATAAATTAAATGCACGGGCATGTGACAAAAGTAGGAAAAAGTTAACCTTGTTTGGCCCGCAACATTTTGGCATCGTTGTCGGGAAGCGTCTCAACTAGATTATTTACAATACCCTGAAACCTTCCATCTGACCTTGTATGAGTTCTTCGAGAAGAAGAGGACCGGACGGTCGGTTTATAAGAACCAATCCATCAGAACTAGAGTCAGCCGAGCATTCTAAATTTGAATTAGACTCACTCGACCCACCAACAATCCATTGGAGTGAGGAGCCTCACTTTGTGCAAAGTGCCTCCTCATCCCATCAACGTGGGGAAGAACGAATCATCATAAATCCCCTATTTAATAGGACTCCCTTAGAGGAAGCCCTATTGTGGAAAGCTGTAGAAGATCGGACGATCTCACCAGACAACCTTAGAGCTTTGACTCAGAAAGTCTTAAATGACCATAAGGCCATAAGCACTGCATTAGAAACCACATTTCCTAAAAAAATGGCTGATAACAATGAAGTCTCATCTGGCTTTAGTTTCCCAATAGAGGAAGGAGTAGGAGATGCCAAAATGAAAAACATATCCCCTGCTCACCTTTCGACCTTCAGAGGATACCCAACTGAGGACCCTGACCTATTTTTATTTAAGTTTGATGTCTTATGCAGGTCTGTGGACTACAAATCCGATACGTAGAAGCTGAAACTCTTTCCTTCTACATTGGACGATGCAGCTCTACGATGGTTCATCGGTCTAGGAGACAAACACATTGCCACGTGGGACCAGATGAAGAGGCTCTTTTTAGAGCAATACCAAGATTTTGGGAGAGCAAGAGACTCCAGGGAGGAGGTCCTGAGCATGACACAGAAAGAAGATGAGTCTCTCGAGGAGTACTGGGAGAGATTCAACTTTAATCTTCAATGATCTCCTCACACGAGACTATCTGATAAGTCCCTCAAAAGCATATTTTTGAGAGGACTTACCAATGAATCACTGGAGGCTCTTAACATGATCTTTGGAGGTGATGTCTACCAGCATGCTATGGAAGACATCCGGAAACTATGCCGAAACTAATCAAGAAGGTGAGGCAAGGCCACCTCCAGAACCATGAAAGTGACTGCTTCAGTCACAAAGATAGAAATAGGTAACATGTTGGAGGATTTAAAGAGTGAAATGCTCTCATCTCTAGCATTGCAGATGGATACGCTATTGTTAGAGAAAAAGAAGCAAGAAAATGAGGCAGCATTGGCTTATTTCTATCCAAAATGCAAATGGAGGCATGCAAAGAATGCATGCCCAGAGAACAAAGTTAGAGTATGCATAGTTTGTAGGCTGAATCATAAAACTCGATTGTGCCCGCAACTGCCAAGTAATCAGGAGGAGGCTGAAAGCACGGATGCCTATTTCATAGGCAATCGAAAGAGTTGGCCATAGCCCCCTATGGGGAATATGCCAACCGGAATGCCGCCATATGGGGGAGGACCATACATGCACCAAGGACCACCTCAACCACCTAACATGGGGTGGTGGGGGCCATCACCCTGGTCTAACGCACCCCCAACAGCATTCCCAAACCAGCAGCCATGGATGCCATATCCATATCCTGGGCAGCAGTGGAGAGGCCACACTACATGGAATCAAGCTCCATAGAACGTAGCACCTGCTCACCCCCAATAGAATTTACTAGCATTGCCAGTAGTGAGACCTACGCAGCTACCCGCACAACCGATGACAAATCTGAATAACAGGGTGAACCAGCCAACATACAACATGGAGGGTGAGATGTATCCTATGTACAATATTCAGCTTAGGTCAGGTAGGCAGCTAGGAGTAGGAACACCTCCACTGGTAGAAGAGGAGGAGGAGGTAGAAGAAACACCTTTGGTAGAGGAGGAAGAAACACTTGAGAGAGTGAAGGCTCCATTTCCCAACCGGCTGCAAGAATAGAGAAAAGTAACGCAGCTAGAATTTGACATCTTGTCAAGCTTGAAGAACCTCACAGTGACAATTCCATTATTCCAAGCAATCCGAGATGTTCCAATATATACCAAGGCAATCAGAGAGATGTGTCTGAGGAAGCCGAGATGAAGAGCAACCTAGACTATCAACGTCATGGGTAAACTAGTGGATTTGATGATGGGCAGAACATGCCATCCGAAGTATGCAGACCCAGGCAGCCCGATGTTGACTATAAAAATTGAGGGACATTCCCTATCCAATACGTTGGTCGATCTCGGAGCAGCCATCAACGTAATGCCTCAGGAGACCATGCAGAGGCTACAACTCATGAACCTAAAACCCACCATGATAGTGCTATAGCTGGCTGATCGATCGACCGTAGCACCGAAAGGAATGTTGGAAGACATGATAGTAATGGTCAGTGCATGGGAATACCCAACCAACTTTTTAGTCTTGCAATCCAAAACTAGGCTGGGTGGTTACCCGCTCATCTTGGGGAGGCCATGGCTGGCAACAGCTGATGCTTACATCAGCTATCGGGATGGGCTGATGACCATCTTCGATGGGCGAAACATTAAAAGGTTGACCATTTCACCCCAGCATAGTCCATCGACTCAGTAGGAGAACCCATGTTCACCGAGCATGGAAATCCAGAGTTGTCCATGATCCAACCGGTGATGACATTGGAGGAGTTGATAGAAGAAGATGAAGATGGTGCTATTATGGAGTTTCTCCATGGAGAGCCCTCCATCTCCACACCTAGATCACCATTGACTGGCGCCCAAGATCACCACGTTCGATAGATACACGTTGGGCCAGGAAGAACGTTAAATGTCAGTAGTAGGTTGATGCCCACACAACTGACAAAATTAGAAGAGCTCCTGGTAAGGCACCAACAAGCATTTGCATGGGATTACTCAGATATGCAGGGCATCAGCCCAGAGATCTATACCCATCAGATTTATCTAGATGATCAGGCAACTCCAAGCCGACAGCCAGAGAAGAATGAACCCGACAATGAAAGACATTGTCAAGGAAGAACTGCACAAACTCTTGGCTGCCGGATTCATATATCTAATTTCTGATAGTGAGTGGGTATCACCATTAGTGGTGGTCCCTAAAAATAATGGGAAGTGGTGAATCTATGTGGACTACAGAGCATTGAACAAAGCAACCAAGAAAGACCACTTCTCACTCTCGTTCATTGATCAGGTCTTGGACACACTCTCGGGGAGGAAGTACTTCTCCTTTCTGGATGGATTCAATGGATACAACCAGATCCAGATAGGAGAAGAAGATCAAGATAAGACAATGTTCACCTACCCATGGGGAACGTTTGCCTATAGGGTATTGCCTTTCGGACTGTGCAACGCACCTGCCACCTTTCAAAGGGTGGTGCTTAGCATATTCTTAGACATGATGGGAGACGGGGTCAAGGTATACATGGATGACTTCACCGTCTATGGAGAAACCTTTGAGGAGGCAATGACGAACTTGGAAAGAGTGCTCGATAGAAGCAAGAAAAATAATTTGTCCCTAAGTAACGAAAAATGCTTTATGATGATGCAAGAAGGCATCGTACTAGGGCACCACCTCTCTGCAGAAGGAATAAAGGTTGATAAAAGGAATATTGAGGTCATCAGGGACCTACCCAGCCCTAGAACATAGAAAGAGGTGAGGAGTTTTCTTGGATCAGCTGGGTACTATCGATGATTTATCGTCGAATTTAGCAAAATTGCCAAACCACTGCACACTCTATTATCTAAGGATGTGGAGTTCAATTGGATGGAAGACTGTGAAGAAGCATTCCAATTGCTTAAGGAGAAACTGATATCTGCACCAGTTTTAAGAGGACCAAATTGGGCCATACCATTCCATATCTACTGTGATGCATCCAACGGTGCGATTGGAGTAGTCCTCGGACAAAAATATGGCGAAGAATTTTATGCCATTTATTATGTCAGTAAAAACTTGGCAGGAGCAGAGCTCAACTACACGATGACAGAGAAGGAGTTCCTCGTAGTTGTCCATGCTATAAACAAATTCTACCACTATATCACCGGATATAAGGTATTTGTCCATACGGACCACGCGGCTATCAGATACCTAATGAGCAAGCCGGCCATTGGTGGAAGAATTATCAGATGGCTATTGCTACTATAGGAATTCGACATCACCATAGTCGACAAACCAGGCAAGGATAACGTCATGGCAGATTTTCTATCCAGATTGATACCAGTAGACCATCAAGCAGTGGAAGACCAATTTTTGGATGAACATTTGTTCACTATTAGTGAGCAAACCCCATGGTATGCAGATATAGCCAATTACTTGGCCACCGGAAGGACCTCACCTGCTCTCTCTTTTCGAGAAAAGTAGGCGGTCATAGAGAAAAGTGCATCGTTCCTATGGATGGATGGCCTCCTATTTAAAATAGGACGTGACCAAATTATAAGAAGATGCATAGCAGAACAGGAGTTCTCAGAAGTACTCAAAGCATGTCACGATGAACCATGCGAAGGACACTTTGCAGGGAAATGAACTGCCTACAAAATCCTACAGGTTGGGTACTTTTGGCCCACTCTATTTAAGGATGCGGCTGCGTACGCCAACAAGTGTGATGAATGCCAAAGGATGGGTAGACCAACCCATCGAGATGAAATGCCCCTCCAGCCTCAGGTACACCTGGAACCTTTCGATAAGTGGGGCATGGACTTCGTGGGACCGTTTAATCCACCTTCAATGGGGAGGAGGTTTATTTTGGTCTGTACGGATTACGTTACCAAATGGGTTGAAGTTCAGGCATTGAGGGATTCAAAGGAAAGAACGGTTGTCGATTTCTTATTTGCCCATATTTTTACATGATTTGGGGTCCCTAGGGAGATAACAATAGACCAAGGGCCTCAATTTACCTCCAAGTTGATCAAGGAGCTGATGGAGCAATACAGAGTTTGGCACAATAAAACTATGCCCTACCATCCATAGGCAAACGGGCAAGTGGAAGTGACAAACAGAGAAATAGAGAACATCCTGATGAAGACCATGCAACAACATAGGAAATATTGGGCTACATGGTTGTCGGAGGTAGTCTGGGCATATAACACCACGTGGAAATCCACCACAGGCTTTACACCTTTCCAACTGGTCTATGGGAAAAATGTGATGATGCCCATCGAATTTGAAATCAAGACGCTGAGAATGGCTTTAGAATTGAACTTGAGCTTGGATGAAGCTCAAAAACAAAGGATTCGATAGCTAGATCAGCTGGATGAAATCCGATTAGATGCTTTGCAGAGAACAAAAATTATACAGAAGCAAAGAAAGTGGTGGCATGATAGCCACATTAAGCTGAAGTAGTTCCAAGAAGGGGAATGGGTACTATTGTACGATTCTCGATTCCAAGAGAGGAAAGGCAAATTAATGTAGAGATGGATGGGGCCGTATGAGGTGGTAGAGCTCATCAAGAATGGGGTAGTGCGCGTTAAGACAATTGACGGTAGCAACACCATGTTAACAGTCAATGGCCACCGACTACGCCCCTATAACACGTCCAAAACATTACAGGTAGAATCCAGAATAGGCATGGGGGAGACCCCATCTTGTTAGATCTGGACCGAACTCTCACAGGTGAAATGGTGGGCATGGAAGTGCTCACCCAAAATTAGTTAATGTAGTTTTTTCTTACAGTGTGTTTTTGCAGGGACGACGCCCGCATGCAAGCTGTAGGCATCCTAACCCAGGGCCTAACAGGCATGGAATGCATCTAACTGCCTTTATTTTCCTTTATTTTTTGGTTGCTTTTTGTAGGTGGAGGACCTGACAACATGAGGAATAGGTATCTAGGAAACCAGGCCTGATTCGGCTCAGCATTCCGACATCGGCTCGTAGGTAGAAGTGAAGGCAGCATGAGGCGAGACTGAGAAGGCTTGATCACCCTTTCCTGGTCAATTGTAGCATGATTGCCGAGAATAAAGGTGCCTTCCTTATAAAGAAGGTGCCCCACTAGAATAAGGTGCCTTCCTTATAAAGAAGGTGCCCCATCAGAATAAGGTGCCTTCCTTATAAAGAAGGCGCCCCACAAAAAGGTACCTTCCTTATAAAGAAGTGCCCCAAAAAGGCACCTTCCTTATAGAGAAGGCACACATAAGAGTTCTAAAAAATATATATATATACATAGGCACCTTTCATGGCTGGAAGGCGCCACAAAAAAAAAAAAGAGCAGAGCCCGAGGCGCCTTCCACATCGAGAAGGCGCATGCAGACCGAGGCACCTTCCACATCGAGAAGGCGCATACAGACCGAGGCACCTTCCACATTGAGAAGGCGCATACAGACCGAGGTGCCTTCCACATCGAGAAGGCGCATATAGATGGAGGCACCTTCCACATCGAGAAGGCACAAGCAATCAGAGGTGCCTTCCACCATCGAAAGGTGCATCCATTCGGGAAGCATCGACAACATCGGGAAGGTGCTATATAAGCGCCTTCCACATCGAGAAGGTACCAAAGAGCGCCTTCCACGTACATCCAACACTCAAACCTCTCGGATGCCTCGATCGAGATGCAGCCACCACATGAACGAGCGACATCAGATGACCATACCCCTCCCCCATGTCACAAATCGATGAATCACTGATCTTCACAATGCATGAACCATCGAATCAGGTACGTGCATGTTAATTCAAATTTTTATATAATCATTTATAAATTATGTGGTACCAAAAAAATATCGTCATCATAAAAATCGTATCCCCCCATAGCCGGAACCACGTGCCAATGATATGGCTCAAAATAAATGCCAGAGTAAGGTGCCTTCCCTATAAGAAGGTGCCTTCCTGAAGAAGGAAAGACAAAAAAAATGTAGTAGGGAAGGAAGGCGCCATGGGAGGAAGGTCGAAGAATCATGCAGTGAAGAAGAATGAGCCGAGCGACACGGAAGGAATCAGGGGGGCTATAAGAACGTAGTTCGAGGCCGAAGGATGGCTCGAATACTATACCCTAGTCAGTCAGGGCCAGGATGTGGAGGCAGCCAAGGAATTCGTTGCCTCCTTGAGAGGCGACGTAGCTCAGGTGCGAGGAGTAGAAATTCTAGTCACCCCCGAATACATCTCGTAGGCGACTGGATTACCCCTCACGGGGGAATGCATCTACAAAGGTGGACTATTGAAGTAGTACGCCGAAGTGCTGCTGCCTGGAGAGACAGTGCAGATAGATAAGGAAGGGCTGCCCAAAAATAGCCTCCCCATGCACCTACGAAAGATATTCGAGCAGGTTGCTCGATTTCTTACATGCACCGAGAAGTATACCCATCTGCACGCCAACCATGTGCAGTTTTTGAACCACCTGGTGCATGGAAGGAAGCTGAACGTGCCTTTCTATCTAGAAAATGCCCTCAAGGATGAAGCAGCTAGGTATCAGAAAGGAGCACCATCCGCCTTAGCCCACCATGGGCTGATATCAGTTCTGGTCTGCCATGCAGAAGCGCGTAGGTAGAACCCCGACAGAGGGAGATGGCGGCCGAGTAAGGCAACAAGATGTTGTTGCCAAAGTAGGGCAAGCAGAGGGAAGCCCTAAGGAGGAAATGGTGAGTATCGAGCAATCGACATTGCCCTATTTCATGGAGGAAAGAGGGCATTCCCTAGTGCCCAAATGTACAGAAGAATTAGGGCATTCTCCAGTGCCCGACTACACAGGGGAAAGAGGGCATTCCCCAATGCCCAAACATGAAGAGGAGGGAGCACCGCTTACTAGCAGTGAGGCCGAGTTTCGACCGCTAGGCCCTAGGAGGAAATGACTATGATGACTCCTCCTCTCGATAGAAGAGGAACAGGGTGACCCAAAAATTGATGTGGTAGCCCAAACCCTCCAAGAATTGATAAACCAGAGCCCACAAGATGCAGGGACCTCCGGGAGCAATGATCAGGTCGACGCGGCCTTGGAGGAGGCGCTGGAGTGGCAAACCAATTGTTGGATGGCCCAACAAATTTTGGAAGACTGCCAGAACAAGCATAGAGGGGAGTTGAAGGAGCGGGAAGAATGAATCGCCCACCTCGAGCAGCTGGTCTGGTAGTTGCGAGAGGAGAACCAACTACTCCAGGCCAGAGGAACAGAAAGGAAAGATGCATCGGCCCAAACCGACTAGGCAACAAAAATTCTAATGAATTCTCCCACCTCTATAGAATGAGTCTTTTCTTCAAGAGAAATTCGATCGGACGCCCGTCAGAGCAGCCTAGAAATAGGGGAGAATTCCCTTGCTTTCGATAATGAAAGGGAGAGAAGTCCCGCAACACCCCCTATCATCATCCTCAGTGATACAGAGTAGGACGATGGTCAGTAGTAGCAGATAGGGCCGGAGGATAAGGAGGAGTTTCCCGGATAGACAGAACCTGAGGGGTCGATGCAGGACAGACAAGGGGACGAAGAAGTACCCCTAGGGATGACAACGTAGAATGAAGAGAATACCCCAGGGGCGGTAGCGTAGAATGAAATGAATGCTCCAGGGACCATAGAGCAGGCCCCTCAGAGTGAGGAGATGACCGCCAGGGAGAGGGAGAAGACCCCTATTTGAGCCATCACATTTTCCATAGAGGCCAGAGGAAAAAGGCCCAAGATGGCTCGAAAGAAGGTGAAGGTGACCTTCGTCGAGCCAGAAGAGGATGAGTGGGATATGCAGCCATTCGTGAAAAGGTGAAAATAATTCGAATGACTGCTCAAGGAGATGAAAGTAGCCAAAGAGGCCAGGAAGGCAGCCTCGAGGATGCGAGGAGACTCTGGCATCTACGTCAATCCAGTAGAGGACAGCCAGTTCTAGGATATTTACGGTTCATCCTAGGGATGACCCTCCATGATGAGAAGGTATCTTGAATGGTGGGGGGTATATGGCCCCAAATTGGAGGCCGCTGCCATTGCAAAGGAGAACATAGGGCTTACTCCTGAAGCAGCCCAGTTATACAGAGCCCAAGTAGTTCATTCCAGGAGAGACAATTCAGATATCCCTCTCATAGTAGTTAGACCTCCAGACGCTGACCTATGGCAAGCCATAGAGGCTGCATTCTAGTCAGCAAAAATGATGCTAGCTAGATCACCATCGATAGCGGCCAGAACGAGGAGAGGACAGCCTACAGCCGCACCCACGTAGAGGAGGCAGACACGGGCCGTAGGTACAGTCGGATCCACCAAGAGACGATGACGATAAGGGGTCAGCAAGACTACCTATAGTTTTGATGCCATGAGGGCGTGGCATATGTTAAGCATGGGGGGATGATGAGCATCAGAAATGCTCATATTTTGTACATCATTTCTTGATTATTATGTGGCTATATAATAAGGATTGCATATATTTATGAATGATTATGTAATTATTTGATGAAATTATGCGTGTTACCTAATTTGTGTGTTTTCAGTGTGTTTTGTGGAATTGCAGTTGGTTTAGTTAGATTTGGATCAGTCGAGGTCTTTTTGATGGACCTAGCACTTTGTTTCTTTGGGGATCAATGCAGAGAACATAGGCGCCTTCCTCTTCCAGGAAGGCACCAAGAGAAAGTAGGCACCTTCCTCTTCCAGAAGGTGCCAAGAGAATATGGGCACCTTCCTCTTCCAGGAAGGCGCCAAGAGTAAGTAGGCACCTTCCTCTTCCAGGAAGGCGCCAAGGAAAGACAAGCGCCTTCCTCCTCCAAGAAGGCACCAAAGGGAAGGAAGCGCCTTCCTCTCATAAGGAAGGCACCGACGAGAAGGCGAGCGCCTTCCTCCCATAAGGAAGGTGCCACTAGAAGGCAAGCGCCTTCCTCTCATAGGAAGGTGCCAATAGAAAGCAAGCGCCTTCCTCTCACAGGAAGGCGCCAACAGAAGGTAAGCGCCTTCCTCTTCCAGGAAGGCGCCAACGGTAGTAAGACACCTTCCATATAGGGAAGGCACCCGATATACTTAGGCGCCTTCCTCATAGGGAAGGCGCCTCTGTTCTTCGCCCGTTGACCAGATTTGCATGACGTGGACAACAACGGCTAGTGCAGTTTCAACTCTACGTCATGTAGAGCTAAATTGGAGATCGCACCAATGTATGAAAGCATCTTACCAATGCTAGGTGAAGCACGAACCAATCAGCGAACACACCACCATTAGAACCAAATGCCAGTTTTAAGCAGACGTCGATTGCATTCACCAGACTATCTTAATTTAGTCTGGGATGAATCGACTATTGTAACTTCTTTGTAACAGAAGTTCTATGGGTGTGTTATATAAACACACGCAGACCGCTCTGAGATATATAGATTGATATAGATTTATATAGAGTTATAGAGACAGATAGAAGAGATAGATATTGTAACACTTTGATAAATATATTACAGTTCTAAGAGTTCTAAGCGCGTGTTCAGCTGGGAGGAAGCTACTGGAGCCTGGGCCCACTCCAAGCCAGTATTTCTTCCCCACTTTTCTTGTGTTTTCTAGATTAGTTTATTGCTTTTATAGGATCGTTTACCGCATTGCTATTTCTAGTATTTGTAGTAGATTCATTTTCAGGAATGTGTGAATGTTTTATTTTCATAGATTTAATTATTTTCTTCTTACGTAAATTATTGAGGAGTGCATGAGTGATTGACAACCATTTTGAAAACACCCCCCAATAGTAGAATTAGCAGGACTCATCTCAAGTGGTATTGTAAGCAATCTCATTCCAGACCCTTCGCAAGTTTACGAAGCTCCCTGGGTTGATAAATTAAATGCACGGGCATGTGACAAAAGTAGGAAAAAGTTAACCTTGTTTGGCCCATAACAGACTCTATTGCTAATGCTAATATAAATTCAAATTTTGAGTATTTTTTTGGTTCTTCAACTTGTTCCACTTCCATAACTACTTCTTGCTTCTCCTTGGACCCTTACGTCTAAAGATTTTCTTTCTAAATGCAATCATGAACCTACACAATTCCATCTACATTTTTTCCTCCTATTATATCCTCTTTATTCATTTCTTTCAGTTCCCTTTGAGGCTTTTTTATTTCTTCTTCATATCCTTGGATGGTGACATTCAAACTAATTATATTCTTATATGGGTTCCATTGAATCAAGAATACATCCTCTATTTCATCCCAAGTAAAAATACAATTCCTTTCCTTAGCAAGACTAGCAAGACTTGCCCACCAATCATAAACTTCCTCTCTTAAAATTTTGATAAGTTGGCATTCCAAAAAAAAATCACTAGAATATAGAGATCTAAACTTCATTCACCATTCTTGAGTATAAATTTCATCCTATAGTAAAAATTGGTAAGTCCATGATCCCAACCCAAAAAATTCCTAAAAGCAACTAGGGTTTTGGGAAAAACTAGGGTTTTTCAAAAATTAAAAAAATCTTCTCTACTCGCTATCAACTAATAAATTTATATGTTTTCTTCAAAAATAATTAAACTACAACTAATTTTCTTACCTTAAAGGGTCATAATCTCCTTTAGTACTCACAACATTTCCCTAAGCCCTTCTCTCCATAATATTTCCCATTGTAATCCTATCTATTATTTACAATTTTGTTGCCATTATCTTTCTTAATTTTTCTTGGTAGAAACTTGGGTCACCTAGTGCATATAAACTTCAATACTACTCAAGAAATACATTTCCTCCATGGTTAGAAACACAAGGTAAATATCACCATCATCTTCTTCTTATTCTATTATCGATCACCATCATATTTTACTACCACTATACCTCCTCATTGAATTTTAGAAATGTCAAAGATTAGTATATCTATTAATTATTGGAACCAATATTTTAAACCCTTAAGCACTTCTTAAACCCTTTGATCTCTCCTCTTACTACATAGGCATATAAATTTTAATCCTCTATTTCATCCATAACACAATACAATACAATGGTGTCTCTCTATGGATATCGATATTCTATAAGGTTTAAAAGGTCTACAATGCAACATAGTAGCATAAGTAGCAGCTTGTTCCAAGACTCAAAACTAGACCAAAATCCATTGGAAAGTTATGTTGCATTTTTAATATTTATATTTTTCTTTTACTGCTTTGTGCAAATTTAATTTTTTGTTTAACCATTATCCTTAAATACTTTTAATAGATAAACCTTTTCCTCTTTTAAATGGTCTATGTTGGGGACCCTATATGCCCTAATTGCTAATGTATTAAGTACAATCATCTTTTGAGCTAGATGATGATGCTATTTAAATATTAACTAAATATTAATGTGGTATTCTTTTTATACATACCATGCCCGTATGTACCATCTTTCTTCTTGTGAATAAAGATATCTATGAATGGTATTTAATTTCCTTATTTTTTCAAGATGGATTTTATATTATTTGATAGATGATTTAATTTATTTAAAAACATTTGTAATTATTTCTTTCTATGATACCAATTAAAATGTCATCTAAAAAATGTCCCACCATCTATGTATAAATGGATACTCATTTAATACTTTCCATTTAAAATTCTTCATGAAATTTTGATTATTATTGATGATAGTGGTTATCCCATAACTACTCCTTCAATATATTCATAAAATTCTCTTCTAGAAATGAAGCATGTTGATCTTAAGTAAGTTTGATCAATTTTCTTACCACATTCATCACCCCATCTATAAAGATCTTAATGAAAAGTGAAACTATATAAAAAATAACCAAAATCATCTTCTTATTTTCTTATTTCCCTAAGTTTCTTGATGATAAAGTCTAAATATTTTACAAATGAAGGTGTATTGCAAACCAAAAGTTTTAATTTTCTTACCATAAATTTTGCTAAGGTGTAGGTTGTAGAATACTTAGTGTTGAAAATTAGTCTTATTGGAACACCATCCTTATAGATCTTTAGGATTTTGTATATCCTTGGCATGATCAAGTATTCTACGGTTAACCTTTTTTTTAATGTTATTATCTAAAGATAAATTTTAAATCATGTTATTGATGTCTCTTAATAACTTTTGTTAAGATATCATAAGAGACCTTTCTATGACTTCCACTAATTTTTTCTTCTAGAAAAATTAATAACTTTCATTTTAGAATTTGAAAAAAGTGACAATTATATGGGTATGTTATACCCTCATATAGGCCTTACTAAACAACCCCATTATTATGCAAAAAGAACATAAAAATATTCTACAACATGACTTCTATTGAAATAAAAGTCTCACAACCATTTTATATGGAAGAACATATCGGCAAAAAAAGTATATAGAAAACACTAGGGAAAAGAAACCCATAATTAAAATAGGGTCACAAAAATTATAGAAAATATTCAAATTCATTCCCCAATGGTACATCACTTAGAAAACTAGGATGAAAATCGATTGTCATTCGACAATAATGGAAACAACCTATCAATGCAACTCCACCCATTGGACTCAATATCTTATAGAAAAACCCATGCATTGCTAAAACACTAGCGCACCATGCTAAGTGGCCCTCACATATAGTGTCAGCTAAAGAGCACAAAAAAATCCTTAGGTCACCAAGGAGATTTATCCCTTAAGCATCGACACAAGCCATTTGTCTTAGGCCAAAAATCTACTAAAAAAAAATTCTACCTATGAAAGAAAACAAAAGACTAACCCACCATAACTTATTCCCATTACTACCACCATGAGCTAAAGGATTAAAAAAATATGGCCATTTCTATGGCTAGAAGCACCATGATGGTGGCCCATGCTACTAAACCTAAGCTTGCACCCAATATTCATAAGCCTAGTAGAGCCATTGGCTAAAAAGAAGATAGAAAATGGTGGGAAAAATAAACCTATAATTAAAATAGGGCCAAAACAATTGGAAAAAAACACCCACATTCATGCCCCCACTAGTCCATTGCTTAGGAAACTAGAATTAAAGTCGGTTGCAATTCAAAAATGATGACAATAACCTATCAATGCAACTCCACCCATTGGACTCAAAACGTCATCTGCAGGAGACCACGATTGCTCAATATTTAAGATTAACCTTGTTAGATGAGTTTGTGCCTAGGGTAGTCAACCCCAGAGCCAATGTTAAGTGGTTCCCACCTCCTACATGTTGGTTTAAGCTTAATTTTTATGGAGCAGCTAAGGACAATCCTAGCAGAGCAGGCACTAGCGATATTGTGCGAGATCATAATGGGAATATGATTCTTGCATTTTTTGAATATTTGGGAACAAGGACGAACAACGAAGCTGAAGCTAGAGCTATGTGGAGAGGCCTTCAAATGACTCAAGACTTAGAAGGTAATTTTATCATAGAAGGATACTCTATGCATGTTATAAATCTCCTCAATAATTGGAAAACACCTCCTTGGAGGATTAAAACAATTGTTGAAGAGACTAGGATCATTTTCCAGGGAAGACAGGACAGAAAATCCCAACATGTCTTTTGGGAAGCTAACAAAGTTGCTGATAAGCTAGCCAATTTGGGTGTCGATGGTGACAGAATTTTCAAATGGGAACACAGTATCCTGAGCGAAGTAGAGGAGCTTATTCAATAAGAATGCCAAGAATTATAGTCGAATTTACCATTAGGGAAGGCACTGTAAGTTCGAATGCTATGAGTATTCCTATCTCTTTTTGAAATGGACTCACAATAAAAATTATTCAAGCTATCAGTCTTGGTATATGCTACTTGGAAATACCACAAAGACTAATGGGGATAGTCACATGTCAAATAACATGGATCCTAGTCGTCTTAGTAATTTGAGGTTGGTTGATAATCACAGGGCAAAAAATAAATGACAATATAAAAATTTGAACTAGAGCCACGTGGACCACTAGATAGCCACTGCCATAAATCTAGCTAGTAGGTTCACTTCTCCAAGGTTGATTGGCCAAGATGGGATGTAGTCCCAAAGCATGTCATATATGGAAGAAAGCAATTACCAAATAATTATTAAGAGTAACTATCAATACAGAGCTTGTGGGAGTTTTTTTAGTACTCTGCTATGTGTGTCTGTAGCTTTTTCTTTCTCCACTGTTTCAACAGTTCTGTGTCTGTTTATTTTTTTGTAATTATGATGTAGGTGTGTTTTCTTGGGGTATACCCAAAATTTTGTATGAGAAGTTTCTTTTTTATAACAGGCTATGTGACTTACCGGATGTAATGGCTTTGGCGGCATGTAGATTTTACATATATAGGATCCTTAGTAAGGACATGTTCATTAATAACCCTAGGCTGATTTTTGTAAAAGGTTTTGGGTCAACCTGTAAAACCTGATATTGATGTTATAGTATCTTATCTACCAAAAAAAAAAGAGCCTATAGAGAAACCCATGCATTACTAAAGCACTAGTGCATCATGCTAAGTAACCCTCACATGCAATTTCAACTAAATAACACATAAAGTCCTTGGGTCACCAAGGAGATTTATCCCTTAGACACCAACACAAGCCATCTATCCTAGGCTAGAACTCTACTAAAAAAAAATACCACCTATGAAAGAAAACAAAAAATTGACCCACCATCACTTATTCTCATTTCTACCACCATGAACTAAAGTACTTAGAAAACCATGTCCATTTATATGGCTAGAAGCACCATGGTGGTGGCCCACACTACTAAACCTAAGCTTACACCCAATATGTGTAAACCTTGGCAGAACCATTGGCTAAAAAGAAGATAGAAAATAATGGAAAAAACAAACCCATAATGAAAATAGGGCCACAAAAATTGCATAAAACACCCATAATTATGTCCCCATAGACCATCACTTAGGAAACTATAATAGAAGTTGACTACCATGTGATAACAATGGTAGTGGCCCATAAACGTAGCTCCACCTACTAGACTCAATAACCTATAGAGAAACCCACACATTTTTGGATCATGGTCGTACCATGCTAAGTGGCCATCACACTCAACATCGAATGAAGAGCACAAAAGATTCCTAGATATATCTGTCAGACATCAACAAAATTCATCTACCACTTGGTCAAAACTCTATCAAACATAAATTTTATTCTTGAGAGAAAAGAAAAAACTAACCCACCACCACTTCTTCCCATTGCCACTATCATAAGCTAAAGTATTTAGAGGACCATTTATTGAAGTGTCATGGCAATGGCCCACACTACTAACCCTAAAATTACACCCAATACACATCATGAATTCCACTCATACTAATATTCTTTGATATTTTCAAGTCATATTCATCGCTATCTATAATGAATTTTGCATTCCTTTTATTTGTTTTTAAAATAACAATACTTTAGATTTTTTTTTAATTTTAAGTCAACCATTCTTCTTGTGTGATGTTTTTTTTGTTAAAAATTAAATCTTATTCAATTAAATCCAAAGAATAATACATCTCTTGCCATACTAGGCATAAGAAATTATGGCCCATATTTTGATATTTGATATAAGAAATGGCTTTCTCAACTCTACATTTGTCACATCCCACCTTGGAGGACTATTTTTAAGATGCTATTTGTGTAGTGATAGCTGGTTATAATGCTTAATATATTTGCATTGTCTTTGTCAAGAGAAAATGATGTTGCATTGTTTGATTGCAGGAACATCTATTCTCGTAGGTGGAAGACTGAATACCAAGATATGAGAAGGGAAATGATGACTATGACAACTCAACAGGTAAAGCTCATATTCCTATCATCACTAGTTACCTCCCTAATGGCAGTGTTACTTGAGTATTACTCTAAAAAGTCCCACATAATAAAAGGAAAAACGGTGATGGGGGATAATGGGCATATGCATCGAGTTCTTGTATGCCATTTGTGTGTGATTTATGTGTGATTTTATGATTTATTTGCATGAGTTTGGTTAATTGAATTTTATTTGAAAATGCACATTAAATAATATTCTACATTTTTCAAATTATTTAAAAAAAAAAAAAAATTATATATCATGCAATTTATGATAATCTAGTGAAATATTAATTCGAGAAATTTTTAAAGTAAAATATTTATTTTGAACATGCTTAGTTGATCTAGTTGATCCTATTTTAGAAGGAAATTAGGTAGTTTGTATTTTTATGAACTTGCTCAATTTTGATTGGATTAAAACATGGAAAGAAAAAAAATGACCTGGAAGAATTAAATAATCAAGATTTCCTACACATGGCTAGTTTGGGAAGGTTGAAATGGTGGATAAGATTATTTTCTTATCTCTATGGATTCCCTTTCCATTAAAATAATATATATTAAAAGCAGCCTACTCATGGGATAAGAAAAAATAAGATAAAAAAATAAATAAATATATTTAGAAGCATCTTTTCTGAAAGAAAGAAAGCAAAAATAAAAATAATAAAATATATATACTTAGAAACATATTTCTTGTCTAAGAGGAAAGAGAGCTATAAATTTCCATAGAAGTTATGAAATAAATGCTACCTTATGTTATGCGGGAGAAGAGGCTAGAAGGGGTGGATGAAAGGAGAATATTCAAGCTAAACTTAGTTTGGGGTTTTCGAAAGCCAGGTGTGGAAGTTTCCTCTTCCTTTATGTATGGTTAAATTGTTTGCTCCTCTTTACTCTATTACCTTGAATTATGCTTCGTGTTAATATTTGGAGAGTTGTTTGTAATCCCATTGCTTTCTATTTTAATTTGGGTGTTCAAATATTATTGTTAATATTGTTAGCACTGTCCAAAGGAGGGTATTATGTATTATATCATTGATTATGGGAACCTTGGTATAGATGTAATAAGACCCCATTGCTTTAAAGCCATTTATCCAAGCTTGTAGAAGCCACGTTGGCCATGATTTTCAATAGAATGTTTTAAATTGGAAAGTTTAATCATCCACTGGCCAATCTATTATGTCTTGCATGCCTCATTGTGACTCATAGCTCTAATAGTGACATAGGAAGTGACCATCGTTGTGAATGGTCATAGAAAAATTATGAAAGATAACTAATCGCTGGAGTAGCTCATTCTCAGGGTTGATTGAATGTTTGGATTGATCTGTAGAAAGAAATTAAAAAAAAAAACTCAGCAATTATATTTTATAATGACAAAAGTTTACCTTCATATTAGGCTTGTATTGTTATCTATATTACTCTGATGACAAAACTGGTTTCGACATCTAAAAATAACTAGTGGGCTAGCTAGAAGTATATATGTGCATTGTTATCAAAATCCATTTAACTATGTGGAAAATGTGGTTGAAATATTTTTCTCAACTGTTCAAAAACCTTTTCAACCTCATAAATTGATAGATAACATCAATTGTCACTCTCTATTGGAATTTAATTCCATTTTAATACCTTTTACTTTGGATGTTACTGTTTTAGAGTCGTCACTGTCGACTTACACAATGTGCAATCCTATGATTTGATGTTTGATTATCTACACTATAACATTGTTAGAGTTACTATTACTTTATTTGGTAATTCTCCTGGGTAGTTATTATTTACTGCATGGTATATTAGTTTACTATCCTAGGTTAGATATTATATCAACATTTCTTATGGTCGACAAATATTATTGTTAGTGATTTGTTAGTTGTTAACGATATTCTAGGCTAGATAATATTTAGTTATTATCTTAGGCTATTCATAGCCTAACCTTGTACTATTTAATTATGCATGATCAATATTATTGCATTGCTTATTGCCTAATATAATATGGTATCAGAGCCGAGCGGTTCTCGACTGTGAAGGAGGAATTTTTCCTCCAATTTTTTTCCCTCATTTGTAATTTGGCTTAGGCTCCATTTTTTACTACTTCCCAAGCATGGTAGAGTCCTACCTATAGCATAGATCAGAGCGACTTGTCAGCCTGAATTGATGAACGACTCCACAATGCAAGACTCTAACTAACATGGAGCTGGGATGGCTACCCAACTTGTTTGATGCAAGAATATGTCATTCAAATTGGCTATAATAGACCCTGGACACCTACATGTGATTGACATGAAAAGGATCAACCCTTGAAGGAGCCGAAGGACCTAGATATCTACTTGGATATGACTCCTTTTGGGTGGACTGATTTAGATCAGAGCACAGACATCACCACATTGAGCACATAGATTAGGACCCTACCTGACTACATAAAGAGATTCAAGACTCGATGCTGATGAAGCTGACCACTGTGACCTAGACACACACCTAGGTGACATGTACATAAGACATGTGGACCAAGTTGTGAACTGATGAAATTGATAGATGACTTCCATGTACGCGTAGCTGATAGGAACTATATCTAGACCTGATGGATAGCCAACAACTAGTTGGGTACAAACTCCTAAGCTATGAATATTATTTAACTCAGATCTAGCTGGATAGACTAAGACTACAAATTTGATGTGAATGGGCTAGAGAGCTAGGTGACATGGAGAAGGCTAACCTGGACAAGAGAACATAGCATGGAGAGGCTAACCTAGGACAAGGATCCAGATGTTTACTGACATGACAAGGACATGCAAGTGTGCACAACAATAATTTGACTACTAATAAGGAGAATGGTTGAATTGACTTGATGGACTACAAAAAAATGCTAGCAGGGAGACTAACTACCATATGGTAGTCATTAGCCTATGTGCATGGCATTTGTTTTAAACCACTATTTTTGCCCCATGACATGCATGTGGGATAAATTATCCTAATGCACTTCATAATCTCATAACCAACAAACTCCATCAAAGATTTATCCACCATTCATAGTACACGTAGATGTGTTGTAAGATGCAGGTGGAGAAACATCGGTGATATTATTTTTGTGATAGAGATATAGGAGGTACATAGCACAATAGTTTTTACCATGGTAGCATTCAGTCATTTGTAGATGATTTATTGCACAACTGGTGCACTTGAGTGAATTTGACTGCACTGAATATCACTGTAGCGTGATCAACCAAAGTTGATAGCCATCCCTATGTGAGATCATAGAGCACAATGAGTTGTAAGAGATTTTATTGTGTACCAAAGGAGATCATGAGAAGCAAAGAACATGACTGGTGGAAAGCTTTGTAGACCCTGTGTTTATAGTAAAATCTTGTAGTACATAGTCGACAGTGTATTTTTGCTTTGCGAATCCATGTGCTCTAATGTCTGTAACCAACCACAAGGCTGTGTGTTGACCAATAATGTTGCATACATTGTAGCCAACCTGCAATAGTTGATTTTCTATGTCACTTTGCCAACATTTGGTTCAAGAATAATGAAGACCAACATTTGTTTTTTTGGCCTCATCATTGCACCCATTGTTTTTTTTGAGAATTTTATTTTTGCAGATGGATTTCCTTAAAATTACTAGTATCCATCTCTAACTATGGAAAACTACCAAACAACGCAAATTGGTATTAGGTTGAATTCGAAAATAAATCTACAGAAGACACATTTGTGTAGCAAATGGACACATCATCGAATTTTCTATTACATTCAAACTGGACATCCTCATGAATTTTTGATTTGTAGATTCCATTACAACCAAGGAGGAGCCTGTTGTGGTTAATTTTTTTGTTGGCATTACAATGATGTGCAAAAAATATTTCACACCTGATATCATCCCTGTGTTTCACCAATAGATGATGGGTACAGTAGAACTCGATTCTTGTAGTCAAGGTAATCTATTATTGTAATCCAACTTTGACGAGTCAGACACAAAGATCTGGTGCATCAAAAATGTTGCCATCAAGGATTTTTACAACAGAAGAAACTAACTCAGTGGAGGAGAGCCGCACATGCTATATAGGAGAGTACTTCTCCTTTGCTACCCACCGACAGTGGTAGTCTGGATGGTTGGCAGCTAGAAGCTAAGACTTCACCAAGTAGGTTGGGGGTTCAAACCCCACCGACACCCAAAAGGTATATATTTTGCAATAGTTTTTTTTTTATTAAAGTTTTTCAAAAATTTTAAATAATTTCACAGTTTTTGTTTTTAAAATCAATTTTATTGTTAATTAATTGATTTTTAACCAAAAAAATTAATTATTTATTAAATTTGTTGCTTAAATTAAATTTTTGCATATTAAAAGTGGAAACAAATTTGTCACCCTAGGAAAGCACTATTCCCATTTTTTTAGCTTCATAAATAGCAAATTTATTTTTTTTTGAAATCCTTGTGATAAGGGGGATTTTTTTTGGTGAAATTCCATCTTTGTAAAAGCCCAAGAGGCTTCCTAGTTGCATTTTTGCACTAAGGGGGGATACCATTTTTTCTCTCTCCACCATCTCCTATTTTGCACACAGGGGGGATACATTATAATTTTGCAAACAAAAGGGGGAAAGACTTATAAGGGTGCATTTTTGGTAGTGATCGACACCTTAGTCAAATTATTTTGCAAAATTTCATTATAAAAGGTGCATTTTCAACAACGATTGACACCTTAAAAAAATGGACATATCAAAGAAAAAGCAAACCCCAAAACAAACTGATGATGTTGAAAAATCAGTTAAAAATCCTTACTTTCCACCAGATATGGATGGGCCGGATTTTTATGAGGAGGGCACATTTCTCACACTAAACAATGGTTTAGTAGCCCTACTCAAAGATTCTGAGTCTTGTAAAGACCTTCAGACAAATGGTGCTCGATTCACTATTGGTGTTATAAGGGGCATATA
This sequence comes from Wollemia nobilis, assembly GCA_028583015.1. Classification (NCBI taxonomy): domain Eukaryota; kingdom Viridiplantae; phylum Streptophyta; class Pinopsida; order Araucariales; family Araucariaceae; genus Wollemia; species Wollemia nobilis. The sequence goes on from JAQPPZ010002979.1 coordinate 17,124,559, forward strand.
CATGTCATTGGTTGCACTTGACCTTGCCCAACATAAAGTAAAATTGGACATAAGTGAGGAAAAAGAGGTCCTAATGGTCTATGCTTGTTGTGACACAAGTGACTTTCAATCCATTGTGGTGAATGCTTGTTGTAACATGAGTCATCTTTAGCCCATTGTGGCAAATTCTTATTTTGATACAAGAGATCTCATACCTTCAATGGTAAATATCAGTTGTACCATAGGTGATCTCATCATAGTAGTAGATTTTGCTTGTGACACTAGTGACTTAAAAACTGAAACTTCTAAAAATAATCACCATAATCTCATCAATAGTGACAAATGCCATATTGTTAAAAGCATTGATGAATATGATGAAATTGGGTGTTTTGAAAAATACACCAAAGGATTTGGTTCCAAATTAATAAATAAAATGGGATTCAATGGTGAGATATTAGGTAAACAAGAATAAGGCACTAAAACTCCAATAATGCTAAATGTTAGGGCAAAAAATGAAGACCTTGGCTATTCTAGACATGCAAGTACCAGTGATACCATGTTTGTAAAACCTAAATCTCCTACAACTCCTAAAAAGCATTTTTGCAATCATTGTGGTAGAACATAACATGTAGTAGCTAGGTGTTGGAAATTACATCCTTATGATTCATGTGGATGTTCAAATCACTCTTCTTTAAATTGTTGGTACAAACTGAAAATGGCCAACAAGGTTTATATAGATTGTGGATGGACAAATCTCACACAATGGACCAAATTGAAAGAAATGTTGTATGGCTTCTACTGAAAAGGTAAAACATATGGTAGATCCCAAGGTAAATCCAGTGATAGACCAAATGGTAGTCCTGGAGACAATGACCTAGATATAGACCTAAAGATAGACCCTGAGACAAAGTTCCAAAGGTAGATCTAAAGGTATATCTAGAGGCAATGATCCAGAGGCAGATTCATAGGCAGATCTTAAGATAGTACCAGAGGTACAAATACAAAGGTACACTTAGAGCCAAAGCCAGATCCAAAGACAAAGCAAGAGCCAACATTCTTTCATTTCTCTTCTTCTTCACTGTATTGGGATAATTATATTATTACCCAAATAATGTAATAAGGGGGGATGTTAGAGTTACTATTACCTTATTTGGTAATTCTCCTGGGTAGTTATTATTTACTGCATGGTAGATTAGTTTACTATCCTAGGTTAGATATTATACCGACATTTCTTATGGTCGACATATATTATTGTTAGTGATTTATTAGTTAACAATATTCTAGGCTAGATAATATTTAGTTATTATCTTAGGCTATTCATAGCCTAACCTTGTACTATTTAATTATGCATGATCAATATTATTGCATTGCCTATTGTCTAATATAATAAAAATGAGGTCCACATTAAATTTGTGTAAAATATTCAATGAATGATGGCCAGAGTAAAATCTCTATGATTTACCTATTTGATGTATAAGCAATTGATGGTTCAACTATGCACTGCATTCAATGCCTTTCTTGATCTTCCAATAAATGGTGAATTCTCTATTGAAATTGTTCTCTCAGCCTGTGTTGACCCATGCCCATGCCTTTGATATTTCTTACTCTATGCTTGCTTATATGAGAAGGTTTGATAAACTATTGTGATAGTAGGTTACCAAAAATTTAATTCATTATTGACATCTCTTCAGCATAGGATATAACATGATTGTGGAAAACTATGGACACAAACTTTGACCAAAGAGAAAGATAAGGGTTGCAATATACATGTCTATTTATTAGGAATGAATTCTAATGGTTTATTGGCTTCTTATGATAAACTTCATCAGGGGTAGTTTTATCACAAAAGAATGGTCGTCGACTTAGTGTAGTTAACCTTCAATAGTTTAAAATTTAAATAAGTCTCCATTATACTTTATAATAAATATGATTTTTCATATGTTTTTGCTATGAGCATCGGATCCACATACTAATATTAGTGCTAGCTATCTTTAGGAAATTGGAAGGGGTCTTTTAGTCATAAAAGTGAATTATTTATTCATTTCCTTCATTTGTAAATATTGAATTTGTTTTGTTGAAATTTGAATGGCTTTAAAATTAAAGCTATTTTCTTTATTTTTGGAATGATTAGAAAATCAGATTCAAGTAAATTAGATTTGTAAAAATGTGATTTTTGAGGTTAATGTAAGAATGTATATGTGAAGTCTGAATTTAAATAGAAGCTCCTTTATGTATTGATGTCATATGATTATTCCATATGGAATAGGAGTTTGTTTTATATTGAATACAAGACTTTTGCATACTAAATTTAATTAATTTGGATAATGGATTTTAATGGGTTGTGTAGTATAGAAACCAAATATTATTGGATGTGTTTGAATAGAGATTTTATATCAAATTGATTGTTAAGACAAGTGAAATTATGTTCTACATTCATCTTATTTAATTTGGAAATAGAATTAACCAAATAGAAGAATGAAAATATATTATAGTCTTAGAAGGATGGATGGGTGTCCATTCCTTGGGAAGAGGTATGGGACTCTTTCCTATGTTTAGTGATAAACCAAAAAAATGATGGTTGGGATTATGAATTAATCCTTATTTATAAAAATATTAAATCTGTATGAATTGTTTATTCATGCTTGGTGATTTATTGAGATATGTTATACATTTGGCAATTGTTTGATGCATGATTGCATTTAAATTAGATAAGCATGGCTTTCTTGTATTGCATTTGGTATACTTTGCATCTGAGTTGTCCTGATCCCTTCACTATCATCTCTCACACCATGGAGATTCAAGACATTCCAGGGAAGGACCAGATAATAATTATTGAAGACTATTATAATATTCATTTTGTATAAACATGTTTTGAGATAGTTTCATTGTGATTTTGGATGGCTGAAATTATTGATGTATAAACAACCAATATTTGTAATAGTTGATGTATTTTGGATTACATGCTTATGTATATTATAAAAGAAGACTTCTAATGTAGTATTCACCTCCAATATATGTTAGGTGATATATGATTTGGAAATTGATCAAGTAATGGAAATACTTTGATTAGTGTATTTTTGTCAAATGTATGATGATTAATGGATGTTTATAATTTCTATCTCTTATTGATTACATTAGTGTAAACTAAAACTTATGGATGACCTACCCAACAATATGAGGTAAAACACTACCATTAATCTAAGGTAATTAGAAGCAAACCAAGCACTCAATACATTTGGAAAGATGACAATCAATCACCAAACCATCTACACCTTGTAAATGAGTAATTTTTATAATGATGCTTAAGACAATATCCCAAGTCACATGTAAGTTTTCATGAGAAATAGTAATATTAATGACTCTCTCCTTAATACTAGTCTTCATGGAGAGTATGGCGAGGAGGGGATGATTCCCTTTGGGTAAAACTCACAATTAATGGTAAAACCATTGAGATGTCCTCATGAAGGACTTAGCCATTGTATTATCCTCACATAAAATGGAAATGGTATGGAGGAATTAAAGGAGATAGTAATCCTATTTATGAATGGTTGTGAATGAATTTAAATGTAACTTTGGATTAATATTTTATGGCTTGGATCACTTACTGAGCATTTGGGATATCCTTGTCTTAGATCATTATTATACTCTTGACTCATTGAAAGGTGAACACGATTATTATATGGGTTCAAAAAAAAAATTAGTGGATGAGAAGTAACAATTGGGGTTGTTACAACATTGCTACAGAAGCAATAAATTATGAAAACCAAAGCAAACCAAAAGTACCTAGATACTTTCATTATTATTATCATCTAAGGAAAGAATAGAAAAGATGTATTCACTACAATTTGAAGACCACCAAATTGGAGGCTATCCATAATAATGAACCTCGGCTCTATCCAAAGCCTAGTTTGCAAAAGCAGCATCCACCTTGTTGAGATGTCGAGGAACATGTCTAAACTCGATAAGGCTGTATTTTTTCCAAAACCCTCACTATTCTCCAGTCTATGGAAATTATATGATTTTGCTCTATCAAATTCTGAATCTAAATTCTAGAATCAGACTCTAATTGGATCTTCCTCCAGCCTAGTTTCCATGCCTCCTGAAGACCCCTCAAAATTGTAGATCCTTCAACTTGATTATTAGTTGTTATTCCTAACCTTTCTAAAAAAAGGAAGGTTGTAGAACCATCTAAAATCCTACCAATACCACCCATACAAGTAGGACCCAGATTTCCCTAGAGGTACCATTTGTGTTTATCTTTCTTATATCCTTAGGGGGGATGTCAATGATCATTATAATTTTATCTTCTAGATTGAGTATTTAAGGAATGAAAAGAAGATAAGGACATATTCAATATTTGTAAAATATTATCCCACATTTAAGAAGAAAGAGGGGGATGTTCCAACAAGTATTAAATAGATTATCCTAAATTGTCTAGAGTCCTTTGCCATATATAATAACTATTTTTGTAATTTTGATTAAAAATCCTAATATTTATTTATTTCCCGAAATTCCAAAGCAAAATAGATACCCCAATCCAATGAATTTAATGAGAATAATTATCAAACTAAAAACTATGAGTCCACTCTCTAAAGGATTGCTCCAAAGAAGTGATTCCAAACCACTAAATACCCAGAAGAGTAACCAAATTCTGCCATAGTTTAGTCACTATAGGACAAGTGAAGAAAATATAAGAAATTGATTATTCTTGCTCCCAAAAAAACTCACATTTAAAGGGTCCATTAAAACCTCTTTTCATCAATTGTTCCCCTATAAGAACTTTCCTATGAATCAATAACCAAATAAAAAACCTGACTTTAGGCCATAAATTTTGATTTCAAATTTACTTAAAAATATTTTTAAGAAGACTTGGAATTGGATGGTAAAAATAAAGATAACCTCTAGCCACTATATACTCTTGCTATTGCTATCCTCCTCAAGCAAAGGTATCCAAATCATTTGAATAGGATAAGGATATCTTCTGAAGGATGTGATTTAGCTAAATTTTTTGGTCTTCACACATAATAATAGGTCATTCCTTAGGAGGAATCCATTGATGACACACCTCCCAAGTCCTAGAGTGAGGCCTACAATAGTTAACCACATTTATCCAATGAACCCAATAAATCTCCTCCATAAAAATTTATAAAATTTCTCAACTAAAGGAGGAAACCCATCCCAAAGATTTGTCAAAAAAATTTCTTGTTGGCCATTATTAATTATCCAAAAAAATATTTTCTTAATAACTTCTCTTATATTTTGGACATTTAAAATAGGATATCCTTGTGAAGGAAGAGGAAATCTAACAATTTGATCTAGTTCTTTATTCTATAATTATTTTTCTCTCCCTACCTTAGCCCATAATTGCATAGGATTTTGTAAGAGTCTCCAATAAGGCTTCACCACAAAGGCTCTACCATTATTCATAGCTGAGAAAAATCCTAAACCTCTGTCATATATATGAAGGCATAATGTTTCCCATTTTATAAAATTCCACTTGTTTCATTTCTAACACTACTCCATAGGAATTTATGGTTGATTTGATCTAGTTCCTTAAAAATAGCTCTAGGAATTTTTAGAATAGAATAGGAGTAGATTGGAAGGGTTTGAAGGACCCCATGAATCAAAGTGATTCAACCCCCCTAGAAACCATATGTGGATCCACTTTCAAATATTTTTGTACCCTTGTAGAAAGCATACACCTAACTAATGCATCAATTGATATCAAACATTAAAGCATAAAATATTGACAATAATGAATTCAACAAGAAATGGGGTTTCCTTTTATTAAACTTTTTCAAATCCAATTACATATACGTCCCTCTTAGGGATACTCAATGTTGATACAATTAATACAATCTTGAAGACCCTCTAAACGAGGGGGTGGTGTAATTCGTAGACTTTCCAAAAAGACACGAACTGCTCAAGATCAATGGTGACCTTCTTCTCTCATGATAAGAGGCATATGCTACCTTGAATGCCTTGCAAATGGATGGATCCTATAAACCCTACATTCAAGAAACAACAAGAAATGATTAAAAGCAAAGATGGCCTCTCTTGATGAGGCTTTTGGAGGAATCTTGCATAAATAATGATAAAGAAAGCAAAGAAAGCATGTAAATCTATGAATATTAGCAAAAAATCATCATATTACTATGAAGCATATAAAGAAAGCATGTAATCTAGGTAATAAACAACCTAATTAACCATTAGAAACTTGAATTGCATGAAATAACAATAAACTAGTCTAATTTATGGAAATAAGGAAATGAAGGAAATCTACCCTAAATCCTAAATCTAACCATACAAATGCATCAAAGAAGATTAATCTAATACCAAAATAAATGCATAAAAATATAAATCTAAGGCTAAAATAGGAGAAATAGGGATCAAACCCTCATCACAGGTCTAAGGCACGATGGGCACTATTAGCCATGTGACAACCATGATTGAGATGAAAACCTTCTTGCTCTTCTAATCAGGGCTTGGATCCTCAATTCTCCTTATTGAATTGATGGTCAAGGGTCACCTTGATGTCCTCTAATGGATTTGGTGGTTGAATTCACTAGATTCATGGTGGAAGAGGCTCAATTATGGATTCTTGATCTCCTTAGTCCTTTGACACCTCCATTACTTTGAATGCATTCATGATTGGCAAGTTAGCTCTCTCCAAAAGGTTGCAATTGAGTCAACAATTTGGTAGGGCTTCGCTACATTTCAACTGAAAGATTCTCTAGACTTCTCCCCAATTTGGAGGGGGTCTTATAGCATTCTCAAGTCCTTGGTCTAGCTTCATGGAGAAGCCAAGAACAAGAAACCTGTAGTTGGATCAGTTGGAGGGAACCTTCTCAAAGCTTCCCCACCCAAAACCATTTGAATCTCCATTGCCTAAGCCATTGTAACCAAAATTTGGCTCAGCCTAAGATTCAAAATAGTTTTGATGCTAGCCATAGCTCTGAGGCATGACCAACTCTATTAGCCATGGGTGTCAGCCATGGCTAAGGCTGAGTTAGCCAACTCTACCCAAATTGAGTGGTTAAAACCACTGCTTCACCTTGGAGCTATCCAAGATCATTCATATGGTCTGTTAGCATGTCCCATATGAGTAGTCACCTCGACATGATGCATTTTAGGTGTCTACAGATGCCCCTTTTGAGATGCATTGTGAGAACGAACAATGCTGAGCAAAAATAGACCTCCTAAAATGATGTCATAGGTTGAATGATGATCATTGATCTGATCAACATTAGATGCCCAATCCTACCAAAGGGCACGCATCTTAGAATCATTACTTCCAACTAAGGGAAGGCTTAAATTTGAAAAAGCTTTTGCAAGCTCCAATGGTGATCGGGTAGCTTCAGTGCTACAATAGTACCGATAGGTGGAGAGCTACTAACTTAACTATCATAGTTGCTTTTTGCCCCAGCAAAGGGTAAGCTTATGATAGTCTTTGGCAATGATTCATAAGATGAACACAATTTGACAAGATCGAGTGATCTCCTATTGAATTTGATTATGATAATTGATATAATGACTACCCCCTCAAGTGATGAGTCGATGAGAGTAGGACAATTTAATGAAGTGATGAGTCGCTTGACCATAATGAGTGATTTGAACAATTTAAGGTTTTAGCACTTTAATATACTTGGCAAGGCTTAATTCAGCCATGATTACAACTATTAATAGTAATTGTACATCTCTATCCCATGGAGCAGTTCGACCATTGTGGCCTTCTTAGGGAATCAAAATGATAGCAATTCCAATTAGGCTTATGTTGAATCATAATGTTCGATGATCTGCTAAAAATGTCATAGAAGAATTGAGATGAATACCTCATTCCCATGGAGCAGTCCGACCATCTAGGCCTTCTTAGGGATTGAAGTGAAGCATATCAATTCAATGATGACTAATTTACCCCAAATGGCCTTATGGTAATTTACTCATCTTGTCGGATTGCATGGATCGCAAGTCACTACAACCACCAAGTGTATAGGGTAAATAACTAGATACGAGGTACATTTGAAATTTGAATTATTTGAATTTTTTTGTTATTTTGAAAATTTTGAGGGTTTTGGCCCATTAGATATTTTTGATTTTGCATTTTGAATCCCCTCATGGTTGAATTTTGAGGGTATTTATTGTTGGATGCTAGTCATGCTTGTCAACCGTAACCAATTTTTATAATTTTCTTAGCCATGGCTCCGACCCATGGTCAAAAACCCTAATTCTATGCCCATGGTTGCTAGGCATAGTCAAGGGAAAATGGAAAATATAAAAGAAAATATATCATTTTCACATCATTATTTTCCAATTGTCATTGTCCAGAGAGCTCTGAGAGGTGAGATTAAAAATTTGATACGGAATGCTATCAACCGCATACTCAACCTACCCAACATGGCTGACCCGATGGATGCATCCACTAGTGGTAGAGCCAGTGCTAGAAAGGTAGCACTACAACTCTCTCTTATTTGATTTACCCAATTAAAATGAACCTCATTAATTAATGGGTTAATTGAACCTCACTAAACTATCGGTAAAGAACCTCACCGTAGCTTAGGGTTAAACTTATAAAACCACACCATAGTTAGATTTAGACTAGGTTAGATTAGATGGGTGGGATATTAATTTTTTATTTTTTAGGATGGGACGTGACCCCAAAAAGGTCACTGCTCTTAGCCATGGGTGGCAGCCATGGTTCCCAATTGGTAAATTAGGGGCCATGATTGTCAGCCATGGTAGATTTAAATCCCAATGAATATAATTTTGACCATTATCGATCATGGGTCCCAATCCTGGTTAGTGACTTTAGAAAAATTTCCTTTTTTTTTTATTTTTTGTCTGATTTAATTGATTTTTTAATGTGTTGCATGCATTTGTAAATTTTTTATATTTTTGAATATTTTTTAATTTGTTTGACTTTTTAAGGTCATTTTTTGATTGATTTAGCATATATTATTTATGTCTCTCTTCAGAATTTGACCACGAGGGTGAGGGAATCAGACATCCTTCATACCCTTTACAATGGCCTCAATGACACTGAGTGGGCCTAGTTTGGAGCCATTGGATTTGGCTACGTGCTATGACTTCCATCGATTAGAGTCGATCAGGCTTACATGACCGCTTTGGCCCATCATTGGGATGCGAGGACCAACACCTTTCACCTACCCATAGGTGAGATCACTATTACTTTAGAGGATGTCTACCACATCTTTTAGATCTTGATCAATGGTGAGGCCATCACATCTTCACCCACAGAGGTGAAGGATGTAATATTTAGATAGATCTTTGGTACCTAGAGTGCTACGATGTAGGTAGATTCAGACCATGATGGGGTCCACATTGAGGATTGGTACCATGAGAATGTCTTCTCATAGTGGGCAATTATACTCATGCACTTGATAGTTCAGATTGTGTTGCTAAACACATCAGGAGTGAGGTTCCCTTGGAACCTCTTGGCCAGGACATAGGATGTGCTAGCGAGCAGCACTAGAGAGCCATTGATCCTATCCTAGGGGAGCACTCTACTTGCATAACTCTATGATGAGTTATATCGAATCACATAGAGGACCCAAGTGGGAGTCGATTATAGTCTCCTACTATAGATCTGGGTATGGTAGCACATCATAATTGAGCACCCCACACCACTACCTCTCTAGATTATTGATATTGCTGAGGAGAGCTAGTGTTATGCTACTTGCTAGCCTAGGGAGGCTGAGGGGTTCAAGAGTAGGACTCAAGTAGGAGATGTACAATACTATATTGATCAGATTGCATGGCTACAGATTAGGTAGGTGCTATGGAGGCCCTACATGGATTGCCTAGCATGGTAGGAGGTAGATAGGTACCTAAGGAGGACTCAATATGATAGATGGCTTCTTGAGTGTAAGCTCGAGATACGAGAGTTCTTCTACTTCTCCCATGTGACCAAGTAGTTTAGGATTCACCAAGATATCCCTCCTATACCTACTATCTATCACCACCTTAAGGTAGAGAAGGACTTGACATGGCCTTAGGTGACTCCACTAGGGGATGAGGATGATGACTTCTAAGATTATCTAGAGGATGTAGGGACTATAATAGATTATGACACCTGGTGGACTACCAAGTTGTGGTAGGGTGATGGCCCCCTAGGTAGACCTATAGATGGTGAGGTAGTAGTAGAGGTAGAGGAGGCACATCCAGAGGGGGTAGATCCTCATGGGTATAGAGTGCACCAATGGATAGAGGGTGGATGGGGTGAGGCTACAACTAAGGAGGAGCCCCAGGTAGAGGAGTGGCAAGGAGGAGCCCGATGATGAGGTGTCCTAGCTTAGGGCCCAGGTTGCTAGCTTACAGACATGGGTGGGGACCCTTCAAATATAGATCCGAGAGAGGGACACTTTCATGGCTACTCTATAAGCATAACTGAGAACCACATAAGATCAGCTAAGATAGGGATAGGAGCAATGGTGGAGCTACGAGGAGGAGAGGACTCTCCACCTAGCATAGATTATGAGTGCCACTATAACTCTAGAGAAGATGACACTTGAGCGAGATCTAGCATAGTCTCAGCTATAGCTCATGACTCATGAGAGGGATCTGGTGAGGAGTGCATGAGGGGAGCCCTCGACTCCATAGGCTACTCCTAGTAGCTCCAGATGTATAGGGAAATGTAGGTTTAGATCTAGATATAGATATCAGAGATTGTGTGCTCTGTTTAGTATCCAACATAGTATTATAGATGTCTCATCACTCTCTTAGAGGGAGATATTAGACTACTTAGGGGTGAGATTCTAGAGAGGACTACCACTATAGGGACCCAGTGGACCAGGACATGGGAGATAGGGTAGTCATCAACATGCTAGCCATAGGACTCACCAAAGGATAGAGAGGTCCACTAGTACCAGCTCTAGGCAGACTCATCGAGAGGGTGGAGGTGATGGAGGAGCCTCATAGACTAGGGGTATAAGCACTACCTAGTATATATCTTGATAGATATTTGTACCATTTTTGAGTGTAAGGTCGAGGACCTACACAGTTGTAGCCTACGAGCATTTTGGACATATGCCTATATACTCTTTTTGACACACACACACACACACACATATATATATATATATACATTTATGAGACTCATTATATGTGTAGATTTATTTATTTTATGTTTATGAGATGCATATGGATGCAATGCTTATATTTTATGTTGATTTGATGCTATATGATGTGATGTATGGATGACATGCACTAGCTAGATGATGGATGTATGACTAGATATTGTGATCTAGATGTGTAGATGGACTACTTTGATTGTATGCATATGGATGCACTATTTGATGTTAAATGCATGTTTAATTTACTATACTTGTATGCATTTAATTTATGATGCTATGATATGATGAATGCAATGTATGTAATGCATTATTTACATGATGATTGATCTAATGTAAATGAACATGTATGTTTTAATCACTTAAAACATAATGTATGAATGCAATATGAGTTTGAAAATCTAATGGATGACACCACATAATGTATAATAATCATGAAATGTAATTGATATATCTTATCATAAGAATTAATCAATTAAACATCCATATGTGCTATGAAATGATGTATTGTTTCTATTCATAAGCTTTTGGTAAGTTAAAATAATATGCACAACATAGTCAGTGGTCATCTAAATATCATTGTTGATATCCATCCGATATCTATCCTATATTATGAACACTCCTTAACAAACAAACTCTCATAAAAGGAAATTGATAATTGATTGATTTGATATGGTTGTTGCTATTTGGGAATTTTTGAGGTTTTCCATGAGACTCAAACACCCTAGTTGACTTATCAAAAGTTGTATAATGACTATACTAGACTTCTAAAAAATAAAGTTTTCGCTATGAAAGACCAAGCTATTCATTACCCCTGTGTGTGCAAATGAATATATTAGATGAGACATAAGCATACCCCAGTGCCAGGTGGGATTCATTCAGCCCATTGTTGTATTGGGGATCCTCAAATGTCCACTCGATCCTAGGTTTGGATTTAGTTAGACTAGACCACTAGGCAATACAGGCCACCTAAAGCTAGCTCATTTGTAAATTGCTTAGACCTACCCCAATGTCAGGTAGGATTCATTCAGCCCATTGTTGTATTGGGGATCACCCTATGATTTTTGAGCATTGATCATTCTAGGGATTCAAGCTCACCCCCTTATTTTCTTCAATTTATTGGGATACTTGCTCATATATAGTGATAAAAATCACTATTTATTTTGTATTTTATTTTTATTTTATTTTGAGCAAGGGATTTGATTTGATTTCTGGGATTTTTCTCCTTTTTGTAAGCAAGGGATTTATTCGGGTAGGGGGTAAACTTGTCCTTTTTCCAATGACCACTACTCTAGACCATTGCACCTCACAAAATGAGCAAGTAACAAAACCTTTCACCTAAGGTGACCCAGACCACTTTTGTAGTGTTCATCCTTCCTTACCCTAATTAGGATTGTTAATGTGTTTGATTAGTGATGGGATTATGATATGCTAAGTGCTATCAAAACTAGACCTCATCTACAAAAGCAAAGCAAGATTTCTACTAAATCTGAGAAGACCACTAGGTATGGCTGAATGACCAGAAAACCCTAGTATATTCTTCATAGCAATAGGAGGGGTTGTGTTGAGAAACACAATTACTCACAAGGGTGATGGATGATGATAATGCATAGATGCATGATTGAAATACAAACATGGTGTCATTTGTAATATTGCAAACACAACCTATCCTAATGCAAGTGCGATGGATGGAAATGCCTAATGCAATGCAATTAAATGAATGCATGTGCAAAATGAAATGCATGATGCAAATGAAATGCAATATTTTTAGATTTTATTGCTTTTTGATTTTTATGGATTTTGAAATTTTCCATATTTTTAAGTTTTTGAATTATTAAGTGTGGAATGCCTTAAGATGAAGGATTTTGAGAGGTTCAAGCTCTTCAACACCTTCAAGTGATGTCAAATGATACATTCTAGGTCCAATCTGCTCTGAGATGATGTAAGGACCTAACCAGTTAGCCATAAATTTATCTCGCAAGTGCGATGGTAGGTTTGAGTTCTGTTGGTTCTCTTTCAGCACAAGATCACCAACCTTAAAGTCTCTCAAGTGGACTTTACTATTGTAAGCTCATTTTAAGCACTCTTGGTAAACATGAAGATGCTCAAGGGCATTCATATGATGTTCATCAAGAAGCATCAATTGATCTAGGTGAGCTTGTCATGTAGTGTCATCATCGATGAACTCTTTCAATGTGATGCACAATGTTGGAATCTCCAACTCTAGGGGCATAATGGCCTCAATGCCATATACTAGTAAAAATAGGGTTGCCCTAGTGGGCATCCGAATGCTAGTCCTATAAGCCCATAATGCAAGGGGTAGCTGGATGTGCCAATATTTATGGTTTTCTTGTACCATATTTTTCAATATGGCTACCACTATCTTATTTGAAGCCTCAACTTACCCATTTGCCTATGGATAATATGGAGTCACAAAACTATGTTGTATATTGTACTTAGACATTAAAGCCTTCATAATTTTATTCTTAAATGATGTTCCATTATCCGAGATTATCTTGGATGGTATCCCAAAATGACTAATGATATTGTGAAGTATAAACTCCACAATACATGCTCCAATTATCATTGTTAAAGGGATTGCTTCCACCCACTTTGTAAAATACTCAGTAGCCATTATAATAAATGTATGTCGACCAATGATGGAGGAGAGATCTTACCAATTAGATCTAAACCCCACTAAGCAAATGGCCAAGCCACTTGAATGGGTTGTAAGGCCTATGATGGCAAGTGCATAAGATTAGCATGATGTTGACATTTGATGCATTTCTTGACATACACGATGCAATCCTTCTCCATAGTGGGCCAATAATAACCCATTCAAAGGATGCACTTGACAATGGCCATGCCACTAAAATGGCCACCACATGTACCATCATGAGCTTGCAAAATTGCCCAAGCTGATTCTTGGGGCTCAAGACAATGAAGGAGAATTCCATCATAGCTTCTACAGTACAAGATGTCTCCAAGCAAGACATACTTTGTCACTTTCTATCTGAATGTGCATTTTATGGCATATGATAATCCCTATAAGATTAAACCAAGCTTGAGGAAGTCATGTAATTATGACATCCAATCCTGATAAGCTTCTACCTCAACTATCAAGATGACTTATTCCCCTAGCATTTCATTGTGCATGAATGCAGACTAGGATACAACCTTATGGTGAATGGTGGTGCCATTCCCTGTAGGACCCTATGAGATCAAAGACCCCCAGGATGCCTTCTTGAGAAAGTCTCTAGCTTTATAGAACCACTCATGGTTTGGTTCTATATGAATCATGTTGACTGATTCCTTATTATCAAAAGCCACATGCTGCATCATGACATGTGATAGCATATTTACATGAATGGTAGTAAAGTTAGCAGATAGATTCTGAGGGATTAAGGATCCCAAAGATGCCATAGTGTCTACAAATATATTCGATGAATGAGGGATTGCCTCGATGTCGTACCACTCTAGCTAGGCTAGATAAGTGTCAACAAGATCCTTGTAAGCTTTCAATATGGGACACCTACATTGAAAAAGTCCCTTCACTTGATTGACTATGAGAAGGGAATCACCAAAGATATTTAATCATTTAATCTTCATGGTGATAGCTATTTGGAGGCCCAATATTAGGGCTTCATATTCAACATTATTGTTGGTACAAGGAAAGTCTAGCTTAAATGACAAGGGCATTGGAGCACCTTGTGGCATGAAGAAGATAATTCCTGCACCACCCCCTTGCTCACACTTTGAACCATCGAAGAACATAGTCATATCAACTTTGTTATCTAGTTCTTTGGGTTTGGGTGCTTCTGATAATGCGAAGACTGCATCATCAAGAAGCTCTATGGTGAGAGGCCTACTATTCTCGAGAGGCACCTCTACCAGTTGATCAACTATGACCTATCCCTTGATGGAATTTTGGCTAATGAATTCCAAATCAAATTCTATCAATAGCATGATCCACTTTATAGTACATGTATTATGATATGTCTTGCTCATCATATACTACAAAGGATTTTGTTTGGATATCATGTACATCATATGACTTAACATATAATGATGCAACTTCTTCATTGCAAACACCACTGCTAAACATAGCTTCTCCACATATGCATATCCGAGCTCATAACTCACCAAGGTGCGACTGATGTAATATATGGCTTGCTCTTTGCCTTGCATATTCTTTTGGGCTAACATGGTTCCCAATGCAAAGTCAATCACCGATATATATAGTAGAAAAGGCACATCTAGTCTTGGTGGAGCTAGCACTAGTGGCATTGCTAGGTATTGCTTAATTTCAATGAAGGCCACTTGACAGTCCTCATCCCAATTGAATGGGACCCCCTTGTGTAGTAGTCGATTCATGGGTCAATATTTATCTGATAATTGTGTGATAAATCACTTTATGGATGCTACTTTGCCCTGAAGGCTTCTTAACTCTTTGATATTTGTGGGAGGATGCATCTCTAATATGGCCTTGACCTTCATTGGGTCAACTTCGATGCCTCATTTTGAAATGATGAATCCCAAGAGCTTTCCTGAAGTTACACCAAATACGCACTTCTTGGGATTCAACCTGACATTATGCTCTATCAAGTGATCGAAGACCTTCCTCAAGACCTCAACATGCTCTTCTCATAGTAATGACTTTGCCAACAAGTCATCGATATAATCTTCCAAGATCTTATGCATGTAGTCATGAAAAATATATGTCATGGCTCATTGATATGTGGCACCAACATTTTTAAGGCTGAATGGCATAAATTTATAATAAAATGTTCCCCATGGCATTGTGAATATGGTTTTATGTTGGTCTTCGACTTTAATCTGAATCTGATTGTAACCAAAAAAACCATCCATAAGGGAGAGCATCTCATGACCCATAGTTGCATCTACAAGAGCATCTATGTTGGGCAATGAAAATGAATCCTTTGGTGTTGCCTTGTTGAGGTCTCTAAAATCTATACAAATACGGATCCTTCCATCAAGTTTTCCTATAGGTACCATGTTTGATACCCATTCTGGATAGTCGATGGAGATAATGAACTCTACATCCAATAACTTCTATAGCTCATCTTTAACCATTAAAGTGACTATTGGATGCATATTTCTGAGATTTTACTTGATAGGTTTCTTAGAGGGATCTAGTGAAAGGTTATGAGTAACCAATTTTGGATCTAGTCCCGACATATCCTTGTATGTCCAAGTGAAAAGGTTAGGTCTCTCTTTCAATAGAGGGATGAGTATGGCATGCTCATCAGGAGATAGACTCTCTCCAAACTTGACCTTCTTAGGATTAGTGGGATCATTACTGATATCCACATCGAAGGTCTCCTCTACTAACATATGTGATCCCTCCTCAAGCTGGTGAGGTGTAGGAATCAAGTGGATGTCATCAACTAGGTTTAAAGGTCCTACATCAGAATTTCCCTCAACATGATAAACATCATGTGCACAGCCTAGTACAAAATGAAAAGGTTGCAACATTTCTTCATTAGGGAAGAAATACTTAGGCTCTAGTGGTGAGTCAATGTGATCCCAATCAATAGCATCTACATTCAGATACAATGGTTTGGAGGGGTCAGCTAGATTGTGAAGTGGAGTGGTCAAATCAATGGAGATCATATTGATGGAATGGATTAGATCTCCAAGACCACATGTGTGTGACTCTACATTGATATAACTTCCATCCCCAAGATGTGGCTCTAGGGGTATGGGGATCTCTAGATCCGGTCTATGAACAGACTCAAAAATAGGATCACTGGGCTCAAGGAGCTCCATGTACATTGGTGGATCAGGGAAGACTATATGATAAATCATATCCAAATTAGGTGGTCTTCCTCTGAGGCATGGGCTAGGATAGACTCATCGATACATCTCATCGATGTCAACCGGCTCATGATGATGGCACAAATAGTGAGGCCCAAGATAAGCTCTCTCGGTCTCATCCTCATCATCACTATCATATATGAGTCCTTCACCCCTACCGACTAGAATTGGGTGATTAGCAAGATGAGGCCCAAGGTAGGCCCACTCTGTTTCATCCTCATAGTCACTATCAACCATGAAGTATTCTTTAGTCTCACCCATTTGTTCCATGGGTAATAGATGATGTAGATTTAGAGGGCCTAAGTAGGCCAACTCAATTTCATCCTCATATCATTCATTATGTGAGGATAGCTCATCATCATCTATTCTAAAATCACAATCTGATCCATCACTTTTGATAATGGACTCTGCTATACCCAGATTCTAGATCTGCATACCTATGTCATCGATAGCTTCATGAATTTCATTATCCAAGTCAGCTCTTGGATTATCTCCTTGATTTACCTCTACCATGATGTGCTCATGATAGATCTCTAGTGGTACTTATGAGACATAGGTTACCAACCTATTACCCCCTCATAGATAAGAAGGGTTAGGGTGATAAGGATTCCAATCCACATCATCCCCCAAAGCGAGGTTTAGATGATCTAAAGATGCTACTAGGAGCTCATCTCATCCTCGAATATGATAGCCTAACCCAAACCTATCAATTGGTAGCTGATACTATGGTTCGATGGGAACTCTATACCCCTACTCAAATAATCCCAAGTCATAACCATGCCAATGGTAATGATCAAAGTAGCACAAGGTGAATTTAGGGTTAGATAGATAATGAACATTCACCATGAATGGTTCATCATCATCCTCATCTATGGGCATATGATTTGTCAATTGATCTAGCCCTCCATAAATAAAGTTTGTTTGGTTGGGCAACCCCTAATGGTACCACCATCCCCATGAGAAAGCGATGGGCTTGAGGTCAGCCCATATCCTATGCAATTTTGATAAATGGTATGAACATCACATTCTACATAATATATTCTACTAATCTAGGGTTAACCAAATGTATGGTCACCTACGATGTAGATGACCCTACTAAAGATGCAGGTGAGGTAGGTTGAGGTGCCTCCTCGACTAGATTTTGAGCATCCCCTTCATCCATGGGAGTAGGACCCTCGATAATTGCTACTTTGGGTGCTTGCTTTGACTCTTTGTCACCCATAACTACCTTAAGCTTCTTATCATTCCTAAGCACTTTGGATATCATAGGTTTAGTCGAAGCTACTATAGTGTGCTCTGATAGCTACGGTGCTACCATGGAAGGTCCCATACACACTCCTTTGAGTTTACCTTCTAGATGTATAATAGGTGATATCGATCATATATCTAGATGCATTGAGGGGAGAATGAAATCCCTCGACAAATCTACTAAGTTCACATATTTGAATGGCTCTTCATCAGAAGGTACCATGTGAACTTGTCCCTCATGTATATATTTTATACACTGATGTAAGATCGAGGGAATGCAATGCATTTCTCTAATCCAAGGCCTCCCCAAAAGGATGTTATACTGCATGGCACCTTCGATCACATGACACATCATAGGGATGGTCTTAAGTCCAACCTGAATCGGAAGAACTATGGTACCTACCATTGAGCATAGTGCATCATTGAATGCTCTCAAGGTGAAAGTGGAAGGTACAATATGTGACTTTGGCAACTTTAGATATGTTAATGCCTTGGTTGTAATTATGTTGATTGATGACCCTATATCAATCAAAACCTATTTGAATGGTGTGTGATTAACACATGCAATTATATGTAGTGATGGGTCCGCTATAGTAATGGAGACCATCTTAATCTCATGATCACTAAATTGAATGACCGGTTCACTACACTATTGCACATGTCCCATAAAGTTTATAAATGCTTTAAGGTCCTAGGACTAAACTTTGATTGATCTTAGAATATCCATGAGCATCTCCCTATGCTGAATCAGTTCATATATTGACAACTTCATTGGAGTTGTCTATAGGCTTTGAACTAGCCTACTCCTAATGGTCACCACCGATCTTGTAGGTGGGCCTAGAATATTTTGAGCTAGCCTTTGTTAAGGTGCAACATGCACTCTAATGGGAGCTAGAGGTGGATTTGGTCTTTCATACCTCCCTTATCTCATGACAACATTAACCATACTAATGAATCCTTGAGTTGGTGGTTCAACCCGCACTTGATTCACATGTCTAACATTGTTCCTCGATGGCTCATGATTTGGTAAGGGGTTCTTGAAGATCCCCATATTCTAGTTGTCTAGGAGCCTGAGGGTTATCCATAGTTAACTCACCTCTTTCGATCATGTTCTGTACTACATGTTTGAAACTCCAACATCCTTCGATGTCATGTCCTTTCACCCTATGGAAAGCATAGTATAAATCATCCCTATACCCCTTTGGCTTGGGCTGATTAGGGTCTATTAACTTGATCTCTAGTAAGTTGAGAGCCTTGGCCTCACATAGTTGATGGAATATCGAGGTCATCAATTTCGATAAAGTGTGAACTAGTGAGGTGGGCATTGTTCTTTATTCTTACCCTTTTTATTATTATTGCATTGATCATATCACATAGGAGGAGGTTGGGCTTGATAATTCTATTGTTGCCCCTTATCCCATTTCTAGAGGTTTAACACCACTTGGTTGACATGGGTTGACTTGGCCTATTCCTTTTAATTATGGGTGTTCTTTTTGTTCCATTCCTTCTTGTTCTTGAGTTTCAAGTTACCCTCCTATAACTTGATATCCTCTATTACCTTGGCTTGCACCAAGGCCTCCTCGAATATTTGATACTATTGCAACTAATAGTAATGAGATGTGCTTCACACAACTCTTGGTAAACATCCGAGTTAGTTCAGTGGTCAGAATGGAAAATGGCAACTTTACCATTATCTTTCTCCATATTTTACCATAATCCATGATCGACTCATCATCATGTTGCATTAAAGCAGCCAGATCAGATAGGTTCACCTTCTTCTTGATGCCGAAGGAGAAGCATTCAAGAAATACATTAGCCAGCTATTCAAATCTAGTTATGTTATGCCTCTTAAGTTGATTAAACCACTCTCGAGTAGGGCCTAAAAGGGTTGTGATGAATGTTCTCAACAATAGAGCATCATTACTTTCAATATGAAAGCACATGTCCATAAAGCTCGTAACATATTCCTGAGCATCTTCCTCACCTTGAAACTTATCCAGCTTTGGCATCTCGAAATGCTCGAGATACACTAGAATTGGCACCGAAGGGCATAAAGGTTCATTATGAATCTTGTTCAAGGTAGGCTTTTGATAAGTCATCCCTTGCTTCTCTATAGCTCGAACCTTGTCTACCAAGGCCTGATAGGCCTTCGAAGATAGAATTTCCTCTTCTCTAAGAGGTCCATGAGGAGCCTTTGGAGGTAAATTCTTCTTCGAATGAGGTGGGGGAATGGGATCATCCTCCACATCTACTAGGGAGATCTCAGGATATTCTTATTCTTGATCATCTCCCACTTCTTCTTCATACTACATACGCCCATGATGTTCCAATGCTTGATGCTACATCATATTTTGGGCCATGTGGTGAGTATGATTCTCAATATGTTTAAGGTATAAATCAGGCTATGAAGTAGCTCATCTATGAGTGTGCTCCATATACTCACTACGAGGGGGTAAATTGGCCTGAGCCAATCGATCCTCTCACTCAACATGCTCCTTTTGATCAAGGATGCATTGTTCATGCATGTATTGCTCAAAAATATATTGCCTATGCAACCTCTACCTCTGAGTATCCTCATTTTTGAGGTGCTCACGCTCTATGGAACATCCTCCAATTGATCTTGGAGAATCTGCTATCATTGTTCTGACACCAATTTCTATGATCGATCTATAAGATCGATCATGTGTGGTCTTTGGTGTACTCATTCAATTCAAGCAACTTTATCGGTATGACCTCCGATAGACTTGTTTACCATACTCTTGCCCTTGTCTATGTAGATGACATTCACATTCTAGTGTTGTCTATACTCTATGCCCGCATGGGTCGATGGGGCAATTATACTACGAGGATGCTTAGAGCATTCTCCTAGATCTCTAATGGTCCGACGTGTGCTCTCACTATGAGAACTCATAGAATGAGAATGCACAACTAAGGGTTTATACCCTAGCTACCCTAAGACTCTATCTAGACCATCCAATTGCCTAGTGCACCATGGCTCATGTGGTGGCATACCATTGAATCCAATCTTAGACATGTCAAATGTGAACTTGCTAGGTTGATTATTATTTGGAGTCTATGAGGGCCTATGCTTTGAAGCATTCCTCTCTTCCTACCCCTGAATGGGTGGATTTTCTACTTGTCTATTTTGAACTGATGGGGGCCTGGAGCCTCCCTTATCTCGAGTACGGATGGGCACTAACTTAGTTATAGTTCCTTCCTCAATGATGTACTCTTCAATAGATCCAATGGATCCATGAGGTGTACGATCATGATATATACTCCCATGCATGAAGTCCCCATGTTGGGATCTCCCATACTCAGATCTATCTCATGAGGCATGTGCATTGCCTCCTCTAAGTGGGGTATTCTGATGAGAACCCCCACATAGAGTTATCCCCTCTAATGCTCATCGAACATCATTCGAGGAGGATCTTGTGATTGAGGGTTCTCCACATTGTGTTGTGAATTGGGTGGAGCCTCACTTTGACCTCAATTCTATGTTGATATCAACCACTCTGTGTGACAACCATGATATTATATTATCTCATATGTATATTTTAAAGCAAACAAAGCAAACAATGATGATTATCTCTTTTTAAATTTTCTTTGTGAGCCCTAACTAGTTTGATGTGTTTTGAGATTTGTTGAAAACTTAAACTACTCTCATCATGTTTGAAATTATTGATGATATACTCAATAGTTTAAGGCTTTCACCTATATACTCGTAGCTCGACAACCTAGAAATGAAAGTCAAGGTCATGTAATCCAACCTATAATGTGTGGTAATGAAGTCCACACATGGTCAAGGAGCACAGGTCCTCCCGATCCTCACCCAATTCACCCGTAATCAATGATATACCTCTTCAAAGAGAGATACATGCAGATTTTCCATAGGCTATGATGGATCTTGGAGCTAGTATTGGTCTAGTAACAAGGATCGAGGGAGTTGGGCCAATGGATGGAAATCACTACCACCATCATTGAACCCTACTAGTGGTTGGATATGACTTCCAACTCACTAGCATTTAGATAGTACATGGTGTGTGTGGTTCATTTTAATTTTACATGGAAATAAAATGCATCAAAGAGCATTCAAATGATTTTCCTACATGCTTATTTTCAAAAGAATATTTATCTTTCAGAGAATGCACATCTATGCTAGATGATATTTAGATAATGCACACTAATCATGAAGGAGTGGCCACTAATTGGGCCTCATACATGCAAACTCAAAAACATAACCTAGACCACTGGAGACTAGGGCAGATTGAAATCAGAAGTCCGTTGTTCCTAGCAATGACTAGTAGAAACCTAAGAGCATCTAAGCATTTTCTTTTACTCTTTCTCTATTTTTCTACTTAACCCATCATTCTACTACATTCAAACTATCAAAAATATAAAAACATAAAAACACAGAGAAATAACTCCTACCTAAGATCCAAGTTTGATGGAGAAGCTGATGTCTATGATTTTTTATCCTCTACTACAATATTAATGTTAACCATGGCTAAGACCTACAACAAAAACATAGAAAATCAATCAATTATAGCAAAAATTGTGGGGTTTCCATCATGATCACCATATGTACCCATGTAGAAAGCATACACCTAACTAATGCATCAATTGATATCAAACATTAAAGCATAAAATATTGACAATAATGAATTCAACAAGAAATAGAAGTTTCCTTTTATTAAATATTTATCAAATTCAATTACATATACATCCCTCTTAGGGATACTCAATGTTGATACAATTAATACAATCTTGAAGACCCTCTAAACGAGGGGGTGGTGTAATTCATAGACTTTCCAATAGGACACGAACTGCTCAAGATCAATGGTGACCTTCTTCTCCATGATTAGAGGTATATGCTACCTTGAATGCCTTGCAAATGGATGGATCCTATAAACCCTACATTCAAGAAACAACAAGAAATGATTAAAAGCAAAGGTGGCCTCTCTTGATGAGGCTTTTGGAGGAATCTTGCATAAATAATGATAAAGAAAGCAAATAAAGCATGTAATCTATGAAACTATGCAAGAAATCATTAAATTATAGTAAAGCATATAAATAAATACATGAATCTAATTATGAAACATCCTAATTAACCATTAGAAACTTGAATTGCATGAAATAACATAAACTAGTCTAAATTGAGAAATCTAAGAAATGAAGAAAATCTACTCCTAAATCCTAAATCTAACCATACAAATGCATCAAATAAGATTAATATAAGTTAATATACCTAAATAAAGCATAAAACTATAAATATAAGGCTAAAATAAGGAGAAATAGGGATCAAACCCTCACCATGGGTCTGAGGCATAGTGGGCACTGTTAGCCGTGGCTAAGATGAAAATCTTTTTGCTCTCCAAATCTAGGCTTGGATCTCCAATTCTCCTTATTGAATTGATGGTCAAGGGTCACCTTGATGTCCTCTGATGGATTGGTGGTTGAATTCACTGGATTCATGATGGAAGAGGCTCAATTATGAGTTCTTGATCTCCTAGTCCTTTAAGACCTCCATGGATTTGAATGCATTCATGATTGGCAAGTTAGCTCTCTCCAAAAGGTTGCAATTGAGTCAACAATTTGGTAGGGCTTCATTGCATTTCAATTGAAAACTTCTCTAGACTTCTCCCCAATTTGGAGGGGGTCTTATAGCATTCTCAAGTCCTTGGTCTAGCTTCATGGAGAAGCCAAGAACAAGAAACCTGTAGTTGGATCAGTTGGAGGGAACCTTCTCGATGCTTCCCCACCCAAAACCATTTGAATCTCCATTGCCTAGGCCATTGTAACCAAAATTTGGCTCGGCCCAGGATTCAAAATAGTTTTGATGCTAGCCATGGCTCTGAGGTATGGCCAGCTCTGTTAGCCATGGGTGTCAGCCATGGCTAAGGCTGAGTTAGCCAACTCTACCCAAATTGAGTGGTTAAAACCACTACTTCACCTTGGAGCTATCCAAGATCATTCATATGGTCTGTTAGCATGTCCCATATGAGTAGTCACCTCGACATGACGTATTTTAGGTGTCTACACTTTTCTTTCATATTATCAGTTAACCAATCCAAATCCTTTTATGTACAATATTTTAAAGGGATACCCAAATAGGATAATGGAAGGACAACCTTTTTAAAATGCAACTTATCTAAAACCATGGTTTCTTATCTTTGTGAACAATAAAAAAATGATCTTAGATTTATCCTCATTAATTAAATTCCTTGTAGCTTTGGTAAATTGCTACAACCTCTTACTAAATCTTTATGCCTCCTAAAATGATGCTTTCCCCATAAAATTTGTGTCATCTACAAACTATAGATGAGTAATTGGACCCACACCCTGTGTAATAGTTATGCCTTCAATAGCTCTGATAGCTTTATCTTTAGTAATAAATATTCCTAAGCACTCAACTATAATAATAAAAAAATAGGGTCCCACAAGTAAGCTATAATAATAATATCTCTTTTTTGTTCCACAAGCAATCCATTCCCACCAAAAAATCCTTGGGAACCATGAGAGATTACTTTAGACCCTTGCCAAATTTTCTTGGAAAAGACATCCATCACTTTAGCTAAAACTTTTGTTTCTTGGAGAAAAAGCATTTGTAGGTGATTATATATAATAATTCTTGCTATTTCATTAAGTTTTGAAGGGCAACATTTTAGCCCCCTTATATTCCATGAGATGTACTTCATGAGGAAAATTGTTTAAACATTTGAGGAATATCCCTCACTCTACCTATTGAAACCAACTTATCTCCTTTTTGAATCTGAACCACATTTGTTTTCCTTCCTATCTTTTGGTTTGTATCCAACTTCATCTTTTTACTGGAGGTTTGACTAAAACCTAATGACTCTACATTTAAGTCTACTTCTATTAATTGAGAATATAGGACTAAAGTTTTATTCATAGATCCCTATGTTCCTCCTTGAGAATTAAAGCCTCGTTTGACCTTCTCTTCCATTTTATGTTTTTGTTGGTGAGTTTTCCATTTCTAAGGATAGATCTCATAATTATTGTTAATCGGAACAATGGATTTATCTTATGAGTCTTTTACTACTGCTAGGTGGGGAATCTATGGGATATCCAAAAAATGAGTTTCCAAAATCTTTGTCTCCATAAAATTATCCACATCCTCTAAATCATCTTCCACCACAAATTTTAAAAATCTTTAAGAGGTTGTCTTATCGACAGACTTCATTTTTTTAGTAACATGTTTTTTTTAGGAACTTGAAATTCCTCCTAACCTTGATCCTACTTTGTTTTCTCCAAGACTACATATTTGTAATATTTTACTAAGTGAACGTATTCATGATAGATCCAACACCTAAAGGGAATATTTTCATAATCAACTTCTTGCTCCCAAGTTTCCTCCCCAAACTGCAAAGTGATTTTTTTAGGTAGGGGGTTATTGAAGTGATTAAGCGTACAGATTCTAGCATAAATAATATGCTCAAAACACATTATGCTATATTCTATCATCATGTAGGTACCTAAAGTGTTAAAAATTACTAAGAATATTGTAGGATTTCAAAGTTCATCCAGTAAACCAAAATTCTAACCCATATAGGTCCTATTGAAGGTATTTCCTCTTCAACCTTAAAAAAGCATGCCAAAGTTTCATAAAAAATATAGCTCTACCAAAAAACAAGGGACCACCCTAGAATATTTGTTCTCTATCCTCTTCATTAGCAAATAATACCAAAAAATACCCATTAGGAAAATTGAGGATACTAAACTCAATTGGAGTTAACCATTTGCTTCAAAGCCTAACTTTTAAAAGTAGGTAAGGATGGTTGAAAGCCTAAGAATTGATAGATCAACCCTCACTACTCCATTGCATCAATTCCATCCTAAATTTTAGATCATTGTAGATTAAAAATTGGAGATCCATTCACTACTTTCATGCAACCATATTTTATTTTCTTGGGATCAATCCTTGGCATAAGAAGAGGTTGATGCTCAAAACCTTGTCAACCATTTAGAATTTTTAGAGGTTGAGCATCCTTGAAATTCATTCTATACATAGTTTCATCTATTCCCCTCCTTGCATCCTCCCTCCTTATATCAATTACCTTCCTTTGTAATCTTATAAAAATTACAAACCTTAGATGCTGAGGTAGAACCAACTCTGCTTTAGATCCACCTTCAATGGGTACATTGTAATTTATCGAAAACTCACTTCTAGATAACACTTTGGCAAAATTGGAAACTTGCAAAAATAAAAAACCCTAGAGTTGAGGCAAAAGAAACTCTACTTCAGATCCACCTACAATGGGTATATTTAAATATCCAAAACTCTTTTCTACACATAACACTTTGCCCAAAGGGGAAACCTATAAAAACTAAAAACCCTAGATGTTGAGGCAAAACTGGCTTCATTTTAGATCCACCTACAATGCGTATATTGTAAACTGACCAAAACTATTTTCTACACACAAGACTTCCATCGAAGGAGAATTCTACAAAAACTAAAAAATCTAGATGCCGAGGCAAAAATAGCTCTACTTCAGATCCACATTTTTTCCCCTTGAAAAACCAACTCTCCCTTTTCTCTATCTCATGACTTACAATCTCCTTCTTGTGTGATGTTCTTAAGTTTAGGTGGTATAGCTTATTTCAAAATTATTCCACACTCTTGATGAACACTTTTAGATTTAATTTATTGAAGATCCCTAATGCTTGCTTCAAAATGCTCACAAATTTTTCATAAGGTATGTAATTTGGGGTAGCTACATAACCTAAGCATTTTTTAAGGATATTGATAGAATAATAATAAAGCCTACTATTAGCAAGGTTATTAACTATTTTTTTTTTTTTTTAGAGAAAAACCCCTTACGGGGTCACCTTGGTCTGAGAGACCACGAACAGGGGGTTCTACACCATCAAAGTCACCCAGGGGTCACACCCAGCCCTGCTCGCACCAACATTATCAATTGGATTTTGGGTACCCAATTCAAATTTTTGGTAGGGGGGAGTTTTGAACCTGGGACCTCCCTTGGAGGATTTCCCTCTCCTCTCCAACTCACCTACAACACTTGGGTTTATTAACTAAATTATGAAAGAAAGTACTCAACTCATTATGAACTATATTGTGATGAGATACCAGATTGAAGATTTTGCAAAAAAACATAAAGCATAAGACATTGAGGTATTGGAATATAATTCTATGCTATTTCTAGATATGAATTGTATTTCATTATCATTATAAACTAATGTTGTAAAATATCCTTAAATTGAAGCAATTACTACATAAGGCTAAAAAAATATGCCATATACAAAAATAGCTTCTAGATGCTTTTGTATGCAAAAGTTCTGCCCTTTAGAAAGACTAATTAGAACTTAAAATAAAAAAAAATAGAAAATTTCCAAACCATAGATAAAATTGGCAAATCCTAAATTTCCACTTAGTGAAAAGATATTAGGGGTTTTCTATACCATTCTCCACCTACACTTAAATTTGACAAGGTAATCATTGACAATTATCAAATTTTGGTTTGAAACTTCCCTTTTATACATACATACATACATACATATATATATGTATATACATATATACATACATATATATACATATATGTATATATAAACACACACACACACACACACACACATATATATATATATATATTTGAGGATGTTTTGAATGGTTCACAATGAACAAGCTTCAAAACTTTATCCTCCCTTCTAAAAATAGGATAGCCAATCATCTTGCCACTTCGCAACAAGTCGCGAAAATGCGACATGTCACGATTTCGTGACATCAAACAACCAACTGCTTCCTTTGCCAGCAACTCCATGATTTCGCGACAGGTCATGAAAATGCGACATGTCACGAAATCGCGACAACAAACTGCCTTCTGCTTCAACTTCATGCAACACCATGATTTCGTGACAAGTCATGAAAATGCGACATGTCACGATTTCGTGACATCTTTTTGCCTTCTGCTTTGCCTGCAAGCCCCTCCATGATTTCACGACAAGTCACAAAAATGCGACATGTCACGATTTCACGACATCTTTCTGCCTTCAGCTACAATTCCCAACAACTCCGTGATTTCGCGACCAGTCACAAAAATGCAACATGTCACGAAATCGTGACATCTTTCTGCCTTCTACTTCATTTTCATCATCTTCGTGATTTCACGACAAGTCGCAAAAATGTGACATGTCATGATTTTGTGACATCTTTCAGTCTTTTGCTTCGTTGCCGCCTCCACGTCGTGAAATCATGACATTCTTGCTGGGCGCTCCCCTCTGCCGCTGTCGGTCGTGAAACCATGACAACTTTCCATACTTAACTTTTTCCAGCATCGAGCACCGCGAAACCGCAACAGGTCACGAAAATGCGACACGCCACGAAATCATGACAATTTTCCTCTAAGCTCTTCACTACTTCTTTTGGGCGTGATAACGTGACATGTCACGATATCATGACATTTTTCGGTCAACACCTCTCCTGCTCTGCTTTGACCGCGATACGGTGACACGTCGCGAAATCATGACATTCTTGCTGGGCGCTCCCCTCTGCCTCTGTCGGTCACGAAACCGTGACAACTTTCCATACTTAACTTTTTCTAGCATTGAGCACCACGAAACCGCAACAGGTCGCGAAAATGCGACAAGCCGTGATATCGTGACAAATTTCCTCTAAGCTCTTCACTGCTTCTTTTGGGTGCGATAACGCGACATGTCATGATTTCGCGACATTTTTCGGTCAACACCTCTCCTGCTCTACTTTGACCGTGATACGGTGACACGTCGCGATATCGTGATAGTTTCCTTCTGTGCTCTTCACTGCTTCTTTTGAGCGCGATAACGCGACAAGTCGCGATATCATGACAATTATCGGTCAAAACCTCTCCTGCTCTACTTTGACCACGATACGGTGACACGTCGTGATATCACGACAGTTTTGGTCCGTGGTCGCACTTGCCTTTTTTTGTCGCAAAAACGCGACAGGACTGCTTCGGGAGACAGAAAACTCCTCTTCCTTTTTCCAAACCCCACAGATGCATCATCATTGGCGATCATTTTGGATAATCTTGTCCACATCACTTGGAACCCCGAGTTCCCAAGTGACCAACCCATCGGCTTCCACCCCTATATTGGCTAAGATATCAGCAGTTTTATTAGCTTCCCTAAACACGTGCTGGGCCCTTCGCTCATTCCTGGCTTGGTAGAGGATCCTAGCCTCTTCGATGATAGTCTTAAACCGCCATGGAGGAATTTTCCCATTGCTGATAAGGTTTATGACGTGCAGGGAATCTCCTTCGATGATAAGATTATCTTCAATCTCTTGAGCCATCTGAAGACCCCTCCATAGTGCTCTTGCTTCCGCCTCGTTGTTAGTCCTTGTTCCCAACTGCTTAGAAAATGCCATCACCAGAAAGCCTTGATGGTCTCTCACTACTCCTCCAGCCCCTGCTCTGCCAGGGTTACCTTTAGAAGCCCCATCAAAGTTAAGCTTGAGCCATCCAATTGGGGGTGGTTTCCACCTGACATCTACTCTAGGATTGATCTTGGGGGACATGGGTTTCTCAACCAGGGTAAGATTTAAAGAGTGAGCGATCGGTCTCTCCTAGAGGGGAGGATTGCGAGCTTCATGAGGAATAAGGCTAACGTTTTCATGGGCAAAGGTAAGGATCTTATTGGTGATGGAGGTGGCATCATGGCTCGACTCATGGAAAGCTCTATGGTTTCGTTCAAGCCAAATCTGCCATAGAAAATGGTGGAGACAGATCTTCCAAAAAAACCTCAACCTAAGGCTAACGAAGGGATTTGGCCATTGGTGGAAGAGGTCAATGATGGTGGATGGTCTGACCCAGCAAATGCTAAAGGCTTGAAATAACCTATTGAGGATGCTCGAAGAGACCAGGCATTCAAGGAAAATATGGAGGGTGGACTCCCAATTGGCCTTGCACAAACAACAACGGTTAGCAACTATCATACCTTTCCTTATCAAGTTGTCAATCGTAAGAATCCTACCTTGGATCGCCATCCACGAGAACATTACAACTTTAGGAATAAGCTTTTTGACCCACACCAACTGAGTCTAGAGAATGGGGTCCTCAGAATCTACCATTAGCATGTATGCAGATTTGACTGAGAACTGCCCATTTTTGGAAGCTGCCCAAATTACATGATCCTGCCCAGGACTCATGGAGATGAATTGTTGATGCAATATGCTTTGGATTTCTTTTGAAACTACTTCAAATCCTAGGATCCTTATCTATTTCCAAATAAGCCTTCCTCTGTCCTACCTCATGAAGTCAGCTACTTTCCTTCCATAGAGATCCTCTGTGATTCTTTTGACCCTCGCTAGGTGAGGAACCTGAGATAATGCTTCATCCTTGGCCCACCTGTCATCCCAGAACCTGATCTTCTGTCCATTACCTAGGACCCATCTTAGGCCTTTCTTTATGACCTCTCTACTTGATAAGATTGCTTTCCAGAACGCAGAACCTCTCCTATGCACCGTATCATCTAGGAAATCAGAACCTTGAAGATATTTCCTTCTAATTATGGTAGTCCACTCATTCTCCTCATTGTTAATAAGACGCCAAGCTTGTTTAGCTACTAAGGTTGTGTTTAGATGAGCAACTCTTCTCAGTCCTAGCCCCTTGTATTCTTTCGGCCTACAAACCTTGCCCCAACCCACAAGGTGGATCCTCTATTTTTCCTCTGATCTAGACCGAAAAAAATCAATGAACTCGGCGGAGCCCTAAAAATAGAAATAAAATAAACCAGAATGCTCTGTAAGGAAGCCTTGGTGAGGGTGAGTTTCTCGGCATGAGATAAAAAATGTCCTTTCCAGCCAGCCAATTTTTTTTGGATTATTTCTACCACTCTATCCCACATAGATACACATGGAGAACCGTAGAAAAGGGGAAGGCCTAGATACGTGGTAGGGAGAGTCGCTATCGAACATCCCAAAATTTGAGCTATTCTGGCTTGTCTCTGATTTGGGGTGTTAAGGAAGTAAAGCTTACTCTTGTTGAAATTCACCTTCTGACCCGCCACATCCTCGTAGAGTTGGAGAATGTGCTTAATCCTTCTAGCTTCAACCACAGACGACTGGGTCAACATCAAAGTGTCATCCACAAATTTTTGGTGACTAATAGGGTTGATGAGAGAGGTGGCTTTGATCCCTGAAATTAATCCAACATTACAAGCTGCTTTAATAGTTCTACCCAGTGCCTCTGCCACAATGACGAACAACATTGGGCTTATTGGATCTCCTTGTCTGAGCCCTCTGTGACTCTGGAAGTACCCAGCTATCGTGCCATTGACCAGAACTGAGAACCAGGGTTTGGATATGTACTCTTTTATCAACCTGACCCACTAAGGATGAAAGTCGAACTTCAGAAGAACAGTCATCAAAAAATCCTAGTTAATGCGATCAAAAGCTTTGTTCATATCGAGCTTTAGGGCTAAGACTGCCTTGTTGGTTTGACTTGCAGAGTGCAAAGCTTCATGGACTGTGATCACACCATCCAAAATTGATCTCCCCTAAATAGAGCTGCCTTGGCTAGGGTCGATAATGAGGGGCAAAATTTCTTTCATCCTGTTAGCAATGGCTTTTGATAATATCTTGTAGGACACGTTGCATAGACTAATCGGTCTGAAATCTACCATTGTCTCTGGAGATGGGCCCTTAGGAATCAGGGCGATAAAGGTGGACTTGAACCCTCTCGAGATATGTTTTGAAGCCTAAAATTCTTTGATTGCAGAGATGACATCCGCTCCTACAGTGTCCCAAAAAACTTGGTAGAACCGAGGAGGGAACCCATCAGGGCCAGGGGTCTTCTCAGGATCCATGCTAAACAGAGCTTTTCTGATTTCTTCATCAGTGAAGGGAGCAAGAAGCTTACCATTTATGGCCTCATCAACCAAACTCGGAATGGACTGGAGGAGGGTTTCCTTGGCTTCCTCTCTACATTGGGATTCATCCCCGAGAAGGGAGCTAAAGAAAGCAGTTGCTTCCTCCCTGATCTCAATTAAGTCTTGGGTTTTGGATCCATCGGCTTTGGTCAACTCTCTGATCTTATTATTACTTATGTTCCTCAAGGTAGAAACATGAAAGAACTTTGAGTTTGAATCACCATCCTTTAGCCATAAAGCCCTAGATTTCTGTCTCCAGTAAGTCTCCTCACAAGCTAAAATATTGTGATATTCTGACAGATTGGCTTGTTCCTCCTTCCTAGTAGCTTCATCACTGATACCATTCTGTATCGTGTTGTCAATGACCTGCAGCCTTTCCCCCACTTGTTTCTTGTTCTCAAACAGGTTCCCAAAAACCTCCTTATTCCAAGTTCTAAGGTTATTCTTTACTAATTTTAGCTTTTGAGAAAGAATGAAACCTGAACTTCCGTGAAAGGGTTGCTGCCACCATTTGGAAATACTTTATTTTAAATTCGGGTGTCTGATCCACATTGACTAAAAACAAAAGGGTTTTTTGAAATAGCTTGACTTTGGGACCTCCAAGAGGATGGGATTGTGATCGGAGGAGATTTTGGGAAAAGTTTGCAGGGTAGAGTCTCCAAAACCAGCAATCGCCTCCTTTGATAAGAAAAACCTGTCAAGTCTTTCTTGGATAAGTTGGCTTCTGTTCGCCTGTTGCTCCAAGTATACTTGGCTTCTCTTAGCCTCACATCCATCAATTGGTTCGAGTTAACCCTTTAATTTATGTTAACCATATAGGTAATTTAGCTAATATTGTTAAGGGTGAATACATAAAACCTACTCTTGTGATTACAAAACACTTGCCTATAGGCTACATCAAGACCACCCATAAACACTTTATCACTATCAACCTTTTCTTGATAAGATTAGATTATAGATACTTCAATAAAATCAACTATAAAAATATTTAGATTAGGGCAAAGAAATTTTAAGAAGTAAAAATAAATAAAAAGGAAATCCTAAAAAAAAAGTTAAATATATTATATATAAAATTAAATTTAATAAAAAAATAAAAAATGGGACTGTGGGATGCATGAGACGTACCCCATGAGCGATGTGGGTATGTACACCTAGTCATCCACATGTATCCCTCATCAAGGTCATGAGTTTTCTTAGGAGGTGGCAATGCATGCTCTAATATGGGATAGTGTAAACTAACATTATTGCTTATGACTCCCAAAGGATAGGGTGCAAGATTCCCTCCCAAAAGGGAGGGTGTGTGGGTGCATGTTTAGGGTTATGTGCTACCCAAACGGAGGGAATAATATGCCACCCATGCATGCACCCATTGGAAAGGGACACATAGGGAAGGGACAGGATATGCCATGCATACGATCAAGATTTAAGGTGTGGTGGGTCATACCCACTCTTTAATATATATAATACACATTTATTACTTAAATTTAAAAAAGAGGTTTAATTTATTTGAATTATATTTTAAAAATACAACATATATAAAAATATAAACATAATCAAATGGTATTAATTCAACATGTTAGTTTCCTCAAATTTCAAGGAGGATACCAAGGTTTTAAAAAATTATACATAACAATAGTAAATGTGGGTGTGTGTGAGAGAGAGAGAGAGAGGTGCCTATGGGAACACTAATATTTCAATTTTTATTCACTCTTATGATTTAAATGATCATTTATTGAGGGGTATTTATAGTGAAACCAAAATCCCAATGAGTAGTTAACCTCAACTCGATATTGACTTGACTTTAAGGTTAACTTATAATAATAAAATAATAATAAATTACACATTTTAATAAAAATTATCCATAAAAGTAGAATTATAAATAATAAAATAGAGGAAGACAAAATTTACTTCAAATATATATAGATTATCTTCATGCAATGAAATTATTTGGGAAAATATGAGGACAACCATCTAGAACAAGGACAACATTAGGACAATTTTTCTAGGAAAATATCTCATCTTTCAAGAGCCATATCTTCATGAAGGGTTTTTTTATTTAGATGATTCTTGGACTAATTTGTGAAAAATTTCAAGATCTTTAAAATGAGTGGTCATATAAAGAAATATGATTAGTATAAAGGGGGATACAACCTTATGAAATCAGCCATCAAGAACAAGGGTAGTGACAACTTTTCAGGTTATAAGATATAAAATTGCAAATATTTATCAACTAGGGTTCAAATGATGGGAAGAGTAGTAGAGGGATCAGGTATTAGTGAGGTAGTATATTCTATTTGGGTGTAGAAATTTTAACCTAAGTTTTATTTTTATCTTCATTATCTTAGAAGTTCTACATTTAGATTATTGTAGGTTTATTTCAAATGATATAATTGATATGGGATAAATTAGATATCAAGTTATAGTTTTATTCTCATGGAACAATTTATAGATAAAACCTTAGAATAATCCCTAGTAGTAGAGGCTAGGAAGGCCCTCATAAAGAATCAATCCTTATTGCTGAAAGATAAGGCATTCATTAGTAAATGTAATGGGTCTTAGCCAAGAGCTTTGACTCCAAGAAAATGGATTGATAGGAAATGAAAGTATCTAAAAGTGAGTCTATCATTTATTCTTAATAATTTTATATTCTAGGGAGGAAATACATAAAATCCTAAAATAGGGTCCTTGAATTATGGGAAGGGAAAGACTCTTCCTTATTAGTATGAAGGCATTAACACCTAAAAATATAAAT
Source organism: Wollemia nobilis (assembly GCA_028583015.1). NCBI lineage: Eukaryota > Viridiplantae > Streptophyta > Pinopsida > Araucariales > Araucariaceae > Wollemia > Wollemia nobilis. Next base: position 17,159,350 of record JAQPPZ010002979.1, read on the forward strand.
CTATCCCTAGGATCATTCTAGGTCAAGATGTATGAGTTGACCATTGAATTATAGAAAATAGATACACTCAAGGAAATAGAAGACAACTTAGGAGAATTACTTGATATTTTAGAAACTATAAAAGATAAAGTCTTTGCTATTTATGCCTAGATATTGGTCATGATTGATATTAGTAAACCTTTACTAGAATCAATCATTCTTAAGTATGGGGGTAAGTTGTGAACCCAAATCATGGATTATGAAAACAAATATTTTAGACATATAAGACATAATGAGGTGGGTCATATTGAGATCATGCCCTAAGAATATTCCAATAGAAACACATGTATAAAAACCATAAGAGAAACTTACATATTAATATGAAAGAGGATGGTTTTTAACTTCTAAAAATAGGTCCAAATAGATGAAGGTAAAAAATAGTGGAGAATATTAAGAAAGGATATTGGAAGAAATACCAATTATTTTGAGGCTTTAGCCTATGAAAAAATCATATCATAGCTTAAAGGACATGGTACAGTGCGATCAAAATATTAACAAGGAACCATCTACTTAGTATGATCCTAATTTAAGGATGAACATCCTTGCTAAACCTAATGAATGTGCTTGATAAAAATTTTAAGACTCTCTTGAAGTACATGAACCATTTAGGAGAAGGAAAGTGGTAGACAAAATACAATGTTATATGTTAGTAATTCTACCATTATCAAAGAAATAATTAAAAATTAGCAAAATAAGTCAAAATATTTCTTAGCAGAGCTAGGAGAAATTTGTGATAGAATGTCAAACAATAGAATAATAAGACCTACTTCCAAAAATGAAAATGCAAAAAAAAAATATAACCTTCAAATTATCAAGCAAGAGCTAGGGGTGCAAAAGAAAACATAGATAAAAGAACACAATCTAAGGTGGTTACACTTATTTTTACCAAACAACAAAATGATAGTGGAAATTTGTAGTAGGGGCCAACAAACCCTATTGAGATATGTGTTGAGGGTCTAAAAAAACTCTTATGCCCTAGGTGTCATGACCCCCCATGGTTCCAAATTCATTGGAGTGGGTGCATCCAGTGCCCTTTTCCTTTTTGGGGCATAAGTCCTGGGAAGTCCAAGGAGCATGGGAGATGACCCCTTTGGATAACCTTTAGGATTTTTTACCAAGGTTGTCTCCTTTTTCTAATGTAATATTTGATGCTCATAATTCCTTACCTCCTAAGCTATCCTACTCTACTAGGTGTCTCTTACTAGGGAAAAGAGGAAAAGGAAAAAAATAAACTAGTAAAAGAAAGTGATTAAGTCTAACTATCCTACATATGGGTGGTAATGTGCCAAAGATCTAGTAGGCCTTTTGTTCCATGATGGGTTGAAGTGAACACATGTAGAGTGGTTTGATATAGCATGAGGAACACAAGTCCCTCCAATAACATGCATACAAATAGAACACCCACACTAGAACCAAGATAGATATTTTCATAAGTAGTCATGATTTATATTTAGTATGAACTCCAAGTTACATACATGTAACTTGTAGAGGTTCAAAAACTAATCGATTGACAAGGCAAGGCTCAATATAGGCCATGAAACAAGAGAGAATGAAGAAAAACACCTCTTAAAAATGCATGGATTTTAATAATTATGATAAGAAGTGTATATATTTATAAGAAGAAATGGGGAAATCCCCCCCACAAACCATGTAGGATTTCAAAATTTGAATTCAAAATTTTATCTAGGCTGGTCAATATCAATAATGAATAATATTTTGATCTTAGATATCAATACATATAAATGTTATAGGTAAATTGAATGCCATTCAGATACTTCATGTTAGAAATCTCCTTTATTAGAACTTTGGTATCCTTAACTATTAATGCCTTGGGTTTCATAATACCCCTTGGGCTATCCTCTCTATCGTCATGTTAATGCTTTATCTATTTCTTGGAGAACTATGTCCAATTATGGGGTGCCATGACCAAGATTGGATCATCATCCCTTACATCACATTTGATCACTTTGGGTTAGTCTAATGGTTTTGATTATGTTTAGCACATGGCTTATACCACACTCTTGATGGGTTTTCTTTGGTGAAGATGTCTTTCAATGCACTCTATGGAGATTATGATCACCACCTTCTAAGTTGTCTTACTTCATAGGACTCCTCTTCCACCATGTATCATGAGGGAGTTTCTAGGGATCTAGCAAGCCTAAGGGTTTAGGGAGAAATTTATAGCCAAAAGTCTTTCAAGCTACTCTAGTTTTCCCTAACCTTGAGGTATCAAGCTCTCCCTATGAGAAAGGGGAGGCTTGCCTTGCCACATATTTACTTGATCTCCTCAAAGGAACTTAGTCCTTAGGATACATTGGTGGTATCAATTTGGAATGGGACTAGGGACTAAGGAACTTCCTTAGTTAGGAGAAGATGTCAACTTTACAATATCTACTTTCTAGGGGAGAAAAAATTCCATGAACACTGGTTGAATCAAGGCCTCACTAAAAGTGGTTCCTCTTTTTCTATCATGAAAATAGCTTGGGGGTTCTAAGTATTATTGAGACATTCTTTGGCCACCATAATAAAGGTTATCAAGTCTTTGCTTAATTTTTGTTTGGTGGTTAGGCTAGGGTTCATGGTGAAGTAAGCTTTAGGATCAACACTAGTTGGTGATAGTTATTCCTCCTTGGTTGCACTTTGGATGGTCTTCTAGATTTAGCTACTTCATAAGTAGGAGTATTAGGCTCCATTTTGGCTTCAGGTTGGTGTACTAATAAAATTTACCATTAGAGGTAGGATTTACCTAGTATAGTGAATCTTCACTATAGCTTTGAAAAATCATAGGGGAACTCCTACTACTAAGATTTAAGGAACCCAAAGAAAAGGTGCCTTGTCCATTAGGCATAAAGTCTAAATAGGGTAAATCCTAAGGCTTCTATAGTAGCAATATATACCCAAAGAAGAAAAAAATTAGAGGTAAATTTACTTAGAATTTTGTGGAGACCTGGAATAATGTGTGACTTAATTTATTAGCCACATTGCCTAGATAACTCCCTTGGATTACTTTCATCTTGTTGATCTTCTAATAACAAGTGGTCATGCCAAGGCTCATTCTCGCATGCCTAGGATTTGGAGACATCATCATAATCTTCCATGTTTCCTTCTACCTAGGTGTGGTGGCCATAATTGAACTAATAAAAAAGGGGTCTACTAATATTGAGGGGATGTTATGCATGCTTTGATTCCAACAATATTTTCCTCCAAGCTCATGTGATTCCAATCCTCCTATTGCAAGTTTAAATTCACTCATGTCCTGCATTGATTAGATAGACCTACAATGATTATATATATGTATATAAATTTATGTAAAAAAACCCATTTGGTTAGTTGTTCTCTCCTTATAATGGGTGTTCATCCCATGTTAGCCCAATTGAAGGCCCTTTTAGGATTTTCTTCCTAGACTTCCATGGTACATTATTTCTTATTGCAGGTTGGATGCCCTCCTTCTTTGAGTTGGGACCTCCTTCCATTACTAAAACCTTAGTGAAAGGCTCTTTTTTATATTTAATGTGTGCTAACTTCTAGGGAGTAGCCTCTCCTTTAATTTATACTATTGGATATTTAATTTTTTCTTATTCCTTGGCATCCTTTTGGTTTTAGCTTCTGGTACCAAGGGATGCTATAGTGGTATTATGGCCAAAGGTTGATCACCAAGTTGGGCCCTTTACCCACTTGATTTGCTTCTTCTATGGTCATCCATTGGATGTATTTTAATGCTTGAGCCAACATTTTTGGTAAGTAAGAGGGGATGAAAACTGCATCCACAAAGCAACTCTAGAATGGTTTTTCCCCACACCTCAAAGTCAAATAGAAAGATCCTACTTTTGCTTTCATGGGTGGCTCTATATCTACCCCTCTTCATCATGTTGCCATCTTCCATTGGTCTTATCTTGGTGTAGATTATGGTTATGACTTGGGTTCTTCCAAGGAAGCTTAGCTATCTGTGTGTATATTGGACGGGAGATTTGATGGTTTCCTTTTCAATGCTTCCATGGTAACATATATTTCTTTCATTCTAATTGATCTACTTCATTAGGAATCCTTGATGAGATGATGATGATTTCTATTCATGAGTCTATTTTATTTTAGTCTATGTTTAGTGGTATCTCATAGGTCAAAGTGCTTGCAATATGTGTCTTGTTTTCTTCCTCTAAAATAAGGATTAGTCCCATAGGTAGGGATTCCATGATGTTAGGCATTTTGGTAAGATATTGGCTGGTACTGGATTGATGTCATCAATATTTTCTTTCCTTGCTCTCCTTAGAAAATGGGTACCCTAATGGTAGGGGGTACCTATGTTGCTACTTACTTCCTTAAGGTGACCAGTTCTTCTATAAGAGCTTGTGCTATTTTTCTTATTTCATCCATTTTAATCACACACAAGGAAGTTGGTTTGGAAGGGTAAGGTAAAAGGTAATCAACCAGGTTCATGGTGATGGAGTAGTTGGTGGTAGAGGATGAATAGGTTGAGGGGATGGAGGATTTTAGAGGAAATTACCTATTAGCATGAGATATTTTTCTATTTGGAGGACTATTTGATAGGTAGTAGGAAAATAATACCCTCCTCTGATTTTGACCATCATGGCAATCTATGAATTGAAGACTCTAAGATAAAAAATGAGTGCCATATCTAAGGAAGGTTTGATCTCATATATGATCCTATGCCTAATTTTGTAGAATTAGGAATTGAAATCCTCCATTGCCTTCATAGTGGTTTGTTTGATATTTATCAAGTTCTCTAGCAATAAGGCTCGCTCCTCTAATCGATTCATCAACTGGTCCTAAACCTTAATTGACTATGCAAGCAGGGACACATACCACTCCAACTCTTTTCCTTTTAGGGATGATTCTAGTAGCCTAAGATACATCTTGAATGACCATATTATGCACTATTTATTGTGTTACCATATGGTGTATGTGCTCCAGTGTGATATTTACATCTTCTTCAATGAACTATGATAGGGACTCTAGTGCTAGAACAAGAACTAAATCCCATGTTTTTGGTCGTGTTGGAATATGTAATGCAACATTGTGTAAATTATTCTTAGACTAAAATATAAAGTCTAAAGAATAATATTTGAATTAGAAAATAATTCTATTTTATGTAAAAATATTCCCACCCAATTAATAAATAAAATAAGGGTGCTAGGAATATTTAATTTGTGGGAAAAAGTTATTTCCCCTTTTCTAGCAAATATTAGAAAGTAACTAATCACTTTCTAATATTTGATAGATGCCACTTATCACACATCTCAAAGATTAGATTGTGATAAGATTAGAAAGTAACTAAGCACTTTCTAATATTTGATAGATGCCACTTGTCACACATCTCAAGATTAGATTGTGATAAGATTTAGGGTTGTAGTAGAAAAGCTTCTCTTTAAATAGGGGTGTTGTCTACTACATCTTAACATATCTTGTCATATTGACTTGTGTTGTAATATCATGTTGATGCATATTGTTGCATAACATTGAAGCATTCTTGTATTGTTGAATCAAATGAGTAATATAGTGAGCTTCATAGTGGATGTTTCCCTTCTTCATTTGAAGTAGGGTTTTACCACTTAATATTGGTGTTGTGGGTTTTCCTCTTTTGTGTGTGATTGATCTTGTGGAGCATTCTTCGATCTTGGGGAGACTTTGCTTGTCTCACATTTGGTATCAGAGCGGTTGGGATCTCCATCAAGTGTCTTCAATCCTTTGAGGTGAAAAACCCATTAAGGTATATATTTTTTTTGCATGCATTTGATATTTGGGTATTTTATGCAAACTTATTTTGCAAATCTGCCATTAGGGTTTATAGATTTATTGTGTTTTTAGATCTAGTTGTTAGATCTTTTGCAAATAGTATTTTCATTTTAAATCTATAATTTTTTTTGGCATTGAGATTTTTCTGGAAGGGTTTTGGAGCCAAACGGACCCCATGGTTGCGTCCGGAAGACCCAAAAACCCCTATTTCCATATATAGTCATTTTTTTTAATTTTTAAATAAAAAAACAGTTGGCTATATATATAAATAAAAAAAACAGTCAGCTATATATAAAAAAAAAATATATATATATAAAAAAAATCAGCTATATAGTCTGAAAAACTTTTAAATTTTTTTTTAAAGTTTTGCTTTATAAAAATCTTTAAACTTTTTCATGCGATTTTTTTATTAATTATTTAATAAAATAAATTTTATTAATTTAATTGCATTTTTTTAAGCAATTTTTGTATTAAAAAATTATTATTATTTTCCTTAAAATGCAATATTTTTTTGTCTCACATTAACAATGGTTGTTTGTGAGTTTGCTTGTTTTGCAAGGTTATCCAAGTATGTTTTGGAGTATACAAGGCAATTTCGGATCAACTTTTTCACTCTCTTCCCCTATTTTTATTAATTTCTTCTAATCTCTCTCAAGCATTTGCTTGAAGCATAATGTAAATTAATGTAACTTGTATCTCTCATAATGAAAGTAAAAGAGAATGAAAGTGAGAGAGAGAGAGAGAGAGAGAGAGAGAGAGAGAGAGTGTATTTATGTTTTGCTTTGTGTCTCCACTATCTCTTGTTCATATTTCTTACATTTTTTTTTGCATATTTTGCATTTTGCATCTCAACTAATCTAACTACTAACTTACTAACTTGCTACTAAACAATCTACTAACCAACTAACTTGCAATTTACTAATTTTCATATTAATCAAGAAGGTTAAAAATGAATCAACTTACTAACCACAACTTTAGTATTTGATTAAAATTTACTTAATCTTGCAACACAATTTATATTTTCTAAACACCTATTGAATCCAAAAGAATCCGCTCTATCGGTAGCAAGTCCTTTTCGGGTCCTCGTACCCATACCCTTTTGGGTAGCTTGGTTGACCTTGGGTGAGATGAATTGGCAATTCATTAGGCTATAGCAAAACCTTAAAATGAACACTAACTTACTAACTTATTGACTATCTAACATTTAACAAATGTTTTATGGTTCAATTCAAGTTAGTTTATTTTGTTGCAAGATGGTTGTTATGATTAGTTACCTTCTTATTGCAAGTTAATCTATTGCAAGTTGATCTTGGTTTATTTCCTTTATTCAATTGCAATATGGTTATAGTTGTTTATTGCAAGATGGTTATAGTAGTTCATGATAATGTTGATTATCTTTCATGATGATGCTTATCTCTCTTGATGATGCTTAATTTTAATTATCTTTCATGATGTTTATCTTTCATGATGATTATCTTTGATGATTGAAAAGTAGATTACTTGAAAGTTATGTTTTTTTATATATGCAAGTATGTTTATCTACTTTCTTATTGCATCATTTATTTCCTTTGTCAATGCATCTTATGTTTTGATTATGTTCACTTTCTAGAATGGTTGATCATGGAATCTCCTTCACACCTAAGCACATCCTTGATGGATCAAATTTTGGAATATGGGAACCAAGGATGAGGGCTGAATTTCAAGCAAGAAAGTTATGGCCCATTGTGAATGGAGATGAAGCAATCCCAACCCAGGCAAGGGCACTTGAGACATACAACAACAAGAGTCACCTTGCACTTTCCATGATTATCAATAGTGTGAGTGATGAGATATTGCTCACTATAAGCCATTGTGAGCATGCTAAAGATGCATGGGATTTGCTAAAACAAGTCCATCTAGGGTCCAACACATCAAGGAAATTCACTTTATTGTCCAAAATTCTTAGCACTATGCAAGGTGAAGAAGAAAGTGCCTTGATCTTCCTCTCAAAGATGAAAGACATGAGAACTCAACTATTGGCTTGTAATTGTGATTGGATAAGTGAGAAGCTCTTAAGCTTTATCATTTTGAGGAACTTGTCAAGCAAGTTCAAGAATTTTGTCACCATTATTGAGACTAGGCTAGAGCAAGAAGAGGATGGCATTCCTCTCAACACTCTTTCACAATTATTGATTCAACATGAAGAGTCTCTTAATAGAGACAAAGTGAATGGTCAAGTTGTCAAGGAGAAGAATGTTGCCTTGAGTGCCACTAAGGCTTCCTTCAAGAAGAAATACAAGGGAAGGAAAAATCAAAATTTCCAACCCAACAAGCCTAGAGTTGATTTCACTTGCAACTTTTGTGGCAAGAAAGGCCACAAGGAACAAAATTGTTTCAAGAAGAAGAAGATTGCAGAAAAGGAAGAGCAAGAAAAGGCTAAGGGACAAGGACCTAAGAAATGGTTTGGCAAGGGAAAGAAAAAGAACAACAATGTAAAGCAAAATTCTAATAAAAATGCCTTTGTTTGTGCCCTCTACTCCATTGACTCATCTACTTCTAATGAATGGGTGTTAGATTCTGGATGCACTAACCATATGTGTTTTGAAAAGGATAAGTTTGTGGACTTTCATAAGCACTCTTCAGATTCAGTTGTCATTGGTGATAATACTAGACTTCAAGTAGAAGGTGTTGGCAATGTTGTAATTGAAGGGAAATTACTTGATAATGTCCTATATGTGCCTAACCTTAGGAGAAATTTAATTTCAGTTTTGCAAGTTGCTAGAAGTGGTCACACTATTGAGTTCAATGCAACTTCATGGAGCATTAGGAAAGGCATGCTACCAATCATTACAGGTTATGTGAAGAATAATATTTATGTGTTAGGTGATGCTCCTCCTAAAGTGTGTTTAGCAACTAATGTTTCTCCTAGTAGCAAGCTTTGGCACTTAAGGTTAGGCCATACAAACTATCAAAATATTCAAATGATGAAGTCCAAAAATTTGGTTGAAGGCTTGCCTAACATTTCACCTATTCATGGTTTGTGTGAAACATGCATCTTAGGCAAGATGAGCAAACAAAAGTTTGCAAAGGACAAGTCAACAAGGGCCACACAAATTCTTCAACTCATTCATACAGATATTATGGGTCCATTACATGTTAGATCACTTGGTGGTGCATCCTATATTCTCACCTTTATAGATGATTATTCAAGAATGATCTTTGGGTATCTACTTAAGAATAAATCAGATTGTTTTGAGACATTCAAGGAGTTCAAAGCTTTGGTAGAAAATCAAAAGGGAGCAAAGATCAAAATGATTAGAAGTGACAATGGAGGGGAGTACAATAGCAATGATTTCAATGAGTTTTGTTCTTCTCATGGGATCAAAAGGTAGTTTACTTGTCCATACACTCCTCAACAAAATGGTGTTGCAGAGAGGAAAAATAGGACAATCATGGAGATGGTAAGATGCATGCTTGGTGACCACTTACCTCAATTTATTTGGGGTGAAGCAGCCAGTACAACAATCTACATTCTTAACAGGTGTCCTTCAAAATCAGTTGAGGGGAAGACTCCTTATGAGGTTTGGAATGGTAAGAAGCCAAATTTGTCACACTTAAGAGTGTTTGGATGTGATGCATTTTCATATATTCCTTCAGAAAAGAGGAAGAAATTGGACAAAAAGTCTCAAAAATGCATCTTTGTTGGCTATGATGTAGAACATAGGGGCTACAAGTTATACTCACCTTCTTCATGCATTGTATTTGTTTCAAGAGATGTCAAATTCAATGAAGACCTTCTTGAGTTAGAAAAGGGTGGGCCTTGTGTCAAAAGGACCAAGTGGTTGGATCATTCTAGGGGTCCTAAAGAGCAGAATTCAGTTAGCCAAAGGATAACTAGAAGTATGACCCTTAACATGTCTCTTCTAGCTAAGATAGAGAATGATCATGAGCCTACTTCTTACCAAGAAGCTTCACAACACTCTTGTTGGGTTGATGCCATGAAGGTTGAGATGGATTCTCTTCTAAAGAATAAAACTTGGGATCTAGTGCCTTATCCTAATAAGAGAAATGTTATTGGGAACAAGTGGGTCTATAGAATCAAGTACAATTCTAATGGAGAGATAGAAAAGTATAAGGCTAGATTGGTTGCTAAGGGTTATGCTCAAAAACATGGCATTGACTATGATGAAACCTTTGCACCAGTTGCCAAAATGCCCACCATTCGGCTTCTCATTGCTATTGTTGCTTGCTTAAGGTTGGCAGATTTTTCAGCTTGATGTGAAAAGTGCCTTTCTAAATGGTGATTTGGATGTGGATATCTACATGAGTCAACCACAAGGATTTGTTGTACAAGGTAAGGAAACACTTGTGTGTAAACTAAAGAAAACCTTGTACGGTCTGAAGCAAGCACCTAGAGCATGGTACATGAAGATTTTAGGTTACTTCTTGTCTCTTGGTTTTGATAAATGCTATTCAGATACAGATCTCTATGTGCTTAGGAAGGATAACTTGGTCATTTTAATTGCTCTATTTGTTGATGACCTTGTTGTGACTGGAAATGAGAATGAGGCCATTTTTTATTTCATCTCCAAATTAAAGTAGTCAGAGTATGAAATGACTGACCTTGGTCTTCTACACTATTATCTTGGCATGCAAGTTTATCAGCATGAGGATTGTACCTTTTTGAGTCAATCCAAGTATATTGGAGATCTTCTTAAGAGGTTTGATTTGGAGGATGGCAATCCTACTTCCATTCCTATTTCTATAGGGGTTAAGTTGGAAGTAAGTACAGAATCTCAGTTGGTTGATGCTACATTGTATAGGCAGCTCATTGGTAGTCTTCTTTATGTTACCATCACAAGGCCAGATATTGCTTTTGTAGTTGGTATGATGGCTAGGTTCATGCAAAAACCTTATATTGAGCACTTACAAGCTACCAAGAAGATTCTGAAGTACCTTTTAGGTACTAGAGATTTGGCACTCAAGTATTCTAGGCTTCCTTCCTTTGCTCTTTTTGGCTATGCTGATTCTGATTTTGGAGGGGATAGAATAGACAGAAAGTCTACCACAACATATGTTTTTAGTATTGGGTCTACAACTATCTCTTGGTCTTCCAAGAAGCAAGATACAATTGCTCTTTCTACAATGGAAGTGGAGTATAAGGCTACGACAATAGCTGCACAGGAAGCGGTTTGGCTTCGTACCCTCATGAAGGAAATTGGATTTGAGCAATTTGGTCCTTCACGTTTGCTCTCCGATAATCAATCAGCTATTGCCTTGGCTAAAAATCTTGTAATGCATCAAAGGACAAAGCATGTTGAAATCCAAGCCCACTTTATCAGAGAGAAGGTATTGGATGGGACTATTCAGTTGGAGTATTGCCCATCATCTTCTAATTCTACTGATTTGTTCACCAAACCTCTTCCCAAGGAGCAGTTTTGTAAGTTGAGGGACTCACTTGGTTTGGTGAAGTTGTCCTCAAGGGGGAATGAAGTGTAGTTACACTTGTGTGATGACAACTTCATCCTTATGAGGTGTTTTGTGCTATATATATGAGTTGATATTTGGTGGTATAATTGCTTTTTGCATCTCTTTTGAACATGGTACTTTCTTGTTTGCCTTGTGCAACTTTTGTACATGTTACTTTGTAGATGGCATTGTGCAATTATGGTATATGATGCAATTGCTTTATGCGACTCTTTTACATGGTACTTTCTTGTTGCCTTGTGCAACTTTGTACATGTTTTTATGTAGTTGGCATTATGCAATTGGTTTATCATGGTACTTTCTTGTTAGCATTTATGCTACTTTTGTACATGATATTTTATGGTTGGCTTTATGCAACCGGTGTGCACACTTTATTATTTTCATATACCTTATGCAAATTTTGTACATGGTACTTTAGAGTTTGCATTATCATGGTACTCCTTGTTTGCTTTATGCAACTTTGATCATGATATTTTTTGATCAACTATATAGCACGTGACTATAAGTATGGCTTGGCATATTTTTGTGATGACTTATAGTTCACTATTTGTTAGATCAGTTTTGTTATCATCTTTGGATATTCATATATGTTGTGGTGAATATATTTATGATGATGTATCTAACTGATCTTATGTTGAGCTGCTTGTAGCTTGTAGGTACTTCCATTTGGGGTTTTGTAGGCTTACTGAAGACACCCTTGTGATGTTTTCTTCTTGTCATTTGCAACCACTTGTGGTTGATGGATGGCTTTGTAAGCTGCTTGTATCTAAAGCTACTCCGTTGGGGGCTTGCAGTCTCATTTTGGCCCATTTTGTATTGGTGCCTTATTGTAGACCATTCTTGGTCATAGAAGCTCATTGTAACTATATTACTCATTTGATTCTCATCCCCATTTGTATCTTTAGGGGGAGAATGTTTCTTTGTTTCATAATTCCTTTCCCCAATATTGCATTAAGGGGGAGTGTTGGAATATGTAATGCAACATTGTGTAAATTATTCTTAGACTAAAATATAAAGTCTAAAGAATAATATTTGAATTAGAAAATAATTCTATTTTATGTAAAAATATTCCCACCCAATTAATAAATAAAATAAGGGTGCTAGGAATATTTAATTTGTGGGAAAAAGTTATTTCCCCTTTTCTAGAAAATATTAGAAAGTAACTAATCACTTTCTAATATTTGATAGATGCCACTTATCACACATCTCAAAGATTAGATTGTGATAAGATTAGAAAGTAACTAAGCACTTTCTAATATTTGATAGATGCCACTTGTCACACATCTCAAGATTAGATTGTGATAAGATTAGATTGTGATAAGATTTAGGGTTGTAGTAGAAAAGCTTCTCTTTAAATAGGGGTGTTGTCTACTACATCTTAACATATCTTGTCATATTGACTTGTGTTGTAATATCATGTTGATGCATATTGTTGCATAACATTGAAGCATTCTTGTATTGTTGAATCAAATGAGTAATATAGTGAGCTTCATAGTGGATGTTTCCCTTCTTCATTTGAAGTAGGGTTTTACCACTTAATATTGGTGTTGTGGGTTTTCCTCTTTTGTGTGTGATTGATCTTGTGGAGCATTCTTCGATCTTGGGGAGACTTTGCTTGTCTCATAGGTAGGATTGGAGTGAATAGGGGGTTTTGATTTCTCCATGTTGGAATTCTTTTGGCCATACCTCGATTGGCCTCCCCACATAGTTTTTGATAAGCTAATAAGACATAGACTCTCCAAAATTTTTGAAATATTTATTTTATAGGCTTGAATTTAGGTAGTCTAATGGATAATTGAGTCACCAAGTGAATGGGGTTAGTTCTCTATAAGCGGATGGAATGAGGTCTTCACCAGAACCTCAATATCATGTTCTTCATGGGTGGAATATTCAAGTTCTTCTCTTTGTACAAAGTCACTAGGTGGGGAGTGTTGCTAACTAGATAGAGGTTCCCATTGTAACCTTGGTCTAGGATGGAAATTTCTTCTAGTTTCTTTTATAGTAGAGTTACCAGATGAACTTGTAGAGTGCTTTAGCAAGTTGATGGCCATGTCATTCATTAAAATCATGATCTAACTTGTTGATCAAGGGATGGATTTTGCAATTCGTCCCATTAGGCATACCCATTTGAATTATTGAGGGCCTATAATGACCCTTATGATTTGTGTATCATGATGCCCCATGATTACAAATTACTCTACCTATACCTTGTGTAGGGCATCAGTCCTAATAAGTCTAGGTATTATGAGATGCAACTCCTCTAGATGACCTCCAATATTTTTACCAAGACTATCTCATTGTTTTTATGCGATATTTAGTTCTCATCCTTCCCTACCTCCTATGCTATCCTACTCTATCGAGTGTTTCTTACTAGGGAAAAGGAAAAAAGGGAAAAAGAAAAGCAATAAATCCTAACTAGCATATCTAGCCTACCTATGGATGGTTATGTACCAATTATTTAATAGACCCTCTATACCATGATAGGTTGAAGTGAACACATGCAGAGTACTTTGATAGTGCATAAGGAACTTTGAGTTATATGCATGTAGAGAGAAGAGGTTCAAAAACTAATTGGCTAACAAGGTAAGGTTCAAGACATGCCATGATAAAAGAGAAAATAAAGTAAAACACCCCTTAGAAGAAATGGATGGATTTTGATAATTACAATGATAAGAAGTGTACATATTTATAATAAGAATTGGGTAAAATTTCCCCTCAAGAATCCATGTAGGATTTCAAAATGTGAATTCAAAATTTTGTGTAGGTTGGTCAACATCAACAATGAATGATATTAAAGTCTTAAAGATCCATATCCATAAATACTATAGGCAAATTGAATGTCATTTGGGTTACTTCATGTTAGAAATCTTCTTAATTAGACCTTTGAGATCCTTCATTGTTAATGCCTTGGGTTTTGCATTACCCCTTTGGCTATCCTCTCTATTATCACTTTAATGATTCAACTATTATCCAGGGAACTGCATCCAATTATGGGGTGTCATGACTAGGGTTAAGTCATCATCCTTTCCATTACATATGATTTCTCTAGTTTGGTTTGATGGTTTTGGTGGTGTTTAGCACATGGCTTAACCCACACTCTTAACAAGTTTACTTTGATGAATATATCCTTCAATGCACCCTCTAGGGATGATAATCACCACATTCTAAGTTTTCTTGATTTGAGGTATTACTCTTCCACCATGTATCATGAGGGATCAACTAAGGATCCAACAAGCCTGGGGATTTAGGAAGAACCCTCAAGCTTCTCTATTTTTCAAGCTGCTCTATTTTTCCTTGATATTCAGGTATCAAGATCTCATGATAAAGTGGAGGCTTTCCTTGCCATCTCTCTGCTCAACATCCTTGAACCCTCATTCTCCTTGATTAAGTAAAGGGTCTTAGTCCTTAAAATCCCTTTATGGTATCAATTTGGAATGGGACTAGGGACTAAAGAATTTTCTCAATTGAGGTAAGGGGCCAAATTTGTTGTATTTGCTTTCCCAGGGAGATAAAAGGCTATGGACATTGGTCAAAACAAGGTCCCACTAAAATTTGGTTCCCCTTTTGACATCATCAAAATGGCTTGGGGGTTCCAAGTATTATCAAGACCTACTTTAGTGGAAAGGCTTCTAAATATTTTCTTTATTTTTTTATAACGGTTGGGCTAGGGTTTATTGTGAAGGGAGCTTCAATTTTAGCACCAATTGATGATAGAAATTCCTTGGTTGAACTTAGGATGGTCTTTTAGCTTCAAATACTTCATAAGTAGAAGATATTTTGGGCTCCTTAATTATGGATTCGGGTAGGTATACTGATCAAAATTACCTCTAGGGATAAGATTTGCCTACTGTAGTGAATCTTTACCTACAATATGGTTACCATCTCATGGAATATAAGGGGTTCTAAAGCCCCCTCAAATTAGAGTGTATATAGGACCTATATTTAGATAATAAGCCTTACATTATTTATATCTAGGAAACTAAAATGACAAAAGAAGAAGTTTTCAAAACTATTAAAGCAATATGGTAAGATGTGAATGGGATGCTATGGATTTAGGAGTGGTAATAAAAATTCTAACATGTTGGAATCCATTTAAAACCTTCTATAAAACCATTCATAAATTAAGCATTAGATAACCTCATTAGTCACATGCTACTTTGTAAATTTTTATTTTATCCTTTTCAATGTTTATGGATCAACATGTTAGTTAGGCAAATCAGAAGTATGGAGTAGAATTGAATCCTTTATGAGAATTAAAAACCAAGAAATATAATTCATGATTATAGGATATTTTATTTCCATAACAAAGCTAGATAAAAAATTTGTTGGACATTTTGAGTAGATGAGTTGTCATTGATGTCAAGAGTGAGTGGTCATTGATGTCAAGCTTTCAGCACCAGTTAGTGGCAGTTTCAGTGGGCAGCATCAGTTTTAGGTTCTCCAGTTTCAGTTGATCAAGACCCGGTTCCAGGAAGTCAGATGTGGTCCAAAGTGCAAAGAAAAATCCCAAGTGAATAATATTATAATAATTCTTTATAATATTATACAAGGAAGATTAAATTAATTATAAATTAATTAATATAATTTTATTAAATTAATTTATTAATTAATTTACTTAACTTTATGTTATTTAAATTAATTATTAATTAATTTTAATATTAATTATATATTAATTTATGTTAATTTTAAATAACCCTAAGGTGGGTTATTAATTTGAATTTCGAATTCGAATTCTAGCACCGACGTGGGGAGAAAATTTACCATGTGTGTATAAAAGGGGGATTACCCCACCTTAGCCAAAGTTACCAATGCCTTCGAATTAAAATTTTGATGCTATGCGAGCTTATGCGAATCATGGTGTGCAAAGAGGATTTTAATTTTATTTTTAAAAGTGCTTAAGAGGAGGCAAAACTATTTTACCCACCAAGGAGGGAGCCTTGGTCACCAACCGTTGGTAGCGTAGTTGGCAACCGCAAGAAGCAAGACGTGAGGGCAGCGATTGATGCAGGTTCGAATCCATGGAGGATCATTTTTATTTTGTGTTGAAATCGATGGTGAAAGAAGGTTGAAAGGGAAGGAAGTCTTCCTTCCTTCACGTGGGCGCCTATAGCCCACGTGGTGGGCACCAAAGCGCTAAGGCACTTGGCGCTTGGGGAGACGGTGGTTCGAATCACGCCGAAACCCTTTTGGGGAGATAACAAAGGTATGCATTAAGTTTGAGCACCAAAATTTTTGGAGGAGTTAGTTGAGGTATTAAAAATTAATTTTTGCATATTTTATTTGGTATGTAAGGTTTTAGGGGAGTTATAAGGTTGATGCAAAATAAATTTTTGGTGTTATTTGCTTTAGTGTTTGAAAAGGGAAATAAAGGTGTTTTAGGAAGATTGTTTGAGGTTTTGTGGTGTTGGATATTATTTTAAGTTGGAGATTATAAGGTGTATCCAAATAATTATTTTTATGTATGATTTGATGGATGTTAATTCCAAGAAGGAGCAATAAGGTGTATTTGAGATTTGATTATTTTTGTGTCTAAGGAATATTTTGAGAAAGTGTTAAGAGTGATATTTTGTCATCTAACCATTGAAATTGGAAAGAAGGAAATTGTGATTGAGATAGGTTTTCTAAGGGCACTTCTACATCAAACAAAAGGTATGGGCACATCTTCCTAGTGAGTGATTGTTGAATGTTGTGAATGCAAAGTTGGAGTGAAAAGGATTGTTTGGTAAGCATTGTTGAGTGTGTTTTGAATTAATGCTTCAAGGTTTTCTAGAATAAAGAGTTGTTGATAAAACCTTGTTTTATAAGCATTGTTGTTGAAGTGATTAGTTGAGTGAACTTGAACTAGGGTTTGCAAAGATCATGAGTATCATTGTTATGTGAGATTGGTTGATAAGCATTGTTGGAAACATTTGAGTGAGTGTTCATATGCTTGGACTAGGGTTTGTAAGCAAAGATTAATTCATTGAGTGATTGGTTGAGTAAAGTTGGTTGAGCCTAGTCAAGTGGATGTGTTGATGTGATAGTTCAAGTTCTATGAAACAAATTGTTCTATATTATGAATTGATTTGAGAAAGAGGTTGAGTGTTGATGAATGTGAAACATATTGAGTCTCTAACAATTATCTATATGTTTATATGATAAAAGAGAGATTGAAAGTGATTGAGAGTTTTTGAATGTGAAGCATATTGAGTCTCTAACAATTCTCTATATGTTTCTAAAAATATTAATTAACTAATTAGATTAAAAATCTCATCTTTTATATTAGATTTGGAAAAGTTCTAGTGAGGACTTATTGAGAAGATAGGACAAGTTCTAGTGAGGACTTATTGAGAGATTGGACAAGTTCTAGAGAGGACTTGTGGATAGATTAGTGTGAGCTTTTGTGGAAGCTTACAAGGCATATTTGAGATAAGTCTTTGAGAAGACTTGAGAGTAGAGTTGATTGATTGATTTGTTCAAACCTTGAGTTAAGGTTTGGGGTAGATCTAGCAGAGTTGATTTGAGATTAAGTCAAGCTTTGTGTTAAGGCTTGAGGACAGATATTGAGGATAGATTTGTGCTAGACCGAAGGACTATGTTTAGTGTAGATCAGAGGATAGATATTGAGGATATATTTGTGCTAGACCAAAGGACTATGTTTAGTACAGATTTGAGGATAGATTTTGGTGCAGATTTGAGGATAGGTTTATGCTAGACCAGAGATAGATATTGAGCAGATTTGTGCTAGATCGAAGGACTATGTTTAGTGTAGATTTGAGATAGATATTTGAAGGTGATAGAGTATAGAGGATGATAGTCTCTAGTGGATAGAGATCCATTAGCTAGGGTAGTGAGGATAGGTGTCTTCAGTGGATAGAGATCCATTTAGCTAGAGTAGTGGGGGAACAATTCTTCTAGAAGATCACCAATCAGAGCTAAGGAGAAAGGAGTTCTCCTATGGATAGAGATCCATAAACTTGATTAGGGGATTGGTGTCTCCTTTGGACAGAGGTCCATAAACATTGTAATAGGGAAAGGATTCCCAAGATATTGATTGAGAAAATTTTAGTGAAATATTTTCTCCATGGAGTAGCCCACATTGGGTGAACCACGTTAAATTGGTGTCTCTATTGTGTGTGGTGATTTGTGCATTGCTTTGATTACTATTGTTGATATTGCTATCTATACATTGCATAATATTGATTGGGAAAGAAAAGTAAAAAGTGGTCTTATACTGTTCACCCCCTCTCAGTATAAGCTTGTGTTCTTCAATTGGTATCAGAGTGGGTTCCTTCGAAAGAGTTTAACAACTTGAAGGAAAAGCTTTCAAGAACACAATGGATTCTAAGAATGGGTCCTCAGATAATTCAACACCAATATTTTATGGAAGTGATTATATATTTTGGAGTATGAGAATGAAGATTCACCTGATGGCACTTGGCAATGAAATTTGGGAAGCAGTTGAAAATGGATACATACCACCAGTTGATCCACCTACAGATAAGGAAGGTAAGCTTCTACAACATTACAATTCAAAAGCAATGAATGCAATTTTGAGAGGTTTGCATAGAACAAAATTCATAAAAGTTATGCATTGTAAAGATGCAAAAGGAATTTGGGATAAGTTGCAAAGCATATATGAAGGAGATAAAAGTGTCAAAAAGGTAAAGATACGAAATCTCAAAGGACAATTTGAAGAATTAAGAATGAAGGATGAGGAAAACATTAGTACTTATCTACTTTGGGTAGATGAGGTTGTTAATGCCATGCAAGGACTTGGACTTAAGATTGAAGAATCAGATGTTTGTGATAAGGTCTTAAGATCTCTTCCAAAAAGATTTAGTGAAAATATTTCTGCTATAGAAGAATCAAAAGATGGTGATTCTTTGACAAGAGATATGTTACTTGGTATTCTTACAACTTTTGAGTTAAGAACAAAAGAGGAACCTAATATCCGGAAGGAAGCAACATTCAAAGCTACTAAGAAGACAAAGGGCAAAAAGTCAGATTCAAGCAATGAGTCATCCAGTGATGAAGAAGCTAATTATGGCAGAAGGAATAAGGATTCAAGAAGATTTAAAGATGCAAAATCTGTTAGATGTTTCAATTGTGGAAAGTATGGTCACTATGCAACTGATTGTCAAGAAGCTAAAAATAACAATGATGAAGAAAAATAGGATCATAGGAACAGGGAATAAGAAAGAAATAGGTACCAAAAGAAAGGCAAGGATGGACAAGGCAAACAAGGAAAGAAGTTCTTTCAAAGACAAAAGAGGAGCTACTATGCAGACAAGGCAAGTAAGTACTCAAGTGATAGTGATAATAGTTTCTCAGACAATGATAAATATGAAGTCCTATTTTTGATTGAAGAAAAAGAAGAAGTTAAGAAAAGGTCACCAATAATTCTCAAGTGTTTTAGATGTGGTAATTTTGGACATCTTGAAGATAGTTGTACAAGGAATGGTTTTAGTTTTAGTGATGATGAATATGAAGATACACTTGAAGGACCAGAAGAGAATATTCTAATGGCACTAGAAGAAGAAGGAGGTGATCCTATAGAAGACAAGTCAGAAAAGAATGAAGATGTTCTCAAAGACAAACAAATAGAGGAAGAATCAGAAAAAGGAGGAGTTGATCTTGAGGGAGAGCTTATTTATGCTCTTAAAACTTTAAAGAAGGTAAGAAAGCAAAACTCCCAACTTGAGTTTCAGTTTCAAGAATGTGATGAAGAGAGAGGAAATCTTATAGAGGATCTAAACAAGTCAATAGCTAAGACAAAGAAGTTCAAGGATAAGTTAGAAGCAAAGGTCTTAGAATGTGAAAAGTTAGAACAAGAAGTAGCTCTACTAAGGGAAGAATTAGAAAAGTCCAAGGATAAGCTACACAAGTTTGGAAAGAGCTCAAAGATTTTAGATAAGATGATCAAGGTACAAAGAAGGTCAACAAACAAAATAGGTCTTGGTTTTGAAGAGGCTCAAAAGAAACAAGAAGAAGAGTCAACCTCAAGTTCTGAAGAAGAAGAAACTTTAGAAGAAGATAGTGTAAGAGAAAGTGAGACTTCTGAGGATGAGTTGGACAATAGAAAGTTCAACAAGGAAAGGAACAATGCACAAAGAAGAAACAGATGGAACAGGAACCAACATAGAGAAAAAGAGACTAAGAGACCAATGAGGTCAAGGCAAGGAAATTTCAATGGATGATGTTTCTCATGTCACAGATTTGGGCACATGGCTTCACAGTGTAGGACACATGAAAGACAAGAATATGGGAACTTCAGAAGCAGACAACTTTTCCATGGGTATTGCTACTCATGTAATCAGTTTGGTCACAAGGCAATGAATTGCAAGGTACATGATAGGAACAGATATGGCTTCACCAGGAGAAATCCCAAGACATTTGCACCTCCAAGGAATAATAACATTAAGTGTTATAAGTGCAATAATGATGGACATACAACAAAGTGGTGTAGAGCAGACATTCCAGAATCAAGCATGAACAGGAATAGGAACATGAACAGGAACAAGAATATGGACATGAATAGAAAGAAAAAAGAAAGAAAGGAATAGGAACATGGACATGAACAGGAATAGTCAAAGGAATAGAAGGATCAGATGAGAAGGAAAGAGGACAAAGGTAAAGAACAGTGCTTATTAGGAGTAGAAATACTCCCACCCTAGAATTAACCACCTCAAGAGGAGGTGGGGGAGGGGCTAAGCTAAGAGACTCATTCTTAGCCCCGAGCCCCAAAGGTGACCCTTTGCCATTGATGTCAAAGGGGGAGAGATTTGATTTAAGGAGAGAGCATTGAGTCAGGGGGAGCAATTTCCAGGGGGAGCAGAACAAGAAAAAGGTCAAGTTTTGGTAAAAAGAATTTGGGTTGCCATCAATGACAAAGGGGGAGATTGTTGGACATTTTGAGTAGATGAGTTGTCATTGATGTCAAGAGTGAGTGGTCATTGATGTCAAGCTTTCAGCACTAGTCAGTGGTAGTTTCAGTGGGCAACATCAGTTTTAGGTTCTCCAGTTTTAGTTGATCAAGACCCGGTTCCAGGAAGTCAAGATATGGTCCAAAGTGCAAAGAAGAAGCCCAAGTGAATAATATTATAATAATTATTTATAATATTATACAAGGAAGATTAAATTAATTATAAATTAATTAATATAATTTTATTAAATTAATTTACTTAACTTTATGTTATTTAAATTAATTATTAATTAATTTTAATATTAATTATATATTAATTTATGTTAATTTTAAATAACCCTAAGGTGGGTTATTAATTCAAATTTCTAGCACCGACGTGGGGAGAAAATTAACCATGTGTGTATAAAAGGGGGATTACCCCACCTTAGCAAAAGTTACCAATGCTTTCGAATTAATTTTGATGCTATGCGAGCTTATGTGAATCGTGGTGTGCAAAGAGGATTTTAATTTTAATTTTTAAAAAGTGCTTAAGAGGAGGCAAAAGTATTTGACCCACCAAGGAGGGAGCCTTGGTCACCAAGCATTGGTAGCATAGTTGGCAACCACAATGGAAGCAAGACGTGAGGGCAGCGATTGACGCAGGTTCGAATCCGTGGGAGGACTTTTTATTTTGTGTTGAATTCGATGGTGAAAGAAGGTTGAAAGGGAAGGAAGTCTTCCTTCCTTCACGTGGGCACCTCTAGCCCATGCGGTGGGCACCAAAGTGCTAAGGCGCTTGGCGCTTGGGGAGATGGTGGTTCGAATCACGCCGAAACCCTTTTGGGGAGATAACAAAGGTATGCATTAAGTTTGAGCACCAAAATTTTGGAGGAATTAGTTGAGGTATTAAAAATTAATTTTTGCATATTTTATTTGGCTTGTAAGGTTTTAGGGGAGTTATAAGGTTGATGCAAAATAAATTTTTGGTGTTATTTGCTTTAGTGTTTGAAAAAGGAAATAAAGGTGTTTTAGGAAGATTGTTTGAGGTTTTGTGGTGTTGGATATTATTTTAAGTTGGAGATTATAAGGTGTATCCAAATAATTATTTTTCATGTATGATTTGATGAATGTTAATTCCAAGAAGGAGCAATAAGGTATATTTGAGATTTGATTATTTTTGTGTCTAAGGAATATTTTGAGAAAGTGTTAAGAGTGATATTTTGTCATCTAACCATTGAAATTGGAAAGAAGGAAATTGTGATTGAGACAGGTTTTCTAAGGGCACTTCTACATCAAACAAAAGGTATGGGCACATCTTCCTAGTGAGTGATTATTGAATGTTGTGAATGCAAATTTGGAGTGAAAAGGATTGTTTGGTAAGCATTGTTGAGTGTGTTTTGAATTAATGCTTCAAGGTTTTCTGGAATAAAGAGTTGTTGATAAAACCTTGTTTGATAAGCATTGTTGTTGAAGTGATTAGTTGAGTGAACTTGAACTAGGGTTTGCAAAGATCATGAGTATCATTGTTATGTGAGATTGATTGATAAGCATTGTTGGAAACATTTGAGTGAGTGTTCATATGCTTGGACTAGGGTTTGTAAGCAAGGATTAATTCATTGAGTGATTGGTTGAGTAGAGTTGGTTGAGCCTAGTCAAGTGGATGTGTTGATGTGATAGTTCAAGTTCTATGAAACAAATTGTTCTTGTGAAGACAAGGACACGACACTTAAATAAAATAAGGTAAATCAAATAACACAATGAAACACAATATTGCACAAATGGATGTATTCAATAAAATGGGGGGAGCCAATAAACTCCTTTTGATACAATCTATCCTCAATGAGGGTATTTGATACAATGATTTACAAAAGTGCTAGGGTTCTTCGAAACCCTAGCTATAACAATGAAGTGTCTTCAGATTGATGTGTTCTTGCTTCCAATGGGGTGAGTGGGCTTTGGATATCCTATGGCGGGCCACTCCAGCTTCAACATCCATTCAAAAATATGTGAAATCTATAGATCTACATACACAAAAAATAGAGAAAGGGGTTAATAACACCTGTGAGGGCTCCACAGTGTGAGGCCCTCAGACATCAATAAACCCTAACTAAAAATGGATCAAATGGCATGCAAAATCTACAAATCATGTAATAGAATAAAACCAATAAAGATATACCTTGCTTGTGATGTTTCTTTTGTTGTTGCAGTTTGACAGCAGATGGTGTGATGCAGTAGGCTCTGGTTCATGTTTTTGTGGTTACAATAGGCTCGAACATGCACTTGGCAGGCTTTGATGTGAGCTTCATAGGCTCTGGTGTGCACCTACGGGATACAATAGGCTCTAGAGAGCACCTACAAAATACAATAGGCTCTAGTGAGTGCTTCATAGGCTCTACAGCAAGCCTCACAAGCTCTAGAGGGCACCTACGGGTTAGGGTAGAATCTATAGAAGCAGATCTAGGGGGTGGTGATGAATGCGATGGATGGATGGGGGCTATGATGGTGAGGGAGGATGAATGGGGGACGGCTGGAACAATAGAAGTCTTTTTGGATTAGCTAGGGCTTTAGATATTCAAAATCTATCTCTCTCAGCTTTGCTAGGGCTTCAACAATGACTCCTCTAGGGTGCAACTTCTAATCTCAAGGTTCCAGGGTTTGGGAATTTGCAAATGCCCCTATTTATAATCCAACCTAGGGTTTTCTTAGGGTTTTAGCCTTACACTTTTGATTGTGTGGCTAAGATTAAATTAGATCCTAAGGTTGAGATTACTTTTTAGATGTGGCATGGATTAATGAAGATGGACGGTGGGGATTAGATTGGATCGAATGGTTGTGGTTAATTGAGTTTATAAATATATATTTTATAATAAATATATTATAATATAATATAAAATATTATATTAAATACAAAATAATATAAAATAATATTAAAATAATCTCAATTGGGCTAGGAAATGGTGGGAAATGTGGAATTGGGCCAAATAATTGGCGGGAGAGGTGTATGGTGGACAAGTGGGTGGTGGAATGGTTAGGATGGAGGATTAGTGGTTGTAATTTGGTGTCTATAGATGCCCCTTTTTGTACCATGTTGCATGAAACACAATATGGTGCAAAAACATGAGACACCTGTTTGGGCTATGGGCACAGAAGCAACTTCTCTTTGTCGTTGGATTTGAGCACTGATGTTGAAGACAAAAGAATAAATAATTTTTAGAATTTTGCGTAGCTTACCCCCTCAATTGGTGAATGAGT
Organism: Wollemia nobilis; assembly: GCA_028583015.1. Taxonomy (NCBI): domain Eukaryota; kingdom Viridiplantae; phylum Streptophyta; class Pinopsida; order Araucariales; family Araucariaceae; genus Wollemia; species Wollemia nobilis. The sequence goes on from JAQPPZ010002979.1 coordinate 17,183,741, forward strand.
TACAAATGTATCTCACAAGCCAATTGAAATTTTTTGTGCAAATAATTAATGATGTAGTGAATTTGTGCAATTGATGAATGAATGGTGTGAAATGCAATGCGATTGTGGATGATATGAATGATGTAAGATGGCATGTGATTGTGGATGATATGAATGATGTAAGATGTGATACCATTTTTTCCCCAATGGTGGAAAGGGGGTTTTTGCCAAGTGTAGATTGTCATGATCATGTAAGATGTTATCCCATTGTGGGAGAATCATAATGTAATGTGGTTGCCCCAAACTTTGGGATGATTTGATGTTGTTGAAAAAGTTGTTGCAATGGCATCATTGAGTATGCAAAATATGAAGATGCATGCTCACTAAGTCAATGTAGGGGTGGGGTAGTGATTATGGAAATTTCTTTGCCAATTCCATGATGGAACAAGTCAATCTAATGGTATGTCCTGTATTTTGACTGTTTTCAAATGAATGAGTGTTTGTGAATTTGATTATCCATGTTTTCATGCCCCATGGAAAAGGACATCAATGACTACTTGTGAGCAAATTGTTCTTGGCAAGGTTTTCCCTAAAATGTGAGGTACCCAATGTGATTGTGATCTGTGACAGTGATATAATGATGATGATCATGTTGAAGTGTCCTTATGGTAGGTTATTCATCTTACCAAATTGCATGGATTACTATCACTGCAATCACCAAGTTGATAGGATAACCCACTAGGTACAAGGTTCACTTATTATTGACTTAACAAGGAAAAATATGCTATATGATGAGTGTTATATGAAATATGATTATGGAAGAATGTGTGATGAAGTCATGCAATGAAACACAAGATTGTGGAGTTGATTGATTTGTGCTTTAGCGTTTTGTTGGTATTTGTTGCGCTTTGTGGCCAAAATGAGTGATTTAGTGGTTAAATAAACTCCAATATGCATGAAATTGGATGGGATGATGAAGTATATGATGAAGAATTGTGGAATGTCAATTTTGTGAAAATTTGACCTTGATTGTCATGTTTTGTAATGTGATATGTGTTTTTGAGGAATTTGGCTTGTTCCCATAAAATATGTATGCAAAACTATTTGTTTTTTCACAAAATAAAATTTTATAATGTGCATGATGTGTGGATGAAATTTTGTGCAAATTGGATGAGGGAAGCTACTGTTTTAATGGTTTTTGTCTTCATGATTTTTTGTTGCTAAGCGTGCGGCTACGCCTAGCATATTTTGCAGGTACCCACGTGTGCCTGAGTGTGCCTGTGGTTCGTAGGCATAGGTCTATGCTTGAATGCGCTAAGGAAAGCTATAAAGAGCTTTTTGAGTGAATATTTAGGCTCATTCATGCATTGTTGACTTTGAGGAGATGTGTCTGAGGAGTGGAGTGGATTTGTGAGCTTTGTGAGGCTAGTGAGTGTTTTGTGTGTGGAGGCTATGGCGACAAAGGGCCTTGGTGTTGTTGGTGGAGTGGAGGCACCCTTTGTCCTGGTAAGATAGTTTGTTCCTTGTGCAAAATTTATCTTTCTTTTGTTTTGTTTTTTTTTTTGAATATAGGATGAATACTAAAAGAAATGTGATTGTTGTTGTAACTGAGGGATATTAAGCCTCGACATCGCTTCTCTCCTCTTATTTCGGGGATGAGGAAGAAGTTGATGGTGGATGAGTGGGAGTTGTTGGGTAGGGTGGGTTTGGAGGGTGTGGTGAGACTTGATGTGGTGAGGGTCAATGAGGGGTATCTCTTGACCTTGATAGAGATATGGGACCCGGATAGGGGGACGTTCTAGCTGTCGACTAGGGAGGCTACCATCATGCTTGAGGATGTGTATCACATTCTCAAGGTGTCGGTAGAAGGGGAGAAGGTGGTGGTTTGTCGGGATAAGAAAGTCGAGATGGAGAGGATGTTCGAGGATCAATGGGGGGAGGACCGGATGGGTGATGGGGGTATATGCTACCTGAGCATGTACAAGGTGAAGGATTTGGATTTGCTCCCAACCTTTATCATTTTCATGTTAGTTAACATAGTGCTACCCAATAGCACTAGTTGTAGGTTACCATGGAATCTATTGGGATTGGTGAGGGATCTGCTGATAGACCCTCGAGAGTATGGCTAGGCACCTTCCTTATTGGTGTAGTTGTACTAGGAGTTGTATGAGGTTATTCAGAGGGAGAGGAAGGGGATTGGGTGCAGCTTCCTCCTTCAGTGTTGGGCGTGGGAGCATTTTGCGATAGCTTGGCCCGAGGGGTTGCCATGTGAGTCATGGCAGATGGGGGAGCCTTATGCTAGGCATTGGGCAATGGCTAAGGAGGTTCAACCAAGTTGAGAGGTGCACACTGGTTAGTGGTACCATGATATGTGGTCGATATTGACTTGGGTAGATGTTATATGGAGGTCATGGTGAGGAGCTAGGTGGGATGGTGATAGGAGGTAGCTGCATCGGGTGAGGTAGGCTTGGTGGGTGGTTGGGCAAAGGGATGAGGAGGTGGAGTACTTCTAGTACTCGTGGGTGTTGAGGTAGTTTAGACTACCTCAGGGTGTTCTAGATGAGTCGATGCTATATTGGTATCGATGAGATGAGGTGACACTTCCGTGTGTAGAGCCATGGCGGGTGCAGTTGGAGGATGATGAGTAGCTAGAGGTGCCTAATGTGGATGATGTCAGGGTGACTCCAAAGTATGTGGAGTGGTTTGGTGCCCAACTAGTATGGGTACCAAAGGTTGTAAGTGTGAATGTGGCATTTGTGGGGTTGGGGGCTACCCCAAAGAGGACTAGGCCTCAACGAGCGGCTAGTCAGAGATAGTCGAGGGGGTTGGTTGAGCTGACTCCAAATATGGGGTTGGCAGATGAGGAGATGTGGGATGATGATGATATGGGTGAGATCTCCGAGTTGGCGAGGTTGTAGGTTGAGTTAAAGTAGCTTCGTGAGGAGCGTGAGACTATGCTCAAGAATCAGATATATTCGAGGGCCACTATAGCATGGTTAGAGGTAGAGAGGGTGATAGTTGTGGTTGGTGATCATGATCACAAGGCTTTAGGTAGAGATGTTGGTGAAGGAGCATCGATATTAGATGGACTTGTGACATCTACGGGCTAGTGAGGCATACATGCATTATTTTGAGGATGTGTGTATGCAACATCATATTACATTGTTGGATCCTCCCTCTTCTTCTATGGTTGAGTCATCTAGGTATACAGAGTCTAGGTAGAGTAGTAGGCTTAGGGCTCCTACTAGATCTTAGGAGTCCTCTCATTGATGTTAGGTTTAGTGATTAGATGCACTATTTTGTATATGTGAGCCTTGGTGCTCCCTTTTGTAGTCTTTTTGGTATTTATTGTATATTCGACACATATATATATATATATATATATATATATATATATATATATATATATATATATACACGACTTTTATTTGTATGTTATATTTTGTGTGAATGCAATGTTTATTTTATTAATGTTTGATGCATGTTTATGAATAATTTTTGAATATTATGGATGTTTAATGCAAGCTAATAATGATGTATATGCCTAATGTTTATATGGATGATGTATGCAAGCTATGTGCTATGGATGATTAATGCAAGTAAACGTACGATGAATCTAAAAATGTAAGCTATGTTATGTGTTTTTAATGATGATGTGTTATGAATGATTAATGCAAGTAAATGAATCTAAAATATATGGAAGGAATGCATGTTTTTCAAATGATCCTTTATAGTTCAGAAATTTTATTGACCATTTTTTTTGTCCATTGTTTGGCAATCGGGGGTACCGAATTTGGTGGTGTTCTGCAACTTGAATCACTATGAAGACATGGTTGTGTATATGGAAGAAGATATGGATGTTGATATGGAAGAAGATATGGATGTTGATATGGAAGAAGATATGGATGTTGATATGGAATGAGTACTGCAAAATTTTCAAAGACTCAATCATACTAGTATTATCAAGAAAACTCACTTGGGTTGTCTAACTTTATTTAGGACCAATGTGTGTGCAAGTGAGGTTCACATGCCAAATATTGAGTGTGAAATGACCCTATCCAATCATGGACCAGTGTGTGCATGTGAATTTCATTGACCCATTATGAGTAAATTGGGCATGACCTGTTATGGAGATGACCATGAAGCTAGCCTGTCCTTATGTGCGGTCAGAGGTCTCCTTGTTTTCCAAGTAGACATGTCGCCCCACATGAGCTTACTCCATTGCTAATCAAGTGTCTATAGCTCTGGTGGATATTCACTCCATAGTCCCATGGGATTGATCTTTTAGGCCTTGGGGATGACTACCCATCCTGGTCAGGGACGTGTAGTACAAATCCTTATGACTTTAGGGATCAAGGGTTTTTGGAATTTGATTTGTTAATTTTTGTATAGAGATTTGGGGAATCGGATTCTCAACTGCAGTGTGATGAAAATGTTGACCCTATCCTTACTACTCTATGCTTTTATGTTTATGTTTGGAGCAATGTTGGTAGTGGTGAAAACCACTATTTTTTTGGACTATGTTGTGTAATGGGACAAGCGAGGGATATCTCCTTTTTGCCTCGAGGTACTACCCAAGTATGGTACTAACCCTCTTTGTCTCATAATTTTTTTTAGAATGCGATGGAATTTGATTGGTCCAATATTGTGTTTGGTATCAATCGACAATGCTCAAGACTTTTTGAATGTGAAAAGTGTGTTTTTGTCCTAAATAAAATCGGACATCCATTTGGAGGTTTTTTGCTACCCTAGTAATGGCTGAGTGACTAAAAATCTATGTTTTTGTGACACATGATGTGGTTGACATATGACTTTTGTTAAAGTTGCATAAATTTTTCAAACTAGGTACCCTCAATCATTATAACTTGACTCTTTTTTTTATGGTCATATCATCATTACTTTGCCATATCATTGAACATGGGATGGGATGAATGCAAATGTATATGCCTAATGCAATAGAATATGTATGATTTAATGAAACCATGCATGAATGCAAAAAGTGAAGATGTATGTTAAATGCCTAAATGTAAACGGAATGTATGCAATGTAGATATGCCTATGTGGATGATGATTTTTTTTTAAGTAAAATCCATGTATATAGACATATAATGTGTCACTTTTAACAATTAAATGCCTTTAAATGAAGAACATTAAGTGGTTCAGGGTCCTCTATTCCCTCTAAATCGGCAAGTCTATAAGTACCATTACCCACTTTTTGAGTGATTATGTATGGACCTAACCAATTTGCTATGAATTTGTCACGAATATGTGGCAAAGCATTGGTGTTTTGTTGGTTCTCTTTGAGTACCAGATCCCCTACTTGAAATTCCTGAAGATGGAATTTAGAATTGTAAGCATGCTTGAGGCGGTCTTAATAAACTCGTAAATGTTCTAATGCATTGACTTATATTTTGTCTAGGAGCATGAGTTGGTCCAGTCGTGCTTATCTAGCTATATCATCATCTATGAATTCTTGCAAGGAAACTTGTAAGGAAGGAATATTGAGCTCAAGAGGTATAATAGATTCAGCTCCATAGACCAGGGAGAATGGTTTTGCTCCTATTAGTGTTTAGATGCTTGTTCGATAAGCTCAAAGTGCCAACAAAATTTGTGTATGCCAATATTTATGATTTCCTTTGATGAGTTTCTTAAGAATGGCAATCAAGGTCTTATTGCTAGCTTCAGCTTGTTCATTTGCTTATGGGTAATAATGAGTTGAGAAACTATGTTGGATATTATATTTCTCATAGAGTGCTCGAACATCCTTGTTCTTGAAATACTTACCGTTATCCAAAATTATTTTAGAGGGAATGCCAAAGCGACATATGATATGATGGAGTATGAAATCCACAATTCGAGGTCCTGTCATATTGGTTAGAGGTATTGCCTCAACCCACTTTGTGAAGTATTCTATGGTGGTTATGATGAATGTGTGTTGTCCCGAAGAAGAAGGTGAGATCTTGCCAATTAGGTCCAGGCCCCATTGTGAAAAGGGCCAAAGACTTTGTATCGGCTGTAAAGCTTGTGATGGTACATGAGTTAAATTGGCATGTGTTTGACATTGTTTGTAATTTTTGACATATGTGCAATAGTCATGTTCCATTGTGGGCCAATAATAACCCATGCATAATAGGCACTTTGCAATATCCATTCCACTAAAATGGCCACCATAAGGACCATCATAGGCTTCCTCTATGGACCTTTAGGCCTCCCCAGATTTGAGACATCAAAGCAAAATTCCATCATAACCCCGTTTATATAGCACGTCACCCAAGAGAACGAAACGGGATACCCTTTGCTTGAAAGTGCATTTGGCAAACCAAGACATGTCTGATGGGAGTGTTCCAAATTTTAAGAAGGCTACAATGGGGCCTATCCAAGACTCACATGATTTTGTGTGGATAAAGCAAACATCTTTTCCATATTTTGGGTCAGTGCGAACAACGACCGCTTTAGAGATTGTTGAGATTATTAGGGGTTGAACCTCTCCTAAATCATTCTTTTGAATCAAGTATCCAAGAGAGGCCATTGCATCTGCAAATCTATTAGTTGAATGAAGTAAGTTATTGATTTCATACAATTCAAATATTGATAGCAATTTCATTGCTACTTCATGATAAAGCTTAATGGTAGGTTCTTTACATTGGTATTCTCTATTTACTTGTTTGACCACAAGTTGAGAATCCTAAAATATTCAAACATGCTTAATACCCATAGATATAGCTAATTGAAGATCTAAGATTAAGGCTTCGTACTCTGCTATGTTGCTTGTACATGAGAAGTCTAACTAGAACGATAAGGGGATAGGAATCCCTTGTGGTGTATGAAAGACAACTCCCGCACCTTGACCTTTCTCACTCTTAGATCCATTAAAGAATAATGTGATATCGACATCTTCCTCGAAAATGACATCATTGTCTACTTTAGTGACTAAAAATACCAAATCATATAGGATCTCAATAATAAAAGGATGATCACTAGGTTGTGGAGCTTTCGCAAGTTGATCAACGATAACCCGACCTTTAATGGATTTTTGGCTAATAAATTTGAGATCAAATTTTGTGAGTAGCATTATCCATTTAGTGGTATGGGTGTTGTTATAAGTGTGATACATCATATAACATAGAGGATTTTCTCTAGCTATAACATAGGTTATTTGACTTAGAATATAATATCAAAGTTTCTTGGTGGCTAAAACCACAGCTAAGCATAGTTTTTCTACATAAGTGTATCGTGTTTCATAGCTTACCAACATTCGACTAATATAATAGATTGCTTGCTCTTGATTTTGTTCATTTTTTTGTGCAAGCATTGTCCCTAAAACAACCTCTGTAGCTGAGACATAAATATGAAAAAGGACCCCCAGCCTAGGAGGAGTTAAGACTAGTGGTGAAGTTAGATAGTGCTTGACATCATCAAATGCTTTTTGACATTCATCTATCCATACGAATTCTACCCCCTTTTGTAGCAAGTGATTAAATGGCCTGCATTTATCATAAAGTTGTGCAATGAAGCGTTTGATCGATTGAATTTTACCTTGCAAGCTATGCAATTCCTTGAGGTTATTTGGGGGTGGCATTTCCATAATGGCCTTAACCTTATTTGGGTCCACTTCAATGCCTATTTTGGAGACAATGAATCCAAAAATTTTACCAGAGGTAACACCAAACACATAATTTTTGGGATTTAACCTCACCTTATACTCTAGAAGTCGGTCAAAAATATTTTCCAAGACATCAACATGTTCTTTTTGGGTTTTAGATTTAGACAAGAGATCATCTACATAGTCTTCAATGATTTTGTGCATGTAATCATGAAAGATGTAAGTCATGGCTCTTTGATAAGTAGCTCCTACATTTTTGAGGCCAAAGGGCATAACCCCGAAACAAAATGTTCCCCAAGGTGTTGTGAATGTTGTTTTATGTTGGTCATCAGGATTTATTCTAATTTGGTTGTATCATGAAAAACTATCCATAAAGAAAAGCATTTCGTGGCTTGAATAAGTATCAACAAGAGTATCAATATTTGGTAGAGGGAAGTCATCCTTAGGATACGCTTTATTTATATCTCTAAAGTCATTGCAAATATGTATCGCTCTGTTAGGCTTGTGGACGGGTACCATGTTTGACAACCACTCAAGATGGTCAATAGGAATGATAAAATGTGCATATAGCAATTTTTATATTTCCTCTTTGACTATGAGGGCTATGAATACTCCTCTTTACCCTTCAGACAAAATGGGTGGAAATATACCACCTATCAGGAGCATGGATGAGTTCAATGACTTTGTGAAATCCAACATGTTTATGGATGTAAAACTTATAGGAGCAAATTATACCTGGAGCAATCGACGGATAGGGTGTCATCTCATTCAAGAAAGGCTTGACAGGTTTTTTCTATCAAAGGAGGCTACAACTCTGTTCGATGATTCTACCCTGCAAGCCCTTCCTAAAATTACCTTTGATCATAATCCCATTTTTTTGGAGATTCCTAACTCTTTGTCCTTCAAGAAACCTTTCATATTTCAATCTATGTGGATCAAAAATTCTAGTTTCAAATATAACTTAATTCAGTGGTGGCAACAGCCTGTCAGGGGTAGTGCAACTTTTAAACTTGCTAGAAAATTAAAGTTTATTAAGGAAAATCTTTGAACTTGGAACAAAGAGGTCTTTGGGAACCTATTTGAAAATAAAAAATAGGTTGTTGAAATTTTGAAGATAATTGATCAGAGAATTCAACATGGTGATGCTGATGAAAGTACTAGGCAGGAGGAACAGACAAAACTAGAAGAGTTTCATAACATTTTGGCCTGTGAGGAAATCTATTGGAGGAAAAAATCAAGGGCTCTTTAGTTGAAATATGGAGATTCAAATTCCAAGTTTTTTCACATCACCACACTTAGAAATAGAAGCAATAAAAAGATAAAAATTAAAAAAAAAGCAGATGGTTCTATTACTTAGGACTTAATAGAAATTAGAAAGGAGGTAGTAACTTATTTCAATTCTATCCTTGGTTAGGAATCATAGTGCAATGAGGAGGCCAAAGATATTCTCTTACAATCCATTCCTAGCATAATAAATGAGGATATAAACCTTAAGATTCTAGCTCAATTTTTTGATGAGGAAATTAAGGAAGCCTTGTTTAGCATGGAGCCAGACAAAGCCCTAGGACCCAATGGCTTTCCCCCTCATTTATATCAAGATTTTTTGTACATCGTAAGTGAGGATGTAATTTATACTGTCAAAAAATTACAAGCAAGCAATCATATCCCAAAAGGTCTCAACTCTACTTTTATTTCTCTAATTCCTAAGAAGAAAACCCCTAAATCTATGGTTGACTTCAGGCTAATCAGTTTGTGCAATGTTTCTTACAAGATCCTAACTAAAGCCATTGCAAATAGAATGAGAGATATTCTACCCCGCATTATAGATCCATGCCAGGGAAGCTCTATCTAGGGTAGGTCAATATTGAATGGAGTTATCATTGTTCTTGAAGCTCTACACTCTGCTCATAAGACTAACAGGTCTATTTTTTCCCTCAAGCTTGATATGAACAAAGCTTTTGACAGGCTAAATTGGGACTTTCTGATTGTTGTCCTCCTTAAGTTTGGTTTTCACCACCAATGGATTAATTTTATCAAAGAACACATTTCTAAAGCATGGTTCTTGATTCTAGTTAATGGAACAACTGCTGGTTACTTTCAAAGTCACAGAGGAATTTGGTAGGGGGACCCTATCAACCCCATGTTATTCATCATTATGGCAAAATATTTAGGCATAACCATAAAAAATGCTTGCAACTCAAGGCTAATATCGAAAAAAAAGGTAACATCTCTCACTAGGGTAGTTTCTCACCAATAATTTTTTGATGATATCCTTCTATTGACTAAGGCGTCGATGGTTGAGGGCCAAAGAATTAAATACATCCTGCAACTCTATGAGGACGTTGCTGGTCAAAAAATTAATTTTAGTAAAAGCAAGTTATATTTATTGAACACCCCCATTCAGAGGCAAGAAAGGATTGCATAAATTTTAGGATGTTATATAGCAAACCTCCCCACTTCATATCTTGGTCTCCCTCTTTTCATTGGTTCTCTGATAGAGTCAATGTGGTACAAGGTTATTGAAAGAATTAAAAAAAAACTTGCTAGATGTAAAGGTCATCTTCTATCTCAAGTAGGAAAGCTGACCCTCACTAAGTCCTCTCTTTAGAGCATTTCAATATATTTCCTCTCCATTTTCAAAGTCCTTGTGAAGGTTTTCCAAAAAATTGAGAAACTCCAAAAAGAATTTTAATGGATTGGATCAGAGGAGAAAAAAAGGATACAACTTGTAGGATGGACCAAAGTGTGTAGACCCAAGGAAAATGGGGGCTTAGGTCTAGGAGAATTACTCATATGAATTTAGCTTTACTATCTAAGCAGGCATGGTGCCTCATTTCTGGTGAAGAAAATGAATGGAAAACTATCATCAAATGAAATTATCTTCAAAATATGGAATTTCTAAGTGACTCAATTCCAATCAGAGGTTCTACTTTTTGGAAAGCAATTCTCAATTGTAAGGAAATCATCAAAAAAGGTTTAAGATGGGTTTTAGGCAATGGTGAGAGGATAAATTGCTAGAATAATAGGTGGGATAAGGATGAACCACTGATGTAATATCCTAACTTATCCCAAATAAAATATATCATGAAAGAACTCATTGGTAGAAAAGTCTCCAATTATATGGTTGAGGACAGAGGAAGAATGAAGTGGAAACAAATAAGGATTCAGGAATTTCAAGTGGAATCAAATGATCTTTGTAATATTCTCGGGTAACAGTTTATCCCCATGAGACCCAAGGAAGATCAAGTGACTTGGGCTCCTATGAAAAATGGGCAGTTCATTGTTAAATCAGCTTACAAGCTTCTACTTGATGATGAGGATTTTGTCCTCCAAAAGGACTTAGTTTGGATAAAAAATTTAATTCCAAAAATTGTAGTATTTTCATGGTTGGTTATCTAAGGAAGAATTCTAACTATTGATAATATGATGCATAAAGTTATTTGTATCACCAATCATTATTATATGTATAGGGCTAATTAGGAGACCATTTATCACATTTTCCTTGAGTGCCCTTTTTCCTTGACTGTCCTAAGTGGGGTTTTTTAGGCCTTAAATATATCATGGGTTAAACCAACCACCGTACTTGATTTTTTCATCTAGTAGCCTTGCCCATTTTCAAGCCAAAGACTTAGTTACATGTGGAAAATTTATCTCAATCACTATCTTTGGCAGGTGTGGTTAGAAAGGAACCATAGAGTCTTTAATGAGTCTATCCATGATCATCAAACTATCATTTCCAAGATATTATCCTTTTCTAGTGAGAATGTGAACCTTATCCCCTTTGATAGTCGTAAACCTCATATGCAGGAGACCACGACTGCTCAATATTTAAGCTTAACCTTGTTAGATGAGTCTGTGCCTAGGGTAGTTAACCCCAGAGCCAATGTTAAGTGGTCCCCACCTCCTACGGGTTAGTTTAAGATTAATTTCTATGGAGTGGCTAAGGACAATCCTGGTAGAGTAGGCATTGGTGGTATTGTGCGAGATCATAATGGGAATATGATGCTTGCATTTTCTGAATATTTAGGAACAAGGACGAACAACAAAGCTGAAGCTAGAGCTATGTGGAGAGGCCTTCAAATGACTCAAGACTTAGAAGGCAATTTGATCATAGAAGGAGACTCTATGCATGTTATAAATCTCCTCAATAATTGGAAAACACCTCCTTGGAGGATTAAAACAATTGTTGAAGAGGCTAGGATCCTTTTCCAGGGAAGATAGGACATAAAAACCCAACATGTCTTTCGAGAAGCTAACAAAATTGCTGATAAGCTAGCCAATTTGGGTGTCTATGGTGATGGACTTTTCAAATGGGAACATAGTGTCCCAAGAGAAGTAGAGTAGCTTATTAAACAATGATGCCAAGAATGATAGTCAAATTTACCAACAGGGAAGGCATTGTAAGTTCGAAGGCTAGGAGTATTCCTGCCTCTTTTTTGAAATGGACTCACAATAAAAATTATTTGAACTCTCAGTCTTCATGGATGCTACTTGGAAATACCACGAAGACTAATGGGGATAGTCACATGTCATATAACATGGCTCCTAGTCATATTAGTAATTTGAGGTTTGTTGATAATCATAGGGTAGGAAAGAAACGACAACATAAGACATCGAACTAGAGCCACATGGACCACCAGATAGCCATCACCATAAATCTAGCCAACAGGTTCACTTATCCAAGGATGATTGGCCAATACGGGATGTGGTCCCAAAGCATGTCATATATGGAAGAAAGCAATTACCAAATAATTATTAAGAGTAACTGTCAATACAGAGCTTGTGGGAGTTTTTTTAGTACTCTGCTATGTGTGTCTGCAGCTTTTTGTTTCTCCATTGTTTCAAGGAAGGGATCCGTGTTTGTTTCTTTTTTTGTAATTATGATGTAGGTGTGTTTTCTCAGGGTATACCCAAAATATTGTATGGGAATTTTCTTTTTGATAACATGCTATGTGCCTTACCGGATGTAATGGCTTTGGCGGCATGTAGATTTTACATATATAGGATCCTTGTTGCATAACTTTTATTATTAAACATGAACCATTCACCAATATGCAGAAATATCAAATCATTCATCCACAATACATTATCCACAATAACAATCCACAAATGAGAGAGAGATAGATAATACCCTTAAGGTAGGGCAACACCAATAATAATCCTTAAGGAAGGAATAACTCCACAAGATCTCCCAAGATGAGAGGCCACTTCGTGGGCACGACGATTACATAAGATTCTTCTTCAATGATATGAATATCCTTACAATGACAAATATCTCTTCTTTATATATCCATATTCTTATTCTACTTTGGAGAGCCTACTACTAATATTATATTATATTAAAATATAATATAATATTATAATACAATCAACCTTGGGTTATGTGTGGCCCATGCCAACCCTTATACAATATAATAATATATCCCCAAATATCTATTCCTAGGTACCCTACCATGCCACCCTCCTTACAAATGTTTCGTCCTCGAAACATATGAAGAAACCTCGATAGTATGATTTGCTAAGCAATGTTAGCAATTGGTACCAATCTCGATCATCCATCCATCCAAGTGAAACCCGATGATGCTTGGTACGCCATTTTGTTACTTGAGTATCCAAATCTGCTTCGTTGGCTCCATGCTTCTGCTGCTGTATTTTGATAACTTGAATGATGGGTCCACTTGTTCCTTGATGTTGATGAACCATGCTGAAAACCATGATCACTATGCTTTCTTTGCCAAACAATGCCATAGTTGGTGCCCTGTTGATTACATGTAGAACCATAATATTGTTGCCTTGAACCATGCCTCCAATATTGTTTCCGCTCATGGTGGTGTGGATGGCGATATGGTGCAACCTTTACTTGATGTTCTACCTTCTTTGACTTCTCAAAATTTGGCTCCATTATTTTAAATTCCTCTACACATTGTTCTTTCATGTTCTCTTTGTTTGGTGTGTCCTTGTGCTCTTTTATCAAATATTCCTTAGACTCTGTTGCTGCTATCTCCTTCGTGGATTCTGTTTCCTGTTCTTCAATTTGTTCTTCTACAACCACTTCTTGATTTTCCTTGTATCCTTGCTCCTCAAGCTGAGAAATATCCTTCTTGGATTCTGTTTCATGTTCTTCAATTTGTTCTTCTACAACTGCTTCGTGATTTTCCTTGGATCCCTGCTCCTTAAGCTGAGAAATATCCTGTAATGTTATCTTCTTTTTCCTGTACCATAACTTCATAAACTTCTTTTGCACATTAATGTTAACAAGACCCAAAGAATCTAACCAAGGATAACCAAGAACAATATCCTTATCATCCATCTCAATAGCATAGAAATCTGAATGTAAAACATATTTATCCATGGTGATCTTTAAATCTTCAAAAATCTGAACATTCTCACCCTCTAGTTGTATGTCCTTGATTTTTGTTGCTTGAACTTGCAACTTCTTAGCCAAAGCAACATTAATAAAATTATATCTACTAACAGGGTCAATGGAAATAATAACCTGTTCCTTTTGAATGCTTCCATGAACCTGCATAATAGACTTTTTAGATTCAAACAAATTCCTTTGTCCATTTTCTAGTTTATCTTCCACCACAGGTATGGTTTCCTCTGTCTGCATACTGACATCTTTTTTATCTTCCCTGACCTTTTCCTCTTTCTTCTTGAGTAATTTTATTTCTTTTTCATAGTCGTCGATCAAATCCCTTAGGTGATCTACATAATATGGGTCCCATTTACTCAAGAATGCATGCTCTATTTCATCCCAAGTGTATTCATTATTCCTTTCCTTACGAAACTTATCCCACCAAAACACAGCTTCCCCTCGAAGACGTATACCAAGAAAGGCTTTCCCCCATGAGACATTACAACATCGAGATCTAAAATTTTTCCACCATTCTCGAGCATCAATATCATCTTCTCCAGAAAAACGTTGGATTTCCATTATTCATGCCCTAATGCAAGTAGGGTTTTTTTTTTTTTTGATAATAAATATCATGCCCTAATGCAAACTAGGGTTTTATGGAAAAAAAATATCTTCCCACCAAGTTGAAGCTAAAAATCCCAAAGAAAACTACATCTGCAATTTTTCTTCCAAACAAAATAAAGTGCAACTGATTTGCTTACCCGAACTAAACAAATTGTCTTTTGAAAAATTCACGATTTGAAAATTCGTCACTTTCCTTGTTCCAGATGGCTGACTTCAAAATGTCGTATCTCCTTCAATACTACTCGGATTCCTTCATATGACCACTCATTTTAAAGCTCTTCAAATTCTGCACAATCCGATCCAAGAATCGCCTCAATCGGATTAACTGTCGCAAAGATATGGCTTCTGAAAGATGAGGAGTTTTTCCAGAAAAAATCTGCGAAATTCGTCACTATCCTTGTTTCGGATGACTAACTTCAAAAGGTCGTATCTCCCTCAATACTGCTCATATTCCATCATATGACCACTCATTTTAAAGCTCTTCAAATTCTGCACAATCTGATCCAAGAATCGCCTGAATCGGATAAACTTGCGCAGAGATATGGCTCCTGAAAGATGAGATGTTTTTCCAAAAAAAATTGCCCTAATTCTAGGGTTTCACACAAAAATCCCCACTTTGCCAAAATCGTTGCTCTGATACCACTTGTTGCATAACTTTTATTATTAAACATGAACCATTCACCAATATGCAGAAATATCAAATCATTCATCCACAATACATTATCCACAATAACAATCCACAAATGAGAGAGAGATAGATAATACCCTTAAGGTAGGGCAACACCAATAATAATCCTTAAGGAAGGAATAACTCCACAAGATCTCCCAAGATGAGAGGCCACTTCGTGGGCACGACGATTACATAAGATTCTTCTTCAATGATATGAATTACCCTTACAATGACAAATATCTCTTCTTTATATATCCATATTCTTATTCTACTTTGGAGAGCCTACTACTAATATTATATTATATTAAAATATAATATAATATTATAATACAATCAACCTTGGGTTATGTGTGGCCCATGCCAACCCTTATACAATATAATAATATATCCCCAAATATCTATTCCTAGGTACCCTACCAGATCCTTAGTAAGGACATGTTCATCAACAGCCCTGGGCTTATTTTTGTAAAAGGTTTTGGGTGAACCTATAAAACATGATATTAATGCTATAGTATCTTATCTGCCAAAAAAATGGTAGGATGCATTCTCCTAAGTTTTTGTTTGACCGGATTGGCATTAGGACACAAGGTAATATTGTGGAAAACAAGGTCAGGATCAACACGAAAACATCAGAGCAACACATTTTTTTTAAATGTTTTGTTGATTTTGTTTTTTTTTTTTAAATATGTACATATGTTACAATTCTTGGCTTATGTGGGTGGCTCAAGGTAGATTACCAGGTGGATCATCTTGTTCTTATGGAAGAAACAAGCGAAATATGTGATGATGGATGGGGAAAATTTGGAGGTAAAAATATTTATGTTGGGTGATGGGGACAATGGGTTGTGACTCCTCTTCAGAATCATCATAAGAATTTGACATGACCTCAAATTCTTCATAAATTTCATCGTCGGAATCAAAGACATGATAGGTGAAGTTGATGGGATCATATTCATTTACTTCATCCATGCAAAGTTCTTAAAGGGCTTGTTCAAGAGAATATGTTGAGGGTAATGGGTGGATGGGGTGATATTCATTATTGAGTGTAATATTTTTAAAGGCTTGCTCAAGAGAAGTAGCGGAAGACAATGGGGTATAGCCTAAAATGGAATGATCATGGGTGCCTCTATATAGGACCTCTAAGATATCATGCATTCCTTGCTCATGTGAACCTAGACATTGACCTTACCAATGGAACATATTAAAGTATCGAGCTGGAAAATCCTCTATGTTAGGTATGTTGGCACACCTAGGCTCGTGTGGTTCTTCGGGTGGGTTTGCCCTAGTTGAGCAATCCAACCCTCCATAAACAAATGTAATGTTGTTTGGAGTGACACTCATGTCGTAGTGCCTATGAATAAAGAACGGTCTTGGGGACGTCCAAAATCCTTAGCTCTGGTAATGGCTAGGGGTGTAATGGTGATGTCTTGGACCATGTACTCACCAATGCTTGGATTAGTGATGTGGACTATGACTTGGTTTGATGATGTGGATGGTGAAGGCTCAAGTGGATCTGGATTGATTATAGACGATGGTGAGTTAAATATGTCACAATTTGAAAGTTTAACTTGTGACACATCGGTTGATGGAGTGGGATTGGATGGCAGTGTGGAATTAGAAGATGGAGGATGGGATAATGATGAAATAGAAGAAGTGGTTGTAGTAGAAGGGGTATATGTGATGTATGATGTGCTAATAGTAGACTTACTATGACCACATGTACAAGAATAAATGGATGTTTGAGGAGGTGATGTGATGGGTAGTTCCTCTATGATGGGAGCCTTAGAAGAATATGGAGATGGACTAGAAGAAGGTGTATTAAAATATGATGTGGGTGGATTTGATGATGGTTCCAAGAATAGATGGGTGGAAGGTAACATGGATTCATAAGGATTTGAAATGAAATTACAATACTTAAAAGGTTCGACATCCATGGGGATGCAATGGACTTGTCCATCATGAAAATATTTCAAGCATTGGTGGAGAATTGAAAGAACACATTTCATTTCCCTCATACAAGGTCTATCAAGGAGTATATTATATGCCATGGCTCCTTCCAATATGTGAAACATTGTGTGCAACATTCTGGCCCCTACTTCTATAGGTAAAACAACAGTGCCAACTGTGGTACACAAAGCATCGTTAAATGCTTTGAGGGTGAATGATGATTTGGAAATGTGGGATGGAGGTAATTTGAGGTTGATAAGGGCAGCGGTAGTAATGATATTTATTGATGAGCTGGTATCAATTAATACTCTTTTTAATGGCTTTCTTTCTATTAATGCCATTATGTGCAATGGAGGGTCCATCGATTCTGAACTCATTGATTTTATCTCAAAGTCGTAGAAGGTAATTGATGGTTCCATGCATGTTATAACACTCCCTACAAAGTTTTTTAAGGCATTATAGTCTTGGGATTCTAACTCAATTGACTTGAGTATTTACATTAAAGCTTCTCTATGCCTAGGGGATTTTTGGATAAGATCATACACAAAAAGCTTGGCTGATGCCATTTTCAAACTAGTGGTTAACCAGCTGGTTAAGGTTACCGTTGGTCTTAGTGGATGAAGGATAGGTAGATTATATGGGTTGGAAATATTTATTGGCAAATATGGATTTGGTGATGTTTCGATGGAAGGTGGATTCGAAGGTTTTTGAGTATTTTTTTTATTTTGCCTTTGCCCTCTAGTGACCACATGGACTACTACTACAAATTTTTGGTATTGTTGGAAATGATTTGCTTGATTAGGAGGTGGTTTTTGATTGTTACCTCCTATATTATGTTGGACCTTCCCATGGTTAGGTAGAGGTGTTTGATATATATCCAAATTTTGATTTTGTGGAGCTAAGGGGTTATCTACGTTAATGGCCCCTAAGTCTATGAGGTCTTGCACTATGTTTTTGAACACATGGTAGGAATTGATATCATGTCCATTTTGTCGATGCTATAGGCAAAACAAGTACTCTCTATAACTTTTAGGCCTTTTGGTGGGATCAACGGGCCTAATGTCCAGAAAGGCTAGTTTTTTGGTCTCATACAACATTCAAAATATGGATGAATATAATTCCGCTAAGGGAGTGTATTGATGTTGGGGTCTATTGAATTGGTGGTGGGTAGGTTGTTCCATAGTTGGCATTGTGTTTTGTACCATTGGTTCTTGGATTATTGATGGGACTGCATGATAGGAAATTTATTGTTGCACTAGTTTTTGAGCCATTACGGGTTGGCTCATGACCACTTGATTGACTTGATTAGTTGTGTTAGTCAATAAGGCTTGTGTGAATTTGGTTTGGCCAGATTGATTATTTTGGTATTGGCCCCTATTTTTCCATTCTTTCTTCTTAGTCTTAATGACACCCTCTTGGATTGTATCTCCTCAAAGACACTAGCCTGTGCTAAAGCCTCCTCAAATGTTCTATAAGTATTGAGCTGTAGCATCCAATAGATGGGTTTTAAGCAACTCTAGGTAAAAATTTTGATAATTTCTTCCATTGGGAGGGAGAATGGCAACTTTGTTATAACTGCCCTCCAACAGTTTCTAAAATCATAGATAGGTTCCTCATCCCATTGTTTCAAATAATATATATCCGATAAGGACACTTTCTTTTTAATATTAAGGGTGAAGCATTCCAAGAAGAGATCTATCAATTGATCAAAAGTATAAATACTATGTGTAGGTAATTGATTGTACCATTCAATGGCATCTCCCCCTAATGTTTGAGGAAATAGTCAGAGCATAAGAGCATTATCATCACTAATCTAAAAACATATATGGACAAATGAACTCACATGCTCCTTAGGATCCTCAGTTCCCTTAAACTTTTCAAATTTTGGTACCATAAAATCTGCTGGATATGGTGGTGATGGTATTGATGGATGGATTGGTTGATGAATCAGTTGGTTTAATGTAAGCTTTTGGCTTTTTATCCCTCGTGAGTTTTGCATCAACTGATCAATTTGATTTTGCATTGCCTGGAATCTAAGATCTTATGCTAGAATATGAGGACCTTGAATTATGTGATGGTTGGTTGATGGGCTTGATGGTATATGTCGGGGTATGACCAACATGGTGTTGTGGAATGGATTGGGTTGGGTATGTGGAGAATATTTATGGTTGAAATATGGGGATGATTGATGAAGATGATTATGAAGAAATGGATTGTTTTATTGGTTAGTGGTAATGTTGATTGGTATGGTGGATGTGTGGAGAAGTGGTGGGTTGGGGATGGACACTATGGAAGATTGAGGTACCCATGATGAATTTTGATTGGTGAGCGGAGGTTGATTTGGAACTCCTTGGTTCATAGGATCTATGTAATCTGACTGTTTTCCTTTTGTTCATTGTGAAAGTAGTCTATTGATGAGCCCTAATGTATCCATAAGTTCCTGATTTGACCATGTGTCGAATGATGGGGTTGTGGTTGGATGAGATGATGGATGGGTTGATGATGATGGATGATTAGACACAATCATGTTGATTAGGTGAGATGATGGAGATGTGGATGACACAATCATGTTGGCTAAGTGGGATGATGGAGGTGTGGATGATATGGTCATGTTGGATAAGTGAGATGATGGAGGTGTGGATGATGATGTATGAGAGGACATGGGTATGGTGCAAGTTGCATTTGATGTTACAACTTGGAGTCTAAGGACTTGTGAGGCAACATTGACATACTCCTCATACAAGGGGTTGGTATAGGTGGATGTGAGATAAGTGTTTGGAATACTTGGGATTTGTGGTGATTGGCTCATGGAGGAAGGCATACCGTATTCATAACTCGAATCAGGATATCCTTGGGCAAGGTAGGTGGTAGCCAATTTGTATTCTTTAAAACCTTCTTGGGTAAGGGGCTCTAATACATAGTTAGAAGCCTTGTAAAGAGCCTACACTCTATCCATGTCTATGTAGGTGGTGGATGTCTCCACATTATGTGAATGTGTCTCTACTTGAGAGTGGGGTGGATGGGATGATCTAGCTAAAGTAGTCTAAACCATATTGGATGGGGCTACTGAAGTAGCAGGCTCATGGGAACTATTTTCCATTAAACTACTTTGGTTTATTATTTTCTTCTGTTGTCGTGTTAGCACCATAAAGTAGTTAAACCAAAGATTCAAAGCTTATATAAATCACACAAACTAACTTTTCTAAAATTTAAAGCAAAGAAAACAATCAGTCCTAGGTTTTACCATGTGTGGCTTATCTTGTTCATTAATTATTTTCTTTCATTAATGTGAAGTTCCTTTTAGAATTGTTGGCTTGTGTGTTTTGATGTAACATAATATTATTTAATGAAAAACAAAGGTAAAAACTAAGGCTGGCCAGGGCAACGAGATTTTTGTTGGTAATGACCTCCAACAAGTTTGCTCAGGGTTAGTCCTATGGTTTCTACGACAGATATTGGTGGATGGAAATCATGGCCACCATCACCAAATCTCAAGCAATGGCTGGTGATGAAATCCATCCACTACTATTAAAAATGTGAATCGTGCAAGTGTGTGTGATTTATTTTATTAGATTTCTTATTCTCTATGGTTTTCAAACAATATTAAATATTACTAACTTCACTAATATAAATTAGAATCCAACACAAAGATGAAAATTTCACCTAAAGAGTGCAGAGTACACCCTTAAATTCCCCTGCCTACAAGTGATTAAAATCACAAGAGCAACCGAAGGGTTCATCCACCTCTCTTCCAAAGGGGCCATCCTAGGGCAGGATTACTTTATGCATCAAGATGTTGTTCCTATTTAGATATGCAAAATTAAAGTGATCTTTAACCCTAAAATGCAAAATCTAGGATGTGTTTTTGTTTCATATGCACTCAAAAATGCAAACAATCACCTAGATCTACAAATTTTAGGACAATAAATGAATTTGATATAATGGAACACACACAAACCCTAGATATAACTTGCTACCGATTCTTTCCCAAACTTCTTAATGTTAAACCCAAAAATAGTGAAAAATAGTACCAGAATGCAGAATATGTAAATCACTAAATGGTAACCTAGGGTTATGAAACTTACTTGGAAGCCTTAGCTCTACTCCAAATCACTACCAGGCATAGCTAGATGCCTGTATAGGCATAGAAAAGCACCTGTGTAGGTGTATTAGAGCACCTACGATTGTCTACAGATGTTGTCGAACACTTTGTGGATGCTCTCGAATGCCTGCGTAATCTCTGAAAAAATTTCAAACTGCTTCAAAAAACCTTAGCGACAAAATCGATGATCTCTACGCTTCTAAAAATTCTTGTAACAAATAGAAATAAAATTAATTTAGCAAGGTAGATCTATTAAATAATGAAACCCTTGTGGGATCCCACCGTGATCACCATTTGTGAAGACAAGGACACGACACTTAAATAAAATAAGGTAAATCAAATAACACAATGAAACACAAGATTGCACAAATGGATGTATTCAATAAAATGGGCAGGGGGAGCCAATAAACTCCTTTTGATACAATCTATCCTCAATGATGGTATTTGATACAATAATTTACAAAAGTGCTAGGGTTCTCTGAAAACCTAGCTATAACAATGAAGTGTCTTCATATTGATGTGTTCTTGCTTCCAACGGGGTGAGTGGGCTTTGGATATCCTATGGCGGGCCACTCTAGCTTCAACATCCACTCAAAAATGTGTGAAATTTGTAGATCTACATACATAAAAATAGAGAAATGGGTTAATAACACCTATGAGGGCTCCACAATGTGAGGCCCTTAGACATCAGTAAACCTTAACTAAAATGGATCAAATGGCATGCAAAATCTACAAATCATGTAACAAAATAAAACCAATAAAGATATACCTTGCTTTCATTTTGTTGTTGCAGTTGGCATGGTGCAACAGGATCATATTCATGTTTCTATGGTTGTAGTAGGCTCAGACGTGCACTTGGCAGGTTCTGATGTGAGCTTCACAGGATCTGGTGTGCACTTGTGGGATACAACAGGCTCTGGAGAGTGCTTGCAGAATATAGCAGGCTCTGGTGAGCGCTTTGCAGGCTCTTTAGTGAGCCTCACAAGCTCAAGAGGGTGCCTACTGATTAGGGTAGAATCTACAAAAGTAGATCGAGGGGGTGGTGATGAATGTGGTGGATGTATGGGGGTTGTGATGGTGATGGAGGATGAATGGGGTATGACTAGAACAATAGAAGTCTTGTTGGCTTAGCTAGGAATTTAGATCTTCAAACTCTATCTCTCTTAGCTTCTCTAGGGCTTTAGTAATGACTCCTCCAGGGTGTAACTTCTAATCTCAAGGTTCCAATATTTGGGTATTTGCAAATGCCCTTATTTATAATCCAACCTAGGGTTTTCTTAGGGTTTTAGCCTTATACTTTTGATCGTGTGGCTAAGATTAAATTAGATCCTAAGGTTGAGATTAATTTTTAGATGTGGCATGGATTAATGAAGATGGACGGTGGGGATTAGATTGGATTGGACGACTGTGGTTAATTGAGTTTATAAATATATATTTTATAATAAATATATTATAATATAATATAAAATATTATATTAAATACAAAAAAATATAAAATAATATTAAAATAATTTCAATTGGGTTAGGAAATGGCAGGAAAAGGTGGAATTGGGCCAAATAATTGGCGAGAAAGGTGTAATTGGGCCAAATAATTTGCAGGAAAGGTGTATGGGGGACACGTGGGTGGTGGAATGGTTAGGATGGAGGATTAGGCTGTAATTTGGTGTCTATAGTTCTATATTCTGATTTGAGTTGAGAAATAGATTGAGTGTTGATGAATGTGAAACATATTGAGTCTCTAACAATTCTTTATATGTTTCTATGGTAAAATAAAGATTAAAAGTGATTGAAAATTGTTGTGAGTATGAAGCATATTGAGTCTCTAACAATTTTCTATATTTTTCTATGGTAAAAAAAGTGATTAAAATTAATTGAGTATTATGGTGAATGTAAAGCATATTGAGTCTGTAACAATTCTCTTTATGTTTCTATGATATTGGACAAGTTCTAGTAAGGACTTGTTGAGCAGATTTGAGGTAAGTCTAGAGAAGACTTGTGGACAAATTTATGTGAGCTTTTTTGGAAGCTTACAATACTGTTTGAGAATAGATATTGAGAGCATATTTGAATAAGTTCTAGTGAGGACTTATTTATTAGATTGGAAAAGTTCTAGAGAAGACTTATGGACAAATTTATGTGAGCTTTTGTGGAAGCTTACAATTCAGTTTGAGAACATATATTGAGAGGAGATTTGGATAAGTTCTAATGAGGACTTATTGAGCATATTGGACAAGTTCTAGAGAGGACTTGTGGATAGATTAGTGTGAGCTTTTGTGGAAGCTTACAAGGAATATTTAAGACAAGTATTTGAGAAGACTTGAGAGTAGAGTTGATTGATTTATTTTTTCAAACCTTGAGTTAAGGTTTGGGGCAGATCTAGCAGAGTTGATTTGAGATTAAGTCAAGCTTTGTGTTAAGTCTTGAGGATATATTTGTGCTAGACCGAAGGACTGTGTTTAGTGTAGATCAAAGGATAGATATTGAGGATAGATTTATGCTAGACCAAAGGACTGTGTTTAGTACAAATTTAAGGATAGATTTTGGTGTAGATTTGAGGATAGGTTTGTGCTAGACCAGAGATAGAGATTGAGCAAATTTGTACTAGACCAAAGGACTATTTTTAGTGTAGATTTGAGATAGAGCTTTGAAGGTGATAGAGTATAGATTATGAAAGTCTCTAGTGGATAGAGATCCATTAGCCATGGTAGTGAGGATAGGTGTCTTCAGTGGATAGAGATCCATTTAGCTAGAGCAGTGGGGGTAGTAGTTCTTATAGAAGATCACCAGTCAGGTCTAAGGAGAAAGAGTTATCCTATGGATAGAGATCCATGGACTTGATTAGGGTAGTGGTGTCTCCTTTTTACAGAGGTCCATAAACATTGTAATAGAGAAAGGATTCTCAAGAGATTGATTGAGAAAATTTTAGTGAAAGATTTTCTCTGTGGAGTAGCCCACATTGGATGAACCACGTTAAATTAGTATCTCTATTGTGTGTGGTGATTTGTGCATTTATTTTATTACTATTGTTGATATTTCTATCTATTTATTGCATAATATTGATTGAGAAAGAAAAGTAAAAAGTGGTCTTATACTGTTTACCTCCCCTCTTAGTATCAGCTTGTGTTCTTCAAAATTTGAGGTAATTAGGAAAATAAACCAAAGTATGGGAGATTTCTTAGCTTTTATTATAGATAATAATCAATGGGAGGTTGATTTTTAAGAGGACAACTATACATGGACCAACAACAAGACGGGCCAGAATCTAATAGCAAAAAAATAAGATAGATGCATACTCTTAGATCATTGGCTAGATGAAAGGACTTTTGCTAAATTTAATACCTTGACAAGGATTGGTTTAGATCACTGACCAATAAGAGTTAAAATGGTGGCAAGTGAATTAAAAAAAATCATATTTTAAATATTAGAAAATGTGGGAAGATCACCCTCAATTTATAGATATGATAGTGTCGATATGGAATTATTCAAGAAAAAATTTGTTGTATACACATCCAAATAAAATTAAATCAATGGAATCTAGATTAAATAAAAGGAACAAGAACACTTTCAAAAATATTTTTGAGAAGAAAGAACCAAAAGAGAAACTTTCAAAATTCCAAAAAATGAGAACACTGATCTAAGTTGAAAGGAAAGAGAGTTGCTTAGTGAATATCATAATATATTGAGTGAGGAGAAATTTTGGATATTAAAATCGAAAAAAACTTGGTTAAAAGGAGATAAAAACAAACTTTTTCATAGGATGACAATAGTACAAAAAATCAACATCTAGACTTAGTAAAAGGGAATTGGATTGAAGACCAGAGAAAAATGAGAAAGGAGGCAATTATATTTTACTAGAATATTCTAGGATCACAGGATATTGAAGTTCTTAATGATAAAATAATATAAGGAGCTTTAGTTACAATAAATGAAGACAATAGCAAACTGATGTATCCTATTACTCTAGAAGTTCAATCATCTCTTTCCTCTTTGGATAAGGATAAATATTAAGGTTTGTATGGACTCTCTACAAATTTCTATCAACATAATTGGGAAAAGTGAAGGATTATTTATTTGTGGTAGTGGAACAATCTAGGGTAAAATAGTACATACCTTATAAAATAAATGCAACATATCTTACCTTGATTTAAAAAAAAAAAGGATGCAAAATTATTTGATTCATTTAGGACCACAAGCCTATTTATATGGAATATAAGATAATTTCCAAAATGATATCAAAGTAGTTAGGACCAATATCAGACAAAATTATTTTTAGAAGAGCAAGGAGCATTTGTGAAAGGGAGAAAAATCCTAGACAATATCATAGTAGCTAATGAAGTAATACATTCAAAAAATTCTATAAAATAGAGAGAAATGATCTTATAACTTGATATGAATAAATCCTATGACAGTGTTAAATGAGATTTTATTTTTTTAGTATTATAAAATTTTGGTTTTGGGAAAAAATGAGTCAAATGGATTAAAGCTTGTGTCTCTATAGTATTATTTTCAAAACTGGTCAATGAGATCATAGCAAAATCATTTAAATCCAAGAGGTATCTTAGATAGGGAGATCCTCTATCACCATATCTATTCATTATTATGATATATATATTGGGAATGAACTTTAATAAGGCATACAAAAATGGGATAATAAGAAAACTTAAGGCTAGTAAAAAAATTGACAACATCACCCATCAAAAGTTTCTAAATGTTACAACCATTTTTATAAGGGCAAGAAAAAATGAGGCCAAATCTTTAAATGAATTAGTAGAGGAATATAAAAGAGCATCAAGGTAAAAAATTAATATGACAAAATCCAAAATTTACTTCTTAAAAACTCTAACTAGAATCAAAGTAGGGATATTTAGGTTACTTAAAATGGAAGAGATAATTTTTTTAGCAATATATCTAAGGATGCCCTAAGTTGAGGGTAGAATGAGGATAGAATTGTGGAATCTAGTTATATATAAAGTTTTGAATTTACTATCAACATGGAAAGGTAGATGGTTATTATTAGTAGGAATAGTGCAACTACACTAATTAAATTGAAGAACACAATCTTATACTAAGAGGGGGGTGAACATTATAAGACCACTTTTTCCTTTTTCTTCCAATTCAATATTATATTGTGTATAGATAGCAGTATCAATAGCAGTAATCAAAGCAATGCATAAAATACCATACACAATAGAGACACCACAATTTACGTGGTTCATCCAATGTGGGCTACTCCATGGAGAAAATATTTTACTAAAACTTTCTCAATCAATCTCTTTGGGAATCACTCCTAATTACAATGTTTATGGGTCTCTGTACAAAGGATATTTTGATCCCCTAATCTCAATTTCATGGATATCTTCCATAGGAGAACTCTTTCCCCTTCTTCTTTGGCTATGTGATCTTCTAGAAGACTCTATCTTTCTACTGCACTGACTAGTGGACCTCTCTCCACTTGAAGAATCCTCACTTAGATCTATCTTCAACTGTGTTAGCTGTTGGATCTCTATCCACTGTGACTTTGTCCTCTATACTCTATCACATCCAAAGCTCTATCAATATGCTCACTAATAACCTGCTCAATAGGCTCACATAGAACCTGCTTAACAAGCTCACATAGAACTTGTCAAATCTGCTTAACAAGATCACACAAAACTTGTCCAAATATGCTCAAGCAAGCTCACCAAGATCCACAACAATGATCCACAATGATCTCAACTCAACTCAACTCATAGAAGCATAAAGAGAATTTTTAGAGACTCAATATGTTCTAATCTCAATCTCAACTCAACTCAACTCAAATCAACTCATAGAAGCATAAAGAGAATTTTTAGAGACTCAATATGTTCTAATATCAATCTCAACTCAAATCAATCTCAACTCAACTCAAGTCAATCTCATAGAAGCATAAAGAGAATTGTTAGAGACTCAATATGTTCTAATATCAATATCAAGTTCTTTTACAACCAATGGGCTTCAAAAACTATGCTTATCAAACAAGGTCTAGACACAACTCTCAATTCAGAAAACCTTAAAGCATTCAACCAACCACTTTTGAAAAGGAAACCACAAACAATCCTTTTCCCTCCATTGATATTTCAGAAATCAACCACCATAAACAATCAATAGGAGAATGTGCCCATACATTTTATGAAGATGAAAAAACCTATTTGTAAATATTCCATAATCACAAAATTATTTTGCCAATCTTCACAAGGGTTAGTAGATCACAAAATAATCAACATTACTCCACTTTTCAATAATCATCACCAAGGCCTTTAATTGCACAACTTCCTTACCTCTCCTAAAACCACTTGTACCATAAAATAAAATAAATCAAAACATTGCATAATGTTTTCACTTCCAAAACCACTTATACCATAAAATAAAATAAATCACAATATTTCATACCTTGTCACCTCATGAAAGAATTAATCCTATTGAAAAAGAACAAGGTAAACTTCACTTTTGGAACCCCTTTTGAGGTGATTAATTTTGGTGTGGGAGTAAAAATCTATGTTGGACATTTTGAGTAAAAGTTGTCATTGATGTCAAGGAACCAAGGCATCATTGATGTCAAGGAATATGTCAAGGAACAATGCAAAGGTTAATGACAAAATAACTTCACAATATTTTTAATATTATGTGGAAGCATATGAATGAGCAAAATAAAAGGTTTTTCATAAAAACCCAAGGAAGCTCTTTGAAAAGCTAAAGGAGGTTTTAATATCTATTTAATAAAATATTTAAATTCAAATTGAATTTAAATTTTATAAATAATATTATTTATACAAAGTGGTAAAATCAAAGAGGGGTTTAATAAGCCAAAAAGGGTTTAAAAATTAATTTATAAAATTTAAATTCTAAATAATTTATGAATTAATTATTCAAATTTTGAAGGCACCGACGTTCAAAATTAATGGAGGTAATTGGTATATAAAGTACATGCCTTAGTGGCATTGAAACTATCCTTCGTTCGAAAGAAATTAAAGAGGCAAGTGTTGTGGTAAAAATTTGTGTGAGGAAGAAGACAAAATCTTTGTCTTAGGTGCCAGCAAAAGTGATAAGGGCATCGAGGGCTAAACCCTCATATCCATAGAGGTAGCGTGGCCTAGTGGCAAGTGGTCGCGATTTAAGGTGAGTGAGTGTAGAGTGGTCTGCATTCAAGTTGTGGCAAGAGTGTTTTGGTAGTGTTGTGCTTAGGCATCGAAGGAAGCGATACATAGTCCTTTTGGTTTTAGCGCATTGGGGAAGGAACATAGAGCACATTGTGCTCTTTGCTCCCCAAACGAGAACCTAGCTCATGCGACAGTTGGAGCCATGGCTAGGGCATTGGTAGAAGTTGTGTCAAGGGTTCGAATCTCACCTAGGTAGAGGTAATAAATTTTGCATTATTTTTAATTGCCTAAGGTGTAAACATAAGGTTTAGGGAGCTATAAGGGGTTATGAAAAGGTGCTTATATTAATTTTTAGTTTTTTATTAAATGAATGAATAAGGTGTTAAAATTTATTTTAAAGAAAGTTATTGTGACATTTTTGAATTATCAAAAGGTGAATTGAAGAGTGATTAAATTTAAGAGGACTTCTTGCCATTGAGTCAGTTTGAAAAGGAGATTGTATTGACATTATTTCTGGTATAGAATATTATTTTAATTGGGATATCATAAGGTGTATTTGGTAAATCATGTTTGTTTATGTTGATGGATGCTTTATTTAAGATGGAGTGATAAGGTGTATATGTGTTTTGATATTTTGCATTGTATATTTGAGAGATTTTAGTATCTTCTAACTCCTTTGAGCTTGGAAAATAAGTGTTTATGGTTGTGATAGATATTTGAGGTTCCTTCATCATCAAGAAAAATATATGAGCACATTCTTCCATAGTTTATTTGATTGATTGGTTTTTTGTAAAATAAGTTTGGAGTGAAAATGATTTGATTAGGGTTTCCTTATTGAGTGTGTTTAATTAATGCTTCAAGGTTTTCTAGAATAAATAGTTGTTAAACCCTTGTTTTATAAGCATTGTTGTCGAAGCCATTGATTTTTATGAAGAACTTGAACTAGGGTTTGAAAAGAACATGAGTATCATTGTTATGTGAAGATTACCTTATAAGCATTGTTGTTGAAATGAGTTTTTGAGTGAAGAACTTGAAATAGGGTTTGAAAATAACATGAGTATCATTGTTATGTGAGAGTGATTGATAAGTATTTTTGGAAACATTTTGAGTAAAGGATCATATGCTTGGACTAAGGTTTGTAAGCAAGGATTGTTTCATTGAGTGATTTATTGAGTAGAGTTGGTTGAGCCTAGTCA
This sequence comes from Wollemia nobilis, assembly GCA_028583015.1. Taxonomy (NCBI): domain Eukaryota; kingdom Viridiplantae; phylum Streptophyta; class Pinopsida; order Araucariales; family Araucariaceae; genus Wollemia; species Wollemia nobilis. Next base: position 17,213,335 of record JAQPPZ010002979.1, read on the forward strand.
AGTGGGTGTGTGAAGTGATTTTTCAAGTTCCATAAAACAAACTATTCTATATTCTAAATTGATTTGAAAAAGTGATTGAGTATTGAGTTGAAGCATAAAGAGTCTCTAAAAATTCTCTGTATGTTTCTGAAAGAGTGATTGAAAGTGATTGAGAATTGAGGTGAATGTGAAGCATATTGAGTCTCTAAAAATTCTTTGTATGTTTCTAAAAGAGTGATTGAAAGTGATGAAGAATTTACAATAATACAATAAAACAAAATTGGAGCAAATATTATCTTCTTATTATCTGGAATAATTCTGGTAGAGTTTCAGTACTCTGTTACAATCTCCTCACAAGCTCTGGAAGAGCTCACACACATGATATAATGTAAAATTCTTCTTCTTAAAATAAAATCCTAAAACTACCTTAAGTAAGAAAAAATAAAGAAAACCCTAACCCTAGAAAATCACATTTGTTGGATCTACATCGACAGTCTTATTACATGTCTTAGTATTTCGACCATAAATTTTGACTTAGGTGTCTGTTTGAGCCTGTTTTTTTGCAGATTGCACAGATTTTGAATATTTACAATTTTGTTTTCTCCCCTCTATGAGGAGACACTTTCCAAGGCTAAAAATATCATCTAACGGCTCAAATTTTTGTTTTAATGTATGGTTGGGTAGAATTCCAACATTCTCTCCCTTACTGGTAAGGGGACTGACTATCAAGTCCCTTAGCAGCAAAAACTGAGGTTTTACTACTCCCTTAGTAAAAATATCTGCTACTTGATCGTGTGTGGAGAAATACCTCAATTTAACTTATTTCTTATCTATCATATCCTGAATAAAGTGGTACTTCATGTCGAAATGCTTGGACCTGGTATGGTAGATACTATTATGTGCAAAATTAATGGCACTCTGATTATCATAAAATAAAATAGTTGGAGTCCCTTGCTTCTCCTCAATATTTCCTAACACGTTTTGAATCCACAATGCTTGTGCACTTACCAATGTAAGTGCAATATACTTTGCTTCAATAGAAGACAATGCCACTATAGCTTGTTTCTTAGAACTCCATGTCACCAAACTTGAACCAAGAGAAAAATAGTGTCCACTTGTGGATTTCCTATCATCAATATTACTGCCCCAATCATTATCACTGAATCCCACTAACTTCAAATTCTTTTCCTATGAGTAGTGGATCCCATAATAATTTTTTCCACGATGGATTAGTCATATACCTGGAACATTATGAAACAAAAAATCATATATCTGGCCTAGTGTTACAAAGGAACATAAGGCTACGAACAATACTCCTATACTCTATTTTGTTTTCCCTTTTAACTCCATCCTCTAAACTCAATATCTCCCCATGTGTAATGGGTGTTTCTATAGGTTTACATTCACTCAAACCAAATCTCTTTAGCATATCCCTTACATATTTGGATTGACAAACAAAAATTTCATTTCTAGTTTGATGTACTTCCATCCCAAGAAAGTAACTCATCAAACCCAAATAAGACATCTCAAACTCCTTCATATCATGTTTAAAATAATCATTCAAAGAAGAACTACTCCCCATAAATAACATATCATCAACATAAAGGTATACAATAATAATATCATCATCTTCCCTTTTGTAGTATAAAGTAGGCTCACTCTTACTCCTTTCAAAATTACATTGTAGGAAGTATTCATAGATTCTAGCATACCAAGCTCTTGGAGCTTGCTTCAGTCCATATAGAGCCTTATTCAACCTGTAGACTTTATCTTCTTTTCCTTGGACAACAAAACCTTGTGGTTGTTCCACATATACTTCATCTAAATACCCATTGAGAAATGCACTTTTGACATCCATATGATGCACCCTCCACATTTTATGAGCTGCCAATGATAGCAACATCCTTACTATTTCTTGCCTTGCCACTAGAGAAAATGTTTCCTCATAGTCCAAACCATATTTTTGAGTGAAACCCTTTGCTACCAACTGTACCTTGTACCTCTCAATGGATCCATCACTGTTCTTCTTGATCTTGTAGACCCACTTGCATCCTAAATATTTCCTATCCTTGGGCAAATCACACAACTACCAAGTCATTCTTTTCAATAGAATGCATTTCTTCTTGCATAGCCTTCATCCAAACTTTTTTAGTACTAGCATGCTCAAAAAATGAAGGCTCAAAATCATCAACAACTTTTGAAACTTGTGAAACAAGTGCATAGTTTACAACATCACCTTTGGGATCTCCACTGTCATCATCTCCACAAAAATTTAGGTTCTCTAACCTCTCTATTACTACATTCATATTTTTATGTTGAATCCTTGTCACCCTCTTATGGAAATTATTATCAAGAATTTGAGATTTTGGGTGATCCTTCAACAATATTTTACCTTTTCCTTTGGTCGGTGGTGATGGAGGTGGAGAACTACTGGAAGAACCTTCTCTTGGACTTGAAGGTGCACTTGCATAATATGAACTGGAAACTTTTTCATGGCTAGGCTGAACTAAAACATGGCTTGGTTCCACCTTCTCTTCACCAAAAACATCCTCAACAAATAATTTTTGTGATCCCAAACTTCCCCTTCATCAAAAATTGCATCTCTAGATACAATTATTTTATGTGAAATATGATTAAAGAACTTGTAAGCCTTAGATTACTCACTGTACCCAATAAAAATATATTTTTCACTCTTTGCATCCAACTTCTTCCTATTCTAACCATTAACATGCACAAAAGCCACACATCCAAAAACCCTAAAATGATTTACATTTGGCTTCTTGTTGTACCAACATTCATAAGGGGTAATATTCTCAAGACTCTTAGTAGGACTTATATTTAAAATGTAATTAGCAATCCTAATTACTTCAACCTAATAAAACTTACTCATACCTTTTTCTTGCATCATGCACCGTGCTATCTCCACCAAAGTCTTGTTATTTATTTTAGCCACCCCATTCTGTTGAGGTGTGTAAGGACTTTTTTTCTATATTTTAATCCTAAACTCACTACAGAAATCATCAAATTCATGAGAACAAAACTCACCTCCTCTATATGTCCTCAAATATTTGATATAATGACCACTCTCATTTTCAACTAGAGCCTTAAAATTCTTGAAGCAATTGAATACCTCATCCTTATGCTTAATAAAATAAACCCAACAATATCTGGAGAAATCATCAATAAAAGTCAAAAAGTAAGAATCTTTATCCATACTTTGTGTCTACATTGGTCCACAAATGTCACTATGAACCAACTGCAATGGATGTTGGGCCCTCCATTCTTCACCATGTGGAAACTTCCCGCTTGCATGTTTACCAAGTGCACAACCTTCACAAACCTCCTTGGAGTCTTCAACTTTTGGCAATGCATAGATAAGTGGTGAAAGCATCTTCAAACTCTTATAATTTAAATGCCCAAACTGTAAATGCCATATCCTCTCCTTACCTTCTACACCAAAAAATGCTAGAGCTCCCCCTTGATCTAAAAACTGTAATGGGAAGAGCCTATTCTTGGTCATCTTTATAGTGGTAATAAATTTTCTCCTCTGATCATAAATTTTGCACATTCTATCCTCAAACACTAACTTATAATCCTTTTCTAACATTTGACTAATAATCATTAATGAATGCTTCAAACGAGGTGCATAGTAAATATCTTTTACCTTCATTATTTTTCCTCTCTTTGTAGGAACCTCCATTTCTCATTTTGCAACCACCTCCAAGCTCTTCTCATCCCCAAGCCTGATACTGGATTGATAAGAAGAATCAAGAGATGAAAATACATCCCTCTTACCGGTCATATGGTTTGTGCACCCACTTTCCAGGATCCATGTCTCCTTTGTTCTATTCTGTGTAAAGAGGAAAGCTACTTGCTCCACTTTTTCATCAATCATACAAAACAAAGTATCATCCTCAAAGGAATCCTGTTCTCCATAATGTGATTTTTTTTTTAACCTACAATCCCTATCATAATGGTCATATTTGTTACAATTGTAACACTACACATTTCTCACATCTCAGCCTCTACCTCTTCCTCTTGTACTAGATTCTTCTCTTGCAGCATAAGCCTGATCATTGTCTGAATCTTGAGATCTTTCTTGATCTCTACCACCGTAGGAGCCTCTTCTACCTCCTATTCCATTTCTTCCTCTTCCTCTATAAACCCTACCGTGACCTCTTCCTCCATAATTCTCTTTTTTTGAAAAAGTTTGTTCCTCTGTAGAACCTCCTTTATCCTTCTTCCTCTTGACAATTCTCTCTTCATGAGATGTGAAAGAGCCAATTAATGAATCTATATTCATTTTTTAGGGGTCTTTCATTTCTTCTATGATAAGGTCTGCATTGTCAAACTTCTTTGTCAAGGTTCTTAAAACCTTTTTAATTACTATATTTTGCTCTATGATCTCTCCAAGTGTGGCCATTTTATTTACTACTATTTTTACCCGAACACAGTAATCTCCTACAGTTTTATTCTCCTCATGTTTGAGATTTTTAAAATATCTCTGCAAGGTCTACAACTTCACCTCCATAACCTGGGCACTCCCTTGGTAATTTTCTTTCAATGCCTTCCAAGATTCTTAAGCCAAAACACAAGCAGAAATCCAGGGAAAGAGACTCTTGTATAGAGTCGACTAGATGAAAGCCAAAGCCAAATTATTTTCTTTCTCTTTCTCCTGCATATCCTTCTTTTGATCTACAGTCAATGCACTCTAGTATTTTGTTTTGATAAAGCCAACTTCAATGATGGTCCAAGCTCCTTTTGCCTTCAAAATTGTCCTCATCTAGATGATCCAATATTCGTAGTTGAAACTGTCAAATTTTGGGATCGGAATTGAATTGGTGTTGTTGGCCATAATAGCTCCCTTCAACACAAACTGAGATCTCCGAGAAGCTTCTATAAAACTTGTAGCAAAAATTCCACAGTTACTCGAACCCAATTTCTCGATCACCTTGCTCTGATACCAAATGAAGAATTTACAATAGTACAATAAAAAGATTGGAGCAAATATTATCTTCTTATTATCTCGAATAATTATAGAAGAGTTTCAGTACTCTGTTACAATCTCCTCATAGGCTCTGGAAGACCTCACACACATGCTACAATGCAAAATTGTTCTTCCTAAAATAAAACCCTAAAAATACCTTAAGTAAGAAAAAACAAAGCAAACCCTAACCCTAGTAAATCACATCCATCGGATCTACATCGATGGTGTTTATTACATGTCTTAGTATTTCGGCCATAATTTTTGACTTGGGTGTCCGTTTGAGCTCATTTTCTTTGTATATTGTATATATTTTGAAGCTCTACAATTTAGTTTTGTCTCCTCTAAGAGGAGACACTTTCTAAGGCTAAAAAAATCATCTAACAGCCCAAATTGTTTGTTTTAATGTATGGCTGGCCAGATTTCCAACAAGTGATTAAGCATTGTGAAGAGTATAGAGCATATTGAGTCTCTAACGATTCTCTTTATGTTTCTATGATATTGGACAAGTTCTAGTCTAGACTTGTTGAGCATATTTGAGGCAAGTCTTTGAGAAGACTTGTGGATAGATTTGGGTAAGCTTTTGTGGAAGCTTACAATACAGATTGAGAGAAGATTTGGATAAGTTCTTGTGAGAACTTATTGAGTAGATTTGGACAAGTTCTAGAGAGGACTTGAGGATAGATTGGTGTGAGCTTTTGTGGAAGCTTACAAAGTAGATTTGAGATAAGTCTTTGAGAAGGCTTGAGAGTAGAGTTTATTGATTGATTTGTTCAAACCTTGAGTTAAGGTTTGGGGCAGATCCAACAGAGTTGATTTGAGATTGAGTCAAGCTTTGAGTTAAGGCTTGAGGAAAGAGATTGAAAAGATTTGTGCTAGATCGAAGGACTATGTTTAGTAAATATTCGAGGATAGAGTTTGGTGCAAATTTGAGGATAGGTTTGTGCTAGACCAGAGATAGAGATTGAGGATAGATTTGTGCTAGACCAAAGGACTATGTTTAGTGTAGATTTGAGACAGAGCTTTGGAGGTGATAGAGAACAGAGGATGATAGTCTCCAGTGGATAGAGATCCATTAAGCCAGAGTAGTGAGGATAGGTCTTCTAAGTGAGTAAAAATGTTCAATGGATAGAGATCCATTAGCCAGGGCAGTGGAGGTAGAGGTCTTCTAGAGCATCACCAACCAGAGTAGAGATTAGGATATTGGTGTCTCCTATGGATAGAGATCCATGAACTTGATTTAGGGGATTGATATCTCCTTTGGATAGAGGTCCATAAACATTGTAATAGGGAAAGGATTCCCAAGAGATTGATTGAGAAAATTTTAGTGAAATATTTTCTCCGTGGAGTAGCCCACATTGGGTGAACCACGTAAATTATGGTGTCTCTATTGTGTGTGGTGATTTGTGCATTGCTTTGATTACTGCTATTGATATTGCTATCTATACATTGCATAATATTTATTGGGAAAGAAAAGTAAAAAGTGGTCTTATATTGTTCACCCCCTCTCAGTATAAGCTTATGTTCTTCAATTGGTATCAGAGCGGGTTCCTTCGGAAGAGTTTAACAACTTGAAGGAAAAGATTACAAGAACACAATGGATTCTAAGAATGGATCATCAGATAATACAACACTAGTATTTGATGGAAGTGATTATATATATTGGAGCTTGAGAATGAAGATTTATCTAAAGGCACTTGGCAATGAAATTTGGGAATCAGTTGAAAATGGATACGACCCCTCAGTTGATCCACCTACAGACAAGGAAGGTAAGCTTCTACAACATTACAATTCAAAAGCAATGAATGCAATTTTGAGAGGTTTGCATAGAATAGAGTCCATAAAAGTTATGCATTGTCAATATGCAAAAGAAATGTGGGATAAGTTGCAAAATATATATGAAGGAGATAAAGGTGTCAAGAAAGCAAAGATACAAAATCTCAAAGGACAATTTGAAGAGTTAAGAATGAAGGATGAGGAAAACATTAGTACTTATCTACTTCAAATTGATGAGGTTGTTAATGCTATGCAAGGACTTGGACTTAATGTGGATGAATCAGATGTTTGTGATAAGATCTTAAGGTCTCTTCCAACAAGGTTTAGTAAAAATATTTCAGCTATAGAAGAATCAAAGGATGGTGATTCTTTGACAAGAGATATGTTGCTTGGTATTCTTACAACTTTTGAGATGAGAACAAAATAACCTAATCCCTAGAAGGAAGCAACCTTCAAAGCAATTAAGAAGACAAAGGGTAAGAAGTCAGAATCAAGCAATGAGTCATCCAATGATGAAGAAGCTAATTATGGCAGAAGGAATAAGGATTCAAGAAGATCTAGAGATATAAAATCCATTAAATATTTCAATTGTGGAAAGTATGGTCACTATGCAACTGATTGTCAAGAAGCAAAGAATAACAATGATGAAGAAAAATAGGATCATAAAAATAGGGAATCAAAAAGATACTGGCACCAAAATAAAAGCAAGGATGGACAAAGCAGACAAGGAAAGAAGTTCTTTCAAAGGCAAAAGAGGAGCTACTATGTGGATAAGGCAAGTAAGTACTCAAGTGATAGTGATGCTAGTTTTTTAGATAATGATAGAGATGAAGTTCTATTCATGATTGAAGAAAAGAAAGTCAAGAAAAGGTCACCAATAATCCTCAAGTATTTTAGATGTGGTAACTTTGGACATCTTGAAGATAGTTGTACAAGGAATGGTTATAGTTTCAGTGATGATGAATATGAGGATGCACTTGAAGGACCAGAAGAGAATATTCTAATGGCACTAGAAGAAGAAGAAAGTGATCCTATAGAAGACAAGTCAAAAGAAAATAAATATGTGGACAAAGGCAAACAAATAGAGGAAGAATCAGATAAAGAAGGATATGATCTCAAGGGAGAACTTATTTATGCTCTTGAAATAGTAAAGAAGGTAAGAAAGCAAAACTCTAAATTAGAATCTCAGTTTCAAGAATGTGATGAAGAAAGAAGAATGCTTATAGAGGATCTAGACAAATCAAAGGCTAAGACAAAGAAGTTCAAGGATAAGCTAGAAGCAAAGGTCTTAGAATGTGAAAGGTTAGTACAATAAGTAGCCCTACTAAGGGAAGATTTAGAAAACTCCAAATTCAAGCTACAAGGGTTCAAAAATAGCTCAAAGAACTTAGATAAGTTCATCAAGATACAAAAGCCTACATCAAGCAAAATAGGTCTTGGTTTTGAACAGGCTCAAAATAAACAAGAAGAAAAGTCAATCTCAAGTTTTGGAGGAGAAGAAACTTTAGATGAAGACACTTCAAAAGAAGACAATGTAAGAGAAAGTGAGACTTCTGAGGATGAGTTGGACAACAGAAAGTTCAACAAGAACAAGAACAATGCACCAAGGAGAAACAGATGGAATAGCAATCAGAATAGGAGACCAATGAGGTCAAGACAAGGAAGTTTCAATGGAAGATGTTTTTCATGTCACAGGTTTGGGCACATGGCTTCACAGTGCAGGACACATGAAAGACAAGAACATGGGAACAAACAACTTTTCAATGGGTATTGCTACTCATGTAATCAGTTTGGTCACAAGGCAATGAATTGCAGGGTTCATGACAGAAGAGGATATGGCTTCACTAGGAGAAATCCTAAGACATTTGCACCTCCAAGAAATAATAACATTAAGTGTTATAAGTGCAATAATGATGGTCACACAACAAAGTGGTGTAGAGCAGATATTCCAGAATCAAGTATAAATAGGAACAAGAACAGGAACAAGAATATGGATATGAATAGGAATAGGAACAGAACAAGAATATGGATATGAACAAGAACAAGAATATGGACATGGATAGGAACAGGAACATGGACATGGAAAGGAATAGTCAGAGGAATCAGAAGGATCAGATAAGAAGAAAAGAGGATAAAGGTAAATACCAGTGCTTTCTGGGAGTAGAAATACTCCCACCCTAGAATTAACCACCTCAAGAGGAGGTGGGGGAGGGGCTAAGCTAAGAGGCTCATTCTTAGCCCTGAGCCCCAAAGGTGACCCTTTGCCATTGATGTCAAAGGGGGAGATATTTGAGTAAGGGGGAGAGATTTGGTATTTGAGTAAAGAGGAGAGCATTGAGCCAAGGGGAGCAATGTCCCAGGGGGAGTAGAACCAAGAAAATGTTAAGTTTTTGGTAAAAATAATTTGGGTTGCCATCAATGACAAAGGGGGATATTGTTGGACATTTTGAGTAAAAGTTGTCATTGATGTCAAGGAACGAAGTCGTCATTGATGTCAAGGAATATGTCAAGGAACAATGCAAAGGTTAATGGCAAAAGAGCTTCATAATATTTTTAATATTATGTGGAAGCATATGAATGAGAAAAATAAAAGGTTTTTCATAAAAACCCAAGGAAGCTCTTTGAAAAGCTAAAGGAGGTTTTAATATCTATTTTATAAAATATTTAAATTCAAATTGAATTTAAATTTTATAAATAAATATTATTTATACAAAGTGGTAAAATCAAAGAGGGCTTTAATAAGCCAAAAAGGGTTTAAAAATTAATTTATAAAATTTAAATTCTAAAGAATTTAAATAATTTATGAATTAATTATTCAAATTTTGAAGGCACCGACATTCAAAATTAATGGAGGTAATTGGTATATAAAGTACATGCCTTAGTGGCATTGAAACTATCCTTCGTTCGAAATAAATTAAAGAGGCAAGTGTTGTGGTGAAAATTCGTGCGAGGAAGAAGACAAACTCTTTGTCTTAGGCACCAATGAAAGTGATAAGGGCATCGAGGGCTAAACCCTCATATCCACCGAGGCAACGTGGCCTAGTGGCAAGCGGTCACGAGTTAAGGCACATGGGTGCAGAGTGGTCCACGTTCGATTCGTGGTAAGAGCATTTTGGCAGTGTTGTGCTTAGGCATCGAAGGAAGTGACGCATAGTCCTTTTGGTTTTGATGCATTGGGGAAGGAACATAGAGCACGTTGTGCTCTTTGCTCCCCAAATGAGTGCCTAGCTCGTGCGATGGTTGGAGCCACGGCTAGGGCATTGGGAGAAGTTGCATCGAGGGTTCGAATCTCACCTAGGCGGAGGTAATAAATTTTGCATTATTTTTAATTGCCTAAGGTGTAAACATAAGGTTTAGGGAGCTATAAGGGGTTATGAAAAGGTGCTTATTTTAATTGTTAATTTTTTATTAAATGAAGGAATAAGGTGTTGAACTTTATTTTAAATAAAGTTATTGTGACATTTTTTATTTATCAAAAGGTGAATTGAAGAGTGATTAAATTTAAGAGGACTTCTTGCCATTGAGTTAGTTTGAAAAGGAGATTGTATTGACATTATTTTTGGTATTGAATATTATTTTAATTGGGAGATCATAAGGTGTATTTGGTCAATCATGTTTGTATATGTTGATGGATGCTTTCTTTAAGATGGAGTGATAAGGTGTATATGTGTTTTGATATTTTGCATTGTATCTTTGAGAGAGTTTAGTATCTTCTAACTCCTTTGAGCTTGGCAAAGAAGTGTTTGTGGTTGTGGCAGATATTTGAGGTTCCTTCATCATCAAGAAAAAGGTATGAGCACATTCTTCCATAGTTGAGTTGATTGATTGGTTTTCTAGAAAATAAGTTTGGAGTGAAAAGGACTTGATTAGGGTTTCCTTATTGAGTGTGTTGAGTTAATGCTTCAAGGTTTTCTGGAATAAAGAGTTGTTAAAACCTTGTTTTATAAGCATTGTTGTTGAAGCCATTGATTGATGTGAAGAACTTGAACTAGGGTTTGAAAAGAACATGAGTATCATTGTTATGTGAAGATTGCCTTATAAGCATTGTTGTTGAAGTGAGTTGTTGAGTGAAGAACTTGAACTAGGGTTTGAAAAGAACATGAGTATCATTGTTATGTGAGAGTGATTGATAAGCATTGTTGGAAATATTTTGAGTAAAGGATCATATGCTTGGACTAGGGTTTGTAAGCAAGGATTGTTTCATTGAGTGATTGATTGAGTAGAGTTGGTTGAGCCTAGTCAAGTGGGTGTGTGAAGTGATTGTTCAAGTTCCATAAAACAAACTATTCTATATTCTGAATTGATTTGAAAAAGTGATTGAGTATTGAGTTGAAGCATATTGAGTCTCTAACAATTCTCTATATGTTTTTGAAAGAGTGATTGAGTATTGAGGTGAATGTGAAGCATATTGAGTCTCTAACAATTCTTTGTATGTTTCTAAAAGAGTGATTGAAAGTGATTAAGCATTGTGATGAGTATAGAGCATATTGAGTCTCTAACCATTCTCTTTATGTTTCTATGAGATTGGACAAGTTCTAGTGTGGACTTGTTGAGAAGATTTGAGGTAAGTCTTTGAGAAGACTTGTGGATAGATTTGGGTAAGCTTTTGTGGAAGCTTACAATACATATTGAGAGCATATTTGGATAAGTTCTTGTGAGAACTTATTGAGCAGATTTGGACAAGTTCTAGAGAGGACTTGAGGACAGATTGGTGTGAGCTTTTGTGGAAGCTTACAAAGCAGATTTGAGACAAGTCTTTGAGAAGACTTGAGAGCAGAGTTGATTGATTTATTTGTTCAAACCTTGAGTTAAGGTTTGGGGCAGATCCAATAGAGTTGATTTGAGATTGAGTCAAGCTTTGAGTTAAGGCTTGAGGAAAGAGATTGAGAAGATTTGTGCTAGACCAAAGGATTGTGTTTAGTATAGATTCGAGGATAGATTTTGGTGTAGATTTGAGGATAGGTTTGTGCCAGACCAGAGATAGATATTGAGGATAGATTTGTGCTAGACCGAAGGACTGTGTTTAGTGCAGATTTGAGATAGAGATTTGGAGGTGACAGAGAATAGAGGACGAAAGTCTCCAGTGGATAGAGATCCATTAAGCCAAAGTAGTGAGGATAGGTCTTCTGAGTGAGGATAGGTCTTCAGTGGATAGAGATCCATTAGCTAGGGTAGTGGAGGCAGAGGTCTTCTAGAGCATCACCAGCCAAAGCAAATATTAGGAGATTGGTGTCTCCTATGGATAGAGATCCATGAACTTGATTTAGGGGATTGATATCTCCTTTGGATAGAGGTCCATAAACATTGTAATAGGGAAAGGATTCCCAAGAGATTGATTGAGAAAATTTTAGTGAAATATTTTCTCTATGGAGTAGCCCACATTGGGTGAACCACGTAAATTATGGTGTCTCTATTATGTGTGGTGATTTATGCATTGCTTTGATTATTGCTATTGATATTGCTATCTATACATTGCATAATATTGATTGGGAAAGAAAAGTAAAAAGTGGTCTTATACTGTTCACCCCCCTCTCAGTATAAGCTTGTGTTCTTCAATCTATTTGGATGGATGCTTGGTGTTATAAGAAACCACTCAATCTAGATCTAATTTTAAAACCATGGATGAGATTACTTCAAGAGAAATATGATGATAGGGTTTCAAAAATTATGTAAAAGGAATAGGAAGAAGATACAAATGGAAAGACGGTTTTTTTACAAGTATACTAGACATTATTTTTAGGAGCTAGTTGAGTAGAAAAATAGCAACAATGATTATTCCATGGGGAGCTAAGGACAAGATAATTTAGTAATTGAATAACTCAGGAGAATACACAATAAGAAGCAAATATATTTTAAAGCACAAAAAAATAGGAATACTACAAGAATAAGGAGAGATATTTGGGATAGCCCACGCATTCCAAAAGTCAAAATTTTGTACAACTAGTAGACCATAGGAAAGTTTTATCCTGGGATAACCTAATGAAAATGTATTTTCATGTCCCCTCATAATTTTCTCTATATAAAAAGGAGGAGGAAGGTATAGACCATATCTTGGGACACTGTTCAATAGTCTGGGAACTATGGTAATTGATTTCTAATATGTTTGGTAAATACATAGCGATTAATGATAGAATTGAAGGATGGTTAAAGAAACAAAATATTACTTTTAAAGTGAGGCATTATAAACTATTTGGGATAAATCAAAAGATATAATACTTTGTACTATTTTGTTAGAAAGGAATAAAATAATATTTAAAGGGAATATTTGTTTAGTAATTGAGGAGTCTAAACCAACCCTATGAACTTACCCAATCCTTAATTTTAAAGTAGAAATCCTTGATGGAAGGGGTCAAGTCAACAACTAGAATTATGATGTTGGGTACAAGAGAAACAAAAGAAAATAAATAATATAAAGTGCAAACCATTGGAAGTGGGGTTGTTCAAATTGAATTATGATGGAGCATATAAAGGAAATCTAGGACCAGAATGAGGAGGAATAATTAGAAAAGATAGGGGTGATATTTTGTCACATTACACTTTCAATAGTGGATTTAAGATAAATAATCAAGCTAAAGCTTGGGCAGCTTTGGAAGGATTAAAAATATACATACAAATGAAATGGAACATTGTATGGATGTAATAAAATTCACTAATAGTAATAAATGGACTTTTAAGGAAAGTAAAGGCTCCATGGAACATACAAGAAATTATTATGGAAATACAATACCTTGCTATAGAGTTTAAAGAACTTAGGTTTACACATATGTTAAGGGAAGAGAATAAATATGCAGATAGGATATCCAATAGAGGGATTTTAATAGAGGATCATAAAGTTAAATTCCTTTTTCCATGGTTAGAGGAAGTAGTAAGTTTAGCTAAAGTTGACAAGAAAATGTTGATTACTTGAACCAAATAATGATTAAGATTTACATTAACGTTTTCCATTGGTAATATTTTTTGTATTTTATAGCATTAATTTTTTTACTTATAAACTATTTATTATAATTATTTTGGTTGCATTTATGATTTAGGAAGAAAACTAATAGTCCAAATTTGGTAAACCAGACTATAGTAGTGCAAAGTTTTAAAAATATTACTCTACTAAGATGGAGTGCGTAGATAATAAAGGTGGAATTTTGGTATTATGAAGGCTGCTATAGGAAAAAATCCAAGAATAAGGATGCTATATTTTGGAATATTTGTATTTAAAAATTAAATTGAAGAAGATAAAAATAAAGAATTCAAACTTTATATAAAAAAGATGTAGGTATCTAGCTATACTAGCTCAATTGAGATGGGAATTGAATATATTTGTAAACTTTAACATTCTAAAGGAGAGAGCTGTGATTTGTTAAGGGTGGGGGACATGAGTAAAACCTCTTTTTCTCTAGAAAAAAAAAAGGTTATCCTAAAATTGGATTTATCAATAGCACTAAGGGTGAAATGTGAAATGTGCCCTTAGGATTACATGAATATGCACATAGGCTTATATAAATGAGAAATTATTATAGGATTACTTATGAATATACCTATTGAGTGTTAATTTTACCCAATTGTGAAATTACACTCTCCCTTAGGGTTTGGATTCCAAAACCCTCTCTTGCAAATAAGCTAAAACAAAACACTTCTCCAAGGTATCCGCTATATTAGCATTTACATATGTGTATTAGTAATCTCAATAAAATATATCAATTCAATGCTAGGAACACCTTAGTGATTGCAAGTAACTATAAACAAGGGGCATGTGTTGGTTTATTTTACCATGCTACTTTAATGATTGTTCATGAACCTTAAATAAAAGTAAATGTGAATTGGCCCTCATATGACCACGATGTAGCCTTAATTCCTTTTATCTTGGATGTTTTAGGATTGATTTTATCTTCCTTTGGATTAAGTAGATTTTAAACAAGTTCTTTTCTTGTATTAAATCCTACTTTAAGCATGAAATAAAAGATTAAATATATCTATGAAAGTGAATTTAAAATGATGAAAAGATCCATTAAATTTAGCTTTTATCATGAAGATAAAGAAAGCTTTTGATGTAATTAATAAACTGTCCCTCTTTAATGAAATTAATTTTCATAAAGAAACACCAATTTATTGCTTGAAAATCATGACCTCAAAATGTCATCATAAATTATCCCTCTTTTATGAAATTAGAACTTTTATAAAGATACATAATTTAATGCTTTAAAACACTATCCTTTGATGTAGTGAAAAATTACCCCTCTTCAATGAAATCAGAATTTTCATGAAGAAATGTGCATTTATTGCTCCGGAAATGATGGCTCATGAAATGCCATGAAAATTTTCCCTCCTTTTATGAAATTGAATTTTCATAAAGGAAAGGTCATCTTATACCTATAAATGAAAATGCAAATTTTAAAATCTGATTTGCCTCCAAAACTTGAAAAAATGAATTTCCAAAATTATAAAAATCCTTAAAAACAACAGTTTTAAAAAAAATATTATAAAATCAAAATTACATCGGAATGAGTCTGAATCTGTTGCGTATGGAAGATTGATGTTCATTCTAGGTAGCCATGTATTTATTTTTGTCATTTTTTTTTTAATGCCTGAAAATTAAAAAAAAATCTGTAAAATAAAAGTTGAAAACTGAAAACGTAAACATGCAAAGTTTTGTCAGTTTGATAGCACCCGTCCTGCAAAACCAAAGATGTGAGAAACCCTTAAATGCAACCTACCCTTATTTAACCTTCATTTACACAATTAAAATAAGTTAGGTGCTAGCTCCTAAGAATTCAAAATTTAATTTCAGATTCCAAATATTCACCTAATGTAACCCAAAATGGCATTGACATCGTCTTCAAATTCGAAAAACTGAAAAAAGAAAAATAGTTAAATCCAGCATGCAAAAATTTTTCCTCCTTTCTTGCTAACAAAATCTAAATTCCTCACAGAAAGCTTTTGCATTAAAATAAATCTGTCATGTGGCCTTGAAAAGGTCCAGCCACTCTCCTGTTTTTGAATATTGTTCTCTCTTTGCTGCTCTTCTGAATGTTTCTTACCAAGTGACGTAACGGTCAAAACTTTGTGCTGAAGCGTTTTAATAAAACAATCCCCTAAATGTACTCAACGACTGCCACTATGCACACGACATAAATATGCCATGTTGTAATATTATATCTTCATTCATTTTTATTTTTACTTTATTCAAACATCCATAATGGTCTTTGATTTAGGGCATTAATAATAGTCCTTTACTTTAGACACACCCTCATTCAATCTTTTGACTCGTTGGCATTGGCAGTACGTCCACTGTGCCTTGCTAGGTCAATCGTCCACCACGGGTTTTAAAATATGGCCTGATCTGTTGCATGTCGATGTCTATCCAAGCTATCCACTCATTGGTATCATTTGGAAACGTCTTCAACTGGCATGCTTCTGATAGTTTATCCATAACACTTTCTCGGCATCCGCCATGTCATTCGCCACCCTTATTGCTATCTATCGTCATCCAGTAAGTCTTCTCGATGCTATATCTAAACTATGTGATTCCATTCTAGTTAGCCTGTGTGAAACATTGTCGTCCCATCGTACGTAGGCATCGTTTGAAGATAACGTGTTTAGAATGATTGCCACATCATGCCTATTTAGGCATTATCCATAATGGAAATCTTCGTCTTCCCACCGGTCGCTTCTCACATTCGTTGGCTCCTAAGTTTGCTTTGTTAGATAAACAAAATTTCACAGTAGTTAGGTCCTTTCTATAAACCAAGTTTGGCTTGGCAACTTACCCTATCAGTCCAGCGTTCAATCGACCTGAATTGTCCAATACCTCTGCATCTTGGACTTGCTGTTCGAATCGGTCCCTGTACCAAAACATGATACCTATCTTGATTTTCTTGGCCTCACCGTTACCATGCTATCTTATGTGACAATCATTGTCTGCCTTCATCGCATCATTGGACCCATTTGTGTTGGCATTCACACCATGGTCTTCGATGACCTCCATTCAAGGTGAAGCCCTCTGAGATGATTAGTGCCTTCCCCTTGTTTCTAATGACCATCCTTTGTGTTGTATCATCAAGATGCAAACCAATCTTTATTTTCGACAAATACATCATCTTGGACTATGCATATGCTGCCAATAGCATAACGTTGACTGCACTTGCAACAGTACGCGCTTTGAGTTTGGCATCTGCTGCCAGCTGTGCAGTCTCCACATTATTAGATTTGCCATGACCTCTTCATTATTTATCCATCGCCGCCATGTTGTGAGCTCCCATCTGATGTGGTCTATCCGACGATCGAACGCCATTGCCCTGGATTCATCCTTACATTGGCATCTAGTGAATCTACCGCGAAGCAAATCAACTACATCCACACATTTTCTCCAACGCAGGTCTTCCACACTGGTTCATCCAACCAGCGCCACGTCAGCACCTCCGAGCAATCGTCCAGCTCTGTGTCCATTGTGTTTGTTCCAAGTTGTTGTTGAGCTTTATGACCACTCGAATCCATCGTCCCCTGTATCATTTCAAATGAACATCGTAATATCATTAGACGGGAAATCCATTAAATATATTAAAGTGGGCCTAAGCCCCTCTACTTTATCTTTTATATATATATATATATATATATATATATATATATATATATATATATATATATTATTTATTTATTTATTTATTTATTTATTTTATATTTTGTTTTTTAGTTTATTTGTTCTTCTTTATTATTAAAATATATTATAATAATGATACAATGCTTTATTTACTATATTATTATTATTTTATAGTATAATAGTAATATATCAAGACAACCTTAAACAGGTTTAAAAGGAAAACCCTTTTCTTTTTATTTTTTATTTTTTATTTTTGTTGGGTTTATTAATAATATCTCACCTATATAGAACAAAAATATACATATATATATATATATATATATATATATATATATATATATATATATATATATATTATTTTTAATTCAAAATTTTATTTATTTACAAATTGATTTAATTAATTCAAAAGGTATGAATTAATTAAATTTTAGACATTAAAAAAAAATAAAATAGAGCAACTCCATCCTATATTACCACGAGAAAGGACTTTTCAAGACTAGTCAAACTTAACACAATACATTAAAACACCTGAACGAGGACTTCAATAAAAACAAGGACATCGACCTTTACAAGAAGACAAGAAGACATGACAAATTGAGGACCTTCAAAGTCCGCATGGCGAGCTCATGGCTAAGGTATTATCAAACATTAGCACTCAAAGACAAACAAACTCCCAAAACCGAAACTTAAAAAAATATGGATCCTCAATTTTTGGATCTAGTTGTGGAGCAGCCACAACAATACCCTAGGAATTAGAGGTAACACATCCTACATATAATGGATGCTCTAATAACACTCTACTTTACTATCTTAATCTTCGTTATTAGAAAGCTTGTGTCCAACCCTTAAGAATTTTATCTCAATCTTCTTCAACCTTGTAATGTAATTTTTGATAGAATATCCTTCACTTTTCTAATATTCACAAATATTTGACTAATTTGAAACCTTAGAATTACCTTTGGGCAATTGATAATTGCATTCCATTAATTTGAGATCCTTTGTATAAACATGTGTATGATAAAGCATTTCATAATTTTCATTACAACTTTATATTGAATAAGAAGGTTGAAAAGTCCTTCAAGAGATATAGGTTGTGGATCCTTGATAATAATAGAATTAATATAAATAACCAAGACAATTATATATAAATTGAGAAGACGAGGGATTGAGAGGAGAGATGAGAGGTGGGAGAGGAGAGATGAGCGAGCGAGCGAGTGGAGGATGGTAGCAGAGCGAAAGCAGGCGAGAGGAGGGAGGATGGACGAACGGGCAAGGTTTCGAGGGGACCAGCTCTGACAACAGTGAAGGATCCAGTCTTGATGTGACAGGTGCTCAGACTGATGGGATGGGCAGTAGCAGGAAGGATCCCCCTAACAAGGAAGGCCCCCATCATACCTATAATGGATCTTATGCCCAGGTTCTAGGTTCAGGCTCCTACCACATTTCTCCGCCTAGGAGCTCCACCTCTTAGGGGAGGATCTGGTCATTCCTAAAGACTTTATGGAAAGCTATATGGAGATGGAGAAGTTCATGCTAATTGGGAAGTTCTTTAGGGGACACCCAAATATGGACACTATCTACAGATGGGCTTCCTCCAAGTGGAAAACCAGTGGCACCATGGATATTATGGCCCTGTCCTGATGTTTCTTTGCTATCCGGCTTAACAACCAGATAGACTTTTACAATATCTTTTTTGGAGGGTCGTGGTTCCTAGGGCGTAGGAGCCTCTTTCTCAAGAAATGGGGGGAGGAATTTAATCCTGAGTCCCAAAACATAAATGTCACTCCACTATGGGCGAGACTTCCAAACCTCCCCTTTCAATGTTGGGATGAGAATGTAATTAGAGGGATTGCTCGGTCCATTGGGGAGTTAGCAGCTTTTGATTCCTCCACCAAGGTCAGGACCAGGATGGTACATGCTCAATTTTGTGTTACTGCTAGCTCAGAAGCTGAGCTCCCCACTTTCATCAATCTATTCAAAGGAAAAACCCTAATCAAAAGGCAACCTACTGAGTACAAAAATAAACCTGCCTTTTGCACTCATTGTCATACTCAAGGGCATCTCTAGTCCCAATGCTCAAATTTGAGGACTCAAAATCAACTAGAAGAAGAGGCTAAGAGAGGAAACCAGAGGAACCAAGGTCCTGGGACTAGCAACAAAAAGTCTCAGCCAAAACTAATTTTGTACAACCCTACCCACCGATCCTATGACCAAGCCAAGACTTCTTATCAAGGCAAAGCTAAAGTTGAACAGATGGAGGATCATCTCCCACCCTCTATGGACCGTGAGGAACCTGATAACAATCCTAAGTAGGAATACACACATGCAGAAGCTCTCTCACCAAGTCAAAACTAGCAAGAGGCTCCTTCAAAACCCTCACCGCAAGGCAGTCTTCGAGCAAAGGGTTTGGTTTCCCAGGTACAAATTTTCCCTAAACTTGGTGTTTCACAATCCTTCATGGAAGAATATGTGAAAATTAATAGGAAATCCCCACCTCGATAGGATAAAGGTGAAGGAGCGCCTTCCCTATCGGGGCGGATCAGCCTTAGGAACACCAGAAGTAAAAAGCAGACTATTGACTATGATAGTGAATGAAATAGAGGAAGACCCTTTGGTAATGACCATCGAAACAAAGAAACAACAAAGGATGTGGCAAATGGGACTTAACTAATGTTGTTCTCAGATGATTCTGACACACAGAAGGATGAAAAGCAAGGCACCAAAACCCCCTTCCAGCTGGAGAAGGGAGGCAAGAAAAACCCTAAATTATTGAAATGAAGGTCATCTCATGGAACATGAGAGGCCTAAACAGCGCAAGCAGAGGATGGTTGCTGACCTCAAAAAAAGGATGACCCCTTCTATTTTCATTCTCCAAGAAACCAAAAACGATGAGTTCTCATCAAGGAAGGCTGCCAAAGTCATTTGGAGCAAAGGGAAAACCCTGTTTAGCCTTGATCAAAGCACATCAGGAGGGCTCATGTGCCTATGGGATCCGACCCTAGTGGAAGGAAAGCTTCTGTCTTCCTCAAATAGAATCCTCAACATTATTTTTCACTCAAAGACCAGCAATCATTCATGGATCTTGTCCAACATTTATGCCCCTAACTCTCCTGTAGAGCGAGCTGAGATATGAGAAACCATTACTCAGATGAGAAGCAAATTCAGGACTATACCTTGGATCCTCGATGGATATTTCAACTACCCCTTGCACCTATCAGAGAAGAAAGGAGGTTTTGACTTGTGCAACAAAAGTATGGAGGACTTCAAAAACTTTGTCAACAACAATGAGCTCATGGACATTAAGCTCAAGGGATCCTCCTTCACTTGGAGCAACAGGAGGGTGGGCAGTGGGCTTATCCAGGTTAAGCTAGATAGATTCTTCATCTCTCAAGAAGCCATTCCTTTCCTAGGAGATGCAACCCTGCTCGCCTTGCCTAGAATTGGGTCGAACCACAACCCCATCATCCTTGAATCTAATAAATCTCCCTCTTTCAAAACTCCTTTTAGATTCGAGTCCATGTGGATTCAGCATAAGGATTTTAAAGGGCAAGTTGCTTCTTGGTGGAAATAGAAGGTTGGAGGATCAGCCTTGATGTAGTTAGCCCAAAATATCAAGATAGTCAAGGAAAATCTCAAAATCTGGAACAAAGAGGTCTTTGGCAACATTTTTCAATGCAAAAAATCCATCTCAAAAAGGCTGCAAGAGATAGAAAAGAGAATGGAAAATAGGGACCACAGCGCAACCATCAGAAACAAAGAGAAGGTCCTCTTAGAAGACTATTATAACATCCTAGCTAGGGAAGAGACCTTCTAGAGGCAGAAATCTAGGGACTTATGGCTAAAGGAGGGTGACTCCAATACCAGATTCTTCCATGCTTCGACCATGCGACATAGAGGATCTAATAAAATTTGAGAGATCATTCGCAACGATGGATCTCGACCAAGGACTTAGTGGAGATAAGAGCTGAAGTAGTGGCTTTCTTTTAGGACTTACTGGGAGCTCTTCCTAAAAGTGACCAGTAGACCCAGGTCAAGCTCCTATATAACATCCCATGCAAAGTCACCCAGGAGGCTAATCAAAAGCTCATGGAACATTTCTCCTCAGATGATATTAAGGAAGCCCTTTTCTCCATGCAACCTGATAAGGCCTCGATTCCTGATGGTTTTCCCCCTCACTTTTTCAAATAGTATAGGACATCGTTGGAGAGGACGTCTGTGCTGCCATAAGGAAAATCCAATTTTCCATAATTATTCACCATGGGCTAAATTCCACTTTCCTGGATTTGATTTCGAAATCATCTGCTTGTAGAAAATTTTTTGACTTTAGGCCCATAAGCCTCTGTAATGTTGTCTACAAAGTTCTAACCAAGACCATGGCCAATAGGTTAAAGTCCATCCCCCCCTCCTCATTGACCCATGCCAGGGCAATTAGATGAAAGATAGGAACATCTTGGATGGGGTCATCCGATTCATGAGACCCTCCACTCTGCTTCTATGGCTAAGAAGGCAGCCCTTTTCCTCAAACTCGACATGAAAAAGGTTTTTGATAGAGTTGACAAAAGCTTCCTTTATGCAGTCCTTTCCAAGTTTGGCTTTCACCCTCTTTGGATTGACCTTGTTTGAAGCTACATCTCCATCCCTTGCTTCTTTGTGTTGGTCAATGGTTCCCCTATCGGGTTCTTCCAAAGTACTAGAGGGCTTCACCAAGGAGATCCCATATCACAAATCCACCCTTACCAAGGTGTGCCTTCAGGGGATCCCGACCTATTTTATGTCGATGTTCAGGTTCCCAGCTTCGGCCCTTCACAAGATCGAGCAGATAGGACCTTTCTGTGGTCAGGCAATGAGGACAAGGGTAGAATTTCCCTAGTAGCTTGGGAAAAGGTTTGCAAAAGCAAGGACCAGGGGGGACTAGCCTAAGGAGAATGGGCTTGATGAACCTTACTTTGGTGTCCAAACATGCTTGGAGGATCATCTCTAATGATTTAGCTGAGTGGGTTAGAATAGTAAAAAAGAAATACCTCTCCAACATTTCTATCCTTGATGAAGGCACTCCCATGGGTGGATCGACCTTCTGGAAGGCTATCATCCATTCACGACACTTGGTTGCAGATGGAACTAGATGGATCTTGGGTGATGGGCAAAAGATAAAATTTTGGAAGGACATGTGGCTTAAGGAGGATCCTCTGTGTCAGCGTATCGAGTTGGGTTGCCTCAGATCCGTGGTGGACCCCAACTGTGATCAGAAGGTGGCTGACTTCATTGTTTGGAGGAATGGATACCCACATTGGTCAATTAACAAAGTAGATGGGTGTGACAAGGAGGTTTCTATGCTATCCTCTCTCCTAATGGGGGTCACCATCCCTTCCCTAAGGAGAGCTGATCGCAAGATTTGGAGAGGAACAGATAATGGCACCTTCTTGGTCAAGTCAGCTTACAATATTCTATGTAGCGGACCAAGGGTGGAGTTTCCTTGCAACTTGGTTTGGCAAAAATAGTTGATCCCCAAGGTAAATTTTTTCCCTTGGATCACTTTTTAGAATAAAGCCCTCACTATTGATAACCTCCATAAAAGGGGCTTTGCTTTCCCAAATGGGTGTTACATGTGCATGCCAGCCTGTGAGTCTTATGACCACCTTTTCCTGCACTACTCTTTTGTCAATTTTGTCATTAGAGGCATCCTTTCCACTTTTCATATTTAGTGGAGTCCTCCCAAGACAATTAAGGAAGCTTTATTTTAATGGCCCAGTCCTTTCCAGAACCCAAAACTTTGTTTCCTATTGAATGCCTGTTTCCACCATTTCATTTGGCAAATCTGGTTGGAGCAAAATGGTAGGGTTTTTGGAAACTCCCCCAGAGACCCTCCCTCTATTGCCCATAGAGCCCTAGCATTTTCCATTGAGAACTTCGAGATACTCTCCAGCCCAATCCAAAATTCTGGCCTCGAGGAGGAAATTTTCATGACTCTAAAGCTTGACGGGGATCCTGGCCTAGCGGACCCGACTCTATCCAAAAAAAAGACCAGGTGGATCAGGCCCCCCCATGGTTGGATAAAGCTAAACTTTTATGGAGCGATCAGAGGTAACCCAAGTCCAGCAACAGTAGGTGGTGTCATCAGATACCATAATGGGAAGCTCGTACTCACTTACTACAAATATATAAGAATCCAATCAAATCACATCGTAGAAGCCAGAGGGGTCCTGAGGGGTCTCAAACTCATCTCAGAGGATCGCCATCCTCTACTGGTTGAAGGGGATTTGATGAACATTACCAACTACTTTCTTAACTCCAAGACCCCATCTTGGAAGGTGTTCAACATCATTTCTAAGGCAAGGAACCTCCTTCTTCAACATTCCTCAGTCCAGATTCGGTATACTTTCAAGGAGGGCAATGGTCTGGCAGACCACATGGCAAAAAAAGGTTTTTTTTCCATGTGTCTCATCGTATGGCATCAGAGCTTCCCGGCGAACGTGGTGAGAGCCGTAAACCAAGACAATTTTCATGGAACCACCTAGGAGGAGGTCGGCGACGATCCTCAATGGCTTTGCTTCTACCATACCACCTGTATCCTCGTCATCTTGGTGCATATCCAAAGCGGAGGTTGGTAAGATTGGCTCAATTCTTGGAGGACATGGCAACTAACATTCTGGACTCCACAAATGCGATTGTCAAAGCTCTGAAGCATTACAAGGGGCGCAAGGCCTAGGACAACCAGGAGGAAATTGAAGCCTAATGGAGGTTCCCCGAAGTTTCTTGTTTTGTTGATGATGGATGTGTGGGTTATAACCGGTTTTGGTTTTTTAGGTTTTAAACTATGTAGCCATATGGGCATCTGTTTCTGTATTTTAGTAAGTGTCAAGCAAGTTTTTTGTGCTGCTCCAGCCCATGAGGATTTCTATATTTTCCAAGGTTATGGCCTGCGATGTTATAAGGTTTTGGGATCCTCTCAAAAAACCCTCTAAGTAATTCAAAATCCAGCTTACCAAAAAAAAAATACAATTATATATAAAAAGGAGAAATATTGGAACTAATATATTTGACATACTCTTCATCACCCTTTACCCTACCTCCTGCCACAACTACATCAACTTTTAGAGATTCAAAGTGAGATATGTAGTCTTTAACACTACTAAAATATAAAATTTTAAGACTGGAAACATTTGTCTCTATTGTGTTAAATTCACTAGCACTTAATTTTTCATAGAGATCTTTCAAAGTGGTTCATACCTTAATAGGATTAGTTTTCTCTTTGATGTATAAAAATACATGTGGTTTGACTAACATGAAAAAAGGTCCAAGATCTTCCTCCTTCTTGTTATCAAGTTCATGATCACTAAGAGCTCAATCTAATTCATCATTGAAAATGAACTAAATATTCTTGATTTTGAGTAATCATGACATTTGAATTGATCAGGTCTTGTAACTTTTCCATTGAGATGAGTAACATACACTAAGGAATCTATTTCACATATACAAATCCCATGTAGAACTATAACAAGTTTATAAACTGATGTCACCACTATGTAGAGCTTGAAAAGTCATGTAATATAGAAAAAAAGGATCCAAATTATTTTTTATGCAAAAATTATGGTATTTGAAACTTTTTGTATATTAGCACTTAAATTAAAAAATCTAACTTTCAAACCTTAGAAATTTTTTTGCCAAAATAAATTTGGCTACTTGGAGCAATTAGACTAGATATTGTCTTCTTTAATTGGTGAATTATGGGTTAACAAGTTAATAAATTTTATTGGCTATATATACTCACACACACACATAGACACACCCATATATAATATTATTGATATGTTTAGAGTCAATAGGTCTCAAACCCATAAGCTTTCCAATTCAAATCAATGAATGGAAAAATGCACCATGCATACCTTTGGAGAGTAGAGAGAAAGAGGATAGTTAAAATGGACTTTGAATGTAGTTTACCTTGAAATAGAATAAAAAGGTTCTAGAACCAAGTTTTGAACTTAAGACATATCTAACATGAACATACTTACCAACCAGTACACTAAGAGTAATACCACATGTTTATCATGTAGGCAATCCTCCACATGGTAAACAAAATTCTTTGAAAAAAGTTATGTGTGGAATTTAAATTTCTAACACATATACAACTTGGAAGCTATGTAATTGGTATGCCATTGGTATTTGGATGAAGGTAAGGAGAGGATAATCCTCTCTTCATGCATCTTTGAGGAGAGACTACACATTGAAAATAATATTATTGAAATTCAAATTGATGATTTGAACCCAACAAGGAAGATATCCAACCATTGCACTATGACATAAGGATAGAGAAAAGCTATAATATCCATCATTTAACATGTATACCCACTTCATAAAAAAAATTCACTTGTACAAGATGAACATACCCATAGATGTACTTAAATTAGGAATGCCTATAGGATTATATACACACATGCACCTAGACTTCATTATTCTTGTAAACACTTCTTCATACTTTTGGCCTTGGCCTAACAAGATTAGATTACACATACTTCAATAAATAATACATGCATAATTGCCAATTTGTTGTAATACCACTATGTGGTAACAATGTAATATAAGTGGGGCATGTTTTAATCCAATATAACACACTGATATATATATATATATAATATATATATATATATATATATATATATATATATATATATATATATATAATATAAAATGTTATAAAAGTTATATTAAATTAAAAAAAGGGAAATATAAGAGGGAAAATTAGTAAGAAAAATAAGGAGAAAGAGATTGTTTTTGTTATATAACCCCTCACTTTAAAAGATGAAAAAATTAGTGAATGGTTTGAAAGAAATTATTGTTTTATTTTCTATAATAGTGTGTTTGAAAATGAAAATTTTAAAATAATTACATTAAAAAAATGATGAATGAATATCCATAGGGTTTGATCTGCTTGTTATGGTGCAGTGGTAAATGCCCTGGGTGTTGGTAGAGGCCGAACCAGGTTCCATTCCCCTTGTCTCCATCCTAAAGATATATGGTATAGTTAGGAATTTCCTATGTGTTGGTAGAGGCCGACAAGGCTCCATTCCTCCTATGCCCAACCTGTTGAAAGTGGCACCTCGAAAGGGGTGTTTTCCACTATAAATTAGTTTTACCCAGGTGTTGTAGGTGAGTTGGAGAGGAGAGGGCAATCCTCCAAGGGAGGTTCCAGGTTCAAATATCCACCCTACCAAAAAGTTGAATTGGGTATCCAAAATCCAATTGATAATGTTGGTGCGGGCAGGGTCAAGTGCGACTCTCGGGTGACTTTGATGGTGTAGAACCCCCTGTTCATGGTCTCTCAGATCAAGGTGGCCCCCCAAGGGGTTTTTTCTTAAAAATATATATATATATATCCATAGGGTTAGAGGATTGTAGTCATCCAATTTTGAGCATAAGGATAATATTCAAGTTTTTTCAATCCCTTCATCAATCAACCAAATTGAATAAACCTTACTTGTGCCTAAAATTAGAGTATTTATTATTTTAAGAGTGAAAGCACTAGGTTATGAGAAAAAGTGCTAGGGATGCTTTCATAGCCTTGATGTTACTTTTTCCAAACTTTATGACTGACCTTTCCTACCCAAATTAGATCTTAGATGGTGATGTTGGTAAAAACACCATCACAAAAGCATTATCAATGCTTCTACTAGTTGGAACTTTTAACTGTTATATGTGAAAATCAAGAATTTTTAATTTTTATACCCTCAAATCCACCCACCATTGATGAATTAGATTCATCAAATCCTATTTGTAGATCCCATTAGAAATCCCAAATCCAAGATTTATCATTTTTTATATTCCTCCATTAATGGCTTCTTTATCTCCTTTCATATTCTTACCATATCCAATCCTATCATATTCAATTTAATGCTTTCCCCAAGGATCCATAACTTATTAAAAAACTACCACTTAGGGTTACCATTTCATGAAGAGTTTTAGAGTAGCAAAATTCTTCTAAAATATCTCTAGAATAATACGAATTCATCATCTTGCATGATAATATTATACCTAAATATCATGATAATATTGTGAAGGCCATCCTTGAAATAATTCAATATATTTTCTATAAGATCTCTTTAAGAAATATCTAATAATGCAAGCACTCAATCATCAAGCATTCAGGCCTCCAATATCAAGCTTTCAAGTGTCCACAAGTAAGCTTTCAAAAAAATTTGAAAACAAGGGGAAAACAACCTTAGCATATTGAGTTGTGCTATTTCATTTTATTTTCTTTTGGAACTCTCTTTGCATTATAGCTCTAATATTTAATCTTATTGTATGTTAACTAATCATACATATTGCATTTACATATATTTAACACCTTATTTTCTAATTTTATTATTTACTTTATGTAAGTAAATCTCTATTTTTTTATCATTTAATAGACTCTTTGTACTTCCAAGTCAAAGTCCACAATTTTAAGCATTAAATTACCTTATTTTAAATCTAATATTGCTTTACTTTTATTTGAAGTGAAAGCATAATTGGGTTGTAGGCATGGTGGTGCTCTCACTCTTTAGTTTACATAGATCAAAAGTACGAAAAAAGTGCCAACATTTAGCAAAAGTGTCAGCAATATTATCATTATTTCTATGGTGTTTTCATCACTAAGAATTTATTTCAAGCATTTATCATTTATATCATTTTCATATCTATTTTAATAGGGGCTTGATTATTATCCAAGGGAGATAATATTTCTTTTCTAGATTAGATAGGTCCTTTTGCTACCAATGTAATCTTTTTCTATCTATTTTGTGGGAAATATTTTGGTTCATGATCCACCTAATATGTGTTTCATCACTTAGACCACAAACCAATATTTGATGGATCATAATTTCTTCTAAGTTAATCTTTGGACAAGGCTAATTATTTATTTATGATAATATAAATCAAGGGTATAAGACTAAAGATAGAAATAAAAGAGAGAGGTAGGAAGGCATAGAAGGATTGATTGTATAGTGGCTGGATATCAGGTAACAATGAGAAAATTTCTATATGAATGATCTATAACTTAACTATAAATAGATCCTAATAGACCAATGACCAAGTTAAGCATAAAAAAATCTCTAACCTATATCATACATTGGTAAACATTCTAAGAACTTTATAAGAGATAATCCAAAAAATAATCCAAGCCTAAAAACAATTGTTTAATAGAACTTATTCTATACAAAACATGGAAATAAAATATAGAAACATAGATAACATATACATTATAATATATAATACATCCACTATTATAGGCCAAAGAACATTTGATTGTATTAACAACAAAACATACAAAGAGATTACAATTGATAAACCCTAAAAATACCAACCTCCTTTATGAGGAAAATTAATCTATTTATAGCTTTTTACAATAAATTCAATTAGACCAATGAATGCATTTATAGATTAGTGTAGGCTAGTTTTGCATAGGTATAACATGGCTCCATCCAAGGCTCATTTGCAATCAACATGCTTGGGGAGACTAGGTGCCACTTTCTTACTCTGCAGAAGTTAGAGATGTATCTTTTAGCCTAACTATATTGATCTAGGTCATTGATGCAACCAATTGTGACCCTAGAAGCCTCATGTCTTCAACCTGATCAATGTTTTATTACTATGTATTATTGCCATACCACCTATCAATTTGGGAATTTCAAGAATTTTCATTCATGATTAACAAGAGTGGATGCCACTTTTATAAGTTTTGGAAGATTGGATGTCACTTTTCAGCACCGACAATTATAGTCTTAGCCTAAATATTTTGGTATGGATGGCTATGTGTTTGGGTGGTGTAGGATTTAGGACATACATGAAATTTGTTGAAAGGAATACATTTAGAAGCCTTTTTATTTTATTGCTATATTTTTACCAGGTGCTCAGAGACTTGGCCAAGACTTCTCAAAGGCTTGGTTGATATCATCATACAAAATATATGTCCACTACTATATTTTTGGATTATTCTACTTTGTTGAGTCTTACTAGACCTATATACAACTTTTTAGCACTTATGTTAATGTTATCATGAAAAATACCCAACACTAATTACTCTAGACTATTGACTATCCAATATTTTTGAGCATTTTTATTATGTCATGGAAAATCCTTGACTACTAATTGCTCTATCTGGGACTATTTGGGATTATCTGGGTGTTTTGAGTACTTATGTTGATGTCATAATGGAAAATACCTAGCTAGTAACTACTATGGAATCTTTCCTATCTAGGACTTGTGAGTACTTTTAATGATGTCATCATGGAAAATCTTTGGTCAATGACTACTTTTAACTCTTTGTTGTCCAAATTTTTTGAGTGCTTATACTTACATCATCACTCAAAAATCTCGACATCCTAAGCATTGATAATGGATGGATCTAGGAAGAAGTATTTAGGCTTTTTAGCAAAATTTTGGCCTGACAAGATGCATTTGGGATTTGACCAATCACATATAGGAGGTATTAAGTTTGACAAGGTTTCTTTGAATTTAGCCCTAAAATTTTCACAAAATTGATAGTCTGGCACAAACTAGGCTTATTGATGCATTCAATTACATGGGCCCATAGGGTTATACATGTTAGCAAGATTGAATATGAATCTTCAAATGGATTTGATATTTCCCTAGAGACTCTAAAGCTAGGTTAGAGTTTAATAGAGTGGCGTATTGATGATAGTTAATATCCTGTTAGGATCAATTTTGATACCATGTCAGGACATGATTTATCCTAACAGTTTTCTTACGTCATCCCAAATATGCACTTGTAAGGATTTAGGCATACCTTGTAGTCATTCAAACCCATAAATATGTGTATTAAATCTCAAACATTATCTTCCTAATTTATAGACTAACCAATAATATCATTGACATAATATTTCACAATGTCATATATCATATCATAAAAAATGTTTGTCATGGCTCATTAGTAAGTAGCTCCTACATTTTATAATATGAAAGACATGAATTAATATAAAAATAATCCCCATAGGGTGGTGAAATATATTTTGTATTGGTCCTCATAGGTGATTTTAATATGATTATAGCTTAAAAATCTATACATTAAATATAACACTCCACATCCTATAATGAAATAAATAATAGTGTTGAAGCTAGGTAAAGTAAAGTTATCTCTAGGACATGCTTTATTGATATTCTAAAAGTTAGTGTATAATCTAAAACTAAACTCTCTTTTATAAATAGGGACAACATATAGTAAAATTAGTCAATAGCTTTGATAAATTTGACATCAAGGATATTTTAGAGCTCCTCCCTAACAAGCAAGATGACCTTTAGATGTGTTTTTCATAGCTTCTACTTGATGGATTTGCATTAGTCATGATGATTAGGTGGTGGATGACTAGGAAAGTATCGAGACCTAGCATGTCAACATATGACTTAGTCAATATATTGCTAAAATCTAATAATAGCTTGGTGTACTTCTCACACTCAGTTAGGGTCAAGACCTTACCTAGTTTAAGGATTTTGGAGTTTTTAGGAGTTCTAACATTGGTGTCCATATTTTATTAATTAGAATGTGAGGCTCATTATAACCCACGTGTTGTAGGTGAGTTGGATAGGGTAGGGCAATCCTCAAATGGAGGTCCCTGGTTCAAATATCCACCCTACCAAATGCACATTGGGTATCCAAAATCCAGTTGATAATACTGGTGTGGTCAGGGTCAAGTGTGACTCCCAAGTGATTTTGATAGCGTAGAACCCCCTGTTCATGGTTTCTCATACCAAGGCAGCCCCATAATAGTTTTTTTTCTAAATTAAAAAAAAATAATGTGAGGCTCATCTTCTAATTGAAGGAAAGTATGAAATACTTCTAGGCTCTCAAGTTCTATGGGATCAAGGGATAGTTGATTGAGATTTGTTGACTATGAGATAGTGAATTCATAATTTAGAGGAAAGACCCACAAAATTAGAATTCCTTTTATATAAGATATCATGAGGGACCATCTTAGGAGTAATCACATAGGATGCCCTATGTATCATGATTTTTTTCATCTGTAATTAGCTTTGGGTAGGCTAAGGTTAAGAAATTCACACTAGTAAAGTTTGTGAATGGAAAGGTGCTAGGGTCTTTGAGGACTAATGACTTATTGTCATCCTCCTCACCCCAAACCAATCTATTTAAAGAAATGATGCCATCATGTAACTTCCTAAAGGAAAGGTTGGATTCTTCTTCATTTTTGAGAAAAGAAGAGGGGAAAGGTTCACTATGACTAAGGATATAAGTTGACCCATAGTATTTTAGCCAGGCTTCAATCTCTAAGGGATATTTGATGTCTTTCTCATAAATGCCTAGTCCTTTCCATTGATATCCTATGTTTGAAAGCATATTTTTTAGGATAGGATATAAGTTTGACTAGTAGCATGAGGTATACTATCAATAATCTAGGAAAGGGTTATTTCCTTGGATTTTATCATGATTGGTATTGCCAACATAAATAAAGGAGAAAATTCTAATTTTTACCATTTTACCCTTTAGGGTTTAGGGATATGGAGGGAGATTAGCTAAGTCTAAGAAAGGTCGATTATTATCTTGAGCATTAGTGTTGGTGTTGTTTAGATTAGAATTTTTAGATTTAGATTCATTAGATTGATTATTTAATGAAAAATACCATAATGCATTGGTGATGGGAGGCTAAGAATAATAAGAAGATAAAAAATATGAATTAAGAGGAAAAAGACAAGCCTTAGGATTCTTGATCTTGGTCTCTTGGAAATAAGTTAAGGGCTCAGGGTCAAATAGAATGTGATATGTCTTACCTTGGAATTCATACTTAAGGTAGTAGTGGAAAGTTGATGGAATGGTTCACGTCACATGGAGCCAAGGCCTTCCAAGAAGAATGTTGTAAGTTAAGTCATAATATATGACATAAAAGAGGGTTTTGAGAATGTAGGGTCTAAGTCTATGGGATAAGACTATAGTGCCACTAGCCTTGTGCTCCCCATTATTGAATGCCCTACTGATAAGATCAAATTTCTTCAAATATTTAGTTAGATCAAAAATTGCTAATGAAATTTAGGCTACTAACATTCATAGAAGATTAATTATTGACAAGGTTCACTTGATGAAGATTTCACTGACATATATTTAGATTCAGACCTTTTTCACATGGGATGAGAGCCCGAGTCTCTTTCTAAAATATCCTTAAATTTTATTTCATGCGAGTTTGCTCTACCTCCATGTACATGTATATCTTATGTATATGTTTAACTTTCTGAATTGTTTGGTGTATTTAATGGAAAACACCAAAGGTTTTATCTCTAATAATTGTCTTAAGATAAAATTAACTAGACTTAAGCAAAGTGACCACTAAATTTGTAAGCTAGATGCAATAATACAAGAAAGCAACAAACTAGGTTCCTACACTAGAATGTTTTTTATTTTGAAGAATTTATACTAATGAAAGAGACTTTTACTTTTCAAGGAAAACAAGGGATGGTGCAATAAAAAATATTATACTAAATTAAAATAAATGATCATAGATTCCTTGCCTAATTAATATTTGAAATGAAATATTTAAACTCTTATAGGTATTCCTTAGGTTGTCCATAATAGATTTGTTTCAGATAAAATTTATAGAAGAAAAAGATATAGAAAGTAGATAATAGTGAATATAAAGTCATACGGATATAATTACCTATTTTTTTAGAGGCTAAGTAGAAGCACCATTAATGATCAAAAGAACCACTAGCACTTTTATATAATTTTGGGTGCTTTTGAAAGCTTACAAACTAAGGGAGAAAATAATTTAGAATTAGGTTTAGGGGGTTTTTCTAATTGCAGAGAAATGATAGACTATGGTAATTAGCTAATCAAACCCCCTATTTTCAACCCAAAATTAAAATTAACCTAGAAATTAGAAGCATAAATGATCATGCAAAAGTGTCACTAATGCTTTTATCTATGATTGGCAATTTTGTTTTATGTAAAGAAAGATTCAAAAGCACCAATTTTATGGGTTGAGTGATGCTTTTGAACCTACAACTATGAATTAAAGTGTTTTTTTGGGGTATTGGAAGTTAATTGAGTCCAAATGCCATCAAACTCAACCAAAGGGGTAAAATACTAATTCCTAAGGCCTATAAGCTTTGGGATTTATAAAATCTTGTCAAATGATCCCCAAATTCCTAAAACTTATAGGAGTGGTAGGGTAAGGTAAATATGAAAATAAAATAGCAATTGATTGATCCAATTGGCTAATACTATGGTCTATGAATATCTAAATATCCAAGGGAATACACTAAAAGTGGTCTCAAATCAGATTAAGAGGTTACAAAACCTAATGTATGCTATGATTAAAAAAATAAGAATTTATATGACTAAAAGAGGATGTTAGATTAAGTAATATGTTATTAAAAAGACCTACAACTATGACATAAGAAATATTTGAACTCAATAGATGACCTAATTCTAAGGAAAATTGATATTCTAGTAATGTAACAATATGTAAATGGATTCAATAGTTATATTGCTTGTGAAAAAAGTCGAAGAATGCAAGGAAGATATAAATATGCTTGCCAATATGAAAGATATAACTGTCATGACCCTCCCTAGTTGACTTTATGGCACAAAGAAACAATGTATTAATCTATGGTGGTGATGGTTTGAACAATTGAACCAACTATATGATGCTTAGTTGATTTGAAAAGGGCATGTTATTGCTAACATATTTCCAAGTGTGCAGGATCAAGTACACTCGTAGGTGGAGAAGGTAGAAGCATCCACCAGAAATGAGGGTACCTAAGGTCAGATGAAATGATGATTAAGGTACTTAGAGGTAACATGGATAGATACCTTCATATAGGCATGCATTTTCGAAAGGGATAATCATCTATGGCTGATCACCTTGAGCCTTAGTTGATAGCCTATTAGCTATTATAAAATATCTGGCTAAGATAGGTGACTGGGTCGATGGAAAGTTTCCATATTTGTTGCTTTATAAATTTATTTGGTCTTTGTTGCATCATGGTTGAAGGAGCATAATGTTGGAACTGCTATAGAAAAATAACTACCAAATGTATGTGGATGCATAAAACTAATTTTTTTATTAAAGAAAATATAGAGCATCATTTTCATAGAGAAAAGCATATTAAATTTGAATGTTAAATGAAGGTTCATTCAAAAGGATCAATTAAGTTTGATTAAATAATGGTTGATTTAATTAAGCTCATTAGTAAACCTCATTTTATTTAATATATGAGAGTTTTTTTTTAGTTAATTAAAGGTGTTCATTTTAATGATAATAATATATATATATATATATATATATATATATATATATATATATATATATATATATATATATATATATATATATATATATATATATATATATATATATATATATATATATATATATATATATATATATATATTATATATATATATATATATATGTACATATATATATATATATAATATATAGATATAGATATACTATATATATATATACATATATATATATATGTGTGTGTGTGTGTGTTTAAAAGAAATAGCAATTATTAAATTGTGTAAATAAAAGAAGTACTTTAATGGTGATAATTATCAATATTAAGGATATATGTTTAAAAGAATGCCATTCTTCTAAAAATAAAAAATGATAATATAAAATATGTAAATATCCCATTCCCTTATAGCTTGTACGCTATGCAATAATCTAGAGTGGCTGCTAAGTTTCCAAATATGGAAACCATCAGACGAAGGGTTCCTTACCGCAAAAGAAAGGGATGAAGAATTGAAGGTAGAGGGGGCTCAAGAAAGGGTTTGAGGTTCGAGATGGGCTACCTGGAGGAGAAGAGAATGTATGGTGCTAGAGAAGCCAAAATAAATGGTAGAAAAAAAAGAAAAGAGTATAAGGGACGATGTGAGGATGAAGGAGTAGAGGGAGAAAACATAGACCAAGGACGAGAAAAGGAGAGGAATGCACTACGAGAAAATGAGAGGTAGCTAAGATGCCACCGATTCCCATTCTGTAGCAGTATTAAGGTTGGAGTGTTTAGAATTTAACCTGCTTTTTTTACATGCTTTGCTATGGTGAAATTGTGGTTTAAAACATGGTTAAACCACATTGTTGCTCTATTGAAAGCTAAGCATTTCTTACCCTGTTGGTGTTTTAAAAACCACCATGTTGCTCTATTGAAAGCTATGCATTTCTTGCCCTGTTGGTGTTTTAAAAACCACCATGTTGCTCTATTGAAATATATGTGCTTATTAGGTGTTGTGTATTCTAGGAAACCACCTGTGAAAGCTAAGGCACTATGTGTTTTTAGGAAACCACCAGTGCAGTTGAAGGCACTGTGTATTTTTAGGAAACCACCAGTGTAGTTGAAGGTACTGTGTATTTTTAGGAAACCACCAGTGCAGTTGAATGTGTTGTGTGTTTTAGGAAACCACCTATGCAAGCTAAGGCACTGTGTATTTTTAGGAAACCACCGGTGCAGTTGAAGGCATTGTGTGTTTTAGGAAACCACTTGTGTGAGCTAAGGTGTTGTGTGTGTTTTTAGGAACCGCCTGTGCAAGTTGAAGGTGTTGTGCTTTTTAGGAACCATTTGTGCAAGTTGAAGGTGTTGTGCTTTTTAAGAAACCACCCGTGTAAGCCTAAAGGTGTGGTTTTTGTTTAAAGACTCTGTTAGCATTTTATAAAGTTGAGAGTGTGTGAGTTAAAGAGTGTCGAATGTGTCTCTAGAGTGATAAAATAATTTGAGAGCATTGTGTGCCTTAGATATTTGTATCCAAAGGAATATGAGGATGTCACTTTTGGGAGCACCACCTGTAGAAAATCCACCCATAGGTTTGAATATGGACTACATCTAGGAAGTACCAAACTACTCTGTTGTGCCTGTTGAAAAACCGGTTTGGTTGTTCCTTAAACGCACACTAGAGGTTGCTAGTATTGCCATGAAGGGCATTAGCTTTGGTTAATCTATTTTGGGAAGGTTTGCTGTGAAATTTAATTAAATAGAGACCTTTGATTATGTGGAATACATTTAGGGATATTTAATTAAATAGAGACCTTTGATTATGTGGAATATTGAAGGAAATTTAATTAAATAGAGACCTTTGATTATGTGGAATATATTGAGGGATATTTAATTAAATAAATACCTTTGAATATATGGAATATTGAAGGAAATTTAATTAAATAGAGACCTTTGAATATGTGGAATATTGAAGGAAATTTAAATCAAACCGAGACCTTTGAATATGTGGAATATCGAAAGATAATAATTAAATAGAGACCTTTAATTATGAGGAATGTATTGAAGGGTATTTAAAAATGGAGAACCTTTGTTTGATGATTTATTATATTAAGGTTTTTAATTAAAATGGAAACCTTTGATTTATTATTGAGTATCTTAGGGCTTTTAATTAAAAAGGAAAACCTTTGATTTTTATTGATTATCTTAAGGTTTTTAATTAAAATGGAAACCTTTGATTTATTATTGATTATCTTAGGGATTTTTTTTTTGGTAATTATTATAATAGATTAACAGTGAGTTTTTATAGAGGATCCCAAAACCTTATATACAAAATCAGCCTTGCTAAATAGTGCTTCATGCCTCTTGGCTGGAAGAATAAACCTGTATACGAGAAAAAAAACAAAAAGCTGATAATTGCCCGAGGGCTACAAGTAAGGCATTTTTGCCTGATTATCCTGGAAACCATGGCCATTATAACTGGGAAAACAAAAACTAGCCGGAGAAGCTGGACCATCGAAAAGTAGAAGACAACCAAGAAAACTACAAAAAATTCTCCCATACCTGGGAAATGACTTTCCACATTTCTGCTTTCTCGGAGGCAGAATTCGAAGCATACATGTGGGATAGGATCCAAGAAAAATGACTGGACTGAAACAAACCGTTGAAAATTCTGCTGGAAAATTTTGCCCTGGCCCAAATGGCCACTCGTTTAGTCTTCTCACATCCAGGATTTCATCCGTACGGTTTGAGGTTATTCTTACTTCCCTTTCCCTGCTGGAAGGGAGGTTTTGGGATAAGCGCGTCACCCATCAGAGAATCAGAGTCATCCTGAAACAGCAACCGTTGGGTTCCATTTGCAACATCAGCCACAGTTTCTTTGTCTCTCTTTTCCTTATTGGGGGGACGGCCCTGCTTCCTTTCACTACCAAAATCCACCCCTCGCTTTTGACTCCTTGTAATTCGAGGGCTAATATTACCAGGTTGGTAACCTCTTCTTCCCAGCAGGTAGTCTTCCAATATCTTTTGTGCCTCGGGAGAGTTTCGGTCATAAATTTTGGGTGAATCTGTCTGTGTGGTGATAAGGGGGGGGGCCTGTTCCTTTTCCTCATGTGGTCCTAGTTGGGGGCGCCCACCACACTGCTCGGAGTTCGGATGGGTGGTGATTTCCTCTTCTGGTAAGGAGGATTCGAGATGGTCCCTGGATGGACTTGGAGATTCATGGCCTTTCGCAAAAGGGTGCTTCATCTGACCTTCACCGTGCTCCAGAGGGTTGCAGGGATCCCGCTCCTTCTTCCTTGGCTTTTGGAGAGGACAATTGGACTGAAGATGCCCTTGAGAACTACACTGAGGGCAGAAAGCTGGCCTGTTCTCATAAACAATAGCTTGCTTGTGTAGAAAAGTACCCCCAGACCGCAGAGTAATGGAGGATGGGAGGTCCGTCTCCAAGTCCGCCAAAACACAGAATCGGGCTTGGACAAATCTAGTTCGAGCTCTGGTGGGAGGGTCTAAAGTGATCATCTCCCGATGGACCGAGCAATACCTCTGATTACATTTTCATGCCAGCGAGAAAGGGGAAGACTCGGGAGCCTAACCCATATTGGAGCAATGTTGATATTCTGGGTATCGGGGTTAAAGTCCAAACCCCACTTCCTTAGAAAGAGACTCCTACGGCCCAAGAACCAAGGCCCTCCAGCCAGGATTTTACAGTAGTCCTCCTTGTTGCTCAGCCTAATCACAAAAAAACCTTGGGTTAGGGCAGCCAGCTCTAAGTGACCAGAGGTCCGCCATTTTCCAGACGCCCACTTGCGAATGGTCTCCATGTCGGGACGACCACCAATAAACTTACCGATGAGGGTAAATTTTTTGAAATCCACAAAGCTTGAGAGAATTTCCGTCGGGATGTCCAACTCGTCCCCGGACGAAAATAACTCCTTGGAGAAGAGCCCACTTAAGGTTTCAGAGGCCACTGCCAAAGCATATGACTTCCGAGGTCCATCTCCCCGTTTGTCTGGCGGATCCTTGCCGCGACTTGGCAAGGACTCCTCGGCGTCCCCAGACTCTGTTTGCCCTCCCTCCACCCTGTCGAGCCCCTGGTTCAACCTGCCGACGCTCCCGTGCTCTCCCAGAACAGCCTTCCCGCCCACTATCATCCCCACCCTCCCAAGAAACCCTAATTTCATCGCTCCCTCGATATGAACTTTTTTCAATTATCTTAGGTATTTTAATTAAAAGGGAAACCTTTGATTTTTATTGATTATATTAAGGTTTTTAATTAAAAGGGAAACCTTTGATTTATTATTGATTATCTTAGGGTTTTTAATTAAAAAGGAAACCTTTGATTTATTATTGATTATCTTAGGGCTTTTAATTAAAAAGGAAACCTTTGATTTTTATTGATTATCTTAAGGTTTTTAATTAAAAGGAAACCTTTGTTTTTGATAATCTTCTTAGGGTTTTTAAAATTAAAAAGGATGTGGATTTATTATTTAAATTGAAGTTATGGGGATTTGATTTAGGGAATGAATGAATGTTTGTTTAAAGGTTAAAGGGATGTGATTTTAATGCTTAAAACAATAATTGATTTGATTGGAATTTATGAATTAAAAGGGATGTGGATTTATTCTTCAAATTGAAGTTATGGGGCTTTGATTTAGGGAATGAATGAATGATTTCTTTAAAGGTTAAAGGTGTGGTAATTTAATGCTTAAAGACATGAATGGATTTGATTAAAGTTAGACCTTGATCTAAGTAGCACATGCTGGATGTCTCTCTAAGGGAACTTGAGAGGTGAAGATAAAAGTAATGGATCTTTTATAATATCCATTATGCATTAGATGGTTGGAAACTTAATTAGATTTTATATGGTTGCAATTTGGCAAAGTAAATGAGTAGATGCATTGAAAGGCATGCCTATCCTGAACCATGAGTACCCTGATCCCCTACTACCCTCAAAGAATCAATGGGAATCCAGGAGAAGCAAGGAGTTCAATGGAAGAGAAGTATAAGTAATCGTATTTTATGTTGCTTTACTTATGCTCAAATAGATTAGAATTGTGGGGAGATATCCCCAATGTAGTTATTGTGATATTCCTTAAAGTAAGAAGGATTTACCATGCAAATTCTAATGCAATGACTATTCATTGGATTAAATAAGGTATTTCTACTTTATGTTTGTATTTGGTTGTGTTATGTAGTTGATTCTATTTTAGAGTTAATCTTGCTTATTTTCTAGATGCTTGGTGAATGCTTTTTGATGTTGTAGTATCTAGATGTATCATTGTTTGGATTGCTTGATGTTATAAATTTAAGTGTAGAGTTCTAGGGTGAACTTAGATGTGACCTAAGGGAATTAAGAACCCCTTAGGGTAAACATAGGTGACCTAAGGGAATTGATAACCCCTTATGATGAACATAGGAAACCTAAGGGAATTGAGACCCCCTTAGGTAGATAAAGGGCTAAGTTGTGGAGAGACTACATCTGAGTTAATATAGCTCATCATGGAGATGAGATAGATAGATTAACTTGTAATACTCATAGCATACCTACACATAACAATTTGTGTATGGCATGGATATGCATTTATACCTTTGATAGATGGAAGGTTATAAGTCTAGCTAATCGAGAATGATGAGAAAGATGGATTTATTTGCAGTAACACATGATAAGTCTAAACAGACGGACTTGTGTTAGGGTACCTCATGAAATGTATCTTTCAAGAAAACTTAAGATATTGATACTTTAGGAAAATAGTGGTTTGGTTAGGGGTCCATGAAGGGTTCATGTACCTCTCTCCATAGTAAAAAAAAAAAAACTTTTTCTATTTTTGTATTTTTTTGTTTGTGTATTTTTGGATCATTACATTTTGTATCAGAGCTCTAGGTATGAGGGTATAGATATTCTATGTGTGCTAAGGGAAATAAGATGAATACAATGAAGACTTGCTTAAGGTAAAGGCTAAATATGGGATGATCTAGGATACCCTATTTTCTAGGATATGATAGGAATTAACCCTTAGAGAGCAAGGATGGTAGGATACCTTAGTATGGGATTTAGTATCGGTGACACATCCTAGCCTATGATATTACCCTAGTTATATTTATTAATGCATATAGCAAGAGAACCCTGTATTATGGCTTGAATTAGAGTTATAGCTTAAGATGAAACTATAATCTAATCCTCTTTCTTAGATGGAATTAGGTTAAGATGCAACCTAAAACTAGAAGAGGGAGGCATATACCTAGACAAACTCAAAAAAGTTATTTTGAAGATAAAAACTAATATGGGGAACCAAAAAACCCCAATAGGGAGGTAGAAGACCTCATCGCTATAGTCACAGGATCAAATAAGACAGTTGCTAGAAACGGTTGCAAATCAGAATTCGCAAGTTCATGGTTTAGATATTAGTCTAGAAAATTGACTAACTTTAGAAAAAGTACAAGCCAGAGCCTTAGCAAAAAAGGAAACAACTAGGAACACAAAAAACATTAGTATCTCTAAGTTTGATGGAGAGGATGATGGTGATGCAGTGGAAGCATGGCTGAGGGAAGCAGAGGTTCACTTTACGATAAAAGGCTACTCATCAGGAACCGAAACACTTTGGGATATGATTAACCTGGAAGGGGCTAATCTGTAGTGGTGGGAAACCCACTATGAGGAAACTAAGATTGAATCCATTGATAATCCATGGGAAGAATTTATAAATATATTTAAAAAGAGATTCCTCACCAAGAATTTCTATACCTTAAAGTTTGAATAATTTGCTAGTCTCAAACAAGGAACCAACATAGTAGAGGTGTACTACAAGAAGCTGGTAAGGTTGTTCAAATATGTACCTATTTATAATGAGAAAATACGGGTTCACAAGTTCATTATTGGATTGGAATCTAGGTTAAATCATGATGTGGAAATGTAGGAGCCTAAATCACTACAAAAGGCATATGACCTAGCAAAGAAAGCAGAGTCACACTTCTATTATAAATATGACACTCTACCCAAGCAAGATCAATAGGATTTAAAGAAGAGGAATAGTGTAGGGTTTGTAAAATGGGAGTGTGATCAAGAGTGAAAGGCTAAGAACCCCCAAAATCTCGAGAAGAAATATTATGGAAATTAGAAGAATTTCAAGAAGAAATTTTGTAATAAGGATAACAAACCCAACAACATGAAACCTCAACCACTAAAGTTGCAAGCTCCAACTCCAGTAGTTAAAAATGAGAATGAGAAACCTAAAAAAAAACATGGACCCAAGAAAGGGTGCTACAATTTTTAGGGATATCATTACTACAATCAGTGTCCATATCGAGTAGGGACTAGCACTTCTAATGTGAAATGGAAGGAACCAAAAAATCATATTTATGCCACAATTGGGAAGTAGAAGCTAGAGGGACAAGCCACCCCATTACTTGTGAAAGGTAAGGTTTTCAATACACAAGTAAACATTTTGATAGATAGTGGAGCCACTGATAGTTTTATTTCATCTAGTCTAGCAAGGATTGTGTTGGAAAGACTTGGATATTTAGCTCAAGGGTGGAAGGTTGAGTATAGTTTTGGGTAGACCTACTCAGTGAACCAGTGTTATCCTATGGAAAAAATCACTCTATCAAGTGGAACTACGAAAGGTTATTTATATGTAGCTCCCTTATATGCCTTTGATGTGATCCTAGGGATGGATTGGCTGCAGGCTCATAAAGCCTTGGTCAATTTTCAAGATCGATGGATTAAATATTTAGAAGAAGGTGGAAGGAGACTAAGAGTTCATAGCGAGCAAGGGGCATTTGAACCGTAAACATTATCTGCTATGCAAGTAAAAAATGCCCTAAAGAAAGGAGGAATAGTGTATGTGGTAAACCTTAATGAAGTGGAAGACCATGAGCAAGTATAAATACTAATACAACATCCGATCTTACAAGATTTTTAGGATGTATTTCTAGAGGACCTACCGGGGTTACCTCATGTACATGTTTTTGACTTCACAATTGAACTTATAAAGGGAGATGAACCTATTCATAGATCCCCATATAGGATGAATCCTACTAAAATACGAGAACTCAAGGTTCAATTGCAAGGATTATTGGAGAAGGGTTTGATAAAACCAAGTGTGTCACCGTGGCATACACCAGTTTTGTTTGTGAAAAAGAAGGAAGATTCGCTACGATTGTGTATTGACTACAAGATGTTAAATAAATCTACAATCAAGAATGGGTATCCTTTACCTAGGATCAAATATTTATTTGATCAATTAAAATATTCTAAGGTGTTTAATAAGATCAATTTAAGGTCAAGGTGTATCGCTCCAAATTTTTTGCATCCTTACCCTCAAGCTATAGGATTCGTGCCCAGAAGGGGGATGCGATAAGGATGGGACAATACCTCGGACTGAGAGGCCCTTTGAAGGTCTCGCCTCTCGGGGGAGGAGTATAAGGGTGAATTTTTGACGGATGGTGGATTCACCAGGAAACTTTTGAGTGGCAGTTTCCATGCCTAGGTTGATAGTGAGTTTGATGTGTTCATTTTTATACTCAATAATTCAACTCCTAGGTTTGGCCAATATGAATCTAAACTATTCTATCTACCAATGGTAATTTAAATGGATGCAAAAAATAGGAATGAGTGCTAATAATAGAGAATATGCTAATTAGAATGTGTCATACCTGATTTCGGATGTTTGATGAAGATTTTGAGTTTTGTAGCAGTCCAGATAGCCTCAGTTCCTACGTAATCATCTAAGATCAGATAGGATCTTCTGATATCTGACAAATTCATCAGACGAATTTGTTAGAAACCTGCAATCATAGAAATAGATGCAAAATACCAAATATGCAAGTGCAGAAGCAAAGGACAATGGTAGAAATAACAACAAACATGCCTAAATAATGGATTTCGATAACAAATAAAGAAATGCAGTAGATTTAATGATTGATTTTAACCTTACCATGCGATTATGCTAAATGAGGTGAACTCCAAGATGCAAAAAAACATAATAATTCAAGACAATGCAGAAATACAATATGAAAAATGCAGAGAAAGCTAAGGGAATGCAAACTATGGACTCGGATTGCCCCCAATCTGGACTATAGTCAGGATCGCCTCCAATCGTACGAGATTGTCCGTAATCGTCCGAGATCGTTTGTGCCGATCCGAGCTATCTTCGACTGCAAAACAGTAGAATTCCTACAAGAAAATGCAAAATATAGAACACAGACAGTAGTGCAAGGGAATAAGGAGTTAAATCTATCAGCTAAGGGGTTAAGGGAAATCAAAATCAAGGGGGTCATGTAGAGTCAGGGGGGTAAACTA
This sequence comes from Wollemia nobilis, assembly GCA_028583015.1. Taxonomy (NCBI): domain Eukaryota; kingdom Viridiplantae; phylum Streptophyta; class Pinopsida; order Araucariales; family Araucariaceae; genus Wollemia; species Wollemia nobilis. The sequence goes on from JAQPPZ010002979.1 coordinate 17,257,171, forward strand.
GAAAATCCTAGTTTATATAGGCTTAGGAAGAGGTTTAAGAGGTTGGGGATCATACCAATCTGGGAGATCTCCAACAGGGCAATCTCCAACTGTGCAGACACACTTCTGCCCAAGTTGGAGAGGTTGTTGAAATAGAAGCTAATTATGAAAATTCGATTTTGGGACAAAATCGTCTGGACGTTCTGTCCATGACGATTTCGTCAGATCTGGGACGATCTCGTCTAATCTGCGATGATATCGTCCAATGGTCAAAACAAATCCTAAAAATGGTGCAAAAAATGAGGAAATGGGTAGCAGGCGGTTTTGGAGCGGTTTTGGGGTTAAAATTCAAATTTTTATATTTTATATTTTACTAAGGTTTTTAACTGTGCCAATTTTAGGGTGCTACATTTTGCCCCCTCTTTAGAAAATTTTTGAATAAAAGGCGTTAAAGACGAGTTTTTCTCATTTTACGAGAAAGCAAAAATGTACTCAATTTTTTAGACGACGATTCTTGGTCGAATCGTACAACTGCTGACTATGGTGCCCCCTCCATGTTTTTACCCAAATCAAACGTTTGAGGTAAAAACACGGAAAGGTAAAAATTAAAATGTTGACTTTTTAAATAAAATTAAGAAAATAGGGTAAAACCCTAATTCATTTTTACTATTCATCTTTACTGTTCCAAAGTTTTGCAAAGATAAAATGGTGGAGACAGCGCACAGAGCGACAGAGGTTCGGCATAGGCTACGGGTAAGGATCTAAGCCTCGTAGATTAGTTTTGATTTTGCTTTGTGCAATTTGTGGATTTAAATTTTGATTATTTGGGACATCGTGGCCATTTTTAGGCTATCAAAAACGTCCAAATGAAATCGTCCCTATTTCATCGGAATCATCCCTAGATCATCGATTTCGTTCGAGGGCAAAATCAACGAATTAGGGGTGATCCCATTCAACAAGGGGCAATCCCCAAGTTTGCAAAATCGAAGACGAATTCATCCTACAAAGGACAATTTTTCCAAATTTAGGACGATATCATCTGATGGTGGATGATAACATCTTTAACTTGATTTTAAAATGTGTTTAATTTGATTTTATTGATTGGTTATTAATAAATTTTGTTGTTATTGTTTGTTTTGTAGAGGGGATTACTAAAGAGCCGAGAATGGAAATATGGTGGACTAAGAGACGACATAGCCATGCTTGACCAGGCAGAGCGTGACCGACTAGGACAGGTCAGGCTACAACATGTGGTAGAGATGCCACAAGTACCGACTGACATGGGGCTACTGACAGCCCTAACAGAGATATGGTATTCGGGGTCATCTTGCTTTTGGTTACCGATGGGGGAGATGGCTCCAACACTAGAGGACGTATGGAGGATCATGAGGATCCCCATAAAAGGACGATTGATGATGTCGACGACCAATCAAGGCCAGGCGATGATGAGGCTAACTGGGGACCCGAGCTTCACCCTAGAGAAGGGTGGGGTGAACATCGAGTCTCTATGACAGATGCCTGGGGCATCTAGGCTAACTCAGGTTTTGGAAAGGGTGGTAGGTGGCTTACTATTGTGCCACCAGAGCGGGTGCAGGCTACCATGGCTCCTCTTAGATATAGTCTATGACATGAGAGACCACAAGTATAAATTTGCATGGGGTAGCTTTGTACTCTATCGCTTGTATAGGACCCTGCATGGGGTCGTATACAAGGGAGGTTGATGTCTGGTCTTGACATCGCTGCTATAGGTTTGGTGCTAGGAGCACATTGCGATGCGAAGGCCGATAGGGCTCCCATTGATAGGGGTTGACCAAGAGAGACCTCGAGTTTTCTATTGGTGGCTACAGAGAGGGTCATAGCGATGGATAGATTTGCCAATGTCTCGAAGGTTGCTAGACGACCTCATCCCAGACTAGATCACCTGGAGGCCATAGTAGGAGCACCCCAGGTGGACAGAGGATGGGCAAGAGCTGGCTCACATCAGGTGAGTCTACTGGCTGAGGATGGAGCGGGGAGAGGTAGAGCTCCACCGCTACGATCGGGTACTACGATAGTTCGATCTACAGCAGGGGATCCCTTCTATCAAGGATTACGAGTACTCCTAGACTGTTTGAGATAGTACTACACTAAGTGAGGCTCCAGACATGTAGTGATTCTAGAGTCAGGACACTGACGCTGCCCCCATCTAGCCAGTGGATGGTGACGACATTGGGGTTGCAGATGGCTATGATGCCTGGTACGCAGGCATCTGCCCTTCTCGAATGATGAAGTTATAGGGTCCGATGCATGTGGTTGTGCGACATATGGGGAGGTGGTGCCAGGCTACCATTGAGGTAGCATGGGGTTGCAGTAGGAGAGAGCAGTGACGGTCCCCATAGGAGAGTCTCCAAAATATGGGTCAAGCTTCGTAGAGGCCACGGGATACAGGGCAGATGGAGGAGAGACTCCCTTCACAGCAGGGGGAGAGACCACCATCACTTGATAAGGGCAAGGGTGTTGAGGTAGGGGAGAGCAGCGAGATGGTGGTTCTCCGGGATGAGGTTGCCTGCCTCCAATCTCAGGTGCAAACACTACAGGATGAGGCTACATGGCTCAGAGCTCAAGGTGGAGAAGCAAGCACTCAGGATCTGGTGTGGTCTATTTCTTAGACTACATTCTACCAAGGGTTATACTATCAGGCAGTTCCAGAGGGATAGAGGATATCATTGCCAACCCCCATTACAGAGTCAGTCATGATGGGATCATCGAGGACATCCTCATGATTGATGACGAGGACCTGAGATACGACTTGGACCTCTATGGGACCATCTCCTCCACATCAGGGTAGGGGAGGGGATGAGGCTGAGAGCTCGATGGCTTCTCGAGACTAGCTACTGCAGAGTGCAGATTTATGATATATGTATATATATATTTGTTTTTGAAGGGATTGAGTATGCCAGGGATTTGATTGTGGCATACCAATCTAGATGATGTAGATCATTTGATTGATGATATATATAGATTATTTTTTATGATATGACTTGTGTATATGGTGTATTATGATGCTTGAATTGTTGATTCATGTAATTATGTCGTTGGAAATAAATTATAATGTTATGTCATGCCATAAATTTGTAAATGAAATAATCTGATGTGCATAAATTGGTTGTTTTTATGTGATTTTATGAAAACCAAAAGATACTTCTAACAATAATTTCAAAGGACATTGTTTTTGTTATAGACCATTTCATGGAGTCATCGCTCGCTAGGTCGTCAAGCTAGTCCTAGTATAGAAATATTGCGAAAAGTAAAAGAGTGCTTAAGAGACTATCTTAAGACTTTGTGTTGTGATGATGAAAATGATGATGGTGATCATTTTGTTTTCAGATTTTTTCCATAAAATTATGCATGAAATATGTTTAAAAATGATTTTTGCTAGGCATAAATTCCTAAGTGTGATAAATTTTTGAATAATTCCTTAGAAATTATACCATGGTTGCAAGATGAAATGTTTTGACATAATGACATGAAATAGAATAAGTGTTCGTTCGTTTTGAAGCACAAGTGTGTAATAAAATGATGTAAGCCATATGTGTTTTTAAAATGGATGGGAAAATAAAATTAGAACAATAGTTTGTGCTAGGCATAGAATTATAGGTATAGACTTATACCATCATCGCGAAATCCAAAGATAAAATAGATATTTTAGTTTTATTGCATGATTGATGTTTTGATTTTTGATTTTTGATAAACATAAAATAATAATATGATGAACATGTTGTTTGCAATCGTTTTGCAATTTTGTGACACAATGTATATAATTTTTTTTATACAAAACAAAATTATGAAATAAGAGGATAAAATTGTTCTGAAAAGAATTACAAGAATATTTTAAATTATCTCAAAAACAAATGTAGGTTTATAAGGGATCCTCATGTGCAAATGTGAGTTCATTACCGATCTTGATTTATCATAATGATACAAAATATCTCAAATACAGATGTGTGTGCAATTGTATTGTTCATTTACCAATTTTGAGCAAGATAATTTGATACAAGCAATTTGCTTTAACCAAATGAATTTTCGTTAACCATGATTTATATGCATATAACAGTACCAGACTACTTGTGTAAGTTAGATTATCAAGAGCTAGCTAATCCATAAGCCGATATAGGTCTGTACAAAAGAAGGTCGCTAATGTGACAGACATATCACCATGCTAGGAATTACCCAAGGCCAAGAGGGTTGGGCACAAACCACCTGTTATGGGGCTTACCTCACAGTTTTCAAATAATTGAGAATTCTAGGGATTCAAGCTCATTCACCCTTATTTTCTTTTCAAGGGGTAGGGAAAGGATTTTATTGCATTTTGCTTTTGCTTTTCTATTTTGCTCTTTTTTTTTGTATTTTTGCTTGATTTTTGAGATAATTCTGAAATATTGTTGTGATGATACAAAATAACATTTTTCTTTTTCTCTTTTTCTTGCATTTTTCTTTTCTTCCTATGCTAGGGATACTTGCTCAGATTAGCTGTAGAGCAAAGAATTTTTATTCTGGGTAGGGGTGAGCTTGTCCTTTTGTCAATTCTCAAAGATTCTAGACCATGCGCATGATAGGATAGCAGGGGAAACTTTTCGCTCAAGAAACCACGTCTACTATGTAGCATGATATTGAATTTGTAATGAAATCATTTTAATGTGAAAAGATATACTTGGTTCAAGTAAATAACAACATCAGTTCTCTATGCTCAAAATGTTATTTAATGCCAATGTGGACTTTGATATAAGAGAGATTAATAATCATACCAAATAAAATCAAGATATTTATTCATGTGAGTGTGAAAGTGTGGGATTCCAAATAAATGCTCATTTATCTAAAATAATTGAAAATATAACTGCAAATTCCAAGAATTGACAGGTATATATAAAAAAAATGTTTTTGAAGATTTTGACAATTTTGATGTTTTTGTATTTGATTTTAATTGATGAATTGCAAAAAGAAATATTATTATTGTTCTTTGAAAAATATTTTGATAGAAATGGCTAAAAATGAAACAATATGCAAAATACAGTATATACAAATGATGAAATGACTCAATGTTTTATGCATAGTAGCGTTTGAGATGCATAATGTTCATAGGTTCTTTAAGTTCTTTACCATCTAAGGTAGATAATTTGTATGCTCCCAATCCAAATTTAGCAGTGATGATATATGGTCCAAGCCAGTTGGGCTCGAATTTACCTTTAAGGTCTTTAGTAGCATTAGTATTTTTTTTATTTTCTTTTAAGACAAGGTCGCCGATCTCAAAGGATCGAGGGTGAACTTTCTTGAGATATGATCTCTTAAGCTTGTTTTGGTAGGCACGAAGATGCTCCAAAGCATTGATGCACTTTTCATATAAAAGTTCCAGCTGACTAAATTTTCCAGCACAATATTCATCCCCTACTTCAGTATCTTGAAGTAGTAGAGCCAAAGAAGGAACTTCTAATTCAAATGGAAAAATAGCTTCAGTGCCATAGACCAAAACGAAAGGTGAAGTTCCAGTGGGGGTGCGAACACTAGTTCAATAGGCCCATAAAGAAGGATATAATTGGATGTGCCAATCTCGACATAATTTATTATTTTGAGAATTTTAAGTAATGTTTTATTATATGCTTCTGCTTGGCCATTACCCTGAGGATAGTAAGGAGTGGACCAACGATGTTGAATTTTATACTTTTGACATAATTTTTTGACATTTTTATTTTTGAAACAAGTTCCATTATCGGAAATGAGATTGGCAGGAATGCCAAACCTACAAATAATTTGATTAAAAATAAATTTGGAAACTTGTGTTCCAAGTACAAGAAGCTAAAGGCATAGCTTCAACCCATTTTGTGAAATACTCCGTAGCGGTTATGATAAATTTGTGTCCATCAGATGACACAGGGTTGATTTTCCCAATGATGTCTAAGCCCCATTTTGAAAAATGCCAAGGAGATGAAATAGCCTGCAGCTCTTGTGCAGGCGCATGGACAAGGTCAGCATGTTTCTGGCACTTGTTGCAATGGCGCACATACTCATGTGCATCATTCTCCATGGTAGGCCAAAAATATCCTATCCGAAGGAGCTTCTTAGCAATGGCATTATCACTAAAGTGTCTGTTGAGCAAGGTGTAGAAACAGTATTGTCATTGTTGTCAACTCAGACAGATAGATCAATTGATGATGCAGTGGATAGATGTTCAGAGGTCAGTTAGAATAGGTACAGTGAATTTCCAAGAAGACAAAAGTGGCCCAGATTCAAAAAAATCAAAGAAAAAGACAAGTAAGAAAACTATCACGATATCGCGACATGTTTTCTGTCGCGATTTTGCAACATAACGGAGGAGAGAGAAAAAGCTGGAAAACTGTCGCGATATTGCGACATGTTTTCTGTCGTAATTTCACGACATAAGGGAGGAGAGAGAATGCACAAGAAAAACTGTCGTGATTTCACGACATAACAGAGGAGAGAGAAAGCATAAGAAAAACTGTCATGATTTCGTGACATGAATGGAGGAAAGAGCATGCAAGGAAAAGTGTCATGATTTCACGACAATTTGCAAGAGGAAGCGCTAAGGAGAAAAAGTGTCGCGATATCGCGACATGTCGGGTTTTTGCGACCCGAAGGGAAGAAAAAGCACTAAGGAAAAAAGATGTTGCAATATCATGACATGTTTCATTTTCGTAGTCCAAAGTGAAGGAAAGAGGAGAGAGAAAAAGATGTGATTTCGCGACATGTTTCATTTTTGCGGGTGAAAGCGAAGGAAAGAGGAGAGAGAAAAAGATGTCGCAATTTCGTGACATGTTTCATTTTTGCGAGCGAAAGCGAAGGAAAGAGGAGAGAGAAAAATATGTCACGATTTCATGACATGTTTCATTTTTGTGGGCGAAAGCGAAGGAAAGAGGAGAGAGAAAAAGATGTCATGATTTCGCGACATGTTCCATTTTCGTGGGTGCATGCAAAGAGAAGTGCAAGGCAGTGAAAAGTGTCACGATTTTGCGACATGTTTCGATTTTGGTGCATGCCGAAAAGTGTCGCAATTTCGCAACATGTTTCAATTTTGTTGGTGCATGCCAAAAAGTGTCATGATTTTGTGACATGTTCCATTTTCGCTGGTGCATGCTGAAAAGTGTCACAATTTCGTGACATGTTCCATTTTCGTGGATGCATGCCAAGAAGAGTGAACAAAGGCGAAAAGTGTCACGATTTTGTGACATGTGTTTTTGCAGTTGCATGCCGAGAAGAAGACAAAAAGCTGTCAGAGCGACAGTTTCACTGTCAGAGCGGCAGTTTGGCTGTCAGAGCTGTAAATAAGCAGGTTCGGCTATCAAAACTGTAAATATGCAGGTAATATTGTTAGAGCCATAAAAAGGCAGGTAAGACGATCAGAGTCGTAAATAGAAAGATAAATCTATCAAAACAGTAGATTTACTTACAAAGCGTCGAAAAGGCTGTCAGAGCTGTAAAGTGGGCAAATAAGTCTGTCAAAGACGTAAGTAAGCTTTTAAGGCTATTAAAAGCGCAGTAAGCAGAGTCGAAAGAATTTTTTCATGTGCAGGAAGTTAGGGTTAGGGTTGAGCTCTGCACGTGGCAAGAGTGTTGTGATTTGTCGGTTAAAAAGAAAAAAAAAAGGTTGTAAAGTGTATAGAGTGCATTGTGCTGTAAAAGTACAGAGAGTATTGTGCAGAGAAAATATAGAAGATAGTGCTATAAAAGATATAGAAGAAAGTGTTGTAAAAGTACAGAGGAGTGTACTATGCTAAAAAATATACAGAAGAGAGAGCTGTAAGAGAGAATAGCAGAGCTGTAAGAATATGCAATTTTTGTTATAAAGGATTTAGACCAGTGAGGGTCTTGTTGTAGAGAAGGCATTTTTATGTCATAAAATCTATTCAAAACTGAAGTCCAAGTTGGTGCTTGGCATTATGGGGTTGGTGCTCCTTTCTGTTGGTGTAGATAAATTGTTTTTAAAGTTGGTGCTTTGCAAAGGCTGGATTTGGATGGGTGTCCAAGCAGTCTAATTTTTGAGGAGTAGCCAAATCTGGTGAACCTCGTTAAATTGTGTGTTGTGGATTGCTCTCTTGTTTATTTTCTTTATCTATTTTTAAGTTCTATCTGCTTAAGTTTTAAAGAGCTGTAGATCTGTATTTAAATTGCACTGATTCACCCCCCCCTCTCAATGTCATTGTGAGAATATCAGTGTCCTCCACAAGATCCATCATGGGCTTTGCTCAAAGCTAATATAGATTCTTCTAGATTTAAACATCTTAATAATAGGCCTTCAAAAGATCTCCTATACAGGGTATTACCAACAATTACGAAGCGACTTGCTCATCTATGTAATAATCGATGTTGGTTTCTAGTATAACCATCAGGGAAGGTTGCATTTTGCAAAAAAATAAATATATCAGTATGCCATGGTTCAAGAGTTGTTTCGTTGATTAGAAACACATCCAAAGGTTCTAAGCATGATTTGCTTGAAGCAGGTTCCTGGAGTCGACAAATAATTATGGTAGCATATTCATCGTCTAACTCCAAGGGTAAAAGGGATGCAGTTGTAGCCATAGCGTCAGTCGCACGATTGCTAGTTTGAGGAATAGCTTCCAAAGTAACTTGATCAAATAAGGATAATAATTGCAAAACATATACTTTATATGGGCATAATTTATCATCTCTGATCTGATAAAAATCATTGATTTGATTTATGACAAGTTGGGAATCACAAAAAACTAACAAATTTTTAATTTTCAATGCCAGAGCTGCTCGTAATCCAAGGATTAGAGCCTCATATTCAGCAGTATTATTAGTGCAAGCAAACATTAGTTTAAAGGATAGAGGTATAAGATGTTTTTGCAGAGATATTAAAATAATACCTGCACCAGCCCCACTCATACATTAGGATCCATCAAAGTATAGGGATCATTGTTCAGGATGGTCTACCTCTAATTTAAGGCATTCATTGAGAAGCTCAATGATGATGGGATGGGTAGACTCTAAGGGTGCAGCAGCTAATTGATCTGCTATGATTTGACCCTTAACAGACTTATGTCCTATAAATGTGAGTTCAAACTCGCTTAGTGCAAGAACCCACTTGGTTGTGTGACCAAATAAATACGGTCGACTCATAAGATATCACAAAGGGTCAAATTTGGCAATAACATATGTTTTTTGACTGAGCATATAATGTCGTAGTTTCTATGTAGAAAATACGACTGCAAGACATAACTTCTCTAATATGGTATAGCGAGTTTCATAACTGATTAGGGTTCTACTGATGTAATAAGTAGCACACTCTTTCTTCTCATCGTCAAGCTGAGCTAACATAGCTCCTAAGGCAAAATTAGAAGCATAAATGTACAAAATAAATGGACAATCAGATCTAGGTGGGGAAAGCACCGGTGGTTGGAGGAGATATTGCTTGAGGAGTTAAAATGCTTCTTGGCATTCTTCGTCCCAATGGAAAGAGACATCTTTCTTAAGAAGTTTAAGAAAGGGTCCGGTTTTATCTGCTAACTTATCAATAAAGCAACGAATAGCTTGAAGCTTACCTTGTAAACTTTGTAATTCAGATATATTTGTGGGTGCGGGCATATCAGTGATAGCCGTGATCTTGAGAGGGTCAATTTCAATGCCATGTAAGGAAACTATAACCCCCAATAATTTTTCAAACTTAACTTCGAAGATACATTTGGCTGGATTCAATCGGATAAGATACTCCCTTAACCTATCAAATACTTTTCTCAATTCATTTAAATGATCATCTTATTTTATGAAACGAGCTATAATATCGTCTACATAATCATGTAGAATATCGTGCATCATATCATGAAAGATATAAGTCATAGCTTGTTGATAGGTTGCGCCTACGTTCTTTAAACCAAATGGCATTACTTTCCAACAAAAGGTTCCCCAAGGGGTAATAAAGGTTGTCTTAGCCTAATCTTCAGGAGCTATCCTGATCTGATTGTAACCGGAAAATCCATCCATTAGGGATATCATTCCACTTCCAACGAGTAAAATCAATGATTTGATCCATGTTAGGAAGAGTAAAATCATCTTTAGGGCAGGCAACATTAATATCTCTTAAGTCCTGTACAAACCCTAACTTTAGTGGCTTCTTTCTTAGTTAATGGAACTACATTTGAGATCCATTTAGCATAATCAATGGCTTGTATAAAAATGACCTTCAACGGTTTTATAGTTCTGCTTTGACTAGTAAGGCCACTTTAGGATGCATTTTTCTAAGTTTTTGTTTAACAGGTTTAGCATCTGGATGGACTACTAGATGATGCATGACTACAGAAGGTTCCAGACCTGGCATGTCTTCATATGTCCAGGCAAAGACATCCTCATAGTCTTTATGAAATGAAATATATTCATCTTGTTTTTCTTGACTTAATTCTGATCCAATATTGATTATGTGAGGGTTATGTTCGGTTCCAATGTTAATTTTTATACCATTTTTGACTTCCATATGTAAATATCTCTCAAATTTAGGTGGGGCGAGTGAAACACCCAATTCTTGTAATTCTGCCAAGGTTAGCTTGGATAATTCGTCTTGAGGAGTCGAGGCCTCAAGCTGGGCTATACTAGGTATAGAGCCATCAAAATAAAATTTGTTATGTAATAAATCATCAACGGAGACATCATGGAAGATATCCCCTTCCAACTCATCATCGGATTTGGAAATCATCTCAAGGTAGGCAAGAGATAGCATATGATAGGTAAAGGGATTATCTTGTTTATCGAGATAATCTTGATAACATGTAAGATGGTCATCCTCCTCAAATGGGAAGGGTTGACATTTACTAGGAAATAGGCCCACACCACATCGGGCAGGCCATGGTTCTACCTCAATAGGTTCCTTCATACAATTTTGGAAAGGTCCCAAACCTTTCCCTTTATAGCCCAATTTAAGCATTATGGGTTTAGCTTTAATATATTCATTAGCAAAATAGCATCGAGCATATCCATCACAATGTGTCTTGATGTTTCGGGGTATTCTTCCCCAATCATATCCTTTATAAACAAAAGCACAACTTTTGACTTGGTAGATACTTCCCATAGGTTGTGGGAGGCCCAAGGTACGAGGAGAAGGTGGGAGTTTATTTAAAACAAGGGAAGCTTGCACGACAGTGTTGATCTCTTTTGATATAAGAATTTTAGATAAATTACGTAGGAGTTCTTCAGTAAGAGCGTAAGAGGTAGAAGGAACATTTCTTAGATCTTCTGATATGGAAAGGATGCTTGTATGAGATGTTATAGGGATATCGATGGATGAGTCTATCGATGTGGAAGTTATAGGGGTAAAACAAGAAGCATTGGTTGTAGTTTTGGGATATTTTCAAGGTCCTAATGAGGTTTGTTCAGAAAGTGGTTGAGCTATATGTAGAGGTGTAGTTGATGGGGAAAAATAAGGTGATGTTATGGGTGAGTGTTTCACATGTTTAGACGGTTGACGAGAATTCGGATGTGTGGATGACAAAGCAGGGCAAAATTGAACTCCAAACGATTCTACCAAAGCACACATATCAAATGGTCTAGGGTCACCATGAATGGTAACCAATTGGTTTTTGAATTCAAATTTAACTCACTGATGTAAAGTGGATGGAACTGCTCGCATTGCGTTGATCCAAGGGTGACCCAAAAGTATATTGTACGATGCAGGGCAATGTACAATAAACACGGTCATATCTAGGGTTCTAGGACCAACTTGCAAGGGTATAGTAATGACTCCACATGTTTCTTGTGTCTTGTCATTGAAGGCTTTTATGATCATATCCGTTCTTTTCATTTCATCACTCCTAAAGCCAAATATTTGGTAGAAGTTAAAAGTGCATATGTTTAAAGATGAACCATTATCAATCAAGACATTTTTAATGGCTACGTCCCCAATTAGGGCAGTAATATGTAAAGGGTTATCCTTATGTAAGCTATGTTGTGGTATATCTCTATCTCAAAAGTCAATACAATCGACTTCTCGAGTGATGATAGTATTGGTCATGGCTTCAGGCTGAATATTTTGTGGTACCATCATTTGGCTTAATGTGAGCATTAATTCATCCCTATGGGTAGGAGAAGATCTTAAAAGGTCCAAAAGGGAAATTCTAGCTATAGTGTTGGATAATTGTTCATTAATATTATACGGAGGCTTAGGTTGAACATTAGACATATGATTCCCTTTATTGGGATTTTTCAAAACAAATGGAGCTGATCCATCATTCTGAGTTTGATCCTGTTGAGAATTTTGAGCCTGTTGTCTGGTAAAGACTCTGATGGTACCTACAATATTATTTTGAGGATGATGAATTGGTCTTGGTCTAGCATTTATGGCTTGTTCATTAGAAAGGAACTTATGAGAAGAGGGTCAATTAGTAACTCTTCTAGGAAATGGTTCTTCTGGAACCATAGAATATGTGATAGGTTGAATAGGATCTGATTCATTTTCAGAACTATTCGATTTATTTGAGGTGATGTCCATTTCACTTTCAGTATCAGATTCTACATCACTAAGATCAGGTGTTTGAGTATTATATAGGGGTTTGGACGTAACCATGGATAAAGTTATGTCAAATATTTCTAGATCATGAATAGGTAAATGCCCACTAATGGCTCCTACATATCGGGTAGGAAGGGGAACATTATGATGTTCAATTTTATTAGCTACCTCTTTGTCATGTTTTGGTAAAGGATGTTGAAATATGTCCAATGATTGATTGGCATTTTGATTTTGACTTTGAAGGGTGTTCTTTTGAACATTACTTGTAGGATTTTGTTTAGGTTGAAAGGCTTGTACCTCCATCTCGTTGTTATCAATTAAATCTTGTATTTTATGTTTTAATCATTTACAAGAGTTGGTAGCATGTCCGGGTCCTCTATGGAAATCACAATGTAAATCAACTTTGTATCCAAGTATGGTTGGATCAGGTTCCTGTATAGTTGGTAATTGGATCAATCCTCGTGCTAGTAATTACAGGAGAATGGTTGATAAAGGTTGATTTAACCTAGTAAATTCTTGAGGTGGTTTATCAGGAAGTTTCAATATGAACTTCTCTGTTGTTTTTGTAGTATTAACATTGGCAATGTTTCTACTGTCAGTGACTCTGTCACCCACAACTTGTTTATTTTTGTATTGATTTCTGGATGTTTTCTCATCATCTTTCTTTTTGAGCTGACCTCTTCTAATGAGAGCATCTTCCACTCTTCGGGCTAAGTCTATAGCTTGATCGAAGGTGGTCAAGGTAGCAATTGATAATTCATAGGATAGTTGTTCTTGTAAATTATTGATAAAAACATCCAACATTTCTCGATAAGGTAACACAAAGTGTAATTTTCCTATCAACTACCTCCATCGAGCTAAGAAGTCAGCAAAACACTCATCTTTGTCTTGTTTTAGGTTGTACAAATCTTTAATAGTTACATGTCTTTCAATATAGGCACTAAATTGGTGCACAAAAGACTCGGTGGTCTCTTCGAAATTTCTCAAAGAATGAGTGGGCAATTGATAATACCACTCCAATGCCATCCCTCCTAAACTTTTCAAGAACATTTTTAGTAATAACAAGTCATCATGTGATATATCATGACATGCTATCCTAAACATATGAAGATGCTCTATGGGATCTTCGGTTCCTTTGTATATAGGTAGGACAGGCATGGGAAAGCATTTAGGATATGGTTGTGCTATAACTATAGGATCTAGAGGTTGACTACACATCTCTCAATAATTGTACAAGGGACGGTAGGGATCTATTTGGTCCATACAGGACGTTAACTGTTTCACCATGGCTTCCAAATTACCAGTTTGCCCACCATATTGGTTCGGTGGTACATGAGCATGGGATTTGTGAGCGTAGGGAGGTGGGACATAAGGATTAGATGCTATGTTGCTATTATGCAAATGATTGGTAGGAAGATTATTATAAAGAAGATTTGTGGTAGCATTATGTTGTATCCCAGATTGTTGGAAATTAACATTTGGTTTTGTTTTAGGCTTTTGTTGATTTGAGGCATATTGATCGATAGCTTGGCAAAATAGAGTAGTGAATGAAGGTTTTTTTTGTTTAGGAATAACCCTTGGTTTAGTAACAGGCACTCTAGGTAGTTGGGTAACCTGTTGTTGTCGCGTGTTTTGGACTATAATAGCCATGTCCAAATTGGACGGTCTAGCTTGATCACTCTCTTGATCAATGAAGGACAAAGGATTAGTGCGTGTGTGATATATGTCTTCTAGGGTTTCTTGAGTGTCACTAATTTGATCTTTATCCATATGAACTACTCTATTAAGAGTGCCAATATTAGTATGGAGAAATTTCCAAAAATGTTCCATGTTTTCAAAAGTAACAGCTTCCTTCTGGAGTTATTTTAGGAGATGAGGATCCTTCCTCTTTATCATTTTCTTTTTGTTCATTTGCATCAACATAATATTCTTCTTGTTGGTCTAGAGTTCCTTCTTCCTGAATTGGGTCTTTAGGAAGAACATCTGGGTTATTTTCTGTTTTCCTTAACCAATCTTCTTCTACCTCAATTTTTTTTCCATTCCTGAGTCTAGTCATTATGTCTAAATCTTAGATTTTAGCAAATATATATATTGATATATTTGCAACAGATTTGGGAGGTATATATTAATTATATACCTACTACGATGCTTAAAAAATAAAATTTTTTGATTTTTTTGTTATGATTTTGTTGTTTTATATATATATATATATATATATATATATATATTGTGCTTTATAAAGACAACAAATAGCACACTAAATGCAAGAAATAACAATAATAGAATAATAGCTTAGTTTTCTAAAAATAATTTATGAATGTCATTGATAGGATCAAGTTCATCAGGAGTCATAAAATGCTCCTCTTCAAATTGGAAATGGTTTTTCAGGAACTTGATAAAGTGTGCTATAGTGATATTATCTACTTCTGACTTTGATTTGTAAAAATAGATTTCATGGCAATACTCTCGATATAACATAGCTCTGGGGACTCTATACCATCTTTGTCTATCCATAAGAATGACCTCTTGATCCTCTATACGAGACAAAAATTTATGTACTACAGCTGCATTATCAAGGTATTCCTCAAAGGTATACAACTCAGAAGACACAAGGGCTCTTTTATCTGCTAACGACCTATGGCAAGCTCTCTAAAGCTCATGATACAAAGTCACTTGATCGGGATCCAGGATTCTATCTAGGACAAACCTCTTGATTTGCCTAAGTTCGGTTGCTCTAGATGAAATGAGATTCAATCTCCTATTAATTTCGTCCCACAAAGGTTGAACCCTATTTGTTTGAGGTACACTAAGTATAGAATTAATCTCTATAGCTGCTAATTGATCTTCAAAATTAATGGTGACAGCTCGTCTTTTGTTATAATCCACCATCTAAATATGACATGCAATCTTTGATTCTAAATGCATTTATGTTTTTTTTTTTGTTTTTTTTTTTGTTTTTTTGGATTGTTTTCAAAAGGTTTTTAGTTTTCACGTCGGGTTCACCAAAATATATCGCTCCAAATTTTTCACATCCTTACCCTCAGGCTATAGGATCCATGCCCAAAAGGGGGATGCGAGAAGGATGGGACAATACCTCGAATTGAGAGGTCCTTTGAAGGTCCTGCCTCTCGAGGGAGGAGTATAAGGGTGAATTTTTGATGGATGGTGGGTTCACTAGGAAACTTTGGAGTGGCAGTTTCCACGCCTAGGTTGATAGTGGGTTTGATGTGTTCATTTTTATACTCAATAATTCAACTCCTAGGTTTGGCCAAGATGAATCTAAACTATTCTATCTACCAATGATAATTTAAATGGATGCAAAAAATAAGAATGAGTGCTAATAATAGAGAATATGCTAATTAGAATGTGTCATACCTGATTTCGGATGTTTGATGAAGATTCTAAGTTTTGTAGTAGTCCAGATCGCCTCAGTTCATACATAATCATCTGAGATCAGATAGGATCATCTGATATCTGACGAATTCATCAGACGAATTCGTTAGAAACCTGCAATCACATAAATAGATGTGAAATACCAAATATGCAAGTGCAAAAGCAAAAGACAATGGTAGAAATAACAACAAACATGCCTAAATAATGGATTTCGATAACAAATAAGGAAATGCAATAGATTTAATGATTGATTTTAACCTTACCATGTGATTATGCCAGGTGAACTCCAAGATGCAAAAAAATATAATAATTCAAGACAATGTAGAAATACAATATGAAAAATGCAAAGAAAGCTAAGGGAATGCAAACTCCAGATTTGGATTGCCCCCAATCTAGACTATAGTCATGATCACCTCCAATCGTACGAGATAGTCCGTAATCATCTAAGATCGTTTGCGTCGATCCGAGCTATCTTCGACTACAAAATAGTAGAATTCTTGCAAGAAAATGCAAAATATAGAACATAGACAGTAGTGCGAGGGAATAAGGAGTTAAATCTGTCAGCTAAGGGGTTCAGGGAAATCAGAATCAAGGGGGTCATGTAGATTCAGGGGGGTAAACTAGAAAATCCTAGTTTATATAGGCTTAAGAAGAGGTTTAAGAGGTTGGGGATCATCCCAATCCGGGAGATCTCCAACAAGGCAATCTCCAACTGCGCAGACGCGCTTCTGACCAAGTTGGAGAGGTTGTTGAAATAGAAGCTAATTATGAAAATTTGGTTTTGGGACAAAATCGTCTGGACATTCTGTCCATGATGATTTCATCAGATCTGGGATGATCTCGTCTAATCTACGACGATATCGTCCAACGGTCAAAACAAATCCTAAAAATGGTACGAAAAATGAGGAAACGGGTAGTAAGCAGTTTTGGAGCGGTTTTGGGGTTAAAATTCAAATTTTTATCTTTTATCTTTTACTAAGGTTTTTAATCGTGCCAATTTTAGGGTGCTACACAAGGTATCACCAGTTAAGGATCTATGAGAAATACACTCACAAGATGACATTTAAGACTAGGAATGGGAATTATGAGTTTATTGTTCTACCCTTTGGACTGACTAATACCCCAGTTGCTTTTATGAACTTAGTGAACAGTGTGTTTAGAAGACATTTGGACTAGTTTATCTTGGTATTCCTAGATGATATCCTTACATATTCTTGAGATAAATAGGGACATGATAAATATCTTAGGATCGTGTTGGAATTGTTAAGGAAAAATCAAATTTATGGAAATATGACTAAGAGTGAATTCTATGTCCTAGAGGTACAATATCTTAGACACATTATATCAGAAAAGGGTATTGTTGTGGATCCAAAAAAGATAGAGGTTATTTTGAATTGGCCACCCCCTATTAATGTCACTGAAGTGTGAAGTTTCATGGGGTTAACAAGCTATTATAGATGTTATATAAAGGACTACTCCAAGATTGTTGGACCCATAACAAACCTTCAGAAGAAGGAAAAATAATTCAAGTGGTCAAAAAAGTGTGAGGTTACCTTTGAACTACTAAAGCATAAGCTTACTACGACATCAATATTTAAGGTTCCTGATCCCTAGGGGGACTTTTTAGTGTGCATTGATGCATCAATAGAGGGGTTGGGTGGGGTTATTTCACAAGAAGATTTAGTAGTGGCATATACTTCAAGGCAGCTCAAAAAGCATGAATTTAATTATGCTATGCATGATTTAGAGCTCAGTGGTTCATGCTTTAAATGTTTGGCACCACTACTTGGTGGGGAGACCCTTTGAATTAAAAACTGACCATCAAAGTCTACGGTACATATTTACCCAACCAATACTCAATGCAAGACATGGGTGGAATTTCTCGTTGAGTATGATTTTGAGATTGAGTACATAAAAAGAAAAGAGAACAAAGTAACTGATGCTTTAAATAGAAGGTAATATATAGCAACCATAACTAGAATTCACATGGACCTGATGGATCGAGTAAGATAAGAGCAATCTCAGGATGAGTATTTCCAAGGAATTTGAGTCAATATGGACCAAAACCTTGAAGGAATAAGAAATTTAGTGTGAAATATGACTTTTTGTGTTATAAGGGAAGAGTCATCATACCAAATATGGGTGATCTGAGGAACTTGATAATGCAAGAAGCTCATAGATATCCTTATTCTGCTCATCTAGGAGGAGCAAAAATGTGAGAAAACATGAAAAGAGCCTTCTTTTGGGTAGTTATGAAGAAGGACATCACATATTTTTTTTCTCGATGTCTTGAATGTCAGAAAGTTAAGGCAGAACACCAACATTCTATAGGAAAACTATTTCTGCATGATATACCTACGCAAAAATGGCAGGTTATATCTATGGATTTTATACTGGGTTTATCCAAGACTCGGTACCAACATGATGCCATTTTTGTAGTGGTTGATAAATTGACTAATATTACCCATTTCATACTAGGAAATACCAAGGATGATGCTCAGGTGGTGGCTAGTAGATTCGTCAAAGAGGTATTATGATTGCATGGATTTCCTGAGGTAATCATCTTAGATAGAGACTCCAAATTCACTTTTGAATTCTAGAAATCCCTTCATAGTGTGGTTGGTACAAAATTGAATATGATTTTAGCATACCACCCTAAAATAGATGGTTAAACAGAGTGGGTAAACCAAGTTTTGGAAGACATGCACTGCATGTACTGCATGGATCACAAATCTCATTGGGAGGATTGTCTACCTTTGGTAGATTTTGCCTACAATAATATATATCACTCCTCACTAGGAATAGCACCTTTAGATGCCTTGTATGGGCAAAAGTGTAGAAAACCATTATCTTGGGATAACCTAAATTATTGAGTTGTGATTGGTCCAAAAATGGTCAGGGTGATGGAAGAGCAGTTAAAGGAAATTAGGCAAAGGCTTAAAGAAGTTGTGGATAGGTAGAAGAGTTATGCAAATCTAAAAATGACTCCAAGAGAGTATTCTATTCGAGATAAGGTGTCTTAAGAGTTAAGCCAAAGAAGAGTGCTATCAAATCCATGAAGTTGGATCCACGTTTTATGGGATCCTTTGAGATCATAGAAAATATCAGTTCGGTTGCATACAGACTTGCATTACCACCTAATCTATCCAAAATCCATGACACCTTTCACATATCCTTTCTTAGAAAGTATGTTTCTGACCCTAAACATGTGTGGGATGTTTCTAATTTGCAAATGGCAAATCCATAGGCCATTGAAGTACTACTAGTGAAGATTCTTAAGTTTCATTCCAAGTCTCTATGGAGTTGGACTCTTAAACAACGTAAGGTCCAGTGGGACCAGTTCTCTGAGAAAATACCACTTGGGAGAAAGTGGAGGTTATGCAAAAAAAATTCCCTTTCTGTTTGAAAATTTGTGATGTAATAACTTTTATTTTTGTTGTTAAAACAAAGGAAAATTGGAAACATCGAGGAAGATGTTTAATTCTAGTGGGGGAGGATGTTATGACCCTCCATAGTTGACTTTATGGCATAAAGGAACAATGTATTAACCTATGGTGGTGATACTTAGTTTGAACAATTGAACCAACTATATGATGTTTAGTTGATTTGAAAAGGGTATGTTATTGCTAACATATTTCCAAGTGTGCAGGATCAAGTACACTCGTAGGTGGAGAAGGCAAAAGTATCCATTAGAAATGAGTGTACCTAAGGTCAGAGGAAATTATGATTAAGGTACTCAAAGGTAACATGGATAGATACCTTCATATAGGCATGCATTATCGAAAGGGATAGTCATAAGTGGATGATCACCTTGAGCCTTAGTTGATAGCCTAGTAGCTATCGTAAAATCTCTGGCTAAGATAGGTGACTGAGTTGATGGAAAGATTCCCTCTTTGTTTCTTTATAAATGTGTTTGCTCTTTGTTGCATCATGGTTAAAGTAGCATAATATTGAAATTGCTATAGAAAAACAACTGCCAAATTTATGTGGATGCATAAAACTAATTGTTTTGTTAAATAAAAGATAGAGCATCATTTTCATAGAGAAAAGCATATTAATTTTGAATGTTAAATGAAGTTTAATTCAAAAGGATCAATTAAGTTTGATTAAATAATGGTTGATTTAATTAAGCTCATTAGTAAACCTCATTTTATTTAATAGATGAGAGCTTTTTTTAATTTAATTAAAGGTGTTCATTTTAATGATAATGGATTAGTCAATATATATATATATATATATATATATATATATATATATATATATATATATATATATATATATATATATATATATATATATATATATATATATATATATATATCCATTCAAGAAATAGATGTCTTTTATTTTAAAGAAATAGCAATTATGAAATTGTGTAAATAAAAGAAGTACTTTAATGGTGATAATTATCACAATAAAGGATATATGTTTAAAATAAAGGATATATGTTTAAAACAAAGGATATATATTTAAAATAAAGGATATATGTTTAAAAGAATGTCATTCTTCTAAAAATAAAAAGGGATAATATAAAATATGTAAATATCCCATTCCCTTATAGCTTGTAAGCTATGAAATAATCTATGGTGGCTGCTAATTTTCTAAATATGGAAACCATTAGACAAAGGGTTCCTTGCCACCAATTAAAGGGATAAAGAATTGAAAGGGACAAATAATTGAAGGTTCGAGACAGACCACCTAGAGGAGGAGAGCATGTATGGTACTAGAGAAGACAAAAGAAATAATAGAAAAAAAAAGAGTAGAAGGGACAACGTGAGGATGGAGCAGAGGGAGAAAATGCAGACTAGTGATGAGAAAAGGAGAGGAATGCGCCACGAGTGAAGGAGAGACAGACGAGATGCAACCGATTCCCATTCTACAATAGTATTGAGGTTGGAGTTTTTAGACTTTAACCTAATTTTTTTACATGCTTTTCTATGGTGAAATCATGGTTTGAAACTTGGTTAAACCACCCTATTGCTCTGTTGAAAGCTATGTGTTTCTTGCCCTATTGGTGTTTTAAAAACCATCTTGTTGCTCTATTGAAAGTTATGTGTTTCTTGCCCTATTGGTGTTTTAAAAACCACCATGTTGCTTTGTTGAAAGCTATGTGCTTCTTAGGCATTGTGTGTTTTAGGAAACCACATGTACAAGCTAAGGCACTATGTGTTTTTAGGAAACCATCGGTGCAGTTGAAGGCACTGTGTATTTTTAGGAAACCACCAGTGCAGTTGAAGGCATTGTGTGTTTTTAGGAAACCACCAGTGCAGTTGAAGATGCTATGTATTTTAGTAAACCACCTGTGCAAGCTAAGGCATTGTGTGGTTTTAGGAAAACACCGGTGCAGTTGAAGGCATTATGTGTTTTAGGAAACCACCTATGTGAGCTAAGATGCTATGTGTGTTTTTAGGATTCACCTATGCAAGTTGAAGGTGATGTGCTTTTAGGAATCACCTGTGCAAGTTGAAGGTGTTGTGCTTTTTAGGAAAGTGTCTATGTAAGCATGAAGGCATGGTTTTTGTTTAAAGACTCTGTTAGCATTTTAGAAAGTTGAGAGTGTGTGAGTTCAAGAGTGTCGGATGTGTCTATAGAGTCATAAAAGAATTTGATAGCGTTGTGTGTCTTAGAACTTCATGTCCAAAGGAAGAGGGGGATGTCGCTTTTAGGAGCACCGCATGTGGAAAATCCATCTGTATTTTTGAAGAAGGACTATGTCTAGGAAATACCAGACTACTCTGTTGTGCTTGTTGAACTTCTTGCTTGGTTGGTCCTTAAACATGCACCAGAGGTTGCTAGTATTGCCATGAAGGGCATTAGCTTTGGTTAATCTATTTTAGGAAGGTCCGTTGTGAAATTTAAATAAATAGATACCTTTGATTATGTGGAATATATTGAGGGATATTTAATTAAATAGAGACCTTTGATTATGTGAATACTAAAGGAAATTTAATTAAATAGAGACCTTTGATTATGTGGAATATATTGAGGGATATTTAATTAAATAGAGACCTTTGAATGTGTGGAATATTGAAGGAAATTTAATTAAAGAGAGACCTTTGATTATATGGAATATATTGAGGGATATTTAATTAAATAGAGACCTTTGAATATGTGGAATATTGAAGGAAATCGAAAGTAAACCGAGACCTTTGAATATGCAGAATATTGAAGGATATTAATTAAATAGAGACCTTTGATTATGTGGAATATATTTAAGGGTATTTAAAAAGGGAGAACCTTTTTTTGATGATTGATTATATTAAGGTTTTTAATTAAAATGGAAACCTTTGATTTATTATTGAGTATCTTAGGGATTTTAATTAAAAAGGAAAACCTTTGATTTTTATTGATTATATTAAGGTTTTTAATTAAAAGGGAAAACTTTAATTTATTATTGATTATATTAGGGATTTTAATTAAAATGGAAACCTTGGATATTTATTGATTATCTTAAGGTTTTTAATTAAAAGGGAAATCTTTGATTTATTATTGATTATCTTAGGGTTTTTAATTAAAAAGGAAACATTTGATTTATTATTGATTATCTTAGGGATTTTAATTAAAAAGGAAACCTTAATTTTTTATTGATTATCTTAAGGTTTTTAATTAAAAGGGAAACCTTTGATTTATTATTTATTATCTTAGGGTTTTTAATTAAAAAGGAAACCTTTGTTTTTGATGAGTTGGAGAGGAGAGCGTAATAATCCAAGGGAGGTCCCAGGTTCGAATCTCCACCCTACCAAAAAGTTAAATTGGGTACCCAAAATCCAATTGATAATGTTGGTGCGGGCAGGATCAGGTGCGACTCCGGGTGACTTTGATGGTGTAGATCCCCTGTTCGTGGTCTCTCAGACCAAGGCGGCCCCGTAAGAGGTTTTTCGCTAAAAAAAAATTAAAAAGGAAACCTTTGTTTTTGATAATCTTCTTAGGGTTTTTTAAATTAAAAAGGATGTGGATTTATTATTTAAATTGAATTTATGGGGCTTTGTTTTAGGGAATGAATGAATGCTTGTTTAAAGGTTAAAGGGATGCAATTTTAATGCTTAAAATAGTAATTGATTTGATTGGAATTTGTGAATTAAAAGGGATGTGGATTTATTCTTTAAATTGAAGTTATGGGGCTTTGATTTAGGGAATGAATGAATGATTGATTTAAAGGTTAAATGTATGGGACTTTAATGCTTTAAGACATGAATGAATTTGATTAAAGTTAGACCTTGATCTAAGTAGCACATGTTGGATGTCTCTCTAAGGGAACTTGAGAGGTGAAGATAAAAGTAACGGATCTTTTATAATATCCATTATGCATTAGATGGTTGGAAACTTAATTAGATTTTGTACAGTTGTAATTTGGAAAAATAAATTAGTAGATGCATTTAAAGGCATGCCTATTCTAAACCATGAGTACCCTGATCCCCTACTACCCTCAAATAATTTATGGGAATCCAGGAGAAGCAAGGATTTCAATGGAAACTAAGTATAGGTAATCGTATTTTATGTTGCTTTACTTATGCTCAAATATATTAGAATTATGGGGAGATATCCCCAATGTAGTTACTGTGATATTCCTTAAAGTAAGAAGGATTTACCGTGCAAATTCTGATGCAATGACTATTCATTGGATTAAAGAAGGTATTTTTACTTTATGTTTGTATTTGGTTATGTTATGTAGTTGATTCTCTTTTAGAGTTAATCATGCTTGTTTTCTAGATGCTTTATGAATGATTTTTGATGTTGTAGTATCTAGATGTATCATTGTTTGGATTGCTTGATGTTAGAATTCTAAGTATAGAGTTCTAGGGTGAACTCAGAGGTGACCTAAGGGAATTAAGATCCCCTTAGGGTGAACATAGGTGACCTATGGGATTGAGAACCCCTTAGGGTGAACATAGGAGACCTAAGAGAATTGATACCCCTTAGGGAGATAAAGGTCTAAGTTGTGGAGAGAGTACAACTGAGTTAAGATAGCTTGTCATGGAGACGAGATAGATAGCTTAACTCGCAATACTCGTAGCATACCTACACATAATAATTTATGTATGGAATGGATATGCGTGTATACCTTAGATGTATGGAAGGTTATAAGTCTAGCTCATTGAGAATTATGGGAAATATGGACTTATTTGCAGTAACACATGATACGCCTACACAAATGAACTTGTGTTAGGGTACCTCATGAAATGTAGCTTTTAGGAAAACTTAGGAGATTGAGACTTTAGGAAAATAGTGGTTTGGTTAGGGATCCATGAAGGGTTCATGTACCTCTCTCCACAGTAAAAAAATAATTTTTTTTCTATTTTTGTATTTTTCTATTTGTGTATTTTTGGGTCGTTATAATAACAAATATTTGTATTCAAATAACATGAAAACGAGGAAGTTATAACATAATAAAATGCTTATAACAATGTAATATGTCACAAATGATCATAAACATAAATAATCCTACAATAAAATTATGTTAATAAAAGATATGCATAAATGTCTACTAGATTAGATAATATCATAGATTGATTGTAAATGCATAAACATGTAATATTAGCAACGATTAATAGGAAAAATAGAGTAATTAAGATTGCATAGAATGATTAAAATATAAAATATTGTATATAGAGATGAATGAGACACATGATAATGTTATATAGTTGTAAAACAAATATTAGAAGCATAAAACAAGAGGAAGCATAATTATAGACACTTCGGAAATATAAATCCAAGTATTAACAAGGCTTATACAAGAGGTTAACAAAAAAATTAAATCAAAGGATATGAAAAGAGAAGGAAGCTAGGAATTTTACTACCTATAAGGTCCTCTTCTTAGCACCAATATGATCTCCTTGTCCCAATTCCTCTTTTTCTTTCTCTCCTTTCCCCAAATGCTTGATCCAAGTGCTCAAATTGAAAGAGATGAGAGGATTAAGAGAGAGAGAGAGCATGAGAGAAAATTTTGGAAGAGTATTGTTATCATAAAATTCTTCCCCATATTTCCATACCAAGGTATATGTTTAAAGATCTTGGTATGACTTATACTTGGAGGGAAATATGATCAAATATGCCATTAGGGCAATGACCAAATTCAAATCTTGTATGCTTGAGGAAAGTATTGACCATGCATGATCAAATCAGGGAGTAGGATGAAGGAATTTATATGTTTTTGGCTCATACCTATAGAGATTCTACTCATATTTCAAAGGAGACATTGGCTTGCAAAAGTGACAGTGTTAGTTTCGTGCCCGATTGGTAGTTTTGTCTAATGACTCAGTTGACTGGTCAAACTACTAAAAAAGGGTTGTTTTGTAAAAGGACCAATGATTGAGCAAAATAATCACTGGTGCTTTTGCAAGAGTGTGGAAATTTTTGAAAAAAACCTAAACTTGATGTCTAGATTACCCAAGTTAAGTTGATTGAGTACATATATGATGTTTAGTGTCTTACCTTGGGTTAAGGATTACTAGGCATGTCAAAATTGGGTGTCTACATTTTACCCTTTTTTGATGTAATTATTATAAAATAATTGTATAAAAAATATGTTGTAGGACTACCATTTTGATACTATGGTTATTTTTGATGTCAGAATATATTGTGCTAAATAAATTATTACAAATGGAGTTGATTTGGAAAATTTGATGATTGATTAGTGCCATTGCTGCATGCATACCTCATAACTGATGCCCCATCAAAATTTGTCATGAAATGATAATTTGAGGAAAATACAATTAAAATGGTGCACTAAGGTGACTAGGTAGATATTGAAAGGCAACCAAGGGTAAAAGCTATATAGGGTAGGTAAAATAGGAAATAGGGAATAAATTAATTCATTTTTATGATAAAATGTTACTTGTTAAGAGAGAATTGAGTTAACGTCTCAAAATTTATGGTGGATTTCAAGAGATTGGTACATTGTGTGGATATGATTCAAGGATTAGTTTGAGTACTAAAGAGATTTTTATGGTTATTCCCCAAAGTCCAAACTTGAAATTTTGATTTTGAGTTAATTTTTACATTTTTTCCAATTAGTGGTGCTTTTGCATTTGTTGGTGCTTTTGATAAATGAGAAAAAAAAAGTTTGGTTTTGCTAATTGGATTTTGTTTTGCATGATTTGTAGGGGTTAGAAGTATTGATGAGTTGAGAGTGGTAGTTGAGGGTGATGTATATGATACTAGAGCTGGTGGATGATCATAACATTTGAGTGTTAGTCTCATAATGACACTGAGAGGGAGGGGGATGAATCAATGTAGCTCTTTATAACTTAAATCTTCAACTCATAAAGCCAAAAAAATGAAAACTTAAAACTAAATAAAGCAAGTATAACAAGAGAGCATCACACAACACAAGATGTACTGAGGTTCACCGATTTGGCTACTCATAAAAAATGACTTTTTGGACTGCCATCCAAATCTAGCCTTTGAAAAGCACAACTTTACAATCAATTTACCAGCACCCACTAGAAGGAGCACCAACCCCTGATTTATTTGCACCAACATAAAGGAGCACCAACCCCTAATTTATCTGCACCAATAGAAAGGAGCACCAACCCCTGATTTACCAACACCAACTGGAAGGAGCACCAACCCCTGATGCCAAGCACCAATTTGGACTTCAATTTTGAAACTAGAAGATTGACATAAAAATGTCTTCACTTTTACAAGACCCTGACTGGTCTATTGCTTACCCAAAATTGCCCACAATTCATAAAACACACATCCTTCTCGCTCGCCTCTCGCTCTCTTCGCAATATAGAATCTGCACTATAAAATTCTCCAAGCAACACTCCTTTTATAACCATCCTTTCTCTTTGTAACTCCAGTTGTAACTCCTTTCATATTCTCATATGCCACTTGTCAATTGTAACTACTTCTTTATGTATATATTGAGAAGGCATTTCGTCAAACACATCACATGCAAAGAATTGACACCATATTCTCCTACCATGACTATTCATTTTCTCCTTCATGACTATTCGTTTTCTCCTTCGATGACTGTTCATTTTCTCCTTCATGACTATTCGTTTTCTCCTTCGATGACTGTTCATTTTCTCCTTCATGACTGTTTGTTTTCTCTTTGCATGACTGTTCATTTTCTCCTTGATGACTATTCATTTTCTCTTTGCATGTCTATTCGTTTTCTCTTTCCCTTATGCATGCATGTGTTTTGGTTTCCAAAAAAGGCTTTTCATTTCTATTTTGAGGCCCTTCTTGAGTCATGAAAATGTGACATGTCATGATATCGCGACACTTTTATTTCTCTGCCTGCCTACCCTTTTTGAGTCGCAAAAATATGACATGTCGCGATATCGCGACACTTTTGTTTCTCTGCCTGCCTGCCTGTTTTGAGTCACAAAAATGCGACATGTCGCAATATCGTGACACTTTTTATTTCTCTTCCTGCCTGCACTTTTTGAGTCATGAAAATGCGACATGTCACGATATCGTGACACTTTTTCTTTCTTTGCCTACCTGCCCTTTTTGAGTCATGAAAATGCGACATGTCGCGATATCGTGACACTTTTTCCTTCTTGTCCTTTCTCTTCGCTTTGGTCCACGAAAATGCTACATGTCGCGATATTGTGACACTTTTTCCTTGCTCTTTCTCTTTGCTTTGGCCCATGAAAATACATGTCACAATATCGCGACACTTTTTCTCTTGCTCTTTCTCTTTGCTTCGACCCGTAAAAATACATGTCACGATATCGCGACACTTTTTCTCCTTGCTCTCTCTTTTCTTTGGCCCGCGAAAATACATGTCGCGATATCACGACACTTTTTCCTCGCTTTTTCGTTGCTCTTTTGGCCACAAAAATGCAACATGTCGTGATATCGCGACACTTTTTCCTCTTTGCTTTTTCGCTTCTCTTTTGGCCGCAAAAATGCAACATGTCGTGATATCGTGACACTTTTTCCTCTTTGCTTTTTCGCTTCTCTTTTGGCCACAAAAATGCAACATGTCGTGATATCGCAACACTTTTTTCCCTTTGCTTTTTTGCTTCTCTTTTGGTCGCAAAAATGCAACATGTCATGATATCGTAACATTTTTTTCTCGATGCGATGTTTTGTTTTTTCTTTGATCTTTAGCATATGGGCCACTTCGGTCTTCTTAGACAACCTGTAACAACTTCACCCAAACATCAAAAACATCCTCATAAGCATTTAACATCACTATACATACTCTGAATAACCTCTGAACTCCTGTCCACTGTATCAACCGACCTATCTAACTGTGTTGACAACAATGACAATACTGTCGCTGCACCTTGCTCAACAATCTCTCCCTTTGGAATTGATGGCAACACACATGCAATTTCCTGTAACTCTTCTCCCCCTTTGAAAACAATACCAAAAGGGCTGTTATAAACTCCCCCTGAGTCCATGCACAACATTCTTAAGCAAAAATTATTACACTTAGCAAAAATCACAAACATGAGCAAAAAGATAAACAAATACACAAATGCTCCCCCTAAGAATGTGGTCCCGATAGCTAGACAATTCTTGGGAAGCGTGACCACTTCCAATTTATTGCGAAGATACTCAAAGACTTCCTTGGGCAACGGTTTTATGAAGATATCCGCTACTTGCTCTGTTGTTGGAACAAAATCCAACTTAACCTCACCTTTCGCAACTTTCTCCTTCAAAAAGTGATACCGGATAGCAATATGTTTTGTGCAAGAATGCATAACCGAATTCTTTGAGATGTTAATGGCATCGGTGTTATCACACTTAACTAAAATTGGTTCACTGAAGTTAATACCAAGATCTTTTAGGGTTTGTTTCATCCATAATACCTACGTACAGCATGTTGTCGCTACAATATATTCTTCCTCTGCTATGGATAAGGAGACTGAATCTCGTTTCTTATTGTACCACGTAACCAACCTATCTCCAAGATAGAATGCACCTCCATTGGTACTCTTTCTGTCATCTTATTTGCTAAATCTTTACACGACTCATCTTTGTTGCTTCCAAATATGATATCATCTACGTATACAACAAGAACAATAAGATGGTCATTTTTTGTTTTGACATACAGATTACTATCCACCATACCTTTATTGAACCCTTGTTGAGTAAGATAGTTG
Organism: Wollemia nobilis; assembly: GCA_028583015.1. Taxonomy (NCBI): domain Eukaryota; kingdom Viridiplantae; phylum Streptophyta; class Pinopsida; order Araucariales; family Araucariaceae; genus Wollemia; species Wollemia nobilis. The sequence continues at coordinate 17,286,115 of JAQPPZ010002979.1, forward strand.
TCTAGCCTTGCATACCATGCTCGGGGTGCCTGTTTTAAGCCATATAATGCTTTCTTCAACTTGCAAACCAAGTTGGGATCATCGCCAAGTTGGAACACATCTGGCTGCTCAATATAAACCTCTTCTTCAAGTTTCCCATTCAAAAATGTTGATTTCACATCCATTTGATAAACTTTGAAATTCTTGTAAACTACTAAAGCTAGAAATATTCTAATTGCCTCCATTCTAGCCATAGGTGCAAAGGTTTCCTCAAAGTCAATACCTTCAAATTGTGCATAGCCTTTACACACCAATATTGCTTTATTCCTGACTACCTACCGTCTTCATTCAATTTGTTTCGAAAGACCCATTTAGTACCGATTATATTTTTATTTGTAGGTCTGATACCAATTTTTAGTCTCACAATGACACTGAGAGGGGGGGTGAATCAGTGTGGCTCTTTATAACTTAAATATTCAACTCTTACAACCAAAATAATGATAACTTAAAACCAAATAAAGCAAGTATAACAAGAGAGCATCACACAACACAAGATGTACCTAGGTTCATCGATTTGGCTACTCCTCAAAAATTACTGTTTGGACTTCCATCCAAATCCAGCCTTTGCAAAGCACCAACTTTACAATCAATTTTCTAGCACCCACTGGAAGGAGAACCAACCCCTAATTTACTAGCACCAACTAGAAGGAGCACCAACCCCTGATGCCAACCACCAACTGGGACTTCAATTTTGAAACTAGAAGATTGACATAAAAATGCCTTCACTTTTACAAGACCCTGACTGGTCTATTGCTTACCCAACATCGCCCACAATTCACAAAACACACACCCTTCTCGCTTGCCTCTCGCTCTCCTCTTATTCTCTTCGCAATATTAAAATCCCCTAATTAAATTCTCCAAGCAACACTCCTTTTATAACAATCCTTTCGCTTTGTAACTCCAGTTGTAACTCCTTTCATATTCTTGTATGCCACTTGTCAATTGTAACTACTTTATGTAACTCCTTTTGTTTATTTTGAGAAGGCATTTCTTCAAACACTTCACATGCAAATAATTGACACCATATTCTCCTACCATGACTGTTCATTTTCTTGGTCATGACTGTTCATTTTCTCGGTCATGACTGTTCATTTTCTCCTTCGATGACTGTTCATTTTCTCCTTCATGACTATTTGTTTTCTTTTCCCTTGTGCATGCATTTGTTTTGGTTTCTAAAAAGACTTTTCGTTTCTATTTTGAGGCCCTTCATTTCATTTTCTCCACATGGGCATGCGTCCGCTTCTTTTCATGTGTAACGACCATCTTAAATGATTTCAAATCATTAAATATTCCTTATGGGTCCACGTCACTATGTAGTCTTTAGTTTCACCATCTTGGTGTTCATCACTAATATCAGACGCACTATCAACTACTTTGTTCCTTTGGCAAAAATGCAACATGTCACGATATTGTGACACTTTTGTTTCTCTGCCTGCCTGCCATTTTTGAGTCGCAAAAATGCGACATGTCACGATATTGTGACAATTTTTCCTTCTTGCTCTTTCTCCTTGCTTTGGCCCACGAAAATACATGTCACGATATCGCGACACTTTTTCTCCTTGCTCTTTCTCTTTGCTTTGGCCTGCAAAAATACAACATGTCGCGATATCGCAACACTTTTTCTCCTTGATATTTCTCTTTGCTTTAGCCCATGAAAATACAACATGTCACGATAGCACAACACTTTTTTCTCCTTGCATTTTCTCTTTGCTTTGGACCGTGAAAATGCAACATGTCGCGATATTGCGACATTTTTTCCTCGCATTTTCTCTTTGCTTTGGCCGCAAAAATGCAACATGTCGTGATATCGCGACACTTTTTCCTCACTTTTTCGCTTCTCTTTTGGCCATGAAAATGCAACATGTCACGATATCATTTTCAGCCATCTAAAGACCTAGGGGGCTTGACCGCCTCACTTGTGAGCCTACTCTCCACAACAACCTAAGCAAGCCCCCAAACACTAACACCAAACTTCAAGTTTCTCATCTTGTAGGTACTCACTTGAATTCATGTTTTCTATTTCTAGGGCACAAAATTGGGAGAACCACTAGAATCAAGTGTTATGTTTAGCCTTTAGGTGTTTTTTTTCAAGTTTATTCTTTTTTTTTTATCTATGTTTTGTTTCTATTTTCTATTTAGACAAATAAATTAAAAAAATAGGACAATTGTTTTAGTTAATTTGATTTGTTCATCTTGTTTTTCAAATATGTTTTCTTAATGTTATGTGTTTTGTTTATGTTTTCTATTTAGAAAAAAAATTAAATAAATAAAAAAGGACAAAAATACAATTAGTTAATTTGATTTGTTCATATTTTTTTCAAAACTGTTCTCTTACTATTTTGTGTTTTATTTTTGTTTAACACACATATAGAAAAATGACAAGAAATCTAGTTAGTTTTATTTGTTCATCTTCCATTCTCTTTAGGCATTTGAAGATCAATTTGCATATAGATTGCATTAGGCTAGTTTTGTTTGTGCATTCTCTTGTCCCATCACTAAAAAGTAATTTTTTTAATTTTTAACCCTAGGATTAGCTTCATTCAAAACAAAGAATCATTTTAGGCTAGTTTTATATTATTACATAAATTATCTTCTTGCATCTCAATTAGATAGCATCTTTCCAATTAATTAACTTAGTTTCCAAAAGGCTAAACTTAGGTGTTTGTTAAAATACACATCAAATCCTCACACAAACTTGAAGTGAGTCTTTAAATCACTCCTAGTGAAACCCTAAAATTCTAAATAAACACACCAAAAATGAGGTGAGAACCAAAGTCCATGGGGATTCCAGCCCTAATGGATCCACTAGAGGATGTGTGGAAGATTCTTTGAGTTCTTGTTCATGGAGTTTTGATTTAGCTTGGAAACAATGATATGGAGGAAATACAGTTATTAATAGGTGTCAAAGGTTATACCAAGGTGTGATCATGGTTATGCATAAATAATGCATACCAAGTAGGCCACTTATATTCCCTTACAACACTATTGTGTGCAATCATATTTGGGATCCTTATGGTAGATACTAGCTGACGAGTGCTTTCCTAGGGATGGGTAGAGGTGATTTCCAACATGTAGAAGTACTATATTGTCTATCTATGGAATCCAATTATATTGGATAGGTTTTATAGGACTCTTCATTGGGTGGTTTACCATAGTGGGAAGAATCTAGTCCTTTGCACACTTTTATTGATGTAGACCTAGGATAATTTTGTAGTAAGATGACCATTGCTACACAAGAAAGAGAGATGTAGTCATAATAGTCTTATATATTATATATGGTCTAGGAGTTAGAGAGCTAGGTGATGTACCCTGATCCTTGGCCATCAAGCAATTTATGAGATTAGATATTTGTAGGTTACTTGGAATTCATGGAGAGATTGATATAAGTGAGATAAGGATGATTGGGAGTTAGATTAGGTTAGGAGGACTTGATGGGTGGACGATGGAGATAAGGATTATGAGCTTCATTGCTTTGATAGAGTGGTTTACTAGTTTTTAGGCATACAGTAGGAGTTATCAATAGGAGAAATTTGGTTTTTATGAAATACATAAGAGAGGTATTTTGATCCTCCTAACTTGTTATCTTTTGCAAAGAAGGATACAAACAATTATGTATTCCAAAATTTGGGTATGGATGATCTTGAATTTGTAGAGGACTACTTGAAGTGGTATGCAAAATTTTTGCCTAAGGTAGATGAAACCTATTGAAGTGGGTGCAAGGTGAGCAAAGGGAGGTTTAGGGTAGATGACAAAATTTAAAAAAATAATGGCTATATTGAGATGTCTAGGATAGAGAAAGATGCAACTACATAGGGGGCTATTAGATGGGTGGATAGAGGTGAGGTCAAGGATAAGATTAGTGTAGAGGGTACCCCATTGGATGTATATTCTTTGGCTATCATACCCTTAATATCAAGGGTATTTTGAGGAGCTAGTCCTAATAGGTCAATAAAGGAGGCTATGCAAGCTGGAATGGAAGTCGTAATAAAGATCTTCCATGAGTTGAGAGTATAATTTGATGATGTTTGATGTAGTAAGATATTAGGAGGATGCCTGGGAGGATATGGATAGGGTATAGCAAGAGTGATATGCTACTATCACTCAACTATAGTCCAAGTATGAGTGGGTCACTCAAGAGAGGGATGAGACCCTTTTTAGAGTGGGTGGAGGTCTTAGTGCAAATATGATACACATGGTAGTGGGTCTATCATAGTAGTGAGTGGCATGATTAGTGGAAGAGGTTGATAGTATGAAGGTGGAGATTAACATGGTCATTATGGATATAGGAAATTGAGCTAGAGGCTAATGCAAAGAAGAATCATGCTATAAACTGCTAGATTTTATATCATATGGTGACACATACCTCATAGAGGGAGCCATGACTAACACACTTGAGGTCTAGAACTAGAACTTAATCTATTAGATAGATATTGGTTGACTTTTATTATTTGATACCTCCACAAACACCTATAAATATGGATGCAACATTTACTTATGGATAAGATTAGTCTCCTAATGATGAGTGCATCAATTTATTTTCTTGTGGTGCATTACCTTTTGGTGATAGGGCTAAGTGTACTAATTTTGATATTGTGGTACACTAAACCCATAGGTATGTATTTCTTTGAGGTTTTTAGATAGTAATGATACTATATGATTATCTATGTACTTTCCTTTTATGTGGTGTGTTGATATGGTATGATGTGATATTATATTTATTTGATTCATTTGAATAAAATAGAGGATTTGATAAAATAAGATGTGACTAGATAAATTAAAACAAATAAAACATAAGACAAATATGAAAAAGTAGGCATTAAACACAACAATAAAGCCTTCATAAAATGTCACCCAATAGATGGTCTAGGAAACCTGATGATGAACAAACACTAAGGGTAATCTAATTTTATTACTTAATGGTGACCTAAGATTCTGATGGTGTACAAGCACTTAGGATTATGTTTTGATCTAATTTTATTCATGAGTGGTGGTATTTGGAATTGATAATGAACAAGTGCTCAAAATAATCCTATTTTTGAGTGTTAGCCTTTGATCCAAGACAAACACTCATATATGGTATGACAAATTATGTATAAGATAAATCATATCTCTAAGAGGTGGCCTATAATCCATGATAAATAATAAGAACTAAGAGAATATGATAAATATGATTTCATATTTAAACTATGTCCTAGGAGCCAAGATAAACAACAAGCATTTAAAGGATGAAATAGAATACACCATATCTCAAATGGTAGCCTAGGAAATCTATATGAAGGATAAACAATCAATACATGATGGTTGAAGTACCTATAATATTTACAATATGATAAAAATAGATATATTATGGTTAGCAATGTTAGTAATGTTAGTAATGATCTTACACTAGAAGGGATGTAGCTCAAATGATTTTACTAAGTAATATATTATGCCATAGGGGACGTAGCTTGAAGGAATTTCATATCTACACCATAAAGAATGTATAATATATATAAGCATATATGCGCAATATCTTACACCACAAGGGATGTAGCCCAAAGAAATTTTATGTCTACACCACAAAGGATGTAGAAGAGATATGATTATATCTGAGCAATATCTTATGCCACAAGGGACATAGCCTAAGGTATTTTTATGTCTACACCACAAGTGATGTAAAATATATCTAATCATATATGAGAAATGTCTTCTTCCACAAGGGATGTAGCATAAATGAATTTCATGTCTACACCACAAGGAATGTAGAAGATATTTGAGCATATCTGAGCAATATCTTACACCACAAGGGACATATCCTAAAGGATTTTCTTATCTACACCACAAGGGATATATAAGAGATCTAATCATATATGAAAAGTATCTTATGCCACAAGGGACATAGCCCAAAATAATTTCATGTCTACAACATAAGGGATGTAGAAGATATTTAAGCATATTTGAGCAATATCTTATGCCATAAGGGATGTAGACCGAAATACTTTCATGTCTACACCATAAGGGATGTAGAAGAGATATAAGCATATCTAAGCAATGTATTATGCTATAAGGGATGTATCCCAAAGGACTTTCATGTCTACACTACAAGGGACATAGAAGATATATGAGTATATCTATGCAATAACTTATACCATAAGGGATGTATCTCAAAATAATTTCATGTCTACACCACAAGGGATGTAGAAGAAATATAGTTTTTGAGATGATGCAATATCTAAATTAAAAAATATTTGTAAATGATATATGTTCGCAATCTAATGTAAAATGCTCATGATAATGTGTAGGTATAATACACCTATATAGAAAGCATTACATAATTCTTGTTGATTATGCAATATTTATTTGTATATTTTCTTTAACATTTACCCCCAAATGGGGAAAATATATAGGATGAACATATATTATGATGTTTGAATGATGTGATTTACTCAATTGAAACTTGGGAAGTGGGTTATCCCCAAGTATGTGAAACACATGTACAGAAGTGTCAATATCAATGTGATAATGTGTATTTGAACCTTAATTCTCTTTTTAATAGATAAGGCAATCTAGTAATATGATGAACATATCCTAAATTACCTAGTATATCGATGAGTGGATGTGGAGTCAGTCATGCATTAGTTGAAAAATATGCAAAATATTTATAGACATACAAGCCATTGGATGAGAGAATTTGATTCCTTCATTGATATATAAAGTAATTAGGACCTTCTATGAGAAGAGTGTTTCCAAGTGTACTTTCCAAGGAAGTAGAAACACTATTTCCAATGATTGGCACATTTATAAATATTTACAAACATGCAAGATACTATAAAAAAATCATCTACTTGCTTGGGTGGTATGCTAGGACTCACAACTAATCACAAATCTATATTATAGATCTTCAATATAAAGGGTATGTTTTATGATATTTGATTTATCTCATGCCTATCTAGTAGACCAGGCTAAAAATATTGACACCATAAATCCATTGAATGGTAAGAATACATATAATTGCATAGCTATAAGTTATCATATCAATAGGATCAATCCCCCAAAGTGGTCTAGTGGATAAGCTAGAGCATGTGTGCCATCATATTTATAAAGGTGATAATGAATTATAGATATTGTACCACAGTACTGCATGTACATTCAAGGAAAGATGAAGTTCCTCACCTTTGCTTGATATATGTATAAGAAATTATGCTCTACTAAGATATGAAAACTACTATTTGTTGCTAACTAAATACTGGTAAGTTGTGAAAAAATAATACCCCTATATATAAATGATATATGAAATTACATTAATAGGATGTGACAACAAGTCTTCAATGTCACATCACACAATTGTATGATATTTTGAGGAAAAATGATGTCTCTCACCTTTTTCCAATGTTTGTACAAGAAATTGTATATGAATAGAATATTGGTACGAAATATCACCTTTTTTTGGAGGTTCATGCAATAATGAGATATTATGACTAGTATTTGCTACCAATATAAGAAAATAAAATGATTATCTAGTCAATACATAGACCAACAAAAAGCAATGATACTAGATGATCTACTACCTAACACACCTATAAGCTATTATATGTACATAAAGTTTTGATATATAGTCTCATTGCCATCACATAGGTGAGGAAAAATTTATCATTATAGAGACTAATCATTTCAATTATGTATGAGGTAATCACATAGGTGAGGAAAAATTTAGATGATATTGTTTTAATTATATATAATAGATGTACTAGATTAGATATAAAGTGAAAATATAATTATTTTTGAAAGAGAAACAATTGATGGTAATGATATAAAATAGGATGATAATGTCCCAAATTGCCTATTACATCATAAAGTGGATTTGAAGCCCTTCGTTCGTTATATAGAACATTAATAACCATTTGTAAACACATAAGACAATATATGAGAGGATCTATTTTCCTTGATGATATAAAAGGTAATTAAGTGTGCTACTGAGTGTGCCAACCATGGTTGTAGGAATTCTTTATCCATTACTCACAACACTTACAAAAAAACTATAAATATGTAATATAGTGGATAAAGGACACTCACTTGCCTAGGTGGCACCTTGGGCCTCACAACTAGTCCACAAGGTTTGGTATTGTAACACACGAAAATGAACACCAATTTCAAAACTAATGAAATATATGCTAAATGCTCTTTTTATTGATTTCAAAAAGGGGGTTACAAAATAGAATTTCTCTCAAGAAAGATTTCCCTCTCTTTTCAATATGAATATGGTGCATTTGTTGATGTCTTTTGGTGCCCTCAATGTAGGTGGGCTTCTTTGCATGTGTGCCACCACTTGGATGCTTGGAAATGTCTTGTATACCTGTTTGGGCCTACAAAAATGGATTAGTATATTTGGGGACCTGTCATAGATCAGATCCCATGTTTATGAAGATAAAAATGACCTTGAAATGAAATAAAACATGATGAAAACTGGAAATGAAGTTGTAGAAACTGTAAACAAGTGATATTTACCTATTATATAGCTGCAGGGTTGTTGTAGACCTAGGTTCGCATGGTGGTGTGTGAACCTCTGCTTGGGTTCGCATGATGGTGTGCGAACCTTGTTGTAGTTGACTATTTCTATGGATTCCTATCTGGATGGTCTTCTAGCACTATTGTTTGATGTATGATGGATGCTGAAGTGATGGAAGATGTTCTAGAATGATTTCTGCAGAGTTTTGGTAAGTAAGCCAAAAGGGTGAGAGAGAGTTTCATGGTGAAAATGGCCATCTATTTATAGAGTGGGCCAAGGCTAGGGGGTGAGGTGTCCTTTGTGAGGTGGCATAAACCCTAGGTTAGGTCCTACCATGGTGAGGTTAAGATGATGAAGTGGAGTGTGAGTCATTCCTTCATGTGCCCTGAAGAAATATCCTAGGTGCACACATGTGTGAGCAAGGGTTAAGGTTAACCCTGATTAGACAAATCCTAGGTTAGTTTGAGGTTAGGTTAGGCATATTTTGGAAATATCCTAACTAAATGGTGGGTGCACACATGTGTGAGGATAAATTTAAGGTTAATCTTGATTTAACCCTAATTAAACATGCTTAGGCCATAAAGTACACTTTAGTGGTAAAGTGACTTTCAAAATAGAATTAGAATTACCATGATTAGGGTTTTTGGAGGAGATGGTCATATGGGGACCATGATTAGGTGTAGGAAAGGGCTTAGATGGCCTAAAGGGGCTTATAGATGGCCCTTTCATGAATAGGAGGTGTTTTGGGTGTGATTAGTGTAGTTTTGTAGGTTTTGCGACTATGGGTGACTACATGTGACTACACATGACTACAAGTGACTATGTGTGACTATGCATGACTACATGTGACTACGTGTGACTACATGTGACTATGCCTAACTATGGCTAACTACGACTAACTACGGTCAACTACATGTGACTACAAATGACTATGTATGACTTTTAGGTGTCTACATTTACCCCTTTTTGTACTATGTTGTGTAAAACATGGTTTAGTACAAAAATATGATAGAAGAAGGTGATGAAGTGATTAGAAAGATGAAGAATTTGTGGATGAATGAATGTGGATGATTACAAAAGAAACATGATGATGAAACAGGTGATTTATGATTTAGTACAACACTTTGCAATATCATACTAGGTGCTTTTGGGAGAAACTTAAGATTACTTTGTTCTTGTGATCAATGCAAGATGTTCCAATTGTGAATAGAACAAATGCCTTTTCAAATTTTTACCTTTGATTGATTGATGAGCGCATGATGACATTTGTCAAACCATTAGAGTTGTGTGGTGAGGACATATCAGGTGCAACATTCAGAAAGTGGTCTTATGCATGCCACTATAAATAATGGAATCAAGACGTGTCCATTTGGTGCATGGCTCTCATGGTTTAGAAAATGTTTGATTGGGATTGGATTTATGTTGAGATAATATTCAGCAAAAAATTTCTTAGACAGATGTAATACCCATGATTGGATGTTTGGTTGTTTGATCATGTGCAAAGTGGATTTTTGTATGAATACCCCCTCAAGTGAGGAATCGAAAATGGAGTGGATGAAAAGTGGTGATGAGTCGATTGAAAGAAGATGATGGTGACAAAAAGTAGAAAAATGAGGAAAACAAGGATGGAAATGGAAGAGGAATCTAAAAAAGTTAAAAAAAAAGTGAAGATGATGTGGTGAGGGTTGGTTCACATAGTAGTGTGCAAACAATTTGAACATGTGGATGCGAACTAGGTTTGCACATGTGGGTGCAAACTAGGTTCGCACATGTGGGTGTGAACCTACAAATTTTGAGGAATAAAACCCTCTTTCACACGTGCGAGCATCATTTGTGTTGTGCAAATTTGGGAGGAGAGGAGTGAGAGAGAAGTTGTGAAGTGGAGCACTACCAAAATATCAAGCTAGAGCTGAGATGGTGGGGAGACGTGCGAGCATGAGTGGTAGGAGTGGTATACCACTGGTAAGTGCATGAAACCCAAACTGTTTGATTTGCATAAATTTTTGAAAAGTACAAAATGCATGTTTGAGTGTGAATGAATGAGTGCATGTTGTGTTTGATTGAAATGTGTGCACAAAGTGTGAAAATGGCCAAATGGGTATCCAAAAATATTGTTTGTTTTTTATTTTGACCATTGGATTGTGATGTTTGACTTGTGTGGTGTATTGTGTGTGCGAGAGTTGAATTTGTTTTGTTGCATGATTGACATGTTGTTTGTGAAATATGAATGAATTTTTACCATGAAAGGGCAAAATGGGTATCCAAAAAAGTTATTTATTTTTCATTTTGATGGTTTTATTGTAATGTGAATGTGTACCTCGAAGTGTATGCTTGTGAGGTTGACTGTGTGTTTTATGGATGTTAAATGTATCTGTTTTTGGATTTTGAGAAAAATTTCACCATGAAAGGGCATAATGGGTATCCAAAAAATACCCTCCATGGAAGGTTTATATGGCAGTGTGTGAACCAGGTTCACATGTGGGTGTGAACCAATTTTTTTTTTTTTGTGATGAATGATATGTGTATGTGATGAATTTTTCATGTAAAAATGATGATGAATTTGTATATATGTGAAACTGATGAGAAATTTGTGTGATGTGTTGGAATGAATGCAGGTGAGGAAGATTGAGCCATGACATCATGTGCGGACTTTGAGAGATACCCTAGGGGATAAGTGGATAGAAGAAGATGGGAAGTGGATGGGCAATATGTGTATTAAGGGCCTATGGGAGTTGTAGAGTGTGCATGCCAATAGGTATATATATATTCATTATGTGAGAGGTGGGATCCAGATAGGAACACCTTCCATCTCCCAATAAGGGAGATGATGATCACCCTAGAGGATATATACAGGATATATAAGTTGTCGATAGATGGTATGATAGTGAGAGTGGTAGGAGATGGTGTGAGGGATGATATATTATAGTGGATATTTGGTGATAGGTGGAGAGAGGTACAACATGAGAAGGGGGTGGATTATGAGCATTATTGGAAGGATAAGATGTTGTCTAATCACCATTGTATGGCAATGCTCATGATAGTGAGCTATGCTCTACCAGATAGTTTAAGGGTGAAATTCCCCTAGAATATGATGGGCATAGTGTGTGATATGGTGGAGCATGAGGTGGTATTTGCATGGGCACCCATGTTACTAGCATAGGTGTACAGAGAGTTATACGAGATAGTGAGGGTAGGGTGATCTGGCTTGAGTGTGAGCCCATTGTTGTAGGTGTGGGTATGGGAGCATATCATGATGGAGTGGCCCTCATTATTGCCTTATGAGGTGCATGCATTGATGGGAGATTTTATACCCTATACCTTGAGGTGGCGTACGGATATGGAGAGGTGGGTGAAGAGGGGGCATGAGGGGGATGGTCTATTTTGGAGAGGGATGTTAGATGGGTTACATCTTGAGCATATCCGATGGAGACCCTAGAAGGGTGATGTTGTATGGGATGAGGATGAGGAGTAGTTAGGGAAGATCCACCAAGGGAGATGGGTAGTGGGGTAATATCAATGATAGGTGGAGTACTTCTCATTTAGTAGAGTGATGCGATAGTTTAAATTATGATAGGGGTAACCAGATCTACCTATCATGATATAGAGGAGGGATGGAGAGCAGGGAGTATGACCTATAGTGCCTCCCTTGGATGTGTCAAGGGATCCATCAATGGTTATCCTAGATGTGGATGATGTAGGGATGACTCTAGAGTATGATATATGGTGGGTGATATAGAGGTGGTAGCCAAGAGTCAAGGTGATAGATGAATGGGTGGATCTAATGGGAGGATTACCTATAATTAATGGATAGGTACCTAGAGGAGTTGTACCTATACCTAATATAGAGTTAGAGGAGGAGATGGAGGAGCCTCTTTGATGATAGAGGTAATATCAAGATGATGGGGTGGGAGTTCCTATAGTTGGGTTACCAGAGCGATAGGTGAGTAGTGGAGGCCAACCATTAGATGAGGTTGTGCCAATGGAGGAGGAGGTAGGAGGATTAGTACTAGATGATACAATGGGATCTCCTAGGGTTAGGTCACTAGAGTGATAGGAGGGTGATGAGAGCTAACCATTAGATGGAGTCATGGTGATGGAGGAGGAGGAGGGGATCTATACCAGATGTGACATTTGATATTTAGGATGTGTTAGATGCCTAGGATGAGTTGGCACTACTATAGGAGATAGTGCAAGATTTATAGGGGAGATTGACTGAGACAGATATGGATTGGGTTATTGATAGAGGGATATTGGTGGAGGAGAGATGAAAGGTAGAGGAGAGGCTAGTAGTAGCCATGAGGGAGGTGGAGGAGTTGGTCATAGAGAGATATGGGGTGAGGGCACAATTGGTAGTTGAGTAGGTGAGCCACACAAAGAGGGATGTATTATATAGAGAGTGTGAAGAGATGAGAGTGTAGCTTATAATAGAGTAGGTGAGTCATGTAGAGTGTGTGGGAGATCTATGATGCCAGGTATAGGAGACCATGGCCTTAGAGGAGAGAGTGAGATCAAATATTATAGTGCTACAAGAGAGTGTGCAGTGAGCATAGGTAGATACTAATGTGATGTGAGCTACACATGAGGTGGAGGTAGCATACCTACACAAGGAGATAGAGAGATATTAATAGGTATAGGAGGAGGTAGATCATGTTAGGATAGCAAGTGAGCAGGCCATGGTTGAGGTGGTAGGCTTAAGGGCTGAGGTGGATCATTTACAATGAGAAAACATAAAATTTATTAGGAGGTATGTAGGAGAGGCATCAAGGAGGGTACAGTGTGAGGTTGAGTTGGTATCATATGGTCATGTGATCCTAGAGTACATAGGGTCACAATTGAGATCGAGGTCATAGTCTCAGACACACTCACGATAGAGTCAATAGAGTGCCCCTTATATGGTGTTGGTAGAGCAGAGGGTGGTAGTGCCAATAGTATCATAGGTGGTGGGAGGTACCCCAGAGTTGAGTAGGGTAGTCAAGGAGTGGAGGGTAGAAGTGGTGATGATGGCATAGGAGGAGAGCAGAGAGACTCCTAGTGGGTAGTAGGGATGAGATGACCTGTTAGTGTTGTAGAGTGAGGTGGTGGCTAGGAGGCCAACCATAGATGTATGTTATGTACACTCAATTTTGTAGCCCGAGGGCATTGATGACATGATATATATATATATATATATATATATATGTATATATTATATGTGTTATGATTTTGTGTGGATGAATGCATAGCTTAGGATTATGTGTATGTATAATGTAAGATATGGTAGGTGAATGTAATATGGAAGAATATGTATGCATGTGGTAGTATGATATTAATGTAGACTAGGAGTAATAAAAAATGATGTGATGTAGATGGATGAATCTGATAAGATGTAGAGTAGAGAATGCATGGGGTCAACTAAAATGACTAATATGCATAATATGGATGCAATGCATGTATGTGTATGATGAAATGCATAGAGGAAGCACTTGTATCATTGTAAAACTAGTGGCAATGTGATCCATTCCATTATCTCAGAGATGTAGGATGGCAAAGGAGAGTTTTATAGTAAATTTGACTATCATAGTTGTAGCAATCAAACCTCATGAGAAACTGAGCAAGGTTCAACAACTCATAACTAACTTGACTGAATGGAAGTCTATCATGGACCAGTGTGTGCGATGAGTGATGTTCATTTATCCATTTTGAGGGAGGTAGGACTAACCTATTGTAAACGTAGCTAGAATAGCTAGCTCATCCATAAGCACACAATGATCTGTACAAGAGAAGGTCACTAATGTGACAGATGTGTCACCACTTGTAAGACTATTCCACTACTAGGCAGGCTCTTGGAGCCTATTACTAGTGATGAAAATCACCCCATGATGTTATGTTAAACCGAAGGACCAAAGGGATTCAAGCATAGTGGTAGTACTCTTGGAGGCTTTTCCTTTTGTTTTCTACCCCTCTTCCATTTGATTCTCTTTTTGTGGTGCTCTTTTCTTTTGGTTTATTTTTTTATTTTTTTTTTTGTGGGCATTGGATTTTTTTTCTACCCATTTTCTATTTTTGCTTATGCTTGTCCCTTTGTTTATCCCCAGGTCATATTTTGATCATGCAAATGATAGGATGAGTAGGGGAAACCATTCGCTAAATGGTGATGTCTACACAAGGTGTTGTCTTCCCTAGACTCAAAATTTGCTTAAGATGTGACATGTGTGAGTGGTCCATGAAAGAAATCAAACCAACCAAGGGAAGCTATGAGAAGTATGAGAACTTGTCAACTAGAGGTGATGTTTGATTGGCTTAACTTGTGAATGGTCAAATCATGCAAAATACTATACAATCCATAATCCTAAAAAGGGGAGTGGGCATCCGAGTGGTGATGCTAACAAGTGCATGTTTTAATCCATCATGAGTGCATTTCTACAAGGATAATGTACAAGTATGGATATGGATGCAAAGGAAAGAGATGTGTATATGCAATGGGAGCAGTATGAAAGAAATAGTATGTAGGAAAATATGTACAAGAGGAAGTCATGGAACTCAAAGGGATGAGGTTGGGAAATATCATGAAAGAGGTGAATATATGAAAAGAAGATGATAGAGAGGGAAGAACATTAGATGTGGTTTCCCTAGCATGTGGGGAGGTGTAAAAAGTGGAAGAGATGAATGCAAGAAGGAGAATATGTATGATTGACCATATCAAGAAGAGTGACAGACAAAAGAGATGATGGAGAAAAGTAAAATTGAAGAAAGTAGATGAAAAGGGATGAAGGAAACAAAGAAGGGAGGAAGAAGAAAAGAAAAAGAAGGATGGAAAATTTAGCACAAGTATGTAGCCGCTCAAAGCATGACCATACAACAATGTAAAATAACAAGAAGAAAAATGAAGAAGGGAAATTTAGCATAGGTATGTAGCCACTCAAAGCGTGACCATACAATAATGCAAAATAAAAAGAAGGAATATGGAGGGAGTAGGGAAAATAAAGAGATAGGGGACTAAACTAAGGATGTGAGGAGTGGTGAAGCTCAGATCATGAATGACTAGGAGTAGTGGGAACATGACTAGTGTCCTGATAGGTGGTGTGGCTGTGTAGCTACTGGAAGTAGTGGGGTGTGGAAGTGAATGATGCATGTGATGGAGTGGAGTGAGGCATAAGATGAGGTGGAATGCTCTAAAATCCAGTGGGAGAGGTGGCATGCTCAAAGTGTGGAGGAGCTTTCCCATCCACCATGTCATGGATGAGGTATTCAAAGATGTGACACTTGTTGATATCATACCTCGAATGATGATGGTAGACATAAAATTGGTGTTCATTATATCCCCTTAGTTTTGGGTGATGTGGGTCATTTGGTTGAATCTCAGGTAAAATGAGGAGTCTATGTGAAGTAGTTGGTCAAAGGTGTGAGAGAGAGGCTCTAAGAGGATAGGCATGGGGTAGATGTAAGGTGTGGGAGGTGATGATCATAGGAGAGGTGGGTTAGGTGGGGTGGGGTGGACTATTGATCTCAGATCTAGTGGAAGTTGCATGTGAGAATGAGGGACATGTAGGGAGGAGGATAAGGGGGTATTAGTTAAACTAGAATGATGAGTAGGTGAATGACATTGATAATGGCTCAAATGTAGCTCAAGGTTGTCAAGTTGAGTGAGAATGTGTTGGAGATCGATAGGTGGAGGAGATGATATCAAAGTGGGAGGAGAAGGGGAACCTAGTGGGATGGGTGAGTTGGGATATGGGTGTAGATACGAGGATGGACAAGGTGAGGGAGGTGAAGATGGATAATGGTGATGTGGTAGTGGTGGGTGTTGAAGGTGAGTATCATGGAATGGGACTAAAGGTATCCTAAGAATAGGTGGGGCTTGCGATGGTTGTAGGGAGCGATGAGGATGATATGGGTATGTACATGAAGGGATGAAATGAGGAAGATGCATGTGAAGGGCCTAGTCATAGGGTGACATCCCATTGGCTAGGGGTGGAGGTAACCTTGAGGAGTGGGAGAAAGTAGGTGAATTCCCCTTAGTAGGGGGAAGGAGACAAAGGAAGGGTGTCGAGCTGAAGAAGTGGGTATGTATAGATTTTGCTCATCAATGAAGGTGGGAGGAGATGGGTTCCTCATGTTTGGATATGAGGAGGGGGAATATTCTCCCATATCTACAAAGGAGGAAATGGTGTCATGACTATCATTAGAATGGGGAGAGATGGGTGAATCTCTATGATTAGGAGAAAGAGGCTAGATTGGAGTATCATGGTCTATATGGGAAGAGAAAGATGAATGATGAACATGGATAGAGTTAGGTGGCTTTGTATGTTGGATCGGGGTGATTGGTGAAGGGAGGAGTATTAAGAAGTCTTGCATGATGGGTTGAAGGTATGTCATAATATAGATCTAATGTGATGTGTCCTAGTGAAGGTGGTGCGATCAATGATAGTGAACCTGCAAGACAAAAGGTATAAACAACATAAAAATGACATATATATAAAACAAATATTTTCTGTTGTGTAATAGAAAGTGAGAGGTGTGTGTTTGGTGCTATGTGCATCATGAGTGTACTAGCGAGGTGATATATACAACATGACTATGATGGTATGTACAATGATTAGTGACTTATACCTAACATAGTTAGGCATTAAATGTATGAAGATGAATGATGTTGATTGGTTTAGGTTTTATGAGTCCTTCAATATTAGCCAATCGATAGGCCCCAGAACTAAACTTGTGTGTGATAATGTAAGGACCTAGCCAATTAGGTGTGAATTTGTCATGCAATAGGTAGGGTTGGCTAGTGATCTATTGGTTCTCTTTCAAAACCAAGTCACCGATCTGGAACTCTCATTGGTGTACCTTACTATTGTAGGCATGATGAAGATGGTCTTGGTAAACATGAGTGTGCTTGATAGCATGAATGTGATGCTCATCTAAGAGGGTCAGTTGGTTGAGTCTAGCTTGATGAGCAATATCATCATCGATGAAGTCTTGCATGGAGATGCATAAGGAGGGTATCTCAAGTTCTAGGGGCATAATGGCTTCAATACCATAAACTAAAGAAAAGGGTGTTGCCCTAGTGGGAGTACAAATGCTCATTCGATAGGCCCATAAGGCCAATGGCATTTGATTATGCCAATCATGATGAGATTCTATGATAGTTTTGTGAAGGATGGTATAGATAGTTTTGTTAGTAGCTTTGGCTTGGCCATTACCTTGAGGGTAGTATGGGGTGGAGAAGCTATGATGGATGTTGAACTTGGTGCATAATGCATGGATAATTTTATTTTTAAATGGTGTACCATTATCAGAAATTATTTATGAGGGAATTCCAAAGTGGCATATGATGTGTTCAGTAATGAATACCATGATTTTGGCTCTTGTGGTCTGGACAAGTGGGATAGCTTTGACCCACTTTGTGAAATACTCGGTAGTAGTGATGATGAATTTATGGTTGCTAGATGAAGTAGGTGTGATTTGTCTAATAAGATCTAAGCCCCATTGTGAGAAGGGCCACATGGATTGGATGGGCTATAGTGCTTGTGATGGTAAGTGTGTGAGATTGGCATGTTGTTGACACTTGATGCATCATTTAACATACTCACAACAATCATGCTCCATTTTAGGCCAATAATATCCCATGCGTAAGATGCATTTGGTAATGGCCATGCCACTAAAGTGGCCACCACAAGTTCCATCATGGGTCTCTTGAACTACTCATTGAGCTTCCTATGGTTTGAGGTAACGTAGAAGGATGTCATCATGACTACGGTGGTAGAGGATGTCCCCTAGCAGTGTGTAGTGAATTACCCTTTGTTTGAATGCTTGATGGTGAGCATGTGGTAAGTCATAAGGGAGAAAGCCTAATTTGATGTAATCCTTAATCTAGGAAAACCAAGGATCATGTGGCTCAATATGGATGACATGGATGCCATCATCATTGGTCGAGGGTGAAGGTGAAATAGTAGATTGGGATAAGGTATGGATGGACACATGTGTCATGTCAGAGAGTGGGTTCTATGGTACTAGAGAGCCTAGAGAAGCCATGGTGTCAATGAAATGGTTGGAAGAGCATGGAGTGGCCTCGATATCATACCACTCAAGCTGAGCGAGTAGCTATTGAGCAATTTGTTTGTACTATTGGAGTATCGAGCAATGACATTGCCAAAGTTCTTTGACTTGATTGATGATAAGAAGAGAATCACCAAATATCTAAAGGTATCTAATATGCATAGAAAGTGCCTACTTCAAGCCGAGAATGAGAGCTTCATATTCAACATTGTTATTCATGCAGGGAAACCTAATTTAAAGGAGAAGGGGAGTGGTTCCCCATCAGGTGTGAAAAATATAATCCCAGCACCCCCAATATGGGTGCAATGGGAGCCATCGAAGAATAGTGTTAGATTGGTTGGCACTTCTGGTTCTACATATTCTTTAGCTTTGATGATGTGAAAAATAGAATCATCGAGAAGTTGAATGAGGAGTGGTTGGTCATCAGGTAATGGAGCCTCAATGAGTTGATCGATAATCACTTACCCTTTAATGGAATTTTGAGAAATGAATTCGAGGTCAAATTTAGTAAGGAGCATGATCCATTTGGTGGTGTGGGAGTTATAATAACTCTTATTCATCATGTATCATAAGGGGTTATCATGAGTGATTACAAAGGTTGTGTGGTTGAGCATATAGTGGCATAGATTTTGTGTAGCAAAGACTACGACTAGGCATAGCTTTTCCATGTAAGCATATCACATTTTGTAACTGACCAAAGTGTAGCTGATATAGTATATGGCTTGCTCATGGTTGAGTGCATTCTTTTGAGCCAATAACATTTCTAATACAAAATCCATGGTAGAAATGTAGAGGAAGAATGGTAATTTTTGATGTGGTGGAGATAGAATTGGTGGTGAAGTAAGATAAGCTTTGATTGCATCAAAGGCTTGTTGGTAGTGAGTATCCCATCTGAAAGTGACCCCTTTTTGTAAGAGGTGGTTAAATGGTTTACACTTGTTAGATAATTGGGTGATAAAGCGATGAATTGCTTGGATTTTGCCCTGCAAGCTACATAGTTGCTTGAGATTCGTAGGAGGAGGCATCTCTACAATAGCTTTTACTTTGTTGGGATCGACTTCAATGCCTCATTGAGAGATAATGAACCCCAAAATATTGCCTGAAGTGACACCAAAAACACACTTCTTTGGGTTTAACCACACGTTGTGTTCAAGGAGGTGATCAAATATTTTATGGAGGTCTGCAAGATGTTGTGAACATTCTTTAGATTTGGAAATAAGGTCATCAACATAATATTCCATAATCTTGTGCATGTAGTCATGGAAGATGTAAGTCATAGCATGTTGGTAAGTTGCCCCAACGTTCTTAAGGCCAAAAGGCATGACCTTATAACAAAAAATTCCCCTAGGGGGTCATAAAGGATATCTTGTGTTGATCAATAGGGTTGATCTTGATCTGGTTATAGCTAAAAAAACCATCCATGAGAGATATCATTTCATGGCCTACTATAGAATCGACCAACGTATCAATGTTGGGGAGTGGGAAATTGTCCTTGGGATAAGCTTTGTTCAGATCCCAGAAATTAGTGCAGACGTGGACATCTTCGGTGGGCTTTGGTACTGGGACCATGTTGGATACCCATTCTGGATAATCGATTGGTTGTATGAACCCTACATCCAGAATATTTTGGAGTTTATATTTAACCACTAATGCAATCATGGGATGCATGCATCATAATTTTTGCTTGATAGGCTTGGCACCCTCATCAAGTGTAAGGTTGTGAATGACTAGTGATGGGTCGAGTTCAGGCATGTCCATGTAAGACCATGCAAAAACCTTGATGTACTCCTTAAGAAAGGAGGTAAATAGGGTATGCTCCTCTAAGGAGAGGTTGGTGGTGAGTTTAATGATGTGGGGGTTGGTAGGATCATCACCAATGTCAACATCGATAGTGTCTTCCACAAGCATGTGGGAACCATCTTGGAGTTGAGTAGGAATGGGGATGAGATGGAGGTCATCGATAGCCTCGGGTAGGTCAAAATCATCATCTAGATACACATATATGTGGTTAATCCAAGGGATATGAGGTGGATCAGATGGTGAAGGAGCGTTCATGGTGCACAACATGGATGGTGATAGCAAGAAGTCTTGTGATAAGGGCATAGGTGATATATGAGTGAAGTCAATGAAGTCTAGGTTGGGTGTATCCGTTTGATCTGGATGAGATGCATAGTGAAGTGGGGTGAACAAGTTGATAGACCATGTTAACGGAGGTGGTCGAGATTGTGGAAGAGGGGGAGCATGGAGATGAAGATGCAGGAGGATGTACATGATGTGTTAGATTCAACAAAGGGCATAGAACCACGGGTGGAGAGTGGGGTTGAGCCATAGAATGGTGGACCTATCGATGATTGTGTAAAGGTATGTATGAATGAATAGGAAATGGAGGGGAAGGTGAAGGAGTATGATCTGAGTGGGAAGAAGTGAGGGAAAGGGTAGCAAATCTATCGACCAGATCATCGATGAAGTAGGTGGATGTGGCATCAAGAAGGGGTGATTCCTGAAAGAATGTACATGGTATGTTGATGGTGGAATGAGGGGAGGGACAATCATTGAGGACATTGATTTTGAATTCCTCTTCTAATGAGTGCATAGGAACTACTGAAGGATGTGAAGTAGCAAAAAAAATAGCTTGCCTAAATATATTAAAACTGAAATGTAATATAGTGTTTATGAGAAACATGCAAAAGAGAGATGCTAAAGAAGTAAAAAAAGTGTAAACTATTGAAATGATGAATGATTTGAAGCAAAATAGGGGGTTCCTCCTTGTATTTATAAATTCATCAATCCAACAGTTACAATACGTCGCCTTAAGGGATTCTCTTTTTGATACATTTTAGATTACAAGTTATGAGGGATCAAAACCCTTCATGAGTTTAATGGCATGCTTCCAGTGTTCTTATTTCAACCCACACTTGAGAGATATTCTTGGGCTATGTTTATTCAGATCCTTAGCTCCTCCCTTATGCATAGAATACCTGCACCTACACACAAGATATTGAATGAAGTTAATAGCATATGCATTTGATATTAAAAACTATGAAAAACCATAAAAGTATGCATATATGAATATAAAACTTATTTACGACTATTCTAAACAACTCCAAATGACTTAAAATCTATTATAATGTTTAAAAGGTGATTTTGGAAGGATCTGAGCATAAATCACAATGAAATTATTAGCAAAACTTGTGGTCATTCCTAGAAGGAACACGTAAGACCACAATTATAAAAACATTAATCGACCCATCAAATCTACTAAAAAATTTACCAAATTTGGATATTATGTTAATCTAATGCTATAGAAATGATCTACATAGAAATTAGATCAAAATTGTGGGCCATTTCATGGCCGTACCTAGGAGTTCCAATAAGACCTGTTAACCATACCTGGGGGGGTGACTACAAATTAGGGTGGTTTTTGCCACCAATTCCACTTGGATCTGGTCAATAAACCTCCTAGGGGTCTTTTCATAAAATTTGGGAAAATAACTCTTAGAATAGGTTGGTTTTGGAATTGATTTAGTGTATTTTTGGATGCCCTCAAAAGCACCTTCGAATGAAGAGGTTTTTAAGGAAAATACATGGGCAAGTGTGAGGACAAATGTGGATAGTACTTTGTGGTTGAATGTTGCAAATCTATCCTTTTTGAATTGGGTGTGAGAACCTAAATTTATAGCCCAAAAGAGAGAACCTAAATTTATAGCCCAAAAGAGAAAAATGTGAAAAGGGTTAAGTTCTAGCATGCAAGGCAAGTACCGCCACTTGTAAATTTCTTTGCCATGCATAGGATGAAAGAGGATGCCCATTTGGGCTTCCAATTTGTAGGTCCTGATATTTATGATAGTCTCCCAATCAATTTTAGATGATTTTATGGGATAAATGGTAGTAATTGATTGCCATGTATCCTGCACTTTGAGTTTTGGGGGGTCTAGTTCATGGCCATACCACCCAAGGATGGATACTGGTGGCCATCCCTGGGTGGGATGACCATGAACTGTGGTCATCCCTGGGTGGGATGACCATAGTTACATACCCCAAAATTTTGCAAAAGTGGGGTGAACCTTTCCAAAAGTGTTTGGGATCCCTAATTAACCCCTAAGGATTACCCAATGGGGCCATATGATGTTGATAATATGGTGCATAGTGGCACATTAGCAATATTATCTAATTTACATGATTTTAGTGTCTACATATACCACTTTTTGAGATGCACTATGTGCAATAGAGCACTGAGAAAAAATAGATGACTAAATAATTAAATACTTAAGGTTATTTATTAACCTAAAAAACTTTAGATTCCTACATTATGGAAAGATCATACATTCTTAGAATCCTTTCTTTTGACATAGTTGAAGGATTGCTTTTGGTATACCTTTCAGCCACACTGTAATGATAGTTGTAAGGGCTCAGGGTATACCTGGTCTTGATTTCTTATGTCCTTGTAAGCCTTTTCAAAGGTGAATTCTTGAGGCTTCAATGAGGCCAAGCCTTTTTTTTTGTTGTATTTGTTGATTGTCCAACATGAGCTTGAAATTTTATCTTTGGCAAAGATTCTTTTGAATGTATGAAAATTGCACTTTTGAGTGTTTAAGTGTTGATTTGATTATAAAATCGTTATTATGAATACCCCTCAAGTGACGAATCGATGAGGGCATGAATATTGATGAAATAAATGAGTTGCCTGAAACATATGACTTAATTGGGATAACTGTTAGTTTTGCTTATTGCAAACCCTATCAATTCTTCTAGGATTTTTATCATTTTAATGATGATTTATGGAAGTGAGAGCCTAAATACTTCATTCTTGTGGAGTGGTCCATCCATAATAGTCTTCTTGGGGAGTGAAATAAATAATTTTTAGAGCATCCATAAATAATTTGTATTGAATCTTGATCCCTTGTTAATTTGAACCATTTTTGACCTATTTTTGGTGGGTTTTTGGCCCTATTTTTGAACTTTTTTTTAGTTATTTTTGAATTTTTTATTTTTGATGAAATTTCATAGAAGAAATAAAATAAATACCTCATTCCCATGGAGCAGTCCAACCAAAATGGCCTTCTTGTGGATTGAAGTGAAGACATTTCAGCTTGATTATGAGTAAATTGGTTCAAGTAGCCTTATGGTAATTTACTCATCTTGCCGGATTGCATGGAGTGCAAGTCGCTGCAATCGCCAAGTGTATAGGGTAAATAACTGGGTATGAGGTACACTTGATATTTTGCTTTATCTAATTTTTTTGTTGATTTTGGGAGCGTGAGGTCTGAGGACCCACTTGATTGTAGCCTATGGGCATTTTATGGATTATGATGTAGCTTTTGGTCCCATACACACACACACACACACACACACACACACACACACACACACCATATATATATATATATATATATATATATATATATATATATATATATATATATATATATATATATATATATATATATATATATATATATATATATATATATGTATGTATGTATATGTATATATATATGAGTTTTATGTTATTATCATATGATGCTTTACTACTTTATGAAATATATGCAATGCTTATATTTTCTTTATGATGTTATGATGGATGCCTAACATGGATGCATGTATTTTTCCTATGATGTGATTTGATGATATGGATATTTGTAAATGCACAATGAAATGGATGATTTGTTTAATTTGTATGATGTATTGTGAGTATTAGTTGACACATTAGATGCTAGCACCATTTATTATACAAAATTTATCTCATCATTGTCATGTTATTATGACATTTATGTAATGGATTATGTAAATGTAAACCGATAAACATGTGATGGCATGATATGAAATGGAATGACTAATATAATGTTATATGATGTGTTTGGGATTTTGAGACTCAAACACTTTATTTATCTAATCAAAAGTTGTATAGTAACCATACAAGACTTTTTAACAAAGTATAAATCTGCTAAGATAACCAAGATATGCAATATCCCTATGTGTGCATGTGAGTTCAATACTATGATAACACATAAAGTTACCCTAGTGCAAAACAATATTGATTCACCCCATCTGTACTAGAGATCACTCTGTGAATCTCACTATCTTGAGTTTTGTACGTAGTTGGATTAGACCACTAGGCAATATAGGCTACCAAAAGCTAGCTCATCCACATGCAAACATTGGTTTGTACAAAAGAAAGTTTCTTATGTGATAAAAATATCATCATGCATAAGGATACCATCATTGCCAAGTGGGCTTGATGCCACCCAACCTGTAATGAGAATCACCTTATAGTTCTCTAATGCTGAGAATTTTAGGGATTTAAGTTCAGTATTCCCTTATTTTCTTTTATATTTGAATTGTTCAAGGGAGTTTCTCATTTTGTTATGGTGAGCAATGGATTTTGGTAGTGGTGAGAACCACTATTTATTTTACTTTTTGCTAATGGTATAAACCACTATTTTTTTTTAATAGTGTTAGTGGTAATAACCATTGTTTATTTTTTCTTTTGGATACTTACCCCAATCTAGTGTGAAGCAAGGGATTTTGATTTGATGTAAGGGGGAACTTGTCATTTTGTCAATTCTTAGCATCTTTGAACCATTTGCATAGGGGGATGAGCGAGATAAACTTTTTCACTTAAGGTAACCTAGACCACTTTGTAGGTTTCATATTTCCTTGTGTTAAACTTGGATTTATTAATGTGAAAATTTATTGGGATTTTAACATATAAAAGGTATAATCTAAGCAATATTCTACCTTCTAAAAATCACAATAGCTTTCTAAAAAGTTTGAAAAGAAAACTAGAGATGGCTGAGGGATGGAAAAACCCTAAAGAAACATACACACAATATGGAATGTATATGTAAATGTTAAGGATGATGTAAATAGGTGGTAAAAATAACTTTTTACAACCTTAATTTTGATAGATACCTAGTTTACAGACTTGGTGCTAGACATGTATGATCAAATGATAATAATGCACAATGCAATGATGAGTATACCTAATGCAATTGATGTTATGTCACAATGATATAAAATGTGATGCAAATCAATATAATATTTTTGTTTTTTTTATATTTTAATAATATTTTTTGATTTTATATATATATGTATGTATGTGCATGTTGACCAATGGGCTTAATAAATGTCATTGGGGCTTTTGGGTTGATCAAAGGGCTTATAGATACCTTTGGGACTTTTAGGTTGACCAAAGAGCTTGTAGATACCTTTGGGGTATTTTAGGTTGACCAAATATATTCTAAACACCTTTGGGGCATTTTGGGTTGACCAAAGAGCTTATATATGCCTTTAGGGCTTTTTGGATTGACCAAAGAGCTTATAGACACCTTTGGGGAATTTTGGGGTGACCTAGATGGTCATAGACTACCTAAGGGTATTTTAGGTTGACCTAGATGATCGTAGACTGCCTAGGGGTGTTTTAGATTAACCTAGATAGTCGTAGACCATCTAGGGCCATTTTAGGTTGACCTAGATGATTGTAGACCATCTAGAGGCATTTTAGGTTGACCTAGATGGTTTTAGACCACTTAGGGGTAATTTAGGTTGACCTAGATGGTCGTAGATTGCTTAGGGGTATTTTAGGTTGACATAAATGGTCGTAGATCACCTAGGGGTATTTTAGGTTGACCTAGATAGTCGTAGACCACCTAAGAACATTTTAGGTTGACCTATATGGTTGTATACTATGTAGGGGTATTTTAGGTTGACCTAGATGGTTGTAGACCATCTAGGGGTATTTTAGGTTGATCTAAATGGTTGTAGACCACCTAGGGATATTCTAGGTTGACCTAGATGGATGTAGACTATCTAGGGGTATTTTAAGTTGATCTAGATAGGTTGTATACTACCTAGGGGTGTTTTAAGTTGACCTAGATGGTCGTAGCCCACCTAGAGGAATTTTAGGTTGACCTAGATGATGGTAGACCACCTAGGGGTATTTTGGATTGACCTAGATGGTTGTAGACTACCTAGGGATGTAATGGGTTGACCTAGATGGTCTTATACCATCTAGGGGATATTTTGGATTGACCTAGATGGTCGTAGACCACCTAGGGATGTTTTGGGGTGACCTAGATGGTCGTAGACTACCTAGGGGTATTTTGGGTTGACCTAGATGATCTTAGGCCACCTAGGGGCATTGACCACCTAAGGGTATTTTAGGTTGATCTATATGATCATAGACTACCTAGGGGTATTTTAGGTTGACCTAGATAGTTGTAGACTACCTAGGGGTATTTTAGGTTGACCTAGATGGTTGTAGACCACCTAAGGGTGTTTTAGGTTGACCTAGATGGTTGTAGACTACCTAGGGGTATTTTAGGTTGACCTAGATGGTCGTAGACCACCTAGGGGCATGTTATATTGAGGTCCTAGATACCTAGGGGTATTTTAGGTTGACCTAGATGGTCGTAGACTATATAGGGGTATTTTTTGTTGACCTAAATGGTCGTAGACCACCTAGGAGCATTTTAGGTTGATCTAGATGGTCATAGACCACCTAGATGCATTTTAGGTTCATCTAGACAATTATAGACTGCCTAGGGGGATTTTAGGTTGACCTATATGGTTGTATAATACCTAAGGGTGTTTTAGGTTGACCTAGATGGTCGTAGACCACCTAGGAGTATTTCAGGTTGACCTAGACGATCGTAGACTACCTAAGGGTATTTTAGGTATGGCATGGACCCCATATCTATAGATCCCTTATCTATAGACCCCCTATATATGGACCCCCTTTCTATAGGTTATAGACTCACTAGGGTGGCTATGGTGGTCTATGGGGTAGGCAATGAGCTTACTTCTCTTTGAGTAGAAACTATTGCTAGATAGGGTGATGTAATGGAAATCTACATAGACAAAATTCTTCTTTGGCATCCAATGGGACAACTTGCATGTTTTCCTCTTCTAAGCTTGGACAATTTATGGGAGCTATGCCATAGTCTGACTCATCATCTATTGTCCATTCGTTAGGAGGACCTTTATCCTCTTTCTCACTGTCAAATTGAAGGGTGTGCGAGCTCTCTCCCACTTCATGGGATTGAGCGACATCACTATATAACCCTTGATCTACCATATTTATGTGAAAATAATCTCCCAATGAGTGGACATGATGTGGATTGGCATAGGGATTGTGTGCAATCTTATCCCTATAATTTAGACATCGGTATTTAAGGCTTTTGATGAGGATATCTAAGGGTATTGGCTTGTTGTGTCCCAAACGAGATTTATCATATAGTAACTGGTATTGTGGCTAACATGGAACATGAGTACCCTACTCATACAACCCTAGATCAAGACCATACCAATTACAGTGATGTAGATATCTCATGGCATAGTTGGGATTTGACATGTAGTTTATATCTTTAGTGAAAGGTTCATCATATTATTCATGTTGAGGAACTAGCAACGTTCCATACTTAATACTACCATATATAAAATTTATTAGGTTGGGTGGTATGCCAAGAGGCACAATACTACCTATGGGGAGATGAGGTTGTCTCATATCTTACACTGTATTGATGGATGGAATTGTTGTGACATTCCTGACTGAATACTCTCCTATCCTTGAACTAGACATATAGATTGTAACCTGGGATGATGAAGGTGAAGGAGAGGCTTGACATGACTCAATGTGTACCTCCTAATATGGTTCATGGTCTACAAGAATAGGAATCTCTTTCATAGAAATTGTGGAAATGATGGGAGGAATTTCATCGATTGGCATCTTCAACATGTTCCTCTACGGAGGATCTAACAATGACGAAGGCTTTTCTAAAGTAGCCAATGATGAATATTATATGGATGAATATGGTAATGGTGTAATGGAAGGCAATGGAGATGTGAGTGGATCTTGAATGGATTTTTTAGTTGGAATTCCACATGAGTCAATGGTAATGTTGACTCAAGGATTTGTTACACCATGTTGCAATACTTAAAGGGCTCAAGGTCTATAGATTCTACGTGTACCTACCCTTGATAAGTATATTTGAGGTATTGGTGAGCAATGGATGGGACACACTTCATATCCTTAATCCAAGGTCTACCTAGAAATATGTTATAGGCCATCACATCCTCCAAAACATGATACAACATAAATATAGTTTTGCTTACCACTTGAATGGGTAGGACTATAGTACCGACTGTGGAGCATATTGTATCATTAAATTACCAGAGGGTGTAAGTGGATTCTACAACATGAGATGCTATAAGTCCTAGGTATTTAAGATCACTAGTGGTTATTATGTTGCTTGATGAACTATTGCCTATAAGAACTCTTTTATACATTATGTCATTCACACATGCAATGATGTGTAAAGGAGGGTCCACCACATCACTTGTTATAGGTTTAATATCATGCTCATGGAACATGATCACTGGTTCCTTACATTGTTGCACATGCCTGACAAAATTGATGAAGGAGTTAGACTCCTGGGGTTGTAACTCTATCGACTTAAGAATATCAATTAGAGCTTCTCTATGATATGGATATTGCTAAATTAGCTCGTATATGGACAATCTAGCTAATGTTGTTCTTAAGATTTGTGCAAGTTTACTTTTTATTATCTCTATTGGCATATGTGGAAGGCTTTGTACTAGATATTGTAGATGTTGTGATGTTAATGGAACATTTCTTGAAGTTGTAGCTGGTGCAACTTGACTTGGGTAGCATCTATTCCTAGTCACAATACTTACCATACCGACGTACCCTTACAAAGGGGGTGCCATATTGACCTCATTCATTTATTTAGTAGGATCTACCTATACCTCATGAGTAGGTAAGGGGTCTTTGAAAACTGCTATATATTGATTATTTGGGGTGAGAGGATTATCCACTTGGAGATCGTTCCTCTCTATCATGTCTTACACTATGTTTTTGAAACCATAGCATGTAGGCAAATCATGGTCATTCTATCGATGATATCAACAAACTTGATCTTCTCAATGTCCCATAGGTTTTGGTTTACCTATATTTGGATCTATGGGTTTGGTTTCTAGTAAATTAACCATTTTGGCAGCTCAAAAATGATCGAATAGGGAGTCCATTGACTCAACAAAGGGTGTAAATTGTCGTCTAGGGTGACGTTGTTGATTTTGAACCTGATTCACTTGAGCATTATTATTATAAATCATAGTAATATGTTACTAAAGTAGCAAAAAAATGGCTCACCTAAATAGATTGAAACTAAAATATAATCTAGTGTTTATGAGAAACATGCAAAAGAGAGATACTAAAGAAGTAAACAAAGTGTAAACTATTAAAATTATGAATTATTTGAAGCAAAAGAAGGGGGGTTTCTCCTTGTACTTATAAATTCATCAATCAAATGGTTACAATATGTCCCCTTGAAGGATTTTCATTTTGATACATTTTATATTACAAGTTATGAAGGATAAAATCCCTTTATGAGTTTAATGGTGTGTTTCTAGTGTTCTTATTGCAACCCACACTTGAGAGCTATTATTGGGCTATTTTTATTCAGATCCTTAAGCCTCATGCATAGAAAATATAAACCTACACACAAGATATTGAATGAAGTTAATAGCATATGCGTTTGATATTGAAAACTATGAAAAACCATAAAAAGTATGCATCTATGAATATAAAACTTGTTTATGACTATTCTAAACAACTCCAAATTACTTGAAATTCTAGTATAATGTTTAATAGGCTATTTTAGAAGGATCTAAGTAGAAATAATAGTGAAATTGTTAGCAAAACTTATGGCCATTCCTAGAAGGAACAAGTAAGACTACAATCATAAAAACATTAATCGACCCATAAAATCTACTCAAAAATTTACAAAATTTGGATATGATGCTAATCTAATGCTATAGAAATGATATACATAGAAATTAGATCAAAATTGTGGGCCATTTCATGGTCATCCCTAGGAGTTCCAATAAGATCTGCTAACCATCCCTAGGGGGACAACCACAAATTTGGGTGGTTTTTACCACCAATTCCACTTGGATCTGGTCATTAAATCTCCTAGGGGTCTTGTCATATAATTTGGGAAACTAATTCTCATAATTTTTTGGTTTTGAAATTTATTTGGTGTATTTTGGGATGCTCCTAAAAGTACCTTTGAATAAAGAGGTTTTCAAGGAAAATATGTGGGCAAGTGTGAGGACAAATGTGGTAAGCACTTCATGGTCGAATGTTGAAAATCTATCCTTTTTGAATTGGGTGTGAGCACCTCAATTTATAGCCCAAAATGGAAAAAGGGCCAATTTATGGCATGCAAGGCAACTGCCACCACTTTTTAATTCCTTTGCCATGCATAGGATGAAATAGGATGCCCATTTGGACCTCCAATTTGTAGGTCCTAATTTTTATGACAGCCTCCCAATCAATTTTAGGTGATTTGGTAGGATAAATGGTAGTAATTGATTTCCATTTGTCCCACCCTTTGACTTTTTGGGGGTCTAGTTCATGGCCATCCCACATAAATATGGCTACTGATGGCCATCCCTAGTGGGATGACCATGAATTATGGTTGTCCCTGGGTGGGACGACCATGGTTACATGCCCCAAAAGTTCCCAAAAGTAGGGTGAACCTTCCCAAAAGTGGTTAGGAGCCATAATTAATCCTTTAGGGTTGCCCAATGGAGCCATATGATGTCAATAAGAATGGTTCATAGTGACGCATTAGCAGTATTATCCTATTTACATGATTTTAGTTTCTATAGGATGAAGAGTGAGGTCTTGAAGTTTATCTTCAAGCAAGTGAATGGTTGTAGAGTGATAACCCAAAATAGATTTATTTGTAGGTAGTTGAACATATGGATTAATAGGCATTCATAAGCCCTGTTCATAACATCCTAACCTAAAACCATACTAATAAAAATGCCAGAGGTAGCATAAGATAAAGTGTGTATTGGACATATTGTCTAAGGTACTACAAAAGCTAGATTGTGGCAGTGGGATTATAGCTACTGGGAGCAATAAACCAAGGCCCACATAGATGAAGTTTATGTGATTTTTTTGTGGACCAAGTGGTACGATGGTATGGATGGTTAGTAATGAGGTAGAAGGGTGACCAAAGTTGTGGTTAGATTGGATTACGGGAGTATGCACACAAGCATCATGAATATTGTATTCACCAAGACCAAAATTGGTCATGAAAATGGATACTTGTGGTAATGTATGGGATGGTGAATGAGGTGGTGAGTTTGAATTGAAGGAATAATATGAAATTTGGGAGTCACGTATAGTAGCAGTAGAAGATTGGAATAGTTGGGCATATATATGAGAGGCTCATAGTTTCTAATCATGACATTCAATTGCGATGGAAGGAACGGGATGAGTAGCATGTGGAAACTATAATGTGGGGTGAGCAGAAGTTGTACCATGAGATAAAGTGAAAGACCAAGGTCGAGGATGAAATGGAAGTGGAGGTGTATGAGGAGTAGGAAGGATAGGAGGATCTATAGAAGAAGATGGATGAGATGAAGTAGGAGGCCATGAAGAAGGTGGTAAGAAAGGTACGGATGTAGTAGGGGGATCCATAGAAGAAGATGGATGAGATGAGGTAGAGGCCATGAAGAAGGTGGCAATAAAGGTACAGATGTAGTAGGGGTATCCATAGAAGAATATGGATGAGATGAGGTAGGAGGCCATGAAGAAGGTGGTAAGAAAGATACAGATGCAGTAGGCAGATCCATAGAATAATATGGATGATATGAGGTAGGAGGCCATGAAGAAGGTGGTAAGAAAGGTACAAACACAGTAGGGATATTTGTAGAAAAATATGGATGCATGTTGGAAGTAGATGCAAGGGAATGTGTATGCATCCCAGGTGAGCCATGTGGGGATGAGGTAGGTGTTGGAGAGGAAGTAGATGTCTCTACTTGATGATGTGAAGAAATAGAAATGACTTGGGTAGAAGATGACAAAGGTCCTGGTGGGATTTTGATGATGTTGCAAAATTTGAAAGGGTCACCATCAGTAGGAATGCAATGGACTAGTTTTTCATGCACATATTTGAGGTAATGATGTAAGGTAGATGGAATGCATTGCATTTCATAGATCCATGGAAGTCCAAATAAGAGATTGTATTGCATTTCACCTTGAATGACATGAAATAATGTATACTTGGTACTTACACCTACATATATGGGTAAGACAATAGAACCCATGAAGAACACAAGCTTATACTGAGAGGGGGGGTGAACAGTATAAGACCACTTTTTAATTTGCTTTAAAATCAACTTTCAAAATAGTATAATGCAGTGAATAGATAGCAGTAATAACAGTAGTAATCAAAGCAAAACACAACACACCATCCACAAAGTGACACAACAATTTACGTGGTTCACCCAATGTGGGCTACTCCACGGATAAAACTTTTCTCTAAAAGTTATATCACGGTTCTTTGGGAAACCTTCCCAATTACAAAGTTTATGGGCACCAACCCAAAGGAGACACCTTCCCCTAGCTCTGCTCTTAGTGGTGATCCTCTAGAAGACCTCTACCTCCTCTGCCCTTAGCAAGTGGAACTCTATCCATAGAAGACACCTGTCTTCCCTGCTCTGGCTGGAGATCTCTGTCCTCAACTCTATCACTGCAAAGCCGTTCCTCAAATTCGCACCAAACACAGTCCTTCGGTCTAGCACAAATCTGTCCTCTTCCTCTGTTCTTTTTTGTTACAGCCGCACTTGGTCAAAACCAACTTTTCACTGTCTGTGCAAACACAATAGCACTCGATCAACTTATGCACTTCTGCCAAAACACAGTAGCATAGTCTTCGCACATTCAACACAAACACAGTAGCACAGTCTTCGCACTCTGTGCAAACACAGCAGTTGATCAGACTTCCACTTATGCACCTCTACGATCGAGCTTCTCCTCACACTCTATCTGCACAAATCGCACTTCGAACGCACACTTGATCGATTCGACTCGACTCGCTCTCTTGCGCACAACAGAATTCACTTATGCAAATTCGACACACACATTCAATGATCAAACTCTCTGAACAACCCTCCTTTTATACTGACAATCTCAAGATTAGATTCTTGATCTTAGTCGGCTGTATATCCCTAAAACAACGTCGACTGCACAACCCTACACTTCGTCGGCTCAAGGTTAACTCTGTCGGCTTCAACCGCCTCTATTGTTCTGTAGCTTTTCTCGTGAAACTACAACATGTCATGATATCATGACACTTTTACAACCGTACACCTTCTATAGCCTGTTGTCGTGAAATCGTGACACCTTGGCCTTTGTCGACTTCCTTTGTGCTTCTTTGCAAAATCGTGACACCTTTGCCTCTTGTTGATGTCATCTCACTTCTATCATGAAATCGTGACACTTTAGTCTTCATGGCCTTCCTCTCAGCTTTTGTCGTGAAATCATGACACATCTACTTCTGCTGACGTCATCTACAACTCTATCATGAAATCATGATGCTTTCATTGCCTTAAGCTCTTTTTTGCCATATGCTCATGAAACTGGAACATGTCACAAAATCATGACGCTTTCGCCTTCGAGCTCTTCCTTCTTCAACTCGTCGCGAAATCGTGACGCTTCTTCTATTTAAGACTTGCTAACTATTTCTGTCATGAAATCGTGACACCTTCTCCAACTGCAAGCTGCCATCTCAACCTGTCACGAAATCGTGACACTTTCTACATCCGTACAACTTCTTTGTAGCCTATCGCGAAATCGTGACGCTTTCAGCTTCCGAAAGCTTTCCTTGCAACCTGTCATGAAATCACAACGCTTCTCCTTTCAGACTCTTCCCTTTTGCTGCATGTCACGAAATCGTGACAGTTCTCACTTCGAGCTTTTTAGTATGCCACGAAATCGTGACAGTCCTCAACTTGACCTCTGCAGCATGTCACGAAATCATGACATTTTACATGTAACTTTCTCTCTCTTCGAACTTGTCATGAAATCATGATAGTTCTTTTTGCGGACTCTCTCTTCAGCATCATGTCGTGAAATCGTGACACTTTTTCGTCCGTACAACTTACTTTGCAGAATGTCGCGAAATCGTGACACTTTTCCTTCTCTGCCTTCCTGCACTTTTCGAGTCGCGAAAATGCGACATGTCATGAAATCGTGACACATTCCATCTTGCTCTCCTTCTCTGCCAACATGTCATGAAATCGTGATAGTTTTGCCTGCTTCGTCTCTGCCTTCCAGCATGTCGCGAAATCGTGACAGTTTTGCCCAAACTTTCTCTCTCCTCAAACATGTCACGAAATCGTGACAGTTTTGCCAGCACTTTCTCTCTCCTCAAACATGTCACGAAATCGTGACAGTTTTGCCAGCACTTTCTCTCTCCTAAAACATGTCACGAAATCATGACAGTTTTTCTAGCCGCCTGCATACTTTTTCTTACTTGTCTTTTTCTTGATCTTTTGCAACTGGGCTACCTTGATCTTCTTGGAAACTCACTGTCCATGCTGAAACCTTCATCAAGACACATTCTTTGACATCAAACCAAATTGCTTCAAGACCTTCTTGACATCAATGACAACATCTACACTTAGAGCAAAGGCAATGTACCCAAGGTACCCAAAATTGCCAACAATCTCCCCCTTTGTCATTGATGGCAACCCTTAACTGAAAACATAACTCAAGAGCCAAAACTGAACCCTACTGATCCAACAACTGAGAATCTGCAATTGAAGTTTTTGCTCCCCCTGACTTGAAGCTTTCTTCTTCACTTGAAGCTCTCCCCCTTACTCATATCTCTCCCCCTTTGTCATCAATGGCAAAGGGTCACCTTTGGGGCTTGGGACTAAGAATGAGCTTCTTAGCTTAGTCCCTCCCCCACCTCCTGATGAGGTGATTTAAAACAAGGGTGGGAGTGAAACTCCCATTAGGCACTCATCATCATCAGTGTCTACAATTTCTTTGTCGGGCCTTCTCTTGAACTCTTTGTCAGTGTTTCTGTTCTTGTCACTTTTCTTGTTCTTGTTCTCATCTCTTTTCTTGTCCATACCTTGATCCTTGGACCTGTTTATACCACTGTTCCTATTCCTGTACCTTGGAAGATCAGCTCTGCACTGTCTGGCTGTGTGACCTGCATTGTTGCACTTATAGCAAGTAACAATATTATTTCTTTCGGGCATAGCTGTTCTTTGAATCCGCCTGTTCTGACTAACCCAGTTCCTGTTATTTGCCTTGCAAAAAATTGCCTTGTGCCCGAACTGTTGACAAGAGTAGCAATACCCTTGAAAGAAACTAAAACTTCTGAAATTGTTGTTTACCCTTTTTATTTGATCTATGCACTGTGAAGCCGTGTGACCAAACCTGTGACACGAAAAACATCTACCATAAAATATTCTTTTAATCGACCTTTTGGGTCCCGAAAACTTCTTCTTCGCATTCAGAATTCTGTTTTCTATTTCTGTGCATTTATCACTCATGGACTCTTTCTCTGAGATACTCTCTTCATCAGAACTCTCTTCTTTTTGAAATATTTTACTAGATTCCCCAACCTGTTCCTTGTGTGGTTTAACAAAACCAAGACCTGTTTTATCTGTTGTCTTTCTTTGTCCTTTGATAAGAGATTTAACCTTTTTGGAGCTTTCTTGAAACCTATACAGTTTATCCTTGTATTCTTTATTTTCCTCTTTCAAGGCAGCCATTTTCTGTTCTAATTCACTATACTCAAGCATCTTAGATTCTAACTCATTCTTGAGTTCTTGTGTCTTAGCCATAGAGATGTCAAGACTTTCTATGAGTTCATCTCTCTCCATACAACATTCATCTAATTTATCCTTGAGTCTAGCATTCTTCTTTCTTTCCTTTTTCAAAACACTAAGAGCATTAGTAAGTTCACATTCAAGATCCTCTATTTTATTGCATTTTGAATCATCAAGGCCTTTTTCAGATTTCTTATCACTAGAGGTGCTACCCTTTTCAAAAACCATACAAGCATCTTCCTTATCATTTTCTGAAGCATCCTCATACATACTAGCAACCAATTCATTATTTGTGCAATCATCCTCAAGGTGCCCAAAATTTCCACATCTAAAACATTTCATGACAATGAATTTATGTTTCGGTTCTTCCTCTTTTTCTGAAATGAACAACATCTCATTTTCATCATCACTAGAAGAACTTTCACTATCATTGCTAGAACACTTACTTGCTTTGTCTAGGTAGAAGCTCTTCTTATTCTTGTGTGAATGCCTCTTTCCTTGATTGTTGTGCTCATCTTTGTTCTTTCTGTAATACCTGTGCTTTTTAGAATCCTTGCTCTTAACATCCTGTATATCTTCATCACTTTCATTCTTGGAAACAGTACAGTCAGTAGCATAATGACCAAACTTTCCATAGTTGAAACATCTTATGTTTTTCTTGCTTTTGTGTTTTCTAGAGAACTTGCCTTTCTTGTTGTAATATGCCTCTTCATCACTAGAAGACTCATCACTCTCTTGAATCTGTTTGCCCTTTGATTTCTTGGTAGCTTTGAAAGGCGCCTCTTTCTTGACATCAACTTTCACTTGAGTTCTCGGCTCAAATGCTGCAAGAATACTATGGAGCTCATCCTTTTTCAATTTATCTAAATCTTTAGCTTCCTCAATAGCAGAAATATTTTCACTAAATCTATTAGGAAGAGATCTTAAAATCTTATCACACACATCATTTTCAGCAACCTCAAGACCTAGGTCTTTCATGGAGTTAACAACCTCATCCATACGAAGCATGTAGTCACTAATATTTTCATCATCATTCATTTTGAGTTGTTCAAACATACCTTTAAAATGTCTCAATTTGGCCTTTCGGACATTTGCATCACCTGTATGAACCACCTGCAATTGTTTCCACATTTCACTAGTTGTCTTGCAGTGAATAACTTTGGTGAGATCTGCTTTCTGTAAGCCTCTCAGGATTGCATTCATGGCTTTTGAATTGTTGTGAAGCATGAGCCTGTCTTCTTTGGTATAAGGACCATGTTCAAGAATAGTGTATTCATCTTCAATCACTTCCCATACCTCATTACCAAGTGCCATTAGATAAACTCTCATTCTTGCACTCCACAGACCAAAATCTGATCCATCAAGAATAGGTGTTGCATTGCCACCTAAAAAATCCATTGTGTTCTTAACCAGTTCTTCCTTTTGGCTGTTAAACCTTTTCGAAGGAACCTGCTCTGATACCAATTGAAGAACACAAGCTTATACTGAGAGGGGGGGTGAACAGTATAAGACCACTTTTTAATTTGCTTTAAAATCAACTTTCAAAATAGTATAATGCAGTGAATAGACAACAGTAATAACAGCAGTAATCAAAGCAAAGCACAACACACCATCCACAAAGTGACACAACAATTTACGTGGTTCACCCAATGTGGGCTACTCCATGGATAAAACTTTTCTCTAAAAGTTATATCACGGTTCTTTGGGAAACCTTCCCAATTACAAAGTTTATGGGCACCAACCCAAAGGAGACACCTTCCCCTAGCTCTGCTCTTAGTGGTGATCCTCTAGAAGACCTCTACCTCCTCTGCCCTTAGCAAGTGGAACTCTATCCACAGAAGACACCTGTCTTCCCTGCTCTGGCTGGAGATCTCTGTCCTCAACTCTATCACTCGCAAAGCCGTTCCTCAAATTCGCACCAAACACAGTCCTTCGGTCTAGCACAAATCTATCCTCTTCCTCTATTCTTTTCTGTTACAGTCGCACTTGGTCAAAACCAACTTTTCACTATCTGCGCAAACACAGCAGCACTCGATCAACTTATGCACTTCTGCCAAAACACAGTAGCGTAGTCTTTGCACATTCAACACAAACACAATAGCACAGTCTTCGCACTCTATGCAAACACAGTAGTCGATCAGACTTCCACTTATGCACCTCTGCGATCGAACTTCTCCCTGCACTCTATCTATGCAAATCGCACTTCGAACGCACACTTGATCGATTCGACTCGACTCGCTCTCTTGCGCACAGTAGAATTCACTTGTGCAAATTCGACACACACATTCAATGATCAAACTCTTCGAACAGCCCTCCTTTTATACTGACAATCTCAAGATTAGATTCTTGATCTTAGTCGGTTGTATATCCCTAAAACAACGTCAGTTGCACAACCCTACACTTCGTCGGCTCAAGGTTAACTCTGTCGGCTTCAACCGCCTCTGCTATTCTGTAGCTTTTCTCATGAAACTACAACATGTCATGATATCATGACACTTTTACAGCCGTACACCTTCTATAGCCTGCTGTCGCGAAATCGTGACACCTTGGCCTTTGTCGACTTCCTTTGTGCTTCTGTCATGAAATCGTGACACCTTTGCCTCTTGCTGACGTCATCTCACTTCTGTCATGAAATCATGACACTTTAGTCTTCATGGCCTTCCTCTCAGCTTTTGTCGTGAAATCATGACACATCTGCTTCTGCTGACGTCATCTGCAACTCTGTCATGAAATCATGACGCTTTCGCTGCCTTAAGCTCTTTTCTGCCATATGCCCGCAAAACTGGAACATGTCACAAAATCGTGATGCTTTCGCCTTCGAGCTCTTCCTTCTTCAATTCATCATGAAATCGTGATGCTTCTTCTATTTAAGACTTGCTAACTATTTCTGTCATGAAATCATGACACCTTCTCCAACTGCAAGCTGCCATCTCAACTTTGTCATGAAATCATGACACTTTCTGCATCCTTACAACTTCTTTGTAGCTTATCACGAAATCGTGATGCTTTCAGCTTTCGAAAGCTTTCCTTGCAACCTGTCGCAAAATCGTAATGCTTCTCCTTTCAGACTCTTCCCTTTTGCTGCATGTCACGAAATCATGACAGTTCTCACTTCGAGCTTTTCAGTATGTCATGAAATCATGACAGTCCTCAACTTGACCTCTATAGCATGTCGCGAAATCGTGACATTTTACATGTAACTTTCTCTCTCTTCGAACTTGTCGCGAAATCGTGACAGTTCTTTTTGTGGACTCTCTCTTCAGCATCATGTCGTGAAATCGTGACACTTTTTCGTCCGTACAACTTACTTTGCAGAATGTCGCGAAATCGTGACACTTTTCCTTCTCTGCCTTCCTGCACTTTTCGAGACGCAAAAATGTGACATGTCGTGAAATCGTGACACATTCCATCTTGCTCTCCTTCTCTGCCAACATGTCGCGAAATCGCGATAGTTTTGCCTGCTTCGTCTCTGCCTTCCAGCATGTCACGAAATCGTGACAGTTTTGCCCGAACTTTCTCTCTCCTCAAACATGTCGCGAAATCGTGATAGTTTTTCCAGCACTTTCTCTCTCCTCAAACATGTCGCGAAATCACGACAGTTTTGCCAGTGCTTTCTCTCTCCTAAAACATGTCGCGAAATCGCGACAGTTTTTCCAGCCGCCTGCATACTTTTTCTTACTTGTCTTTTTCTTGATCTTTTGCAACTGGGCTACCCTGATCTTCTTGGAAACTCATTGTCCATGCTGAAACCTTCATCAAGACACATTCTTTGACATCAAACCAAATTGCTTCAAGACCTTCTTGACATCAATGACAACATCTACACTTAGAGCAAAGGCACCCAAAATTGCCAACAACCCACTGTGGGATGCATAGAACCATAAAAAGTATAAATTTTGAGTGATGGTGTAGCAAAGTGAGTAGGTGGAATGTGTAGGTGATGAAGAGCAGTAGTAGATATGATGTTGATGGAATAACTGATATCAATGAGGATACGCTTGTAAGTGATGTCATTGATGATCACTTGGATATGTAGTGGAGGATCAACTTCCTTGCTCACAAGCTCAATAATATCATGGTAATGGAAGATAATCGAAGGTTGTATACAATGAGGGATGTTCCCAATGAAATTTATAAATGCATTTGTATCCTGGGTTTCAAGTTGGATTGAGTGAATAATGTTGTTTAATGCCTTGTAATGAGGGTGAGATTGTTGTAAAAGGTCAAAAATGGATAATCTAGTTGGAGTGTTATGCAACTAATGGGTGAGACTACCATGAATAGTGATGATATTATGTGGTAGAGGTGGTGAAACATTCGATGTTGCATGTGAGTGAGGAGAAGTGAATGGTGGTGGAGGTGAAATGATGGGTGCATCATAATATGGTAGATAATGTTAAGTATGAGTAGTGAGGTTAATCATGCCAACTACTCCATATGAGGGAGGATCACAGTGGACATGGTTGAACTACCTCGATAGGATTTGTTGATTGGATTGGGATCCTTAGGGATTGGTCCCCCATGTTCATGTAATAGATTTTGATAAATGCCTAGATTTTGATTTTGTGGTGTAATAGGGTTCAAAACTTGGATAGTACCCTAATCAGTAAGATCATGTACCAAGTTGTGAAAGGAGCAACAAGACCCTATATCATAGCCATGTTTTTTATGGTAAGCATAGAAGACCTACTCATTGAACCCATGATATTTGGGTTGATTCATGTCTATGGGTCTAGCATCGAGTAATGTGACATGACCAACATCAAACAATATTTGGAATAAAGCTAGCAAATAATTGGATAGTGGAGTCCAATTATATCATAGGGGTTGAGGATGAATACCATGAGATTATTGTATATTAGATGTATGAGGTGCATTAGTCTAAAACATTTGTTGTTGTGGAGGAAGGGGTCATGATATTGACGAAGAGGTTGAAGAGGCCACTACCATGTGATTGGTTTTTGGTAGTTTGGAAAATGGTTGATGTGGAATATTGTGATTGAAGCAAAAAATTTAAGTGTAATATGGCTTCTATAAAAATTTTATTTTACCATATTGGACCTTAATGTCCTCAATAACTTTTCTTGAGCAATGGCTTCATTAAATGTGTAGATTTTATGGAGTTGCAAAGGCATAGAAATGTGTTTGTGACAAATTTTGACAAATGGTGTGATGAGTTCGATAGATAGGAGGCTATGAGATAGTTTATGGATTATCGATCACCATCAAGAAATAAAATCTATGATAGGTTCATCATCATCTTGTCTCAAGGTGTAGACATAAAAAAGTTCATATTTTTCTTGATGTTGATGGAAAAATGTTCTAGGAATGAGTTAGCCAATTGTTCAAATGTGAAAATACTATGGCATGGAAGCATGTTGCCAATCAAGGTCTTGTCTCCCAAGTGAAATAGATAAGGTAAGCAACATGAGGGGATCACTGTAATGAATTATGTAGCATGAAAAGTGATAATTACTGATATGTTCTCAAGGATCCTGTTTACCTTTGTATTTCTAAAATTTTGGAATCTTGAAATGGCATGGATAATGAGGATTGGGGATGGAAGGATGGATGGGTTCATTGCACAACTTATTATATGTGGAATTTTAGGGCTCATAACCATTCGTGCAGATATCCAACATCTTAATTTGTTCTTGTAAGAGTTGGAATTCAGGTGATGGGGTGCGATAAATTGTGATGAAATAGTGGAATACTAAGAATGGGGAGGATATTGTAGTTGCTACTCCTCCCATTATAGAATGGTATTATACTAAAAATATTCTTGTAGATGTGGTTGTTTAACAACATGAAATATGGAAGTATATGAGAGGATGTACATTGGGGTAGACATCCACTATGAACGGAAATATTATAGTTGTGGAGCTTGTACCTACTACATTGAAACCTGCTATGATGGTTGCACGGTCTGTGTGGAAGACCAAGATGGATATAATATAAGGAATGTAGGTACAATAGAGTGTGGTGGAGTAAGTTGTATTTTAATAGAGGACAAATGTGTATGGTGAGATTACGTGCCAAAATATGGTAGTTGCACTAGACCAGATGAGCGATGAATAGAAAATTTAGGTTGGGCCGAATAACATGGGGGATTAGTGAGATAATATGGATAAAGTGAATTATAGGTAAAGAGAGGAATGAAAGGGAGATATTCAAATGGATGAGGTGGAGGAATATGAAATTTGGAAGTAGATTAAGGTGGATGTGGAGTGGAATATGACATATTGTACATCCTAGAAGAGGGGAACGTAGGTGGAGGAAGTGATGAAGGAGTATAGGCATCGAAGGTGGAAGCATGAGAAGAAGGATTGGTGAATGTATCCACATAGATTTGTGAATATGAGACTTTTTGATGTTGTTGGGGAATGAATTGTTGCAATTGGGATGGTGGTTGCACTCTTGAAGTAGAATATGGAAAATATGATTTTTGGGAAGGTGTTTGTGAAGCATATTGGTGGGATGATGTGAGAAGAGTGTACTATTGTTGTAATGATAAATTTTGTGTGGTTGATTGTGATAAATGTGTCTGAGTTCTAGGAGTGGATGACTAAGAATCTAAAATCATCCCTACTATGGAGGTAGACGATGTAGTCTTAGGGTGAGGACGATTAAGCAAATATGGATCATCCTCAAGAAGGGAATGAGATGGATCATGGAGAAAAGTATGAGAGGAAGTGGGTGAGGTAGTTGGAGTATCCTCATCAATACTGAAGAATGGATATGGATCTCCTAGAGCTGGATAGATAACATGATCTCAAAACATGGAAGGTGGATTAGGTGAAGGTAAATGAGGAAGAAGAGAATGATCTTCACCAAAAGACATGGCAATAATATTACTAAAAATGGATGTCTCACCATAGGTCATGGTGTGCGTATGAAATGGTTTAAAATAATTGAGGAGATCAGACGTGAGGGTGGAAGGTTCTCTCATGATGTGAGGCTACATGGGAAACCTCCACAGCAAGGCACACTTGCTTGGATGCCTGACTATGAGTGAAAATAGGCATGGTAATGTGTACCATGGTGGGGTGCTCAAAACTATTTAGAAATGAAAATCTAAACCTATGTGTGTGTTCTATGCAAAATTATATGTAATTTTATGTGATTTGGTGTGTTTTTGTGCACTAGATAAAAGTTCACACACTGTTGTGTGAAACTATACTATAGAAACCTGGTTTGCACACTCTATGCAAACCTACAATAGAAAGCAAATCTAACAAAAAATGATAGTGATAGACTAATCAACTTATTCTTAAAAAATATTGAGGTTTTTTTATTCTTTTTATAAAATAATAAGTTTCTTTGTAATTATTAATTTTTTCTTTTATTCAAACTTGAATTATTCTCTATCGAGGTCTTCTTATACCATCGAGTGCAATTTTTTTAATGGGTTCTATGGGATTGAAACGTGTTTAATGGGTTCTATGGGATTAAAACAGGCTCTACCCATATTACATCATCACCACATAGTGGTATTACAATAAAACTTGGATATTATCCATGTATAGTTTAGCAATATTCAAACTTGGATCTCCTTGAAATGTTGAGAAATCTAACCAGTTGAGCTAATGCCACTTGATACCATCGAGTGCAATTACTAGTATATTATTTTTAATTTATAACCATTAAATACAATTGATAATTTATTATTTTTAAATTATAATATAGATATAGTTTTAACTGGTTATATGGGATTATCAAGTGGTATTAGCTCAATCGGTTAGATTCCTAAACATTTCAAGGAGGAGACCTGGGTTTGAATCTTGCCAAATGGTACATGGATAATATCTAAGCTTTTTTTTAATACCACTATGTGGTGATGTTGTAATACAGGTGGGCTTGTTTCAATCCCATATAACCCATTAAAAAAATTGATTATATGGAATTAAAATGGGTCTACCTATATCACATCATGATCACACATAGTGATGTTATAGCACCTTGGCAATTATGCATATGTTGCACTTT
The DNA here is from genome assembly GCA_028583015.1 of Wollemia nobilis. Classification (NCBI taxonomy): domain Eukaryota; kingdom Viridiplantae; phylum Streptophyta; class Pinopsida; order Araucariales; family Araucariaceae; genus Wollemia; species Wollemia nobilis. The sequence continues at coordinate 17,330,321 of JAQPPZ010002979.1, forward strand.
GCAAGATTTAAACTTGGGTCTCCTCCTTGAAATTTGAGTAATTTAACCATGTGAACTCAATTCGTTTGATAATTTATAATATAAACTAAAATTTGTGATTATATTTAATTATATGAATTTGTATTTTATATATGTCTATATGTATATATTTTTTAAATTGATTATATGGGATTGAAATAGGTCCCACTTGTATTACATCATGACCACATAAAATTATTTCAACTTGGCAATTATGCATGTATGGTTCAAATCTGAATCTCCTTAAAAATTGAGGGATTTAATCGATTGAGCTCTTGCAATTTGATATGTATGCTTATATATAATTATATACCATTAAATATATAATATTTTAATATCATTTAAACCTTTTAGATTATAAAGGACAACTTTGATCTACATTAAATGAAAATGAAGCACAATATAATGCAAATTAGATTTTGTTTATAAGTTATAATTATTTGAATTATGTAAAAAAATAAAGGTTCTAATTATTTAATTGATAAAAATAACATAATTTATGTTATAATAATTTCATATATTGTATGAGAGATATATGACCAAATGTTGTATTCATAGTTATTTAAATAAATAAATTATATAATTAATATATTTTTAATGATGACCATTGCAAATCAAGAGTGAACCTCATCTTTTCTTACCTCAAATCTTTAGGAAAATCTAAAAAGTAAAAGACTATTATGATCAAAAGCTAGGTAACATGAAAGAAAAGCTATAATTGAAATCCCTAATTGGAAGTAAGGATGTCCTACTAGAAGTATGAATGTCCTAGTTGGAGATAAGAGGAAGAGTGAATATATGATAAGCCCTTTCAAAGCAACAAATGATATACCATAAGTGATTATCAAGTATAATATGATCAAGCATGACATAATGGTTCTTAAAAGTAAAGGATTAATATGTAAGTTCCACATATACTAGTGAGGTTTTTTATTAAAATTAGATCAAATGGAAGTGGGGATTGAATTCAAATTACTAAATCACTTTTCCTCCTAAAATATTTATTACTCATCTTATTTGGTTTGAAAATCATGGATACAATAATGGATGGTGGCTTGTGGTTTAGGGGGAGATATGCCTTATATTTAAAACCATGGAGTGAATAATTGTCTATGGAGATAGAGACATTAGCTTCAAGTTGCATCAAGTACTTTTGTATGTTACCTTCCATAATATGATCATACTAAATATTGGGAGGTGATTTGAGTAACCATACTGCCAAAAGATTTATCGTTAAATTGTTTCCATTATCTTGTTACTCTAATGAACTATATGGGATTCTATTATAATAAAATTTATGCTACAACAATGTAATGTGAGATGAAAAATACTAATAAATTTTTTTTCCTTATGATACTTTATTTCCAACATGTGGTATCAAAGAGATAATTTAGATGTTTCTAATCCAATAGAAGATAGAGGTGTTTGAATGCATGCTATGAGTGAGTCCATTGAGGTAATATATATAAGCTTTTTTTTAGAAGTAATTTTAAATATTTATGAATTCAATTTTTGGATGCTCTCATAGAAATTTGAAGACCCAAAAATTGTCTAGCACTAAGGGAGTTCATGTCGTTCAATCCAAAATTCCTCCTAAGAATTCATTCTAGAGTTCATGGCATTCAATCAAGAAAGGTACTTTGATAATAATTTTAAGATTAGTTTAGAGAAGAAAGAGATTCCCTAATATAATATAGGTAGTTTGAGTATTTGATATTAAATGTAAACCTAAGTATTTTTAAAGCAATACTACATTGAAAATGCATAGAAGTTAGATAGCAAGTCTACATCATAGTAGAAGTTCGAACATTTAATATTTAAGCACCCAAGATTAATTTTTGGAAGCATCTAAGAGAGTGCCCAAGATTAATATTTTGAAGTACCTATGAGAAAAATCTACACACTTTTTTCGAAGTGTTGCTTGAAAGCATTTGAGTTTTGAAAGTGTTGCTTGAAAGTGTCTAAGAGAGGATGTACATGACTTTTGGAAGTGCTTGAAAATATTGCTTGAAAGCTCTGAGAGAGGACATATATAATCCTTGGTAGCATCCAAGAACATTGCTTGGAAGCACTTGAGAACAAGATGTGCATTACATTTGAGAATGATACATGTATTGTACCTAATAATAATCTCTAAAAGTATTCTTGAGAGGGAAGACATGCATTATGCCTAAGAATGATCTTTGGATGCATTTTAGAAAGGACCTACATTCTAATTGAAAAAATCATGGTTTGCAATTTGGGTATAAAATCCTGAGCAAAAGCTTATGTGTGCAGTCAAAAATACCAAAGGAACTACCTAGGTTCTAATCTCTATAATATTATTTATTAAAAGAATATTTTTAAAATTTTAAAAATATTTTTCTATAGTTGAAATGTTTAAACTATAGAACAATACATATTGAAAGTAAAATTATTCTTTTAGTTGAAAAGTCATACAATTGAGATTTTTTAAACTATACTTGCATTCAAAGGATTATATAGTGAGTCATAAGGAAATATTAGTTGAAATGTTATTTCAAAGACCATACTTACGTTTAAAGATTAAATCAGGATTTATAAGGAAAATTTCAAAATGACTACTCCTAAACTATTTCTCTTAGAGTCACAACAATTAAGAGGCCCAAACTTCATTCCATGGAAAAACAAAATGAGAACTATCCTTGTAGTAGAAAGACTATGGGATATCATATCAAGAGATGAAATACATCCCAAAGAACCAACTACATAAATAGATTGTGATGAAAAATATAATAGGCATGATTAATCATCTTATTAGGCATAGCGAATAAAATTCAGTCTCATATTAGTGAAGTGAATACATAAAAAGAGGCTTGGGATATCCTATGCACTAATTTTAAAGGTAGAAATCAAGCAATTGTTCATCATTTGTAGTCTCAATTATACATATTACAAATGCAAGATAATGAAAGTTTATAATATTTTATTCGAAAGATTGTAGAATTAAAGACAAAACTAAAAACCTTAAGAGAACTATTGATGATAATCTGTTAATATAAATTATACTGCATGCCCTACCTAATTCATGTAGAATATTGGTAACCTCTTTGCAAGTTTCTAACTATAGAATATCATTTGAATAGCTAATCAATACTCTATAGCAACATATCAAGTGGCATTAGCTCAAGCGGTTAAATTCCTCAATATTTCAAGGAGGACATCCAGGTTTGAATCTTTTCAAACAATACATGGATAATATCTAAGCTTTATTTTAATACCACTATGTGGTGATGATGTAATACAGGTGGAACATGTTCCAATCCCATATAACCCATTGAAAAAGTATTCTATAACAACATAAAATTGAGCTTAAATTAAGAGATAATTCTTCAAACAATGCTCTAATTTCTAGAAAATTATACCAAAGAAATACTAGGGCTTCTATTAATTCATCCTCATTTTCTTCACAAAGCTAGATAGAATGGAGAAGAATATATTATCACATATGTGAGAGAGAAGGTTGTTATGATACAATATTCTACAAATATAATGCTTTGAATAAGTAGAATCAATCACAAATTCTAACTCAAACAAGGTAACAAGATCAATATCAATCTAGAAATTCTAATAATGCACCATGAATAAATTAGGGGTATATATCAAATTCTCCATCATAACAAGTGCATGTAGCACAAGTCAAACCATGATGAAGAACTATAAATAGCATATAAGGTATCACTAACACACAAAAAGGAACAAATCAAGGATAATAATCAGTATATATATTTTGGATTTAGTAATCATATAATAGGGAATATACACTAGTTTGATACTTTTCAAGAAATACATGGGTGGCCAGTGACAATGGCATATAACACAAGTTGTTAAATAAAAGGAATAGGAATTGTTTCCTTGAAACTACCTTATTAGAATGCACCATAGAAAATGTGCTATATGTTCCAATACTTACTAATAACCTGCTTTCTATTGCTCAAATGATGGACAAATGAGTTATTGTTGATTTTCAAGTTATAAATAGACATAAAAGATGTTGTATCTCAAAACAAGGAAAATTGGAAGCTACTACATCCTATAGAAATGAATTATTTGCTTTAGATATTACTAAACTTCCACCCCTACTTCAATAAGTACAATCATCATCTCAAAATCATAAATATACACATACAAAAAAAATATGAAGAGGGATAAAGCATATGAAGTTAGATATAAAGTTTTAATAGTCAAAAAGGCTAGAAAGAAAATGCTGGTGCAAAATAGTTCAGAGAAAGGAATAAAGAAACAAGGTGAAGATCCCATACTTGACACAAAAGTGCTTAAGTCCTAGATACACATTATTTCCAAAAGAGTTGATGGTCCAAAACACATACAATCAATATTCAAAGAGGTTTTTGATGACACTTTCACTACACTTAAGACTTATATAAGTCTTCATCTTGATAAAGCAATTGACTACAGTGAGAAAGTTGTTACAATACCTATTGATTTTGTCAAGATCATATATGTATCACTTCTCACTCTTGATATATATAGAGAGAGAGAAGAATACAAAACAAGTAGAAATAATTACGCAAATAAAGAACAAGCCATTGATGAAAATTGTTGTGTGATACAAGCGATCTTATCAAAAAAAAAGAAATCGGTTGTAATACAAGCAATTTGATGAAAAATGCCATGTGTGATACTAATAATCTTATCAAATAGGAAGAAATTGGTTGTAATACAATCAATATCCAAAATAAGGATTTCATGTGTGACACTAGTGATATGGAAGTTATTCGATAAGACAACAATTGTGCACAAAGTAGTTATTTAAGCACTGATAAAAAATAGATTGAACAAATTGATGATAGACATTGTGAAGAGCAATTAACAGGAATTGGCTTCAACATAATAAAAGAAATAAATTATCATAAAATAATTTTATATTCAGAACAAGCAAAAAATAAAAAATCATCAATTGATTCTACAACATGATATATGTTTTCTCACACAAGAAGTTACAAATATTGTGGACATACATCTAAAAAATGTTGGAACATTCCTCAATGAAACTACACAAAGATTTAGTTAAATTATGGATGGATGGATATTAGGGAATGGAATCAAATAAAGGAGATGCTTTATGGATACTATAAAATAAATCTTGGTATTATAAATCTAAACGTAATCCACAAAGATGACACAAAGAAGATAATTGATAGAATTCAAGAAAACACCAACTATTATAACCTCCAAGATTTGGGGGGTAAATATTCCATCAATTGCTACCACAAATAATTTAATAAGAGGGGATGTTAGCTTCAAGTTTCATAAAGTACTTTTATATTTTACCCTCCATAATATGATCATACTAAATATTGGAAGGTGATTTGAGTAACCATACTTCACGAAGATTGACTATTACACCTTTCCCATTATCTCATTACCCTAACAAACTATACAAGATTCTATTATAATAAAAGCTATGTTATAGCAATGTAATGTGAGATGAGAAATATTAATAAAATATTTTTTTGTGATACTATGTTTCCAATAAAAAAAAGTATTAAAAATATTCTAGTATAGTTCAGGCCTTTTGGAAGTCCATATCAACTTATTAATAAAAGGGTTTTGAAAAACATTGGCAATACTCTTGGGGAGTTCATTCATGAGGGACCAACTTCTAAGGAGCAATATCATATTGTATATACCTATATATATGTTGTTACGTATATTATAAAACCTTTGCCACAATCCATTAAGATTAAATATGAATAAAGAGAATGTGATCAATATGTGGATTACAAAAATATTGCATTTTAATGTTGAAATATTACAAGACTGAAAATATGGCAAGAGATTGCATAATAAAAACAATGAAGAAAGACAAAAATTTTGGTCATGAGATAAAATTCAAGATGAAGCAAATAGATCATTAGAATCTAGATTAAATCGAGGATTTTTCATTTCCAAACAAATGGCAAAGAAATCCCCTATGGAGCGTAAAATAATGAAGGGCATCATAGTTCACTTGGATCAACCATTAAAAGAAACAAAGGATACAAGGGATGAGGAAGCATAATGTGTAAGGTCAAATTTAAAAATAATTAAAAATGCAAAGAAGAGTTTGAAGGAAAAATTTGAAACAAAGGAGGTAGAAGAGGTCAATTTTATTCTAGGTAAAGTGTCTTCACTTCCTATGAGTAGTATAAAATCCTCTCCTTGTAATAAAAATAAAAGTAGCACGGTGTACTTTAGGGTTTTAAGAGCAACATAATAAAAAATAATAATGGAGGATACCTATTATAATTTAGGATTTTTAGGGTGGCATAAGAAGATAATCATAATGGAGAGTCATACTTGGACTTTAAGGATTCTAGGGCAATGTAAAGAAGAAAGTGCTTATGAGACTAATCCTTGCATTTCATATTCTTCAAAGCAAGATAAACCTACATACGATGTCTTATTATGAAGAAAAAGTGTTGGTGGAAATTTAAAAAGAAGTGGAAGACCCTTAAAGCAAAAACAAAAAGAAAAAAACACCCAAAGGGATATCAATATAAAAATAAATAATAAATATTACAATTCTTAACAAGAAGTGGGTTTATGCCTACAAATAAAAATAAAATTTGATAATGGAAAATGGTATTTGAAATATTAAAGGTATGAATAAGACCCCTAAAAAAATTATTAGGGAATTAGTAAGTTGTCATTGTGAGGGAATTTTTAGTAAGTTATCATTATTAAGGAATTCAAATTTTAAAAGGCAACTAGCCAAGTGAGATTTTACCACTTAACAAAATTATGTTAAGGAGTTAACCTCAAACATATTAGTTTAGGTAAGGTGAATAATATCTTTATTAAAAAACACATCAAATAAGGTTTAATTAACCTGACAACAATACAATGACAAAAGTTAATGTTTTGTTATTTTGATGAGAATGACCCCAATAGAAGATAAATATATCCATATTAATAAAGAGATTTTGAAGAATATTGGCAATACTCTTGGGGAGTTCATCCATGAGGGACCGACTTCTAAGGATCAAGAGCACATTGTATATACCCAAACATATGTTGTTATGTATATTTTAAAACCTTTGCCACAATCCATTAAGATTAAATGTGAAAATATTACATTTGATGTTGAAAATATTATGATACTGGAAACATGAAAAGAAAATGCAAAATTAAAACAATGGATAAAGAGATAAAAAAAATTGTCATGAGGGAAAATTCAATATGAAGCAAAGAGATCATTGGAATCTTAGATTAGATCAAGAATTTTTCACTTCCAAAAAAGTGGCAAAGAAATCCCATTTGGAGCATCAAATAATGAAGGTCATCATAGTTCACTTGGATCAACCGTTAAAAGAAACAAAGGATAAAGGTGAAATAAACATTAGTATTTATTCACAATGTTGGAAAATATATATAGTACAACATGGTAGTTTGGGTAGTTGAGAACGGAATGAACCAACTTTAATATGCCCTAACTATAATATGCCCTAAGTGAAGCGCTTGTGAAAATGCGCTCACTATAGTCATAAAATAATGTAATAAACTATATAACTATAGTCTATGCTAACATCCCCCCTTATTACATTATTTGTAAATACAAAGAGCATTGTGAAATAATTCAAATTTGACACGTGCAAGTGCCTTAGTGAAAATATCTACAACTTGCTCATTAGTGGGAATGTACTAGAGCTATATGTGGTGCTTTGGGACTTCATCTCGAAAGAAATGACACTAAATGTCAATGTGTTTGGTATGCTCATGAAATACTAGATTCTTGAAAAGATTCAAAATACCTTGATTATCACAAAATAAGTGAAGTGGAAGATTCTTTGGAAGACCCATGTTTGTAAGAATACGACTTAACCATATCACCTCACAGACTACTCTACGTGTTGCACGATATTCTCTCTATAGAAGATAAAGAAATCAGCTACTACTTCTTACTGTAACAAGAGACAGGTCCAAACCCAAGATGGAAAATGTATCCAGAAGTTGATTTTTTATCACCAATGAATCTGGCATAGTCTGAGTCTGTGTCTCCTTGTAAGAAGAAATTGTCATTCTTCTTGTACTCGAGGCCATATTTTGTACTAGTATGGATATAATGAAGAACCCTTTTTACTTCTTTGCATGAACCTTGAAAGATAACCCACAACAAAACTAAGATCTGACCTAATGTCTATCAGATATATGAGACTCCCAATCAGCTGGCGATAGAGAGTACCATCTACCTGTGGAGATTTATCATATCATGATAACTTAATCCCTAGTTCCATTGGATTTGCTTTAGGCTTGCAATCATTCATGCAATATTTTTCAATCAATGTCTTGACATACTTCTTTTATGTCACTTTCATATGATTCTTTTTTTGAGCCACTTCTAGACCAAGATAATAGTAAAGAAGTCTTAGATTTATCATCTCAAATGATTGTTTCAAGTCATCTTTTACTGCATCTAACATTTTCTTGAAACTGCCAGTGATGATCTAATCATCCACATAGAGTACTAAAATCACTATGTCATAACCATTATTCTTGATATAGAGATTAGCATCTGAAGGACTTCTTTTGAATCCATGTTGCAGTAGGTGACTGTCTATTTTGATGTACCAAGCTCATGGAGCTTGTTTTAACCCATACAAGGATTTGATCAACTTGTAAACTTTTTGTTCTTGCCCTTCAACCACAAATCCTTCTAGTTGGATCATGTATAATTCTTCTTACAGATCACCATTCAAGATGGCACTTTTGACATCCATCTAATATAACTTCAACCCAAACTTGCCATAGCACAAAGTACACGAATGGTAACTATTTTTGTCATGGGTGTAAAATTCTCTTCATAATTAATGCCTTCTTTTTTAGCATAGACCTTTGCAACAAGATGGACCTTATGCTTATCAATAGTTCCATATGCCTTATACTTCACTTTGAACACCTATTTGTAGCCAATGGGCTTCTTTCCTAAAGGCAGATCAACTAGCTTCCATGTGTTATTTTCATGAGAGATGTATGTTTAGCATCCATAGTAGCCTTCCACTAAGGCTCACTAAGTGCATCTTGAACTATTGTGGGTTCATTATCATCCAATGCAAACATATAAACCCTTTCATCATCCATATATGCTTCTCTATCTTCCTCTGCATCTATAGATAGTTCATCAAATTATTGGTAAAGCTCGTCAACCTCTGAAGTTGATGCCTCTGCTCTCATCTATTGAGTCAAGTTGCGTGTGCAAGGTCGATCTAGAGTTAGATTTGAAAGTGAACTCAACTCTAAATCTCTCAATGTGCTAGTATACCATTTTGGAACCTTTTTCTATGGGGGTGGAGTCTCTTTCTTAGGCTCCTCTTCATCCAGGTATACAACTGTAGATGTGTTATATGATGTGAAAGCTTCATCAAATACCACGTCTCTACTGGTGTGTGTTTTCTTGATCTTAGGATCTATCAACTGATATCATTTTGATTGCTCATCATAACCAAGAAAAATACACTGCAAGATTTTCTCATCTAACTTCTTTCTCTTCTATTTTGGAATGTGCATGAATGCTTTACACCCAAAAATCCTTAGATGAGAAATGGAGGTTTTCTACCACTCCATGCTTCTTGTGGAGTCATGCCTTGTAGAGCTTTTATGGGTGCTCTATTTAGGAGGTACGTTATTGTATTCACTACTTCTACCCAATACTCATGCTCAAGATGTGCCCCCTTAAGCATACAGTAAACCATTTCCATGATGGAACAGTTCCTTCTCTCAGCAATTCCATTTTGTTCTAGAGTATAGGTTGTTGTCAGCTGTCTCTTAATCCCATGTGAATTCAAAAATAATAAAAATTCTTTGGAGGTATATTCCCCCCTTGATCTAAGTGAAGGGTCTTGATGGAACATCCTGACTCCTTATCAACATTCTTCTTAAACTGTTGAAAGGACAAAAAGGCCTCTGACTTCAATTGTAGAAAGAAAAACCACATCTTCTGTGAGTAATCATCAACAAACAACTGAAAATACCTCTTACCACCATAATTGTTTGGCATAGGATCGCACAAATTGGTGTGTACCAACTCTAAAGGTGTTTGAGCTCATGAAGAGCTCACCTCAAATGGTACTCGATGTTACTTCCCTACTAAGCAATCTACGCAAACTAGCAAAGTGGATGAAAGGTTGGGAAGACCTTTTACTATCTCATATTTACTCAACTCGAGAAAATATACTAAACTCATATGCTCATATCTCTTGTGCCAAAGAGAATTTGCCTCCTTTGTGTTTGTTTCCATGACAACATGAGGCATAGAAATAAAATCTAATATAAACAAGCCATGCTTTTATGAATTTGTTGCTACATGCTTTCCCTTTCTGGTGATGAAGCATCTCTTTCTGCCATCCTCAACTCTGAAAATAACATCCATGTTTCTATCCAATATCTAAGGGACTGCCAACAAATTGTTCGCCAATCCAAGAACATAGAGAACATTCTCAATCTAACATTTACCATCTGGAAGAGTGATGAAAACATCTACTTCACCCTATACTCGATAGGTCTTATCATTATTTATTATAATTGGTTTGACTTCCTTCGCATCAAATACCTCAAACCATGATCTATCACTAGTCATGTGTTTACTAGCACCATAATCAATATACCACACAGGATCCTTCTACTAAGAATATGTGAGGGTCATGAGCACCTTGTGTGCTCTCTCAAAGTCTAAGTCTGATTCCTCATAAGTAACATGTACCTTGGGTTTCTTATTTTGCTTATATGGTTTGTATTTCCCCCTTTCCTTTTTTCTTGTAATCTTGATCATTGGGTTGTTTATTCTTAAACCAACACTTGTTGGTGTCATGGTTATTCATATCATAGATTTTGCAATATTTTTTTCTTTATGTTGAGGTTATTTCTCTTTTCCTTTGGATGAAGATCCTCCCTTCTGAAAGTTTCCTTGTTTCTTTCCCCCTTGTTTGGAGTAAAGTGCATTATATGGAACTTCATCTTTTTGAAGTTTATTTGCCTCCTTAGTTTGAAGCAAATTTACCAGCTCCACAAAATTAACTTGTCTACCAGACACTTGTAAAGATGTGATCAACACCTTAATGATTCTGGTAAAGCTCTCAAAATGATGAAAGTCAAGAGAGTATATGCCACTACTTCTCCCATAGCATTCAATTTGACTTTCAATTTTACCACTCTACATAGGAACAATTCAACTGTTTCACCAGATTTCATATTGAGTGTATGTAGTTGAGATTGAAGGTTAAGAATAATGGACTAATTCTTTCCTTCATAAATGGTAATCAAAACATGTCATGCTTCTTTACTAGTTTTGGCATCACAAATATGAAGTTGTACCTCATCTGTAGTAGCAAGCAGAATAAATATGAGACACCTTTGATCCTTCTTATCAAATGCCTCTTGATCTGGCCCTGGTGTTGTAGGACGTTTTGTAGTGCCAGTTACTACATCCCACAAATATTCGACCTGAAGGATAACTCTCATCTTTGTTTTCCATGGTGCAAAATTAGAACCTTTGAGCAACTATGAATTTGAAAGATATATGTGAACAGTGGCCATTGTGAAGGTTTCTTATAACACCAAATGGTCCCTCTTTCTATATACCGCTAGACCGATAGACATGATATGCTCGATATTTTTGCTATTTTGATATACCCATCGATATGTGGAATAATTTGGTCCTCATACGCGATCGTACGTGTGGTAGACTTTAAGGTACGTGAACCAAGATCTATCCATGGCATATAACCGGTACTAAAAGAGAATTCAATCAAATTTATGGTACCTACCTCAAATTCTGAAAAAGGATGATGATTTGGAGGAGTTTAAGCCAAACAATAAGAATGAATCAGGGTATAAAATGGAGTGAATATCAAAACTGGTTTTCCTTATTTCTCCTCGATGATTTATAGAGAACAATCTCAGATGTCGTTGTTGCAGCTATATTAGGTGGTAGATACAGTAACCCAAAGCACGACAACATTACCTATAAGTGTGGGCCAGAGGTATCACATATACTGAACACTGCAGTGTAATAAATTGCACAAATAGGTGTAAAATTTGGGGTCTTTTCTTTGCTTTGTATATTTTACCTTATGATTTAAATGCAAAAAAACAAGAAATTTAAATGCAAAAACAACCATAAGTGCCCACAAATTTAAACACTTAGGTGTCAGTTCCCACCGAAAATGCACCTATTACAATACCATTTTTTTTTAAATGTTGTTTTCCATCGAAAATGCATCTTTTGTTTACAATAATTTTTGCAAAAATTTTGAAATTTTTATTTGCAAAAATGATATTCAAACTCACAATTTTACTTTCAAATCCACAATTTTCTTCCCCCCTTGTCTTAGAATTTTGCAAGAGAAAAAATGCTTTTGATCCCCCCTTTTTATGGTAAAATAAACAAGGATGAAAAAGTGTGTACCCTTTCAATGTTCAAAAGAAAACTAAGTGCAAAAAATCACTTATCCCTCCATGGCACAAAAAAAATGCTCAAGGTTTCAAAAAAATGCACTAGGTTTTTCTTGCTTGGTGTTGGTGGCAACAAAACAAATGTGTGCTTTGAAAAGAAAAAATATGATGTTCTTATCTCTCTAAAAAAAAATCACTTGGTTTTGCCACTAGCTTGCTTTCTTTGTTTTTGGTAGGTTTATAATTGCAAAAAAAAAATAATGATTATTGCAATTAAAATGAACCTAAGGTAAAAAAATACCTTTTGTTTTAAGCACCACCACAAAAATGTGTGGACGTGAACTCTATGGGGTTTTTTTTTAAGCACCACCGCAAAAATATGTGGACGCAAACTCTGTGGGGTTTGATCCTACACCTCCTCCCACAAAGCACTTTAGTAATGGATCTCTTGACCAACTCTACTACTCAAGCGGATGAAACGATTAAGACATAATGTACCTTATATACAAACTTTGGCGCTCCCCCCGAGCCAAATGGGTGAACCACATCAAAAGCCCTATGATGCGTGCTCAAGCTAGAAGTTCGAACATAAGGGTTCTAATAAGTGGGCTCATTGTCTGGTTCTGATCATGTTTGTGCGCTACTTTGGTTGTCCTCAAACTGGTACTGCATAAGACGATTCACTAAACTGAATTATTATTCCACGTCAATAAACACCAAATACGTTAGATTTTTTGTGTGTTTATCATCCTTGCTCTCCAATCGCAAGCCAAAAGAATCAATCATAAAGTCTTAATTTTTATTTTTAAAAACTTTAGAAGATCAGTGTGCAGTCGCTTCCCTTCGCAAAGCAACATCCATGAAGGGCGTTTGAATCTCGTATACAGCATATGGTCTGTGTGATAGAAAACTCCAAGCACTTCTCATTGATGGTCGAATCTGTTGACATTCTAATCACATGACAATCTCGTGCTCAAAGGTCTTATGCTCAAATTTTGGAGTGCGTTGCCTGCAAAAGTTGCAAGCCTTGTAAGTTATGGAATGGTTGATCACCAATCACCACCTTGCCCAAAAACTCATCACTTTGCCCAAAAAATCGAGAGCTCTGATACCATAAAGGAAAAATGAGAATTAGTCTTTATTCACAATATTGGGAAATATATATAGTACAACATGGTAGTTCAGGCAGTTGAGAAAAAAATGAACCAACTTTAATATGCCCTAACTATAATATGCCCTAAGTGAAGCGCTTGATAAAATGCACTCACTATAGTCATAAAATAATGTAATAAACTATATAACTATAGTCTATGCTAATAAAGGATACAAGGGATGAGGAAACACAATGTGTAATTTTATTAAAAAAATCAAAGATGCAAAGGAAAGTTTGGAGGTAAATTTTGAAACATAAGAAGATAATTACAATGGTGAATCATCCTTGCACTTCATGTTCTTCAAAGCAAGATAAACCTATATATGATGTCTTATTATGAATAAAAAGTGTTGGTGGAAATTGAAAAAGGAGAGGAAGACCCTTAAAGCAAAAACAAAGAGAAAAGAAATCTCGAATGGATATCATATGTGAAAATAAAAATATATATATTACAAGTCTTAACAGGAAGTGGGCTTTATGCCTACAAATAAAAATAAAATATGACGATGAAAAATGGTATTTGAAATATTAGAGGTATGAATAAGACCCCTAAAAAAGTTATTAGGAAATTAGTAAGTTGTAATTGTCATCATAGAAGGAAACCAGGTATCATTTAATATAGGCATATGCAATGTTGATCTTCTATTAAAAAAAATCAAATATTAAAAGACACCTAACCAAGTAGATTTTACCACTTAATGAAATGATGTTAAGGAGTTAATCACAAACATAGTACTTTAGAGGAGGTGAATAATATCTTTATTAGAAAAACAAATTAAATAAGTTTTAATTAACCTAACAACAATACAATGACAAAATTTAATGTTTTGTTATTTTGATAAGAATGATCCCAATAGAAGTATATATATATATATATATATATATATATATATATATATTTGGACCTAGTAGTGAGATTTGAAAAGTTTTAAGTATAAACCAAAATTTCAATCAATTGAAATGATTAAAAATGTAAATTGTCAATGTAAAATCTTCAATTCAAAGCTTACCTTTGAAGATTATAAATGTAAATTATAAAAATTAATTCATTAATTCAAATTCAAATCTTATTAAAAAAGGAAAAGAAAGTGGTTTTCGATGTCTTCAATTCAAATCTTACCCTTAAATGAAAATCTTATTAAAAAATGAAAGGAAAGTGGTTTTTAATGTCCACAAGATCATAGGCCATATGGAATGATATCTTTTGGTAAGAATGCATATCACCATCAAATTTGAGTCTAGTTGAAACACATTAGAGCATGGCAAACAACCCTATATCCCCAATATTTGAACCTTAAACTTCTTATTTAGAATTTTAAATTCTTCATCTTTAAACTCATTCAAATTGTACATAATTACTAAAATATTATTATATTTTCAATCCTTTTCTAGGGTACCTCTACACCAATCTAAGGAATTGCTAGTATCGCTTTGTTTAAAAAATAGTTGACACTGGCCTCACTCCATATGAACATTTTAGAGGCCACATGGTATCCTTGTAAGTTGAACTTGCACCTTATTGTGATAAGGTGGTCATGGTTTGGTGAGAGTTTTTTCTATCATAGAATTCTTCGACTTGTTAAATTATGTAGTACGTAATCTATATACAAATTTCTTTGCATTTTGTGTCACAAGTAATAAAAAAGTTAAGGTAAAATGAAAATTTGGGTTAGTATAATGTTTTATATTACTACATTATAGTGGGTGGACTTATTTCTTTCCATGCAATCATATTATCTTAAATATATTATTTGATATAATAAATATTATAATTATTATTTTAAAGTCTTAAAGTTATTGGAAATCCAATTAAACTTGTATTTATGAAATACTTAAAATAAGGAGTAGAGGACTTAGTATAATACATCAAGGGATTAAACATGGATGACCATTATTGACAAAAAAAAAAAAGTATCATATAATATAGCCATATGCAATGTTGATCTTCTATTAACAAAATTCAAATTTTAAAAGGCACCTAACCAAGTGAGGTTTTACCACTTAATGAAATGATGTTAAGGAGTTAATCACAAACATAGTACTTTAGGGAAGGTGAAGAATATCTTTATTAGAAAAATAAATTAAATAAGGTTTAAATAACCTAACAACAATACAAAGACAAAATTTAATGTTTTGTTATTTTGATGAGTATGACCCCAATAGAAGATATCTATCTATATATATATATTATACAAGAAAAAATCATAATTTTATTTCAAGGATGAAAGAAAATTACACTTCTCAAGTGCCTTGGCACAAACAAAAATCCAGATAAAAGTAGATTACTAGGAGTCAAAATATAATTACAGTTGGGCAAATTAGAGAGGAAAAACCCATCTTCAAAATAGCATGGGGATAATAAGGATAAATATCCTTATATATCAATACTTAATCATCCAAATAAACCTCCATGTCCAAATCCTAGATAGAAATTAGTGGAAAAGAAACCAACAAAAAGAAAAAAACAGTTAAAATCTACCATAAAGCTCTAATCAAATGAACAAGCCCACAATAAAAACCTAAAGCTAGCATAGAAACTAGGGGTATGATATGTGGGTGAAAGAAGAAACTTCATCCTTGTTCTCTTCCCTTTGTAAAAAACCATAATAGAAGATAACTCAAAGATTTGGACCCAGTAGTGAGAAATGAAAAGTCTTAACTATAAACCAAAATTTTAATCAAGTGACATAATTAAAAATGTATATTGTCAATGTAAAATCTTCAATTCAAAACTTACCCTTGAAGATTATAAATGTAAATTGTAAAAGTAATTCATTAATTCAAATTCAAATCTTATTAAAAAAGGAAAATAAAGTGGTTTTTGATGTCTTTAATTCAAATCTTACCCTTAAATGAAAATCTTATTAAAAAAGGAAAGAAAAGTGATTTTTAACATCCACAAGACCATAGGCCATATGGTACAATGTCTTTTGGTAAGAATGTATATCACCATCAAATTTGAGTTTAGTTGAAACACATTAGAGCATGGTAAACAACCCTATATCCCCAAGATTTGAACCTTAAACTTCCTATTTAGAATTCTAAAGTGTTCACCTTTAAACCCATTCAAATTGTACATAATTACTAAAATGTTATTCTATTTTCAATCTTTTTCTAGGGTACCTCGACACCAATCTAAGGAATTGCTAGTATTTCTTTGTTTAAAAAATAGTTGCTAGTTGCCTCACTCTATATGAACATTTTAGAGACCATATGGCATCCTTGTAGGTTGAACTTGCACCTTATCGTGATAAGGTGATCATAGTTTGTTGGAAGTTTTTGTCTATCATAGAATTCTTCGACTTGTTAAATTATGAACTTAAATAGTACGTAATCTATATACAATTTTTTTCTTTGCATTTTGTGTCACAAGTAATAAGAAGCAGACTTTTATTGTTTTGTGGACTTCAAGAAAGATTTTGACAAATGCCTAAAAGTAAACTATGGAACATAATTGAAGACTTAAACATACCAAAAAAAGTATAGAGCAAGTCCAAGCTAAAATCAAAAGAAAGCAAAATTTTCAAAATGCTTTAAAATTGACATAGGGATTAAACACAGATGACCATTATTCCCTACCCTAGTTGGTTTATATATTAACAAGTTAGAAGAATGACTCAATTTGATTGGAGGGGATGGTGTTCATTTGAGAAGATGCATGGTGAAACTTCTTTTGTATGTAGATGACCTCGTTTTGGTTGCAAGATCAACACAAAATTTTAGAGGGCATTTAAAGGCCTTTAGAACATTTTTACAAGTGCACGTAAGTAAATACTAGCAAAACCAAGATAGTGATCTTTTTAATCAAAAGAATAAGAATCAATTAAATAATTATTTTGAAGAGGATCTTCTACCAAAAGCATTAGAGTACAAATATCTTGGGATACACTTCAAGAATAAACTAGGCTAGGAAACATTTAGAATGAAAAGAACATTGGGAAGATGTAGAGAATACGTGTTGTTTTATGGTTGTGAAGTGTGGGCTAGCAACACATTGGACTCAAAATAAAGGCAAATAAAGAGGATTTAAAAATGTCTTATTACAAATAAATTCAAAATAAAAGAAACACTTACATATGTTTTTTTTTTAAATAAAATAGGTACTTTCCCTCTAAATGTAGTTGTTATAGTTCATCTTATACAATATTTGAAGATAAATGAACAAATGAAATTAAAAACATAGATGAACCCAAGGAGAACAGGACCACAGTTCGGGCTTTGGCTCTTCTTTGGGAGGTCTTAAGGTTCAAACCGCAACGTGGGCAAGTGTGTGAGAGGGTGGGTATGTGTATGACTGTACATAAAATATAGATAAAGCAAAACTACAAGTGGATAAACACATGGAATATCAATTTGGATGAATGCCTGAATATAAACAAAGATACAAAGTCATCATTTGTTAAGGATATCAACTTAAATAAAGGCCTATTTAATAATAACAAAGACATTTGTCAAGAAAAAAAATTATAGTGGTTACTTGGAAAAAGAAGCCAATAATAATAAGAAAGAGAAACATTATCTTCTTTTTTTTAAAAGAAGCTAATAATAAGAAAGAGAAACATTATCTTGTTTCTTAATAAGTTGAAAAATCTTTGTGAGGAGAACCCAATGCCTTTTGCCACTGATATTAACATCAATTAAAAAACAAAGATGCTCATAGTTCAACTAAAGATTCTCTTACACCAATGAGAAAGGGAGAAGGTGACCCGTTGTACCCAATCATATATTTTATATATTTTGGATGTTAAAGTATCTTCAAACAAAATAAAAAATTTAAAAAAAACAACAAATAA
Source organism: Wollemia nobilis (assembly GCA_028583015.1). Taxonomy (NCBI): domain Eukaryota; kingdom Viridiplantae; phylum Streptophyta; class Pinopsida; order Araucariales; family Araucariaceae; genus Wollemia; species Wollemia nobilis. The sequence continues at coordinate 17,348,696 of JAQPPZ010002979.1, forward strand.
TACCCTATATATATAAAAACACAGGTAAGATTAAAATAATTATTTTATTTTGAAATACAAGACATGAGCTGCTGTAAAATCATCTAAAAGAGGTGAGAAGAATCCATCATCCAAATTAATAACCAAAAAAAATACAATAAAAAAAATAAAAATTAATAATTAAATCAAATTTTAAGCTGGATAGCCATAATTTTTCACAATTGCTTACATACATTAAAAAAAAAAAACCATGTGGACCTCCCGTGTTAATAACGTGGTATTTTTCTATTTGTGTAGAGTTCTGATCCAGTCCCCACCACATACATACCGTGTTCTCCACTCGCAATTTCCTTCTCGGAAGTTCCAACCACTGAGGTTGGTACCTCCCTGTCCCTGCCCTGTATTTTATTTATTTATTCTTGAGTTTCCTTTTCTTGGTGCCCTAATCCTTTCATCCCGTCTTCCTTTTAGCGGCCCTACATACCATTATTCCTTCTTATCTTTTAGCATACTCACACAAAGAGAAACACACACAGATTTTGTAGCAACCGGCGATTAAGAAAAACAGAAAAAAAAAAAATTAGCGGGCAGAATGAGTAAGTTTTGCAAGAATAATGGAGTCCATGCAATACAATCATGGTGCGGTGCCGCGTGATATTAATTAAGCAAGCACAAGGGAGGTCAAGTGGGTCCAACGTGACTCATGACCAACCATGGCCAATGACGCGGAGAAGGCTATATCCATAATCTTCCTTTGACCGGCTAAACAAGAATATAAGTTAAATAAGGGATTTTCCAATCCGCGGCTTGAACTTCCCCATTATAAATCTGCAGTCAGACCCCTCCTCCTCCTCTCGCCTGTAGAACAAGTATGGCTTTCCTCGCTTCCCATCGTCGTCTTCCGCAGAGAACTTGACATTTACCAGAATTCAGGAAAAAAAATTAGGAAAAGTTAGAGATTCCAATCGCCTCGTTCTCGGATTCCCCGTGCCCACGGCCCCACGTCGTCCTCCCTCTCTTTTGGGGTTATGAAGGGACGATTCATTCGATAAAAGCGCTCGAGAATTCACAGCGGCTTCTGCAAATAGAAATACTATGAATGAGGAGATATATTTTCGAAAACATGTCATCTGCATATTGGTGCCACCAGGGCCATCAGACGATGAGATTGTCTGCGAGCGAGGAGATCGTGTGCCCCCTCTGTAATGGAGGCTTCGTGGAGGAGATGGACCGGGACCGCCAGTTCCCGCCGCCGCACCACGTGCTGGGCACCATGTCAAATCTACTGGGCCATCTAGAGGGCCGCAGGCGCCATGGCCACGGCCACGGCCGCGACAGGATGCCCTTTAACCCCATGATCATTCTGCGCACCAATCCCGCTGCCAACAACGACGACAGCAACAATAACCAGAGCAACGGCAACGGCAGCAACAATATCGAGGTCTATTTTGACAACGGGTCAGGTATAGGGCTGCGCCGGCTGCCGGCGCACCTGACGGACTATTTCATGGGGTTCGGCTTGGACCGCCTGATCGAGCAACTGACGCACAACGGGAGCGGCGCGACGTGCGCACCGTTGCCGGCCGCGCGCACCGCCGTGGACGGCATGCCCACGGTGGAGATCGGCCAAAAGCACCTGGGCCACGATCTGCATTGCGCCGTCTGTAAAGACCCTTTTGAGATCGGCGGGCAGGCCCGCGAGATGCCCTGCAAACACATGTACCACTCCGATTGCATTATGCCGTGGCTGTCGCTCCACAATTCGTGCCCCGTTTGTAGACACGAGATGCCCACGGAAGACCCCGACTGCGACGGGTCGAGGTCGGGGTCGGGGTCGGGGTCCGGTTCTGGGGGCGGGGCCAGAAACTCGTCGGCTTCGTCGGAAGACGGCGGCGAGGTTGGCCTCACCATATGGAGGCTCCCCGGCGGGGGGTTCGCCGTCGGGAGGTTCACGGGCGGACGGCACGGTGGATCTCTCTTAAATAATGTTAACATGGAGGGAACGAGAGGCATCGAGACTACAACAGGAAGGAGGAATGATAGTACAGACACGAGGAGAGAAAATGGTTCCAGGCAAGGTTCTGGTGAGGCTGAGAATCAGGGCAGACGCAATATATTTTCGTTTCTGTGGCCTTTCCGGTCGTCAAATTCGAGTTCGGAGCCGCAGAACAGTAGCCAAATGAATATAAATGCGGCCAGTTCTAGCAGCGAGCAGAATTCCAGGAGACGGACAGGTTGGACCTTTGAAGATGGCAGTGGTCCTTCGGGAGGGTTCAGCTGAGGATAAATCGAGGGTTACAAACTATTTTTATTGACATGGAGCACGTTTACTTGTCTCAATTGGCCAAAGCTGAGCCTTCGAGATCGTTTTCACTTTTATTGTAAATTAATCTATTCTCCTTCTTCGCCAAATGTTTGCAAAAATTGAAAAACAGAGGATGTGGGCTCCATAAGTAGATAGATAGCCTTGTTGCAGAAATGTATTGTGATCACTGTGCTAGTGATTTCTCACGAGGTAAGCATGAACTTCTCTGTTTTAAATGCCTTAAAAGAGCCAGGAGCAGCATGTTCTCTTCGATATGTTTTAGGATAGAATTTGTTTTTTTTTTTTTAGGGCTTCGTACTAAGTAGGCCAGGATTGGCAATGGCTGTCCAATGATGAATGTCTGGATAAAGTTGCATATATCACAGGAGTTACTTTGTAACTATATTGACTTTGAACATTTTGGCAGTGCAGATACCCTAAGGGGCTTTCTTTCCTTGCTTTTGTTTGATGTTTTCCCAGCTTTTTCTTTTGTTACATTCTTGTACAATGTTGTCAATCCTTCCTTCCATGACAGAAGATGGTCTCGTCTATGTTATGATAATGATAGGAATGATAGTCCCATGCTATAATTCAGGAATTAAAAAAACACCAATTCACAAAACAAATAAAGTCAATTAGCATTACCACTTGTAGAATTTCAAAACATAGTGTTAAAATCACACAGACACAATCCTTGTCTGAAGAAATAATCCTCTTCACTTTATGAGACCAATGGATTATTATTTCTTCTTCTTCCACGAATACCTGTAAAACTAGTGTAAAATACAAATCATCAAACGTGAGCTGTAAAATATACATCGTGCACAACAAATACAGGCTTCGTTATTTCAAAATCAGCTATATATTTGCACGGAGGTCCACTGGGCTAATTCCGTGTGTATTACAAATTTACCCTTATTTATGTTCAGAAGTAAATTTGACTGCAGCTAGTTTACATAAAACAGATGTCTGGTGGGTTTTAGTAATGCTTCTACATCATCTAAGATGGAGATCTTGCTTGAAATATAATACTAAGACAATGGAATCGTTCTTTACTATATTGTAGGTAGTCATGCAAATCTGGAACTTGAAATTAAGTAATTAAGCTTTAGAATGAAAATTACCAAATTAATGACAATGGGATGTGTGCCTCGGTTGACATGCCATATACACATTTACACCTAGTCTAGCTCTGGAAATTAAAGTCACGACATGAATGTGACGTCAACAAGCAACACAACTCTGGAAATTAAACTCACAACATGAATGTAACGTCAACAAGCAATAATATAATTAAGCAAGATCACTTGCTAATTTCTTATAGTCTAGACTTTTATGTTTGGAGGCAACAAAGGGTATCTTTGAGCTTTCCTTGCATGGAAAGTCCGTTCTGTTTTTAATACAATAGTGTGTGCTTTACATATCCTTCTTTCTAATTTTCGTTAATGCAAAAAGCCTCTAAATTTTCTTAGTTGCATGTGGGACAACAAGGTAAATGCATTGTTGTATGGATATCTTTTGCAAGGAGAACGGGCATTTAAGTGGAACGAAATTCCAGCATAAGAATGTCACAGGAAAGGAGCAACGATATTGCGCTTCAGTTTTCTCTACCCTGATCTTTGTTATCATTTGTTTTGCTTTTTAAAGGTTTTCTTGAAAGGCTTCTGGGTTTGTATAGTGTCTATTTCTGGTCATTTCTCTTAACTAGTCTTGACTATCTGATTGCATTTCTTATATAGCTGCCCACCTGTTATTTCAACTCTGGGGCTTAATATTACACCATGGCCTGTGTGTCATGTGGTACGTAATTGCATATAAGATTGCCTCTGTGCCCGTAGCTTGACTCTTATGATGTAAATACGTTACATGATTGTTGGGAAATTATGAACACTATTTATTGTTGACGGGCAATGTCTTTGGTAGTCATCCATTGCTATGTTACTAAAGGTGTTGCATGAACCCCATGCTGTCTACTTTAATTCTTGTGGTATTTCGAGTCACATTAACCTACTTTGATCATCTGCTAACATTAATAATATAATTTTGTTTCATTTTTGTTGATTGTTTTTGACTGATGCATGAGACTTCCGAGGATCACAATTGTGGATGTGTATGCTTCCAAATAATTTTGTGTCATGTTAGTCTTTCTGTATGCTTGACAGGTGATTTTTGTATTTTCTTGACATTTTTGCTCATGACTGCCACCCCAAAGGGTCACTTATAGGTGTATAGGCCTCCCAGTAATTCCGGTGTTGTATTTGTCTTTCAAATATATACTCTATTTTATAAATTTGATGTTCTGAGAACACGGTAGACACTTATATTTGTCGAGTGCCAAGGTTGACATGTTTCTTTTGGTTCTCTAAATATCACATGCGGGGTTTTTACTTCCAAGTTAACGCATTAACAATGCACAACTCCACTATGTTTCTTCCTAGGCTACTAATTGAATATGTACACTTCAACTAGTCTTTCTTCTTAAGCTATGGAATTGCATGGGTTTCCCTCTGGGCTGCGACAGCATGTGGTTGATAGTGTTTCAATTTAAACTCGAAGACCTAAATCCCATGGTATCAGAAGGCATGAAATTTGAACTGTCCCAGCTTGAATATCCTTATTTTCAAGAGGAATCTTAGTGTTCATGCAGGATTTTAGCAAAATATTGCGAGAACAATTGGATTCTGATGAAACAAAACTCTTAATTAATATTGTGTTTTAAGAATTTGAATAGCCATGCCTCTTTTGGTTAGGATGCCTCTCTTGTATGTGCTTCCCCAGTGTTCTGTGAGAATGCTGGATTTAAAATTTTAAAAAATAATCTTCCAATAAGGTTCCATTTTATAGATTTGTACAAACATTAAGTCTGGTGCATAATAAGATTTGAATCTTAGACTTCGTTTTAAAGCCTTTACCATTAAATCGGTCAAATACAGTTTTGTAAAAGTTGATAAGATGTTTAGAGTTTTTCTTTTAATTGTCGAGGGCCTTTAAATAAAAATATGTTAAAGTAGAAAGGACCATATCTGAAGTTTCACTTCACCACCATCTGACGTTAAAATCAAGGAGGAGTAGTAAAAAATTTCCTTAACCATAACTAGTTTTAATATATTAAAATAAGAATTAGAAAAAGTTGAAAAGTTGGATGAGATTGGTCGGCCAGAGCAAGTATTCTGTGATTTTTAAGTGTTTTTTTTCTAGTGGTAATTTTAGTTATCTCGATATCAGCGTTGAAGTATAGTTAACCCATAACATTGAAGTGTGGTCAAATTATATATATAATATTTATTTTTTAATATATTTAAAAAATTAAAATTGAATCGATATTTTCGATAAGAACAATAGTTTACATGTTTTTAATTTTCTATAAATAATTTTATTTCATTCATATTGGACTTTAATTATTATTATTTTTTATCTTCAAAAACATTAAAAAATTATTATTATTTTTATATACACCTTTCTTATATCTTAAATCGTGGTCGTGGACTTTCTTTTGAAAGTCTTCCTTGATAGATTTATTTAGGTTGGGCATAAGACAAATACAGTTTTATAAAAGTTGTAAGGTTTATATATATAAATAAATAAGGGGTTGTACTCCTATTTTCCATCTTTTATAAGTTATAATTTTTTTCTTTAGAGCTTGAGAGTTTACAAATAGATTCAATTCTCATCTCAATTAAGATGATAAAGCTAGATATTTATAGCGTTTTCATAAAATATCTAAATTTTTTATTTTCATTTTATTTTCATTTTATTTTTATTTTTATTTTATTTTTTGTGTGAATATAAATATTTCAAAATTCAGCATCTTTCTTAACATTTTTCTACAACAGCCTTCACAATACTAAAACTCTACCTCTATTATCTATGCATTGCATTTTAGTAGAGTAATATTTCCAAAACATCACACTACTTAATTTATTTCCTAAAGCATAAGTGCAACTACAAAAATTGCAATAAATATTTATATGAAAACACATCAATGTTATAAAATAAAGAAAATATTACCAATGAAAAACATTAAAGTAAATCTTAATCATTTTTTGATTTAGGGAGTCAACATTTTCTTATCAGCTTCAGCTAAATTTACTACTTCCTCTAACCATGGAAAAGAGAATTTAACTTCACGATCCTCAATTAAAACCCCTTTATTGGCTAGCCTATTTGCACATTTGTTTCCTTCCCTTAACGTATGTATAAACCTGATTTCTTCAAACTCTATAGCAAGGTCTTGAATTTCTACAATTATCTCTTGTATGTTCCATGGAGCCTTTGCTTTCCTCAAAATTGCATTTATTACTATGAGTGAATCACCTTCCATCCATACTCCATTTCATTTCATTTCTTTGCATATTTTTAACCCTTCCAAAGCTGCCTAAGCTTCAACTTTATTATTTGTCTTAAATCCACTATTGAAAGCATAATGAGACAAAATCTCTCTATTATTTCTAATTATTCCTCCTCTTGTTGGTCTTGGATTTTCTTTAGATGCTCCATCAAAATTCAATTTGACCAACTCCACATCTAGTGGTTTCCACTTCATATTTGTTGCTTTTTTTTTTTTTGTTTCTCTTGTACTCAACATCATAATTCCATTTGATAATTTGACTCCATCTATCAATGCCCTGCTTCTAGATTAGGGATTGGGTGAGTTGATAGGTTGGTTTAGACTTCTCTATGACTAAAGAAATCTTTCTTTTCACTACCTCTAAACTGCTTTCCTTTCCTTTAAATATTCTGCTATTTCTTTCTAGCCATACAGTCTAAAGTATTGTATCTTTTGATATATCCCAGATTGTTTGTAAGACCTAACTTTTTTTTATTAAGGTAAAAAGGGGTTTTAGGGTCCCCAAACCTATACATCAAGTTGTGTCAAATAGTACAATATGTTGCAACAACCTTACAAAATACTATCATCTACTTACTACTACAGTTGAACCTTAGAATACCACATATCGACAAAACAACTTCCAAAACATGACAAATTAGTAGACCACTTCCAAAATAGAAACTTAAAAAAAAATTGTAGCTACCATCCAATCATAACAAAAACAATAGTCCAGAACCATTGGGGTTGTTACGGAGTTTGTAGTCGATGGGTCTTTTGATTGTTTTTCTTTTATAGCATAGGTTCTTCCTCCTTCAGAGTGGCAAGATCTGAGAATGCATTTTTGCACTTCAAGCTCCTGAGGTAATATCTAGTTGTAACACATTCTGTATGATCTTTATTTTTAGAAAACTGACTGTCATCGATTGTTTCATAATTAGCTTCAAGAATACTATCTAAGGTGCTAATATTTTCCATGGAACTAATTGGATGGTCTTTAGTAACCATTTGACTTTTATCAATGATTTGATTCGAATTCTCCTTTCGGGGTTGAGTCTTTTGTTGCTCGCTTGATTCTTATTGGACAATTGGCATAGCTGGAGGATGAGCTTCTTCCTTGTGAACTGGGATGTTTGAAGGTTCAAGATCATTCGTGTGTAGGGCCTTCTCCTCCACCAAGGAGGAATTAGAGCATGATCGGATGATCGAGCATCTCTTCTTTAGGTGGCCATATTGTTGACAACCATAACATCTTAGGGAGAAGTTTTCATATTCAATATTTTGGATCCATTCCCTTTTGTTTGAGGAGATAGTAATGGATTGAGGTCAAGGAACTGAAACATCCATCCAAACAACCAATCTTGCTTTACTCATTAATTTTACTAGACAAATTTTCCTCTATTTGGGCATCCATATACTGGAATGCACCAATGGCATTACCAATTTTGGTGAATATCTTCTCTCCCCAAAACTCCATAGGGAGAGCATATAGATTCACCCAGACTGGGAAGCCATCAACTTCTTCTATAAGGGGGTTGAAACCGGGAGTCCAAGGTCGTATATAGACACCCCTTTGTCCGAAAAACCAATTGTATCTATAATAGATTACCCTATCTCTATCCGCTAAATCAAAAAAAGAAACATAAAAGAAATTTTTGGGTAGTAGAGTTACTTGGAATTTACTGGACCACCAAAGTTTAATGTATCCTTTGAGCTCCTCCAAACTTGGTCTTTTTCCCCTGAGTTTTCAAATAATTGTTCGAGCTTCATGATCAATCAAATCCAACCCAAATTCATCCTCCAAAATCTTGATAGAGGGTAGAGGTTCATCAAAAAGCTCCACCTAGGATCCTAAAGATCCATGAGTGATTTTCTTTTGATCGAAGAGGCTTTATCATAGACTAAAGAGCGATTAATATATTCTTAAGTACAATGAGTGGGTTGGGAACAACCCTCTTTTTGCAATGCTTGATTGCACTTAGGGTTTGCACCCCTTCCGCTCTGTTCCATCCTCATGTCCTCCTGAGTACAGTAAGTAGGCTGCAAACAACCCTCTTCTTGCAACACTTGATTGCACCTAGGGTTTGCACCCCTTTCACTCTATTCCATCCTCATGTCCTCCTGAGTACAACGAGCGAGCTGCGAACAACCCTCTTCCTACAATGCTTGATTGCACCTAGGGTTTGCACCCCTTTCGCTCTGTTCCATCCTCATGTCCTCCTGAGTACAATGAGGCTGTAACACCTAACTTTTAGAAGTCTTGCTTTGCCATTAATTTCTTTAACCACTCTTCAATTCTTCCATTCATCACCATGCATTTACCAAACTATTGGGCAATGTTCCAAGAGATGGTTATCTTAGTGTCCTGCTCTCCTCCCCCCTTTTACAAAGAACACATTGTGAGGGGCCATGAAAACCCCTTTTCATAAGGTTATCTTAGAATAAAATTCTTCTATGACCTACTAGCAAAAAAATCATTTTGATTTTAGGAATGCTTGGGTTATCCCAAATATCTCTCCATATTCTTGTGATATTTATATTTTGTTGGTGCTTTACGTTATATCCACTTATTTTTTTTTGCTAGATAATAAGGGGTTGTACTCGGGTCCCCCACCCTTGACAAATTACATCTCTCTTCTTTAGAGCTTGAGAGTTTACAAATAGATACACTTTTTATCTCAATTGAGATGCTATAGCTAGAAACCTACATCATTTTACATAAAATGTTTGAATTCTTGATTTTCATTTTTTGGATCTTTTCAAATTTTTGTATGAATACAATTAATCCAGAATTTAGCAACTTTCTAGACATTTTCTTATAGCAACCTTCTCAATGCCAAAACTTCACCTCTACTATCTATGCCTTGAATCTTAGTAGAGTAATATTTTCAAAACATCGCACTATCATAGTTCGCTTTACCAAATCTGGATTGCTAGTTTCCTTCCTGAAACACAAGTGCAACCACAAAAATTATAATAAATAGTCTAAAATAAAACACATTATTGTTACAAAATAAAGCAGATAATACCAATGGAAAACATTAAATTAAATCTTAATCATAATTGATTCAGGAAATCAACATTTTTTGTTAGCTTTAACTAAACTTTTTACTTCCTCTAACCATGGAAATGAGAATTTAACTTCACGATCCTCAATCAAAACCCCTCTATTGGCTAGCTTATCTGCACATTTGTTCCTTCCCTTAATATATGTGTAAACTTAATTTCTTCAAACTCTTTAGCAAGATCTTGAATTTCTACAATTATCTCTTGTATGTTCCATGGAGCCTTTGCTTTCCTCAAAATTGTATTAATTACTATGAGAGAATCACCTTCTATTCATACTCTATTCCATTTCATTTGTTTACATATTTTTAACCCTTCTAAAGCTGCCCAATCTTCAACTTCATTATTTGTCTTAAATCCACTATTGAAAGCATAATGAGACAAAATATCTCTATTATTTCTAATTATTCCTCCTCTTGTTGGTCCTGGATTTCCTTTAGATGCTCCATCAAAATTCAATTTAACCCACTCCACATCTGGTGGTTTCCACTTTATATTCTTTGCCTTCCTTTTGCTTCTCTTGTACCCAACATAATAATTCCATTTAATGACTTGACTCCATCGATGAAGGTTCTCTACTTCCAAATTAGGGGATGGATGAGTTGATAGGGTTGGTTTAGAATCCTCTATGTCTAAACATATCTTCTTTTTCATTACCTCTAAACTGCTTTCCTTTTCTTTAATATTCTTCTATTCCTTTCTAACCATATAGTCCAAAGTATTGTATCTTTTGATATATCCCATATTGCCTGTAAAGCCTCACTTTTATAAGTGCTCTGTCGTTGCTTTAACCAATCTTCAATTATGCTATTCATCACCATGCATTTACCAAACATATTAAGAATCCATTGTCATAGATTCCAGACTATTGAGCAATGTCCCAAGATATGGTCTATACTCTCCTCCTTATTATAGAAAACACATTGAGAGGGGCCATGAAAACCCCTTTTCATAAGGTTATCCTAGGATAAAATTCTTCTATGACCTACTAGCCAAACAAACATTTTGACTTTAGGAATGCTTATCACAAATATCTCTCCATATTCTAGTGACATTATTATTATTATTATTATTTTTGAGTAAATACTTCTTATACACATCCATCGTGGGGATTGAACCCGGGTCACATCACCAATAATGCAAGTGGCATCTGTGACATTGTTATTTTGTTGGTGTTGAACATTATATCCACTTCTTGTTGTGTATTCTCTTGAGCTATTCAACTCCCAAATCAATTTATCCTTGACTTCCCTTGTTATATCCACTTATTATTATGTATTCTCTTGAGCTATTCAACTCCCAAATTAGCTTATTCGTGGCTTCCATCCGAATAATAATAGTTATCTTTTTTCTCAACTGCCTCCTATCATTAATGTCTTGTATACTTGTAAAAAAACCCTCTTTCCATTTGTATTTTCCTTCCATACCCTTGTACATAATGTTTGAAACCCTATCACCATATTTGTTTTGAAGTAATCTCATCCATGGTTTCAAAATTGGATCTAGATTGAGTGGTTTTTTATCACACCAAGTATCCATCCAAATATAAATCTTTTCTCCAGTTCCCACCACCCATATTAGACCTTTAATCACTAGATCAATAGATTTTTTTAAACTATTCCATAAAGCAAAACCATTTAGAAGTGAGAATGCAGTAAATATTAAGCTTGGGTCATTGGGCTCAACATACTTAGAAGAATTCTTACTCATTGTATTTGAATCTCTTTATAGGATCTCCAAATTACTTTTCCTCTAAAAGCTAAGTTTGCATCCATAAGAACTCTTAATCCGAGACCTACCCTAGTTTTATCATCACACACCTTGCTCCATTTCACTTAAGAAAATTTCCTTTTATCATTGAAACCCGGCCATAAAAAGGATCGCATATTAAAGATTAAATATTTTCCTATCGATTTTGGCATAGTATGCAAGGACACATAATAAGTTCGAATGACCTGTAAGATTGATTTAATTAGTTGAACTCTTCATGGTAATGATAAACATCTACCTTTCCATGCCTATAGTTTATTTTGAACTTTACTTATAATTGGATTTCATAATTCTATCCTCATTCTCCCCTTAAATAAAGGCATCCCTAGATAAGTTGGTAAATTTACCTCCTCCATTTGAAGTAACCTACATATCCCTAATTTGATTCTAGTTGGGGTGTTTAGGAAGTAAATTTTGGATTTTGTCCTATTAACTCTTTGTCATGATGCTCTTTCGTATTCCTTTAATAAGTTATTCAAAGCTTTGGCCTTGTTTATCCTTCCCCTCCCAAAAATAGTTGTATCATCTACAAAATGTTGATGGGTGATGTTGTCGATGTTATTACTAACCTTAAGACCACTTATCATCCCACCTTTATAAGCCTTATTCAAGTTCCTACCCAAAACCTCTGCCATAATAATAAACAAATATGGAGATAGAGGATCTCCTTGTCTAAGACCTCTATTGGATTTAAATGATTCTATTACTAACCCATTGGCTAGTGCTGAATATGAAACTGTAGAGACACAAGCTTTATTCTATCTAACTAGTTTCTTACCAAATCCAAACTTTTCTAAAACTGCAAAAAGAAAATCCTATTTAACCCTATCATAGGCTTTACTAATCTAAAGTTTTAAGATCATTGCTCTCTCTTTTCTTGAGGTTGTTGAATGCATAATTTAATGAGCTACTATGATCCCATTTAGAGTTTGTCTCCCTTTCACAAATCCTCCTTGATCTTTTGAAATAATTGTCTAACAAAGGTATTAATCTATTTGCCATGACTTTGGAGATAATCTTATATGCCATATTACATAGGCTTATGGACCTAAATGAATCAAACAATTATGCATCCTTCTTTTTGGGAATTAGAGTAAGATATGTCACATTTAATTTAGAATGAATGTATTATTTTACCCTAGACTGCTCCACTGCCACTAATAAAGAATCCTTCACTATATCCTAATTATGTTGATAGAATGTTGTAGAGAGCCCATCCGGACCTAGGGATTTATCCTTTTGAAAAGAGAAAAGACCTAAATGAACTTCTAGAGTAATAGGTTCCATTAATTTTTTAATGTCTTCATTTGTTATAACTGAAGGTACTTCTTATAGTAGTTTATCATTAATAACTTCTAACTCCTCTAATCATAAAATATTCTAATTAAAAAACCTTACCTCCTTTCTAATTTCATTATGGTATTCAATCCAAACCCCTTATGTTGATTTAATTGTACTAAATCTAGATGTTGATCTCTGTACTATTTGCCATCATATGAAAAAACTTTGTATTTTTATCTCCTTCTAACCAAGTCTGTCTTGATTTTAATCTGCACTTTTTTTCTTACTCAGAAAATTATGATATTCACTAAGCAACTCACTTTCCTTCGAGCTTGGATTATTATGATCACCTTTTTGGAATTTTGAAAGTTCTTTTAGTTCTTTCTTCTCAAAAATATTTCCAAAAGTGTTCTTGTTCCATTATTTTAATCTAAATGTCATTGATTTAATTTGTTTGAGAAGTGTATACAACCCACTATTTCTTGAAGAATTCCACGTTTGTGCTATCATATCAACAAATATAGGATGGTCTTCCCACATCTGGTCATATTTAAAATATGATATTTTTTTTAATTCACTTACCATCATTTTAACTCTTATTGGCCAGTGATATGAACCAATCCTTGTCAAGGTATTAATTTTAGCACAAATCCTTTCATCTATCTAATGATATGAGAGTATGTATCTATCTATTATTTTTGCTATTAGGTCATGACCTCTCCTGTTTTTGGTCCATGTATAGTTGTCTTCTTTAAACTGAACCTCCCATAGACTATTATTTTAAATAAAAGTTGAGAAATCTCTCATACTTTGTGTTAATTTCTTAATTCCCTTAATTTTCATCCAAATTGGTAATGGCATTGAATCTCCTATGACCATGAATTGATTTTCTTGGTCTTTACTTCTCATAAAGGCTTCAATCCCACTCCATACTTCTAATCTACTTGACTGAGTTGTAGGTCCATAAACATCGATAAGGATGAAACAAATATTTGCAAAGTAACAAGTGACTAAAGAGGTTATCCAATGCCTAGTTTTATGAATGGTTACACAGGAGGTTATAATAGGATTTCAATATGTTAGAATTTCCTCTTCCACTCCTTTAGAATCCATAACATTGCATTCACATCTTGGCCCATACTACTTTCATAGTTTTGGAAACATCTTCCTTTGTTATTTTAGTTTCTTGGATACAAAGAATATTAGGCTTATTACTTAAACAGAGGTCCCTAATACACCTCTACTTTGAGGGGGCATTAGCACCCCTTATATTCCATGATATGGTAATCATGTCTCATTAGGGGCTACTAGCCCTACCTGTGAATTACCAATATCATTTTTTTATTTGGTAAAGAGAAGTTCAACCAACTTAGTTTGTGTGCCTTTCTCTATATTTTCTCTTGCTTCCTTAGATATCGCTTGATAATTTGAGAGTTTTCCTCTTTTTGCCTTGCCTGTATCAGGAATAGGTCTTATTTTTCTATTCCTCACTATTCTTTCACAACTTTTTTTCATTAGACTTGTCCTCTCCTGGCCCTACTACAAAAGCTTTTGACTTGTTCTACTCATTTTCTAGTATTTCCTTAGTAATGGTAGAGGCATTAATATCTAATACTACATTTTATCTACTGATTTTGTTCTCTTAAATGGTGCATGGTACTTCAAGAGAGTCTTCAAAATCTAATGAGATACATTTCTTAGTTCCATTGATAATTTTCATCCTAAAATCAGAATCATCATAAATAGATGGTTTCTTGTTAATATTTTGAACCTATTGTACTATGCCCTCTAAACTATGATCTTTTGTTTCTTCATAGGCTAAAGCATGAAAATAATTGGTATTTCTTTCAATATCCTTACTTATTGGTCTCCACTATTTATTTACTTTTATCTATATAGACCTATTTTTTTGAAGTTGAAAACCACCTCATTTGTATCCATTTGTAAGTTTCTCTTGCGATTTTTTACATATGATTATGTTGGACTCTTCGTAGGGTATGATATTTCAATATGTCCCACCTCATGGCATCTTCTACATATAAAAGATACATTTTCATAATTTATGGTTTTGATCCACAATTTACCCCCATAATTAAGAATGATTGATTCTGGTAAGGCTTACTAATATCAATCATGACCAATATCTAGGCATAAATAGCCAAGACTTTGTCTTTTGTAGTTTATGAAATCTCAAGGAATTCTCTTAGAGTGTTGCCTATTACCTTGAAGGTATCAATTTCCAAGAATTCAATGGGTAACCCATATGTCTTGACCCAAACTAGTACTAGGTATATATTTACGTTTTCATGTGCAAAGCCTTCATACCAGTGGGCAAGGAAGAGTCATGCTCTTCCCATAATACAATGACCCCCTCTTAGGATTCTATCTCTTTCCTCCTTGGAATATAAAATGGCTAGGAATAAATTATAGACTCAATCCTAGAGACTTCTATCTTCTATCAATCCATATTATTAGAGCCAAAGCCCTTGGCAAAGACACATTAAATTTACCAATGATTGTCTTATATTTAAGCAATGAGGATCACTGCTCTTTGAGGTCCTCCCTAATATCTACTACTAGAGATGAATTTAAGAATTTAGCTTTAAATCGGTCAATGGGAAGGAAACTATAACCCGATATCTACTAAAATTTACCAATATATCCTATATCGATTATATTATTTGAAAATAAACTTATAATAATCTATATGTAGAACTTCTAAGATAATACAGAGATAAATGCAACTTAGCTAAAACATTCTACGCATATACAAAGTTCCCCTCCTTGTTGATACCCTAGCTCTCCATTTCTCCTCCTATCATCTGAACCCTTGCAATTTCATTTCTCGCAACTTGAAAATTTTTTAGTGCATTTGTTATAGATGGATGACTCCACAAGGTCATATCTCCATCAATACTACTCATATTTATTCATATGACCACTCATTTTAAATCTCTTCAAGTTCCACACAAGTTGGTCTAAGAGTCATCTAAATCAAACAACCCTTCACAAAGATATCGCTCCTAAAAGATGAGATATTTTTTTTTAAATTTCCTTAACACTGCCCTTGTTCTGGATGACTGTCTTCACATGGTCATATATCCCTCAATACTGGTTGGATTCTTTCATATGACCACTTATTTCAAATCTCTTTAAAATCCTAATAAAATGGTGTAATAATCATATGAATTTGATAACTCTATGCAAAGACATGGCTCCTAAAATATGAGTCATTTTTTAGGAAAAATTGCCCTAGCTTTTCCCATTTATAATTGCTTTCATTATCCTCATTGCGGTACATATGTATGAATGATTATACTTTAAGATATAATTTTTATTAATCTTTATAAAATTATCCTTATAAGTTTATAGTGAGTATTTTTAAAAGTCATTCAATGATTCCTTAAACCATTAAGTTTTTATCAAAAAAATTTCTTGAATGTAGGTTCAAGATGTTTATATTAAAATTATAATAAAAATTGTGTAATTTAAAAAATTAATTTCTATATTTAAATTAATTACTTTAAGTAGCATTATAAACATATTATAAATAATTGTTTGAATAATTTTATCATAAAAATAATAGTGTGGATTTTATTAAGGGCCTCTTTCATCAAAATAATAAAATATTATATTTATTTTTTTTATTAGGTAAAAAAGGAATTTTGAAAGGATACTCAAACCTTTTACAAGGAACAAAGAAACAAAAACAGAGACACCAAGAGAAACACACTAGAAACTACCCCTCATAAATGGGGTTATATTTGAAACTGCATATAACATACAAACAATGCAGAGGAAGACCTCTGAAGAGGAAAACAAAAATCAAAAGCCTCTGAATATAAAGGGAAGAAGAGGAGTAGGAGGATCAAGAATATAATAGGAAAGGAAAGCCCTCCCACTGTCGTAAAAACAAATTTACTAGGAGTGGGGGTCACCACCTTTTTTCTAAAATTCATCCAAGTGGTTGACCACCTCCTCCATGAGCATGTATGTCATCCTGTTCATTCTACAAAAAAAATTCATAAGGTATTTGAGGATGACAAAGTTATTGCTTGGGACAACCATGAAGGGGGACTCCAGGGGGAAATCCTAGAACTCTTCTTCGAAGATTCACCTCTTCTACCTTCAATGACCAACATTTTATTACCCTTAGCACAAGGAGGAGATCCAGAGAAAGAGGAACTAGGAATTGAGAGGACTCAAAATCCATGTCAGAAATAAACAAGGGATGGACAAGGGACTTCCCTTTCTTTAACAAACTCTTCAATTGAGTAGAGTGCCTAGTTTTCTTATCCTGAGCTTTTAGGCCTTCCTTTTTGAAAGACACTCTTTTATTTTGACCAAGGGAGCTGCTCTTACCCTTTTCAGAGCCCACAAAAAAGGTAAGCAAAGATGAGTTGACTATATTCTCCTTATTAGGAGAGAAGAGATGATTTTCATTTCCCATAATTCCATTAGAATTCTTTGTTGAAGTCGTGGGGCTACCATAGTCGAGCCCCAAATTGGGAATATTATTTTGATCCATTTTCTTGACCACATGGTGGAAAAAGATTTTAAGAAGACCTTGGTGCAAGGGGATGTTATATTTCTTGTGCTAAATCTCACCAGTAGTCATCTCAATTGAACACAACAAGAATACTGACACATTGAGCTTCTTCCCCCTTTGAATGTTATTAAGAAAAGTAAAGTGGAATTTGTTCACAACATTGAATTTTCAATCCAAAGTAAAATACCTCATGATAGACATAACCACTTTGTCCCAAGGGTTAGGTAGAGAGTCCATGAGAATACCATTTTCAACCTCTGTGTCTTTTCATTTTTTCTAGGAAATTGTCCAACTCCTTAGTGAGAGAGTGCTTCTCTCCATTGATGCTTTCTCCTTCGATAGCCAATGAAGTTACATCAACAACAAGTGACATATTGATGGTGAATTCAATCCTTTTTACTTTCACTCTTCCTTCAGACTAGGAATGCACTATTTGCAAAGATATTAGCTCATCGTATCCATCAAAAATTTTCATGCACTTAATAAAACTCTCTATTCAAAATATCACTAACATCATTATCAATAACTAGCTTTAGGGGCTCAACTTATAATGTTTCATTCCCCATAGCAAGCTTCGAGAGCAGAACAACACCATTAAGGATGTCACTACTATCCATCTTCATAAGAAAAACACAAGGTCACATTGAGGAAGAAGAGAAGTGGAACACAAAGTTGGTAATATTCATGTAAAGAATGGCCTTGGAACCAAATAAAATAATAAGAACATCAAGCATGTGAATGAATGATAATCCACACATAACAAAAAAGTTAACAAGTGAGATGGTAGTGAAAAAGTAATCATAATTGGAAAAGGTTGACTCCTTATTATGAATCATTTGCCGCCTAACCACAAGGAGGGGGTGAGCCTAAGATGGCACGAAAAGGGTGAAAGGTACATAGTATTACAAGAAATCTTGCATTCCCTAGGCAAATTGAAGATATATAGCTTGGACTCCATGGTCCATGATAGCACCAAACTGCAATTTTTAGAAAGGCAACTTGGCATGATAGCCTTACCTTCCACAACTTGAGAAATGTAAATCAAAATTGAGAAAATCATGCCAAAGAATTCTAAAGGAAACTCCTTCCCAATGATTGACACGTCAACAATGCCACAAAGAAATGGAAATAAGACATAAATGATACTACTTACAAGGCAAGGAAACCCACCATGAAAGAAAAGGGAAAAGGAAAGTCTAAAATGAAAGAGGCTAGAGCTTCTAACAACAAATGGAAAGAGGGGGATCTTCTAGCAAAGTAAAGGCCAATGAACTAGGAGGGAGTCCAATGCATCAACTAAAGTTAACTTAATTTGAAAAAAATAATTTTTTGGGGAAATCATCCATCCACACAAGAAGTGAATCCTACACAACACCCCTAAAGCCCACAAGTTAGATTTATTATTCCCTTATCTGAAGACGTACGAGAACTAAAAGCTTTCCATATGTTCAATTCGATGGGTGACTTCTTCTAGAATATATTCAATGGTCCAATATGGATTATGGATATCTTTGGCAACATTGTTTATATACAAAGCACCCCCTTCAATAATAAATTTTTAAGGTCCATGTTTTCATGCAACAAGACTCCTTTTAAGAGAGCTCTTGCTTCAGGAAAAAACTAGATTGAATCCCCAGATGATCGGAATAGGCCAAAATAATGGTTCCTTTATTCTCTCTAATAAGGCATCTAACACCCGTAATGCTTGGATTACCTTTAGCCATACCATCAAAATTCAACTTAATCCAACCATGAAGCAAGGGATCCTATTTTACAAGAAAACAAGGAAGGTGGAGAGGGGGAGGAAGGGGACCTTCAATTTTCAAAAGACCTAAATAGAAAGCAGTCTTAGAATAACTCTTGGACCAAAAATCATATTGGAGGGACAACATAAAAACACTTTCTTTTAGAGCATTGGCAATTTTTATTTCCATTGACCTGGGATCCCTTTTGACATTCTAAAAGACTCTATTGTTTCTTTCATTCTAGATTCCCCAAAGGAAGTGAGGTAGACAAAAGGTCCAAAATATTCTTAGCAAAGTATTGCGGTAAGGGGAGGTCCACTATAAACTGAAATTCAAAATGCAATTGGGCAACACTCAAGCTAAATTTAGGTTACTAAGAAGAATATAGAATACATCCAAGGAAAATGGACATTCAAGAAATAAATTATTGGAATCCTCCCAAGAAACTTCACATAGGTAACATCTATTATAAATTGGCAGGCCTCTTTTGTGGATATTTTTGATGGTAAGGATTTTATTTTGGGGGCAGAGGTTTTTGAGCCATATTTTGTTGAATGAAAACCAATCCTCTACCCCATCTACCTAAAGGAAATATGTTGATTTAATAGAAAAGAAACCCTTATTGTCCACTTTCCAAATAGAGGGATCAATTGAAGGATTTAATTTGATAAAGTAGAGTTTGAGAATACTGGAGAGGACACTAAGAGCATGGTCTTGCCTAGAAGAAGGGTCAACAAGATGAATAGTTTTCCACACCCTTCTTCCATTCTTAAATTCAATGAAATCAACAACTTTGAGGCCACAAATCTTAGCTGTGAGGGGATATAGGTAGTATAGGACCTAGTATTCAATCAAAGGTCTACTGTGAATCCAATTATCTCTCCAAAAATTGATATTTTTTCCATCACAAAGTCTCCATTTTAGACCTTTTTGAATAATAAACTTTGAGTCTGAAAAAAAATTCCAAAAAGAACCCTTAGGATGTACCTGAAGATCAAGAAAATTTCCTGCCCTGCCTAGATATTTAGCTTTTAAAATCCACCCAATCGACATTTTCTTCTCTAAAAATATTCCAACCCTGTTTAGCAATGAGTGCCAAATTCATTTGTTTAAGGTTCCTAAATACTAGGCCACCTCTACTCTTGTGAGAACAAACATTCTCATAGGCAACTCGAGGTAATATTTGATTTTCTTCCAAGCCTGTCCAAAGAAAATATTTCCGAATACTTTCAATCTTGAGACAAATTCTAGCCAACATTTTAAACAATGACATGAAGAACATCAAAATACTTTGGAGAGTGGATTTGACAAGCTAGGCTTTACCAGCTTGGCTGAGGAGAGCACCTTTCCACCTTGCCAATTTTTTCCTCATCCTTTCCACCACTGGGTACTAAATATTTTCTTGTAGCTTGCTATCAAAGAGCGGTAAACCCAGGTAGACATAGGAAAGATTCCCAATTGGGCACCCAAATATTTTAGCAATTTTTAGCTACCTTTTATGAAGGGTATTGAGGAAAAAAACTTTGTTTTTGATAAAATTGATCTTCTGTTCAAAAGAAACCTCATAAGAAGAAAGAATATTCTTAATATCTCTGGCTTTGGGAATAGAATATCTAGAGGCTAAAATAGTATCATTGGTGAATTGTTGATGGGTAATAGGTGAATAGGAAGAGGCTGGCTTAATCTCCATAATTAATACTGCAAAAAAACCTGCCCAAAGCCTCTACCATAAGAAGGAACAAGTAAGGTGAGAGGGGGTCTCCTTGCCTAAGAATCCTAAGACTTTTAAAGTACCCTGAAGGGGATCCATTGATCAAAATAGAATTCATGACCAAAGACAAACATCCTTTTATAAAGGAAATCCAGTCAAGGTGAAATCTAAATTTACCCAAGACATGGATCAAAAACTTCTAGGAGACCCTATCACAGGCCTTATTCATATATAATTTCAGCAAAAATCCATCTCTACCACTCTTGTCAATGGAATGAAGGACTTAATGAATGGTAATGACACTATCCAGAATTTGCCTACCTTTAATAAAATCTCCTTGGCAAGAATAAATAATCAGAGGGACGATAACTTTCAGTTTGTTAGCCATAACTTTAGCCAAAATTTTGTATAGCTTGTTATAAAGGCTTATAGACCTAAAGTATTTGAAATAATTAGCTCCTGCCATCTTAGGAATAAGAGTAAAAAAGTGGAATTGACATCACTAGGAATATGAAAGGATTTCTAGATCTCACCCATAGCATTAAAACTATCCTTCCCAATAATATTCCATTTTTTTTGAAAGACAAGGGTAAAAAATCCATCAAGCCTAGGTGCTTTCTCACCTACCATATAAAAATATTATAATTTTTATTAGGTCAATTAGACCATATTAACTATAGTTGCAAGATTAATACATTAGTAATGGCTATGGCCTCTCTTTGGGAAGGTCTAAGGTTCAAACCCCACTCAGTACGAGGGGACTAGGACCCCTCATAAAACCCATGTTTTTAACTCAAAATTTTAGCCAAAGTAATGGAATTCTAGGATAAATAAAAGACAAGAGTAAGTGTGAGCTAGGAGGGAGTGCAATCTAGGAGGGAGTGCGAACTAGGAGGAAGTGCTATCCGAGAGCAAGTACGAGTTGAGAGGGAGTGTGAGCTAATCTTGATATCTTCAGATATGAAGGAAGAGAAACATATTATTTTAGAGTGTATTAATGATTCAAACCCCTACCATGAATGCAATGAATATTGTTTCCAAAAAATTTCTATAGTATACGAATACCAAGAGAAAGAAGAGACAAGAGCGAGTATGATATAGGAGAGAGTGCAAGCTAGGAGGGAGTGTGATCTAAGAAGAAGTGTGAGCTGGGAAAGAATGAGAACTAAGAGAGAGTGCGGGCCAAGAGGGAGTGCAAGCTAGAAGCGATTCCCAACCCCAACTCCACTAGTTAGTTTGGAAGGAAAGTCATATTTCAAATCTCTAATGGGAAGTGAGGATGCCCTAGCTAGAAATTTTGATGCCCAAGTTGAAGATAAGTGAAAGAGAAAATATGTGGAAAGTTCGATCCAAGTAGAAAAAGTTGCACCAGAAGTGACCATCAAGGATGAGATGATTGATCATGATATAATGGTTTTGAAAAGCAAGGGGTTAATATGTAAGTTCCATAGATCTTGGTCATGTTTTTGGATATTCAAGTGGATCAAGTGGAAGTGGGGATTGAATTCAAATTACTCTATGAGTTTTATTTCAAAATATTTTTTCCTTGTCATCTTTTCTAATTCAAAAATCAAAGATAAAATATTGAGTAGTGGCCCATGGTTTAAAGGAAGAGATACCATTTATTTAAGACCATGGAATAATTTTTTCTATTGATATAGAAACTATTAAGAATATTATGATTTGGTTTAGGTTTTTTGGACTTCCATATCAACTAATCAATAAGGATGTTTTGAAGAATATTGGAAATACCCTATGAGAATTCATCAAGAAAGGACTAACTATTAAAGAGCGAAAGCATGCTATATATACCAGACTATTATTGTTATGGTTATTTTAAAACCTTTGCCACAATCCATTAAGAATAAATTTGAATAAAGAGAATGGGATTAACAAGTATATTATGAAAACATCACATTTCGTTGCTACAATTGTTATGAGATTGGCCACTTGGCAAGAGTTTTCCAAGTAAAAACTATGAAGAAAGAGACAAAAAAATTTGGTCATAAGAAAAAATTCAAGGCAAAGCAAGGAAATCATACATTATTAGAAGGTATATTAGATAAAGGATATTCCACTCCTAAAGAAGGGGCAAAGAAAGCCTATATACAACATCTTATGGAAAAGGTCAACATAACTCACTTGGATCAATAATTAGAAGAAACAAAGAAGGATACAAGGGATGAGAAAGTACAATATGTAAGTTCAAGTTTATAAGGAATTAAAGGTGCAAAGGTAAATGTGAAGGAAAATCCAAACACAAAGATGACAGAAGAGGTCAAGATCTTTCTAGGTAAATCATCTTCATTTTTCTCAAGTAGTATAGAATCCTCTCCTGGTAATAAAAGTGAAAGTGATATAGAGGTTATCCCTTGCACTTTAGGGTTTAAAGAGCAACATAATAAAGAAATGAGGATGGAGGAAGTCTATAACAATTTAGGATTTTTATGACAAAATAAGAAGGTAATTTCTTTGGAAGATCATCCTTGCACTTTAGGGTTTCTAGGGCAATATAAAGAAGAATGTGCTTTTGAGGTTATTCCTTACTCTACAAATCCTGCACAACAAGACAAACCTATAAATGATAAGTATTACTTTGAACAATGTGAGAATATTGAAGAGATAGATGAAGATGAAAGTATTGGTAGAAATAAGAAAAAAAGAGGAAGACCCAAGAAGCAAAAACAAAGAGAAAAAGAAATCCAAAGGAATATTGATATGGGAAAACAAAATCAAATATTGCAAGTGTTAACAAGAAGTGGGGCTAAACCCATAAATAAAAACAAAAAATAACAATGAAAATAATATCTTGGAATATTAGGGGCATGAATAAGAACCCTAAAAAAAGGTATTAAGAAACTCTCATATTGTTATAGACAATATATTTATATTTATAGATATGAAAAATGAGCAACAAATATTTTAGCCATTCATGGTGTTGAATTTTATCTTGACAAAAATTCAATTTTGGAAGGCATCTATATGAAATGATAAAAAGGAGTTGATTGATGTGGAGACTTAGTAGTGAGTAAGATGACAAATCTCT
Source organism: Wollemia nobilis (assembly GCA_028583015.1). Taxonomy (NCBI): domain Eukaryota; kingdom Viridiplantae; phylum Streptophyta; class Pinopsida; order Araucariales; family Araucariaceae; genus Wollemia; species Wollemia nobilis. The sequence goes on from JAQPPZ010002979.1 coordinate 17,372,475, forward strand.
TTGATAAGAAAGGCAATTTTTTTTTTTTTATAGAAAAGAAGGTTGGCTATAATTTAATAAATTTGATAGAAATGTAATATTTTGTTTTTGTAATGGGACTGGCTCCCAATAGAAGCCACACATAGCTTATTAAAAAAATTAGACCATATTAATTTGATTTTTTTAATTTTTTTTAATGAAAAAATACTCACCTCCCTCAAACTACTTTGTTAGAAATTAACTTGTTGATATTGTTTTCATTAAGAACTGCTTGTGTAGTGTAGTTGGTGAAAGTATTTGGTGTTGATAGAGTTCAACCCAGGTTCTATTCTCCCTGCCTCCATACTATAGATATACGGTGTAGTTGGGAATATCCTATGTGTTGGTAGAGGCCGACAAGGCTCCATTCCTCCTACACCCACCTTGTTGATAGGGGTCTAGGCCCCTCTAAAAATATTGTGTTTACTCTAAATATTTTTTGGAAGTATCACCCACTTTTTAGAGGAGAATGTTAAATCTATCAAGTACCCTATCAAGCCAGAGAATACTGAAGAGACTAATATAGCTAAGGCATGGAATTTGGAACCTATTAGTGGTGGAGAGGCAAATGTTCAGGTTAGAACTGATGTAAAATGACAACCACCTCAAGATGACTGGTTGAAGTTAAATTTTTATGGGGAATTCAAAGGTAACCTAGGTAAGGCTAAAGTAGGAGCAATTTTGAGGGACAATCAGGGTAGATTGGTGGGGGTAGCCTACAAGTTTTTGGGAATTACTACTAGTCATAAAGCTGAAGTTAATGCTTTACATCTGGGTGCAAAGCTAGCAAACGATCTAGGTGCTAAAAATGTTATATTTTAAGGAGACTCCTTGAATATTATCAATATTTTGAAAAAAGGAGGGAGAAGCTAATTGGAAAATTGATTACATTGTGTAAGATATTAGAGATATTGTAAAGCATTTTGAATAAGTTGACTTTTTTCATGTCTATAGAGAAGGTAACAAACCAACAAACTGGTTGGCAAACTTTGGTGCCATTAAAGAAGAGGATATGAGATGGATCTCCCCTGGGGTGGTCCATGAGGACTTAGAGAAGTTTACAACGGAGTACTACAAATAATTGGGGTCTAGGATGGATACTGCTTGTCTTGTGTCCATGGGATCTCTGGTTATTTGCCCTTTAGGTGTGTAATTTATGGGTTGAATTTGTGTTGTAAAAGGATTCAGGCCTTTTCAAAATTCCATTTTTACCCTAATCAAAAAAAGAAATAAAATCTCCTTGACTGTTTGTCTTTTAAATTTTGAATTTTATTAAGATTAAGATAAAAATTTAGAAATACTACCTCTAACAAAAATTGATGGACTAAAAACAATTTGATTTTTATCTAATTCTTACATCTATTTTTCTTGATAGTAATAAAAATTTGTGAATTATTTTTAATTAAAATATAGTTCCATTTTTTTATGGTAGTTTTTATCATTATAAGAAGTGTCCTAAGACTACATAGTTGTTAGTTAAAGTTACATATGATTTTGAGTAGTTGAGGAGGATTTTGTTATGATCATCAACTTTTCCTAAATTTCCTTTGAAAGAATTATCAAAATTAATTTTGAAGAACCTAATTTTTGGACATTTTCATTTTTCCATATATTGACATAGATCGTTTATGTTAACTCCATTGTCATGATTGACCTTTGCACATAAATATAAACAAGTCTTTTCAACCAAGAGGCTAGCATCTCTTTTTCATGACTTGAGATTTCTTATGATGAGCACCAAGCGTATAAACATTTTGTAAGAGAGACAATGATATGATTCCAAACTTGGGCATGAAAATGAGATTTGTTTTTAGGACTTTTATAATTTCTTGAAAGCTAAATATTCCAAAAAATAATGATAGGGGTCCTCCATAGAATACATAATGATTTAACTTTGAAATAATTATTCAACATTATACCATTATTTCAATGTTGGTAGAGATACTTAATACATTCACTTTTTATTCCCTTGAAAAATCAATCCCAAATAGTATAAGCAAAGGGACAATGAATATGTAAATGATCAAATATTTCTTGATCCTTCTTACAAGGCACATCTAAAAGGTCCATGATATCCTCTTCATTGTGAACTCTCAAACTACTAACCAAAGGAACATTGAGGCCTTAAGAAGGGCCTTAATTGACCAAACGTTCTTGGAGAATATTTGGAAGTAGAAAATTCTTCATTGCGCTAAAGCCTTATATATGAATTTGACTAGTATCTAACATATTTTTTTGGATTTTAAGCCAACTCATCATTTTGTGTAAATATGAGAAAATAAACCCTTAATACATATTGTAAAGCTTATTTGCTATTTGTTTTAGGTCCTCTCCTTTAACTAGGATGCTAATAGAAATCCATGATTTGAAATTGTTGAATGTATAAATATATTTTTTTTTACATTTGAACCTCTATAAGCTAGACATGCCTGATCCAATAAGTTTCATTTTATATTAGATATAAGAGGATAAGGCTTCAATCAAGCATCAAACTAAATATTTACAAAATCCCCCTCATTGGCTGACCATTTAATATGTTTATCCATCATTTGAAAACTCTCTTATATGGATTTCAATGTTGCAAAGCCTCTAGGTAGGGTTTTTTTCCTGAATATTTTTAGTTTATAAATAACATTATTTATTTTTGAACTAAATTTTTTTCATAACTCTTTCTTTGATATTTGAATAATCTCCATCCAAGTTTTGCCACTAATGTGAAACTTATAAATATGTAACTTTTGTAAGCTTGGCCCTCCAGTTTTCTTTCCCATGCTAAAAAGAACTTGGATTTGGTAGTATTAATTCAAAAACCTTCTCATAGCATGATAATATTGATTTAGAGTGCATGACCTCATTCATTGAGAAATGACCCAAAAGTAAAGTATCATTAACAAGTTGTAGTTGAGATTTGAAAGGACCATTTTTTGCAACCTAAATACATTTAATTTTTTGTTCTTTTTTTTTTGCATTTGAGAAAGCTCTCCTTAGTGCCTCAATAGAACAATAAAAGAGATAAAGGATATATAGGCAGTCACCTTGGTAGAGTCCATCAAATGATTCAAAGTATCTAATAAGTAATAAGGGATTCATTGTTTAAAATAAAATATTTTAGAGTGTTATAACATCTTATGCATTCATAGTAACCTTGAATATAATGCAAAAAACTCTAATGAATTGTATTATATGCTTTGTTCATATCAAATCATATTTGCTATTCTAATGGAATGAAGAGAATTCATGACCTCTTGGCACAATTATGATACCATCAAAGATTTGATTACCATGAAAAAAAACACCTTGATTATTTAAGCTAACACAATCTAGAACATTTTTCAATCTATTTACCATAATTTTTAAATTAACCTATAAATTATATTACAAAGGTTTATTGAAATATTATCTAAATATTTTCTATAGATGTGGCATCGATCTCACTTATTATAGTCTTTTTTTTACTAGCCTCTTCAACTGTACCCAACATATCACTCTTCAACAAATCCATCAAGTCTAGGTGCCTTGTTAGGGTGGAAAGAGAAAAATACCACCTATAGATCTTCTATAGAGATCTTCCTCATCAAGATTTCATTTTATCTTTACATGATAATTAATGGATTTTTTTTGTAAAAACTTATCCTGATCCTTCTTACCTTGCCCAACATTTAATGTAATATATTTGAAGTAATTAATTGCTTCGTTCCTAATATTTTTTCTTCCTCAATACTTCTTTTATTCAAATTTAAAATAATTTTGATTTAATGGAAAGAGAAATTTGTTTTGGATGTAGAATAAAAAATTTAGTATTTCTATCCCTTGAGCCATTTTTCTCTAGATTTTTGGTCTCAATATGAATTTATTTTGCAATACATTATGATAATCAGAAAGTAATTTGTTTTTCTTCCACAAAATTATATTGGTCCATTTCATCGATTTCTACCATCTGTTATAAATTAATATTTTTAATTGGTTATGTGGGATTGAAATGGATCTCATCCATATAACATCATGAACATATAATGATATTACAACAAATTGGCTATTAAGCATATATCACTTAGAAAGATTCAAACATGGGTTTCCTTCTTGAAAATTGAGGAATCTAACCAGTTGAGCTAATGCCATTTGATATCTCTTATACATTATTGATATTGGATTTATTTTCCTTTTTTTTTGAATAGATTACCAAAAAAATTGACATTTTAAAATTCTAATTGTCCCTTTGGATATTTTATTTTTGAGCAAACCTATATATACACGATCCTTAAAACCTTGCTTCATCCCACCATAACATAATCATTTGGAATAAATTAGGGTCTTAAAAGCCACATAGAATAAAAATGGTTATGGATGATAATTTCTTAGTAGATCTTAAGATTATGGGTTTGTGATATGATCCTCCTCACAATAAAATGTTTGAAGAGACTATATATTATTTGCAGTCATGTATTAAGTAACAAAAATCTATCCAATAGTTTGATAAATGAGATTTACCAATATATCTATTATTCAATGCATGTTAAAAACTTGAAGGAATAACATCCCAAGACAATTGAATTCAAAAAGGAAAATCCTCTATTGATTTAGGTCATCTAGGAGTACCACCCTTATTTTCAAAGGAGATATAATTGTTTTAAAGGACTCTCCTGTCACCCCCAAAGAATCTATAAATCATTATTAAATTTGATGTAAATTCTAAGGTCTTTCCTGCATTTATCATGAATAGTAACTGTAGTTGAAGTATATATATTTATAATTCCAACTTTGATATTTGCTCTTTCCTTGAAAAAGTCTATCAACTCAATGACTTCTTGCTTCTAGCAATTGTCCATATTGTTTATGTTTATTTTGTATTGTTGTAGTAATGTTGAAGATCTTATAGAAGCAAATTCTAGCCAATCCCTCATATTCAAAATATTTTTGTTTCTCGTGTTAAAAATAATTTAGGACTATAACGACCTATTAATTTCCTAATAGCTCTTTTCTAGGGGTCCTATTCATAGCCCTAATATTCCAACATACTTTTTTCATTATCACTTTTTATTCTTATTTGTGGTCTTAACTCCATTTTTTGTTAACACTTGTGATATTTTTTTATGGTTATGAAATTGATATCTTTATGAGTTTATTTTTCTATTAATTCTTCTTTGTGGGTCTTTCTCTCTTTTTCATATTCCACTAAAACATTCATCTTCATCAATCTATTTTTTTTCTAGAACTTTCATGATGAAACTTATCATCTAAATATTTATGTAATTGGAAAAACAACGTTGACAACTAAATTGTAGGTGATAAAGAGATTCACCCTTCTAACTATGGTATAGGGATGGACTAAATTTGTTAGTCCTTGGATAGGATGGTGGTGAATTGGTCATCCAATAAGCTTCCTTACATTCCATGGACTATTTTACCTATAACATGATCACATGGGTCACTTTTCATAGCCATTTGCATGGAAATAATCCCCCAAATAGTAAATTTAGACATAGGTGCTATAGGTATGCATAATATCACATGTTGTTGAACACACTAGTCTAAAAAAAACAAACACATTGATATTGGTTCTTCAAGAAGGAATAGTGATTGATGATAATAACTTTGGGTTTTGTGCACTATGTTGAAAACCCATATGTATTAAGCATTTATGATTTAAATGAAATGCCACTTTGACCAATGATTGTGATTCTATAGCCTTGAAAAGGATATAACCTCACTATTGGTTGAAAGGAAAGGTTTATTGACCCTATCTAATATAAATATCCAAAATAATTTTTCATTTGAAAAGGTGAGATTAAAAAGTAGGCTAGAAATTAGTAGTCCATTTAATCAATAACCTTTCCATCTCCATTTCAATCCTTATATACCCAAAAAATTCTCTCTATCCATTCTACATTTTCACTATATGACTATCTTAGCCCTTATAAGAACCTATAAACTTATTGACTGCTAGTTCAATATTATCCAATATAGGACAAGGCACTCCACAAAGACTTTGTAGCCAAAGTCTATGATCACCATCAATGGATTTTATTACTTATATTCTCAACCCTTTGTAGGAATCTTGGTTATATCTCTTCTTTTTATTTCGTTTCAATACAAGCTAGGGTTTATTGTTAGGGGTATTTTTATTGAACTATTTCATTTGCTAGTTTTTGATCCAACCACTACTTTATTGAAAGCATAATATAACTTATGGCCAAGGCTGACATTGTATTATGTAATAATGTATAGGATTAAGAAGAATCATTATATTACAAAATTTAATTTATTGTAATATTTTATCAAGTAAGATTTATGGGCTATGGTTAACCTTGTTATGTTTACACCCATATTATACCTTATAATGAACCTAAAGCCTTTTTGTTATGTCATCTTGGAAATAAATCATTTATGTAATTGGGGTTTTGGTATTGGTATAAATACCCTCTACCAATCCATCCATTGGTATTATGATCCTTATCTATGGATAATATAGTGATTATTTATGGTGCCTATGGGTGCCCACTATATCTTTCTCTCTTTTGTCCTTTTTTATGCTTTTTGTATAATATTTGAGTGGATAGATTGCTTCTATTTGCTTTTGAACAATACTATGAATTCCAATATGATATTAGAGTGGGTATGGAGGGGAATTCCTTGGTCTTGTAGAAATTTTATTTAGAGATTTTATTGTTAGGGAAAATTAATTCGTAAAGATTCTTGAACCTATTTAGCATAAGAACCAAAGAGGAGATCTCAACCCACATTTTTTTGTTCATACTTTCAAAGTGTTTTGAGTTCTTCTACCAGATCTAACTTAGACCCTATTGTCATCTAGGAAAGAAAGGGAAGCCTCCAAAAGTTAAATTTAAATTCTGGCATATTTCCTCTTCATGTATTTTGGTGCCATTTTTTGAATTACGAATGGTAGGTTCATGCTTTTAATTGTGTGTGCATGCAAACAAAATATCCTATATGTATTTTTGTAAGAAGAATGAGCATGTTGCTATTCATGTTAGGGTTTTTCTTGAGTGACTAGTTGAAGGTAGATCAAGGCATTAAATGTAGAAGAATAAGGGTTTGAATTCTTACTAATCCTTTTTTATGGCATAGGATACTTGGAGGTTCGAGTATCAAAACCTAATTTTGGACTCTAACATACTATCATGGTGGATTGGTCAATTAGTATTATTCTTGAGGGTATACTCAGAAGGATTCAAGGTTGAATCGTGTGAGCATATAATTTTATATTGATATTCATCATAGGATAGTTTGCCACTATTCTTCATGGAGGTGATGGTTTATTCACTATAGTGAGCAGTGCTTAGATGATTATGCTATGATGGAAATATTTTAGGCTTCAAATACAATGCAATTTTGAATCTCCTAAAACACATCTCTCTTTTGTCTTGGAGCCAATAAACACTTTTTGTCATTTTGGATGAGGAGGATAAGTATTCACTTGAAAAGACAACTCCCATTCACAACAACGATGATACCATGGCTATCACAAGGTATCTTGTGTATGGAAACCAGGATTTGAATCTAGTGTCCATTTTTTGGTCGCTTAATAACAAGGATATGGATACCTTTGGCCAATGTGGAACCCAAGGAAGCCATTTAATCAAACATGTTATCTCTCCAACCAATCAGAAAGTAATAGTTGGTAAATTTTCATTGCACCAATAGTGGCTAGATGGCATAAAATGAGTGGCTATTAGTAATGAATGAGCAGATGATATGGTAGGATGGAAGTGGATATCATTTTTCTAAGGTTTGAGTATTTAATTTTTTATTTTTGAAGGATACTAGGTCAAAACTTCTAAGGGCCATACATTTTGCATATGGAAGTATTTTGATCCTTTTTATTGAATCATACAAATTTTTGAGCTCTACACATTGGTGACATCAATTCATGAAACTCTTCTAGTGTTAGGTATCGAATTGTATGAAATAGTCCTCAAACTCTCTTACCCTATCTTCAAAGGGAAGATTTATTATATTTTATGCAATCAAAATCATTGGTCTTGTTATGAACCTCTCTTATCATTACAATCAATCATTCAAATATATGCAAAAAATATCAACATGCATCCACAAATGAATTGCACAATAAATTCCACACAATAAAATAGAGATTGATAATACCCAACTCCATAAGATCTCTAGCTCCATGAGCCAATAATTCTACAAATAATAATTTATATGTATTTTCCAATGGTGGCACATATCTCTTGATACAAGAGTGTGATGGTTTACCTTCCATGAGTTACAAGATCATCCATGTGGTGGTTCACCTTCCATGAGTTACAAAGTGCATAATAATGACAATATTACTTGATGGTTACATATGACAATATTCCTTGATGGTTACATATATGATTTTATAACATTATTCTCCTAATTATTGCTAATTTTATATGTGGCCTTCCTTACTCAATAGTTGATTTATGGCTATACCATTATACAACACAAATTTAAATCATTAAGTATCTATCTTGGGTACCTAACATTCCATCCTCCTTAAAAAATGTTTTGTCCTCAAAATATTAGAAGAGGCTAAATAATATGATTTTCTAAGTCATGTGGATTACTAGTACCAACCATGATCATCCATCCATCCCAGTGAAACTATGATTGGTGTGGTGATGAGCACAAAAAATGCTCATATTTTTGTATGGATTCATAACATGTTGTGTGGCATTATTTTGATAGAATGTACTTTTTATGAAGATTTTATATATATTCAATAGGAAATTGTGTATATTCTCTAATATGTATTTTAAGTGTGATTTGTGTGTAGATTCGATGATTTTACTACTTTTTTGCATATTTACGTCAAGGTCCCATTTGGACCTGGCACTTCATGTTTTATGGTGGAGGACTAAAGACAAATATGACCACAACAAGGAGTTACGTACGCTAAGTTAGGCGCCTCACTTTTGGCTAAAGGCTGGAAGGTGCCTAACTCCTATCTTTCGAAAGAGCGGTGCTTGACTCCCGACTTTGGGGTCAACGATGTTTGACTTCCAGCAATAGGTTGAGCGGTGCCTGACTCCCAACTATGGGATCAATGGTGCCCGACTTCCAATGATAGGTTGGACAGTGCTTGACTCTCATCAAAGTAGAGTACAATAAGGACCCTATTTTTAGATGAAATAGTGTAGTGATTTCCAATGATAGATGCGGATGAAGGACAACGTAATGAACCAAAAAATTATCCATTTCTCATCAATGGCTAAGCAAACACGTAAATCAAACAAACACGTGTATGACACTATTGATATAAATTGAGGTATAATTTTAGACATATTCTATTAGATAAACAAAACACACCTAATTTATCCTACGAGGGATAAATTTAGTGCATGTTCATTCTGATCAACCATCTATGATTATTTTTTGCATATTTGTTATAACTACAAGTCTGAAATAGACTTGCCTAAATTTGTAATAGGGGATGGTTGTACATTATAAATACATAGGCCACCCCTAAGAAAAGGATCCTGGACATTTTCTGTAAATCATTTTTGAAGCTACAAATAAAATTCATTCGAGTGTTCATATATATATTTCTAAGCATTCGATGTGCGTGAATTGATCTAGGTGGAGTCTACTGGATCCTGGGCCCACTCTCAATAGTATTCCTCCCATTTTCCTATTTTTCTATAATTAATTTATTCATTGTTTGTTTTCCTATTTTCTTGTCTTTTCTACAGTTTATTTGATTTCTGTAATTTCCTTTTTTTTTTGTATTTTCCAGCAAGTGTGTGTTTTTACTTTCTGTAGTTTATTTTTAGTCATGTGTTTGATAATGTAGGCTAGATTAATGGTTTGGAAAAGAAACAGAGCTACACCACAAACCACCCCCCCAAACCTTAGGACATAGTGGACTCATCTCGTTGGTTTTACAAGCATAAACTATGCATGGTACTTCACAAGTTTATGAGCTTTCCTAGTTTGACAATTTAAATGGAGGCAATAAATTAGCTATAGTTGTAACCAATGTTTTTCCCAATATTTTGGCACCATTTTTGGGAAGTACCAATTGTAATACCCTATTCTATAGCAAGTGTATCTAAAAATTTTAGGTTAACTTATCTGTAGAATTTTTCCACCTAATCTTGTATGAGTCCACCACGAACCAGAGGATCGAATGGTCATTTTCTCAAGAGTAAAAATATTGTTTCACAGGAAGCCCTTGAATCAGATGTACCAAATTCTGAAGTTGAAATTTCATCACCCCCATCACCTCCACCAGTGCATTGGAGTCTACATCCAATTTTTGCACAAAGTTCTTCTTTACCAAAATAGCCAAATCTTGATGAAGAATTAATGGTAGATAATAGAAACTTTAGAAGAATCCAATATGAGGAGGATTTGTTGTACAACCAATATTGGAAAGTAGTAGAGGATGGAACTATATCAACAACTAACTTAGATATTCTTGTGCAGAATACTCAAAATGATAGAAGAGCCTTAGAGACTGCTTTAAGGGAAGCAGGTGTAGAGACCCCATTTTCTAAAAATATGGTTGAAACTGAAGAGACATCCACCAGTTTTAACTTTCCAATAGAAGAGGCAATAGGAGACACAAAAATGAAACACATCTCTCCTACCCACCTTCCTATTTTTAGAGGATTTCAGACTAAATATCCTGACTTGTTCCTTTTTAAGTATGATGTTCTATGCAGGTCAGTAGATTACAAGACTGATGCCCAAAAATTGAAACTATTTCCCTCAACTTTAGATGATTCAACCTTGCACTAGTTCATTAGTTTAGGAAATAAACATATTACTACCTGGGAAGATATGAAAAGACTCTTCCTAGAACAATACCAAAACTTTGGTAGGGCACGGGATTCTAGAGAGGAAATCTTTGATATGACTCAGAAGGAAGATGAATCATTGGAAGAATACTGGGATAGATTTAGCTTTAACCTACAAAGATCTCCCCATGCAAAATTGAGTGATAGGTCCTTAAGAAGTGTCTTCTTAAAAGGACTCACCAATGAGTCTCTTGAAGCACTAAACATGATATCTGGAGGAGATGTTTACCAACATCAAATATCAGATATCTAATGGTTATGTCAGAATTATTCAAGAAGGAAAGGTAAACCAACCTCCCAAAGTATCAAACCAACAACCACAGTCACCAAAACTGAAATAGGTAACATGCTAGAAGACCTAAAAAGTGAGATGTTGTCATCTCTTGCACTTTATATGGATACCCTTCTGCTTCAAAAAAATAAGTAGGAGAATGAGGCAGCATTAGCCTATTTCTATCCCAAATGTAGAGGGAAGCACCCCAAAAATGCATGTCCAAAAATAAGATTAGAGTATGTGTTGTTTGTTAGAAAGACCATAAGATAAAGTTGTGCCCACAATTGCCAAAATCTAGAGAATATCCTAAAGTAATGGAAGCATATTTCATGGGAAATAGGAGAAACTGGAAATAGTCTCCTATGGGAAACAACATGCCATATGGAATTCCACCTATGGGGGAGGTAATTACATGAATCAAGGTCAAGTTCAGCCACCCAATATGGGTTGGTGGGGACAACAAAAACCTTGGAAAAACACCCCCCAAGGAGCCACTCCTTATAATCCATACCCATGGATGCCATATCAATAGCATATACCTTAGTGGAGAAACTATAATGCGTGGAATCCAACTCCATAGAATGCACCACAAGTCCCACTACAATAAATTTTTCCAGCTCCCTCTGCTTTGAGACCTGCTCAACTTCCTACACAGCCCACATCAAATCCCAACAACAACAAATCAAATCAGCCAGCATACCAAGTGGAAAACGAGATGTTTCCAATGTATAATATCAGAGTAGGTTGTAATCATGTACAATTAAGATCAAGAAGACAAGTAGGAGTAGAAATAGCTCCTTTGGTAGAAGAGGAGGAAAATGTAGAAGTAGAAAATGAGGAATCACCTCTTGTAGAAGAGGTAGAGGAAGAACCAATTACTAAAAATGATAGAGAAGAGGTTCCACCTTTTCCTAAAAGGTTACAGGAACCAAGGAAGCCAATACAACTAGAGTTTGACATTTTATCTAGTCTAAAAAATTTAATAGTCACAATTCCTCTTTTCCAAGCTATAAGAGATGTTCCAATTTACACAAAATCCATACGAGAATTATGTCTAAGAAAATCAGGTCAAAATCCAATAAAAGCAATTAGTGTGGTGGGTCAGCTAGCTGATATCATGCTAGGAAACACCTACCACCAAAAATATTCTAACCTAGGAAGCCCTATTTTAACTGTCAAAATTGAAGGCTATCCATTACCCAACACACTAGTAGATCTGGGGGTAGCCATTAATGTCATGCCCAAGGATACTATGCTGAAACTTAAACTCACAAATTTGAAGCCAACTAAAACTATTCTTCAATTGGATGATAAATCTACAGTGCTCCCTGAAGGAATGTTGGAGGACATTATAGTTATAGTAGATGCATGGGAATATCCAACAGATTTCTTGGTGTTGCAATCAAAGTTTGGATTGGGTGGTTATCCACTCATCTTAGGTAGACCCTGGATGGTAATAGTTGATGCCTACATAAGCTGCAAGAATGGACAAATGACCATTTATAATGGCCAAAATGTTAAAAATATGATTATTCATCCACCTGCACAATCCGTTGATTTTTTGGGAGAACCCGAATATGAAAATCATAATACTAGTGATTTATCAATGATTCAACCCATAATGGCATTGGATGAGCTTGAGGATGAAAATTATGAGGAGAGAGTTATAACAAATTTTTTCCAAGGAGAATCCTCCTACCCTCCTCTAGAATCACCACTTGTTGGAAGTAAATATCATCACATTAAACAAATTGAGGTTGCACCTGGGAGGATATTGAATGTAAATAACGAGTTGACACTCATTCAATAAGACACCCTAAAAGAGATATTTGTCAAACACCAAAATACTTTTGCTTGGGATTATTCAAACATGAGGGGAATTGCTCCTAAAGTTTGTACTCATCGCATATATCTGGAAGAACAAGTAAGACCGGTAAGACAACCACAACGTAGGATGAATCCAACCATGAAAGAAATTGTTAAAACTAAATTACAAAAACTCTTGATAGTTGGATTTATCTACCCTATATATGATAGTGAGTGGGTATCACCTTTGGTGGTGGTGCCCAAGAAAAATGGAAAGTGGTGTATCTGTGTTGATTATAAAATTCTCAATAAGGCAACAAAGAAAGACCACTTCCCCTTACCTTTTGTGGATCATGTCCTCGATACCTTAGTAGGAAGAAAGTATTTCTCTTTCTTGGATGGGTTTAGTGGATACAACCAGATACAAATTAGGGAAGGGGATCAAGATAAAAAATATTCACTTGTCCATGGGGAACCTTCACTTACCGAGTCTTACCCTTTGGTTTGTGTAATGCACCTGCCACTTTTCAAAGGGCAGTATTGAGTATCTTCTTTGATATGATTGGAGAAACTGTGGAAGTATACATGGATGAATTCATAGTTTATGGTGAGACTTTTTAGGAAGCCACAATAAATTTGGAAAGAGTTCTTGTTAATGCAGGAGGGGATAGTATTAGGACATCATATATCTAGATATGGGATAAATGTAGATAAAACTAAAATTAAGGTAATAAAAAATTTACCCAATCCCAAAATTTAAAAAGATATCCAAAGTTTCCTTGGCTCTGCTGGATACTATAGAAGGTTTATATCAGATTTCAACAAAATTGCTCAACCCTTGAGCACATTGTTGTCAAAATATGTAGACTTTGTTTGGACAAATGAACGTGAATAGGCATTTCAAACTTTTAAAGAGAGATTGACCACTGCTCCAGTACTAAGAGGTCTATATTGGACCATTCCCTTTCACCAATAATGTGATAGGGGTAGTACTGGGACAAAAATATGGTGAAGAATTTTATGCCATTTATTATGTCAATAAATATCTTACAGGTGCTGAGTTTAATTACACTATCATAGAGAAATAATTTCTTGCATTTGTTCATGCTATTAACAAATTTTACCATTATATTATAGGTTACAAGGTTTTTGTGCATACTGATCATTCAACCATCAGATACCTAATGAAAAACCTACAATTAGTGGTAGAATTATCATATGGCTTTTACTTTTGCTAAAATTTGATATTACAATTGTTGACAAACCAGGTAAAGACAATGTGGTTATAGATTTTATTTCCAGGTTAACACCTCCAGATCATACAACCATAGAAGATCAATTTCCAGATGAGCATCTCTTTGCTCTTGATGAAAAAATACCGTGTTATGTAGATATAGGCTAATTACTTAGCCATGGGTAAAGTATCCCCTGCACTCTCACCACATGAAAAATAGAAATTAATAGAGAAGAGTGTGGTATTTTCATGGATTGATGTTTGTATGTTTAAAATCGGCCTCGATCAAATCATGAGAAGGTGTGTTGCTAAAAATGACATTGCAACAATTCTTAAAGCTTACCATGATGAACCATGTGGTGGCCATTTTACAGGTAAAAGGACTATGTTTAAAGTATTGCAATATGGATATTTTTGGCCTTCATTATTTAAATATGCAACCAAATATGTAAGTCAATGTGACCAGTGCTAGAGGATGGGCATACCAACTCTTCAAGATGAAATGCCACTCCAACCACATGTGCACATTGAGCCATTTGAAAAATAGGGAATGGATTTTGTAGGGCCTATTAATCCACAATCAACAAGTAAGAGATATATTTTAGTTTATACTGACTATATGACTAAATGGGTTGAAGTGCAGGTATTACGTGATTCCAAGGAAAGGATGGTAGTAGATTTCAATTTTACATTCATCTTCACCAGATTTGGTGTTCCAAGAGAAATCACTATTTATCAAGGACCCCAATTCACTTTGAAGCTAATCCAAGAAATAATGCAGTAGTACAAAATCAGGCACAATAAGACCACTCCTTACCATCCACAAGAAAATGGGAAAGTAGAAGTCACTAACCGTGAATTGGAAAACATTCTCATAAAAATGGTGTAGCAGCATAGGAAAGACTAGGCTATGAGATTACTAGAAGAAGTCTGGGCTTACAGAACCACTTGGAAAACTACCACTAGTTTTACACCATTCCAGTTGGTATATAGGAAAAATGCTATGATGCCTATAGAATTTGAAATCAGAACTCTTAGAACCATAGTAGAACTAAAATTGAATCTGGATGAAGCATAGAAAAATGGATTTAACAACTTAACCAGCTGGATGAATACTGGCATGATGTTTTACATCGAAAGGAAGTCATTCAAAAATATATAACCCGATGGCATGATCATCACATCCAGCCAAAATAGTTCAAGGTGGGAGAATGGGTATTGTTGTATGATTCCCGATTCTATGAGAGGAAGGGAAAATTCATCCAACACTGGATGAGGCCATATGAGGTGATAGAACTGATCAATAGTGGTGTTGTGCATATTAGAACTATTTATGGAAGCAACACTATATTGATAGTCAATGATCATTGATTGCGGCTATAACATACACATGAGATTTACGTGATTGAGTCCAGAATAGGTATGGGGGAGACCCAACTTAATTGAAATTTTAAACTTTTTAAATAATATATGGACACATGTTTGTCCACATGAACTAAAAACAATTTATTCTTTTTAAGTCCTACATTTTATTTCTTTAGTTGTGTTTTTGTTTTGCAGGAACAATGCCCTGAATGCAATCTATAGGTAGCCTAGGAAACCTAGGCCTATTAAGCACAAGATCCATGAACCTACAAATTTCTAGCTTTCTAGGAAGTTTAATTTTAGTAGAGTACGCTCTGTTGGCAATTTGAGTTATTTTATGTTGTCATTGATGTCACATGGATCACATTTGAGTTTTGGTGGCAAAAGCACTTCATAAAATATCATTTATGATATTTTGGAGAGCATGGATATATACAGGGTTTTTGTGAAAACCAAGGTAGGCAAAATAAAAGGTTTTATTTAAAACCATGGATGGCAGATTTGAAATGGGTTTTTCTTAAAACCCAGGTTGGCTTTTCGTTTCATCGAAAAAGGTGCCCGGTGATGGAGATATTTAATTTTAAATATTTAGTTTAAATTTTAAATTATTTAAAATTTAAATTTAAATTTTAAAATTAAAAATAAAATTATAGCGCCGACGTCTAAAGAAAGGAGGAAAGGCATATATTAAAAATAATAGTGTCGACATCTAAAGAAAGGAGGAAAGGCATATTAATATATATATATATATATATATGCCACCAAAAGTTTCGATAAATTCTTGTCCTCGATTTTTGAATGCATTCGAATTGATAATGTAATGCGAGAAGAGCTTGTGTGTTGAAGCTTGTAAGAGGCGTGTGAAGGGTTTACGAAATTTGGGTCCATTGAAGAATCATTCATGGAGGATAACCAAATGCATAGGCACCTTTGGCCTAGTGGTTTGTGCACTGTGTAAGAAGTAGGAGGTCCTGCGATCGAGTCTCATTGGGGATGCTTGCTGTGTTGAAACGCTCGAAGCATTTTTGAGTTTTTGAAGGGCGCAGAATATTGAGGTATTTGTTTTGGTTCGTGCCCCTTTGAACACGTGAGGGCGTGTGGCCCAATGGTGGCTTGGTCGTGGTTAAGGCACTGAGTGAGGAGGCATCAAGGGATCGAATCCCGTCAGGGACAGAGGCAAGTTAATATTTTTTAATATTTTATTTTTCTAAAGTTGCCCTAGGAGAAATAAGGGTTATGATGCACCTTAAGAAAAAGAGAGATTTCTGGTGATTTTCTTTTTGGAAGTATATCATATTATATATCATTGGAAAGCTTATTTCGAGGGATATTTGATTAACTTACTTAGAGGGAGAAATAAGGTGTGTGTAAAGAGATATTTCTGATTTTGTAAAGAGGTTCAAAAGTGAAGGTTGCTTTGTTCTTTTTCAAAGAGGATTAATTCTTTCATGAGGGGACATGATGTATTTTATTGAGTAGGAGTAATAAGGTGTTATTTGGATATTATTGTTGTGTTATTAATCATGATCCCTAACCCTTATTGAAAGTTGAAAAAGAAAGTTTGTTGAGTGTGGCAGATTTAGTGGACAACTAATAAGGCATCAAAAGGTATGAGCAATATTCTCCATTGACTTTGTTTATGGTGGTTGATTTCTGAAATATCATTGGAGAGAAAAGGATTGATTGTGGTTTCCTTTTCGAAAGTGGTTGGTTGAATGCTTCAAGGTTTTCTGGTTTGAGAGTTGTGTTTAAACCTTGTTTTATAAGCATTGTTGTTGAAGCCATTAGTTGTGTGAAAAACCTGAGATAGGGTTTGAGAAGAACATGAGTATCATTGTTATGTGAAGAATGTTTTATAAGCATTGTTGTTGAAGCCCATTGATTGTACAAAGAACTTGAACTTGAGTTAGAGGAGAACATGAGTATCATTGTTATGTGAGATTTGTGGTTAAGCATTGTTGGAAACATTTTGAGTTGGTTGATACATGCTTGGACTAGGGATTGTGAGAAAGAGTTGTTCCTTGTGGTGATTGGTTGAGTAGAGTTGTTTGAGCCTAGTCAAGTGAATGAGTGAAGTGGTTGTTCAAGTTCCATGAAACAAACTATTCTATATTCTGATTTGAGTTGAGATCATTGTGGATCATTGTTGTCATCCATTGTAGAGTGCATTGCCATTCATTGTTGAGTTCATCATTGAGCCTTGCCTTCATAGATTTGTGGATGAGATTTGAGTGCTACTTGAGCATGATTGATTGAGCCTTTGAGAAGGCCTTTGGGATAGATTTCTGGATAGATTTGTGGCAGCTTTTATGCATGATTGATTGAGCCTTTGAGAAGGCTTTTGGGATAGATTTCTAGATTTGTGGTAGCTTTTGTGCATGATTAATTGAGCCTTTGAGAAGGCTTTTGGATATATTTGTGGCAGCTTTTGTGCATGATTGATTGAGCCTTTGAGAAGGCTTTTGGATAGATTTTGATAGATTTGGAGTTCTTGGTGATGATTGATTGAGACTTTGAGAAGGCTTTTGGATAGATTTTGGATAGATTTTGAGCAAGTTCTTGGTGAGCTTGCTAGAGTAGATTTGAGCAAGTTCTTGGTGAGCTTGCTAGAGTAGATTTTGAGCAAGTTCTTGGTGAGCTTGCTAGAGCATATTTGAGCAAGTTCTTGGTGAGCTTGCTAGAGCATATTTGAGCAAGTTCTTGGTGAGATTTGCTAGAGCATATTTTGAGTAAGTTCTTGGTGAGCTTGTTAGATCAATAGGATTGCCTACTGAGCAGATTCCGAATTACTGAGTAGATCAGTGGATTGCCTACCTAAGCAGATCAATGGATTGCCTACCTGAGTAGATCAATGGATTGCCTACCTGAGCAGATCAGTGGATTGCCTAGCTGAGTAGATCAGTGAATTGCCTTACTAAGTAGATCAGTGGATAGCCTAGCTTTGAGCAGATCAAAGTAATCATTTGTATTGGGATAAGGATCCCTATTTATTTATGAAATATTATAAGGAGATTATCTTGTGGAGTACCCCACATTGGGGGAACCACGTTAAATCTTGTGTCTCAATTATGTGTGGTGATTTGTGCTCTTGCTTACTATTGCTATCTATGTCATTAATGCACATTGCTATATTTGGATATTGCAATTAAGGACACTAATTGATATTGGTTTGGAAAGAAAGTAAAAAGTGGGCGCTATACTGTTCACCCCCCTCTCAGTATAAGCTTGTGTTCTTCAATTGGTATCAGAGTGGGTTCCTTCAAAAAGGCTAACAACTTGAGGGTAGATTCTACAAGAACATAGATGGCTTCATAGAATGGATCATCTACAAATAAGGCTCCACTATTTGACGGTAACAATTATGCTTTCTGGAGCATGAGAATGAAGAACTACTTGATATCACAAGGATATGAGGTATGGCAGATGGTTGAAAAAGAGTATAAGGTTGAAGGTGATCCCGAGGTAGATAAGACTATCAAAAAATTGGTTGAGATCAATGCAAGGGCAATGAATTGTATTTTGAGTGGGCTACGTGAGATAAATTTTGCAAAGGTAATGGTATGTAATTCAGCTAATGAAATGTGGACCAAGTTGTGGAATACCTATGAAGGAGATTCCAAGGTAAAGTTGGCAAAACTACAAACTCATAGAAAAATATTTGAGGAATTGAAAATGGAAGATTCTGAAGATATAGCAAAGTTTTTACTTCGAGTTGATGAGATTACTAACACCATGAGAGGTCTAGGATTTGAGATGAAAGAATCAAGAGTTACTCAAAAGGTTTTGAGATCACTTCCCATGAAGTATGATGCAAAGGTTTCAGCAATAGAAGAAACAATGGATATCAACAAGCTAACAATGGAAGAACTACAAGGAACTCTCACAGCTTATGAGATGAGGATAAGTAAGCATCAGGTTCCAATAAAAGAAATTGCATTCAAGGCTTCAGAGAAAAAGAAAGGGAAAATTCCAGAGACAGATAGAGATTCAGATAATGATGAGGAAGCTAACTTCATCAAAAGGAAAAAGGACTCAAGGAATTACAGAGATATGAAGAAAGTCAAATGCTACAAGTGTGGTGATTTTGGTCACTATGCAAACAAGTGTCCACATGAAGAAAATAGTGATGATGAAAAATAGGGTCACAGAAGAAAAGAAGATGGAAAGCATAAGCATGACAAAGATGACAGATACAAGCAAAGCAGGTATGAGAAGAAGAAAAGTTTTCATAGGACAAAGAAAACTTTCTACATTGAAGAAGCAAGTGATAGCTCAGATCACAGTGATAGAGACCAGTCAGATGAAGAAGAATGTACATTCTTTGGAATAAGTGAAGAAAGACAAGAACACCTATTCCTAGGTATTGAAGAGGATATATCTATCGAAGAAAGACATGAAGAGCTTGCTATAGCCATTGAGCAAGAAAATAGGTACAAGAAGGGTCTAAGAATACTAAAATGCTTCATATGCGAATATTTTGGGCATTTAGATGATGATTGCATGTACTACAACAATTGCAACAAGGAAAGTTTATTTGTTGAAAAAGAAAGCAGCAGTTCCAGTAATAGTTCTAGCAGTAGTTCTAGTGACAATTCCAGCAACAGTGATGATGAAGAAGAGGAATCCACAAAACAAGAAAATAAAATCAGGAGATTGAAAAGGAAAATCAAAAGGCTTGAAAATAAGGTTCATGAAAATGAAAAGGTCAAAATAATGCTTAATCAACACATTCAAGATTTGGAAAAAGAGCTTCAAGAAACAAAAGAGCTTGGCATCACTATTTCTGAGCAATTGAAGAAGAAGAAAGAAATATGTAATCAGTTAGAAGAAGAAGATCAAAAATTTTTGGGGACCTACATAAATGAGTTAGCATGATTTCAAAGGAATTCAAAAACTCTGGATAATTTTTTGGATTTACAACGAGATCCATTTATAAAGACAAGGCTTGGTTATGAAGAAGGGAAATAAAAAATAAACACACAGGGACCTCTATTTGTATCAGGAGGCTTTGTTTCAGAAATCTATAAGGAAGAACTGGTTCCCAAAGAAAAGGAAGCAACAGAAATGGATACTTGCATTTCAGAGGCTATAGAGATGTGTGCCAATTTGCTACTTGACACAAATGAAGAGAAAGAAGAGGAAGGTTCCAAAGCACCAAAGGTCTCATATTTCAGGTTTGGGGAATCACACTCAAAAGGAAAGGAAGTTCTAAAATATGAAAGCAAGGAAGCACCTAAGTTTTATGAAGAAAGTTCCAAAGTTCCTATGGCTCCAAACATTCAGTTTGGATCTTGTTTTGAGATAGGTGAATCAAGTTCAAAAGGAAAATAAATTCTTGAAAAGGAAAGCAAGGAAGAAATTAAGGAAGAGGATTTAGATACTACAAAGAAGGTTCAAGGATACAATGCACAAGTAAAAAATGATCACAAGGATAATGGTCAAGAAAGGTATGAGGAACCAAGGCATGAACAAAGGGCTTTTCAAGGACATTGTTTTTCTTGTAATGGATTTGGACACAGGGCTATACACTGCAGGGTCTATGGATCAAAGAAGTTTGATTTTTCTAGAAGGAACTTCAAAGGAAGAAGGTATGGTTTTAGGGAAATTGTTTCCCAGAAAAAGGTTGGAAAAAAAATTTAAAAAAAAAAAAAAGAAAAAAAAGGGTTTTGGGTTGAAAAAAAAAAAAAAAAAAAAAAAGGGAAAAAAAAAAAAAAAAAAAAAAAAAAAAAAAGGGTTCAGGAAAGGAATGGATATGGAAATTATTTCAAGAAAGAATTCAGGATATGGGCACCATCCAAAGGCTACAATATCAAGTGTTTTAATTGCAATAACTTTGGACATATTGCAAAATGGTGTAGGACTCAATTCCAAACAAGTTTAAGACAAGAAGGTCAAGCAGTTTCAAGGCAAGAAGGTCAAACAGGTTCAAGACAAGAAGATCAAGTAATTCATCAAGAGAAGGATATCAAAAAAATATGGAAGGAAGTTGATAGAGGAAAGAAACAATGTAATATGGGAGTAAAAGTACTCCCACCCCAAAATTAATCACCTCAAGAGAGAAGGTGGTGAGGGGGCTATGCTTAAGAGTCATATATTTTAGCCCCATAGGTGTCCCTTTTGCCATTGATGTCAAAGGGGGAGAGATTTGAGTTAGGGGGAGCAGCCTCCAAAGAGAGCATTGAGTTAGGGGGAGCAGCCTCCAAAGAGAGTATTGAGTTAGGGGGAGCAGCCTCCATAGAGAGTATTGAGTCAGGGGAGCAACTTTGATTCTCAGAGATGGTTTTTGCAGTGATTGTGGTGATTTGCATTAGAGGTGTTGCCATCAATGACAAAGGGGGAGATTGTTGGAAATTTGAGTTATTTTATGTTGTCATTGATGTCACATGGATCATTGATGTCACATGGATCACATTTGAGTTTTGGTGGCAAAAGCACTTCATAAAATATCATTTATGATATTTTGGAGAGCATGGATATATACAGGGTTTTTGTGAAAACCAAGGTAGGCAAAATAAAAGGTTTTATTTAAAACCATGGATGGCAGATTTGAAATGGGTTTTTCTTAAAACCCAGGTTGGATTTTTGTTTCATCAAAAAAGGTGCCCCGGTGATGGAGATATTTAATTTTAAATATTTAGTTTAAATTTTAAATTATTTAAAATTTAAATTTAAATTTTAAAATTAAAAATAAAATTATAGCGTCGACGTCTAAAGAAAGGAGGAAAGGCATATATTAAAAATAATAGTACCGAAATCTAAATAAATGAGGAAAGGCATATATATATATGCCACCAAAAGTTTCGATAAATTCTTGTCCTCGATTTTCGAATGCATTCGAATTGATAATGTAATGCGAGAAGAGCCTGTGTGTTGAAGCGTGTGTAAAGAGGCGTGTGAAGGGTTTACGAAATTTGGGTCCATTGAAGAATCATTCATAGAGGATAACCAAATGCATAGGCACCTTTGGCCTAGTGGTTTGTGCATTGTGTAAGAAGTAGGAGGTCCTGCGATCGAGTCTTGTCGGGGATGCTTGTTGTGTTGAAATGCTCGAAGCATTTTTGAGTTTTTGAAGGGCGCAGAATATTGAGGTATTTGTTTTGGTTCGTGCCCCTTTGAACACGTGAGGGCGTGTGGCCCAATGGTGGCTTGGCCATGGTTAAGGCACTGAGCGAGGAGGCATCAAGGGATCGAATCCCGTCAGGGACAGAGGCAAGT
Organism: Wollemia nobilis; assembly: GCA_028583015.1. Taxonomy (NCBI): domain Eukaryota; kingdom Viridiplantae; phylum Streptophyta; class Pinopsida; order Araucariales; family Araucariaceae; genus Wollemia; species Wollemia nobilis. The sequence continues at coordinate 17,395,189 of JAQPPZ010002979.1, forward strand.
TAATATTTTTTAATATTTTATTTTTCTAAAGTTGCCCTAGGAGAAATAAGGGTTATGATGCACCTTAAGAAAAAGAGATATTTCTGGTGATTTTATTTTTGGAAGTATATCATATTATATATCGTTGGAAAGCTTATTTCGAGGGCTATTTGATTAACTTGCTTAGAGGGAGAAATAAGGTGTGTGTAAAGAGATATTTCTGATTTTGTAAAGAGGTTCAAAAGTGAAGGTTGCTTTGTTCTTTTTCAAAGAGGATTAATTCTTTCATGAGGGGACATGATGTATTTTATTGAGTAGGAGTAATAAGGTGTTATTTGGATATTATTGTTGTGTTATTAATCATGATCCCTAACCCTTATTGAAAGTTGAAAAAGAAAGTTTGTTGAGTGTGGCAGATTTAGTGGACAACTAATAAGGCATCAAAAAGGTATGAGCAATATTCTCCATTGACTTTGTTTATGGTGGTTGATTTCTGAAATATCATTGGAGAGAAAAGGATTGATTGTGGTTTCCTTTTCAAAAGTGGTTGGTTGAATGCTTCAAGGTTTTCTGGTTTGAGAGTTGTGTTTAAACCTTGTTTTATAAGCATTGTTGTTGAAGCCATTAGTTGTGTGAAAAACTTGAGATAGGGTTTGAGAAGAACATGAGTATCATTGTTATGTGAAGAATGTTTTATAAGCATTGTTGTTGAAGCCCATTGATTGTACAAAGAACTTGAACTTGAGTTAGAGGAGAACATGAGTATCATTGTTATGTGAGATTTGTGGTTGAGCATTGTTGGAAACATTTTGAGTTGGTTGATACATGCTTGGACTAGGGATTGTGAGAAAGAGTTGTTCCTTGTGGTGATTGGTTGAGTAGAGTTGTTTGAGCCTAGTCAAGTGAATGAGTGAAGTGGTTGTTCAAGTTCCATGAAACAAACTATTCTATATTCTGATTTGAGTTGAGATCATTGTGGATCATTGTTGTCATCCATTGTAGAGTGCATTGCCATTCATTGTTGAGTTCATCATTGAGCCTTGCCTTCATAGATTTGTGGATGAGATTTGAGTGCTACTTGAGCATGATTGATTGAGCCTTTGAGAAGGCCTTTGGGATAGATTTTTAGATAGATTTGTGGTAGATTTTGTGCATGATTGATTGAGCCTTTGAGAAGGCTTTTGGGATAGATTTTTGGATAGATTTATGGCAGATTTTGTGCATGATTGATTGAGCCTTTGAGAAGGCTTTTGGATAGATTTTTGGACAGATTTGTGGTAGCTTTTGTGCATGATTTATTGAGCCTTTGAGAAGGCTTTTGGATAGATTTGATTGATTTTGTTTACTTTATAGATTTTAGCAAGTTCTTGGTGAGCTTGCTAGAGCATAATTTGAGCAAGTTCTTGGTGAGCTTGCTAGAGCATATTTGAGCAAGTTCTTGGTGAGCTTGCTAGAGCAAGATTTGAGCAAGTTCTTGGTGAGCTTGCTAGAGCAAATTTTGAGTAAGTTCTTGGTGAGCTTTCGTAGATCATGATTCTAGAATATTTAAGAAATAGATTGCCTAAGAATGATTCCTAGATGATTACCTACTAGAAATTAATGGATTGCCTACCTAAGCAGATCATGATTGCCTTACTGAGTAGATCAATGGATTGCCTACCTAAGTAGATCAGGATTGCCTTCCTGAGCAGATCAATGGATTGCCTACCTGAGTAGATCGATGGATTGCCTAGCTGAGCAGATCAGTGAATTGCCTTGTTGAGCAGATCAGTGGATAGCCTAGCTTTGAGTAGATCAAAGTAATCATTTGTATTGGGATAAGGATCCCTATTTCTTTGTGAAATATTATAAGGATATTATCTTGTGGAGTACCCCACATTGGGGGAACCACGTTAAATCTTGTGTCTCAATTGTGTGTGGTGATTTGTGCTCTTGCTTACTATTGCTATCTATGTCATTAATGCACATTGCTATATTTGGATATTGCAATTAAGGACACTAATTGATATTGGTTTGGAAAGAAAGTAAAAAGTGGGTGCTATACTGTTCACCCCCCTCTCAGTATAAGCTTGTGTTCTTCAGGCTCATACTCATACGGATGGGATAACCATGCTTGAACGTGTATGCGAATGTTTACATCTTCATAGAGATAAATACCCACATATTAGTTTAGATAGCGGATGTTGATTCTGTCCTTAAAAGGAGAACATTGAAATTTTGATCAATCAAAAGCACTCAAATACGAATACATTAGTAGACATTGACTTTTCAATGATATTCAGGTGCATGACTCCCATTATTGAAGAGTCCTTAAAAAAATGTGTATGTATATACACCCGATTTCCAGAAAAAATGTGCCTAACTTTCGTTCTAATGGACGCATGATTTCCAACAAAAATGTGACTATATTCCATTCTAACGAGTGCCTATATCCTGTGTCTTGGATTTAGGTGTCTGCTTTCCAGTGAAAAGGTGCCTAAATTCCATTCTAATAAGCACCGGTATCTAGTATACGAAATAAATATTTGACATTGGGAAGTGGTCGAAGCCACAACAACATTTCATCCAATGATCAAAGTCAAACTTCTCATGGATAAAAATATTTTTTTGTTGGAGATTTATGCACATTCCAAGACAATCAGTGAAAAAATTCTAAGGAGGGATGTGTGTCATTTTGTAGACAAATATTAATTTAATATTTTTCTTGCATTTTTTTGGCAGGGAACCTTGAATGAAAATAAAATTGTAGCACCCAAGAATAATTTGTTCAAAGAATAATTTATTCACATGGAAAATATGCATGCCATTATTTGTTTCGGTAAACACTATCATCATGAGACAACCAATCCGTATGCACCACAAGCATCTACACATCATGCATACACAAAACACTTGTTAGGTATGTACTCAGTTTTTTGTTTTATATATATCTAATTTTCATAGAAATACATTTCCATAAATAGTGTCATCATGGTATATGTAGAATGTACATCCAATAACCATACCCAACTTTGCATTCTACCACATGCTAGTAATCTGTTGGATGAACAGTTATAATAGTCATCCATTAGAAATTCGGTACACGATTTTACAATATTTTGCATAGATCACTATAATTACTTCTAATAATGGTGAGGAAGCATCTGCATGCACGGATATAATTGAGTTGAAACAACATGTTAGAAAGAACTTGTGAGTAATAGTAAGTTGCAAAAAAATATAGCTAGTTGAAAAATTATAGACAAAAAGCAGAGAGAAATTCACCATGGGAGGAAAATCTATGAATTATCTACTTAAAAAGAATGAGCCCATAGATATTTTGAGAATCAATGAGGATGTTCAGATCTAGTTCGAATCTACCGAATGGATGGATTACTACCGTTTGGTTAGTTAACACCAATATTTTGAGGTAGTCAAAGAATTTATAGCATCCTTGAGAGACAGTGTTGTCATAATGCATAAACTAGAAATTCTAGTCACAAAGACCCATATTGCTGTAGTCACTGGTCTCCCTCAAACTAGGGACCATACATATAAAGAGGATAACCCTATGCAATGTGCACAGAGGTTCTTTGGGCATCCAATAACACATATGAAGTGCTCTAGACCACCGAGACAATACCTACCAAATATCTAGAACCAAGTCTTTGATCAAATAGACCGATTCTTCACCTACATAGGTATATTTTCATAGATCAATGCAATCATTTTTATTTTTTGAATCATCTACTACATGGGGACAAGATCAATATCCCATATTATTTAGAATGTACCCTAAAAGACAAGTTCAATCGATATTAGGTAGGAACAACTATTTTTGTGGTGCACCATGGGCTAATTTCATCCCTAATTAGACATGCAAAAGCATATAGGAAAGCATCGATTGAAGAAGCTAAAGAAGACACAACTATTCCATAATAGTAGTATGCGATAGAGGCACTTGAATCCCATAGTCAATTGGTTGTAGGGGCATTAGGTCCAATAGAGTTAGTACCTGCCTCCTCTCATGATCAATAAATAAGGGAGGTAGGGCAAACTCCATCCCCTATTTCTCCACATTTGAAAGAGGAAGCATGACATAATATGTCAAGCTCTATTTAGATGATGACCTACCCAAGGACCAAAAGCAAGACAAAGAAAGCATCCTTGGTCATCTCCAGTTCATCCAATGATGAAGAAATAATTGGCACAACCGAGGATGAACGTGTTGCCCAGGTGATGCAAAACATGGCCAAAGGTGAACCTTCTCACCCATAAATCCAAGGAGAAGGTCTATAGACACAATTGTAGAACATGGCCAGAGGTGAACCTTCTCATCCAAAAATCTAAGGAGAATATTTGTAGGTATAATTTTAGATATTAAAGGAGCAAGCCTTCATTTGGGAAGGCAAGTCCAAATCAGAGCAGACTCTCTTTCAGGAGTCTAGGAAAGCTATTGCAAAAAATATGTAAGAGATGTACAATAATATACGCTAGTTGCAAGACATAGTGTAGTGATTAAAGTTACAGATTTAGCAAACAAAGGTTGGTCAACCAACCAGGGTTGATACTACAGTCCAATCATACTTGGTGATGGATGTGCCTATGACTTCTCCAGACTCTGAGGAGAATATTGCTTCTTCTGATCAGATTAGGTCATATGCCAGAAAAGAGATCAACTTAGAAGTTGAGGTAGGGGACCTATATGAGACCTCTACTAAAACAAATTATGAAGAATAGGAGGGTCCAATTACACAAATAGAGCCCGTTGTAGTAGAGATTGATGATAGTGAGGCTGAAGAGTTAGCTAAAATACTTGATGCTACCTAATAAAATGGTCAACCACCAGATAACCAAGCAGGAGTGGTCAAATAAACTAAGGAATCCAAAGTACAACTAGGTGCTACTCAGTTGATTTATGACACACATACATTTGACCCTACTATCCAAAAAGAAGTAGGACAAGGGTAAAGACATGAAAGGGATCACCCATAGGGATAAATCGGTCCCACAAAGGCTACACAATAACCTAGTTAGCCATTGGTTGACTAAACCATGGCTGAATAGTTTGATAAACAAACCATGATTGGACCAACTGGGAACTCACCAGGGGACCAAGAAAAGCAAGAGATAAAATCCTATGAGGTCCAAGAAATACCACCCTCATAGAAGGAGGAGGTTGGTCCTTTGACATCCATTGATGAGGTAGCAGCACCCAAACCATCAAGAAAATTGTAGCCCAAAAGAAAAGTAGTGAGAGCACCACATAGAAGGTAGAAGACAAATGCCAGAACAACAAAACAACAAAAATAGAAGGCCACTCAAAAAAATTGAAGGTGCAACCAGACCTGAACTTAGATGAAGAGTGGGCTGCATCCATGAAAGCATTCTCCAACTAGAAGGAGCAGTTCCAAGAGCTTCAAAAGAACCTGAAGGAGGCTAATAAGGAGAAAAAGGCTTACAAAAGAATGGCTCAAGAGCTAGATATTTATGTTACTCTTGCATAGCCAAAAAATATCTAGAACCTATATGGTTCTAAAGATGATAATCCCTCAAGGATGAGGGAATATCTGGACAAGATGGGTATATTTAGTAAAGAACCAATTATGCCACCACTAGTTTGAGCATTTGAGTTTTTGCATTTTGAAGATGTAGAGAACAAATATGCACAGGAGAATGTTGTAGAGGACACCAAACTCGACCTTGAGGTGGTAAAATTACCAAGGGCTTGATTACATGATACATACCATTATCCACCATGGGACAAGCTTGAATTTCCCATCGTATCCTGGCTTCCCCCAAACCATCAATACTAGAAGCAAGCTGAGCCTGCATTCTAGAAGGATGCCACTATATTTACAAATTCTATGTAGAAGTAGCAGGCAAAAATGGGTGGAGTAGAACAAAGCCAAATATAGGAGCAAGGCCTAGTCAACCCCTACGGTGCAGTAAAATAAAGAAGGCATCCAAAATAGAAATAGGTCCCAATCAACCAAAATAGGGCAGCAAACAAAAATATAATAGGGAATGAGACAGAGCCACAACCAGGGAAAGAAAACACAATAATAGAGCCTACTGGAAAGTTGTTGCTGAAATTGGAGATTATTAGCATCAAGTTTCATGAGGATGTGCCAATCCTTAAGCATGAGGGGATGATGAGAATAAAAAATGCTCATATTTTTGTATGGATTCATAACATGTTATGCAACATTATTTTGATAAAATGTACTTTTTATGAATGTTCTATATATATTCAATAGGAAATTGTGTATATTCTCTAATACGTGTTTTAAGTGTGATTTATGTGTAGATTTGATGATTTTACTACTTTTCTACATATTTACATCAAGGTCCCATTTGGACCTGGAACTTCATGTTTTATGGTGGAGCATTTAAAGACAAATATGACCGCAAAAATAAGTTACATATGCTAAGTTAGGTTCCTCACTTCTGGCTAAAGGCTAGAAGGCACCTAACTCCTATCTTTCGAAAGAGCAACACTTGACTTCTGACTTCAGGGTCAATGGTGCCTGACTTCTAACAAAAGGCTAGACAGCACCTGAATCCCAACTTTAGGTTCAATGGTGCCTGAATTCCAGTGATAGGCTAGACAACGCTTGACTCCCATCGAAGAAAAGTACAATAAGGACCCTATTTTTGGAAAAAATAGTGTAGTGATTTCCAATGATAAATGCAGACGAAGGACAATGTAATGAATCAAAAAATTATCCATTTCTCACCAATGGCTAAACAAACATGCAAATATAACAAAAACTTGTACAAAATTGTTGATATTAATTGAAGTGTAATTTTAGACATATTCTTTTCGAATAAATAGAACACACCTAATTTATCCTATGAAGGATATAATTAGCACGTGTTCATTCTGATCAACTGTCTATGATTATTTTTCACATATTTGTTATATCTACAACTATGAAATAGAATTGCCTAAATTTGTAATAGGGGATGGTTGTACATTAGAAATATACAAACTACCCCTAATAAAAGGATCCCAGACATTTTCTGTAAATCATTTATGAAGGTGCAAATAAAATTCATTCGAGTGTTCACATATATATTTCTAAACATTCGATGTGCGTGAATTGATTTGGGTAGAGTCTACAAGAGCCTGGGCCCACTCTCAACAATATTCCTCCATTTTCTCCTATTTTTATATAATTAATTTATTCACTATTTGTTTTCTATTTTCTATCTTTTCTACAATTATTTGATTTTTGTAATTTCTCTATTTTTTTTTGTATTTTCTAGAAAGTGTGTGTTTTTACTTTCTATAGTTTATTTTAAGTTATATCTTTGATAATGTAGGCTAGATTAATGGTTTGGACAAGAAATAGAACTACACCACAAACCACCCTCCCAAACTTTAATACATAGTGGACTCATCTCGTTGGTTTTACAGGAATAAACTGTGCACGCTTCACAAGTTTACGAGCTTTTCCAGTTTTGACAATTTAAATGGAGGTAATAAAATATTTTTACTTGTAACCAATGTTTTTCCCAATAGGTGGTATTCATTGATGTCAATACCATGTGTTGGAAGCATAAATTTCACTTTTTATCATCCATACCTGCTTGCATTGATGACTTTTAACATATCCAAATTTTGGGTTCCTTTGGTTTCTTGCATGTACCTCATAGCTCCTTTGTTGCTCTATGTATTTTCTCCATGATTTTTGCTTCTCATGGTGGGGTGGATGGTAATATACTCCAACCTTAGACTAATTTTCACCTTTTTGTGCCTCTACTCTTGGTTCATCCTTTACTTTTGCTTCTTATTTAAAATCTACTACATCCTCCTTAGACTCTATTGTAGGTTCTTTTTCTTGTTCTTCAAATTTTTCCCCTAAGGGAGATTGAATCACCTTTGTGGGTCAATTTTCCATATCTATAGTGAGGCTACCTTTAAGGCTTTTAAGAATAATTTAACTACGACATCGATTCTCAAGATACTAGATCCTTTTGGGAATTTTACCATATGTATAGATGCTTCCTTAGAAGGTTTGGGTGGGGTATTGTCCTTGGAAGAGGCTGTAGTAGCCTATGAGTCTAGAAAACTCAATAAGCACTACACATGACCTAGAAATGGTTGTAGTTGTGATTGCACTAAAGGTTTGGAGATATTATTTGTTGGGCAGACCTTTTGAGCTAAGGACAAACCATCATAGTCTAAGGTATATTTTTATCCAACCTGTGTTAAATGCAAGTAAAAAAAAATGGATAGAGTTCTTAGCATAATATGAATTTGGTATTTGAGTATATCAAAGGGAAATAAAATAAGGTTGTATATGCATTGAGTAGGAGAATTCACATACCAGCACTGACCCAAAATCATATCGATTTGATGGATAAAGTTTGAGAAGAAATGCAACTATAGGATTTGTACTGCATAGAAATCTAGGATAAAATTAAGAGAAATCCTAAAGAAAATAAGGATTTCAACATAAAATATGGACTTTTATGCTTTAAGGATAGGGTTGTTATACCCAAAATTGGTGAAATAAGGAGATTTATTATGTAGGAAGTGCATAATTATCCCTATTCCACTCATCTAGTAGGATAAAAAATAAGGAAAAACATGAAAAAGACTTTCTATTGGGTAGGAATGAAATAGGATATCACTAGTTTCATTGGAAGATGTTTAGAATGCCAAAAATTTAAGGCATCAACACCCAAAAAGAAAATTATACCCACGTGATATACCTACATAGAAATGGCAGGTAATATATATGGATTTTATTTTTTGTTTATCTAAGACTAGGTACCAACATGATGCAATCCTAGTAGTGGTTGATAAGTTGACCAAGGTTACACATTTTATACCAGGGAACATCAAGGATGATGCATCGGTGGTGGCAAATAAGTTTTTAAAAGAAATTTTTAGGTTACTTCCTAAAGTGATCATATCAGATAGGGATTCTAGGTCAACATAAAAATTTTGGTAGGCTCTTCACCATGCAGTAGGCACTAAGATGAGCATCAGTTTTGCATATCATCTAGAAATAGATGGTCAAATGGAGATGGTAAACCAATTTTTAGAGGATATTCTTTGCATGTACTGCATAGACCAAAAGTCTAAATGGGAAGACTTTTTGCATCTTGTTGAGTTTACATATAATAATGGGTACCATACATCCTTGGGAATGGCCTTGTTTAAAGCCTTGTATGGAAGAATATGTAGGAAAACTCTATCATGAGATAATTTGGAGGATTGGGTGATGATCAAACTGGACACTTTCAAAGAGATAAAGGAATAGCTTAGAGTAATATAGCTTAGGCTCAAGAAAGTGGTCGATCACCAAAAGAGCTATGTTGATCTAAAAATATTACCAAGAGTTTTCTCTATGGTGGAAAAATATTTTTTAAGGGTAAGACCCATGAAAAGTGCCATCAAGTCAACTAAGTTAGATTCTCACTATGTTGGGCCTTTTTAGATCATTGATAAGATTAGTCCAGTAGAATATAGGCTTGTATTGCTATCCAACCTATCAAATATCCATAATACTTTCCACATATCTCTACTTAGGAAATATGTTGTTGATAATACTTGTAACACCCCTCCTTGGTAGGACTTATATGGACTATGAACTATGTATTGATGTGTTTATGTAATGATAGTTTCTATCAACATGATTTATTAATAGAATGATTGCTTCCTTTAAAACATGGAATATGGTACTGTTGATGTATCTACGGTGCATGATTAGGTACCTTCTCCTTGGTGGGGCTATGGGTAAACCACCTACCATGAGGGATACCTAGGGAAATTATGATGATGATTCGTTCATTGGTAGCTCATGGTAAACATGGAAAATTTACCTTCATGTAGATGCATATCATTTTGTTGTTTTTCCACATTCGCACCTTTGGGCCAGGATATTGCTTATAATGAGCCTTCTCAATGAAGTTGGCGATTACATAGACTATTATAAAAAGGACCACCTACTTGGGGATAAAATATTGGTGTAGAATATTGTGGATGTGATGCCTTGTTTAATTAAGTTGCTTTGAGGGCAAGAAAGTTTGTTATGTTAGATTAGCAAAACTTGTTTTTAATATTCTTGTTTTCTTGCTTGGCAAATTAATTGTAAGTTATTAAACCAATATTTGTATGGTTTCTTATATATATATTATTTTTTATGTTTGTTTTTCTTATTAAAATAAATCTTTGTTCTCTTAAGTTCTACTAGGATAGTCTTACTTGAGTTACCACTCTTCCATGAGTCAAGTGAACTCTCAGTTTAGACTAGTTCATATTTGTTGAGTTGTTGTAATCCAACGACTCACATTGATCAACTTTTCTATTTATACAAAGTTGATCCCATGGAATAATAAATCAGTTCTACTCTTCTCTTCATAGTTCTTGTAATGCTTTGCATTTCTATTCTTGGGAAATTCTATCATGGTACCAGAGCAGGATAGATTTTGCTAAGCATTCTCTCTTGAAGGTTTTTTTCTAGGCACTGGTTCATTTTATTTGGATAGTTTTTTTGACTAACTATGCTTGCTTGAGGGTTATTGAGTAGTCATATTTTCTATCCATAAGCCATTTTTTTCAACAAAATAACTCATTTTATTTTATTGAATTGTGGATTTTTTTCATCATACTGGACTCTAGTTTCATCTCTAGTTTCATCTTTCACCCATTGAGCGAGATCTGCAAGTTATTTGGCTCATGCAAAGTCATCTTGGGCCTATCATTTCACCCATTGAGAATTGAATATCACTCACAACTGTACTTAGGATTGCACCCATCTAAAACTGGATTGTTGTCATCTTTCACCCGTTGAGAATTGAAGGTCACTCGACAACTGGGCTTAGCCTGGCTCGTGCATCAATGTGTCTATCAACACGTCTCGAAGTTCATTACGCGCCAAAATCCACTCCAAGGCATGGTCAAAATAGAATCTCGAAGGGCCATTTCCTAAAGCCTATATAAGCTCGAATCTCTTCCATCTAAGCGACCACTCTGCTATGCTTTGGTTTCAATACTCCTTTGTGCCCACGCCTAGTTCGATCGAAGAGCACTGATCAAAGAAGCCTCGAAGGCATTGTTGTATCAAAAGCTCCCTGCGTTCTCATAAAAAGTTGCTGCCTCAAGTCGTTGCCCTATGCGTCTTCCAAGGAAGGCTCGACGACGCTCCAAAGATCCCTCTGTGTATCTCGCACTCTTGCCCACGTTCGTCCTATGCAACATTAGGTCCATCTACTATCGTAGTTCGCTCAAATCATAGAGTCATAACCACAAGAGGTAGCAGACTCATAACTCCCTTGGAATGCAATGGCCATGGTATGGTAAGCATGGAGGATAAGAGGTAACATAAATATCTAAATTATCTCCTTCTAGTTTGCATGTTTCACACAGGGATATGCAATGAGAACATGACGCACCTTCGTTAGCCTGCGTTCCACCACCATTGGGCTTATTTTTTTGTTTTTTTTGTTGACTACGTAGGCTTAAGGGATTGATGCCTCGAAAGATGCAAAACTATATTTTCTACTACCTATATTTTTTCAAACGAAGGACGATCCTTGCCTTTGCTGCCCATGTTTTTTCAAATGAAAATGATCTATTGCTACGACTGCTGCCTGCGTTCTCATCAAGATGTTGCCTATGCATTTTCAAAGATGAGGCTTGATGACGCTACCTACGAAGCTAGAGGACACTTTGCCTATTTTATTTTTTCAGAAGTTGACTATGTTTGCCAGACAATGCTACCTATTTTTCCAGTAGATGCTGCCTGAGTTTTTTCCAATCATAGTGACAAATCGGTGGTGTTGTCATTTTGCAAAGAAAACAATTTCCATTTGGTATAAGGTTGTAATAAAAAATTGTAATGTTCCTTTCTTGCATTACTTAAAACAACATTGTAAAAGAACCTCCTTTTTTATTTTGAGCCCCTCTCACTATTTCTCTGCCTACTGTATAAACAAGTGATGGGCCTCATTGTATGATCATGAATACAAAGATTTTTCGAAGGGGGGTTATTGGTGTTGATTCTTGCACCTTTCTTGCTAGATTCCTACAGGGGGGAGACTTCTTCTTGTGTCTATGTTGCTTGGAAGTCACTAGTGGTGTCATTTTGGTTGTGGCTCTATATTGGCCACTTGATGGTTGTTACTTGCATTTCCTTCTTTCAGCTCCTTCAACATATTATGGTGGATAATGCATATATTTGGAACTTCTAAGCAAGCAAACAAAAACTCATAGAGCACATCAAACATTGGCAATATTTTCTAAAAAAAAAAGAACATTTTCTAATAATCACCTATGTTCCACGTATCAATCTCCTCATACACCTATAGTCTCCCTCACGTAAGGGCGGGTCATTGAGATTATTGGTATAAAGGTCTGGCAGATTATTCTGGTTTCATAAAAACCTATGTTCCATGTATCCAACTCCTCATTTACTTATAGTTTCCCTCACGTAAGGGTGGGTATATTGAGGAGTTAGGTATAAAGGTCTGGTTTTTTGATACCCTTAATTAAAAAAGGTTTTCTGGTGGTGTTTCTTGCTGCATTTTCTACTCTAAAAAATCTTGTAGTTAAAGGGGGGAATATTGGTTCACTACAAATTTTTCTTTGGCAAAATGAATACAATTGACCCACTCACCCCTCATAACTATCACACTTGGAAACCAAAAATATTAAATCTCATATCCCAAAAAGGGCTCACACACTTGCTAGAAGAGAAGCAACCTGAATTTGAAAAGGAATATGAAATATTTGTTCATAAAGGAAAGATGTATGAAACAATGGGTATTATAAGCACAAATGTAAATGAAAGCTTATGGTTTCACATTTTAGAATGTAAAACTCCATTTGAGAGTTGGTAGAAACTAAAGAACTTGTTTGGTAAAGTGGATCAAATAAGGTCAATGCAGCTAGAGGCAGAGTTAACAACATTATCTCCTGAAGACTTCAACAATATTGTTGACTTTCTCACCAAATTTAAAGAAGTCCTCACTCAATTAAAAGGTAGTGGCAAGAATAAAATGGAAGAAGAATGCATCTATCTTATTCTTTCTAAGTTGAATGGAGTATTTCAAATTTTTGCAACCACTTTTTTGTCTACAAAAGATGCACTTGGCACAAGTTTTAAAATGCCCTCTTTAGAGGAGTTTTGTGATAGGCTAACTAGAGAGGAAACAAAACTTGCAAAGTATGAAATCTCTCCCTCTTCTTCTTCCTCAAAAGCACTAGTAGCATCCACCTCCACTAAAGAAAAATTCAAAAAGAAAGAAAGAGGCCCTATAACTTGTACACATTGCAAAAAGGATGGTCATTCTGTAAACAAATGTTGGAAAAGACTTCAACAATTAGAGGCAGCAATGAAGGATCACAAAATAGACATCAAAAAGTAGATAGGAAAAGCCTTAAATGTTCAAGGCAAAGCTATAAAAACTTCATCAAAACACTGGGTCCTAGATTCAGGGGCAACTCATCATATGACTTCCTCACATGAGTCATTCACTTCAATCTCCTCAAGCTCAACTTGTAGCATAGAAGTTGGTGACTCATCCTTTATCCCAATCAAAGGAAAAGGTGACATATCCATTGATGGTGGTTGTATCAATAATGTTCTCTATGTCCCAAATATAGCTACAAATATCCTCTCCATCTATCAGATTTGTACTTCTGCAAAGGGTAAAATAGTTCTATTTTCACCAACAGGAGTTGAGATAAGAGACCTTCAAGAACCACACTCTATCATAGCTCAAGGAGATATTGATCATAACACTCACCTATTTCACTTCAAGGGGTTCAAAAATTCATATGGGGCCTCTTGTTTTGTTGCACATGGAGATCTTGAAAGCAAAATTTGGCATGAGAGGTTTGGACATCTCAGTTATAGCTATCTAAAGGAGTTGAATACTCATGAAATGGTAACAGGGTTGCCAAAAGTTTCTTCTATTGATGGAGTATGTCCTGGATGTGCTCTTGGAAAGCAACATCAAGATCCTTTTTACCCAAGTGGTTCTCAAAAAGCCTCATCCCCTCTAGAGTTAATCCATAGTGACTTGATGGTCTTCCCAGAGCCTTCTTTCAAAGGAGAAAAATATGCCTTAACCTTCATTGATGATTTTTCAAGAAGAACTTGGGTCTACTTTCTAAAATACAAAAGTGATGTTCTATCCCACTTCAAAATCTTCAAGGCCTTAGTTGAAAATCAAGCTACTTGCAAAATCAAGCAAATTCATATAGATAATGGGGGGAATACTTCAGTAATGAGTTCTCCATATTTCTCTCAACTCATGGCATAATTCATCAACATTCAGTCTCCCATAATCCATAGCAAAATGGCATTGCAGAAAGGAAAAATAGAACTCTAAAAGAAATGGCAAACTGTATGCTCCACTCAAGAGATCTTCCAGTAGTTTTTTGGGCTGAGGCAATTAACTATGCAAATTATATTCAAAACCGCACACCTCATAAAGCTCTTGGCCATTTGACTCCTGAAGAAGCATGGACTGGCTCAAAACCTGATGTCTCTTTTTTCAAAGTTTTTGGGTGTACTACTTGGGCACATATCCCAAAGAAAAAGAGGAAGGCTCTAGACAAAAAGAGCAAGCAGCTCATATTTGTTGGTTATTGTGAGGAAATGAAAGCCTACAGACTCCTTGATCCCACAACTCATGAGGTCTTTTTTCATAGAAATGTTCAATTTGATGAAACATTCCCTCATAAAGATCCTCAATCTTCATCTTCCAACATTAATTCTCTTGAGCCATCTCCAATATTTGAGCCTCAATATAATGAAGATCCCATCCTTGAGATAAATGACCAAAATGAGGATCCTATACTTCAAACTCCAACTCAAAGTCCTGCCACACCCATTACCCCTTCCACAATGCCAAAATGGGCCCGCACCATAGTTCAAGAGGCCACTCCTTACATCCAAAATCTTCCATCATCCAGATTAAGCAACTCCATGGGTTCTGGTCTTGTTTGTCAGTCCATTTCAATAGATCCTCAATCCTTCAAAGAAGCAACTGGTATAAAAGAATGGGATGATGCCATGGAGAATGAATTTTCTTCCTTAATCAAAAATAAAACTTGGGATCTAGTCCCTCTACCTAAAGGAAGGAAATTGGTTCACTGTAAATGGATTTACAGAACTAAGTATGGACCTGATGGAGAAATTGACAAACACAAAGCTCGCTTGGTAGCTAAAGGTTTCTCACAAATTGAAGGCATTGATTATTCTGAAACCTTTGCACCAGTTGCAAAAATGGATTCTGTTAGGCTGGTACTTGCACTTGTTGCTTCCCAAAAGTGGCTAGTTTTTCAAATGGATGTTAAAAGTGCTTTCTTGCATGGTGACTTAAAAGAGGAAATATTCATGGAACAACCTGCTGGATTTACTCAAGACTCCTCCCTTGTTTGTAGACTAAGGAAATCTCTCTATGGTCTCAAACAAGCTCCTAGAGCTTGGTATGAAAAAATGGACTCCTTCCTTCTTTCCTCAGGATTTTCTCATTGTGAGTCTGATGCCACAGTCTACATTTGGAGAGATGAAGAAAAAATCACCATACTTGTTCTCTATGTTGATGATCTACTACTCACTGGTAGTGACATTTCTCACATCCAGACTATCAAAGACTCCCTTTCTGAGAAATTTGAGATGGTTGATCTGGGTTTAGCTCATTACTTCCTTGGGATTCAGATAACTCAAACAGATGCAAGAATTTCATTGTGTCAACAGAAATATACTCTAGACCTTCTTCAGCGGTTTAAGATGACTGATTGTAAGCCTTCTTCCACACCTTTTTAGTTTGGAGTCACTCTAAGTACTTCCTGCAAATCCCCTCTATGTGATGCTACTCTCTACCGATAGCTTGTAGGAAGTCTATTATACCTCACTCATACTCACCCAGATATTTCATATGTTGTTGGCTTAATATCTAGATTCTCACATCAACCTCATTTCAGCCATTGGCAAGCAACAAAAAGAATCCTCCGCTACTTGCAAGGAACTACTCACTTTGGGCTCTTATATGAGGGAGAATCCATGGATATCATTGGTTACACAGATTCTGATTGGGCAGGTTCAGTTGAAGACAGATGTTCCACTTCTGGCTATGTTTTTTGTCTTGGTTCTTCACCTATTGCTTGGTCATGCAAAAAACAAGCAGTAGCATTATCATCTACAGAAGCAGAATACAGGGCAACAATTTTGGCCAGTCAGGAAGCTCTTTGGCTTCATCAGATACTAAAAGAATTTGGTTTTTTCCATGACCAACCCATTACCCTTTGGTGTGACAATCAGAGCACAATTCATATTGCCCATAATCCAGTTGAGCATCAATGCACCAAGCACATTGAGATTCACATGCACTTCATTCGACAGCATATTCAACAAGGGGATCTAAACTTGGAGTACATTCCCACAGAAAATCAAATTGTAGACATCTTCACCAAATCCTTTCCTTCTTCGCGTTACATTCAGTTGTGAGAGAAACTTGGGGTTAGGCAGTTGCATTAGAAGGGTGCACAGAGGTTTTCACCTCTCTCTTCTTCTTATTGTTCTTTTTCTTCTTGGAAGATGGTTTTTTCCCATGTGGTTTTTTCACCATCTCTCCTATATATAAGTACATTGTACATGAGTACCTCATCAGGCCTTGTTGTCGGGACTCATTTTTTTATGTTCAATAGAGGACAATCTTCGCCATCCGAAGACATGCCTCTTCTTCTTATTCTTAAAAGATGTTAGTTCATTGTACATGAGTACCTCATCAGGCCTTGTTGTTGGGACTCATCTCCTGTTGTTACATTCACCCCTAGTATCACTTAAGGGGGGTGTTAGAATAAATATTTGTTCTCTTAAGTTCTACTAGGATAGTCTTACTTGAGTTACCACTCTTCCATGAGTCAAGTGAACTCTCAGTTTAGACTAGTTCAGATTTGTTGAGTTGTTGTAATCCAACGACTCACATTGATCAACTTTGCTATTTATACAAAGTTGATCCCATGGAATAATCAATCAGTTCTACTCTTCTCTTCATAGTTCTTGTAATGCTTTGCATGTCTATTCTTGGGAAATTCTATCATTTATTACCGAGCATCAAAGCATTAAGTCACCTTAAAATTTATTTTTGTGTTTTATGCTCTCTAAGACACCTTTGGAATATGGACGGACTCTTTGATTTTCCTCAAGAAACCCCCCCTTGAGTGTGTGGAGTGTAACACTCCTTGGGTGCTTAAGGAGATGTGCACCCACATAATATATGAATCCTCTTTTAAAATCAAGAGGATTGATAGCGTAAATGGGGGAATGAACACTTGAAGGAGTAGAGATAGTCATAGGAGGGAGTGTGGAGCAATGATCGAATAAAAATTTGGAAGATAACAAAGCTGATGGCATAGCTGATTTCCTCTTCTTTGTTTGCTCCTTTCTGGTTGTTCTTAGATGTGGTTGAAACTTTCCTTTTTTGCTGCTTTGAAGTTACTTTGGTTGCTTTAGGTGGATGCTCATTTTGCTTGATGTCGACCTCGTGCTGCATAAGCTCCTTTGTTAATGTTTTTCTTTATGGATCAATTTTATTTCCATGACACCCTATTCTTCCTTCTTTACTAGATATTTTCCTTGTGTGTTGTGTGCTTTGGTTTTCCAATTGGTTACCTATTGAAGGTTGCTATATTTTTTTCCCTATGGTGCTTTGTGACTACTTTTACTAGTTTGGATCACCCTACGTCTGTGGATGGAGTTTTGCTTATGTGGATCCTTTTTCTTACTATTTGTAGTTATTATATGTCAATACTTTGAAACCCTATTTATTTTTGATTTGATGTTGGGTTAGCCTTTGCACCCTTACATTGTAGTCATCTTTGGGATAACTTCTAGCTATGTTGTTCTTCTTTCACCTTATGTGCTTTTCTTGCATGGTTTTTTTGGGTGGTCGAGTACTTTGTTCAAGCTTGGGAGTGGCTACATGGTTTCTTTTTTATTATGCTTGAGTTTGGCCGATCATTTTGTATTTTCTATCTTTCTCTTAATTCATAATTTTATTTTTCTTTTTTTGTCAAAGCTTTATGTTATAAGTTATACCTCCTATAGTAGCATTAATTGGTAAGGCTAGTATTCTATCCATAAGGGGCTCTTGTAGGTGGTTAGCATTGGCATATATTAAAGCTTCACCTTGCAAGTTTTGGAAGCCTGTGTTTTGTGTTGTTTATGATTGAAGTTTTATTTTATTTTCAAAAGAGAACTTTATATTTTTTTTAATTTGTGCTTAAAGGAAATAAAAATCTAGGGGAGGTAGCTCTTTAAGTTACAATTATTTAGATGGATATTTAAGAGATGTGTATAGCTATCTCTCAAGACTTTTATGGATTCTCTTTAGATTGATATAGTACTTTGTATGGTGGATGATGTATTTGGGTTAATATTAAATATACTGTGAAGTTCTCGTTTGATTATATCCTTGTTGATGTGAGTCAATACTATAAAGGGCATACTTGTTTTGAAAAGCTTTTCGCTAGGTACCTATACTTTAAAATGATTATTTTAGTAAATTTAAATGAGAAATCATTTATAATGATTCTTGAGATCTATGTAGATAAAGGGGTCATTATAAAGAGAAGTATGGGCTTCTCTTGTATTGATTGGAATATTGTATTTTTTGTTGAATGAGAAATCATTTATAATGATTCCTGAGATCTATGTAGATAAAGAGGTCATTATAAAGATAAGTATGGGCTTCTCTTGGATTGATTGGAATATTGTATTTTTTTTGAATGAGAAATCATTTATAATGATTTTTGAGATCTATGTAGATAAAGGAGTCATTATAAAGAGAAGTATGAGCCTCTCTTGGATTGATTGGAATATTGTATTTTTGTTGAATGAGAAATCATTTATAATGGATATTAAGATCTATGCAGATAAATGGTCATTATAAAGAGAAGTATGGGCTTCTCTTGTATGTGTTGAATTATTTTTTTTGTTGGATTTTGTAAGGGTAAGTGTTTATAATGATACTTGATATCTAAGTGGATTAAGGTATCATTATAAAGTATGGGCTTATCTTGATTACTATGGTGATGTAACCTTGTTGGTTTGAAGAATGTTTTTGTTCCTCTTATAATTTCTTATGTGCATGGTTCACTACATAATAGCATAAGGCATGATTTAAGTTGCATTGCATCTAGAGCTATTCTAATTTCTAAGTAAACTTCATCTTTGATGGGTGGTTTTCCATAAAGAAGCTTGTGGACTTAGTTGGCAGAAGATCTTGGATGGTGATTATAAGCTCTTCAAATTGTTATTATTATAAATAAGCAAAGGCTTATTTTGCTTGAAAGATTTTGTAATCTTGAATATTGTTCCAAGGTTAATTTGATGCTATTATTTGAAAAGAAGAACTAATCTAATATTGTTAATTAATGTTCCTTTTAAAATGGAACTATGGGTTTTGTAATTGCTAAGATAAGATTTTAAATATTGTTATGTTGATAATAATAACTTGGAGTTTAACTCCTACGTAATATTTAGAGATGGTTGTTATCAAGATGCAATATATTTTTATGGGTTATCTTACTAACACATAATTATTGTTGGAAAGATTTTGGGATATAAGTTTTGTTAAGAGCATAGCTTGGATTTATGGTTAAGAGGAAATTATTGTTATGCTTTTCTTTTGAGATGATTAATGCAATATGTGTTTTATGCTTAATGCTATGATTTATCTTTTTGGTGCATACTCATTAATTCTCTATCCTTAGGATGGGTAGTTTTTCCTCTTGTAATCATAGAAACCCAACCTAGGAGTTGCATGAATGCAATAGCCAGGTAGCTAAGAGTTCTAGAAGGATTTGCATGAATGAAATAGCTAAAATATCAATGACTTTGGAAGAATTTGTGTATATACAATAGCCAAAGTACTTAGGAATAGTCCCACCTTGATCGAGTAGGATCAAGTGTGTGGGAAAACTGATTTGCAAGATAGCAGTGATGATGCCTTGACCATGTAGGATCAAGAAGTCATGTTAGTTGTCATTGAAGTGATAATAACCTTAGCCCATGGAGGTATGGTAACTAAGAAATAAGGATATATATTAAATAATCTATCTAGAAGGAGCTAGATTCAAGTTAGGGAATCGACATCCCATTTTAGTGTTATGGGTCTAAATGGATAATCCCTACATCATGGTAACATGGTCCTATATCAAGAAGGGTATAGGAAATGTGGGAGGACCGCTAATGACATCTTTCTAAAAATGTAGGTTTTGTAAGGTGAACCCCAAAAGATACAAGAGTTGGCCTCTCATATCCATTGAGTGTCATCTGTAGAAACCTGGAAACTCAAATATGGTGAAGCCTTGTATGCTAAAATAAATTATTTAGAATGATACCCTTAACAAACTATATTTGTAAGTGCTCTACAAAAAAAATTGGGTTGGTAGTTTTGGGTTTTTACACTACTCATGTTTAACATATTTATAAATTGAAAATGGAAGATCCCTCAACCATTGAGGTGAGACCAATAAATATTATATTTTTTCATTCAAATATGTTGAGGAAATGAACCCTAGATTAAAGTAAGGTCTAGTGGGACAAGTATTTGGAAAATTATGTAACATGGGAAGATATTGAAGAAATGAGAAAGCAATTCCCATATTTATTTGATTGAAATGTATGTATACCATTTTGTAGGAAACATAAAGGACTATGTTTAATCCAAGAGGGAGAGTATGTAATGACCCTCCTTGGCAGGATTTATTCTTGATATTGATTTATATGTTGATGTGTTGATATATAATGCATAGTCTCTTTTCATGATGTCATTAAGAATAGGTAGTTGCATTACATGCTTTGTTTCTACTCTTGGAATAGGGTGCTACTAATATAATTATGATTGTAGGACCAGGTGCTCTCACTAGTGGATTGGAATGGGACAACCACCAAAGAGAAATTATGGGAAATTATGGTGATGACTTGTTCATCAATGACTCAAGGGTAGAAGAATACCCTTCATTTAGATGCATTGCATGTATGCTTGTGTTTGAATACACTATTGGACTATGATATTGCTTGAGAAAAGAAGTCATTCTAAGTAGAGGTGGAATAACATATTGGTTATCTTAAAAAGTTGACTACTAAAGGATAAAGCAACATGATATATTATTGCTTGGAAAGTCCTTGTTTTGCTTGATTTTTGGAATAAGCATACTTGTGGATCCAATTTTATTTTTGGTAGGTAAAATATTTTAATTAATTTTCGGGTTGAAGGGACCCAATCCCTATTACAAAGGGCATTCAGAATGCCAATAGTACAAAATTTGATGCATCCCACTATCACAGGGATGGACGTAAGGACAACCAATAGTCTGCAAAAACCTAATACTAACTAGATTCAAAATCTGAACAGGAAAATTAAAATAGACCCATAGACTAGAAACCCTGAACAAGGGAAACAACAACATTACGTAGTTCAAAAAAACCATTGGCAAGCCATCTACCCACTACCCCACTCCCAGACCTACTAGGAATTATCTTCATCCTCCTGATTGGCACCAACATTCTGATCTTTTGCAAGGAGGACACTGAGGGCCGTCGAGAGTTCCTGGAGGTCTCTGATGGTGTGAGAAAATATGACACCCACCTCCCTTATCATGTTAGCTACTACTTGGAGTTGCTCCACCACTCTGAATACGTGATTGATGGTGCTAGTTTGAAGCGCATCATCAACATTGCACCTGACATCTTCCTCATCGTCTAAAATGATCTCGGGTGAGGGACGTGATTCTTCTACACTCTTTCATTTTAGGTGCCATGAAATTCTACTCGGAGAGGGTCGGATCACTTTCATTTTTCTCCTCAGAGGTCTACTTTTGGCTATAGTAGCTCAAGACTCCACAGGGGCTGACTCCTTTGGTTTGGGTGGTGGACTTTCCTCATCTTTGTTGTTGGACTGAATGGGATTGGCTACTTTTGGAAGACCATCAGAAGGGGAAGAGGATTGTAGGGGCACTTCAATAGAGGGGCTATGAGAGAGGGGAACAACACCAGGGAAATCGATTGAAGGATTAGGGTCATGGGGCTCAAGACCATGAGCAGGCTCAGGGGAGGGCTCAATGATTGAAGGAGGAGCCAAAGGTCCAATAGTAGGTTGGGATAGAAGGGTATGCTTGTAGATGATGAGAAATAGTCCTTGGTGTGATAGGTGTTTGGAAGACTTCTTATCCCTAAATTTTTCTATGGTAAGGCTTATAGACCGAACCAGAAAGTCAGGAATGTTGATCGGCTTGATGTCACGTAGATGGTTGATGAAGGCAAGGTGAAAAGAATGGAGGGGGCTATTGACATCATCGACAATGATATATTGGATGATGGGAACAATGACAGAGTCCCAAGGATGAGGAAGAGAGGACCAGAGGACTCCCCCATTTACCCAGGTCAACTCCTTGCCTTTCTTAGGAAAGTGTTCAGTTTCTTCTTTGAAATTGTGTCTGTCCCAATGCACCGCCCTACCCTTGGGAGATAAACTAGAAATTTTAGCTAAAATATGGATGTTTACCTCAATGTGGAGTCCTCGAATTTGAACCACTCCATTATTCCATGACCTTATAAACTCATTGGTGACACCTTCATCCATGCCCTCAAAAATATTGAAGAAGGGGATGAGTCCCTTGGCTCCGAGTAGAGCTTCAGCTACAGGTTCGAGCTGTAACACAAATGGCTCAAGAATGGCCATAATGTTGGGTAGGCCATAGCCGTATAAGCACCAGGATAGAAGTGCAGAAGCAAGGAAGCTACACAATAAGTGAGTTCACTCTAGAAGGAGGTAGATTGATAAAGAGTGCTTAGGGTTGCAACTGAAAGAATTACAAGATGGAGGGCCCTTTCCAATGCATGTTGGAACTTCAACCATAGGGCAACAACACTGGACCACATCAACACCTGCACGAGAAAAGGAAATAGAACTATAAAGCAAGAGGAGAGGGTGGGTGACAGGGTGGAAGACGCTAGCTAACAAGGTGGGGCAGACGATGCAGAAGGCGGACGGGCTATGGAAATGGAAGACCGGTGAGGCGGACAATGAGAGATGAGAGAAAATAAGGAGGAAGAAGCGGAGGCACGGGGTGGGGGGATGATGATAGAAGGGTCCCAAAGCTTTGCCATGATCTGATCGATCCACATGGAAAAAAGTACAACCAATATTTCAGAAGACAATGATTAAATGGGAAGGGGAACAAAAAACCATGGTGTTAATGAGAACACCCTTGGTGTTGATAAAAACACCTTTGGGATGATGCTTGTTTTTAATTGGAATTATGCTCAACATCATTTTTGGTAGTGTCTATGATGTCTTGAGGGAAAGAGTCTTCCCATATAGTGAGATCATTCTGATTGGCTACTCTATTAGCCAACAAATCTACCACCACATTGGCCTCTCTAAAAACATGTTGGATAGTGTTGAGCGGGCGCTGCCTGAGGATGGATTGACTCTCTTGAATGATACTTTGAATATTCCACCCAACCTTGGAATTATTCTTAATATGGTTGACCACATTTAGGGAATCCCCTTCAAATATCATTGGGTTAGTTAGACCTTTGCTGAGTTCAAGGCTCCTCCAAAGGGCATGAGCTTTGGCATAGTTGTTGGACTGAACTCCCAAGTTTTCGATGAAGGCCCTGATGATTTTTCCCTCATGGTCCCGAATGACTCCTCCAACCCCAGCATCTCTGGGGTTGCCTTTAGACGATCCATAAAAATTCACCTTGAGCCATCCTAAGAGGGGAGGGGTCCACTTGATGGTGGACCTACAACTGGTTTGGGTCTGGGATCTGGTGCACTCAAAAGAGATGCCGAGGGATTTGAACAGGGATTCTTCCAACCCAGATGTTGGGATCATCGAACAAGGGACCAAATTTGCATTTTCAATGGCAAAGCATAATGCTTTATTAGCCACCACTTTTGGGTCCCTGGAACGGTCATTGAAGATTTTGCTATTGTGCTCAAGCCAGATTTACCATAGGGTATGGTGCAACACTACTTCCCATAGAAACTTGAGCCTGGGATTACGAAACACTTGGGGCCATTGGGTAAAAAGGTCAGTGATTGACTGGGGCCAAACCCACTTGACCTAAAACATATTTACCAGCATTGAGAAAGTAGTGTACATGAAGGGACACTCAATCAATAGGTGTTGAGTGGACTCCCATACCTGTAGGCACAGGTAACATCTGTTGGGAACTATGACACCCCTCTTGATCAGATTTTTTGTAGTGAGAATTCTATTTTGGGAAGCTAACCAAGAGAAGTGGGTGACTTTTGGGATGAGATGTTTGAGCCAGATTCTCTTGACGACAGTTGGGGCAACCTGGTTTTTGTGCAGGTCGTGAGAGGAATCCAACAAGAAAAATGTAGACTTGATCGAAAAGGAGCCATCATCAGTACCTTTCCATAATGGTTTGTCTTTTTTTGGGTCCTAGGTATGAAGTTTACTCTAAAAATCACCTACAAAGATGTGATAGCTCTATCAATGATTGCATTGCTTATTCTGAACTGAAGTTGCTTCCACTTGGGGTGGTCCTGGCCTTGCACAATGAAGTCAGCAACTCTCGGGCCAAACCTGTGATCTGTTAGAAGTTTAATAGTAGTGATTTCTGGGTCATTGATAAGGGGCTCATCCCTGGCCCATGGGTCATGCCAGAAATCGATGGATCTTCCATATCTGAGCTGCCATCTGGTTCCTCTTTGGAGCAGGGGTCTAGTTTGGATGATAGACCACCAAAAATGAGACCCTATTTGGGGGATTTCTTCATCTCTAAAGGAGTGATGCTGCAGATATTTTCTTTTAATGATTGAAATCCATTCCAACTTTTCATTAGTGAAAACTTTCCAAGCTTGCTTAGCTAAGAGGGCCTGGTTCATTTTGTTGATTCTACGAAATCCAAGCCCACCCTTATCTTTTGGGGAGCAGACTTTGTCCCAGGCCACTAGGTGGAACTTTTTTTGATTGTCAGCTCCAGCCCATAGGAAGCATTTTTGGATTTGTTCAATCATGGTCCCAACTACTACAGGGATTTTGAAAACTGATAAAAAATACACAGGTATGCTTTGAAGTACTGACATGACCAGGGTAGCTTTACCTACCTGAGAGAGAAGGGCACCTTTCCACCCTACAAGTTTCTTATGAAATATCTCAATAACATTATTCCACATTGTCTTGGCAGGATTCCCCTAAAACATTGGGAGGCCAAGATAAGTAGCTAGAAAAACTTGTAGTAGAACATCCTAGAATATTCACAATTTTGGCTTGGCGGGCCACTGGAGTGTTAATAAAATAAATCTTACTCTTGGTGAAGTTGATTTTTTGCCCTGTGACTTCTTCGTAGAGGTTGAGGATAGCTTTGATGACTCTTGCCTTAGAAATAGATGCAACCATTGCCAATAGTGTGTCATCCATGAACTGTTGGTGGGTTGAGGGTTGGAGATTGGATGTTGCTTTGATGCCATAAATCAGACCCATGGAATAGGTAGCTTTTATGGCTCTTCCAAGGCTCTCAGCAAGAATAATGAAGAGGATGGGGGATAAAGGATCCCCTTGTCTCAGTCCTCTGGTACTAGGGAAGTACCCTACAATAGATCCATTCACAAGCACAAAAATCCAAGAAGTTGAGATGCATTGCATAATCAGATGAACCCAGTTATCATGGAACCCAAACTTCTGGAGAACTTTGGATAGAAACTCCCTATCCACTCTATCAAAGGCCTTGTTCATGTCAAGATTTAGGAAGAAAGCTAATTTTTTGGACTTATGGGCTGAGTGGATAAGCTCATGAATGGTTATGATCCCATCCACAATATTTCTACCTTTAATCGAGCTTCCTTGGTAGGGATCAATCAAATATGGGAGAATACATTTTAATATTTTGGCCATAGCCTTTGAAAATATTTTGTAGACCATATTACATAGGCTGATGGGATGATAATAAGATAGGGAATTGGAATTAGGACCTTTAGGGATGAGGGCCAAAAAAGTAGAATTCACATCTCTGGGAATGACTCTGGATCTCTGCATTTCTTTGATGGCTTGGCATAGGTCAGGGTCGATGATTTCCCAGAAGGCTTGGAAGAACCTTGGGGAGAATCCATCGAGACCTGGGGCTTTATCTGGCTGCATGGAGAAGAGGGCCTGGTGGATCTCCTCAGAACTTAAAGGACTAAGAAGATAGGCATTCATGCTATCAGTGATGATTTTGGGGATGTGCATGAGGAGGGAATCCATGTCCTGGGCAGAACAGGGAGGGCAGGAACCTAGGAGGGACTCAAAGTGAAGGACCACTTCATCATGAATTTCATGAATATTGGAGGTGAAGGTACCATCATTTCTGATTAGACCCTTGATCCTGTTTGCCCCTCTATGCTTGAGCGTAGAAATGTGAAAAAACTTTGAGTTGGAATCTCCTTCTTTCAACCACAAATATCTCAATTTTTGATGCCAAAACATCTCTTCCTTCTTCAATATGTTATGGAAATATGAAAGCAGATTGCTTTTCTTTAGCTCTCAAACTAGCATCCCCTTGACCCTGCTGAAACTGATTTTCAATAATTTGGAGTCTATCCCTGATGTTCTGCTTATTTTCAAAAATATTTCCAAAAACTTCTTTATTCCATATCTTCAGTTTGGCTTTTATAGACCACAACTTTTGAGTAACTTGGTTGGTGATAGATCCAGAGAAACTCTCTCCCCACCATTCAGTAATGCGTGCCTTAAGGTCAGGGTGTTGGGTCCACATTGCCTCAAAATGAAAGGGAGTTTTGAAAGAAGGTCTATTGGTAGTTTCAAAAATAAGGGGGCTATGATCAGACCCAATATTTGGTAGGGCCTATAAACTGGCATCTCCAAACAGAAGTAGTGCATCTTGAGAAAGAAAAAAATGGTCAAGCCTTTCCTGAATGAGATCACCCCCTACCCTTATATTGCTCTAGGTAAACTGAGATCCCCTTAGTTGAACATCCATTAACTCATTAGCATCCACAAAGTTGTTGAAATCACCTGTGATCCTGGTAGTGATCTCTTTCCCTCATTTTTTCTTAGAGAGGTACAACGGAGTATTGAAATCCTCGACAAGAATTGAAAGCCTCACAATTTGAATCCTTTCACATCGAAGCATTAAGTCTTTGTTTTGTTGCTTTGTTTAACCCTCTCACGTTCCAAGATAGGATCCTCATTTGGAACTCTTGGAGGGTTTTCTACCTCCTTTACCTTGCTGCATAGGATATTTGGTTCTCTTTGGTTCATCCCTATTAGAAATTCCTAAATCTTGAAAGAGAGTACTTTGGGTGCCATTGGTTGTATTCTACTACATATCTATTTCTTTACTCTGTAAGCAAGGGTCTGCCCTTATTTTTATCACTTCCAACATCAATTAGGGATTTTTTAAAGGTTTTGGTCTGTGTTGCGAGCCAAACACAAGTTAAATTTGATCCTATTTTGTCACTGTCTGTGCATTTAAATTGTCAGACCAGGGAGCTTCGTAAACTTTAGAAGTGTCTCAAACAAGATCGTCTACAATACCCACTTCTGAGATGAGTTCGCCTAATTCTATCATTGGGGGGTTTAAAGGAATGACATTCATTCATCCACACCACAATAGTTTACGTATGAATAATTAGATCCTTGGAAATTAAATACTCATACGTGCATAATTAAATAGACATGAAAATAATTCTACTACAGCAATGAAAATAACAATAAAAAAAGCAAACCTATTAAAGCAGGAAACTGATCTAGGAAAGCACAAGTAAAAGGGAAGGAATACTAGCTTGGAGTGGGCCCAAGCTCCAGCAGCTCCCTTCCAGCTGAACACGCGATTAGGAACTCTCGAACTTTATTATAATTGCAAGATAATTACAATACTTCTATCTCCTCAGAATAATCAATAAATTCTGGATATCTATCAGAGAGGTCTGTGTGTGTTTATATAGCACACACACAGATATTCTATTACAATGAGGTTACAACAGTAGTTCAGTCTAGACTAAACTGGGATAGTCTGGTAACCGCATTCGATATCTGCTAAAAATAGTCATCGTTCCTAACGGTGGCGTGTTCGTTGATTGGTTCGAGTTGCTTGAGCTGGATCATGCTTCGCCCGATGTAGGTAAGACATCCTCGTCCATTGGTGCAGCTCCCCAAGATTGTCTCGTGTGACGTGGAACTAGAACTGCATCGGTCAACACTGCCCACACCGCTCATTTGGTCAACTGGTGAAATATGGAGGTGCCTTCTCTATGAGGAAGGTGCCTTCCTCGAATGCTTTGGCAGGTGCCTTATTTATGTGGAAGGTGCCTACTGGTATTGAGCACCTTCTTCATACGGAAGGCGCCTACTGGTGTTGAGCGCCTTCTTTATGTGGAAGGTGCCTTGCCTTGTATGGGGGTGCCTTCCTTATGAGGAAGGCGCCTAGGTATGTCGGGCGCCTTCTTTATATGGAAGGCGCCTACCTTCTCTTGGCGCCTTCCTTGAAGAGGAAGGTGCCTAACCACCATGCCTTGATCCTGGGAGAAATAGAGTGCCAGGTCCATGAAGGACCTCGACTGATCCAAATCTATCAAAACCAACTAAATTCCACACAAACACACTAAAACACACAAATTAGATAACACACACAATTCTATTAAATAATTACATAATAATTCATGAAAGTACACAGTTCCTATTATATTGCCGCATAATAATCAATAAAACCCATACAAAATATGAGCATTTTCGGGGCTCATCATCCCCCCATGCCTAACATATGCCATGCCCTCGTGGCATCAAAACTGCAAGTAGCCCTTCATACTCCTCATCATCATCATTTTTCAGTAGTCCTGGCTATACCTGTAGCCTATGATCACTTTTGCTGTGGATCAAGCATCGGTAGGTGTGGTCTTTCTTTTCCAACGTGGAACTATGGTGTTGAGGTGGTTAACTTATGTTGTCTGCCTCTGCTCAATCCATTGACTTTACCTATTCGGGTTTCCCATATTGGCTATCACTAGAGGTGGCATGACTATTGTGGCTCCTGCTTCCTGGAATACAGCCTTCACAGCCTATCATAGGTCAGCATCCGAGGGTCTGACAACTGCAAGAGGGATGTCAGAATTGTCCCTCCTATGATGAACCACCTGGGCCTTATGTAGTCGGGTTGTCTCAGGGGTGAGCCCTGCATTTTCTTTTGTGATGGCAGCGACCTCTAATTCAGGCCCGAACACCCCCCACCTCTCCAAGTATTTTTGCATTTTAGAGGGGCATCCTCGTGATGATCCATAAATTTCCTAGAATTGATCGTCATCCATTAGATTGACGCAGATACCAGGTTCTCCCTTGACCTTCATAGCCGATTTCTTGGCCTCCTTTGCTGCTGCCATTTCTTCACTCAACTATTTGAACCTCTTTTGCCTTTCCATGAATGGTTGCATATCCTCATCCCATTCATCCTCGATCGGTTCGATGAAGGTCACCTTAGCCTTCCTTTGAGCCATCTTGGGCCCTTTTGCCTTGGTCCCAATAGAAAGTGTGATGGCTTGAATAGGGGGTTTCTCCTCCTTATCGGTGGGTGTCTTTTCATCATGAGGGGCTTGCTCTGCTGACCCCGGAGCTATCCCTCCTTTCTCAGGTTGCTCTGGTGTTGACCCAGTAGGTCCCTCGGCCCCTCCTTCCTCAGGTCTGGGGGATTCTTCCTTAATCCCTGATTCTAGTTGTGGTTGCTGGTCCATACTTGGTTCTGTGTCACTTAGCTCGATAATAGGGGGCTCCGTTGGGCTCCCTCTCTCATCAATTTTGAAAATAGAGGAGTTCTCCCCTACCTCTGGGCTACCTTATCGAGCATCCGATCAAAATTCCCTAGAAGAGAACACTCGCTCTAATGAAGTGGGGGAATTCATCGGGACCTCCATCGCCCAGTCCGTTTGGGTGGATGCATCCCTCTTCTCTACTTCCTTGGCCTAAAATCATTGATTTTCATCTTGCAACTGCTGGACCAACTGCTTCAGTTGAGCGATCATTTTTGCTTGCTGCTCCAATTCTTCCCTATGCATAGCCTAGCAATCCTCAAAAAAATTTTTGGGCCATCCAACAATCAGTTTGCCATTCTAGGGCTTCTTCTAGGGTGACAACAACATGTTGATTAATACCCTCAAAGGTCCTTGCACCTTACGGGCTTTGACATGTTAATTCCTAGAGGGTCTGGGCTGTGAGACCAACCTCCAAGTCTTCCTCTTCCTCCTCTGATGATAGGAGTAGACATTGTAGGTGCCTCCTCCAAGGAACTAGTTTAGTCTATCGCAATTCAATTTTGCCACTAGCAAACTGCACCTCTTCCTCCATAAAACTGGGTAATGGTGATTTCCCTCTCTATTCAACCTCCTCCATGCAGTCTTCACCACATTGCCCTAACTCGATGGTAGAATCTACCCTTTCTCCCTAGCTGCCATCTCCCTCTACACTCGAGCCTTCCTCTTATGCTTCTGCATGGCGAACCAGTGTTGTTATCAGCCCATGGTGGGCCAAAGTGGAAGGTGCACCCCTCTGATATCGAGTCGCTTCATCCTTCAGGGCACTCACCAGGTAGAAGGGCACATTAATTTTCCTCCCATGCACCAGGTGGTCTAAAAACTACACATGATTAGCGTACAGGTGGGAATATTTCCCTATGCATGTGAAGAATCGAGCAATCTGCTCGAACATCTTCTACAAATTCATTGGAAGTCCACTTTTTGGTAGCCCTTCCTTCTCTATCTGCACATTGTTCCCCTCCAGTAGCAGTTCGATGCACTATTTCAACATGCCACCCTTGTATGTGCTCTTGCCCATGAGAGGTAGGCCGATCACCTGGGAGATGTATTCTGGTGTGATCGAAATCTCTCTTCCGTGCATTTGGGTTGTGTCACCTCTCAAGGAGGCAGCAAATTCCTTGGTTGCCTCCATATCCTAGTTCTAGCTGACTAGGGTGCAGTACTCAAGCCACCCTTCAGCTTCGAACTGGGTTCTAACCGCCCCCATGATCCCTTCCATGTCACCTAGCTCATTCTTCTTGACGACATGGTTCTTCGAGCATCCTCCCATGGCGCCTACCGCAACTACGTCCACTATTTTTCTACCCTAGTTTTCTCAGGAAGGCACCTTCTTATACAGAAGGTGCCTACCCCTAGCATTTAATCTTGGGGGTTGATAGGGTATGCCTCTCGAGTCATAACATTGGCACGATGTTTTGGTCATGGAGGGGTACATGATTTTATGGCGACATTATTTTTTAGAACTGCATAGTTTATGAAAAATTATATAAAAATTTAATTTGAATTATGCGCATACCTGATTGGATGCTTCACGCATCATGGAAAATGGTGATTCATCGGTCTATGACATGGAGGATGCATATTTTTGCATGTGCTGATTATATTGGACTTGTTGCTACATTGTTCGAGGTTTGATGTTGAAGATAGAGTTGTGGATTGGTGCAAAGAATGTTGGCCCATCATCCTTGGGGTGTGTGAGAAGATCCTACCCCGTAACTCCACAAGATTTTTGGTTGGGGTGGATTTCCATCACGTGGGATGATGGTGGTAATCTGGTGCTGCCCCCTCATGTGTTGATCTCACTTGAATCGAGGTGCACGTTATACCAAAGTACCGGCTATACGTGGAAGGCACTTTAAATGAATGATGCCTTCCTAATGTGGAAGGCGCTTTAAATGAATGACGCCTTCCTGATGTGGAAGGTGCTTTGATTGAATGATGCCTTCCTGATGTGGAAGGTACTTTGAATGAACAATGCCTTCCTGATGTGGAAGGCACTTCGAATGGATGGCGCCTTCCTGATGTGGAAGGTGCCTTCATTTTTTATGGTGCCTTCTTGATGCGGAAGGCACCTCTTTTTTTCTTTTTTTTTAGGAAGAATGACAGGTGCCTTATTTATGAGGAAGGTGCCTAATTTCGTTGGGCGCCTTCTTTATAAGGAAGGCACCTTATTTTTATTGGGCACCTTCTTTATAAGGAAGGTGCCTTATTTCATCTAGGCACCTTCTTCATGTGGAAGGTGCCTTGCCTCTGCTTGGTACCTTCTTCATGATGGAAAACATCCACCTTAGTTAGGCACCTTCTTCGAGGAGGGAGGCACCATTCCTTAAGTGGAGAGTCTTCTTTGAAGAGGAAGGCATTTTGCAAGGCATTTTTTTTAGTAGCCACGTCATGATCATCCATGCAAGGGTGATCAAGCCTCCTCAGACTTACTTCATGCTGCCCCAACATCTTCTTGTCAGGCCTGGCGCATGATTTTTTTTTCCTGAGGAGAGTTTGTTGCCTTCATCTGAGCTTGGATAGATGTTGCTTCTAAACTACGTGCGTAGGTGTCAGGATGTTGAGCCGGTTCAGGCCTGGTTTCCTAGATACCTATTCTTCGTGCTATCAGGCCCTTCACCTACAAAAAGCAAACAAAAAGAAAAGAAAATACAAGCAGTTAGATGCAATCCATGCCTGTTAGGCCTTGGCCTCAGGATGCCTACAGCTTGCATGCGAGCGTCATCCCTACAAAACACACCATAAGAAATAAATAAACCTAAACTAACTAATTTTGGTGGACACCTCCGTGTCCACCATATTATTACTGAGAGTTTTGTCCAGACTTACAAGGATGGGGTCTCCCCCATGCCTACTCTAGATTCCACCAGTAAATTCTTGGACGTGTTGTAGGGCCACAGTCGGTGGCCATTAACTGTCAACATAATGTTGCTACCGTCAATGGTCCTGATGTGCACAACACCATTTCTGATAAGTTCTACCACCTCATACGGTCCCATCCATCTCTACATTAATTTTTCCTTCCATTCCTGGAACCTAGAATCGTACAACAACACCCATTCTCCCTCCTGGAACTGCTTCAGCTTAATGTGATGATCATGCCACTACTTTCTTTGCTTTTGTATGATCTTCATTCTTTGTAAAGCATCCATTCAGATTTCGTCCAACTGATTCAGCTACTAAACTCTTTCTTTTTGGGCTTCTTCCAAGCTCAGATTTAATTCTAAAGCAGTTCTCAACGTCTTGATTTCAAACTCGATGGGCATCATTGCATTCTTCCCATAGACCAGCTGGAAGGGTGTGAAGCCTGTGGTTGATTTCCACATGGTGTTATACGCCCATACTACCTTCGGTAATCATGCAGCCCAATATTTTCTATGTTGTTGCATGGTTTTTGTTAGGATGTTCTCAATCTCTTTGTTCATCACTTCCACTTGCCCGTTTTCCTATGGATGGTAGGGTGTAGTCTTATTGTGCCGAATTCTATATTGCTTCATCAGTTCTTTGATCAACTTGGAGGTGAATTGAGGCCCCTGGTCTATTGTAATCTCTCTGGGGACCCCAAATCATGTAAAAATATGAGCAAATAAGAATTTAGTGACTGTTCCCTCCTTCGAATCTCTCAATGCTTGAACTTCAACCCACTTGGTGACGTAGTCTGTACAGACTAAAATGAATCTTCTCCCTACTGAAGGTGGATTGATTGGCCCCACAAAATCCATGCCCCACTTATCGAAGGGCTCTAGGTGCACTTGAGGTTGAAGGGGCATTTCATCCCGATGAGTCGGTCTACCCATTCTCTGGCATTCGTCACACTTGTTGGTGTAGGCGGCTGCATATTTAAATAGAGTGGGCCAAAAGTACCCAACCTGTAGGATTTTATAGGCAGTCCTTTTCCCTGCAAAGTGTCCTCCACATGGTTCATCGTGACAAGCTTTGAGTATCTCTAAAAACTCCTATTCTGCAATGCACCTCCTCATAATCTGATCACGTCCCATTTTAAACAGGAGGTCGTCAACCCATAGAAAGGAGGTGCTCTTCTCTATCACCGCCTACTTTTCTCGTGAAGAAAGAGCAGGAGAAGTTCTTTCGATGGCTAAATAGTTGGCTATGTCTGCATACCATGGTGTTTGTTCACTGATGGTGAACAGATGTTCATCCAAAAACTGGTCTTCCACTATCGCATGATCTACTGGTACCAATCTGGATAGAAAATCTGCTACTACGTTGTCTTTGCCAGGTTTTTCAACTATTGTTATATCAAATTCCTGTAGTAGTAGAAGCCATCTGATAACTCTTCCACCAATAGCTGGTTTTCTCATTAAATACCTGATGGTTGCGTGGTCCGTATGGATGAACACCTAGTATCCAGTGATATAATGGCAGAATTTATTGATGGCATGCACAACCGCAAGGAATTATTTCTCCGTCACTGTATAGTTGAGCTCGGCCCCTGCCAAGTTTTTGCTGACGTAGTAGATGGCATAAAATTCCTCGCCATCCTTCTGCCCGAGGACTACTCCAATCGCATTGTTGGATGCATCACAATAGATATGGAATGGTATGGCCCAATTTGGTCCCCTTAAAATAGGTGCAGATATCAACTTTTCTTTGAGCGACTGAAATGCTCTTTCGTAGTCTTCCATCCAGTTAAACTCCACATATTTAGACAATAGAGTGTGCAGTGGCTTTGCAATCTTACTGAAGTTGATGATAAATCATCGGTAATACCCAAAATATCCAAGAAAACTTCTCACCTCTCACTGCGTTCTA
Source organism: Wollemia nobilis (assembly GCA_028583015.1). NCBI lineage: Eukaryota > Viridiplantae > Streptophyta > Pinopsida > Araucariales > Araucariaceae > Wollemia > Wollemia nobilis. The sequence continues at coordinate 17,429,737 of JAQPPZ010002979.1, forward strand.
GGGCTGGGTAGGTCCTTGATGACCTCGATCTTTCTTTTGTCAACTTTTATTCCTTCCATGGAGAGATGGTGTCCCAATACGATGCCTTCTCGCATCATCATAAAGCACTTTTTGTTACTGAGGGACAAATTATTTTCCTCACTTCTTTCGAGCACTCTTTCCAAGTTCATCATTGCTTCATCAAAGGTTTCTCCATAAACGGTGAAGTCATCCATGTACACTTCGACCACTTCCCCTATCATGTCTAAAAATATGCTAAGCACCACCCTCTGAAAGGTGGCTGGTGCGTTGCATAACCCGAAAGGCAACACCCGATAAGCAAACATCCCCCATGGGTAGGTGAACATTGTTTTATCCTGATCTTCTTCTCCGATCTGGATCTGGTTGTATCCACTGAATCCATCCAGGAAGGAGAAGTACTTTCACCCAAAAAGTGTATCCAAGACCTGATCGATGAATGGGAGTGGGAAGTGATCCTTTTTGGTCGCTTTGTTCAATGCCCTATAGTCCACACAAATCTGCCACTTCCCATTCTTCTTGGGGACCACCACAAGCGGTGACACCCATTCACTGTCAAAAATTGGATAGATGAATTCGGTAGACAAGAGTTTTTGTAGCTCCACCTTGACAATGTCTTTCATTGCCAGATTCATTCTTCTCTGTGGCTGCCTGCTTGGAGTCACCTGTTCTTCGAGGTATATTCGATGGGTACAAATTTTTGGGCTGATACCTTTCATATCCGAGTAGTCCCATGCAAATGCCCATTGGTGTTTTACCAGGAGCTCTTTTACTTTTGTTAGTTGTGTGGGGGTCAACCCACTACTGACGTTTAGCATCCTTCCAGGCCCAACATTTATCTGCTGAACGTGGTGGTCTTGGGCGCCGGCCAATGGTGACTCAGGCATTGTGATGGAAGATTCTCCTTGGAGGAATCCTATGATAGCACCATATTCATCCTCATCCTCCACCAATTCATCTAATGCCATCACCGGCTGGATTATGGATAACTCATTGTCTCCGTGCTTGGTCAACGTGGGCTCTCCCAATGAATCCATGGACTGCATGAGGGGTGAAATCATCAATATTTTGATATTTTGTCCATTGGAGATAGTCATTAGCCCATCACGACAGCTGATGTAAGCATCGGCTATCACCAGCCATGGCCTCCCCAAGATAAGCGGGTAGCCACCCAGCCTTGTTTTGGACTGTAAAACTAGGAAGTCGGGCCGGATATTCCCATGCATCAACCATCACTATTATATCTTCGAGCATTCCTTTCGATGCTATGGTTGATCGATCAGCCAGTTGTAGCACCATTGTGGTGGGTCTCAGGTCTATGAGCTGCAGCTTCTGCATGGTCTCCTACGGCATCACATTGATGGCTGCACCGAGATCGACTAACGTGTTGGCCAAGGAATGTCCCTCAATTTTTACAGTCAACACCGGGCTGCCTGGGTCTACGTATTTAGGATGACATGCCTTCCCCATCATTAAATCTGCCAACTTACCCATGACATTGATGGTCTGGGTTACTTTCCATCCTAGCTTTCTTAAGCACATCTCCTTTATCACCTTGGTATATATTGGGACGTCTCGGATAGCTTGAAAGAGTGGAATTGTTACTGTAAGATTTTTCAAGCTGGAAAGAATATCAAACTCCGGCTGCGTTAGTTTCTTCTATTCTTGCAGTCGGTTAGGAAATGGAGCCTTTGTTCTCTCAGCCACTTCTTCTTCCACCTCTTCTATAAGAGGTGTTTCTCCTACATCTGCCTCCTCTTCTATCAGTGGAGGTGTCCCTACTCCTAGCTGCCTACCTGATCTAAGCTGAATAGGATTGCAACTAATATGGTACATCGGATACATCTCACCTTCTACATTGTATGTCGATTGGTTTACTTTATTGTTGGGATTTGTCATCGGTTGTGCAGGTAACTACGTAGGTCTCACAATAGGCAAGGCTGGTAGGTTTTTTTGGGGGTGAGCTGGTGCTACATTCTATGGAGCTGGATTCCATGGAGTATGGCTCCTCCACTACTACCTAGAATATTGATATGGCATCCAGGGTTGCTGGTTCGGAAATGTTGCTCTTGGGGGTGCGTTGGACCAAGGTGATGGCCCCCACCACCCCATGTTAGGTGGTTGAGGCTGGCCTTGTGGCATGTATGGTCCTCCCCCATATGATGGCATTCCTATTGGCATATTCCCCATAGGGGTTGTGGCCAATTCCTCCGATTGCCTACAAAATAGGCTTCAGTGACATCAACATCCTCTTTGATACTGGGCAATTGTGGGCACAATCGAGTCTTATGATTTAGTTTGCAGACCATGCATACTCTAACTTTGTTCTTTGGGCATGCATTCTTTGCATGCTTCCCTCTACATTTTGGGTAGAAATAGGCCAATGCTGCTTCATTTTCTTGCTTTTTTTTCTCCAACAGTAGCGTGTCCATTTGCAATGCCAGAGACGAAAGCATCTCACTTTTCAAATCTTCTAGCATGTTGCCTATCTCTATTTTTGTGACCGAAGTAGTTGCTTTCATGGTTCTAGAAGTGGTCTTGCCTCTCCTTCTTGAGTAGTTCTGGCATAATTGTTGGATATCTTCCATAGCATGCTGGTAGACGTCACCTCCAGAAATCATATTGAGAGCCTCTAATGATTCATTGTTAAGTCCTCTCAAAAATATGCTTTTAAGAGACTTGTCAGCTAGCTTCGCGTGAGGAGATCATTGAAGATTGAAATTGAATCTCTCCCAGTATTCCTCTAGAGATTCGTCTTCCTTCTGCATCATGTTTAGGACCTCTTCTCTGGAGTCTCTTGCTCTCCCGAAGTCTTGATATTGCTCTAAAAAGAGCCTCTTCATTTGATCCCATGTAGCAATGTGTTTATCTCCTAGACCGATGAACCATCATAGAGCTGCATCATCTAATGTGGAAGGAAAGAGCTTCAACTTCTATGTATCAGATTTGTAATCCACAGACCTACATAGAATGTCAAACTTGAATAGAAATAGGTCAGGGTCTTCGGTTGGGTATCCTCTGAAGGTAGGAAGGTGAGCAGGGGATATGTTCTTCATTTTGGTTTCTCCTACTCCTTCCTCTATCAGGAAACTAAATCCAGATGAAGTCTCTTCTTCGGCCATTCTTTCATGATATGTGGTCTCTAATGCAGTTTCTATGGCCTCACGATCATTCAAAACTTTTTAGGTCAGGGCTTTGAAGTCGGCTGGCGTTATCGTCCGATCCTCTACAACTTTCCACAGTAGGGCTTCCTCTGAGGGTGTCCTCTTAAACAATGGGTTTACAATGGTTCGTTCTTCCCCAGGTTGGTGGGATGAGGAGGCACTTTGCACAAGGTGAGGATTCTCACTCCAGTGGACTGCTGGCGATGAGTCGGGTGAATCTAATTCAAATTTGGAGTGTTCGGCTGACTCAGATTTCTATGGACTTTGTTTTATGAAATGATCATCAAGTCCTCTCTTCCTCAAGGGACTCATACAAAGTTAGATGGAAGTTTTTTGGGTATTGCAATTAATCTAGTAGAGGTGCTTCCCCGAAAATGGTGCCAAAATGTTGTGGGCCAAACACAGGTTAAATTTGATCCTATTTTGTCACTGCCCATGCATTTAAATTGTCAGACCAGGGAGCTTCGTAAACTTTAGAAGTGTCTCAAACAAGATCATTTACAATACCCACTTCTGAGATGAGTCCGGCTAATTCTATCATTGGGGGGTTTAAAGGAATGACATTCATTCATCCACACCACAATAGTTTACGTATGAATAATTAGATCCTTGGAAATTAAATATTCATACGTGCATAATTAAATAGACATGAAAATAATTCTACTACAATAATGAAAATAATAGTACAAAAAGCAAACCTATTAAAGTAGGAAACTGATCTAGGAAAGCACAAGTAAAAGGGAAGGAATACTAGCTTGGAGTGGGCCCAAGCTCCAGCAGCTCCCTTCCAGCTGAACACGCGATTAGGAACTCTCGAACTTTATTATAATTGCAAGATAATTACAATACTTCTATCTCCTCAGAATAATCAATAAATTTTGGATATCTATTAGAAAGGTCTGTGTGTGTTTATATAGCACACACACAGATCTTCTATTACAATGAGGTTACAATAGTAGTTCAGTCCAGACTAAACTGGGACAATCTGGTAACCGCAATCGACATCTGCTAAAAATAGTCATCATTCCTAATGGTGGCACGTTCGCTGATTGGTTCGAGTTGCTTGAGCTGGATCATGCTTCACCCGATGTAGGTAAGACATCCTCGTCCATTGGTGCAGCTCCCTAGAATTGTTTCATGTGACGTGGAACTAGAACTACACCGGTCAACACTGCCCACACCGCTCATTTGGTCAACTGGTGAAATATGGAGGTACCTTCTCTATGAGGAAGGTGCCTTCCTCGAATGCTTTGGTAGGTGCCTTATTTATGCGGAAGGCACCTACTAGTATTGAGTGTCTTCTTCATATGGAAGGTGCCTACTGGTGTTGAGCACCTTCTTTATGTGGAAGGTGCCTTGCCTTGTATGGGGGTGCCTTCCTTATGAGGAAGGCGCCTAGGTATGTCGGGCGCCTTCTTTATACGGAAGGTGCCTACCTTCTCTTGGCGCCTTCCTTGAAGAGGAAGGCGCCTAACCACCATGCCTTGATCCTGGGAGAAATAGAGTGCCAGGTCCATGAAGGACCTCGACTGATCCAAATATGTCAAAACCAACTAAATTCCACACAAACACACTAAAACACACAAATTAGATAACACACACAATTCTATTAAATAATTACATAATAATTCATGAAAGTACATAGTTCCTATTATATTTCCGCATAATAATCGATAAAACCCATACAAAATATGAGCATTTTTGGGGCTCATCAAGTATGTTTAGGGCTCCATGCTTTGGGAGAATCACGAGATGATTCAAGACTCTCAACCTCATCACCATGGGGATCGAGTGGGGGGTGAGAAGGGCTAGACCTATTGGAGGATGGGGGGAGCTGGGTGGGGGATTATATGGCGGTAGGGGATTGGTCGGTGGGGGCTGGGGAGCAATAGTCATGCCCGACAAGGATTTTGGGCATGGGTTAGGGAACAAATAAGGAGGTTGCAGGGGAGGGTTTACCTTCTTAGAATATTGATCAGGGTGAGTTGAGCTAGGAAGTTCTTCTTTGGTAATATCCTCATTATCATTATTTGCATGGAGATCTAGATTATTGAATAAACTAAACCTATTGGAAAAAGCAAACAGTGAACTTACATTCATCTTGTTACTGTTCAAATATGGGGGACTAGGTTGCTTGCATTTGGGCTCATAATATGGTCTAGCTTTAGCTCTCATTCTTTGAATCTCTCCCTTGCATGGGCATTGTATCTCTTGGTGATCATTCAAAAGAAGTATCAGTTTTAGACACTGGATTCAAAGGTGCCCCTAGGTGTGGCACTCTATGCAAAAGGATGGTTTGTTATCATACTCCACCACTTGGCATCAGTGGTAAAACCCATAAATCAAATTCACATGGATCAGGAGCTAGGATTCTAAATTCTCATTAACACAAATACGGGCCTGTGTCATTCTTGATCGAGCTCGCATAGCAGGGTCTATGGAGATAAGTTCTCCAATCACTCAGGATATCCCTTGTAGAACATCCTTGTGCCAAAAGTGAGAGGGTAAATTTGGAAGGTAGACCTATATGGGAGATGTGTTGATGCTTTGGGTTTCTAGATAAAAATCTACACCCCACTTATAGATGAATAAGCTCCTTCTCCTGAAGAACCATGGTCCCCAGTTAGAATGTGATTCATGTCTTCTTGAGTGTTGAGTCGAATCATGAATAAGCCTCTTGACATAACGACCAATTCTAGACAACCCCTAGTTTTCTATTTCATCATTGCCCATCACCTGATAGCCTTCATATCAAGTATTTTCCCTATAAATTTCTCAACTAGGGAAAATGAGTCAAGGGAAATATACCCAACCATGACTTCTTTTGACATGATTACATCGTATCCATCAAGAAATAATGTGTGTGATTCCATTGAGGAGGGTCTGGGCCTTCCCTTGAGGGCTTCTACAAATGATGCTGCTTGGAATTTCTTGTTATCCACCATTGTTTTGTTTGAGGGTTCTTTCCTCCTGAAAAAATTGTTCCCATCATTCGAAGCCATAGGGTAAGAATTATATGGGGCCTCGTTCCCATTTCCTTAGCCATCATGTCCACCCTTGGTCCCATTTCCACATGCACCCATACCATTACCTACTCCTTAACTGCTACTTCTCTACTTCCTGCTCGACGATGATTCAAGGAGTTTTGCTCACCATCACTCCTAAAAATTTTCCCTTGTGGATCCAATTAAGTATTATTATGGCATATGATATTAATAATTACACTATTTTTTTTATTAATGGTTAAAATAGGGATTTTTGGAAGGGCCCCGTCCCTACATAGGCCAACAAAACTACTAAAAAGTACAAAAGCCCAAGGCCAAAAAGGAATAGTTAGATAAAAATATCAGATCAAAGAACATCATGAAAAACCAATGCAAGAGGCCAATAATAAAAGACTACAAATAGAACAAGAGAGTAGAATCGCTAACTAAGATTTGGAGAGGCTAACATCAACCTCTATGTATTTCTTCTTCTTAATTTTCACTTGGACCTTTAGCATCTTCTAGGAATCCTTCAACACTTGAGTATACCAAAGAGGATGATTCTTATGGCATAAGGTAAGCTAAAACAAGAGGTCCTCCTCAACATGGCCCCCCTATCTATTACAATGTACAAATTTTGGGTATCCCTTTTTGGATACTTGGCTCCCATATAGGTATTGACACTCTTCTTCCTACCAATAGGTTGGCTGCCCCCTAGAGAGTCATCCATAGTAAGACCTACCCTCCATAGTAAATTCAAGTAAATTGATATAGCTAAAATTTAGCCTTAGTCACCAAAGCATCAGGACTGTTCCATTTCCATTTCCCATTATTAGTGCTAAGAAAACTGCTTAGGGAAATATAAATATCCTTAAAATAAACATATCCATGATAGAACACAACCTACAAAATTTCTATATTACCAAAGCTGGAATGACCATCAAGACATAAAGAGAAGATCACATGAGGAGGAAATAAGTCCATCCAAATATTATTTGAGCTACTACTAACTCCCTATTTTTCCATGAAGTTAGCAACTTTGTTTCCTTCTCTTATTGTGCATGATTTTCACATTTCAGAAGGAATATAATAAGGACTTGCTATCCCTTAAGATTTCTTCCACCATCAAGCTTAGTTATCCCTTCTGAATTAAGAATTTAATGATGTTCTAGAGGTCCCCTTCCACTACAATATTCAAAGAATTAAGCAAGGACATGAGCTTTATTCCAAAAATAAGATCCCTCACTTCTACCACATGGCTAGTTTGTATACCATAATGCTTTGAGTAGACACCAATCAAAACCTCTTTTGAAGTTCTAACTACACCTCCACCCCCAAAATTTCTTGGGTTACCTTTTGAGGCCCCATAAAATTTAAGTTTCACCCAACCTTCCTTAAGATCCTTCTATTTGGTGTTCTTTCTAATATCCTCCTTCGATATGGGGTCAACACCAACCTGAGCTTCCAAGTTTTAAAATTTAGCTATCTCCTTTTTTCCCCCATACGAATGTTTGGTAATTGAGATATTATCACAAGCGACAAGCTTTATTGTAAGGAAAACCCCCTTTTCATTTCTAATGATGCCTCTAAAGATTCTTCGATTACATTCCAACCATATACTCCAAAAGAAATGAGCAAGATAAAAATTTCATAAATATGTGAGTCTATCACTTTTGAAGGGGGAGTACCATTGTTCCACAAAACCAATAATTGAATGAGGTACCACTCACAAATAGCCAAAGGCTTAAATTAGCAAGTAGAGAACCTTTTATAAAGGACAAAGAATAAATAGGTGTAAGACTAATTCCTCACCTGCATTGCACAACGGGAACATATTTGGGATACAAAATCCTTTCTTCCTAAGATTATCTTTCATTAAGATTTTATTTTTAAGGGAAATCCAAAGGAAGATAACAAATTTAGAGAGATGTCTTTTAGTCACACTCTACTAACAAGAAACCCAAAAATAGACTCATCCTTAGATACCATATAGTCTGATCTAGATGAGTAAAGAAGAGGCCCAAATGAGGGATTCTTGAGAGGGGATTAAGGGAATGTAATAAGAGGGGATACAAATTTTCACAAATTATACTTGACGTTGGGCTCCTCGATCAAGGTAAAAAGGGAGATATCCTTCCATCTTCTCAAGGGTCCTTCACCTTCAAGATAATCATAAACCCTACTACCAAATTTTTCCTTTAGGGGAATCTAAACTTGACTCTATTCTCTCAAAATATAGAGGGTCTTGTTTGTAATCTAGGTATATTCCCAAAACATAATGGATTTACCATCCCTAGGGTTCCATTTAAAACCTTTCATTAGTAAATATCTAGAGTTAACAAGCCCATTCCAAAAAATAGAACACTTAGGAAGGTTCTCACCTCTGAAGAAGGGTATGGAAGAATCTAAGTACTTGGCATTCATGACTTTTACCCAAGGATTTTTGCCTTATTTGATTATTCTCCAACCAAACTTAGATAATAGAGCTTCATTAAATTGTTGAATCCAATTTATGCCCAAACCTCCTTATCTCTTAGGTCTACACACTTTATCCCAAGCCATAAGAAGGAGCCTCTGGCTATCCTCAATTCCTAACCACAAAAAATATCTCTGGATTTTCTCCAATAGCAAGGCCAATTTTACAAGGATTTTTAGCATCGAAGGAAAATAAATTGGTAAAGAATGAAGAGTAGATTGCAAGATATGAACTTTACCTACCAGAGGTAGTAAAATTATCTTCCATCCTACTAAATTACATTGAAATATTTTATCATAGTATTTAAAAGTATATGTTTAACTATTCCTTTAAATAGGAGTAAGACTAGATAGTTTGAGGGAAAATAAATAATATCATAATAAAAAATTCTAGAGATTTTGACCTCTCTAAGGGCTAGAGTGTTAACAAATAATAGTTTACTTTTATTAAAATTTATGCATTGACCTCAATCTTGTTCATACTCTTGTAGCACCTTCTTTATATTAGTGGATTCTCTAATGGAATCCTTCCCAATAATAGTATCATCCACAAACTGATGATGAGTAATTGGTTCAATTGAAGTAGTTGGTCTAATCCCCTAAATATGACCTTCCCTTCTAGCTAAATCCATGGCCCTACCAAGTGCCTCAACCATTAAAATGAATAGGTAAGGGGATAGAGGGTATCCTTGTCTTAATCCTCTCTAGCTGGGAAAGAATCCCAATGCTTGAACATTTGCTAACATCGAGAACATAGGGGAAGATATACACTGAGAGAACCAGATTATCCAAACTAAAATAAAACCAAAGCTTTACAAAACCTTTTCCAAAAAATGTCCAAGACACCCTATCGTAGGCCTTTCTCATATCCAATTTTAAAATCATAATTGTTGATCCTCTTTGGTTAATTGAGTGCAATGATTCATAAATGGATATAACACCATCCACAATCTACCTCTTAGCCACAAAACCCCCTTGACTATGAGAAATTAACCTAGGAAGAAGTATATTTAGTCTGTTAGCTAAGGCTTTGGTAAGAATTTTATATATGGTGTTGCAAAGGTTGGTTGATCAAAAGTCCTTAAACGTGTTGGCTCCTTGATTTTTATTGATTAGGACTTAAAAAGTAGTTACAATCCTTCAATAAAGCATTGTGATCTTGAAACTCTTGAAGAGAGTCCCCTATGTCCTACTGAACTATGTGCCAACACTCTTGGAAAAATCTTGGAGGAAAACTGTTAAGGCCCAAATATTTGTCCCTTTTCATACCGAACACTGCTTCTTTGATTTCATCACCAGTGAAGGGTTGGATTAAGTACATATTTAATTCAATAGAAACTAGTGTGGGAATGTTTCAAATAATGAAATGAGATGAATCCTCATTTCCATCTGAACTAACATTTAATAATTCATTAAAAATTGTAATGGTTGTATGTTTAATTTTATTTTCTTTTTGGATCATCGAACCATCTTCCAGCTTTATCTCCCTGATTTTGTTAAAACTGCTATGTTTTAGAGTGGATAAGTGGAATAACCTAGTGTTATGGTCTCCCTCCCTTAGCCAAAGTGATATGGACTTCTACCTCCAAAAAACCTCTTCCTTTTATAGCACACTATGGTAATCACTGAGAAGAGACTTGTCCTTCTAATCAAGGAGAATAGATCTCCCATGAGTTTGCATCATCAAATCCAAGTCTTAGATCTAATCCCAAATATTTTTTTTCTACTTGAATATATTGCCAAATACCTCTTTGTTTCATAGCCTCAACTTCATTTTAGAAGTTTCAATTTTTTTTCCACAATAAATATTTTTTGTCCTCCTAACATCAACACTCCACCATTCCTTCACTTTCTCCTTCAATTGGGGGTGATGCAGTCACATTAGTTCAAATATAAAAGGAGGGATTACCAATTTATATTAATACTTACACTATTAATATCAATGTTAATAACTATTATTAATATTTGGTGTAAATCATAAAGTAATTAAATTAATTTACCTATGGTTAAAGGTAATAGTTTTGTGGATGAGTTTAGATTAATTACTTATATTTCTCTTTGTCTAGCAAATCTTCAATATGAAAGGATTAATTGGCTTTGTATCTCAAATGATTTCTTTTTAAAGTTTTAAATCTAGAAAGAATTATGGGGATAACAATACTTTGAATGTATTATTATTATATGAACGCTTAGTTATTTAGCCTTAGAGCTAAGTGAGGTGGCTATTTATTGGAACATTGCATGGGAGGCAACATGAGGGAGCTTGTAACATAGAAAAATATATGTTACATGCAAATAATAGAGAGGTCCAATGCTCTTGAGAGCGCATTATTTCTTGAGGGTGAAAGGATGGGAGGGGAGTTAATTTTAGAAGGATTTGGCATAAGATATTCGTACAATAGGCCAAGCTGAGTTAGCTTGGAGGAGCTAAGGTGGATTGGTAGTGCTACAATAGAGGTACAAGATTTGGTGTTTTTCTTTTGAAGGTTATTTTACTTTTATTATTGAATGTATTATGAAACTTATGCTTGATGCTTATGTATTCATAGCTCTTTCTTGGAGTTGTCATGTGTTTGTGGGAATTTGAAGCTTGATATTTATACTTTCCTTGTTTAATTATTTTAAATGGAAATATTCTTGTCTAACCTTCCTATGATCATGGTTTAACCCTCTGGCATCTAATCCTAACTATGTTAGAGGTTGTTTTTAGGAATTACTTGTTTGAATTGGTGTGTTATTTTCCACTCCCTACCTAACAAAGTTGAATATGCTCCTATATGTGCATTGGATTCCTATTGTTGGCTTAAGTAAGCCTCAGTTAAGCATTTTTATTTTTGGTCTACCTTAAGCTCTCGGGTGGTTTTTCTTTTGAGAGTTGTCCCATATATTGTGCTACATAGAAGACCTTGCTCTTTAGCCTCTGTAGTGATCATGTTGTATGTGTTTTGTTGTGTCTCCTATTCATTGTGATGGAAGTATACTAGCCTTGTTTAGGTTTGTTTTGGGTTGTTTAATCTATGTTAAGCTCCTTCTCTATTGGCATGTATATATGGAGACTTTTATGTTGTGTATATCTTAATATACAGTAATGATAAGTATTGTTGTTATACTCATTAATCATAGGAGAGGTATAAACTTGTGTTTTGCTTTATATTTTGTAAAGGAAAAGAGCTTGGTTATTGTCTATTGTAATAATTAAATCCTTTGAATTTGGGCTATAGGGACCCTATAGATTTTATTAATGAAATTTTATAGCTCATTCTAGTTGGGAATAAAAGATAAAATGGTTATGTTCTTTCATTTTGTAGAGAGACTGAATCTTTTTGTATTAGATGTTACAAAAGTAATGGAAGGAGTTTGTTTATGTTTTTTTCTTCTTAAAAGGAAAATTTGAATCTATTTTAGTGTTATTTTTGCAAAACAAAATGAAGCTTTATGCTAGTGATTTCTTGTTGAGTTATAATTCTTTTGGTTGCGGGTGAATGTTCCTTTTAGAAAAAGGAAAGAAAATATAGCTTGGTTATTTTTTCTTAAAAATAAGGAAAAACAATTATAATGGTTCCTAAGTAGGTAAAGGATAAATTATAGAGAGAAGTATGGGATTATTTACTTATTTGTTTATCAATGTCTTATGCATGGTTGCTTGCATTTAACTTAGATCATGATAAGATGCATTGCATAAAGAGTTGTCTTGATCCCTAAGTGTTCCTCAAGTTCATGAGTAGTCCCTTTCATGAAGGTCGTGAAAATTAGGTGGTACAGATACCACTTAGGTAGATTGGCTTTAATGTACCTTGGAACAAATAGTTGTTTTGTAAAATAGAGTTTACTTTGTACTACTTATATGAATCTTCCACAACTATTAGAAAGTGTGGTAGTTTTTTAAGATGAAGTTTACTTAATTATTGAATAAAAAAAAGGAATTATTTGGGATTATGATAATTATCTTGCAAGGTGTTCTTATTGCTTTGGAAAATAAATGTTATTTTGTGATCCATTTTAATGGAATTTTTTATGTAAATTTTTATGAATAAATGATAGCATTATGATTAATAATTTTTGCTTTCCAAATAAATGCTTCTTTACATTGCTTATAATGACACTAGATTGATCTAGCTATGGTTTTAAAATTGGTGATATGCTTCTTAATGGTAGTACCATGTTGAATGTTATGTTTATTTTGAAAAGCAAAGTATCATTCTATTTGTGTTAAAGTTTTAAGTATGTAGTTTTTAAATGAAGCAATTATTACTAGAGAGTTGTTATATATTATTTTAATGTTCCTTGGGTTAAGGAGGAGTTGCGGGTTGAATCTAGAACCTCCTTTAGGTCCCAATTCAAATACATTAACCCAATCCTAGGAGGATTTGTGATGATGCAATAACCAGGTAGATGTCAGTCCTAGAAGGAGTTGTGAGGATGCAATAGCTAGTAACTCATGAATATGGAAGGATTTGCATTGATGCAATAGGCAAATTTCTTGTGAATTGATATAACTTAAACATTTAGGATCAGGTGTTCCATAACTAGAAAGTTAAAATCATTCACAAGATAACAATGGTGGTCCCTTCCCTTGAACGTGAAGGTTCGTGTTTATTTCTAAATGAATGGTAATGACCTTAGTTAGCCCATAGAGGTGTGGTAACTAAAAACCAAGGCTTTATACCAGAATAAACCTTCCAAGATGAATCTATGGTAAGGTTAGGGAATAGGTGTTCCCCTTTAAGTGTTATGGGTATTAAAGGATAATTTCTATGTTGTGGTCACATTGTCCTATACATATGAGGGTATAGGAAAGGTGGGGGGACCACTTTGGCATCCTTCTAAATATTGAGATTTAGTAAGGTGAACCCCAAAAATATAATATGTTGGCCACTCCTATCCACTTGAGTGTCATCTATAGTGATATTGAACTCAAATGTGGTGAAGCCTTGAGAATGATAAAAAATATTGGCTCTTGAGAACCTTGTGATAAAATAAAAATATATCCCTCTTTTGAGTTGGTTCTATTTGATTTGTTACAATACCATACTTAAGAGAAAATTGGATTACCTTAGTTTTAATGAATATTAATGTATTGTATATTATAATAGTGTGCAGTACCCAAAACCGGGTGACAATCTCTTCTAAAAAGTTGACAATGATATTTTTGGTTGCCTGCTTGGACAAGATTACCTTTGTCCATATTATAAATTAATCAATGGAGGTAATTATCCATTTGTGTTCTTCAATGGAAGGTGGATTAATTTCCCTTATGAAATCTCCCCCATTGTGAGAAAGGCTCATCGACTACAACAAACTTGAGAGGTAATGATGTATTATTTCTCCTTCTAATGAAGAATTTGTACTTGTCACACCCTTGCACCCATTGGTATGCATAATTAAACATAGTGGGCCCATAATAATTGGATCTCATTTTCTTCATTGTTGTAGCATGTGCTAAATAGTGTCCTTCAAAGAATCCCTAATGAAATTCTTACATCAATGGAGTTATAATTCTAGTTTCTACACACCTTAGGAGAGTGCCATAAAATTTTGTATAAAATAATATCTCTCCAATGAGGGTGTAGTGTGTGTTTTTCAGCCTATACAACCTTATTTAGGTATGAATTAGATTCAATAGGTACCAGTTGTATTGCATATAGTTGATATAGTCTTGGACCCAGTCTTCATATTGCTTGGATATGATCATGCATTCTTATTCCCCTCCTTATGATTCTTCAACCTCTTGAGATAATATTTGGCATAGTGTTATACACCTAATTAGATTGGTTTTTTTGATCTCAATGTCATACTCAAAGGTGCAGTTGATCCATCTAGCTATTTTTTCACTAATTTATCTATTCGTAATATAATCCTTGATTCTTGAATCGATGATATTTGCTACCACCTTGCTACTTGAGATTAAATTCTTTAAATTATTTAGGCTTTGAATTAAGGTATAGACCTACCTATTGATAAAGCTATAGCACTCTTCATAATCCTTTATGGTTTAGCTAAAAATATTAATGGGATGCTCATCACCCTAGTCATTCTTTTTAGTAAGAACTATGGCAATGCTAGACTCTCCTCCATAGGTATAGAGATGATATATTTATCAAAATATAGGTTAGTCAACACCAGAGCTTCTATAATAGCTAGTTTGATTCTTCTAAAGGACCACTTCCCCTCTTTAGTCCATTGGAAAGACTACCCATTTTTCAACATCTTGGTGATGGGCTTGACAATGGAGGAAAATTCAGGTTTGAATCTTTAGATGAAACTAATTTGTCCAAGGAAATATTGGAGGCCTTTCTTGTGTTGGGGCAAAGATAGCCCTACAATATATTTTATCCTATTAGGATCTATATCCATTCCTTCATTGTATACCACATGTTCCAGAAGCTTTCATTGTGGGACACAAAAAAAACATTTCTTTGGGTTCAAATAGATACCAAATTCTTAGAAGCACTTGAACACCTTTTCTAAGTACTCTAAATGGTATTATTTTCTTTTGAAGAAAATTATGAGGTCATCAAGATAAACAAGGATGATCTTGTTGAGTAGATCATGAAAAGGAATATCCATGTCCCTGTGGAAATTTTTTACATTATATAGGCCAAAATTCATTTTTGATAAGAAAAAGTCCTCATTTAGTGGT
The DNA here is from genome assembly GCA_028583015.1 of Wollemia nobilis. Taxonomy (NCBI): domain Eukaryota; kingdom Viridiplantae; phylum Streptophyta; class Pinopsida; order Araucariales; family Araucariaceae; genus Wollemia; species Wollemia nobilis. Next base: position 17,445,018 of record JAQPPZ010002979.1, read on the forward strand.
TAATACCATATTTTATTGATTCTCTTCTTTTACCCAAACCTAGTTATACCTAAATAACACATCCAAAAGTGAGAACCTTTTTGACCCTGATATTTTTTGTAAAATTTGGTCCATAGACTACAATGGATAATGATCCTTAAGCGAAGAAATTAAGGTCTCTAAAGTACACACAACTATATTTCTCCATTCTTCTTCCTAACTAGGACTAGATTGGACACCCAAGTGGTATGCTTTAGTGGGTAGATGATATTTACTTCTAAAATTTTGATAAGGTCTTGTCTCATGAGTGGATTTATCTTGGGGTTGACATGCCTTTGATTCTTTCTTATAGACTTGGTGTGTCAAGCTATATGGTGTGTTGAATGATAATTTTGTCATATACCTTTAGGTTCTCATAGTTATAGATCATCATACTTGTATATTTTTAGAAGAGGTCAATCAGACTTTTTCTTTCATCCCAAGTGGTATTTTTTCTATCCATATGACCTTACAGGCTTTGATTTCTACCTCTTCATAATCCCCTTTATATCTAGTAACACATTTAATATTCTTAAAGTGATCATTGAGACTGAAGAAAGATTCTATATTCACAATCCCCTTGGGTATCTTATTATTTCTAAGTGGAGTAATCTTATCCTCATAGGCTTCTTGTATTTTTTATGTTTGTATTTCAACAAACTATACCTCCTAGTGTATAAAAAAATTATTTGTTTATCATATTCAAATACCTACCATGAGACATAATTGTTTAGGATCATTGGTCTGATGATGATATTGATATTCTAGTGATTGCTCCATAAATATTTAGTAGGGTTGAACTAGGCTCCTATAATCACCATGTGATATGCATCTGTATTTTATACATGAGGGACCACCATTATATTGACCACATCAAAATCCTCCAATAAATCTTAGATTTAGTTCTAGTAAGACCTCATCAATAAATTTTTAGTTGCACATAAAGACTTTACCTATTTAACAATGAGCTCAGTATCCCTAAATATTTATAAATATTTAACCTTATTCTTAAAGGCTAGTTAGACCATGTGCCAAGGCTTCATATTCTGCCATGTTATTTGAGCATTTAAATTATAGCCAAAAATCTTGGAGAGTCTTCTTTCCCTTAGGTGATATAAGGCACACACCCACCCCTACCCTAAATCTTTATCTAGACCCATCAAAGTACAACTTATAGAGTCTAGTTGGTTCTTCCCCTATTGCAATGATTTTATATAGAAGAGGATTTTCATCCTATATAATGTAGGTGCTTATCCTAGTTGGATTTATAGCATCTGGTTGGTATAATTCCCATGATTTAGTAGCCCTTTCATTCATTAGATCCTCTAATTTATAGCAAAGTCTCTTTGCAATGATCCTTTAATAACAATGTGAATAAAAAGTGCAATACAAAACCCAGTGATAAATATAAATTAAATAAATTCTCAAACCAGTGATAATAAATATAATCAAATCTAATCAGTGCAACAACAAATCTAGCCACTCAGAGAGGGCAAAGTCTCATGCATCTATACACAAATGGATTAATTTCTTCAATGATGAAAAACTAATAAATATTCCTATTTATAAATGAAATAGATGATAAATACATCAAATGGAGATATAGCCGATAAGGCTATATTAGGATTGTTACATGGATCCCACCTTAGAAAGATTTTTCCTCAAAGCCAAAAAGTTTTTGAAAATACTCTTAGGCTCCCATGTAGCATCTTCATATATAAAGGTCGTTCCACTTAATTAGGAACTCTTAAATTTGGTGTGATCAAAGATGATGTACTCTGGATCGTAGTATTACTTTAGGCTGAAGAGTTATTAAACCTTCTTCATAAAGTAATGGAAGCTCTATCTGGGATTGCACCTTTTGACCAACAACTAGTTTGAGACAAGATACTTGAAAAAATAGATGGATGCGAGAAGAGGGCGTAAGCTCCAATTGATATGTTATTTTACCAATGTAATGAATCCCTTTATAGGACCCATAAAATAAAGGAGCCAACTTCTAATTAGACTTGATATTTAAGGACAACTACTTATAAGGTTGTAGGTACAAAAATACCATATCTCCTATGGTGAATTATCATTATGAATGATGTAATTTCTATTGTTGCTTCATACAATTTTGTACCTAGGTCAAATTATATTTAAAAAGTTCAAGCATTTTTTGATGTTGTTGTATCAAATCATCTACCTAGGATACTTTGGAAGTGCTTGGAACATAGTCTATGATTGTTGGAGGCTTTTGACCATACAAAGCTTCAAATGAAGACATTGTTGGTCACAAATCTGCCTAAGTACAAGATTTCATCACTTGTGCGCCCTAGACTCGGCCAACATTGAAAGGCCGAGAGAAAGAGAAGTCTCCCGGGCCAATCTCCAGAGAGGGCTGGCTCCCAAACTAATCTAAACTGGTTTCAAGATAAGAGTGCAGGAAAGAAATGGGAAAATGCCGAAAGAAAGGGAAATAACAGAAAGAGATGGAAATATGGCCAAAGCCGATAGTTGATGGGGAGAACAACCTCAAACAACAAATAACCTCAACTAGATCCTGAAGCTAAGCAACAACTGATTCTTAGAATGCATATACAGAAATTGGATCAAGCATTAGCCATAAGTTCGCTTCCAATTATACTCCAAACGTTCAAATGCAAATACAGCCAAATCCAGAACAACAGAATTCAACTTATATTAACACTGGACTAACAGAAGTGACTTAGACAGAAAGCAAAACTTGAACAACAGTTTGGATCACCAACTCCAAAAGACACTAAGAATAGAGCAAAATGCATCTAGGATTTCTGCTTCAATTTCTGCAAAAAGGTCCTCCTCCCTTTGCTTGAGATTTTACATTGGTATTTATAGAGGTCTTTCCTCTTCCTTTCGAATCACAACATTTAATACATAAAACATATTTTGAAGAAGCGATCCACAAAATGTGCACTTGAAAAGAGAAACAATCCCCCTTAATCTGCCTCGGAGAAATGACACTCCCTATTTTTATGGATCAAAACTAAAAATTAAACAGAAACAAGGGACCATATTTCTTCATTAAATGACCATTATCGGGGCAAGCTGGAAGTTGTTAGGAGATCACGAACAAGAGCTTTTAATACTGGAGGCATCTTTAATTTTGGTGGCTTCGAAAGCTGCCTCATGTTCTTCCATCTTGCACACATAGGTAAACAACAACATTTAATCTTGGAGCCTCTTTGACCACGATCTCAAAATCAGTTGGAGAGCTTTTATTTGATCCTTATCTTCTCCTCACGTTCTCCTATGCAATTCTGAAGGAAAAATGCGGACTGAACTGTATCGGGCCTTTGTTGTTGCTTCTATCGTGAAAATGAGACAGGTCGCGAAAATGCGACATGTCACGAAATCGTGACACTTTTACCTTACTGCTTTCTCTTCTTGCCACCAATCACGAAAATGCGACATGTCACGAAATCGTGACATCTTCTCTTCATTTAGCTTTGTCTCCATGACATGTCGTGAAATCGTGACATTCTCCTCTTTCTTGGCTTCTTCGCTACTCCTTATCATGAAAATGAAACATGTCACGAAATCGTGACATCTTTCACTCGGCGCTGTCTTGTCTGCTTTATCACCGTGAAAACGTGACATGTCACGAAATCGTGACAATTTCCTTCTACCTTGTACTTTTTAGCTTTCATTTCGTGAAAACGTGATAGGTCATGAAAATGCGACATGTCACGATATCGCGACGTTTTCTCCGTTTTGTCCTTTCATCTTCAACAAGTCATGAAATCGTGACATGTTTCTATTTTCTTGTACTTTGCACTTTTGCCCCGCAAAATCATGACATGTCATGAAATCGTGACAGTTTCTTGCCTTCTCCGTCATTGCCGCTTCTTGTCATGATATCGCGACAAATTTCTCCTGCTTGGCTTCGTTTCCAAAAATGTCACGATATCGTGACATCTTTCATCCGCCTTGTGTTTATCTTCAGCCCTTCCATGAAAACGCGACATGTCGCGATATCGCGATAGTCCATACCACCTTGCTCCTTCTTTGCTTTCCTATCGCGATATCATGACATTTTTCATTGGTGCTCCCCTTGGCTGCTGTATGTCACGATATCGTGACATTTTCCTATCACGTTGCTCTATTGCCACTACAAGTCGCGAAAATGCGACATGTCGTGATATCGCGACAACTTTTCACTTGAGTGCTCTCTCACCAACAAGTCATGAAAATGCGACATGTCGCGATGTCGCGATAGTTTTACTCCCTTGCTTCCTTTGGCTGCTTTTAACCGTAAAAATGCGATAGGTCACGAAAATGCGACATGTCGTGATATCGCGACATTTTCTATACTTAGCTGATTTCTGCATTTGGACACCATGAAACTGCAATAGTGAAATTTCATGATATTGTGACATCTTACACTTACTTTGCTCTAACACAAAAACTTGCATGAACAGTAACAACAAAAACAATGTGGCAAAAATGCCAACATTCTTGGTGGCTCGTGGGGTATACAGTTCTGCTGTATGCATGAACCTCAGGCCTTTATCCATTGGGCAACAGAGTCAAGAAGCTGGAGGAGCAGAAGAAGTGAGTGTTGGTTGATGCTGGACGTTTTTGTGGGCTGCTGCAACAAGCTCTTGCTGGCGCTCGACACTCAAAATAGGACCTTCAATAGAAATTTATGGAATAGCAGAACTTCCCTTATTTCTTGAACGACTGCATTTTTCCTAGCTCGATTGAGCTGGGTAATCACCAGGTGCTATGAAAGGATCTCCATGGCAGTAGTGAAAAGCACCTAAATTGAAAAAATGAAAATGAATGGAGTGATGACCAGTAGATGTGCAGGCCATGGAACGGGAATGGGGAATGATGAAATGGTGGAAGATGGAGGAGTAGAAGTGGTAGATACAACAACTGAAGAGGGTGCTACTGGGCTACCAGCTACTGGGTTTTGATGAAAATAGAGAATGAAATGGAAATGGATGGAATGGAGGAGGTGGTAGGAACTATGGAGAAGTGCTCAAAAGACAAAGAATTAGAAGAAAGGGGAAGTGAAGAAAAGGGAACATCAGAGAGGGAGTAGAAACAACAGTAGTGGCTTGATTATTTATAGAAGAAGGAGTAGGAGAGGAAGGGAATGAAGTAAGGAAGTGGAAGAAAGAAGTAGATGGAAGCCACTATCTGCTGGGAAGGAAAAGAAAAAGAAAGAGAAATAAACATACCTGCGGGCTCGCGTGCAAAAGGAGCCGAAGTTAACGAATTTTTTTTTTTTTTTCTTTTTTTTTTTTTTTTTTTCTATGTACAAGGTAACCCTCGAGTTTAGCTGTGAACTCTCGGGAGAGACACATACCAAAACATGGCTCTATGATCTCCTGGATCCCAGACCTTGAACACACACTTATTGGTCTCCTGATTGATAATCAGCTCGGAGTCACCAAAGATTTGCAACTGTCGCGCTCCAAGTTTCTCAGCCTTCTTGAGACCTAGGCATAAAGCCTCATATTCTGTTGTATTATTTGTGCAGCTCTAGGTCAAATGATATGAATAGGATCATTGAATTCCAGAAGGTAATACTAGAACAATCCCAGCTCCAATGCCATTTTTGTATCGTGCTCCATCGAAATAGAGCTGGTCTGGCACAGAGTCTTGACCAACTTGATCAGGAGGCAACTCTACTTCAACCTCTTCAGGATTTGTAATGGAGTAACAACCAATTTTAGTTTCCATCATGGCATTAAAATTGAGCATTGAAAACTCATCCTCTAAGCAAAGCTCATCCAGGACTTCATCCATTAAATCAAGATTGTCCAATTCTTCAGTTATCATGTTGACAGAATGTTTGGACTTTTCTTCTTCTTCCATCTTCTCTATATGAAAAGTAGAAGGCTTCTTATTGTAAATACGGATTCTTCTTCCTTTGAAAGGAATCTCCAAGTGAGAATAATCCAGAGAAAGGTAGCCTCCCAGCTTGGCAGTGAATTCTCTCGACAAACACATACTAAAATATGGTTCCAAATCAACCACAACTACCTCCTGAATTACTGTAATTTGAGGCATACTATGTAGAGCAATAGGAACATCCTTGATTACACCCACTATTTTCATGGGAGTCCCATCCAACTGCAAGACACCAGGGCTACTTCTTGTATACTCCATACCCATGACTTCACAAACTGCCTTTGGCATGACAGTTGTCGCAACACCAGAATCAATCATGCAGTTGTGCACTATCCAACCCTCCATCCTGAGTGACAAATAAAATGGGGGTGGTCTATTTTTTCCAGTGACTGAAGAGGTCAGAGTTTGAGACATAACTACCTGGGCTGGAGCCTTCCCCTTACTTTGTGTGGTCTTCAGGGATTCCTGTAAGAGATTTACCTATCCAGGCAGCTGCAAGGTGTCATACAGACTTACTTTAGCTGGTATCCTTTTGAGTTCTTCAACGATGTTGTACTCCATCGAGATCTGCTCTTTCCCTCCACTGGCAGATTCAAATTTGCTTCTATATTGTTGGGTGGCCTCCACTCATTGTCGTTTAGTCAATGATGGATACCGCAATGTCTCTCTAGCTTGTTCCTTTGTTTTCGCTTGCGGCTGAGAGATAGAAGCTTATCTTCAACTTCTCTTTTGCTTGTGGTGGAAGCGGATCCTTCGACAAAATAGGTGGGTCTTGTTGCGGAGTTGGAGGATCATGAGTCTTTGCAGGTATTTGTTGCTTTGTTGCTTGTGCAGGAGGCACTTTCAATGGCTCCATCTTAGCCGGATCTACCAACATTGGTTTCTTGTCGCTGCGTGTCAAGACTGCTATGTGTTCCTCAAGAGACATCATGGAATTAAGATCCACCTCTCGAATCATGTTTACACGGCTCCCCGCAAGAACTTGCAAATAATTTTGGTGGACCATGCAAGTGGACTCATCATGTGGATCATTGCATGAAGAACACCAATAAGAAGGCTCATGTGAAACTTCAGAAGGGCCAGCCTCTTCACTTACCAGGATCGCTGAGTTCCTCTCAGGTACTTTCTCCATAGCCTTGCTAGGAGCAAATTGCTCTCTAGTTACTGTCGAAACAAATCTTCGTGGCTGAGAGTTCCTTTTCGCCTCTCTCCGCTCCATAGATGTCACCTTGTTAGTGAGAGCTCTCATGGTCGATTGAATTTCTTGCAAAACAGCCAATTGAGGATCTGGGCTTGAGGACACAGGCGGTGCAGGTAGAGGTAATGGAACTGGTGGAGAAGGTAATGCAGGAGTTGGAAGTGGAGAGGTTAACTGTGGAATGGGAATCATAGGTACTGAAGGTATGGGAGGATTCCATGAAGATGAAGGGTATATGGATGGAGCAGTGTAAGATGTAGGGGCTGCACCTATATGCTGGTATTGTGGGAGCTCGAGAAAAATAGGCATAGTCATTTTTGGAGGCAATTTCCCAATGGCAATCAGATCGGCCTCAACCTTCTGTGCCTGGGCATATAGTGTAGGAAAGGTTTGAACATTGGACATCCTAATGTTCATACCAATATCTGAATGGAAAGCCCTAAGAAAGTACAATGTTGCTTGTTCATGAGTAGGGCGAAGACCATCAGGAACTCTCTGCCAAGTTCGGGCAAACCTAACATTGAAATCCACTATCTCCTCTTGAGGATGCCTCTTGATATTATTAAATTGATGCACTAAAGAAAATGGGTCTGCTTGCTCATTGAACCCTTGGATTAGCATCTCTGCTAATTGATCCCATGAAGTTATGGAGTTGGGAGACAAGGATCTATACCAGCACAACAACTTACCTCGGAGTGACAGGACGAGCAATTTGATCATGACATCTTCATCTATGATATTGTGAATTGAAGCCAAGGTTGCCACATCTGACACATGCTCGTACATGGTCTTTCCAGTCCCATCATATGTAGGCAAGGCTTTTATTGCTGTAGCAGGAACTAGATTTTGAAAAGGCAGGTCCAACGCTCCCGAATCGTTCCAAGCAGGAACTCGCCGTGGCGGAGGTTGTTGACCAGCCATTTGCACTGCAGGATTTGGATCTACTAGCAAGCTCGTAGCAGTACTGGGAGGAGTCGAAGATGGCACAAACTGACCCGCTACCTATGAAGAAACAACAAATGATGGGTTCACAGGACTTACCAATCTTGAGCGCTCCCTCCAGTTTTGAACATCAATCTCGAAGAATTCGACTGGATCTTCCGATTCTTTGGCACTTGATCTCGTGATCATGAAGCAAAGATGCAAATATTTTCACCAGCTTCAGGATTGGAAATTTCTAGGTACTAAACAGTCACCTTCAGCAGAGTCACCAGATGAACTTACAATCTCCGCTTTGAGGTCAAGACAGTTCATCAAAATCTTGATTCCTTCAGGTGTCAAAAAATGGGACTTGTGAGTCCCCAATTATGGATCTTATTGAGACAGAAATAGTCTATCCCATCGGGCATGCCAAAAATTGTTGGTCACAAATCTACCTAAGTACAAGATTTCATCACTTGTGTGCCCTAGACTCGGCCAACATTGAAAGGCCGAGAGAAAGAGAAGTCTCCCGGGCCAATCTCCAGAGAGGGCTGGCTCCCAAACTAATCTAAACTGGTTTCAAGATAAGGATGCAAGAAAGAAATGGGAAAATGCGGAAAGAAAGGGAAATAATAGAAAGAGATGGAAATATGGCTGAAGCTGATAGTTGATGGGGAGAACAACCTCAAACAACAAATAACCTCAAACTAGATCCTGAAGCTAAGCAGCAACTGATTCTTAGAATGCATATACATAAATTGGATCAAGCATTAGCCGTAAGTTCGCTTCCAATTATACTCCAAACGTTCAAATGCAAATACAACCAAATCCAGAATAGCAGAATTCAACTTATATTAACACTGGACTAACAGAAGTGACTCAGATAGAAAGCAAAACTTGAACAACAGTTTGGATCACCAACTCCAAAAGACACTAAGAATAGAGCAAAATGCATCTAGGATTTTTGCTTCAATTTCTGCAAAAAGGTCCTCCTCCTTTTGCTTGAGATTTTACATTGGTATTTATAGAGGTCTTTCCTCTTCCTTTCGAATTACAACATTTAATACATAAAACAGATTTTGAAGAGGCGATCCACAAAATGTGCACTTGAAAAGAGAAACAATCCCCCTTAATCTACCTCGGAGAAATGACAGTCCCTATTTTTATGGATCAAAACTAAAAATTAAACAGAAACAAGGGACCATATTTCTTCATTAAATGACCATTATCGGGGCAAGCTGGAAGTTGTTAGGAGATCATGAACAAGAGCTTTTAATACTGGAGGCGTCTTTAATTTTGGTGGCTTCGAAAGCTGCCTCATGTTCTTCCATCTTGCGCACATAGGTAAACAACAACATTTAATCTTGGAGCCTCTTTGACCACGATCTCAAAATCAGTTGGAGAGCTTTTATTTGATCCTTATCTTCTCCTCACGTTCTCCTATGCAATTCTGAAGGAAAAATGTGGACTGAACTGTATCGGGCCTTTGTTGTTGCTTCTGTCACGAAAATGAGACAGGTCGCAAAAATGCGACATGTCGCGAAATCGTGACACTTTTACCTTACTGCTTTCTCTTCTTGCCACCAATCATGAAAATGCGACATGTCACGAAATCGTGACATCTTCTCTTCGTTTAGCTTTGTCTCCATGACATGTCACGAAATCATGACATTCTCCTCTGTCTTGGCTTCTTCGCTACTCCTTATCGCGAAAATGAAACATGTCACGAAATCGTGACATCTTTCACTCGGTGCTGTCTTGTCTGCTTTATCACCGCGAAAATATGACATGTCACGAAATCGTGACAATTTCCTTCTGCCTTGTACTTTTTAGCCTTCATTCCATGAAAATGTGATAGGTCGTGAAAATGCGACATGTCGCGATATCGCGACGTTTTCTCCGTTTTGTCCTTTCATCTTCAACAAGTCGCGAAATCGTGACATGTTTCTATCTTCTTGTACTTTGCACTTTTGCCCTTGAAATCATGACATGTCACGAAATCATGATAGTTTCTTGCCTTCTCCGTCGTTGTCGCTTCTTGTCATGATATCGCGACAAGTTTCTCTTGCTTGGCTTCATTTCCAAAAATGTCACGATATCGCGACATCTTTCATCCCGCCTTGTGTTTATCTTCAGCCCTTCCGTGATAACGTGACATGTCGCGATATCATGCCATTCCGTACCACCTTGCTCCTTTTGCTTTTCTGTCGTGATATCGTGACATTTTTCATTGGCGCTCCCCTTTGCTGTTGTATGTCGCGATATCGTGACATTTTCCTATCACTTTGCTCTGTTGCCACTGCAAGTCACGAAAATGCGACATGTCACGATATCGCGACAACTTTTCACTTTAGTGCTCCCTCACCGCAACAAGTCACGAAAATGCGACATGTCGCGATGTCGCGACATGTTTTACTCCCTTGCTTCCTTTGGCTACTTTTAACCGCGAAAATGCGACAGGTCGCGAAAATGTGACATGTCACGATATCGTGACATTTTCTTTGCTTAGCTGATTTCTGCATTTGACGTCATGAAACTGCAATAGGTCATGATACCGTGACATGTCACGATATCGCGACATCTTACACTTACTTTGCTCTAACACAAAAACTTACATGAATAGTAACAACAAAACAATGTGGCAAAAATGCCAACAGAAATATTAAGATAAATATGGTAAGAAGTATTATACCACCATTATGTTAAGGAAAATCGTTGAATCCAGTGATAGTGCTTATCCTAATCAAAACAATGAAGGTCAGTACCCAAAAAAATGTTAACAATCTCTATTTGACCATTAGACTAAGGGTGATATGAAGACATACTCAAATTGGTACCACTAAGATTAAACAATTCCTTCCAAAATTTTCTAGTGAATATAGGATCATGATCACTCACAATGGTTTTGGGCATACCATGTAACTTAAAATGGAATCAAGGAATGCCTTGGTTACCTTGTTGAATAGGAATGTTGTAGTGCACAAAAATGAGCATATTTGGAAATATGATCCACTACCACAAAGATCACTATTTTACCCTTTGATTTGGGAAGACCCTCAATGAAATCCATGGATATGTGCTCCCATTGGTGGTTAGGGATAGGTAAGGGTTGCAAAAACCCAAGAGATTTAACTATTTTACATTTCTTATGTTGACATACCTCACACTTAGCCACAAATATCCTTACATCTAATTTTAATCCTTTCCAAGAAAATGATTGCTTAACTCATTGGTATATTTTCAAGAACCCATTATGTCCTGCTAGAGGAGATGCATGCAATTCTTTGAGAACCATTGATTTAATAGTTGAAGATTGAGGAATATATATGTGATATTTTTTATGAAGCACTCCATCTAAATAGATAAGTAAGAATGCAATGATGATCCTATTTTCATATTTTGAATGATTTGAGTATTCTCTAAGTCAGTAATTCATTCTTTTTGAAGTTGAGACAACCATTATGAACAAGGACTAGAGATGGCATTGATGGCCACATCATAATTATATTTATGAGACAAATTTTCAACTACCAAATTTTATTTACCTTTCTTATACTCAATGATAAAGTCATAACCCAAGAGTTTGGTCATCCATTTATTATGTTCAGGGCATGAAATATGTTCTAATAAATGATTAAGGATATGATGGTCAATCTTGATGATGAAGCTACTACTTAATAAATAATACCTCCATTTCTCCATGGCATTTAAAATAGCTAGCATTTCCTTCTCATAAGTAGATCATCCCAAATTCTTGCCCATTTTTTGCTTACTTTTGAAAGCGAATGGGTGACCCTCTTGCATTAAAACAATTCCAATACCTATACCAGAATCATCACACTCAATGACAAAAGGATTTTTAAAATTAGGAGTGGCCAAAATTGGAGTGAAACACATAGCTACTTTGAGGGATTAGAAGGCTTGAAAAGCAGCTTCATTCCAAATAAAATCTTCCTTTCTTGTAAGTGCAGTGAGAGGTGTTGCAATCTTACCATAGTTGTAGATAAAATTTTTGTAATATTCTGAGTTCTAGAAATCCATGAAGTTTTTTGATGGATCTAGGTAAGGTCCAATCTTGAATAGATTTTATTTTATGAGGATCTACTTTGAATCCTTCATGTGATACTATATGTCCCAAATATTCTACCTCTTGGACCCCAAAGGCACATTTGGATATTTTAACAAAGAGTTTTTCCTTTTGTAATAGATGGACTTTTTCAAAATGAACTAGGTGATCCTTCCAAGATTTATTGTATATTAAAATATCATAAAAGAAAACTAGGACAAAATTATGAAGAAAAGGCCGAAAGACCTGGTTCAGGAGACTTTGAAAAAGTAGAATGGGTATTTATGAGGTCAAAGGGCATGAATAGGAACTCATAATGACCCTCATATGTATGTAAGGAAGTTTTAGGTATATCCTCTTCTCTAACCTAAATTTGGTGAAAACAAGAGCATAAGTCTAGTTTAGTAAAATAACTAGCACCATGTAATTCATCCAACAAGTTATCTATAACAACGATAGAAAACTTATCTTTGATAGTGATCTTATTGAAAGGACAAGAATTAGGACATATGCACCATGATTTATCCTTACGATGTTTCTTCACCACTAGTGAAGAATAAGGACTAATGCTTGGATGAATGATTCCATGCTCTAACATTTCTTGGACCAACTATTGGCAAAACATTGGTTAGTTTTTTTATGATTCAATTAATTACCTCCATTTAATTGTCAACCTGGGGTAGCTTGTAGTCTTGTGAGAAGTCGTGCAAAGTCTATGCTTGTAAATTATCCTTTAGAGATGATTCCCTTAGCATATGGTTTGGGGGGTGTTTGTTGTTCATTGAATTTTATGTTTAAACCAATAATCTCATGCTAAGTCTAAGAAACAAGACTGAAAACATTCAAAATCTAAATAACTATCTTGCTGGAAATTATAGAAAACAAGGAAAATAACCAAAAATAAATTAATATATTAAAATAATTATAAAAAATAGGGGAAATAGGGAATAAATTTGTTGTAAGTAAGCCCACACTTCCATCAGGTTCTGCTCATGGTAGAATGATCACCATATTCTTTAGAAGATGTTTTTATAGGAACAATGCAAAATTTTTATTAATAGTTTGCAACAAAGAAATTTACATAGAAAGTCTGAGAGATCTTCTTCAGGGGTGGCCTACATATTTATAATATATGCATCCAATCCTATTACAACCATTTGCTCAATTAAAGAAGTCAGGTAAAATATCAGTATTTTTCAGCGTATTCTGTTTCCAGAATACACTAATATTTGATTTACTTGAATTACAAAATTAATTCACGTTTTAACTAAAAAATAGGTCATGAGTCACCTTTGAAATTATCCCATGTTCGGTTGTGATACTGGAATTCCATTTACACTGGTTGTCAAGGTGTTTGCTCTGTTCTACCGACCACAAAGCCATGCTAAATTTTGGTGTTAACAAGAATCAGGCACTGCGATTGAAGAAGTCGAGAAGCAGGTGCCTTCCATTGCATAATGAAAAGCAAGTGCCTTTTATCATACAATAGGAAGTAGGTGCCTTCCATCGCATAATAGGAAGTAGGAACCTTTTTCCATACAATGGGAAGCAGGTGCCTTCCACTGTTCAATGGGAAGTAGATGCCTAACGAAAATTAGGCACCTAACAGTTAGGTGTCGAACGGAAGTTAGGCACTTCAAAGGACTTGGGTGCCTAACTTCGTACCTCTTTACCGATATTCTACAGATGTTTTTCCTTCATTAATTTGTAAGTTCTAGGTTTGAGTTGGACCTCGATGAAAACATGCCAAAATGCAATTATTTCCACTAAATCTACACACATTACACTTAAAGACAAATATTAGAGAAAATGCAAAATAAAATGTTAATTATATATATAATTTCCATAAAACATTTATATCTACAAGAATATATGCCACACATTATGGGAAAAATAGTACAAAAAATGAGCAATTTTATGGCTCATCATCCCCCCATGCTTAAGGGGTGGCATGTCCCTATGCCACTTTGAACTGGTAATTACCAGTTCTTTTCACCTCATTCCAAGAGGTTCGGTTGGTATGTGTCCTCTTTATTTTAGTGGCCTTGGATTTCTCTTTGTCCTGAGGCTTCTGCCTCTTTGATATTGTAGGAGCTGCTATCTCCTATCCCTACTAATTTTGGAATTTTCTATGCTGAAGTGATTCACTAGTCCCTGCCCTCTTCTTGGGTGGTTCTCTGATCTAGGCCACCTTGCCCTTATAAAAATTTAGATAAAAACTAGATAAGATGATGGCATCCTTCTAGAATGCAGGCTCATTTATTTTCTAGTACTCATGGTGAAGTGGAAACTTATCACCCATAGTAACTGATTCCTTGTATCCAAATGGGATGCTAGATTCCTTAGCAACCCTTGTTTTGGGTAAATCTAACCCTATTGGGTCAATCTTAGGTTTAGCTTCAAGCTCTACTTTTGACATAGGGGGAGTTCTGCTGCTTGATGCTAGATAATCCTTCTACACAAGGTCTAAAAATCCCATCCACTTAAAATATGCTTGTATTCTTGAAGGCTTTCCATCCTCTGATCCATACAAATACCAGAACTACTCAAGTTTAGCAACTAAAATCTTCCTATGAGGTCTACCATATTGTTTTTTGGCCTCTTTTTCTGCTTCCTTGAGGGCTTTCTTAGAGGTCTTCTTCCAGTTCTTCTTGTCTACCTTAATTTCCTCCTTGAGATCCTCAAATTTCTATTTTTATGTAGTAAATAGATTCTTTACTACATCTCATTCCTCATCGGAATCCAGCTCTGATTCCTTGTTAGATTCAATGCCTAGGGCCTTTAACTCTACAACTCTTGCTTTGGTCCTAGGTCATCGCGAAGATGGCCTTATGACTTTTTTTTTTAATCTCAACTTGATACTATGTACCCCATGGTGTGTTGGTGTCACTATTGTTTCTTGGTGTACATGGGATGCAAGATGCTGAGCCTCATGGTCCTCTACAACTACTTATTGTACATCAAGGACTGCTTCTTTTTCCTTTATAGTTTCTTGTTGTACATTGAGGACTGCTACTTCTTCTTGAGGTTTATCAACCCCTGTATTAATTGGAGAGTGCTCTACCTCTCCCTCACTTCTTGTAATTTGAGGCTCTTCAGCCTCCATATCCTTTTATCCATCTTCTCCCCCTTTTGTAGGCTACTCTACCTTTTGAGGTTCTTCAACTTAAACCTCATCCTCTTGAATTACTTGATCTAAAGAAGGGGGTGTAGAGTAGGCTTGCTCTACTTTTATTGTAGCAGTGTCTCCCTATTTTGTTTTCTTATTAGTAGGGGGTACTTCTATTGTCCCATTAGTATGTACTACTGCATCAAATATGGCTAGATACTCGGCTCCTTTTGGTCTATCCTGCAACTGCAATTGTCTCTATAGTTGCTGAATTGTTTGATATAATTCATGCATTTTTAAGGCGGTCTCCTTTCTGGAATCTTCAAATAGAGCCCGTTCCTCTTTAAATTTTTCTTCCCAGATAGAAGCCTATTCTTTCAAAACCTGCAACTGCTACTACAGATCCTTTGCCTAGAATTTTAGTGGAACATCTACCATGGATACCTCCTATTGAGGAGTTGGCCTACAAAAAATATCTTGTAAAATGTGGGCCAAATACTCCTCCTTGTTGAGATCATCATTGAGTTTCTCCTTGTCATATAAGCTTAAAACCACCCTCGATGCCCTCATTCTTCTGCTTTACATCCTAGTGGATATAGGCATGGAATATTGCACTACCTCATCCTAAAATTAAGGTGTAGAAGGGGACAAATCATGCCCTACTTCCTCCCCAAATTAGGAAAAATCAAGGAACAAGGGTTGTCCTTCTTCCTCTATATTTCCTATAGGTTGAGATGCAATCACCATCATTTCTCGTTCTGTTACCTCCTAGGCCGACTATTCATTTTGAATGGGCACATCCTCCTCTGCTTGTGTCCTTGCCACTACACTAGTGCCCATAACTTCCTCAACTATCACATTTCTATGTGACTCTACATATCTCACTAAGGTAGAAATTAGGCCATGGTGAGCCAGGGTAGAGGTGGTTCCTGCCTGGTATTGTCTGGCCTCATCTTTCAAGGTGCATGAAAGGTAGTGGGGGATGTTGATTTTTTCTCCATGCAAAATATAATTGAGGAAACATAAATGGTTGGAATTCAGGTGGGAGTACCTACCAAAGCATGTAAAGAAATGGGTGATCTAGTCAAAAATAGCCCTCTAGAGCTCGAGAATGTTTTGTTTTGGCAATCCAACGTGCATAAGGTAATTATTTGGTGCTCCAAAAAATATCTGTGCATAAAGGGTAAGTTTATCCTCCTTGTACATGCACTCCCCTATAAGAGGGAGACCCATAAATCTGGCAATGTAGTCCTCAGTGATTGGGATCTCCATCCCTCACATACGCACAACCCCATCACTCATCGATGTCACAAATTCATTTGCTATTGCTACACCCTGGCCTTGATTGACCAGTTGATAGTAGTCCATCCATTTTATAGCATCCAACTGTGTTTGGACATTTATATAAATTCTCAAGCAATTGATTGGCCCACTCTTCTTGAGGTCATAATTTTTTTACTTTTCCCACATGCTTTACCTCTAGTTCACAATTCACTCAACAATATTACTGTCTCATAATTCACTCAACAATCTTACTATTTCCCCTGTGAATTACCACTATGATTCACTACTCTATGTTTTTCTTACTAAATTTGTCTACACAGTAGTTGGTAAACAACCTTTTAAAATAACTGCATTCATGCACAGAGGTGGTTAATTATCATAATCAACAGTGATTATGGTTATCCATAGTAAATTTCCTTCAAGCATGTACCTGATTGTGCGGAGGTGATAACCATAAACTATCAACCAATTAGAGGCATGCCAGATAGCATCATGCCAAGTGGATTTTTTCAATAGGTTAAGGTAATAATGGGGGGTTGTGCTGACATATTTCCATAGACACACATATTCATGAAAACAATATAGATAAGAAATAGAAAATTTAAACATGCACCTAAATTTATTTCATGGGCGCATATGTACAAATGTATGTGGTACATCGTTATTGTCTGGCATTTGATGATGGAGCAAACTACAATAGACAATGATGGCCATGGTTCCCAAAAACTGGTAGTCAATCATTCTCCTAAAAATATAGAGTCAGACGTTGAGCTACCATAAAATAGGTTAAATGTGTCATATTCATAACATATTGGGAGTCAGGTGTCATGAAGTGTACAACAGGAAGTATGTGCCTTCCACAGTACAATGGGAAGTAGGTGCCTTTCATCGTACAATGGAAAGTAGGCATCTTCCACCTTACAATGGGAAGCAGGTGCCTTCTATCATACAAAGGGAAGCAGGCACCTTTTCTAATAATGGGAAGCAGGTGCCTCCCCTTCAAATATAAAAACATGGCACTTTTATTTATTCAATAGGTGCTAATGTGTCCTTGTATATGCACTATCAGGTTGATAAGGCCTTTTAGTGCTTCTGATTGAAAAATTGATACATAATCAACGTCTGCCCCTAAACTAGCAGTTGAGTGTTTATTATCCAAAAATTGTTGTGCAAGTTCAGGTTCAGTATTCCCCTATCTGAATGGGGACTAACTACTCCTAAGAAAATTCTCCTAAAAATATTGGAAAGCGTAGGTTCATGGATCATGTGCTTGTTAGGCCTAGGTCTCCCAGGTTGCCTAACAATTGCATAAAGGGTATTGTACCTACAAAACAAAAACACAACTAAAAAATAAAATTTTAAAAGAATAATTATCTTTGGGAATGTGTGGACAAGGTCCACATATCATTGACTCAAGATAAAATAAGAATCAACTAGGGTCTCCCCCATGCCTAATATAGACTCAATCATGTATGCTTCAAATACATAGTATGGATGCAGATGGTGGCCATTGATTGTTAATGTAATGTTGTTGCCATCTATTATTCTAACTCTTACAACCCCATTATTTATGATGTCAATTAATTTATATGGCCCTATACAACATTGCATGAGCTTACCCTTTCTTTCTTGGAACTAGGAATCATAGAGTAATGCCCATTCTCCCACTTTAAGTTGCTTTGGCCTGGTGTGGTAGTCATTCCACTTGGCCCTTTTTTTCTGAATGATCTCCATTTTCTATAGAGCCTCGAGGCAGTATTCATCCAATTGATTAAGCTACTAAATTCTATATTTTTATGCATCATCCAAATTTATATTCAATTCTACAGCAGTCCTATGTGTTTTAACTTCAAACTCTATAGGCATCATGGTTGTTTTACCATAGACTAACTAAAATAGTTTGAAACCAATAGTAGTCTTCCAGGTGGTTCTGTAGGCCCACACTGCTTTTGGTAATCTAGTAGCCCAATCATTCCTATGTTGTTATACTATCTTTGTTAGGATATTCTCCAATTCTCTATTAGTCACCTCAACTTGTCCATTTGCCTGTGGATGGTAGGGAGTGGTTTTTTTATGCCTAATTTTATATTATTGCATGAGTTCTTGGATCATCCTTGAAGTAAAGTGAGGTCCTTGATCTATTGTGATCTCTCTTGGGACTCCAAATCTTGTAAAAATTATTGAATACAAGAAATTTTCTATAGTTTTCTCCTTTGAATCACACAAAGCCTATACTTCAACCCACTTTGTCACATAGTCAATACAAACTAAGATATACCTCTTACCTCCTAATTGTATATTAATAGGTCCTATAAAGTCCATCCCCCATTTATAAAATGGTTCAATGTGAACATATGGTTGGAGTGGCATCTCATCTCTAAGAGTAGGTCTACCCATCCTCTGACATTGATCACACTAGCTCACATGCTTGGTTGCATCTTTAAATAGTGAAGGCCAGTAATAACCAACCTACAACACTTTATATGTAGTCCTTTTTCCTAAAAAATGGCCACCACAAGGTTCATCATGGCAAGCCTTTAGTATCTCAATTATTTCTTCTCCAAAAACACATATTCTCATGATTTTATCAAGTCCTATTTTGAAAAGGCACCCATCAATCCATGAGAAATCTGCACTTTTCTCAATTAAAATCTATTTTTCATGAGGTAAAAGTGCAAGAGATACTCTACCATTGGCTAAATAATTAGTCATATATGCATACCAAGGTATCTAATCATTCAAAGAAAATAAATGCTCATCTAGAAATTGGTCTTTTGTAGTTGCATAGTCTGGAGGTGTCAATCTGGACAAGAAATCAACTACCATATTGTCATTTCCTATCTTATCTACTATTGTCACATCAAATTCCTGCAAGAGCAATAACCATATGATAATTCTACCACTAATCCCAAGTTTTTTTGTCAAGTATCTTATTGTTGAGTGATAAGTGTGTACAAATACCTGATAAACTATAATATAATGATAAAATTTGTTAAGAGCATGTATTACTACAAGAAAATCATTCTTTGTGGTAGTATAATTTAGTTCAACACCTATAAGGTTTTTACAAACATAATAGATGGCATAAAAATCATCACCATATTTCTATCCCAGTATTGAGCCTATTGCATTGTTAGATGCATTAGCATATATGTGAAAAGGTATGGTCCAATTTGGACCTCTCAGCACTAGTGTAGTAATCAGTTTTTCCTTAAAGGTGTTGAATGCTTGTTCACATTCTTTAGTCTAGACAAACTCTGCATATTTTTTTAACAATATGGTAAGAGGTTTAGTAGTTTTTCTAAATTTTGATATAAACCTCCTATAATAACTAGCTGATCCTAGGAAACTATGAATGTTCTTTTATGTTTTGGGAGTAGGAAGAGTTTGAATGACTTTAATTTTCTTTCTATCTACATTGATCCTTTATGCAGAAATGTGATGTGCTAAAACTATCCCTTCCCACATCAACATATAACATTTCTCATTGATTAAGGACATGTTAGTTTCCTCACAATGTTTAAGTGTCTTTTCTATATTCTCTATGACAATTTCAAAAGTCTCACCATATACAGTGAAATCATCCATGTATACTTCCACAGTCTCTCCAATCATATCTAAAAAAATACTAAGAACTACCCTCTGAAAGGTGGCAGGTGCATTGCATAGGCCAAATGGTAAGACTCTATAAGCAAATGTCCCCCATGGAAAAATGAAGGTGGTTTTATCTTGATCTTCCTCCTCTATTTGGATATGATTGTATCCACTAAACCCATCCAAGAAATAAAAGTACTTCTTGCCTTCTAGGGTTTCAAGGACCTGATCTATAAATAGTAAGGGGAAGTGGTCCTTTTTAGTTGATTTATTCAACAACTTATAGTTTTCCATTTTTCTTTGGCACCACCACTAATGGTGATACCCACTCACTATCTAAAATGGGGTAGATGAATCCAACTATGAGGAGTTTTTGTAACTCTATTTTAAAAAACAATTCATGGCTAGGTTCATTCTCCTTTGTGGTCGTCTTACTGGTCTTACCTGGTCTTCCAAATATATTGTATGTGCACAAGTCTCAGGAGCTATTCCTTTCATGTTAGAATACTCCCAAGCAAAAATATCTCGATGTTTTTCCAATGTATGTTTCAGTTTAGTTTGTTGTTCAACTGTCAACTTGTTATCCATATTCAACATTCTACCAGGTGCAACTTCTATTTGCTGAATATGATGGTCTATTACCCCTACCAATGGAAACTCAGGAGGAGGACAAGAATTTTCTTCCTAAAAAAGTGGGAGATCATTTTATCCTCATCACTTTCATCTTCCAACTCCTCAAGTGTTATCATAGGTTGGATCTTTGATAGACCATCAACATTTTTATTTTCATTCTCATATTCTCCCAACAGATATGTATACTGTGCAAGTGGATGTATGATTAGTTTCTTTATATTCTAACCATATGAAATGGTCATTTTCCCATCTCTACAACTTATGTAGGCATCAACTATTTCCAGCCAAGGTCTACCTAAGATTAATGGGTATCCACCTAGTCCAAATTTAGATTGCAACACTAAAAAATCTGCTGGATACTCCCATGCATCTACTGTAATAGTGATATCTTCTAGTATTCCATTAGGAAGTACTGTAGACTTGTCCGTCAACTACAACACAATTTTAGTGGGCTTTAGGTTGGTCAATTTTAGTTTTTGCATGGTTTCCTGGGGCATGACATTGATGGCATCCCCCAAAATCTACTAGTGTGTTGGGTAACATACAACCATCTATTTTTACAGTTAGCACAGGGCTTCTTGTATCTGAATACTTCTAGCTGTAGGTATTCCATAACATAAGGTCAGCTAACTGACCTACCAAACTGATTGATTTAGCTTTTTTCCTCTCTGGTTTCTTGAGGCACAACTCTCTTATGGTCTTCCCATAAATAGGTATGTATCTAATGGCCTAGAATAGAGGAATTTTAATTATTAAGTTCTTTAAACTATAGAGGATATCAAACTCTATTTGTATTGGTTTCTTGGGTTCCTACAAGCTTTGTAGAAAATGTGTAACCTCCTATTTTTTATGTACAGGTGTTTATTCTTCTTATATATCTTCTATAAGGGGTGATTCCCCTTTCTCTATTTCTACTGGTTCCACTTCTTCTACAAGAGAAGTGACTTCTACACCTACTTGATTTCCTGACCTTAACTGGATAGGATCATAATCTACCTTAATATTATACATAGGGTATATCTCATTTTCCATATAATAGGCTGGATGCTTGTTCTTTGGGTTTGCTATTGGCTGTAAGGAGTCCTTGAAGCAGGTAGAATTGGCAGACTTTATTGTAGTGGAGTTGCAGCAGTATGTTGTGGATATTGATTCCAAGCATCCTGATTTCTCCACTACTACCCAGGCTATTGATATTGGTTCCAAGGATAAAGGTTGTAAGTATTTGATCCTTGGGGAAATAGATTCCAAGGTTGTTGACCATACCAACCCATGTTGCATTGCTGGTTTTGACCTTGATTCTGGTAATTTATACCCCCATAGGATGACATTCTTGATTGAATATTATTATCCATAGGAGACTGTTTCTAGTTCCTCCTATTACCCATGAAGTATACCTCGACTACTTCAGGTTACTATTTAGATTTCATTAATTGTGGACAAAACTTCATTTTAAGATCCTTCTTACAAACAACACATACATGAACTTTATTTTTTGGGAACTTATTTCTGGGGTTTTTGCCTCCGTATTTAGGATAGAATTAGACCAATGTTACCTCTTTCTCCTGCTTCTTTCTCTAAAGTATAAGAGTATCCATTTTAAGAACTAGATATGATAACATCTCACTCTTAAGGTCTTCTAACATGTTACCTATTTCTATTTTAGTGATAGTGGCTGACTACTTAAAATTTCTAAAGGTTAATTTACCCTTTCTTCTTGAGAAATTTTTACACAAATGCCGAATATCACCCATTTTGTATTGTTAAATGTCTTCCCCATAGATCATGTTTAAATCTTCCAAGGATTCATTTATTAGTCCTTTTAAAAAAATACCTCTTAGGGACCTATCTCCTAGTTTTGAATGGGGTGATCTTTGCAAACTGAATCTGAACCTATCCCAATATTCTTCCATGGATTCCCCTTCCTTCTGGGTCATATCTAGGACTTCCTCTCT
The DNA here is from genome assembly GCA_028583015.1 of Wollemia nobilis. Lineage (NCBI taxonomy): Eukaryota > Viridiplantae > Streptophyta > Pinopsida > Araucariales > Araucariaceae > Wollemia > Wollemia nobilis. The sequence goes on from JAQPPZ010002979.1 coordinate 17,467,679, forward strand.
TACATATCTTGCTCTACCAAAATCTTGATACTGATCTAGGAAAATTTTCTTCAACTGTTACCAGGTAGTTATCCATTTATCCCCCAAGCTGATGAACCAACACAAAGCTAAATCATCAAGGGTGGATGGAAATAATTTAATTTTTTGAGGATCTATGGTGTAATCCACATATCTACATAAAACATCAAATTTTAATAGAAACATGTTTGGATCTTCTATTGGTAGTCCTCTAAAATTTGGAAGGTGGGTAGGAGAGATGTGTTTCATCTTGTGATCATCTTCTACCTATTCTATTGAAAAATTAAAACTAGTGGATGTTTCCTCTGGATTTTTTGCCATCTTGCCTACTGGTGTTTCTACCCCTACTTCATTCAAAGCAGTTGTCGATGCTTCTATTTTGTTTTTTTTATCCTTTAGAAGGATGGATAAGTCAACATTTGAGATAGTTCTATCTAACACTGCTTGCCAATATTTAGCATTCAGTAGATCCTCCTCAAATTGAACTCTACTTATCTTTGATCCTGCTCTAGGATTCTGCTAGATTGTTTTAGAGGGATCTTGTGCAAATAGTGGGTGTTGCCGCCAATGCACAGGTGGATATTGAGATGGTGAAGGTTCAATATCAGGTTGAGTTTCTAATGAAGTAGAAGGATTTTGAGAAACAACTTCTTTATTTTTGACAAAATGACCATCTGGTCCCCTATTCTTAGGTGGACTCATACAAAGTTTTAGATGAAGGTTTTTGAAGAAAACACTCTAGGATACTGTAACTATGATTTCTTCAGAACTAAAAATTACAATGGCTAATATTCTACAATGATGCCAAAATGTTGGGCAAAATATTGGTTAGTTTTCTATGATTCAATTAATTGCCTCCATTTAATTATCAACCCAGGGTTGCTCGTAGTCTTGTGAGCAGCCATGCAAAATCTATGCTTGTAATTTCTCCTTCAGATATGAGTCCCTTAGATTATGGTTTGGGGGGTTTTTGGTGTTCATTGAAGTTTATGTTTAAAACAATAATATCATGCTAAGTCTAAAAAACAATACTAAAAACATTCAAAATCTAAATAACTATCTTGCTAGAAATTACAAAAAATAGAGAAAATAACCAGAAATAAATTAATCTATTAAAATAATTACAAAAAATAGGGGAAATAGAGAAGAAATCTATTGTAAGTGGGCCCATGCTTCTAGCAGGTTTTTCCCATGGTAGAATGATCAATGGACACTTTAGAAGATGTTTTTACAGGAACAATGCAGAGTTTTTACTAACAATTTGCAACAAATAAATTTACATAGAAATTATGGGAGATCTTCTTCAAGGGTGGCCTGCATTTTTATAAGATATACATCCAATACTTTTACAACCATTTTATAAATTAAATGAGTCATGCAAAATATCATAATTTTTTAGTGTATTATGTTTCCAGAATACATTGATATTTGATTTGCTCGACTTAAAAAATTAATTCATGTTTTAGCTAAAAAATAGGTGATGAGTCACCTTTGACATTATATCATGTTTGGTTGTGATATTGGAAATATCTTTATGTTGGTTTCTAAGGTGTTCTATCTCTTCTGCCAACCATAGTGTCATGCTAAAGTTTGGTGTTAACAGGAATCAAGCACCACGGTTGAAGAAGTCGGGAAGCAGGTGCCTTCCATCGCATAATGGAAAGTAGGTGCCTTCTATCATACAAGAATAAGTAGGCACATTCTATCACATAATGATAAGTATGTACCTTCCACTGTACAATGATAAGCAGTCACCTTCCAATGTTCAACAGGAAGCATGCACCCAATAAATCAGGCACCTAACAACTAGGTGTCGAACAAAAGTCAGTCATTTCAAAGGACTTGGGTGCCTGAATTCGTACCTCTTTACTGATATTATGTAGATGTTTTTCCTTAATTAATTTGTAAGTGCCCGGTCCAAGTTGAACCTCAACAAAAATATGCCAAAATGCAACGATTTGGACGAAATCTACACACATTACACTTAAAGACAAATATTAGAGAACATGCAAAATAAACTATCAATTATATATCATTTCCATAAAACATTTATATCTACAAGAATATATGCCACACATTATGGGGAAAAGAGTACAAAAAATGAGCAATTTTGTGGCTCATCACCAACTTCTCAATCTTTAACTTTTAGGGTTGTGGATAGCAATAAGGATGTACATTAGGAGGTAGACTTCTAGGAATAATATGAATGGCATGATCATGTGTGCACTTGGGTGGTAGACCCCTTGGTTCCCTAAAGACTTCTTCATAATTATCCATAGTATATTGAATATCCCTTGGAAGAGCTATAATAGACAAATCCACAAATTTGATGTCTATGGAATTCACTTGAGCAGAAAAACACAATCGCCTTTCTTCAATATCTTCTCCATACTATGTGAAATCACCACCTTGGAGGGAGGAGGTTGAGTTCCTTGAAGACAAATGACCCTTCCATTCTCTGTCCACTTGATGTATAATTTTTGTAGATTAATAGTAACATCATTGAGCTGAGATAACCATTATGCTCCCAAAATGATATCTGAACTTCTTAGTTTCATAGCAAATATATTTCCCATCCGAATATAATTTCCCATTTTGAGTGTAACTTTAGAATTTTGACCCACACATTGAGTAGTACCTCCATTTACAATCAAGACTTGAAATTTATCTTGATTTAAATTATTGATATACAAGCCCAAGGATTTTGCTATATTAAAATCTATAAAGTTATGTGTATTACCAGAATCAATAAATACATTAACACATTGGAGTTTAATGAATCCTTGTACCTTGATAGTGGGATGATCTTGAAGACCCATAAGTGCATGAATAGAAAGAGCTACAGTATCATTCTCTTGTTTTGCTTCATTTACTTCTATTGGTTGTTGTACTGGATCTGTGGGTGGCTTTGGTTGAGGTAAATCCTCTTCCTTAGCAATTGATGCATCTTCATATTCTAAGAGAATTATTTTATGTTCTATACAATATTGGTATCTGGGATAATGTGAATTATATTTAAAGTAGAAAAATTGTGGAACACTCAACATTGTGATAAGGATGATGAGAGTTGAAATCACGTCGATATGGAGGACCAAAATCTTGGAGTTTTTTTTCTATCACTTGAGCTATACGATGTGCAGTATCAAGGGTATAAGGATCATGCATGTAAAATTCCTTTTGAATCTTATCCTTAAGACCAAAAGTAGAGACCACAACTGTTGGACTCAATTATTATATATAGGTGAGTAGACTTGTGAACTTGTAGTAATAGTCTTCTACTGATCCTATTTGCTTAATTTGCATAAGACGTACCACATATGATTTGGAATATCCTTTATCAAATATTCTAAGAAATTATTCTTTAAATTGAGGCCATAAAAGAGGATGATCATGTTGATGAAGCTGCCATAACAACCATTGATAATCCTGGATACCAAGTTTAGAAGTTGTGAATGCAACATGGTCTATTTTTGGAATATGGTGCAAATGGATAATGCCTTTCAGTTTGGGAAACCAACCTCTAGGATCAACACCTTTAAAGGTGAGCATGTCAATGCGATGAACTTGAACATCATGAGGCCATTTTAAGAAGTTGGAAGCACAACCTATCGTGGGGTCTAGATCATTGGCAAAGCCTAGTTCAGGAGAAGAAAACTATGTTTCTTGATGAAAAGTTAGAGTATGTTGTGACCTATGGATATGAGGAGGTGTAGAAGTGGATGGAACTAGATTTCCTTTAATGTATTGCAACATGGCAATAATTTTATCAATATTTCCTTCTTGTTGTGTAAGATATTGATGCAAGTTAGGATCAATATTACTAGGAATTGGGATAGGAGGGTCATTGGGTAATGGAGAAGAAGGATTTGAATTGTTAGGAGTTGGAAAGGAAGGACCAAAATTGTTAGGTGAAGGTGAAACCATGGAATTTAGTGAAGAATAAAGGCATTGGTTAAAACTATTAATATTAATGGGGGTATTATGATGCATACCTTGATTTCGAGGTTGGCATTTATTTTTACTCATAAACACATCATCTGGGAGGTCAATATGTTATAATATTCCATCCACTCTTTGAGTCCAACCAACAATTGTATCAGTAACACTCATGCATTTGTTGGCACCAAAATTCAATTTGAAATTTTGAAGAAAAAAATGGCAAAAAAAAAATTGTTTGTTGTAGTAACAAATTTGGTTTTCAATAGGAACTATTCAAATTTTTCATGGTTGCTTGATGGGGATTTTCAAATTTTTAAATTTTGCAATGGTCACTAGTTTAAATTCAAATTTACAATGGTCAAGTCCTTGGGTACCAAGTAGCGACACAAAGTAGATGACCAAAAGTGAGCAACTCCTTGAATTGTAGCTTTCCCAAGTATTGAGGGACTAGCGTGACACAGTAGTGTGACCACCATGGATGGTCATGTTAAACTTAGCACTTGTTGGTGCTTAAAAAATCCTTACTTGACCTCCACAAATCCAATGTGGGATAATAGCCCACAACAAAAAAATAATTTCTTGCCTACTCGACATCAGGAGTTAGGAATCTTACCTAGAAATGTCACCAATCTACTGAAAACTATTAGGATGCTTGTTGGATTTAGGTTTTTGGGAGTTGTCTTGATGAAATAGAAGCAAAGGATCATCGAAATGCGAATTAAAATGCCCAAAATGTTTCAATAATGTGAATAATGTTTTGGATCCCTAGAAGAATTTTTGAAAGACTAGAGAATGTCTACATTCACTAGAAACACTAATTGGCTCATCGAAACATTAATTTTTTTTCAAATTGCAATGTTAAATTTAAATGAGGTTTCTTTGTCTCTCATCGAAATCATCATAGACCTACCTGTAAACTGTAACTACCTATAAAACCACCAAAGTTAGCCACATGCTTCCATCCATGAATCTTCGAATGCCAAATGTTTCGCTTTGATAGGAGGGAGTGTATTAGGGTTTTGCTTGTGCATGGGTTAGTTGAAAATTTTTGATTGGATTTTCTCTTGTGGTGTGTCTGAGTTTTGTGTTTGGTGTTTGATCTATGATCTACGTCTGATCTGTGTCAGTAGGAGATGTGGTCTATGTTTTTATTTGTTTTTAAAATATTCCTTCGCATTCCACTTCTTGTGCAAATGAGTTGTTGGAACATTTTTGTGTCATGTTACGATCGAGATTTACCATCTACCTATGAACCAAAATTTGTTTAAAAATAAAAATTTTGTTGCTTTTGATATTTTTCTATAATGCTCGAATGACTATTTAGGTCTGTAGCACCTGAAAACTTGTTATTTCTACTTAAATAATACTTATGCCTATGCTGAATCAGAATGAGACACTGATATTTGATGGAATTCTATGACAGAGAAAAGGAAGCCTTTGGAAAAAATAGTTATGCTAATTTTGAAGAGTCTTATCCTTAGTTGGCAAATGTACTAGAATCCTACACCACTGTAGGATACCCAAAATCATGCTTTGATTCCACTTGCAGTGATCCTTCAGTAAGAATGTGAATAACAAGTGCAATACATAACCTAGTGATAAATATGAATTAAATAAATTCTCAAACCAGTGATAATAAATATAATCTAATCCAATTAGTGCAACAACAAATCCAGCCACTTAGAGAGGGTGAAGTCTCTTACATCTATACACAAATGGATTAAATTCTTCGATGATGAGAATTTAATAAATATTCCTTCTATTTATAAATGAAATCGATGATAAATAAATCAAATGGAGATATAGCAAACAAGTTTATATTATGATATTTTAATGTGGTATTAATTAGTTGATTGTGCCCAAGCTTCTTATATACACTTTTTGGAGAGAGGGGCTATCCTTTTATTGAGGCTCTTATTCATTTGATTTTTTGGTGAGCCCTTGCTCTTTTAGAGAGTCTTTTATTTTTATCATTTTCCTTGGGATGATGAGGACATTCCATAATGGCATAGGTATAGTGGACCCCTTAAGGTGATCCACCATGATGAAATATTATAATGGTTGGGCCTTCATTGCAATATTAAAGATCCACTATGGCTTGGGTCTCTTGATTCTAAAGTTGGTCATATGGACCATACATGATACTAGATATCTTGGTGCTATTTGATCTAGTGTTGGCATCCTTGGTCGGTCTTGATTTACCCCTAATATTGATTGGTCTCTAGTCTCCTAACTTTGGGTATTTATTCTTACTACCTTTAAGCCTCCTCCACCACTCTCCTCTTGCTCCTTGTGAAAACACCAGACTAAAATTGAGCCTAGTTTTATGATGAAGCATTTTTTTTTCTAGGGTGGCATAGACCTCCCTCTAATCCCATGTTACTAAGGTTTATTTTGGTGCTCCGATTTCTAGAATTGAGGAAATATTCAATGGTAGGATCTAGATAGTCAAGCCTAATATTTGGATAGTATTATTCTGATGTGTGAGCTAAGGCATTGGACATATCACCTGCAAGAGCATCCCATAGTCTGGATAATAAGTATTAGTATAATAATATGGATAGTCATATGGATCCCCTATATAATTATTTTAAATGAATACCATATCCATTATTGGATTTAAATAAACTAGTTGCATGGGGATGGGTACATGCACCATTTATCTCCTAAGATCTTGGGAAGGATTGGACTTTTTATTGGGTGGAGGTGGGTATCTTGAGTATCATGGGGAGGATTGCACAATTTTTTTTTATTCCTTGACTTGATGTAATATTTTAGTGCTTCTTATTTCCTATGCTATCCTACTCTATCGAGTCTCTTCACTAGGGAAAAGGGAAAGAGAGAAAGCAGTAAATGACTAGAAATGAAAGTTCAAGAAAGAAAACCTATCTAGTCTATCTAGCCTAGTTGCAAATTTTTCAAAAGTTTGAAGAAAATTTATCAAAATATGGCAAAATTTTAAACTTCATAAAAAAACCACCTTAAAACTTCATAAAAACACCACCTTTAGATCGGTCTCAAAAAGAGCTTTCCAATGATTATAAATATTCCTATGTTTAGATATTATTGATGCCTAAAACTATGAAATTATTGTCAGTCACCTTGTGATAGCCACTTGTGTCAGTTGCCTTGTGACAGTCACCACATGGCAACTGTCACATGGTGACTATCACAAGGTGACTATCACATGGTGACTGTCACATGATGATTGACAATAATTTCATAGTTTTAGGAATCAATATATATCCAAACATAGACATATTTGTACTCGTTGGAAAGCTCTTTTTAAGCTTGATCTAATGGTGGTATTTTTATGAAGTTTAAAGATAATTTAATAGGTCAAAATATATACCAAATGATATTACTTCCTTACCACCATATTTGGGGCTAATTTTGACCTATTAAATCATCTTGAAACTTCATAAAAACACCACCATTAGATCGAGATCGAAAAGAGCTTTCCAATGAGTACAAATATGTGTATGTTTAGATATATATTGATGCCTAAAATTGTGAAATTAGTATCAATCACCATGTGACAGTCGCCTTGTGACAATCACCACATGGTGACTATCATAAGGTGACTATCACATGGCGACTGTCACATGGCAACTATCACATGGCGACTGTCATAAGGCAACTGTCACATGGTGATTGTCACAAGGCAACTATCACATGGCGACTGTCACATGGTGATTGATAATAATTTCATAGTTTTAGGCATCAATATATATCTAAACATAGGCATATTTGTACTCATTGGAAAGATATTTTTGAGCCTAATCTAATGGTGGTGTTTTTATGGTGTTTTTATGAAGTTTCAAGATGATTTAATAGGTCAAAAGTGGCCCAAATTATGGTGGTAAGGAAGTAATGTCATTTTGGGATATATTTTGACCTACTAAATCATCTTGAAACTTCATAAAAATACCACCATTAGATCAGGCTCAAAAGAGCTTTTCAACGAGTATAAATATGCCTATGTTTAGATATATATTGATGCGTAAAATTATGAAATTATTGCCAGTTTCCATGTGACAATCACCTTGTGATAGTCACCATGTGACAATCACCATGTGGCAAGTGTCACAAGGCAACTGACACAAGCGACTATCACAAGGTGACTGTCACATGGCAACTATCACATGGTGACTATCACAGTCATTCGTGTCAGGTGTGTTGTGTTAGTCGCTTGCTTTGTATCATTCACTATCAAATAAAATTAATGTTTTAATTGTATGAGTGTCGCTATCAGGGTTACCTATATATAATGGGGTACAAGAGGTAAATTGGGCAGGATAATTTTTTTTTAATAATTTTAAGGCAAAAATTAGGTGGGAAACCTTATGGTACTGAGGTGAATTTACCCTAAAAAAAATTGATCTCGTAATTTTTGGGCGAATGGGCCGACCTCTAGGGTCCCAAAATTAGCAAAATAAAAATTATGAAAATCCTAAAATTCGCTCTAAATTGTGAAATTCACCATTGTGCATAACCCTAGGATTGATAGCTTGTACATACAACTAGCCCAAGGCTCGAGTCGATACTGAAAGACAAAGTGGAGAAGGGAGAGAGAAATTCTATAGGTCATATGCTAGACACAATAAGAATTTAACCTCTCCTTTTTTAGGCCTCAAAATAGCTATTTATAATATCTATACAAAATTTAAAATTTCCTCCTAGATGGTGGAGGGAAAAGGAAGAAATATTATGAAGAACGCATGCTTATACTGAGAGGGGGGGTGAATAGTATAAGGTCAACATTTACTTTTCTTTCCCAAACAATATTATCTAATATTATCAATGACAATATCAATAGTAGTAATTAAAGCAATTTATAAATCATCACACACAAGAGACACAAATTTAACATGGTTCACCCAATGTGGGCTTCTCCACGAAGAAAATCTTTCTTCTAAATTTTCTCAACAAATCTCTTGGGAATCAATTCTCTATTACAAAGTTTATGAACCTCTATCCAAAGGAGACACCAATCCCCTATGCTCTAATTTTTGGATCTCTCTCCACAGGATAACTCTATCCCCTTTCACTGGTTTGTGGATCTCTCTCCACAAGATAACTCTATCCCCTTACTCTGGTTCATGGAACTCGATCCAGGAGAACTCTATCTCCTCAAATAGTTCATGGATCTCTCTCCATAGAAGAAATCTATCTTCCCAGCTAGTTCACGGATATCACTCCATAGGAGAACTCTTTCCCCTCTACTTTGGTTGGTGATCTTCTAGAAGAATTCTACCCCCACTGCTCTGGCTTGTGGATCTCTCTCCATAGGAGACCTTTGTCCCTACTACACTGGCTAATGGATCTCTATCCACTGGAGACTACTATCCTCTATGCTCTATCACATCTGAAGCTTGATTTAAACTCTATCTCAAATTTACACCAAACTCTATCCCAAGTCTAGCATAAATATGCTCTAACTCTACTCACAAATATGCTCTCAAATCTATATCAAATATACACCAAGCCTTAACACAAATCTTAAAAAATTTTCTCTCAAATCTATCTCAAGCCTTAACACAAATCTTGATCAAATTAGTAATCAAACCTGCTATCAAATCTGCTCAAATCTGCCTTCAGGTCTTTGTAAAGACTTGCTCAAATCTGCCCTTAAGTCTTCTCAAAGACTTACTAAAATATGCCCTTAAGCCTTATCAAAGGCTTGCTCAAATCTGTCATCAAGTCTTCTCAAAGACTTGCTCAATTCTGTCTCAATACTGCTCACTTAACCTGCTCAATTATTTCCAAACCTTGCACACAAACCAAGCTTATATCTTTTTTAGAAAATATTTCTTCAAATAGATATATTCTACTTAGAATTCATTTAACCTCTGGAACATATAGAGAATGATATGCTCTATCAAAAACTCAATATGTTTCACACTCAAAAATCTTGTACTCAATTAACCACCCTCTATCTCTTGCAAAGTTCCTTTCAAATCAAATTAAAACAATGTATAATAAAACTGGTTTATTCTTCTTGCAAATTTTCTCTCAAAGATCAATCACACCAATGCATAATTTCCCTCATAAAATTGATCTCAAACATCTTCACAATTTCTATCAATATATCTCAAATCAATGTTCAAAACATCTTCACAATTTCTATCAATATATCTCAAATCAATGTTCAAAACATTTCACAAAGATGCACTAACTTGTCTTCAACCCTAGCACAAGTGGTTCACAATATCTAGCTCAAATGTTTCAAACCCTTTCAAAAATAAAAGCATAATATCCTAACTCAAATATTTCCAATAATGCTTATCAAATAATCTTTTTCACTCCACCTTATGTTCCAAAACATTCATTTCAACAACACACTTTAAACAAGGAATCATGTTCCCATACCTATTAATTTGCTCTTATGGAGATATATCTCCAAAACATGTCTAAAAAATAACTGATTTTTCTAATGTTGCTTCAAGGGTTAAATTGCAAGATACTTTCTCAAAACATCCACATGAATTTTCACCTCAAAAAATATTTCACCATACAAAAATATCAAACCACTTTTACACCTTATTACTCCTATTCTTTCATGCAAAATAATGCTCAACAAAACAACTAGAAATTACACACATGAATTTCACATATACACCTTATACCTCCTTCTTATGAAAACAAAAATAATGCACTTCAAATTTCAATAATACCAAAGAAATTATCTCTTTATCTCATGCATCAACAAAGCACTAGCAATCTAAAATTTCACCTTTCATCCCTTTATAAAATTAAAATCAAATTATTTTACTAACATTATAGCTCCCTAACCATATCATATCACAATGATAAAATTTATTAACCCTTATAACTCCTTAACCAAACACAACATGCATACCTTTATTAAAAAAATTAATTCTGCCTTCAAATGTTGTTGTCGTTGCTCAAACCTGCAACCTCGCTGGCCTTCGCATCCTAGCACAAGGGCAAACATCACGTGTGCTAGTTGCCCACATAAACCTAAGGAGCATGTGCTACTTCTTGTCCTCTACTATTTGTGTAAAATTCAAAACATCAAATAAAACTTTATCACCTACCTCCACCATGTCTTGAACACAAGACCTGTCTTCTACCATGATCTAGCACCACGAATGTTGTCGTCTAGGCCACTTGCCTGGATGGCATAGAAACTTGGAACCCTTACCCCTTGTCCTTTACTCTGCCTTGATTTCCAAAAATTGGTGTCTTATTCCTCTATATCATGAATCAAACGATGATTGAATGGGTGCATGAATTTCTCAACACACAAACCACATTATTAACCACCTTAGCAACCAATAGTTATATGCAATGGTTTGTATTACCTTTGACGTTAGTGCTCTAATTTGCAACCCTTTGGTGCAAATAAAATACTATATTTTATTAATAATAATTTAAATCCAAGGGATTTAAATATTATAATTTCTCTTAGGGTCTTTTCTTAGGTAAAAACTTTTGCCATTATAGTTAATTAATTTAACCTCTTTCTTTTGCAAAATTTCCACCAAGGTAAATTAGATAGACCTTTTATTTTTCAATACCATCATGGAGAAGGATTTTCTTTCTTCTTGTTGCCTCATGCCTCATGTGACATTTGAATAATATTCTCAAAAATATTTCCATCAACTTAGGACATTAAACCTTTTAATATTAAACTTGTTGACATCAATGACAACACAACATGCTCAAATTTCTAAAAACTTAGTACATTAATTAATGGCCATAGTGAAAGCATAGTATTATAAAATACAGAGTGGTCCAAGTTCACCCATTTTAGTTGATGACTCATGATGAAATGTGGTATTAATGAACCTCACCTTTGAAAAGAGTGACTAGTAGCTCCATACATTGTCCTTTCAATTGGCCAACTTTCACTTCTAGTAAATAGATTTTGGTGCTACATTATGTCTAGTTCTCCCTCTAGGAGATCCAATTAGTTTGATGGTGGTCCTTTTTTGCCTTAGATTCCTTTTCAAAACTATATTTTTGGTAGGATTATACCAAAATATTAAATGTAGTAAAATATTTTCTACACTACCTCTACAAAGGGTTAGGTAAAACCTCAAACTATTGCCTACTCTAGAGGGAACCAACCCCTCTTTTCCAATTATTAATATTCAAATTCACACAATGCAGTTAATGCAAATTTATAGAAATAGTAGACACATGCATCCGAGTACAATGATACATAAAAATTAAATCAATAGAGTAATAAGCGAATGAACAGATTTTACCTCTTTGGGTGGGCACGACCCTGCCGTATAGGCAATGCGAATACGCAAGTGAGTTTTGAAGTAAAATATAGATGATTATTTAAAAAGGGACAACTGAACAAAGACAATAGCTCAACATAGATAAGGAAGTGAGGACGACAAAGCGTAAGCGACATGTTGACAAGGGAAAGATGACAAGGAGCAAGGTATATGCGCGTACGAAGGAGCGAGTGGCGTGTGACCAAAGTTACAATGTTGCATGTGACACTTCCTCCTTATAAACATAAAATTTACTCCCACACCCTGAATGTGGGATAAATATCTTGGATAAAAATAACTAAAAAAAAAATTTACCTTAGAAATGTATTTAATTAACCTATTTTTTCGAGTGTTGATTGGTTGCGATTATGCGAAGTTTGTGCGGTGTTTTCTGGAATGAATTTCTGCATTTTTCTTCTGTCGATTCAATGGGTGTTCGATGGTGATTGACTCATCCACTCCAAATTCAAGGGTACTTTCCACCATATTCTATACACCACCCTCTAGTTTGTGAAAACCACAATGTCTCCCTGTGATTCCCACCTTGCAGTTGCGAAGTTAAAAACAACGTTGTTTGAACACTGCCCAACATTGCGAAGGAATACGAAACGATCATTTGCTGACCTGATACCACTTGGAGGGAACCAACCCCTCTTTTCCAATTATTAATATTCAAATTCACACAATGCAGTTAATGCAGATTTACAGAACCAGTAGACACACGCATCCGAGTACAATGATACATAAAAATTAAATCAACAGAGCAATAAACGAATGAACGGATTTTGCCTATTCAGGTGGGCACGACCCCTCCGTATAGGCAATGTGAATATGCAAGTGAGTTTTTAAAGTAAAAGATAGATGATTATTTAAAATAACAGTCTGACCTATATATAAATGAAATTATCATAATTTGGAAAACATAGCCGACACGGCTTATGTTTGGTATGTTGCATACTCCCCTCTAGAGTACCTCCTATGTACTCTTCCAACACCTTTTCCAACCATCATATATAGGTACCCCAAGTTTCTTACATATTTTCATGGCATTGTGGGCTCAATAGAAGCATCCTATATTCCATTATGATCAAATTTGTATGTAAGTGTTATGCCTTGACCATTAACTTGGCACAAATTTCTCATGTTTGATATTCTTTCCTTTTATCTCCTAGTCATGACTCGATCCTCAATGTCTATGCAAATGCCTATAATTGCACGTTCCCTATGTAGGGGTTCAACATCTATTCAATGGCCTCATTAACAATGTAATAGTGTAGATATATTTTTTATAGTAAATCTTGATGTTATACCGCACTCATGAAAAAATTTACAAAAATTCTTAGGCATGTCCATTTCATAGGATGAATTAGACAATATTTTATAAATTTTAAATAAAATAAACTTTTCTTACAACAGGAGCATGTATACCCATGATCGTGCCTTGCACTCTGGCAGATCTAATACTAGATGCCCCACCACACTCCTCTGCTCCTGTAATATTTCCAACTATGAATTTATCTTAAACTTCTCCTCTTCTTGTGTCATAATTATCTCTTCCTTTTCTTCTATTCTCTTTTATCGTTTGTTATTTCTCACTAATAATTTTCTAATTCTCTCCATCCACTGCTTCAATTCAGACCATTCCTTCTTGTCCACTATAAATATTGTCATTTCTTGCATTATTATCTTATCTAAGTTTAATATCATGCCTAGCACTTGCATCATAGTATTTATGCTCATTTGTCCCTCTCCATTCACTCCCCTTTAAGCTTCACTTGCTAAAAGGAACTATCCTAATTGTCCCCATAGAGTTAGCTATATCACCCAAATATGGAAGGGACCTGAGAAAACTAATGATCATACATAATTATAATGTATCTATTTCATCCTTTATTCAATACACTTCCTATTCTAATTGCCTGATTTTTCATGTGCCTCCTACAATTGACCATCAAGATCCTATACCATCACCATAGCAATTTCCTTTCCTTTCTCTTCTATTGTGGTCTTGGACACTCTCTTGGATTATTTTGATGCTTCTTCTTCTTTCATGTTGATTGACATAGTCTGGCTTATGGATGCATCTCCTATAGTTACTCCTCACTAATAAATTGTCCTTAAGGTAAAATTTTTAGGGGCACAAAATTTATGATTAAAGGCAATCACAATTTTATGGAAGTTACAAATGAAGGAGATAGAACAAGATCCCAAGATCATGCAATGTGCTAAAAACAAGAAGTTGAGAAAGTTCTCTATAATCAAAATTTTTGAGAGTCTATAAAATAGAAGGGAGAGAATTTCTAACAATTATAACAATAAAGGAACTAACATAGAAGGAATTTTCCTCCTAGATAACTTCCGATATCAAAAGTTTTGTAAGATTTAACAAAGGCACTAGAAAATTTCTAAAATAAAGGCATGGTGGAGGATGAGACAATTGATCAAGAAAATAGAAGAATAACTTGATTTGACACAAGAAAAAACAATTTCCAATTAATTATATAATGAGTAACATCCAAATGCAAAAAGCTCAAGGTTTGAGCAATACATTGAGGAGGAAGTTAGTATCGATATGCTTCATAAAATAAGAGTAGCTAGGGCTACATAGGAAGGGATTGAAGGGCCAAATCCTAACCCTAGGTAAAAGCTCAAATATTCCAACTCATTAGGATATATAAACATATTCCCCACCACTACAACATATATCTCAAAGAAAATAAAAAATTACAATATGTAGCTAGCCCCAATAATTCAAAGAAAATCAATGGGGATACAATTTCAACATAGCAAAGTAATAGTAGAATCTCAATCTCAATTCAGCCCTCCTCTTTTGTGGTTAAGAAAAAGGTCTAGAAATCAAGAGAAATACCTTGTCAAAGAGGGCCCAAGGTTCTCCTATCATCCAATTTTCATCATCTCCAGCTCACTCAATGAATTTCCCTAATTGAAATGTTGAATTCATCTAGGATAATCCCAGTAACTTTAGTTTATACTTCTACAACATCTTGTGCTAAAGTGCTTTCATAATTTAATCTATTACCAACCTTTCTACCATCTCTAGGGAACAAAAGGAGATACAAGAATATTTGTCAAGTCTAACCCCATTGTAGAAATTTTGAAGGACCCAACAATAGATAGCTCAATTTAATCAAGGAAGGTAAGATTATTTTTCTGAACAAACATCTACAACTAACATATTCCACTTTGCTCCTCAAAAAATAGCATTATTATTCTCAAAAAGAGATCCTCTAGTTTCAAAGCCAAAAAAGGAAATGAAAAAATAATACTATCAAGTATAGATAGGTGGGATAGATTTAAAAGATGTGTGACCTCAAGCTATAATGAAGCTCACCAGAGAGGTTGACAAGATAGTCAAACATGACTATGATTAAACTATCCAAAGACTGGTAAGAAAAGAAAAGGATTTGGAACAAATCAAGAAAGTCCTAAAGGATTCTCAGGTAGAATTCAAAGCCCTTTGGAATCACATAAATACATTGACCAAATAGTTGAAGGAATAGAAATTTGTGTCTATTTTAAAAGAGAATGAGAAATAGCTTAAATATTTTTTAAATGAAATCATCAATCAAAAATCCCATTTTAATCAAGAGAAGGATACCCTACTTAAGGAAATAGAAGATTCAAAGTAGAAAAGCAAAAAGGAGAAGTGGTTTGGGATTAGCAATCTTATTAATCAAACCAAAGATGCTTACTGGGATAATATTGGTAATGTTGCACTAGTATTATTTTTTTCTATTTAAATTTAGAGATTTTGTTGCACTCATAAGTATGTGGATAAATGATAAATTCAAATAAGATCTTATAAATATTAGAACAATATTGGAGGAGACTAAAATCTATTGGATGAAACTGGACATGATGCTTGATTCTAAGATTGTGGTTGCAAGAATACAAGATAGAGAAGCCATGGAATAAATAGTGATCAACCTTTTTTCAAAGGAACAAGCAACATAATAATTCATGAGTCATATCAATACCTTGTATGTCACCATCAAAAAGCTCAAGGTAAATGTGGATTATTTAATTCAAGCAAGGCTCCCTTCACCATGGAAATAATCTAGCTAGCTTTGCTCAGAATAAGAATATTTAAAGCTAACCAAGTAGAATAAGGAGGAATCCCTTGATTTTTAAAAGCAAATAAAATTTATCTAGTGCAAAGTAAATAGCCCAATTTATTGAGCCATTGGTGGAATTAAAAATATGGGTACATGAAGTGATAGGCCATATAGAGAATTTTTCCTGAGATGGTAAACTTGAACTACTTGCATTTTATAGAGAATTCCAATAAATTCAATGCCCATAAGAAGAAGAATGGGTGAAAATCAAACAAGTGTTGGACAAGATGTCCACATTATCCCCAACATTTTTTTTTATGTTTTCTTTTGCAAGACATAAATTTTAATTCTACACTCAAGGATGAAAGCAACACTTTTGAGTTCTCCTTCAAGTAAGATAGAAGACCCTTGTAAACCACCAAAAATATAGTGACTCCTCACTACTAATTTACTCTTAATAAATATTTTTAGAGGCACAAAATTTTTGATAAAAGGTTGTCATAATTTTTGGAAGTCACAAATAATGGAGACAGGCTAAGATCTTGAGAGTGCATGATGTGTCAAAAGCAAGAATTTGAGAAAGGTCCCACTAATACAAATTTTTGGGAGTCTATAAAATAAATGGGAGATAATTTTTGACAATCATAATGATAAGGTAACTAATGGAGAAGGGATTTTCATCCCAAATAACTCTCGATATCCATATTTTTGCAAGATTTGACAAAGGTCGACAATAGGAAGTTTTGACCAACAGATACAAATGCATTAGGTTTGAGGAGATTAAAGGCACACTAGAGAACTCAAAGCTATCAACAACATCTTGGATGATCCAAAATGTGCAAGACCCTAGAAAGAGTAGGTGAAATAAATTAATGTGCTCTTATTAAAAGGAATAAGGACTAACTACCACTATCATCTTAGTTGAGCAGCTCAATAATATATTAAAAGTGAGTATGGAAATTGTAATTCCACATCTAATAACTATTATGGTTGAGGGTACCTCATTCAATATTTAGAATTGCTATAAGGAGTAGCTAAAATTCTCAGATTCACCTACAAAATTTTGGAAAGAAAATCTCCCTATTGTATCTACAAATAGCAATAGTGTTAGCTTTGTGAAGAATAAAAAATTTTGTAAAACTTTTCTTTCATTTGTTCTTGTATAGTAATATGTGCATCTCTGGGTGGTCTTGTAGGTAACTAAACCCTCACTTTTGGCATAATATCTATAATATTGCTTACATATATATACTGGAGACCTATGTATCTATTTTGGGTAGTCATCTATGGTTCTCATGATCTGAATTATCTCTTTTATGTGTGTATGTTTGTAATATTTACCTGCTATGTGTATACTAGAGGTCTATGTGTACACTTTGAGTATCCATTTGTGGTTCTCATACCTTGACCCATCTCTTTTATGCATGTGTATGCATGTGGATATAATCTAGGCTTATATATATCAAGGAGAGGAAGTGTTTACATTGGAACATTACAACTAGAGCTAAAGTTTTCATGCTCTAACCCATATATTTTATGTGTGTGTATGTTTATAATATTTACCTATTAATGAATTTCACTTACATGTGTGTATACTAGAGTCCTACATGTCTACTTTGAGTATCCATCTATGGTATACTAGAGTCTTACATGTGTGTATACTAGAGTCTTACATGTGTGTATACTAGAGTCCTACATGATACAACCCATATATTTTATGCATGTGTATGCATGTCAATCTCATCTAGTCTTATATATGTCAAGGAGAGGAAGTGTTCACACTAGTGCATTATAGCTAGAGTTGTTATGCAAGGGGATCTTATCTGATATTTGGTGCATCATTACTTTATTAGCTTAGGATTGTTTTTTCTTTCTAATATATTTTATTTTCCATCTAATTTGTTAGATTAGGAAAGTGCACCTAGATATCATATCTTAACAAGGATCCAACCTTGTAAAAAACTCTTGGAGACCCCTAATTACACCAAACCCCATGCTCTTAGGATTGGCCCTACTATACCGCTCTGTACGAGGTGTGGTAGTCCCAATTTTCTTCCCCAAGATAATTGGAGAAGACAACAGGTCCTAGTCAACTACATAGGCTCCTTCACCTCTTTGAGGATTATCTTGCCTCCTCAAGTACACTCATAGTATTTCCTTCTATCACCAAAGTTGACCTCATCTCCCTCCGTTGTGTTACTCACACACTATGCTCACCTACCAACCATGGATTCCATGATAGTAGGATTCATCTTAGCTAATCAATTATTATTAATTTGATCAATCCATGGTATGACAAGCTCCCTAGAGTCTCATGTTGCTAGTACCTTGTAGTCATGTTTTCCAACACCCAAAAAATCTAATATAGCACATTCAATTTAAACTCCTTACACTTCTCACCTCACTTGATGTGTAGGAAAAAGTAAAATTGATGCCTCATAATGATAAAAAATTATCCATTATTAGCAAAATACTTTAATTATTAAAGCATGATAATGTCACAAGGTGAGGAAAGCAAAGTTATCATAGTAATTTTATCATCAAATATCCCATATTTATTTTTCTCATGAGGTAGAAATAAGTCTCCATGCATGCATTACATTGTGATTGCTTCCTTGAAGTTTCTCTATCCTTCCATGGGTATCCTTTTCACCCTCATTACCATGACCACTATAACTTCAATATCCATATCCCACACTCTAGTATAGCTTTCACTCCATTTGGTCATAAAATTTGTGTCCACCTACACACTATATCCTTGTAGCTATTTAAAATAGGACATCCAACCTAGCATTTCTAGTAGCACATTTACTCTAGATATTAATGTATTTCTACCATTTTTGTTGGTTCTTTGAATTAGTTTCCTTGATATTTTATTTGCAACTCAAATCAAACTTTATCTCTAAGCTTTGGGTTGTAGATGACCCTTGATTATTCTAGACAATTTTCTTTTACTGCGTATCTATAGTTGTTATCAATATAATCATCGTGGCTCCTAAGGTGCCATCATTTCTCATGCATGAATGATGTGTGGCTTGGATTTAGAGATATGTTGTACAAATTGTTAGTTACCTCTTATTTTTGTATTTTTCACATGTGATGTTTATTCTTCCACATCATGTTTTTCCATTTTTATCTTAAGATATTCACCTTTATCTAGTTAATGATTATCAATTTTTAGCATCACATTTTTTCCCAACACTCTACTTAAGCCTTTGCACTCATATGACCTCAAGTCTAAATATCCTTCATATATTTTTTTCTTATTCGCATGTGACATGTTCTTTCAAGTTTCTTAAAAAAATGAATTTCCCTCTGAAACTCAAGGGGCACACCTAGGGCAAATTGTATCTCTAAAATATTAGTATAAGTGGGCAATGCCTCTATCACAAATTTAGGGTATGTACAATAGTTTTTTATTTTTTCATTATGCAATGAATGCATAAATAAAGTAAAAAACATAGAAACATAATTTTACACACCCCAATTATCCCATCTAATATATTCACATTTGGGGTAAGAATACTTCCTATGAAATTTTAATAAACTATCTTCCTAGACTTAGCTCAAGAAAAACTATCCAATGAGCATAAATACACATATTTTCTCTTTAGTAATCAATCACCTGAGACATTCCTTACTATTGAATACTTTTCATCCACACTATAAATCCTTTTCTATATCATGGATCTCCATCTACACTATAGATCCCCAGTCACACTATCAATACTGCCTATGATAACAAGACATTGCAGATTCTCCATGTGTCAACCATTTGCCTGATGATGTATCCTGACACATGTTCAGCTTGCTCCCAACTCGATGCATCTTACTGGATGTACTTGCATTAGTCAAATTTATAGGCTAACTTGGTGGGTACATGTTCAACACATCTCCTATTGCTTGACTCTAGGATTTTTATCATAAGAAAGCCTAGAGAATCATCTAGTTGTAATCATGATAACATAGCAATTTTAAATCTTGACCTACATTTATACAATATCATCTCTGCTAGTAAATGCATTAATTATATAGTTTAAATTTATATCTATGATATTGCATGATCTGAGTGGTTTCAAATTCCTATTTTTAGAATGAATTAAGCAATAGTTACTCTATCACCATTTCTTGAAGACGGTGTCTAAGCCTAACTTGGACATTGACTATGCCTTGTCCAAATATAATTGATGTGGCACTCAAGAATTCATCAACTTGATCTACCATAAACCTATTATATTCACCTGATATATTGGTGACTAACTTGGCATTATCTTCCTTATAGCAGTCTAAGCTTTCCAATTTTATCTATAAATACCTTCACTATTATAGCATAGGCAATGTATAAATCATACATGCTAAAGAATTGCTACTAAATTTTTATTAGAAATCTCATATATTGATAAAAAAATTTAGCATAATCATTATACTACCATCACTTTTGTCTTTAATATCCCCATATAAAACACATATTCATCACTATTGCACTCATTGAGCTTGGTGTGCATCCATTATATTTTTTTCTTTATGAGCACGAGTGGCTAGGAGTGGTTCCATGTGCACAAAAATGTGCCTTCTCTATCTGGATTTGGACCATCACATGTCTCTTCCCATAAATCTCCTCTATTTCTCTAATTCCTTTGTACCCTATAGGAATTTCAATATAATATTCTTATAACTAATTACTTATTTGTTATCTTGTAGTCATCAAATTCTTTTTTCTTTAGCTCTTTAGAAAAGCCTCTACTATCAATAATTCTATTTTCTTCATTTTGATATTTTTTAATGGTTATGCAAAATAATTTTTACATCCTTTTATATACATCTATTATTCATTTTTAAACTTTCCATAAATGGGATAGGGATCTAACTATACGACCAAAAAAATTTAAGCTTTCTCTAATCTTATGAGACCCTTAAATGCTATTTATAGTTGATATTTTATTTGTATCTTCCATTGTCTCTCTCTATATAGGAAATCATTGTGTTGTTGAGATGATATTAGGGCATCACATTTTGGTTTATGTTCCTTTCATAGCCATTTCATTAATTGCTTGAATCTAGGTGTATTTGTGCTACGTTTTTTGTTTCTCCTATAATATAGTCAATTAGTTTGTCTAGTATTGTTGCATCTTTATTATTTATTTATTATAGTCATTCATTTTTGTTAGAAATTATAGTATAAAATGTGCATAAAAAAGGAATGTCTTGTGTTGATTTGTAGGCATTCAAACCCAAAACATATATAGTTTCATTAGGATAGATTCTTGCTTATTGCATTTTATTTTTGAGTTTACTATTGTAATGACCCAAAAAACAAGAAACAAGAAACACACATAAAGAGAAAAGCTTTTTTTTTTATTAAGGAGAGGGATTCATAAATCCCTAACCAACCTTAGATTAACTTAATGTTTAAAAAATTCCCTAAGTTTCTCAAGAACTATACCTCACAAGATTTCCCTCATGCAAGTCCCTTCTGCGTAGGCATATCTCATGTTATGCATATAAGTCCATCTATCTCATCATCCTCGATGAGATAGTCTTATCACCTTCAATCATTAGAAGGTGTACGCACATCTATATATTCTATGCAAGCTATTATGAATAGATATGTTATGTGTACTATGTGTTAATATATTAATCTTATCCTCTGAAAAGCTATCTTAACTCAGGTACAATCTTCCATAAACCTAGTTACCATTTTCCCTAAGGGATCATAATCCCTTAGGTCCACTATGTTTGCCCTAAGGGGGTCTCAAGCCCTTAGGTTATTCTCTAATTTCACCCTAGAACTTACTACTCAATTTTATGAAGGTTAATCAATCATGAAAATAAAGATAAATCTAGATACTAAATCTAACAAAATTTCATTCATAAAACATATGAAATATAACTGGAAACATAGAGCAATATTTAAGGAAAAAACATGAACTAGAGAAGATTTAGATATGTTCACAACAAATCAAATATAATATAAAGATACATTTTCCACATTGATCATTTACATAAGCATGTATTGTAAAACCTCCATACCTTCAAATAATACATTACATAGATTTCATCAGGGAAATATCCCTATAACTCTAGTCTAGTGAGCATAACTAAAAAAAATGTAAAGTAGAGAGCAAACTTGTGCATTGGTCTATCTGTAAATTTGGTCCTCCTGCTCTTCCATTGATCATTTGAGGATAGTAGGGGATCAAGACACTCATAGTTCAAGATGGGCATGCCTCTAAATGCATTTACTCATTTTATTGCCAAATTGCAACTATACAATCAAATCAAGTAATCTAACCATATATTACATAGTTGATCTCATAGAAACTACTCTTTCTATTTCCCCTCTCATCATCCTATGAGATTATTTCAACAATGCATCTAGATTACATACTTTACTTGAAATAGATTACTCAACCCTTATTCAAAAAAAGTCACATACCCTTAATTGCCAAACAATCTAGGTTCATATTTATTCATAGAATCAAAGACAACTACTTTAATCCATAAATAAACCCTTTATTTCATTTCATAAATTAAATACCCATACCCTTAATTTACAAAATAAATTAATTTTATATTTATTTATTAAATTAAAGTCAACTACTTCAATTCATAAATAAACCCTTTCTTTTCATTTCATAAATTAAAGTCCCATACACTAAATTTACAAAACAACTAATTTCATATTTATTTATTAAATTAAAGTCAACTACTTCAATTCATAAATAAACCCTATCTTTTCATCAATCTAAAATTTACCATTTTAATTAATGAAAACTATATAAGGAACCTTTCTTTCCATTAATATAAAAGATACCATTTTAATTAATGAAAACTATATGAGGAACCTTTATTTCCATTAATCTAAAATCTACCATTTTAATTAATGAAAACTATATGAGGAACCTTTCTTTCCATTAATCTAAAATCTACCATTTTAAATAATGAAAACTATGCAAAGTTCTTTCTTTCCTAAATAAAGTTCTCCACTCTATTTAATAAAAGTAATTATCCCTATTTACTCACATAATTGAGTAACACTTTAATTATTAAGAAAACCATAGTCCACTGTTTATGCAAGCAATTGTAACTTAGTTGACTATCAAAACTTGGAACACGACCAACAAGAATCCTAATAGGGTAACGAGTGACATTCCCACTCGAGCACAAAAACACTTATATCTTATCGTCCTTAAAATCTTAGAGGTTTTCCAACAAGGGAAGGTGGACATGATGATTTTGAGGTTCAATACCCGACAGTCCAACATGGCTAAGCAACCCCTGATTGGAAAAAAGAGAAAGAGTTTTTTGCGCTAACATCCTCATGATTTCTATGAGATACTCTCCTAGTAATGCCCCCATCATGGCTATATTAATATAATGCCACCTATATGTAATTAGCTATAGTCATAGGGATTGAGAACAAGGTTTTACAGTGAACACCCTAGCCTACAAGATGATGTGATGGCCACTACCTGCATAGTACCAAGGGAACTAGAAGGTTATCAAATATTCATTTGCATGAAATACCACTTAGAATTAGAGGGAAGAGGTAAGAACCACCCAAGAGGTATGGTGACAGCATAGTGGCAACACAGTTACCCTAGCTAAGCAAATAGCGTTTGGGATTACGAGGTAAACAAATTGGCTGGCAACCAAAAACCCAACCCGACACTAGGATATTGCAACTAGCAAACAATGGTAATGAATGACTATTTCCATTGCTACAACGATACCATTCTCACGTGGATAGGTTCTAAACTATAACCCAATGTACACCACAACTATAAAATTTTGCTATGGTGCTAACATAGCCAACCAACAACTCCCAAAAGCAAAGCAAGTTGGTGAACGACAAACAAGGAGGGTAGTATTGTTTCTAACAACACAAGAAAATGGAGTAATAACAATGAAACCAATTTGTTATCCTACAATATCTTTGGTTGCTCCTTTGGATGTAGTCCTTCCTTTGAACTTCTCCCTTTCATATTGCTAGATTTTTCCTCTTCTTCCTTCTTGTATTTTTGCTATCCCTCGATACTACCTTCTCAAACATCCTTATCCCTTCTTCACCGCCTAGCTCTGGTAAGACTTCATGCCTACGACTCCCCTATTTAACTATTGCCATAAATTACATTACTATCCTATCTATTCCACGATAACAAATCTGATTGCCCTCCTTATTTAATGATATTTCCCATTTCTCAAAATATCACCATAGCAAGGTTGGCAACTAGAAGCTTCTCGCTTCACCTTTACTAAAAAATTCTTATAATAAGGTGAAGGTTCAAATTCTTTAATCATAGAATAATTTTGAATCCCTTTTCTTTTGAAGGAAGTTTATTGAAATTAAACTCCTTTAATTTAAAATAAGAACAACATCTATTTACAAGAGAAATTCCTTTGTTTTTTTTTTTTAAATAAAAACAATATTTATTTATAAAAGAAATTCCTTTATCTTTTAAAATAAAAATGACATTTATTTATAAAATAAATTCCTTTATATTTTAAAATAAAAACATTTATTTATAAAATATATTTTTATATATACCTATTTACATTCATAGGTATAGAATAGCGAGCTTTCATATGTGACCAACATCAGGCTATACCTATTTTCTTTAAATAACCAATGTAGATAGTGATGAAGTAAAAGACAATAAAACATATGCAACAGATAAAGAGGGGAATATTTCCATCAATTTAGTCACCTGTCTCAGCCTCTAGAATTTATGATAGCTACTAGGCTATCAATATGGGGCTCAAGGTGTCTAGCTATTGATGATTATCTCTAATCGAATGCATACCTATATGAAGGTATCTATCAATGTTACCTTCGAGTTGCCTTATCATAATTTTCCCAACCTCAAGTACCCTCGCATTTTGTGGATGACTCAACTTCTTCCACCCAAAAGCATACCTGATCATTGCATAGTTTATTAATTACACAAAATTGACCATGAAAGTGCCATCAATTAATACATTGCTTTCCATGTCAAAAAGACCATCTGGGAGGGTCATGACATGCTCCTCCAATAGGACTAAACACCATCTCAGTGTTTCTTAGTTTTACACAATCACAACACAATTGAAAATTAAAATATTATAGTTTAGAGATCATCAAACAAAAAAGAAAAATGTTTTTGCATATCTACCACTTTCTCCCAAGTGGTGTTTCTTTCAAATAAATGATCCCACTGGACCTTGCATTGCTCAAGATTCTGAATTTGCATGGTCTTAGAGTGGAAATCAAGAATATTTATTGGTATTACTTCAATTTTCTATGGATTTACCATCTACAAATTAGAAACATCCCACACATGTTTAGGGTCAGCAATATATTTCCTAAGAAAAGATATGTGGAAAGTGTCATGGATTTTTGACATATTAGGAGGTAAGGCAAGTTGGTATGCAACCGGACTAATCCTTTCAATGATCTCAAAGGGTCCTAAAAATCGTGGATCCAATTTTATGGATTTAATCACACTTTTCATTGGTTTAACCCTTAGGAACACTTTGTCTCCCACCAAGTACTCTCTCGGAGTTCTCTTCAAATCAGGATAACTCTTCTACTTATTAGCAACTTCCTTGAGTCTTTGCCTGATTACCTTCAATTGCTCTTCTATTTCTTTTACCATTTTTGGTCCAATCATAATTCTATCCTCTAGGTTATCCCATGATAGTGGTGTCCTACACTTTCACCCATACAAAGCATCAAAATGTGTCATTACCAAAGATGAGTGATACCTATTATTATAGGTAAACTCTACCAAAGGTAGGTAGTCTTTCCAATGAGACTTGTGATTCATGCAATACATGTGAAGCATGTCTTCTAGTACTTGGTTTACCTACTCTGTTTAACTGTCTGTCTCAGGGTGATATGTTGAACTCATGTTCATCTTCGTACCTATTGCTTGATGAAGGGCTTGATGAGCCCTTAAAATGCTCATTTTTTGTACCACTTTCTTTATAAATAGTGGCACTTATATTTATAGATATATGTTTACAAGAATTTTATACATGTTTAATAGTTTATTTTACATGTTATTAAATATTTTGTTTCTAAGTGTATTTTGTATAAATTTCATAGAATTTTTTGTGTTTTAGCATGTTTTCTTCAAGGTCCCACTCGGACCTGGAACCTTCGATTTCATGAAGGCAAAACATTCACAATACACCAGTGTGAAGTGCTAAGTTAGGCACCTTATTTTATTTAAAGTGCTCGAATTTCGTATGATACTTAACTAACAGGCGCCTACTTCCCATTAGGTTCCTGCTTCCTATTAGGCACCTAACTTCTGTGTTGGCACCTGTGTCCTGACTTCTATAGACAAGGCACCTACATTCTGACTTCTACAAATAAGGCACCTAATTCCCATTGAATTTGAAATCTAGCACGACACTTTGGTCAGCAAAATAGAATACAATTTTAGCGATAAGCGCATATGGAATTTCAGCATTGAAATCAGACCAGGGACAATGTCAAAGATGACTAACCATCTATTTTCAGCTGCTACATAAATATCTATGTAAAAAAAGAAAAACAATATCAAACGTATTTTGATAAAATAGAATACACTGAATTAATCCACATAGTTTGATATTTTTCTTGATTCCTTGTATTCATGCATGTGGTTATAAAGTAAAATTAAAATTTTGATTTATTTCTATTTTTTAACAAGGTGTGGTCGCATATATTATAGATATGCATGCTGCCCCTGAAAACGTGATCTCAGATTTCCTCTGTATATTCTCTACTGCAAGTTTTAATAAATATTTTCTGAGTCATTTTTGGTTAAATCGACTAAGCGTCCGATGAAAGATTTAATGCGGGAAGAACCTACTAGAAGTGTGGACCCACTCTCAACAACGTTCTTCCTTTTCTTTTACCCTATTTTCTCTTTTATTTAATTTTATTTTATTTATGTAGATTAGTTTAATTTCTTGTATTTTCCCTTATTTTTTGTAAATTCTAGCAATGTGTAGTTTTAATTTCTAAATGTAATTTAGGCATGTTGTCATAAACGTAGGATAGATTAGTGGTTTGGAAAGAAAAATCAAAATTTTAGTGAACACCAACACCCCCCAAACCATAAATATAGGGGACTCATCTCTGTGGAGGAAATTATAAGCATATATTTTGCAAGGCTTCTCACAAGTCTATGACCTACCCGGGTTGACAAATTAAATGAAGCAATGAACTTAAACGTAGAAAACTAACCAATGTTTTTGCCTAACATTTTGGCACAATTTTTTGGGAGTAGCCTATTGTAATTTTGTGTTATGAAGGAAGCATGTTAGTTGTAGTTTATGTTGCTACCTACAAAAACTCCATTCCTAAAGCTTTGTATGAATCCACCCAAGAATAGATGACCGAACAATCATTTTATTAAAAATAAGGACATTTCTCAAAAGTCTTCTACTTTATTTGTACCTAATTCTGGGACTGAATCCTCTTCTCCTCAATATCCACCTATGAATTGGAGAGAAAACCCCTTATTTGCATAGGAACCTTCTAAAAAAAATCAACAACATCATAGAGAAGGGTCAGAGATAAGTAGAGTTTAGTTTGATGAAGATTTATTAAACTTTCAATGGTGGAAAGTAGTTAGACAAGAAACAATATCAAACATAGATTTAGTAATTCTTATGTAAGATAAAAGAAACAAACTATAGGCCTTGAAAGCTACTTTGAATATAGCTAGTGTAGATACCCTGTTCATAGACAAGATGGCTGATGCAGAGGAAGCATCCACTAGTTTCAATTTTCCCATAGGAGAGGTAGTAGGAGATCACAAGATGAAGCATATCTCCCCTACCCACCTTCTAACCTTTATATTTCTACCAATAGAATATCTATATATATTTCTATTTAAATTTGATGTTTTATGAAGATCTATGGATTACACCGCTGACACTAAAAAATTAAAATTATTCCCTTCCACTCTTGATGATTCAATTTTGCACTGGTTCATCAGTTTGGGGGATAAAAGGATAACTACCTAGGAACAATTAAATATACTTTTTCTATAATAGTACTAGGATTTTGGTAGAGCACATGATGCAAGGGACGAAGTCCTAGACATGACACAAAAGTAAGGGGAATCTATGAAGGAATATTGGGATAGGTTCAGCTTTACTTTGTAAATATCACCCCATTAAAAACTAGGATACAGGTCCTTAAGAAGCATCTTCTTAAAAAGACTTACAAATGAATCTTTGAAAGCCTTAAACATGATTTCTAGAGGGGATATTTATCAACATCAGATGGATGATACTTGGAATTTTTATCGAAACTTTTCAAGAAAAAAATGTAAGTTGATCCCTAGAAATGTCAAACAATCAACCACTGTCACTAAAATAGAAATAGGTAACATGTTGGAAGACCTTAAGAGCGAGATGTTATCATATCTGGATTTTCAAAGGACACCCTATGACTTCAGAAAAAGAAGTAGGATAATGAGGCAGCATTGGCCTACTTTTGTTCCAAATGCAGGGGAAAACACCCTAAAAATGAATATCCAAAAAATAAAGTTTTAGTGTGTGATGTATGTTCAAAATATCATAAAACAAAGTTGTGTTCATAGTTATCAAAACCTAGAGAGGAACCTAAGGTAGCAGAAGCATACTTCATGGAAAATAGGAGAAATTGGTAGCAGTATCATATGGGAAACAACATACCAATAGGAATGCCATCTTATCAAGGTCAAGCTCAGCCACCCAACATGGGTTGGTGGGGATAATGACCTTGGAATCAGTATCACCAAGGAGAAAATCCTTACAATCCCTATCCATGGATGCAATATCAGTAGCCTAGGCAATAGTGGAGGAATCAAAATGCTTGGAATCAAAACCCATAGTAGGCTGCTCCAGTTCCACTACAGCCAACCCTGCCTTCTCCTCCTGCTTTCAAGCCTACTCAATTGCCAACACAACCTACAACCAATCCAAATAACAAAAAAAAACCAAATTATCAATTGGAGAATGAGATGTACCCTATGTACAATATTAAATTATACTATAATCCAATATAATTAAGGTCAGGAAAATGAGTAGGTGTACAAGTCACTCCTTTGGTAGAAGAGGAGGAAAACATAGAATTAGGAAAAGAGGAATCACCTCTTATAGTAGAAGTAGAAGAAGAATCAACACCTGTAAATAATAGAGAAGAGGTTCCACATTTTCCATAAATATTACAGTAACCTAAAAATCCATTACAATTAGAATTTGATATTCTCTCTAGTCTAAAGAACCTAACAATCACAATCCCTCTCTTTTAGGCCATCAAAGATATTATTATCTATGGCAAGGCCATAATAAAATTATGCCTAAAGAAACCAGGAATAAAACTTGCAAAGTCAATAATTTTGGTGGTTCAGTTAGCTAATCTCATGTTAGGGAATAGCTACAACCAAAATACTTAGATCCAGGAAGCCCTGTCCTAACTGTACAAATAGAGGGCTATGTTTTACCCAATACACTAGTAGAATTGGGGGCTGCCATTAATGTCATTCCCAAAGAAACCATGCAAAAGCTTAAAATTTCTAATCTAAATCCAACCAAGAATATTTTTCAATTGGCATATAGGTCTATAGTGCTCCCAAAAGGAATACTAGAGGGTATCATAGTTACAGTGGATGCGTGGGAGTATCCAGTTGAATTTTTAGTGTTACAATCCAAGTTTGGGTTGGGTAGATATCCATTAATCTTAGGTAGACCTTGGATGGAAATAGTTGATGCTTACATAAGCTGTAGATATGGTCAGATGACCATTTTTAATGTATAAAACATAAAAAAATGGATCATCCATCCACGTGAATAATTAGTAGAATTATTGAGAGAACCTAAAAATGAAAACCAAACATTGGTGGTCTATCAATGATCCAATCTATCATGACATTTGATGAATTGGAATATGAGAGTGATGAGGATAGGGTAAGAGCAAACTTTTTCCAAGGGGAAACCTCCTATCCTCCTCCTGAGTTGTCATTAGTGGGAGGAAAATACCATCATATTCAACAAATAGAAGTTGCACCTAGTAGATTTTTAAACATAGATGATAACTTGACAGCTGAATAGCAATTAAAACTGAAAGAAACATTGGTAAAACATCAAGATGTCTTTGATTGGTACTATTCCAACATGAGAGGAATATCTCCTCAAACCTGTACTCATAGGATATATCTGCAAGACTAGGTTAAACCAGTAAGACAACCATAGAGAAGAATGAATCCAGTAATGAAGGAAATTGTCAAAACTAAATTATAAGAACTCCTCACAGTTAGGTTCATTTACCCCATTTTAGCTAGTGAATAGGTATCACCTTTGGTAGTGGTGCCCAATAAGAATGGAAAGTGGTGAATTTGTGTGGATTATAGGTTGTTGAAAAAAGCAACTAAGAAATACGACTTCCCTTTACCCTTCATAGATCAGGTCTTTAACACCTTAGCAGGAAAGAAGTAGTTTTCTTTCCTAGATGGGTTTAGTGGCTACAATCAGATCCAAATGGGGGAATAAGATCAATACAAAACCACATTTACTTGCCCTAGGGGGACTTTTGCTTACAAATTTTTACCTTTTGGTTTGCATAATGCACCTACTACATTTTAGAGGGTAGTTTTGAGCATGTTTTTTGACATGATTGGAGAAACTATGGAGGTATACATGGATGATTTCACTATATATGGTGAATTTTTTGAAATAGCCACATAAAATTTGGAGAAAGCACTTGAGAGGTGTGGGGAAACTAACCTTTCCCTCAACAATGAGAAATGCTACATGCTAATGTAGGAAGGTATAGTTTTAGGACATCACATTTCTATAGATGGGATCAAAGTGGATAGGAAGAAGATAGAAGTTATTTAAAATCTACCCACTCCCAAAATACAAAAGGATATCCATAGGTTCTTGGGATCAGTTGGTTACTATAGGAGGTTTATATCAGACTTTAGCAAAACTGCAAAATCCCTAAGCACATTGTTATCAAAGGACATAGAGTTTTTTTGGACAGAGGAACATGAACAAGCATTTAAAACCTTAAAGGAAAAACTGATTACGACCCTAGTATTGAGAGGTCCAAATTGGACCATACCTTTTCACATATATATTGATGCATCTAAAAATACAATAGGATCAATACTGGGACAGAAATATGGTGATGATTTTTATACCACTTATTATGTCAGTAAACATCTTGAAAGCCGAATGCGAGGTGACGGCGTACCAAATTATGATCCAAATGAAATTGATGTAAATGGTGTAGATGCTAAGCCCTACGAATGCGAGAAACAAATGCATGCAGGAAACAAAGCATAAATGAAACTAGATGTAAGCAAAACAAAGCGGGGCCTCTTTTTATTAATGTTGCTTTCAATCCGGTTACAATACGTCTCCCCCTCTAGGGCTCAAAGTGTTTGATACAGTTCATTACATCAACAGATGGTACACTTCCAGTGTCTTTCGCATGCCCACATTTGAAATGGGTGGGCCAAACGTTGCCGCCGCTTGCATCCGTGTATTCGTGTGTTCCTTGTTGCACCTTCGGTGTTCCTGGCGGTGAAATCCTGCACTCAGAGAAGCAACAAATAGTTAATGTATAAAATAGCAAAACGATGATCATAACATGTCATAATGAACCCAAACTTTGACAGAAGCATGAAAACATCATCGGAGACACATTGCAAAAGGAATAGTCAGGAAATCATGCATGGATTTCTAATCGCTTCGGGGTGAGACGATTAGGACTGTCACAAAACATGCAAAGGCCACCTTCCAAATGTCCTACCCAGAGGCCTCCAAAACTCCTGCAAACTTGTGGTTAGGCTAAAAGGGGCATTTTGGGACGACCCCGAAGGTCATATTGGGAAGATTCTGCCCAAATTGTCCTGTATCCAAAAGTGCTCCCTGTATGTTAGTAAATGCATAAAATGATAAAAACATAGTCAAATCAAGTCAGAATAACATGAAACTGGAACAGCAGCATAAGTAAACCAAATAGAACAGAATGCAAAAAGAACAGTAGAGAAATTCTTCATGGATTTCTAATTGCTCTAGGGTGGGCCGATTAGGACTACGATAGTTTAGGGGGCGCCCGGGGGTAGGACGCCCGTCGTTTGGGGTCTGGTTTTGACACCAATCCACTTGGGATGGGTCAAAAACCTCCTAGGGGGTTGTGTCGGTGAATTTGGTGTGGGATTGTGGTCGATTGCTTGGGTTTTGGGTCAGGATTGCGTTCATAGTATTCACCTAATAAGTTCTCTTCCAAAAGAGAAATTAGGGATGTACGAAGCACAAAGGGGAATGTGGGTATAATTTGGCAGCACTCCATTGCTCCAAATGCTCCAACTTTATTCTTTTTTTGGGGTGAGGATGCTCACCCTTTTATAGACCTAGAGTCTCTCTCTTTGAATGCGCATGCGAGGGCACCACTTGGCTTGCCATGCCTTTTTTGGGAGAGAAGATTCCTCCCTAATTTAGAGTCTCCTTGCATGAGGCCTCCATGATCAGGGCATGCTTGACTAAAGTCCCTATCTCTGATTTGAAGTCGTTCCTCACAATTGCATGCCCTGAAGGTATATTTAAGTGGTGGACCTATCAAGGTTTGACTTTTTACTAGTAAAACCTGCTACTCATCCCACCCTGGGACGATTGCTGCTAATCATCCCAGGGTGAGACGAATAGGATTCTAATAGGATTCTAATCGTCCCAGGGTGGGACGAGTAGGGAGCAAAGTGCTTAAAAGGTGCCAAATTGACCTTTGACCTTCCAAAACTGATTTGGGAGTGGTTAGGACCACTTTTTAACCTCTAGGGGCTACCCTAGGGGCTATGTATACCAACTTGATCAGTGCTTGTAGTCGCATAATCAGATTGGTGTTGTTTTGGTGTCTATAGATGCCCCTTTTTGGGATGCGATGTGCATGGTGCAATGCTGAGCAAAAATAGATAACCAAAGCACTTAATGATTAGGGTTTCTCAGTAACCTAACCAACTTTTGATGCCCCAAGTATGTAAAGGGCACGCATTCTTGAATCCTTGCTTTTGACGAGCTAAGGAGCTTACTTCAAGTGTTAACCTTTTTTGGTGAGGTGTTACTTGATCTTGGACATTGTTTAGTCATGAGTAGGCAAAGGGCGCAACCTTTTGTGTATGGGAACCTTGAGTTCATGATTCCAGAATGCCAAGTGTTTGATCAGCTTGTGATTATTGCTTGTTTACTGCCCCAAGCAGGAGCGTGATTGTCTTTGTCAATGACTCTTTGAATGCATGCCATTTCCTTGATTGGATGTGTATTTGTTGATTTGGTGACTAAGTGTGACTACCCCCTCAAGCGACGAATCGATGAGGGAATGACCAAAATGAGAAAAGCGATGAGTCACTTGACCCAAGATGACATTTGTAAGGGTACCTTCAATGGTTTTCTATTGAATGTGTGCAGTTTCCTAGCAATCGAACCTATTTTTGGTGGGTTTTGACCCTTTTTGTTGATGCCTATTGGGGTTGAAATTGTCAAAAATTTGTCCTCCCGTGGAGCGGTCCGGCTATGGTAGCCTTCTTAGGAAGTAGGATAGTGATTATTGGTGACCCCGAACGTCTATTTTTTAGCCAAGAATGTCAGGTGCAAAGGCACCTTTGTTTGGCAGTTTTATTGCTATTTTTTGGTGCATTTTTTGGATTCTTTTTCTGTTGCTTTGTTTTCTGCTCTGTAATTGTCCCAGGGTGGGACGAATAAGAATTTGGTAATCGTCCCAGGGTGGGATGAGTGCTAACTAGAGCACTCGTCCTAGGGTGGAATGATTATAGGCCCAACAACCTATAAAAAGACCAAATCTTGATTTTGAACTCATTTCCAGCATTTTTTTCTTGGTGTTTTGGAGTTGTGGGGAGGAGGAGTGCGAGTTTGCATAGCGGAGCACTGTCAAAATTTCACGGACACCATGAGTGCAAGGACCGGATCTTCGAGTGGTGGAGCCGAGGTGAGACCGGTAGGTGCTCCTTCCTTCTTCTTATTTTTTGGTTTTTGCTTTAAATGAAGTTTAAAATAAACTTGCACATAATTATTTTTATTGTGCGTTATTTTGTTTTTATTTTGTGTTAATATTAAGATCGAAACCCTAGTATTAAGTTTTGTGTTGTATTATGTTTTTGTTTTTTTTTAGTCACCTTAAGGTCGAAACCCTAGGTTGATTTTTTTTGTTTTGTTTGATTTTTTTTATTTCACACTTAAGGTTAAAAACCCTAGGTTGACTTGGTTTGTTTTTTTTGAGTTTTTTATTTGTTTTTTAGTTCACAGTAAGGTTAAAAACCCTAGGATGAATTTGTTTTATTATTTTAAGTTGTTTTTGTAGTTCACATTAAGGTTAAAAACCCGAGGATGAATTTGTTTGTTTTGTTTGATTTTTTTTTGTTTAAACTTAAGGTTAAAAACCCTAGTATAATTTTTAATAAGTTTTTATTTTTTTTTTTTTGTTCACACTTAAGGTTAAAAACCTGACTATGAATGTTATGTTTTGATTGATTTTTTTGTTCACACTTAAGGTTAAAAACCCTAGTATGATTGTGTTGGTTTGATTTTTTTGCTCACACTTAAGGTTAAAAACCCTAGTATAGTTTTGTTTTATATTTGATTTTTTTGTTCACAATTAAGGTTAAAAACCCTAGTATAGTTTTGTTTTATGGCATTTTTTGTTCTTGATTGTACAGTTTATTTGATTTTTTTTTTTACTTTGGCTGTATAGTTCTGTACTTTTGTTTTCGTCTATACAGTTTATTTGAATGTTTTTGTTTAAATTAAGGTTGAAACCCTAATTTGTTTTTTTTGTTTTATTGTGTTTGTGTTTTGCAGGTTGTTAGGAGTCGGCACTGCCAGCCGACTGTGTTCTCTAATGCTCGGGAGGCGCTGAAAGTGGTAGATTAGGAGTGGCTTGATGCCCTTGGGCTTAAGAAGGTGACACGTTTGGAGCCTATGGTGGGGGATCGGGCATATCTGACTGCCTTAATAAATTTGTGGGATCCCTGCACTAACACATTTCATCTCCCAATAGGGGAGATGATGGTTACTTTGGAGGACGTGTATCAGATTCTATGGATTTTGATAGATTGAATGCCCATTCATACAATTCCTCGTGACCATTGTATAGCAGTGCTGACACGGTGCTTTGGGCAGGCAACGAAGATGGGGGTGGATAGGGTTGTGGAGAGGGCAGAGGCGGACTGCCTGATTGGCGGGATTCTAGTGTGGTGGTGGTTGTAGAATGGAGTGTTAGGGGTGAGGCATGCTTTGATGATGACCCTCATCTCTAATATGCTACTTCCTGACTCCTCAAGTGCGAGGTTCCCTTGGAACCTACTTGAGGTGGTGTTCAGACTGGTGGAATGTTTAATAGTAGCACCTCTTATTTTTATGTGGGGTCAGACACTATTGGCACAGCTTTATGATGAGTTGTACGAGATCCGCTACTAGAGGCTAAAGGGGATCGAGTGCAGCTATATTTTACAATGTTGGGGTGGCAACACATAGTTGTGGAGTGACTACAGGGGTTGCCTTGGACCACTCGGGATGAGATGGTGGATAGGGAGATTGGGTATGCTACTCTATGGTAGAGGTCAGAGGAGCAGGGGCAGAGTCGGTGGTGGGCAAGTGTCGTAGGGAACTATACTGATGCCTTATCTCGTCTTTCTCCAAGGGAGGTGTTCTAACGGCCATACCGGGACTGTCTAGCCTAGCCTGAGGCTAGAGAGTGGCTCCGATAGGTGCACAGGGGGAGATGGTTGATCGGGAAACATGGGATAGAGCAGGAGTACTTCTCGTACGTCTAGGTGACTCGATAGTTTGGGGTGCACCAGGGATTGCTTGGGGAGCCCTTGATCTATCGGTATCAGGGTGACGAGAGGACTCTAGCCTGGTCGATTATTGATTCGTTGGGTGAGGAGTCTGATGCAGTGATTGATGTCCTTGATGTGGACAATGTTGGGGTTACTGTAGAGTACGACCAATGGTGGACGATGCTACGATGGTGGTGTGAGGGGCCTCTAGGAGGTTAGGATGCGACAACAGTAGGTGGTTGGGGTGCGAAGGCACCGATGGAGGGTTGGGGGGCTCCGCTCGATGATGCCTATATGGTGGAGGTATATGACTTTACTAGGGATAATTTACGGTTTTTAGAGTAGTTGGATACATAGGATGTCCTAGAGTAGTGGGTGCCAGAGCAACATGTCATTCCAGAGATACCCATGCCTCAGGCAGTCTTAGGGGATATGGAGACTAGGTTTCATGCTGAGATAGCGTGATTGGAGGACCTACTACGGAGACAGGATGAGGAGCATAGCATTGAGAGGGATCGCCTGTGGGCTCAGTTGGTGTAATGGGATGATGCATTGGATACATACCACTGACTGGATGTGGAGTGAGGTCGATGTCGGGTGGAGTTGGAGGACAAGATTATCTGCCTCGGTGGGTAGTTACCTGAGCTCACTAGAGGTGGATCATTATGTCGTACGAGAGGCAATGAGACTGAGCAGTCTGCATCCTCTCATTGCAGGCAGGTGGGTGAGGGTAGTGTTAGTGTTCATGATGCAAGGGTTGGTAGCAGCGGCCCTGAGAGGTCCCATAGGACCCACACCACTGGGGGTAGTTCTAGTCACACCGATCCTACGTGATCATGGTGGCCGACTCCCTAGGATTTGGGGATTTGGAGTTTTTGATTTTTTTGTGAGGTCAAAGGACCGTATTATTGTATCCTGAGGGCATTTTGACTCGATATATATACATGAATCATTTTTTTTTTATGATATGCTTGTCATGGTTTATTGTTTTTTTTTTATGCACATATTTTTTTATGTTTATGTATGCATATGTTGTTATGACTGCGGATGATGTTAGCTATATGATATGAATGTATGCATATGGAATGGATGGAATGATTTGTTGGTATGCAGGTGGTGGCACCATTGACTGCACAAGATTAACTGGCATTCTGTACTATGTGATTGATTTATGAAATAAATTTGTATTTGTAATTATTGTTGTGTTATTTTTTATGGTGATAATGAAATGTATGACAATTGTTGTAAAATGTAGTTACGGTTTTTCTGAGACTTAGCTGCTTTAACTAATCAAGACTGTACATTATCTTATAATACTTTCGAACAAGGTACGAATCAGACTTGAGTTTGACCAAGTTATTTCACATCCCTGTGTGTGCGATTGAGTTCGTTTATGTGGTATTTGTAAGGATATCACTAGTGCCAGGTAGCCTGTCCACCAAACCTATACTGAGAATCACCTAATTAGCTCCACTAACTCCTTTGGTGTATTTAGTAAGATTAGTCTATGGTGCAATCTAGAATACCATAAGCTAGCTCATCCACATGCAAACATTGGTCTACTCACATGCAAAGTTAATGTGATAGAGATATCGTCATGCATTTAAGATACCGCCATTGCTAGGTAGGCTATCCACCAAACCCGTAATGAGGATCACCTAAATGGTTCTTCAAATGCTGAGAATTTTAGGGATTCAAGCTCAGGCGTCTTTCGGTTGCTCAACTTGTTGGGATACTTGCTCTCATACATAGTGATGAAAATCACTGTTTATTTTTCTCTTTTCATTTTTTTTTGAGCAAGGGGTTTGAGTAGTGGTGATAACCACTTATTATTTTTATTGTTGCTTTTTGAGGATTTAGATTTGGCATGTTGATTTCCAAGTTGAGCTCGTCGATTTTTGGCTTGTGAGTGGCATTGATCCTTTTGGCCTTGGGGATGATTACCCATCCTGTTCAGGGACGTGTAGTACGAATCCTTATGACTTTGGGGACCAAAGGTGGTTGGGAATTTTGCTTTGGAATGGCATTGATCTTTGAGGCCTTGGGGATGACTACCCATCCTTCTCAGGGGCATGTAGTACAAATCTTTACGACTTTGGGGACCAAAGGTGTGTGGAATTATGGATGGTGGACTTTTGAGATTTTTCTTGTGAATGGCATTGATCCATTTAGGCCTTGGGGATGAATACCCATCCTTCTCAGGGACATGTAGTATGAATCCTTATGACGTTGGGGACCAAAGGTGTTTTGGGATTTTTTACAGTGGTGAAAACCACTATTTATTATAGGGAATTGGATGGGGAAGAGCTTGTCCTTTTGTCAATTCTTAGCATTCTTGAACCATTCACATAGGGGGATGAGTAGGATAATGTTTTACATATGGTACCCTAGACTGCTTTGTAGGTTTCGTCTTGCATTCACACAACTTGGGAATTTTTGTGTTTTAAGCTTGTGTTGGGATGTTATGTAACAAGGCATGATCCAAGTAAAACTCTACCTTGTAAAAATTGGTCTGACTTCATACAACATTTGACTAGAAATCTAAAGACATCTGAATGATGAAAAACCCTAAAGACATTAGTGGACAACTGACTATGATATGGCGAAAATGCAAAGGGTGTTATTTTTTATGGATATTTTTACAAAATGGACTGATTTTGGAAAAATTATGGAATTTCCAAGTAATTACAGTCTATGGTGCTTTTGACATGTATGACCAACAAATATGCAATGTATGTATGTGATGCCTAATGTAGTTTTTCTTTTCTTTTTTGTGTTTTGTTTTTTTAAGAATGTGCATGAAAGTGAGATGCAATTTTTTGTTATTTTTTATTATCTTTTGTTTTTTGAATATTCGTTTTTGACCAAGCGATTGTGGGAACCCTTGGATCTTTTGGTTTGACCAAAGGGTTTATGGATACCTTTGGGACGTTTTAGGTTGACCAAGTGATTATGGGAATCCTTGGAGATTTTGGTTTGACCAAAGGGATGATGGATACCTTTGGGGCATTTTGGATGACCAAGCGGTAGCGAGAACCCTTGGAGCTTTTGGTTTGACCAAAGGAATTTATACATACCTTTGGGGCATTTTAGGTTGACCAAGAAATTATGGGAATCCTTGGGGCTTTTGGTTTAACCAAAGAGATTATAGATACCTTTGGGGCATTTTTGGGGTTGACCAAGCGATAGCTGGAATCCTTGGAGCTTTTTAGGTTGACCAAGCGATTGCTAGAATCCTTGGAGCTTTTGGTTTGACCAAAGGGTTTAGGGATACCTTTGGGGCATTTTTGTTTGACCAAGCGATTATGGGAATCCTTGGGGCTTTTAGTTTGACCAAAGGGATTATGGATACCTTTGGGGTGTTTTGGGGTTGACCAAGTGATTGTGGGAATCCTTGGGGCTTTTGGTTGACCAAGCAATTGCTGGAATCCTTGGAGATTTTGGTTTGACCAAAGGGATTATGGGTTCCTTTGGGGCTTTTTGGGTGACCAAGCGATTGTGGGAATCCTTGGGGTGTTTGGTTTGACCAAAGGGATTATGGGTACCTTTGGGGCATTTTGGGTTGACCAAGCGATTATGGGAATCCTTAGGGCGTTTGGTGTGGGCCATGGCTCTTTTAAATGTGGAATGGCCTCAAATGACTGATATTCAAGGGTTCTAGTTCCTTGATTCCGTCAAGATAGGCAAGCCGGTATGTTCCAGGTCCTATTTTACTATCGATTACATAAGGACCTAACCAATTTGCCACAAACTTGTCCCTTAAATGGGGCGGCAAGTTAGAATTTTGTTGGTTCTCTTTTAAGACTAGGTCACCAACCTAAAAGTCCCTTAGGTGAACTTTCATGTTGTATGCTTTCTTAAGTCACTCTTGATAGATACGTAAATGCTCAAGAGCATTGATGCATCGTTCATCAAGCAATGTAAGCTAGTCTAACTGGGCTTGTCGCATAGTGTCATCATCGATGAACTCTTGCATTAATATGCGCAGGGAAGGTATTTCCAACTTGAGAGGCATGACTACCTCAGAGCCATACACCAACAAAAATGGAGTGGCCCTAGTGGGTGTCCGAATGCTAGTGCAATAAGCCCATAGGGCAAGTGGTATTTGGATGTGCCAATCCTTATGATTATTTGCGACCATATTTTTAAGGATGGTGACTAGCATTTTGTTTGACACCTCTGCTTGCCCATTGGCCTGCGAATAATAGGGTGTCAAAAAATTGTGTTGAATTTTGTACTTTTCTATCAAAGCATGCACATATTTTTTCTTAAATGGCATCCCATTATCCGAGATGATCTTGGATTGAATACCAAAATGACATATGATGTTATGTAAAATAAACTCCGCAATGCGGGGCCCAGTCATAGAGGTAAGCGAAATTGCTTCCACCCACTTAGTGAAGTACTCTGTGGCCGTTATGATAAACATGTGATGACCTGACAATGCAAGGGAGATCTTTTCGATGAGATCTAGGCCCCACTATGAAAATGGCCAAGCCAATTGGATCGACTACAAGGCCTGAGAAGGTACGTGTGTCAAGTTAGCATGGTTTTGACACTTCATGCACTTCCGCACATATGCACAATAATCTTGCTCTAAAGATGGCCAATAATAGCCCATGTGAAGGATGAGCTTTGTGATGGCCATACCGCTGAAGTGGCCACCACATGTACCATCGTGTGCTTGGGTGATCGCCCAAGCGAACTCCTGCTGATCCAAGCAACGGAGGAGGATCCCTTCGTGGCTCTGACGGTACAAAATGTCTCCTAGCAAGACATGCTTTGCTGCCTTCTTCTTGAGTGATCTTTTTGCGACATGCGATAATCCAAGTGGGAGGCTACTTAACTTGAGATAGTCTCTTATGGGTGTGTACCAATCCTACTGATCAAAAACCTTGATGGTATGAATGAACGATCCTTATTGATGTTCATCCCTAGCAAAATCTAAGCAGACAAGAACTTGTAGTTGTATAAATAGCGTTGTGTTGCTATTAAGAGGGGTCAGGGAGAATAAGGACCCCTAGTTGGCATGATTTAGACTATCGTGGATTCAAAAGAACCTATCCTAAGATGGTTTAATCTAGATCAGGTGGATTCCTGGTGTTAGGTCAGAGCTTGCATGCTCCATCATGGATTGCGATAATGTTTTGACTTGAATGGTTGTCATTTCACCATAAGGGTCTTACGAGATTAGTGACCCCAAGGAGGCCATAGTGTCCGCAAAATGATTTGATGATCGAGGGAGTGCCTCGATGTCGTACCATTCAAGCTTTGCTAGGAATTTATCCACAAGGGTTTTGTAGGCCTACAAAACTAGGCATTTGCATTGGAATACCCCTTTCACTTGGTTGAAAATTAATAGAGAATCACCAAAGATATTCAAGCGTTTGATGTTCATGGTGATGGCTGTCTAAAGACCCATGAGCAGGGCTTCATATTTAGCATTTTTATTGGTGCACAAGAAATCAAGTTTAAATGATAAAGGCATTGGAGCCCCTTGCAGTGTGAAAAATATGATTCCTGTGCC
Organism: Wollemia nobilis; assembly: GCA_028583015.1. Classification (NCBI taxonomy): domain Eukaryota; kingdom Viridiplantae; phylum Streptophyta; class Pinopsida; order Araucariales; family Araucariaceae; genus Wollemia; species Wollemia nobilis. The sequence continues at coordinate 17,509,314 of JAQPPZ010002979.1, forward strand.
ACCCCCTTGTTCACATTTAGAACCATATAAAAATAAGGTTATGTCGACCTATGACTTAGGCTCATCAGAATCTAGCAATTCTAAGACATGGAAGACCCCATCATCGAGTAGATCTATGGTCAGAGGCTGGTTGTCTTTGAGAGGAGCCTTTGCTAGTTGATCGGCGATAACTTGACCTTTGATGGACTTTTGTCCAATGAATTTGATGTCAAACTCTGTCAACAACATGATCCATTTTGTAATGCGACTACTATGATAAGTACGACTCATAATGTACTGTAATGGATTCTCCTTAGACACAACATATATTGTATTGCTCAGCATGTAATGGCATAGCTTTTTGGTGGCAAATACCACCGCCAAGCATAGCTTTTCAATGTATGCATAGTTAAGTTCATAATTGACCAGGGTGTGGCTAAGATAGTAATTAGCTTGTTCTTTATGTAATTCATTTTTCTGGTCTAGCATGGTGCCTAGTGCCACCTCAGTAGCTGAGATGTATAAGTAGAATGACACTCCTGGTCTAGGTGGTGCCAATACTGGCAGTGAAGCCAAGTACTATTTGATGTCATCAAATGTTGACTGGCACTCGTCATCCCAATGAAATGCTACCCCCTTGTGTAATAATTTATTCATGGGTCGGCACTTGTCAAATAACTATGCTATGAAGTGCTTGATCGATGTGACCTTACCCTGCAAGCTTCTTAGCTGCCTAATGGTGGTTGGGGGAAGCATCTCAAGGATTACCTTGACTTTGTTTGGATCTACCTCGATGCCTCATTTTGAGACTATGAAACCCAAGATTTTTCTAGATGTAACGTCAAATATGCACTTCTTGGGGTTTAGCATAACTTTGTGTTTGATGAGGCGATCAAGGATCTTGCGTAAGTCATCAAGATGATCTAGGCACAAAAGATATTTGGCCAACAAATCAACCATATAATCTTCTAAAGTTTTATGCATGTGATCGTGGAAGATGTATGTCATAGCGCGTTCGTAGGTGGTGCAAGCATTTTTAAGGCCAAAGGGCATGACCTTATAACAAAATGTTACCCAAGGCATTGTGAACGCCATATTTAGTTGATCATCAGGATTGATACGAATCTGGTTGTATCCCGAGAAACCATCCATGAGGGAAAGCATTTCGTGGCCTACTGTAGCGTCTACCAATGCATCAATGCTAGGCAAGGGGAAATCATCCTTGGGACTCACTTTGTTTAAATCCCAAAAATTAGTGCATATGCGAATCCTCCCATCCGGCTTCTTGATGGGTACCATGTTGGACAGCCATGGTGGGTAATCCATGCAGATGAGAAACTGTGCATCCAACAACTTTTGTAGCTCATATTTTACCATTAAGGCCACTATTAGGTGCATCTTATATAGCTTTTGCTTGACTAGCTTGACTGTCGGATCAAGCGTTGAATTATGTGTGACTAGTTGCGGGTCTAGCCCCGACATGTCTTTGTAGGACCATGCAAAAACCTCCTTCTTCTCTTTGAGAAGGGCAATGTAATCGGCTTGCTCTTCGAGGGATAAACTTACCCCCAGCTTGATGACTTGTGGATTAATTGGATCAGAACCGATGTCTACATCAATCATCTCTTTGAATGACATGTGGGATCCGTCCTCCAACTAGTGTGGAGTCAGGATCAGGTGGATATAATTTGTTGAATTTAGATCTGCGTTGGGATCATCGGGTTCATCTTCAGCATGGAAGATATCCTGAGTCTGTCCTGTGGTGAAATGGAACATCCCACTGCAAGACCAATACTCTAATGGGGATGGTGGTGAGTCAGTGCGATCCCAGTCTATGGCATCTAGGTCTAGATACAATGGTTGTGTTGGATCGACTGGGTTATGGATGGGGGTGGTTAAATCAATGGAGATCATGTTGATGGAATGAATTTGGTCTCCATTACCGCACGGGTGTTGACTCGAAAATCCTTGGTGATCCTTGCACCCTAGATATAGCTTTGTGGGTACTGGCACAAATGGATTGGCCCTATGCATGGACAGAAGGACAGGGTCTGCCCTTGGCACTGGTGTTCCTATAGGGTCTCTAGGTGGGACGTGCTCTTTGTATGCCTAAATTTGTGGATGAAGCACTTGGTTTAACTATTCTTGATTTAAATGCCACCTATGCCTTGGTCCCATATTCAGCTATTCGAACATACCCTCGATGTCTACGAGGTATGGTTGTTGTCGCATATGGTTGAGATATGCCATCTTAGTCTCATCCTCATAATCGCTATCAAAGATCCATAGGCCATCATTAGCTCTGACAACTATGTGCTCTTCTTGTTGGTATAGCCTCCCATTGGGCATTTCTTGATCACTTGGCCTTATGGCCGGCATGGGAGGCTCATTTTGTTTGAGCAAGTTGATTTGGTCCCATACGAGTTGTTATGCTCTCTACGGGTGGGCTAGATTCTCTTCAGGTGGCAATTGCTCAATTGGAGCATTCAAGGGGAACATTGACTCGAAGTTCTCCTAATAGTCGTCAATGGGCGTCACTTGCGAGTGATTACTATCTGATTCAAAAGGGTCCCAAGGTGCTACCTCATAAGTTGACTCATCTTCAGAAGACTCTCCTTGGTCTTGTCTATATCCCTTTTGGAGGTTAGTCCTTGAACTTTTCTCTTTCTCGATCAAATGGGAAGGGTTGTTGAGGTCAACAAGGTTTGTTGTTAACCATGGGAGACAGTCCCCCATTGTGTACGTTGTGTTGGGTTTGGCATATGGATCTTGTGCCAACCCATCCTTGGTGCCCAGCCCTAGGCCTTGCATGGTTTCTACGAAAATGTCAAGGGGCAAAGGGTGGTCGAACCCTACTCCTAATTTATCATATGGCATCTGGTATCTTGGTTGACAAAGAATGTGCATTCCTTGTTCATATTAGCCCAATCCATATCCATGCCAATTACATTGGTTAAGGTATTTCAAGGAAAATTTTGGGTTGGACAGATAGTCAAAATTCTCAGCAAATGGCTCTTCGTCCTCTTCCTCTTGTAGGTAGGGTTCCAGGCCGTTCTCAAGGCCCCCATATACAAATTTTGTTTGATTTGGCGGGTAACCTAAAGGGAAGATAGTGTCGATGGGGAGGCGAGGTCTCCCCATGTCTTGCATGGATTTGATTGCAGGTGTTGCCACTATGTTCTGCACTAGGTACTCCCTTAGGCTCGTATTGGCTATTTCGACAGTAATCGTTGGTGGTTGAGTGGGAGGGAATGGGAGTTCTCCCTGAGTCCACTCCATGTGGGGTGAATTAGGTGTCTCGACTTCCATTCAGCTAGGCACCTCTTCATTAGAGATGGTTGAGACTAATGGTGGTATCTCTTCTAGGGGCTTCTTCCCATTGTCCTTCGATGTGGCCACCATAGGTGGTGTTGTTGGTGAAGGGACAAATGATGAAGATGGGCTAGGTCGGTTACTTGAGGGACTCAATAGCGGGGATGTAGGTGGAATCGGACCCTGAGTGGACAGATTCAATTGAAAGTCCAAATGTGTCGATGGGAGGGTAGATTGTGGCATCAGTTGTACCGCATTGCAAAACTTGAAGAGCTCTAAGTCTGTTGGGACTACATGTACTTGCCCTTCATGTGTGTACTTGAGGTACTGATGGGCTATCGAAGGGACACACATCATGTCCCTGATCCAAGGCTGGCCTAGCAATATATTGTAGGCCATATCACCCTCAAGGATGTGACACAACGTAGGAATGGTCTTTTGTCCTACTTGGATGGGCAGGACAATTGTGCCAACCGTCGAGCATAACGCGTCGTTGAATGCTCAAAGAGTGTAGGTGGATGCCACAATGTAGGATGCTGGCTGCTTAAGATGTTTTAATGTCACAGTCATGATTATATTATTGAATGAGCCAATGTCCACCAACACCCTCTTGAATGGAATCCCATTGACCCACGTGATGACGTGCATGGGTGGATCCACCATATCACTAGTCACCGATTTTAGTTCATCTTCCCTGAAGGTTATGACCGGTTCGGTGCATTGTCTCACATGTCCCACAAAGTTGTTGAAAGAATTGGGTTCTTGGGGTTGTAGGTCAATGGCTTTGAGTATCTCCATCAGAGCCTCCCGATGGGGCGATGATTGTTGGATGAGCTCATAGATGGAGAGCCTTGCCGATGTGGTCCTTAAGCTCTGAGTAAGCTTAGTCCGAATCATGGCCACTAGTCTAGGTGGGGGAGGTTGTGTGGGGTTTTGTGGGGGTTGTGAAGTTGATGGAAAATTTCCAATAGCTGCAGTGGGTGCGGCCATGTTTGGGTATATTTTGTTCCGTGTCACAATGCTTATCATCCCTATGTATACTTGCATGGGGTAGTTTTGTATCACCTCATTCACTTGTATAGTCTTTTCTTATGCATCATGGGTAGGCAAGGGGTCTTTGAAGATGTCCATCTATTGGTTGCTCAGTGCTACGGGATTATCCACCGTGAGCGTTTTGTTGTCTATCAAGTCTTGCACCAAGTTTTTGAATTTCCAACAACTAAAGATGTCATGTCCTTTCTGTTGATGGAATCTACAATATAAATATTCCCTATAGCCCTTGGGTTTTGGTGCATTGGGGTCTATGGGTCAAGTTTTTGGCAAGTTTATTAGTTTTTCTGTGAATAAGCGGTCAAACAAGGAGTCTCTAGACTCTGTGAATTGTGTGAATTGTCGCTTAGGGCGATGCTGCTGATTTTGCTCTTGTTTGTGGTTTTCCTTTTCATAGTTAGCAAGATGAACTTCCTTATAATTAGCCTTTGGGGGTTGTGTCATTTGTGCAGGTGGTGGTACAGTTATGGAAACCTAATTGACCATGGCGGGTTTTGATTGTGTGGGCCCAATTTTGGCATTTTTGGTCCACTCTTTCTTGCATGGCTTGGCAATCTCGTCGTATTGAATTTTGATCTCCTCAATTATCCTGGCTTACACCAGGGCTTCTTCTAGGGTGGCATATTTTTACAACTATAATAGCATCGAGATCAACCTTATGCAACTCTTTGAAAACATCTAAGTCATGTCGGCCATAGGAGGGAGGTAGGGTAGCTTTGAAAGCAATGTCCTCCATCGATTACCATAAGCGGCTATGGTCTCATCATCATACTACTTAAGGCTAGCTAGGTCGCTTAAGGATGCCTTCTTCTTGGTGTTGATGGCAAAATGTTCAAGGAACGCGTCTACTAGCTAGTCTAGATTGTTAATGCTATGCTTCAGCAATTGGGTAAACCAGTCCAAGGTAGGACCTGCAAACATGGTTATAAATATTCTCAAAAATAATGCATCATTGTCCTAAATTCCAAAGCATTGACTCAGGAATCTTTTTACATTCTCTTGGGCATCCTCATCCCCTCTAAAAATTGCCAATTGAGGCATTTTGAAGTGGTCAAGGTATGGGGGTGCCAGAACTGAAGGATGCACAGGGTGACTACGGAGCTGGCATAAGGTGGGATTTTGGGGCCCTGAAGTCTTGGTCTCCATAGACTCTAAGCATTCTAACAATGCTTTGTATGCATCAGAATATTTTATTTCCTCTTCTTTTGTTTGTTCCCATTGTGCATTATGAGGAACTTGAGGCCTATGGAGGGGTAGCCAGGTAGCGCCCCATGCCTTGGTAGGGCATTTCAGCCCACTCTTCTTCTCACTCAAACTCCTCATAGGCCTCTTGGGGAGTTTCTGGGTGTGACCTATAAACATGAACGGGCACTCAAGGAAGGTGTCCATCATTGGTTCTAGGGGTGGCTTCCCGCTCAGGTCTTGGAGGTCTTGGAGGCAACACTTGATAAGGTCGTGGAGACCTGTCTCGCACTAGGGGGTTGCACCTTTCATAAATTTCTATCCTATGCATACGAGGGGTTGGAATCCTCTCATGAATATTGTTCTAGAGAAATTCATCTGTCTGGCATCGAATGTGCTCTTTGTTAACATGATACAGTTGCTCTAACTACTGCTAATATTTCCTAAGTTGCATGATTTGCGCTTGGCAGGCAGCATGTTTGGCAAATTCCAAGTCAATTTGTTCTGTCGTCCTATGTTTAGAAGGCCTAGATGCCTTCGCTACATGTCTATCTTGGTCATGGTGATCTGAGATCTCTATGGGTCACTTTCCTTTGTTGATGTTAGCGGTATTCACCTGAGGCTCTGGCCTCAATAGGTGATCTTGATAATTAGCAGGTGTGGAGGCGCATTGCTCCTACGCGGTGTATTGCTCTTGAGGAATGTACTAGTTTTTCTCATGCTCCCTTTTGTACATGTGAAAGGGACGGGCAGAGTTGGCTCACCCTGTTTGAAGAGCCTTGCACTCTAGATTTGGTCTATTGGTTCTAACAGTAATGAGGGGTAGAGGGGGGATGATATAATCATGTGATGCCTCCTTGTGAACTCGATGCTGCTCTAGCACTTCATCGCACAGTGGTCACTCATAATGAGCATCTAAGGGAGCCTTACCATGTATGTACTCCTCCTGAAAGGGTCTATTTTGAATGGGAGTGCCCCCCAAATGGGTGCCTCTATAGTCCTTTTTTATAGTGGCATAGTGTGGACCATGTTGTGGGTCAGGCTGCCAAGGTGGTATAACCAAGTCCTTGGGGCTATAACAGAGGCAACTGGTGCCTCCTTGTACACTTTTCACAGCTTCTGCCCGTGATTGGGCTTGGCTACGGGTATACACCATGGTGGTGGTTCTCTACAAGATATGTATGTTTTTATATATTTTGTGATTTTTTATGCTACACCAAACAAAAGGGACCACACAAACAAAGAAATGATTATCTCTTTTATAGATTAAATGTGTGTCCAAAATCTGGTTCAATGTGTTTTGATTTTTGTTGTGCAAATCGTGTAAAGAAAATTTTATTATTCATGAATGATGAGGGCTCTTATATCTCCAAAATGGTCACCCCTTCAATATACCACTGCCAGGCCATTATACCAAACCTCTCAATATACCCGCCCTTACGTGAGGGAAACTATTGGTATGCGAGAGTAGAATAGTATGTGGAACATAGGCGGTATAGAAGGGGAATCACTCTATTTTTGACACCTACCATAGAATACTTATCCTCATGCACTAGGAATCACCCTCGCTACACTTGGTCAGCTTTCATCAGGATTTACGTCTAGCAACAGTCATGATCAGGGTTATGTATGCAAAATCCAAGCCAAGGTGGTGATGAAATCCACCGTTGGTCTTGATCAAGTGTTGGGGTTTTACGACCAACTCCTTGATGTTAATATTATTACATGGTGTGTGTGGTTCCTTTTACTTGTGCAAAGAAATAAAACATGCAGAAAACTTTTCTATGCAAGCAAAGAAAACAGAAAAATTGCAGATACAGAAACAAAAAAAACATAGAGGATGTCCAAAAAACCTACCTCTTCTCTGTCCCAACCAGATGCCTCTGAGTTTTTTCTTAGAAAATGCACAGAGCTCTAATCGTCCTGGGGTGGGATGAATAGTAGGTCTGTATTCATCCTAGGGTGAGATGAATTTGTATTGGTCCTAGGGTGGCATGAATTCCAAGTCTGTATTCATCACAGGGTGGCACAAGTAGTAGTCCAGTGCCCGAATGAGTAACACCTACAAGAAAAACACAAAATTTTGATCAAAAACTTGATCCTAATAGTAGGGCATAGGGTCCCACCATGATCACCATTGAAATCCTAATGTGGGGTGATGGCATACCATATTATGATGCAAATGAAATTGATGCAAATGGTGCAGATGCTAAGTCCTACGAATGCGATAAACAAATGCATGCAGGAAACAAAGCATAAATGAAACTAGATTGTAAGAAAAACAAAGTGGGGTCTCTTTTTATTAATGTTACTTTCAATATGGTTACAATACATCTCCCCCCTCTAGGGCTTAGAGCATTTGATACAGTTCATTACATCAATGGATGGTACGCTTCCAGTGTCTTCCGCATGCCCACATTTGAAATGGGCGGGCCAAACATTGTTGCTGCTTGTGTCTATGTGTTCGTGTGTTCCTTGCAGTGAGATCCTATGCTTAGAGAAGCAGCAAACAATTAATAGCATATGCGGATGGAAGGAAAACATGCAATCCCTAGGGCCTTCGGCTAGTTAATGTATAAAATAGCAAAACGATGATCAAAACATGTCATAATGAACCCAAAATTTTATAGAAGCATGAAAACATCATCAGAGACATATTGCAAAAAGGAACAATTAGGAAATCATGCATGGATTTCTAATCACTCTGAGGTAGGACTATTAGGACTATCACAAAACATGCAAAGGCCACCTTCCAAATGTCTTGCCCAGAGGCCTCCAAAACTCTTGCAAACTTGGGGTTAGGCTAAAAGGGGTATTTTGGGATGACCCCGAAGGTCAGATTTGGAAGATTCTGGCCAGATTGTCCTATATCCAAAAGTGCTCCTTGTATGTTAGTAAACGCATAAAATGATAAAAACATAGTCAAATCAAGTCAGAATAACATGAAACTTGAACAGCAGCATAAGTAAACCAAATAGAATAGAATGCAAAAATAATAGTAGAGAAATTCTTCATGGATTTCTAATCACTCCGGGGTGGGCCGATTAGGACTACAACAGTTTGGGGGGCACCCGAGGGCAGGACACCCACCGTTTGGGGTCTGGTTTTGACACCAATCCACTTGGGATGGGTCCAAAACCTCCTAGGGGGTTGTTTCAATGAATTTTCTATGGTATTGTGGCTGATTGCTTGGGTTTTGGGTCAAGATTGCATTCCTAGTGTTCACCCGATAACCTCTCTTCCAAAAGAAAAACTAGGGATGTAAGAAGCACAAAGGGGAATGTGGGTATAATTTGGTAGCACTCCATTGCTCCAAATGCTCTAGCTCTATTATTTTTTGGGGGTGAGTATGCTCACCATTTTATAGACCTAGGGTCTCTCTCTTTGAATGTGCATGCGAGGGTGCCACTTGGCTTGCCATGCCTTTTTTGGGAGAGAAGATTCCTCCCTGACTTAGAGTCTCCTTGCATGAGGCCTCCATGATCGAGTCATGCTTGATAGAATTCCCTCTCTCTGATTTGAAGATGTTCCTTGCAATTGCATGCCTTGAAGGCACAGTTAAGTGGTGGACCTGTCAAGGTTTGACTTTTTGCCAGTCAAACCTGCTACTCGTCCCACCTTGGGATGATTGCTGCTAATCATCCTAGGGTGGGATGAATAGGATTCTAATCATCCCAGGGTGGGACGAGTAGGGAGAAAAGTGCTTAAAAGGTTCCAAATTGATCTCTGACCTTCCAAAACTGATTTGAGAGTGGTTAGGACCATTGTTTAACCTCTGGGGTCTGCCCTAGGGGCTATGTATGCCAACTCGATCAGTGCTTGTAGTCGCATAATAGGATTGGTGTTGTTTTGGTGTCTACACATCTCACATGTGCTAAAATTAATTATACTATCATAGAAAAATAGGTTCTTGTAGTTATACATACGCTTAAAAAATTTTGTCATTATATTATAGGATATAAGATTTTTGTACATACTAATCACTCAGCTATTAGATACCTAACAAATAAACCTGGGATTAGTTGAAGAATTATTCGATGGTTTTTGCTTCTATAATAGCTTGATGTGACAATAGTAGACAAGCTAGGTAAAGACAATATGGTAGTTGATTTCTTGTCCAGGTTGTCACCTCCATATGATGCAACTATAGATGACAAATTTCTAGATGAGCATTTGTTTGCTATAAATGAACAGATACCATGGTACGTAGATATGGCTAATTATTTAGCCACTAGTAAAGTATCCCCTACACTTTTACCTCATGAAAAATAAACTTTAATTTAGAAAAATACATACTTCTCATACATTTATGGGTGCATTTTTAAAATAGGGCCTAATCAGATCATCAGAAGATGTGTTGCTAAGATTGAGATAATAGAAATATTAAAGTCTTGCCATGATGAACCTTGTGGTGTCCATTTTTTAGGAAAAAGGACTGCATATAAAGTGTTACAGGTTGGTTACTACTGGCCTACACTATTTAAAGATACAACCAAGCATGTGAGCCAGTGTGATCAATGTTAAAGGATGGGTAGACCTACTCTCAAGGATGAAATACCACTCCAACCACATGTTCACATAGAGCCATTTGATAAATATGGGATAGACTTTGTAGGACCCATTAATCCATAGTCAATAGATAAGAGGTTTATCTTAGTTTGTACTCATTATGTGACCAATTGGGTTGAAGTGTAGGCTTTGTGTGATTCAAAAGAGAATACTGTAGCAAACTTCTTGTATTAATTCATTTTTACAAGTTTTGGGGTTCCAAGAGAGATCACAACTAATAAAGGACCCTAATTTACTTCAAATATGATTCAGAAACTCATGCAACAATATAAAATTAGGCATAACAAAACCACTCCCTACCATCCATAGGTGAATAGATAAGTTCAAGTAACCAACCAAGAGTTTAAAAATATCATGACAATGACAGTGTAGCAACATAGGAAGGACTGGACCACTAGATTACCAGAAGCAATGTGGGCCTACAAGACCACCTGGAAGACTACTACTGGTTTCACACCATTCTAGTTAGTCTATGGGAAGAGTGTTATGATTCCTATAGAGTTTGAAGTCAAAACACTTAGGATTGTAGTAGAGTTAAATATAAATCTAGATGATACATAGAAATAATGAATTCAACATCTTAATAAGCTGGATGAATACCGCCTTGATGCTCTACAGAAAATAGAGATCATTCATAAATAAAGGCCCAAGTGGCATGACCACCACACTAGGCCAAAGTAGCTCAAAGTGGGAAAATGGGCATTATTATATGACTTCTAATTCCAATAAAGGAAATATAAGCTCATGCAGCATTAGATGGGGCCATATGAAGTGATTGAAGTCATCAAAAATGGAGTTGTGAGGATCATAATAATTGATAGTAGCAACATTACATTAACAGTCAATGGTCACTGCCTACGTCCATACCATGTGTTTGAAGCATACATGATTGAGTCCATATTATGCATTGGGAGACCCCAGTTGATTCTGATTTTAAATTGAGTTAGTAATATGTGTAAATAGTCCATATAGTCCTAAAAACAATTATTATTTCAAATTTTTTCTTTTTTTAGTTGTATTTTTATTTTGCAGGAATGATGCCATGAGTGCATCTATTAGGAAGCCTAGGAAACATAGGCCTAAAAAGCATAGGATCCATGAACCTATGCCTTCCTAGATTTCTAGAAGAAGTATTTATAGTAGGAGTAGCTTGTATCAATTTAGAAAGGGGAATACTATACCCAAATCTGAACAAGAGTGTTTGGATTGGTCTTTATGGACAATAAAACACTCAACTGCTGGTTTAGGGATGGAATGTTGATTTTGTCCCTATTCTTCAACCAGAGCACTGAAAGGCTTGATCAACCTTGAGTGTATACAATTAGGCATGTCAAGAAAATGTTCCAATAAATGAGGAGTACTTTTTCTCTGTTAACTGATGGAAAAGGTGCTCGATTCCCATTTTACAATAGAAGGCACCTGATTTCCATATTTTGGAAAGGTGGCACTTGATTCCCATTTATATGGTAAAAGGTGACTGATTCCCATTTTACAAAAGAAGGCACCTGATTCCCAGTATGTTGATAATATGGCACTTGTGTCCCATATTCTAGTAGACCAACACTTGATTCTTGGGTTTTCCAAGAAAAAAAGGCATCTGACTTCCATTTGTCAAGAAAGCGACATCAAATCTTCTGAGTCAAAAAAAAAAAATTGTATAAATTTTGCTTTAAAAGTATGGCACCTAACAAACCATGTTAAAGCATAGCCCTTTATTGCGAAGGCACCTACTTCCCATGTTAAGTAGAGCACTCGATTTCTAAAGTGCATGCTTCCCATGTTAAGTAGAGAACCTGATTGCTAAGGCGCCTACTTCCCATGTAAATCATAGTGTCCGATTGCTAAGGTGTCTACTTTCTATTTTTGAGGCACCTGCATGCCATAATTTGAAAAGAAGGCACCTAATTTCCACATAGAAAAGGTGTTTGCTTCCCATTATCACAGTTATTTCTACCTTGTAATAATAAAAATTTAGCATTGGGAAAGTGGCCCGAGCCATGTTAGCACCCTACACACGTGCAAAGTCAAATCTATCATGGATGAAATTAAAATTTGATATCAACCAAATTTCAAGGAGGGGATGTTTGTCATCCCATGAAGATATGTTTTTCTAACCTTTGCTTTAAAATCTTGTAGGATGTCTTGGACGAATCAAGTTACAGCTACCAAGAACCAATCACATGAAGATACATTCACCATATGGGAAATATAGCCATCATCATCCATTGTTGTTTGCCTAGTCATCATACACCAACCAATAATGATGCACCCACAAAATAAATTTAGGTACATGACTAAATTTTCTATTTTATATCTATATTATTTTCATACGCATGTGTGTCTATAGAAAAGTGTTGGAACAACCCCCATTATAGTCCTAGCCACCCAAAAAATTCCATTTGGTACTTGGCTACGTGTCATGGCTCTGATTGGTAAAATATTTATGGTTATCACCTCTACACAATCTGGCATATGCTCTAAGGAAATTTTTCATGGATAACCATAATCACTTTTGATTACGATAGTTAACCACCTACATTCAAGGAAGCAGCTGGTTTTAAAAATTGCTTACTAAAATAGCTACTGTGTAAGGAGGGAAACTATAGAGTGTGGAAATTCAAAAAAAATAGTGTGAAGTAGCTGCCGAGTGAATCGTAAACCAAAGAGAATTTGCACTCTAAGCATGGGGGGAAATATAAGAACCATGACTTTAAGAATACTGAACCTATTGACTACTTAGGGATTTTTGTGGATGTCCAAACCCAATTCAATGTTGTAGTATGGATGGTGTATTATCAATTGGTCATCTAAGGCTAGGAGGTAGCGATAGCCAATGATTTTGTAGCATCCATGAGGGATGGGGTCATGCGTATGCAGGGATTGGAGATTCTAGTCACCAAATACTATATCGCCATGCTAACTATCCATCCTATGATAAGGGAGTGCACATACAAGGAGTACAACCTAACTCTCTATGCATAGAGATTCTTTGTAAGATTGATAAAGCACCTGACGCATGCTAGTTTGCCCAAGATGCAAATTCTCAAGCTTTGGAGTGTGGTTTTAAAATAGATCATATGATTTTTCACCTATTTTTGTAGGTACTCAAAGTTGAACTCGAATAACTTTCAATTTCTAAACCACATACTCCATGGGAATAAGATCAATATTCCATATTACCTTACATGCACACTTAGAGATGAGGCTAAATGGTACCAAGCAGGTATAACATCTACCTTGGATCACCATGGCCTAATTTTGGCCTTGGTATGACATGCAAAGTCACATAGAAATATGATAGTTGAGGATACCAAAGTTACTAATGTAGTTTTAGGGGCACAAGAAGGAGTAGAGGTACCATTATAGAATGAGCAGTTAGCTGAGAGATCAATAGAACAAGAAGATATGGCACCTACATCCTAGCTTGAGGAAAATACATGGGATGTAGGACAAGCCTCATCCCCTATTTTTCCCTAATTTGATGAGGAATAGGGATAGGCTTTGTCCCCCACTGACCCTCAATTTGATAATGAGGTAAGGTAGTATCCACCAAGCCCTCCTTTCATGCCAATTTCCACCAAGACTCAAAGCAGAAGGATGAAGGCATCTAGGATGGTTTCAATCTCATCGTATGATGAAGCAGTAATCGATGAGTTGAACAGGGAAGAATACCTGATCCAAATTTTATAGGATATTTCTAGAAGACAAACTCATCAATAGGAGGTTGCAATGGAATATTTACCATCATAGGACCATATGGAGGATTTATACCAACAACTACAATTATTGAGAGAGTAGGCTTCCACTTGGGAAGACAAATATAAAGAATAACATACTTTATTTCAAGAGTCTAGGAAAGAAGCTACATTGAAGATGCACAAATTGTATCAGACAATTCAACAACTACAGGGGCAAATAGGAAGATTGCAACTATAGGGTAGAGCAGTGGGAACCAAGTAACTGACCATAGTAGATGTAGTGATGCAGAATTATGTGGCAACAGAGGTGCCTATTACCAACATAGAAATTGATCAAACAGTGGATGCTAAAATGGAAGTAGAGTAACCCTATTCAACATCTCATTTTTCAGAATAGGTAATTCAAGAAGATGAGGTTGAGATTAAGGAACCTCAGACCTCAAAAAAATCTGCAAAAAAAGTAGATGAAGAGAAGAATGAGGTAGAGGCTGAAGAGCCTCAAGTTTCAAGGAAGGAGGAAGAGCTAAAAAATTCTCCAGCTGATGCATGGGGCAAATAACCTCATGAGGAAAAAATAGTTTTGGTAGAACAATAGTTTATTGCACAAGTAGAAGAGGCTTAGTAATCTGCATCTGCTAAAAACTATATGAAGCAACAGTAGCAGCATACCCTGAGATGCATCCCAAAAAGTTGAGATCAAAGAAAAAAGCTATAAGGGCATCTCAGCAAAGACCTAGAACCAGATTAAGAGTTGCAAAATTAAAGGAATTGAACATCAAATCCGATGAGGAATCAGAACTGGATTTTGATGAGGAATGGGAGGAAACAAAGAAATTGTTTGTTGCCCAAAAAATTTTTGAAAAGCTTAAGGAAAGTATAGAAGAAGACAAAAAGAACTATAAAAATTATTTTAAGAGGGCACACAAGGAAGCAAAAAAAGAGGCCAAAAAGGAGGCCAAGAAAATTCCAATTGCCCAACCTCATCAGTTCTAGGGTATATATGGATCGATAGGTGATCAGCATTCAAGGATGAAGGCATATTTCATGAGGATAGGATTTCTAGATCCTTTACCACCTACAGATCAGGAATCAAGCAACAGAACCCCTTCAGTGGTAGAAATAGAGGTCAAGGCTAAACCTAAACTTGACCCAACAAGGACCAATTTATCCACAGTAAATGTTGCTAAAAAGTCCAACATCCCATTTGGTGATGAATCTACAGTGCCTGAGGGTGAAGAGTTACTCCTTAACCATGAATACTGGAAAATGGTTGAGCCTGCATTCCAAAAGGATGCCACTAGTTTCACTAGCTACTATTTAAATATTTAGAAAGATAAGGTGGACTAGACAAGAGAACAATCAAGAAAAATGCTAGGGTTGAGTCAGTCGGTTCGGTGTAACAAGCACCAAAAAAAATAGAAACAGGAGGTAGCCACTCCTAAAGCACCAAAGGGGCAAAATCCCAGAGACAAGGAAAATTAAAAAAGAAAAGAAACAATCAGGACCTATTGGAAATTTGTAAACAAAATTGGTAATTAGCAGTAAAAAGTGGCATAGGGGCATGCCACCCCTTAAGCATGGGGGGGTGACAAGCCCTGAAAATGCTCATTTTTTGTACCACTTTCCTTATAAATAGTGGCTCTTATTTTTGTAGATATATATGTTTATGAGAATTTTATACATGTTTAACAGTTTATTTTACATGTTATTTAATATTTTGTTTCTAAGTGTGTTTTGTGTAGATTTCATAGAAATTTTTGTGTTTTAGCATATTTTCGTTAAGGTCCCACTTGGACTTGGCCCCTTCGATTTCATGAAGGAAAAACATCTAAAATACACATGTGTGAATTGCTAAGTCAAGCGCCTAATTCCCTTGAAGCGCTTGATTCCCTTTGAAGCGTCTGACTTTCGTTCAGTGCTTAACTGATGAGTATCTGCTTCTTGTAAGGCACCTAACTCTCATGTTGGTTCTTGCATCCTAACTTCTATAGACAAGGCACCTGCATCCTGACTTCTACAAACAAGGCACTTGATTCCCATTGAATTCAAAATCCAGCATGGCTCTATAGTCGAAAAAATAGAATGTGATTTTAGCAATAAGTGTAGATGGAATTTTAGCATTGAAACCAAACCATGGACAATGTCAAATATGACTAACCATCTATTTTTTAGGTGCTACGTAGATATCTATGTAAATTGAGCAAAACCAATAATAGACATATTCTGATAAAATAGAATACGTCGAATTATTCCACATAGTTTGAAATTTTTATTGATTCCATGTATTCATGCATGCGGTTGTAAAGTAAAATCAAAAATTTAATTTACTTCTATTTTGTAACAAGGTGTGGCTGCATATATTATAAATACGTAGGCCACCCCTGAAAACATGATCATAGATTTCACCTGTATATTCTCTACTACAAGTTTTAATAAATATTTTCTGAGTCATTTTTGGTTAAATCGACTAAGCATTCGATGAATGATTTAACGCGGGTAGAACCTGCTGGAAGCATGGGCCCACTCTTAACAAAGTTCTTTCCTTTCCTTTTTCCTATTTATTTATTTTCTTTAATTTCATTTTAAGTTTGTAGATTAGTTTAATTTCTTATGTTTTCCCTTGTTTTATGTAAATTCTAGCAATGTGTAGTTTTAATTTTTTAATGTAATTTAGGCATGTTTTCATAAACGTAGGGTATATTAGTGGTTTGGAAAGAAAAATTATAACTTAAATGAACACAAAAACCTCCCAAACCATAAATTTGAGGGACTCATATTTGTGGAGGAAATTATAAGCATATATTGTGCAAGGTTGCTCACAAGTCTACGAGCTACCCCTGATTGACAAATTAAATGAGGCAATGAACTTAAACGTAGAAAACTAACCAATATTTTTACCCAATAGGGCTTTCCAAAATTTAGAAGTGAACTTGGAATCCCTATCTAAGATGATTACCTCAGGAAATCCATGCAATCAAAATACTTCCTTGGAAAATCTATTAGCCACCACCTAAGCATCATCCTTGGTGCTCCCAAGTATAAAATGTGCAACCTTAGTCAATTTGTTGACTACTACTAGGATTGCATCATGTTGGTACCTAGTCTTAGGTAAACCTTCTATAAAATCCATAGATATGACCTACCATTTTTTCTTAGGTATACTATGTAGATACAACTATCCTATGAGATGCTTGCTATCATCTTAACCTTGTGACATTCGAAGCATCGAGCAATATAATCGGTAATATCCTTCTTCATTCCTACCCAAAAGAAGGTTCTTTTCATATTTTACCTCATATTTACCCCTTAGGGGTGAGCTAAATAAGGAGATCTATGGGTTTCTTGCATTATTAGCTTTATTAAATCACCTGATTTTGGTATGATAATTTTGCATTTGTAGCACAAAATGTTATCTATCAGTCCAAACTCCTTATTGCCCTCAGGGTATCTATCTATCATAGATTGAATTTCTTGGCAATATTCATCCTGATATTGCTCCTACCTCACTTGATCCATGAGATTTATGTGACTCCTAGTTTTTGCTGCTATATGTCTCCTTCTGCTCAAGGCATCAACAACCTTATTCTATTTTTCCTTTATGTACTCAATTTCAAAGTCATACTTAGTGAGAAACTTGATCCACCTTCTCTATCTCACATTGAGTATTGTTTGGATAAATATGTACCTTAGACTTTGATGGTCAGACTTTAACTCGAATGGTTTTCCCACTAGATAGTGGTTCCAGACCTTTAGGGCATGCACCACAATGACTAGATCTAAATCATGAGTAGCATAATTAACTTCATTCTTTTTAAGCTTCCTTGAAGTATAAGATACTACTAACTCTTCTTGCATGAGTACTCCTAACCCTTTCAGCGATGCATCAGTGCATACTGAAAAATCTCCTTGAGGATCTAGAATCTTCAATATTGGTGTAGTAATGAGCTTCTATTTTAACAATGCAAAGGTAGTTTCACACTTTTCTATCCATTTGAATTCCTTTCATTTCTTTTAAAGGTTAGTTATTATCGAAGCAATATTTGAAAAATCTTTTATATAATGTCTATAATAGCCCGTTAACCCAATGAAGCTTATTACTTTGGTAATATTAGTAGGGGGTGGCCAATTTAATATGGATTCGATCTTCTCTGGATCCACAACAATTATTTCTAGTGATATGATATGCCCTAATTATCGTACCTCTGAAACATAGAAATTGCTCTTGGCTAAATTTTCATAGAGTTTATTTTTCCTCAATAATTCTAACATGATATTGAAATGTTTATCGTGTTCTTCCTTGTTTCAAGAGTATATTAGGATATCATCTAGAAATACAAGGACAAATTGGTCCAGGTTCCTTCTAAACACACTATTCATAAAATTCATGAAGGTTGTTGGGATGTTAGTCAATCCAAAGGATAGAATTTTAAACTCGTAGTATCCATACCTAGTCTTAAATGTCATCTTGTGAGTATCCTCCTCATGTATTCTTAGATGGTGATACCCTTATCCTTAGATATATCTTAGTAAACATCATGATATTTCTTAGTTGATCGAATAAATATTCAATTTTAGGTAGGGGATACCGGTTCTTGATTGTAGCTTTATTAAACATCCTATAATCAATACATAATCTTAAAGAGTCATCTTTCTTTTTCACAAACAAAATCGGTGCACCCCAAGGTGACACGCTTTATTTTATCAACCCCTTATTTATTAACCCTTGCAATTATACCTTTAATTCCTTCATCTCTATAGGTGTCATCCTATACGAAGATATATGAATTGGTTCCACTCCTAGAATAACATCAATAGTGAAATAAAATTCCTGCACAAGAGGGAGTCCAGGTAAATCCTTAGGAAAAACATCCTTGAAATCCTAAAAAATTGGGTGTGTCTCCAACACCTCTTTCTTTTGGTCTTTTCCAACTTCATTTAGCTTAATTACATAGACTATCCCCCCTTTCTTGAGGGCTTTCTTTAATTGCATAGCTAACAACATCTAGGGTCTAAATAGCCCTGCTCACTATAAATTCATAGTCTTTCCTTGCCTTCTTTAGAGTATTTGATCCATCTGTCCTAGAAATTGATTACATATTTATGGGCTTATAATCAATCCATCCCTAGGATCACATCGAAGGCATGAAGAGGAGCTACATATAAGCAACCTTCCGTGGTTCCACTAGTTAAAGTAATTTCTATCATAATAAAATAGTGGTTTATGGAGTACGTCTATCCAAATCCATAGTCAACCTTCCATCCATGAGCCAAATACCCTGGCATTTTTTATATATCTTTTGCTAACTTACAAAAAATGAAGCTATCAATGGTCCCACTATCAATTAAAATATTCACTGGCTTACCAAAAAGATTACCTTTTATAATCAATCAGGTGGTTTGCCCCTCAAGTTTCTAACTCCTTGTTTGCAGTGTAGATCTGATGTTTAGGTTATTTTCCTTTAATACTAGATTTTCTTGGCCTTGGTCAGTGTGGGAACTAATTAACAAAATGTGGGACTCTAAAATAGTAACAGCCATCCTTGGGCCCTTGCCACTTTTTTAATTTTTTCTCCTCTCCTTTAATTGCTAGGATTGAAGCTTAAAATATTTGCGGTTGAGGTTTAGCATTATTGGGGTTGTTGCATTTCTTATAAAAGTTCTTCTTGAACTTATTCTAGTTTCCATTATATTTCTTCTCAATATTTTGGGGGTTTTTGGTCTTCCGGTCTTGTTTAGCCTCCCATTTTACAAGCCCATTGCTATCCCTATTCTTTAGTTCCTGTTGATATTGCTTGGACAAGATGTCATATTTATAATGGAAGTGCGACTCTACTTTATTTGCTAGATCATATACCTTTTGTAATTACCAAGGTACATACATCTCTACATCATGTTTTATTCTAGATTTCAAACCACGAGTAAACTTATTGTAGGCTCAAAATGACCACATCCATAGAACAATTTTGAAAAATTATTCCAAGGCAGAGAAATATCTATTCCACTGAAGATATAGAGTATTTTGGAGCGGATCCATGCAAGGAGGTTCCATTCTGCTCAACACTTGGTTTTTTCTACAAAATCATGCTAAGTGCTCCTATTTCACTCGATACCTAGTGTATTTGGTAGCGGATTCTGGTGAGGTTCCCAATCCACAAATATTTTGAGCTTTGATGATGTCAATGTGTTCCAAAGTGTGGATTGGTGATTCTTCTCTATTTCGTGTGCTCCAGCGACTAAGTGTTGAGAAGATGCATTCCATTGAGTTCCAAGAGTATTTTGGAGCGGAATGGTGACAAGAAGGTCGGAGGCATTGGAAAGGAAGTAAAGGGAGTGGAATGGTGACAAAGGTGATTTGCATTGCTTTTAGAGTGGATTGGTGATTTCATAGTCAAACTGAGTTAGAGATGATGTCAGCATGATTTTTGAGTGGATTGCAACTTTTGCTTTATGCCATGGACGTGAGAAAGAAGTTAAAATTTTTGAAGGCTAAGTGAGTGGATTGATAGTGGACTTGATTCTACTCACAACTCAGTATATTTCTTGTCGAAACTCGATTTTGCTAGTCGAAGCCATCAAAGATGACATCAACATTAATTTTGAGTGGAATGGCGTTTTGTTTCTTCCTCGCTAGTTTGCAGAGCATTTCTAAATATTTAATCATAGTCTTCCACTAAGAGCATCAACGGTAGAGATTTTGCTGACACTGTTATAGCATATAAAGGTGGATTCTTGGTGGATTGAAGAATAATCAGTTTGAAGGTGGGAAGATGAAGCATCGAAGGGTTTTCAAGAACCAAGAACCAGAGTAGTTGTAGATCTGTGATGGAATGGAGCTTCAAATAATAGTGAATGGTCTAGATCTATTTCATAATGACTTGAAGCTCAACTGCCATCAATGAACCAACAAGTTGCAGAGCTGAGTTGCCACGATGGATTACTTCCAATGGATTTCTCGGACTCAATGAGCAAATGAGATAATGCCAGTGTAGCTCTCTGCTGATTTGTTAAATTCTTAAATTCTTGTAATGTCTCCTCTTATTCTTTCAATTGTAAACTATAAATAGAGGTCGAACCCTCGATTTTTAGGGTCGGCTCTAGTGCATTTGCTTGCCCTACTATGTAAATATTTTTACAAACTAATGGAAGGAGCATTACTCAAATTTTTGACTTGAGACTTGTTATCTTTTATATATTTCTTTAAGAGGTTCTAAGCTATGAATTGCATTTCTTTAATTGTTGCAATGGTTAGTTCATTCCATTTTATTTGGATTACTAGTTGTTAAAGTAATTGAAATATATTCATAGTTAGATCTGTGTTGGTAGGAAGTTTATTTTTGCAAAATCTATATATTGATCTATTCTGCTAAATTGGATTATCAATATATTGGATATTGGAATTGCTTCTTGGGACATATCTCTTTTTATGCTCTATTATATGAAGATTTCATGTTTTGGGTGCTGCTAATATTGAGTGTGGGACACCAAAAATAGTTTGTTAGAAGTTTTTCCTATGGATGCCTATGTTGTTAGCCTATCCGACCACTATTAATGCATATTTCTCTAACCCTAAACCTTTTTCTAACCCTATTCCTCAAACCCTTATTGAGCTTAATTGAGTCAAAATCTTACTAAGTTGACAAGGAACCAACCTACTCTAGAGGTTGGATTGAAGTAGTCTTTGGTCCATCCAATGTTGAGTGTTGAGTTGTGACTATCGGGTGCAATCCTGGATAGAGAATTGGAAGATAGACAGTTGCAGTATCAAGTAAAACTTGATGACAATTCAGTGCCCAACAATTTTTGGCATACCCGATGGGACCTATTTTATAAGAAACACTAAAACCCATCACATGATTTATTATCTTTATCTTAAGGAATCAAGATTTGGTGAATTTTCTTGACCTTGCTAAGTGATGATTAGCAAATTCACCTAGTGACTCCCTAGTCTGCAAACCCAAAAAAAATTATCCCTGTAAACCATATATTTTCATGTATACTAGGTCATTCAAGAGGAATAACCCAGACTCCTTTTTCTACTATGAGCTACCTTATAGAGGGTCTACTATTATAAGGAATTTAAACCAATATTTTCATTTAGAAGAAAATCCTCTTGAGGAGAATCCTACAGTTAATCCAACAACACCTCCAATAGGAGCTACACCTGGAAACATGGCACAAAATGCAGTTCCAAATCAGCCCTTGTAGAAGTACCCCAACTAGAACATAGTTGACCCCCTTAGACTAGCCCAAATGCATGATATTCCCCAAGCTATGTCTAAGGCCATTCCCACCTATGATGGATCTGGTAAAACTGCATATGAGCACTGCCAAGATATTTTGAATCTGGAAGCAATACACAATATAAAAAATGAAGATGTTATTGTCAGGATTCTAGCCCTATATTTTAGAGGAAATATTCTACATTGGTTTAGAACCCTTGAGGACAATACCATTACCTCATGGGCAGCATTGGTTGAGCCCTTTGTGGAGGAATTTAATGAGTCTACTGACCCTTTTTCCCTCCTTAATCAGTTCACATCTATGCAAAAACATCAGCAAGAAACTATTTCATATTTCAATTTGAGGTTTAGCAGGACCTGGAAGAGAATTCCCCCTACAACTAGACCAGTTGTAAGCCTTGCTTACATGTATTATATCAGGGCCCTTGGATCAGAGTTAGGCCTACAAACCCAAAAATCTGGGGTGGAGACTTTTCCATAGGTTTATAATGCAGTTGTTCATGCAAAAAATATCCTTATTAATGTGGGGAGATTACCTCCAAAAGTTGTGTTGCCCTACAATTTGGAAACCACTAATGTCCAAAGTCAAACTACTACTTCATCTTATATGGACCCTCCTCCTTTGTCATCCCCATTCCCATAGATGACTCCCATTCCTCAGTCAAAAGCACCATCTGCTACAACTCCTTTCCCTCCACTTCCTTCTTAGATTCCACAAGAATCTTCTGTCATCCTTGATATACAGAATACTTTGAAAACTCTTAGCAACAAGATGAATTCAATGGAGAAGAGAGATATGGAGAGGTCTCAACAAAGGAGATTTCCTTATGTGAATAAATATCAAAGACCTAGTCCTAGCAATAGTACTGGGGTCAGAGTAAATGCAACATATGAAGAGCCTGAGTGTTCTTCAGAAACAAGTCTGGTGAATGTATGGTGTTTAGTGTGCAATGATCCTCATGATTCATAATATTGTGTTATGTACCAACACCATGTACAATAGGCTATGGAGAAAGCATAAAGGAATCAAAAAGGAAGAGTGAATATGCTCTAGCATCCAGAGCAAATCATGGTTGGAAAATATCTTGATGAGGATGGACCTATTGCTGTCATGACAAGGTCAGGAAAGAAAACACTGCAAGTTGATCCATAGAAGATGGGTCAATTTTAGGTCCCCTCTCAAAAGAATTTGAAGGATCCACCTCCCCAAAGTAGTGATACTTTCCCTATTCCCCAGGACAAAGAAAAATAAGTCAATCTTCCCAAGAGATTTGAGAAAGAAACTGAGGGAGACAGAATGAGATCCAAGAATGAAGCCCAAGAGAGGCTTAGGTTCCCTTCCATTACCAAAAGGTAGAGAATTGAAGCCACTCAATAGTATAAAATAAAATATGGTGAGCTAGAAAGAAGGCTTGAAAGACCTACCTCTGCCAATTTTGAATACAATATTATGGAGGAAATGAAGAAGATACCATCCAAAGCTAGTCTATATGATACCCTCTTCATTCCTGGTCAAATAGACCTACTAAAGGCTTCCTTGAACAAATATCTGCAGGAAAAGTAGGCCACCACAATCCTCAGCATACCCTCTAAAAAGAAAGAAATATCTCCTACCACTTTAAAGAATAAACCCCCTCCTTTTTATATCTCTCTAAGGATGGAAGGTTGGGTGGTCCGCAATTGTATGATTGACTCAGGGGCATCTACTATAGTCATGCCTAAAGTAGTTTGCGAGGAAATGGGTATGGAATACACCAGATCCTACCCTGGAGTTCTGCAATTAGATGGGACACCTATGAAGATAGTGGGAGTGATAAAAGATGTCTTGATGAGGCTACATAGAGCACCTAAGGTAACTATAGTACAAGAAATAGTAGTGGTGGATCTAGAGCCCTATTTTGGCTTATGCCTTTCTAGAGAGTTCACTGCAAAGTTGGGTGGATGCATGTATATGGACTATTCTAGCATGGTTATTCCTTTCAAAGGAAAGAGGATAAGAATAACACCTGAGAAGCATGTGTCTTACCACATTGAAAAAATTGAAGAGGACATGTGCAATCTCACCCCTCTAGAAGAATTTGAATTTGTGGATAACTTTGAGGAGTTGGAAATTGAAGATGAACTACCTTTCAAGGAGGATTATAGTCAATTTGGGATAGGTATGGGCACATACAGTATTTCTGTAGAGACAGAGAAAAGAGTTCCTGCTATATCTAACCAATCCTTGAGAGAAACAGAAGTATGGACCATGCACTTTGATGGTGCCAGATGTAGAAATGGTGTTGGTGCTAGTGTAGTATTACAGTCCCAATCAGAAGGGACAAAGAGTTTCACCTATAGGCTAACATGGTCATGCACTAACAATGTTGCTGAATATGAGGCTCTATGCCTTGGACTGATGCAAGCTGAAAGCATGGGCATCAAGATCTTAAACATATATGGTGACTCTGAATTGATTGTAAATTAGGTAAGGGAAAGGTGCAATAGTAAGCACCATTACCTGAAAGCATATAGAAATAGGGTATGGGATTTGATGGAATCCTTTCATACCCTAAACATTAATTTTATTCCTAGAGGAAAGAATACCTTGGAATATTCCTTAGCAGTAAGGGGAGCTAACTTCAACCCTTCTGTAGACATAGGAGTTAAGAAGGACAAAGGGATCAAAATGATTTTCAGGCCTGCAGTGCCAGATAAGCAAATTTTTTGGTAGGTCTTTGAAAGTGATGAACAAATCATTGATTTTTTGGTGAGAGAAGCCTATTTATCCACTATTCAAGAGGAAAATCCAGAAGATATTGATCAACAGGATGTCATTCAACTCAAGAACAATCACATACCTAGAGGTTTGGTTACTCTAGAGAGCTTGTTTGACAATGAAGATAGGAAAAATATCAGATCCATGGAAGTCAATGAGAAAATCTATAAAGAAGTTGAAATAGAAAAAGAAAAGAAGCTCAAGGTTGGAATCCGATGTTCTCCAGAAGAAGAGGAGGATATCAAAGCTTTATGCCTAAAGTACCAAGACATTGTAGCTTGGTCATATGAGGACCTCAAAGTATATGACAAGAAGGTCATCCAACACATAATTGAGCTAGAGCCTAATGCAAAACCATTCAGGAAGAAATAGAGGCATGTGAATCCTAGGATTGAAGCCATAATGAGAGAAGAACTATTGAAGTTGCTAAAGGCTAAGATCATTTATCCAATAAAACATTCAACCTAGGTAGCCAACTTGGTACCTGTAAGGAAGAAGAATGGTGACATCCGCCTGTGTGTAGATTTTAGAAATCTCAATCAAGCATCACTTAAGGACCACTACCCCCTCCCACAGATTGATCAAATATTGCAGATTGTGGTAGGAGAAGAAAGGTTCTCACTGCTAGATGGTTTCTCTGGATATAACCAAATTTGGGTGAAGAATGAAGATCAGTTTAAGATAACATTCACCATAAAATGGGGAACCTTTGCATATCAAAGAATACCTTTTGGGCTATCTAATGCAGGGGCCACATTCTAGAGAGCAATGGACTATGCTTTTGGGGAGCTGATTAACAAGGTCATTCTGATCTATTTAGATGACATGACTATGTTTTCCCACAACAAGCAAGACCACTTGGCACACCTAGAACAAGTCTTCTAGAAGTGCAGAGAATTTGGCATCTCCCTCAATCCTAAGAAGTCATTTTTTGTAGTTCATGAGGGAAATTTTCTAGGTCATGTGGTCTCCAAGGAAGGTATGGCCATTGACCCAGATAGAATCAAATCCATTCTTGCTCTTCCACTACCTGTAAACAAGAAGGCCTTGCAGTCTTTCTTTGGTCAGATAAACTTTGTCAAGAAATTCATCTCTGACTTTGCTCAGAAGGTGAGGCCTATATCTGAACTTTTGAAAAAAGATGTAGATTTCAAATGGACTGAGGTAAGAAAGCAAGCCTTTGAAATCATCAAGCAATCCATTGCTATAGCTCCAATGCTAGTAAATCTAGATTTTAGCAAAGACTTCATTCTTTATGCTTATGGAGCTGATGAAAGCTATGCCTCGGTGCTCACTCAGAAGAATGATGAAGGAGAGGAGCATCCCATATTCTTTTGGAGCTAGAATCTTCATGAATATCAGGTTAAGTATAATTTCATTGAGAAACAAGTATTTGCTATAATGAAATCATTGAAAAAATTTAGGTAAGTACTTGGTTCAAAGCAAAACCTTGGTTTATGTGGTTCATCCAGATGTAAGAAGCTTTATTTTACAAGGAGAACTGGGAGATAAGAGAGTTGGTTGGATCACTAAGATCCAAGAATATGATGTGGAAATCCATCCTACCAAGTTGGTAAGAGGTAGAGCCCTATGCCAAGGTCTGATAGAAGTAGCAGTTTTAGCAGAAGTGATAGCTTGTCAATCCACAATAGATGATCAAATTGAAGAATTACAATCAGATGAATCAGACTAGGTAGATCAGATGACTAAGTACTTTCAAATTGGGGTATGCCCTCCTGATATTAATGCATCATAGAGAAGAAGATATAGACTATAGGATTTGAAGTATGTCTTACTTCCAGAGGGTCTGTACAAAAGAAACCTTGATGGAGTTCTCCTTAGGTGCTTAAAATATGATCAACAACAAAAGGTCATAGAGGAGTTCCATGGAGGACTTTTAGAGGGCACTTCTCAGGAAGAGTAACAAATTTGAAGATTATCAGAGTAGGCTATTACTAGCCTACCATATTTTTTGACACCTTCAAAGTCACTAGAGCCTATGATAAATGCCAACGGCATGTGGGAAGAACAAGGAATGCATCATTTCCCCTTAAGCCAATTCAAGTGGAAGAACCCTTTCAAAAATGGGGGTTGGACTTCATAGGAGTTATCAATCCTCATTCCTCAACTGACCACAAGTACATTTTGACTGCTACAGACTACCTCACCAGATGGGTAGAAGCTATTCCTACAAAGAAATCAGACCAAGAAGTGGTGATAAATTTCATGGAAAGCTTGATTTCAAGGTTTGGTGTTCCAGAAGCCTTGGTGAGTGATAATGGACCAGCATTCATAGGAGCCAAATATATTGAGTTTACCAACAAGTATGGCATTACCATAAAGAATACTTCAAACTACTACCCCCAAGGAAATGGACTTGCAGAATCAACTAACAAGAATCTATTGAGGATTTTGAGAAGATCATTAGAAGGTAATAAGAGAAGTTGGCACCTATTGCTAGAGCAAGCTCTGTGGGTAGATAGAATCACTATTAAAAATTCCATCAAGACCTCCCCCTATGCCTTAGTTTATGGTAAGGAGGTAGTGTTACCTATTCATTTGGAGATTCTAGCACTCAAGATGATAAACACAGAAGAGGAATCTAAGCAAAATCCAATGGAAACAAGGTTAACACACTTGTTGTAGTTAGAAGAGAAAAGAACTCAAGCATATGAGGATTTTCAAAAGCATTCAGTTGATATCAAGGTATGGTTTGACAAGAAGGTAAGGTTCAGAAAATTCCAAGTTGGAGATTTTGTACTCAAGTGGAATGTTGAAAGAGCTAAGCCAAGACATCATCAGAAGTTTGACTCCTTCTAGGATGGCCCTTTCAAGATAGCAGAAGTTAAAGAGACCAATGTTTTCTAGCTTGAAGATCTTGAGGGAAACATACAACCGATTTCGATCAATGGTTTTCACCTTAAACTCTATTTTGATTGAAATATAGCTCATTGTAACATATGTACATACTTTGTATCATATTATTTTTGCATTTTATATCAATTTTTGTTTTGATAAAATGTTATAAAAATATATATATATAAAATAAAAAGAAAAAGTTGCAAAATAAGCTAAGTGTCAGCAAAAAAGTAGCAAGTTTCCATTCCGCCCTCAAATGCACTAAGAAAGAAGTGGAATGATGAATGAGTTCCAATCCACACTCAAATGAACTGAAGTGTCAGTGAAATGCCACATGCATTCTATTTTGCTCTTAAAGAGACTAAGGTGGTAGCGGATCATGATATGTTCCAATCCACTAGGGTGCATGACTATTTTTGATCAGAAACTAATTCCCGCATTGCTCTAAAATAAAAAGACAAGTGACGCCACAAGTGCATGGAAAGTGTTTGTGTTTTAGCCAATCGAAAAGCAGTGTAACATCTCCGAGCCACCAAAATTAATAGCTTCAATTTGAAAAGCGTGCAAATAGATAGTTTGCACAGTGACCACATTAATGGTGGAGGGTGTGCATGCATGGGCAATTAAAAGTGCTAAAAAGTGCAGAATTCATTCATTCGATGAAAGCAATGCCCATCGAGCAGAAGAAGTAGTCGAGCATTATCTACAAACTCCAAAGAAAATATTTTGAAAATTGCTTGCAAAAATGGCTCCTAAGAAGGCACTAACAGAAATGCAAAAAAGGGAAGCAAAGCTAGACAACCATGTGAATCATACAAGGTAGTTGGAAGATACGATAATTACCCAAGTAAGGAGGAAATTCTTGAGAAGTAATTTCAAATTTAGATACTTCAAAGGGAGACCAATTCGACCTCAAGGTATCATTGCTATAAAATCCTTCTTATTTTCTTACATCTATGATTTTGTTCACCATTACCCTGAGTTAGTTTTTGCAATGATTAAATTTTATGACCTGAGAAGAGGACAGTGAAAACTCCTAATGGTATACCACTATTCACCATTACCAAAGATCTTTGTCATGATTTGTTTGCCATAGGGGTGAGCCCACCCTTAGAGTCTAAACAATTTGATATAGCATAACAAGCTAGGGTTTACACTTCATTAATGGCTTTAGAAGAAAATAAAGTCATAGAAAGATGGCTTCATTTCCAATTTAGAAGGATAAGAGAGGAAGATGAAATACCTAAAGTTCCAATACCCATTGACCAATTTGCTAACCCAGAGCTCTATTCCATGCTAGCTTGTATGGAGGGTTTGGATTCTAGACCGACTCATGACTGATTGGCAAATAGCCACTACATACTACATTTCTAATGAGAAGATGTATGAGCCAAAACCAGAGAAAAAGGGTATTAAGGCCATTTACTTTGATTGGCTAACTTTCCTTGCTCAAAGAATACATGAGCAATTAGTGAGAATGAAAAGGAATTCTAATGCACCCTCTTTCTGGCATTGCTCAAGCCTGGTTTGGATGTTCTTTGTTGTTGTAAGGAAAATGATGCCCTAGATTCTGGTCAAGGAAAAGAATGATCAGGGAGACCCCATTCATGTTTACTATTGGACTGCTCATCTGAGGAGCACTGAGTCCTTTTATAGATTTAACTTGGAATTTTTAGGGCCAACACTGAAGATAATGTATGGGAAATGCCCTAGGCTACCACCTCTGGCCAAGAAATTGTTAAGAACAGAGGGTGTCGAAGAAGGAGATTGGTACATCCTTACAGAGGGCACAATCATTAGACTATATGACTTCACTGGTAAGCCTTTTCTGCTACCTCATTTTGTTATAGATAGATTATTAGCCCTAGAATATTTGAGGTAAGAAGAATTTATAAATATGAACTATGGCTCTGGAAGGAAGAGAAAATGTTTGTTGACCTATCATAGTGTTGATGACATAACCATCACCAAAAAGGGCCAGGGTGAACAAATCGATCAATATCTGGATAGGTTGGGCCTGTTCTACATTCCCCAGAGATGGAGATATGACCTAGATGATATATTCTACAAGAGGAACATAGCCCTGAATGGAGAGAAGGCCTACAAATTTGAGAAAAAATCCAGGCCTCATTTTGAACAGGGTAGAAATAATAAGGAAAATGCTCCTTTAGATTGGAATGTGGCTAAGATGGAACAACTCCCTCCATGGTTAGATTTCTATGAACAGGTTGTTGATTTTGATCCAGAAAATAATGAAAAACATCAGTTGCAGGAGTCTACCATCAGAGAGGTTGAGAACAAAATAGATAAGAAAGAAGAACATCAGTTGCAAGAGTCTACCATCGGAGATGTTGAGGGTAAAAAGAAATGGAATGAAGCCAAGATAGTAGACTGGTGGAGGATGAGAGTTGAAATTGGTAAAGAGAAGTCCAAGTTTGGATTAGTAATTGACAATGAGTTTTTTGATAGATATGACAAGAATATCACAACTTGGAAAGCAAAAGATCCAAAGAATATAGTGCTAATCTATAAGAAGCCACAAATAGGGTCAGATTCCCCATCCCCACATTCATAAGAAGAATCTCAAGAAGAAGGATCTAGTACTCCATTAACTGCTGATGAAGTTCTGAAAACATTTGAGTCCTCAACTGAACAATTAGAGAATTTTCCAAAAGGGGTACAGTTAATGAGTAAGATGCATTATTCTGATGAGAGGGCCATTAGCACACAAGTCATCAAGATAGTAAGTAGGCCCAAGCACCTAGCCCTGGGTGGAGAGCCCCCTGATACAGAGATAAACTAGAATGAGAAGGATGAGAATTTTGTGTTCACACCAGTAAGTTTCACCATGACAGCTACACAGTGGAGCTCAATCCTATTGTTGAAGAAACATTGCAGGAGGAACCATTACAGGAAGGAAATTTTGGGGAAGATATAGAGAATGAGAAATTAGTAGCCTTGCAAGTTTTAAAATGAAGAAATTTTGTAAGAAGTAGAAGAGAGATAAGGAAAAAATTATTGAGAAAACCCCTATTTTAGCTGCTAGAAGAATTGATACAACAAATACAACAACAGAGTGAAGAGGTAGCTCTAGAACACCCTACATCTATAGGTGAAGGTATGGTCTCTATTCCCTCTTCTCAATCTCCTCATCTTTCTCCACAAAAAATTCCTTCCCCTTATAAGCAAGAAGTTGTAACAAAAGTGCCTTCTCCCCCTCATAGTTCACCACCTATTTCACCAATAAATATTGAGGGCCAAACCAACCCATCTCCTCCAAGGTCACCTCAAATTCCTTCTTCATCATCTAAAATTCCTTCTTCATCATCTCCCATAATTCCATATTTGCCATTGCAACCACCCCCATCATCTGAAAAGCAAGCTATTTCATCCACACCCACTCACCCTTCTATGAGTTTTACTGTAGTTTCCATGAGTTTACCAATTGCAATAACAATGGTAGTCATAGATTCCACTATAGTCACTTCTACCAAGCCATCATCAACTACTAATTCTACTCTCTCCTACCTTATAGCCTCCTCTCCTCCTCCTATGAGTTATCCTACACTAGCAACTTTGCAAAAGGAGAAGGAAGCTACATAGAAAATTCAATATTTTTGGGTAGAGAAACTATCCAAACCTTCCAAGAGGATGGCTATGAAGAGAAGAACCATGTCTATTGATCCAATTTCAAGGAGAGGACATCCAGATCCATCATTCCTCTAGTAAGCAAGCCTAAGACTAAAATGACTACTCAAGACTACCGTCTAGAAGAATACACAGAAGATATTGAGCAGTTACCTACTGAAGATGAGTTGGTGATAGCTAAGGCTCACTTGGACACTTTCTATGTCAAGGGTGATATATACAAAGAGAAAGTGGACAAGCTAGAGTGGACAATTGAAAATCTTGAAAAAATAATCACCAACCAAAAATAGATAGAGAAAGCTCTCAGAAAGGAAGCAAATAACTGGAAGGACAAATTTCAAGAGGCCAATAAGCTCAAGGAGCAAATAGAGGAACAAAAGAAGAAAAATGAAGAACAAGCCAAAGAAATATAGAGCTTGAAGCAGCAACTTCAGATTGAAAAGGCAAAGTCTTCAGGTTTCTCTAAGGTAGGGCTAAAGAAAGTAAGGAAATAACTATTGTCTGAAGTTCTAGAAAAATGCTCAGAGTTGCAGCCCATTATTGATTACATGGATGATGCTAGCCACCTACTTCAGAATGTTCAGGAAGATCTGGATAGCTTCACTAGAGAGCTACAACCCATGGTGATTCTAGCTGAGCAAATTTATAAGTTGGTAGATAGCAGGCTCAGTGAGACTGCTAAACCTATTCCTAACAAAGAATGGAATATTGCTAGAATTGCTACCAGAGTTGTAGTGAAGAAGCATAGAATGCTACAAAAGGCTTGGCTATTGTTTGATAAGGTGGAAAATATGATCAGGGATGTAGTGGACATAAATAAAGAAATGATTCAGAATGGTTTCAGAGGGTTATGGATGGAAGATAACACCTTGCTATCAGTAAAAGAGATTAAAAAGAGTGCTACTAAGAGCCTTCAAGATGAGTCTGAGATTGATGCTCTGGAAGAGCCAATTGACCAGGAGCAAGTTTCACAAATGATTATTGATTTTACCAGGCTCAGATATCTGATGGAAGACTTGGTAAATAAAGGAAGTGCTGCAAATTATGAGGACATTGGTGAGCTAGAGTACATTCACAAGTAGCTCAAAGAGACTTCCAACCCCTCTAAAGTAGTTTGGAAATAAGCTTTACAAACCCTGAAGCTGATGGTCCAGTTGTTTGGAAAGGATGTTGAAGAGGAAAATAAAGAGCAAAGTTCACCTGAAGAAGAAGCTGAGCAAGAGCAAGAAGATAATGCTGAAGAAGAGGCTCAACAAGAGGGTGAAGAACCAAATAGAGCTGTTGCAGACCCTCAAGGGACACAAGCTTAGAATATTTTTTGTTTGTACATTTTTGTAGTCATGCAAAAGTTTTGTATTTTGTTTGATTTATTTTTACTCTAACACTATCAGAAGACTGTAATAAAAGCATGAGGCTAAATACAGAGAATGAAAGTTTTGTGAAGGCATTCATGTCATTTTGGAAAAGCATAAAAGGGAGAACATAGTTCTATTTTTGCTTAAGCATTGGAGCAGTTTTGAAGAAGTGATGGAAATTTTTGTGTTTCCAGCATGATCTCGATATGAACCGTTACCCTCTGGGTGAATTCACAAGTTTTTTTCAAAGGGTAATGATCATATGGAAATTATTCTTTGAAGCATTGTTTGAAGATTGCAATTTTTTTACTCCTGATGCCCAATGGATAAGACTCTGAGTTCGATGGCTTTGCGAGAAAATCCACCCGGGAGGCGCTAGAATGTAGGTCCAAAATGGCCACATCCTTAGAACAATTTTGAAAAATTATTCTAAGGCAGAGAAATCTCTATTTCGCTAAAGATATAGAGTATTTTGGAGTGGATCCATGCAAGGAGGTTCCATTCCGCTCAACACTTAGTGTTTTTTGCAAACATATGCTAAGTGCTCCTATTTCACTCGATGCCTAGTGTATTTGGTAGTGGATTCTAGTGAGGTTCCCAATTCATAAATATTTTGAGCTTTGATGACATTAGTGCATTCCAAAGTGTGGACTGGTGATTTGTTTCTATTTTGCATGCTCTAGTGACTAAGTGCTGATAAGATGTATTTCACTAAGTTCCAAGAGTATTTTGGATCAGAATGGCAACAATAATATCAAAGGTGTTGGAAAGGAAGTAAAGGGAGTGGAATGGTGACAAAGGTGATTTGCATTGCTTTCGGAGTGGATTGGTGATTCCACAACCAAACTGAGTTAGCCATGATGTCAGCACAATTTTTTAGTGGATTGAAACTTTTGTTTTATGCTACCTACGTGAGAAAAAAGTTAAAATTTTTTAAGGCTAAGTGAGTGTATTTACAGTAAACTTCATTTCACTCGCAACTTAGTATATTTCTCATCAAAACTTGATTTTGCTGGTTGAAGCCATCAAAGCTGATGTCAGCGTTAATTTTGAGTAGAATGGAATTTTGTTTCTTCCCACTAGTTTGCAGAGCATTTCTAAAGATTTAATCGCAGCCATCCACTAAGAGCATCAATGGTAGAGATTTTTTTGACACTGTTATAGCATATAAAGGTGGATTCTTGGTGGATTAAAGAACAGTCAGTTCAAAGGCGGGAAGATGAAGCATCGAAGGGTTTTCAAGAACCAAGAACTAGAGCGGTTGTAATTCTATGGTGGAATGGAGTTTCAAAGATCATTAAACGGTCCAGATCTATTTTATAATGGCTTGAAGCTCAACTACCATCAATGAACCAACAAGTTGCAGAGCTGAGCTACCATGGTGGATTACTTCCAGTGGATTTCCTGAACTCAACGAGCAAATGAGATAATGCCAATGTAGCTCTCTGTTGATATATTAAATTCTTAAATTCTTGTAATGTCTCCTCTTATTCTTTCAATTGTAAACTATAAATAGAGGTTGAACCCTTGATTTTTAGGGTTGGCTCTAGTGTGTTTGCTTGCCCTACTATGTAAATATTTCTGCAAACTAATGGAAGGAGCATTACTCAAATTTTTGACTTGAGACTTGTTATCTTTGATATCTTTCATTAAGAGGTTCGAAGCTATGAATTGCATTTTTGTCAATACTGTAACAGTTAGTTCATTCCATTTTCTTTGGATTACTAGTTGTTAAGGTAGTTGAAATATGTTCATAGTTAGATCTGTGTTGGTAGGAAGTTTATTTCTACAAAGTCTGATTATTGATCTATTCTGCTAAATTGGATTGTCAATATATTGGATATTGGAATTGCTTCTTGGGACATATCTTTTTTTATGCTCTATTATATGAAGATTTCATGGTTTTGGGTGCTGCTAATCTTGAGTGTGGGACACTGAAAATAGTTTGTTAGAAGTTTTGCATGTGGATGCCTATGTTGCTAGCCTATCCAACCACTGTTAATGCATATTTCTCTAACCCTAAACCTTTTTCTAACCCTATTCCTCAAACCCTTATTGAGATTAATTGAGTCAACATCTTACTAAGTTGACAAGGAACCAACCTACTCTGGAGGTTGGATTGAAGTAGTCTTTGGTCCATCCAATGTTGAGTGTTGAGTTGTGACTATCGGGTGCAAGCCTGGATAGAGAATTGGAAGATAGAAAGTTGCAGTATCAAGTAAAACTTGATGACAATTCAGTGCCCAAAACTTATGAATCCACATTTCTTATTATAGGTAGGTACATATTTTAGCCTTTTTACTAGCTTTTTGTAGTATACCTCCACAAGTTGATTCCTTTCCTTAAACTGGCAAACTCCTCAAATTTAAAGGTGTTAAAATGTACTGTGAGGAACCTCTTTTTGAAGATGACTATAAATTCCTTCCATGGAATATCTACTAGTTCAATCTTAGCTTCCTCATAATAAGTTTCCCACTAGTCTAGGGTAGCCCCTTCAACATAAATTATAGCCCAAATAATTTGGGTCCTTGGAGAATATTCCTTTACCGTGAAGTAAACTTCTAGTTCCCTTAACCAATCCTCAGTTGCATCTCCATATCCTTATCCATAAAACTTGGAGATATAGATATTCTTTATATCTCTTACCATTTCCTTTTCCAAGAGGTTTCTAGTTTATAACTGCTCTGCAATCAGCCCCTCAGCTTGGTTAAATTCTAAAGCTCTAGCTTGTGAATTTTGGTTTGCAATGGTTTCTAACACCTATCTTAACTGATATTGCATGGTGGCAATTGTGGTAGTGAAATATTCCATTCCCCTATTGGAATTTTTTAGATCCTCATTTTATATCCCTTCTTCAACACTACTTTTTTTATTCTGCCTAGGTGTAGGCCTCTCTCTTTTGGTCTTAGGTGGCATCTTGACCTGGTTTCAACAAATAAAAATATTAGGTTACAGCTTCATCTTAAACTATACCACTAATTCAAGCCATAATACAGAGTTCTTTTTTGCCAAAGCATTAGTAATTTAACTAGGATAATATTCCAATATTATGATGTATCATTAATACTAACTAGGATACCAAATGTAACAAAAAACAACAAACAATAAAAGATTTATTTAGTTGACTTTAAATAAATATGAAATTAGTTGTTTTGTAAATTAAGGTTATGGGACTTTACTTTATGAAATGAAAATAAAATGTTTATTTATGAATTGAATTAGTTGACTTTAATTTAATAAATAAATATAAAATTAATTTGTTTTATAAATTAAGGATATGGGTCTTTAATTTATGAAATGAAAGAAAGGGTTTATTTATGGATTAAAGTAGTTGTCTTTGATTCTATGAATAAACATGAACCTAGATTGTTGGCAATTAAGGGTATGGGACTTTAATTGTTGAATAAGGGTTGAGTAATTTATTTCAAGTAAATTTTGTAATCTAGATGCATTTTTGAAAGACTCTCATAGGATGATGAGAGGGGAAATAGACAAAGTAGTTTATATGATATCAAATATGTAATAGATGGTTATATTACTTTATTTTATTGTATATTTGCAATTTGGCAATGAATGAGTAAATGAATTTAGAGGCATGCCCATCCTAAAATATGAGTGTCCTGATCCCCTACTATCGTGAAATGATCAATGGAAGAGTGGGAGGACCAAAGTTAAAAATAGACCAATGCACAAGTTTACTCTCTACTTTATATCTTGTTTACTTATGCTCACTAGACTAGAATTGCAGGGAGATTTCCTTGATGATATTGATGTAATGTATTGTTTAAAGGTATGGAGGTTTTACCATACATGCTTATGTAATAAATTATTAATGTGGTAGATGCACATTTATATTCTATTTTATTTATTGTGAATGTATCTAAATATTCTCTAGTTCATGTATCTTCCTTAAATATTACTATATATTTCTAGTTATCTTTTGTACGTTTTATGAATGATATTTTGTTAGATTTAGTATTTAGATTTAACTTTATTTTCATGATTGAGTAGTAAGTTCAAGGCTGAACTTAGAGGATAACCTAAGGGCTTGAGACCCCCTTAGGGTAAACATAGTGGACCTAAGGGATTATGATCCCTTAGGTAAAATGGTAACTAGGTTTATAGAAGATCATACTTGAGTTAAAATAGCTTGTTAGAGGATAATATTGATAGCTTAACTCATAGTACATGTAGCATACCTATGCATAATGACTTGCATAGAATATGGAGATGCGTGTACACCTTCTAATGATTGAAGGTTATAAGTCTAGCTCATCAAGGATGATGAGATGGATGGACTTATGTACATAATATTAGATATGCCTACATAGAAGGGACTTGCATGAGGGAAATATTGTGAGGTATAGTTCTTGAGAAACTTAGGGGATTTGTTAAACATTAAGTCAATCTAAGGTTGGTTAGGGATTTATGAATCCCTCTCCTTAAACAAAAATAACAATTCTTTCTCTTTCTCTGTGTTTCTTGTTTCTTGTTTTTTGGATCGTTACATTTGGTATCAAAGCTCATTCATGAAAACTACTTCAATTCATAAATAAACCCTTTATTTCTATCAATCTAAAATTTACCATTTTAATTAATGAAAACTATATGAGGAACCTTTCTTTCCATTAATCTAAAATCTACCATGTTAATTAATGAAAACTATATGAGGAGCCTTATATTCCATTAATATAAAATCTACCATTTTAAATAATGAAAACTATACAAAGCTCTTTCTTTCCTAAATAAATTTCTTCACTCTATATTTTTTTGTTAATTTTTAAGGATTCCATTGCTAACGGGTTTTATAGTTTAACCCAAAACCTTTGTACAAAAGATATCTTAACACTAAGGTGCACAATCCTTATAGTCCTAAGGACTCTCAGTACTATAAACCTACTAAAAACCTTAGGCCAATTCCCATACATCAGAACAACTAACTGGATAACCATCGAGACACTTAAAATAGTACTTACAAAAATTGAATAATCAAAAAAACAACCACCATGGCAACAGCAACCAAAAAACACTCCTAAATATAATGAAACAACCAACAAAGTAGCAACCCTAAGACCCAAACTTACAAAAAAGCCTCTATGTAGAGAATCCAATAGTAGGTAGCAAGACCTCTTCATCTTCATCCTCATACTACAAAAAGCATCAACCTAGGGTATCCAACAGTAGGAAGCTAGACATTTTCGTCTTCATCCTCATCTTGCTCGTCATCCTTGTCCTCCTCCTGTGCATCCGCCTCATAATTGGTCTCCATAGTCTTTTAGCCTTAGTACCCTTCATTGAGTAACACAATAGTCAACGCATATAGGATCCCCCTCATCTACTAAAATATGTTGGCATAAGTCGTAATGACGTAGCGTTTGAGGACCATATTTGTAGGGTTATGACTCTCATCCTTAGAATATACCTCAAGAATTTTTGGACTCCCCTACACCTACTTATTTTTTAGCCTCTATGAGGATCTTGTGGGTATTCACTATCCTCAGTCTTCACTTTTTTATTCAAGGGCCCTCCTTTGGCCAGCATCTCCACCACCTTCTTCTTCGATGGGGACACTGTGAAAGGCTTAGGCAGCCCAGGACTATCCCTACCTCTAGAACTTTTAGCTTGGAGAATGGCAAGTATTTCCATCTAGGGGGAATTGGCTAGGACATGGCTATATATAACCTTATACAAGCCTTGGTGTATTGATAGGTCTGACCCTTTCTTAGTCCTACACGAATTTATGGTGTAGTTCATTGAATTGACCAGGAATTGAGGAATGCTTATGGGGTTTATGTCTCAAAAAAAGTTCACAAAAGCGTAGTGAAAACTGAGGAGGACCTTGCTAGGGTCCTCAGCTATAATGAATACCATCACATTCTTCATGATAGTGTTCCATGGGGTAGGGAGGTTGGTCCTTAACAAGCCATTCTTTGCTTAATTGTAGATTTTGGAGTTATATTTGAATTCTTTTAACTTCACCTCCTAATTATGCTTTTATCTATGAATTGACCTTCCTTTGGTCATTTTTCCCATAATGGTGACTAGAAAATTCACGTCAATAGTAAATTCTTACCCCCAGAATTCCACTCTATCGTCGTCCCATGACTCTAGTACAGCTATAGTGATATCATGCTCTAATCCCAAAAAATAGGTTAAAAAATGGGGTGAAGCCCCTCTCGGTGAGAATGGCTTCCACCAGGGTCTCCATCTCCACACTACTCGGCTCTACGAAAGTCATGGTTTCCTCATGCTCACACTTCACTTCAAGAAAATTCACTAGACACCAACTCATAATCACTATTCTAGGCTGAACGATCCTCGATGTACCCTGACACTTACTTTTAATAGGAGGGTGGTAAAGTTTCAGGATGCTCTCGAGGCTCAGATTCGAATCATCATGGAGGAAGGTGTCCCATATTAGAATGTATGTCGATCTAGCTTCCACCTAGATGACAATCCACTTGGATCTCTTCATTAGCAAAAATCTCATGCCGGCATGCCAAACCATGTAA
This sequence comes from Wollemia nobilis, assembly GCA_028583015.1. Lineage (NCBI taxonomy): Eukaryota > Viridiplantae > Streptophyta > Pinopsida > Araucariales > Araucariaceae > Wollemia > Wollemia nobilis. The sequence continues at coordinate 17,548,476 of JAQPPZ010002979.1, forward strand.
TCGTCTGGATCCCCTATCTTGGTAATCATGGATATTTTTGAAACGACAAGCTCGGTAGGAAAACTAGGGCCTCCTGAATAGGTAACCTCACTAATAGCATGATGGGGAGCCTCAAACCACTCACATTAGTACTGTGTTTAGCATTGAATGGTCCTTTTAGGGTAAGTGTAGGATAAATTATCAACGTGCCTATAAAAACCGTACCGAATTTTGCATATATCAATGTTTTACACTTCCGATTGCTTGATAGTTCAGAGTGATCGAAACAAGTGTTTCCACATTTGGGCCTAATAACGAGGTCCAACTTGGACATCATGTGATATAGTGATCATCATCCTCTCACTCATGGTCCATATCATCCTTGTCATCTATGATTATTTTGAATTAGGACCTCCACATCATGCGACACTCCATGGGTCCACATGACCAAAACATCAGAATTAACTCCTAGATTTTCTAGCTTATCCGCTACCTTATTGGATTCACTAAAGGCATGTTGTACCATCGTGTCACCTCTAGTTTCTAGCAGGATCCTCGCTTCCTTGATGCAAGCCTCAATCCTCCAAGGAGGATTTTTGTTGTTCCTGAGAAGATTTATTATATTTAGTGAATCACCTTCCACTATTAGCCTACCTTGGATATTTTGCACCAGTTCCACTCCTCACAAAAAAGCTTTAGCTTTTGCTTCATTATTATTTTGGGTTCCAAGGTGTTCTAGTAAGTCAAGCACCATGTGACATTGTAGTTCCTTAACACTCCTACCCCGACCCTACCCGGGTTGCCCTTGATAGCGCCATCAAAGTTCAACTTGAGCCAATCCAACAGGGGAGGAATCCACTTTGAATCTGATCTAAGATTCATCTTACTAGGAATGGGAGTGTCCTTAAGTGGAATACTTAATGATTTTCCTAAGATCTTCTCACTGGAAAAGACCAACTGGAGGATAAAAGGTGAATAATGGCATTTTCTTTGGCAAAGGCAAGAATTTTGTTGGTAATGGATGTAGGATTACTTCTAGACTCATTAAAAGCTCGGTGGTTCCTTTCTAACCAAATTTACCACAAGAAATGGTGGAGATAGATTTTCCACATGAATTTGAGCCTAAGGTTGACAAAGGGATTGGGCCATTGCTAGAATAACTCATATATGGAGGCTGGTATAACCCAAGAAATATTGAAAGCTTGGAATAACCCATTGAGGATAGTCAATAAAATAGGACAATCAAGGAATAAATGTTGAACCGATTCATAGTTTACCCTGCAAAGACAACATATGTTAGGGACCATAATTCCTCTCTTAATAAAAGAATTTTACCTTGTATAAAAATCCATGAGAAAAATGATATTTTGAGGATCAGCTTCTTAGCCCACACTAACTAGGTCTAAAATAGAGGATCCTCAGGATTTAACACTAGCTTATAAGCTAATTTAACAGAGAAGTCACCACTCTCTATTGATGCCTATCAGACATTATTTTCTCCTCCTCCTGAAGGAATGAATTATTGCCTAAATATATTCTCTAGAGCCTCATATTTAGCCTCCAATCCTTAGATCTTTATCGATGTCCATTTGGGTCTATTTTTATCCTGACTCATGAAGTCTGCCACATTTTGCCCTAGGATTTTATCAGTATGGACTTTTAGCAGGGCTAGGTAGGGATCCTAAATGAGTGCTTCTTCTTTGGACCACTTATCCTCCCATAACCTTATTTTTTTTCCATTCCCCAAGATCCACCTCATACCTTTGCTCACTATGTCTCTACTTATCAGGTAGGCTTTCCAGAAGGCTGATCCTTTGCTTTAAATTGTGTTGTTAAAAAACTTCGTTCCTTGGAGGTACTTCCTTTTCACAATCATGGTCCATTCATTCTTAACATTGGTGATTAGTCACTATAATTTTTTGGCCAGTAAGGCTGTGTTGAGATGGGAAACTCTTCTCAAGCCTAAACCTCCATTCTCTTTCAATCAACAAACCTTGTTCCACCTAACTAACTGTATTCGTTGCTTGATTTGTAAACCTGACCAAAGGAAGTTTTTATGGCACTATTCTATTTTTTGGTACATCCTGGTTGGGGCCTTGAACACTGATAAGAAGTATACTAGAATTCTTTGGAGCGAGGCCATGGTCAAATTTACTTTTCTAGCCTAGGACAAGAGGTGCCCTTTCCACCCTGTTAGTTTCTTTTCGATTCGCTCCAACATATTGTTCCACGTTGACTTGAATGGAGCACCCATGAATTATGGAAGGTCTATATAATACATGGGGAGAGTTGATATGGAACACCCAAATATCCTAGTAATATTGACTTTTTTGGGACCAATGGTATTGAGAAAGTAGATTTTACTCTTATTGAAGTTTACCTTCTAACCCGTAGCATTCTCATACAGATTCAGGACATGCTTGATGGTTTTGACCTCTCCCATGGAAGCTAGGATTAGCAATAAGGTGTCATTCATGAACTATTGATGGGTGATCAGGTTGGTTAGAGACGTTGCTTTGATTTTGGATATGAGGCCTATAGGCCCAAAATGGCCACATACTTAGTAAAATTTTGTATAATTTTGACTAAGTGATAGAATCATCATTCCTTAAACCTTACAGTACACTTTAAAGCATAATTGGGTCAGAAGATATGAATTCACTCAACAGTTAGTGAAGTTTTCATGTTTGAAGCGATTTCGGGTGATTTCCCTCTAGCTCCGAAATGATGGCAGATCTCAAATCCAAAAAGTTCCTAAGATACGATGACATCAATGGTGGAAAAGTGTGGAATGGCATATTTGCAAATGATTGAGTATTTTGAATACCCGATTTCGGGAATATTCTTTTGTTTTTGACTCTGGATTAGCGCTGCCCTCAAATCCACAAAATTTTCAAGGAGATGATGACGTCAGTGGCAAAGAAGTGTGGATTGGTGATTCAGAGAATGAACAAGTGTTTTCTTTCCAAAATGAAGATAAAACGGGATGGCAGGGTAATTAAAGTATGGATTCATGATAGAAGAGTTATGTGACTAGCTTCGGACCCGAATTGGTGATTATAACACAATGCACTTGTTCTATCTAGAATGAAATCTGCAAAAGCTATAAGAAAGAGGTGACATCATCAATATTCTAATGCAGATTGAAGAAGATAATGTTGAGTATGATAGATCCTAGAGCAGATTCAATGTTCAGATATCAGAGATCCAGATTGGATATTTCGATGCTTATGATAAGAGAGATGACATAATTAATTTTAAAGCAGAATGGAATTTAGCTTATGCTAGATTAAATTTGAATCATGCGATGAATAGAATCAACAGTGGAGGTTAGGCTACCAAATTTTGGTTGTTTAAAAGATATTTTTGTATTAGAATTGTAACAATCAGCTAGAAGATGAAGAGTCAAAGGTTTTACAAAAGATCAAACTAGAGGTGGTTATAGATCAATAGTGGTAATTCACTCCCAATAAGGATCGACAAAAACACATGTTCTTTAATGGCCTAAACTTCAATTCCACTGAGCAATCAAAAAGTTGCAGAGACCTCGAGCTGCCATAACAGACTTTCTTTTAGCAGAATTCCTGGAGGATGAACCAATGAGCTAATGCTAGCTAAATATCTTTGTTGTGCTGTTAAAACAAGATTTTTTGTATTACTTCTTGATTATTGTAATTTGAAAAACTATAAGTAGAGGTCGAACCCTCATTTTTAAGGGTCAACTCTAGTGTGTTTGCCTGTGCCATTGTAAATATTCCTAAAAAGCTAATGAAAGAAGCAATACATTGATCTTCACCTCAAGTTCATTTTCTCATGCTTAATGTCAGAGGTTCAAATTCTTTAGTTGCATTTCTGTAAATACTTTGATGGTTATTTTGTGCCTAATTTTGGATTACTAGTTGTTATAAGTAATTGAAATCTGCTTTTGAGTTTGTTCTATGTTGTTAGGAAGTATATTTTTGTGAAATCTAGGTATTTGGTGAATTTTATTATTTATATTATCATTCCCTAGATATTGAAATTGCTTGCTACAAAATTTCTTTGTTGTGCTTTAATATATGAAACAATCTAATTTGAGATAAATGTTGATCTGAGTATGCATCTATAGTATGGTTTTTTTGGAGCTTTTTATGGTAGTGAAATGTTGTTAACCTATCCTTCCACTATTATCTACATCTCTCTAACCCTAACCTTCTCTTACCCTAAACTCCAAACATTAAGTGAGCATAATTGTGTCAACAACTTGCTAAGTTGACAAGAAACCAACCTACTCTGGAGGTTGGATCGAAAATCCCTATTTTGGTCCATTCAATGTTGAGTGTTGAGCTACAGCTATCGAGTGCAATCTTGGATAGAAATTAGGAAGATAAACAACCACAGTATCGAGTGAAAACTTGGTGCAATTTAGTGCCCAATAGTTTTTGGCACACCCAGTGGGACAAGTTCACAAGGAACATGAAATCCATCTAAATATTTATTGTTATCTCAACCCAAAGGAATCAATATTTGGTGAATTGTCTTGACCTTATTAGTGGAGAAAAGAAAGCTCACCTGGTGACTCCCTAGTCAGAAAACCCAAAAAAAGTATTGTATACCAGTACCCTTTCATGTATAATAGGTATTTCAAGAGGAAAAACCCTAATTCTTTCTTTTTATTGTGAGTTACCTCAAAGAGGAGTTGCTGTTATCATAATTTTGGATCAAGATTTTATTAAAGAAGAAGATATTTTGGAAGAAAACCCAATAGTTCCCCCAAGAAGATCTACATCCAAAAATATAGCACAAAATGTGGATCCTAATAAGCCACTATAGAAGTACCCTAACTAGGATTCAACTAGGCCCCTTAGATTAGCCCAAATGGATGCCATCCCCCAGGTTGTACTAAGGCAATCCCCATGTATGATGGATTTTGTAAAATAGCTTATGAGTACTACCAAGATATCTTGAATCTGGCAGTAATCCACAACATAAAGAAAGAAAATATTATTGTCAAAATGCTAGCCCTGTCCTTTCGTGTAAATATATTGCATTGGTTTAGAACTATAGAAGATAATTCTATAACTTCATTGAAATCATTGGCTGAACCATTCATAGAAGAATTTAATGAATCTACTAATCCCTTTTCTCTATTGAATCAATTTACAACCATACAAAAAACCCAGCAAGAAACTATCTCATATTTTAATTTGAGATTTAGCATAACATAGAAGAGAATTCCCCCCACTACTAGACCAACTACATATTTGGCTTATATGTATTATATCCGAGCTCTAGGATCAGAGCTAGGTCTGCAAACACAAAAATATGGAGTAGAAACCTTCCCCCAAGTTTATAATGCAGTTGCCCATGCTGAAAATATCCTAATCAATGTAGGAAGAATTCCCCCCAAAATTGTGTTGCCCTATAACTCAGAAACCAATAGTAGCCAACATCAATCCACAAAGCCCTCTTACATGGACCCCCTTTCTTTACCATCTCCATCACCACAAATTAATCTAATTCCTCGGTCTAAACATGTATCCTTCACACCTCCTTTTCCTCCCCTTCCTTCTCAAAATTCTCAAGAATTGTTTGCTATTCAGGATATACAAAATACCTTGAAAACTCTGAGTAACAGAATGAATTAAATGGAAAAGAGAGATCAGGAAAGGTCACAACAGAGGATATTCCCATATGTAAACAAATATCAAATGCCTGGTCCCAGTAATAGTATTGGGGTTAGGGTGAATGCAACATATGAGGAGTCGAAGTGTTCTACAGATACCACTCTTGCAAATATTTGGTAATTGGTATGCAATGACCCCTATGACTCACAATATTGTTTGATGTATCAACACCATGTTCAAAAAACCATGGATCAAGCTAAAAGGAATCAGAAGGTGAGGGTTAATATGTTATGGAACCCTAATCAGATAATGGTCAGAAAGAAGTTAGAGGAAGAAAGTCCAATTGTTGTTATGACAAGGTCTGGAAAGAAAGCTTTACAAGTAGACCCCCAGAAGATGGGACAATTCTAGGTCCCTTCTCAAAATAAAGCTAAATCCCCCTATTAAAGCAATGACACTTTTCCTATTCCTCGATCTAGAGGGAATGAGAAGACAGATAGTCTCCCTAAAAATCTAGAAAGAGAAACAGAAGGAGATAGAATGAGATCCAAAGGTGAGGATCAAGAAAGGCTCGGGTTCCCCTCTATTACCAAAAGACAAATATTAGAGGCAACCCAACAATACAAAAGGAAATATGGTGAGCCAAATAGAGGACTGGAAAAACTATCCCTGACCAAGTCTGAGTACAACATTGTTGAAGAGATAAAAAGGATTCCATCAAAAGCCAGCCTATATGACACTCTTTTCATTTTGGGCCAGATTGACCTGCTTAAAGCTTCCCTCAGAAAAAATCCCCAAAATAGACCAACCACTACCATCCTCAGTATAGCATTAGAAAATAAATAAATGACACCTTTTTTTCTAAAGAACAAACCTCTTCTTTCTACATATCCTTAAGAATGGAAGGATGGGTAGTCCAAAATTGTATGATTGATTCAGGATCATCAACCATAGTTATGCCTTAGGTGATCTATGAATATATGGGTATGGAGTATACTCGGTCTTGTCCTAGAGTATTACAACTAGATGGGACACCTATCAAGACAGTTGGGGTTATTAAATATGTATTGATGAGGTTGCACAGAGCTCCAGAGGTAACAGTGGTACAGGAAATAGTGGTGGTGGACTTAGAACCCTATTTTGGGTTATGCCTCTCAAGAGAGTTTACTATAAATATAGGGGGATGTATGTACATGGATTGTTCCAACATGGTAATCCCTTTCAAAGGAAAAAGTATAAGGATAAAACCTGAGAAACCAATTGCTTACCATATTGAAAATATTGAAGAATATATGTGCAATCTTAATCCTTTGGAGGAATTTGAGCTACTAGAAAACATCAAGGAGCTAGACATTGAAGATGAGTTGCCTTTCAGAGAATATTATAGTCAGTTTGGAACTGGTATAGGTACATACAACATCACAACTAAATTGGAAAAGAAACTCCCTTCTATTTCTAATCAATCCCTAAGAAATAAGAAAATATGGGTTATGCACTTTGATGGTGCTAAATGTAGAAATGGTGTAGGGGCTGGTGTGGTTCTACAATCGCAATTAGAAGGGATATAGAATTTTGCTTACATATTGACATGGTCATGTACTAACAATGTTGTAGAATATGAGGTTTTGTGCCTCAGATTGATGCAAGCAAAAAGCAAGGGCATCAAGATTTTGAACATATATGGTGATTCTGAGTTGATAGTCCATCAGGTAAGGAATAAGTGCAACAGTAAGCACCATTACTTAAAATCTTACAGGAATAGGGTATGGGACCTAATGGATTAATTTGATGCCCTGAATCTAGGCTTTGTGCCTAGAGAATATAATCTCCTGGCGGATTCATTGGTAATGAAGGGAGCTAATTTCAACCTTCCTGTATATTTTGGAACTAAGAAGACCAAGGAAATTAAAATGGTTTTCAGACCTGCATTTCTGGACAAGCAGATATTCTAGTAGGTTTTTGAAAGTGATGAACAAATTTTGGATTTTCTGATAAGAGAAGCATGCCTCTCAACTGTCCAAGAGGAATACTTGGAGGAAATAGATTAGCAAGAATTTAACCAACTAAGAAACAATAATATTCCAAGGGGGTTGGTCACCCTTGAAATTTTATTCGATAATGAAGATAGAAAGAAGGTCGGAGCCATGAAAGTCAGTGAAAATATCTATAAAGAAGTGGAGGTTAGAATAGGAAAGAAGCTCAATATTAGGATTCAGTGTTCACCTAAGGAAGCAAAAGATATTAAAAATCTATGCTTAAAATACCAAGACATTGTGGCTTGGTCATATGAAGACCTTAAGGTGTATGACAAAAGGATTATCCAGCATACTATTGAGTTAGAGCCTAATGCTAAACCATTCTGACAAAAATAGAGGCCTGTCAATCAGAGGATAGAAGCCATTATGAGAGAAGAACTCTTAAAGTTGTTAAAGGCTAGGAAAATATATCCAATAAAACATTCCACTTGGGTAGCCAATTTGGTACCTGTAAGAAAGAAGAATGGATATATACGCCTATGCATAGATGTTAGAAATCTGAATCAAGCATCCCTCAAGGATCACTACCCCCTCCCTTAGATTGACCAGATCTTACAGGTAGTAGCAAGAGCATAAATATTCTCACTATTGGATGGTTACTCTGGATATAACCAAATTTGGATAAAATACGAAGACCACTACAAAACAACATTCACCACAAAATGGGGTACATTTGCCTATCATAGAATGCCCTTTGGGTTGTCTAATGCAAGAGATACATTTCAGAGTACCATGAACTATGCCTTTGGTACACTTATAAACAAGGTTATTCTAATTTACCTAGATGACATGATTATGTTTTCTCATGATAAAAATGATCATCTATCTCATTTGGAATAGGTTTTTCAAATGTGTAGAGAATTTGGTATTTCATCGAATCCTAAGAAGTCATTTTTTGCAGTACATGAGGGAAAACTATTAGACCATGTGGTCTCAAAAGAAGGTATAGCCATATATCCAGATAGAATTAGAGCAATTCTAGCTATTCATTTTCCTACTAATCAAAAGACCTTGCAATATTTCCTAGGTCAAATCAATTTCATCAGGAAATTCATTTTTGATTTTGCACAGAAAGTGAGGCCTATATCTTAACTACTCAAGAAAAAGGTAGAGTTCAAGTGGACTGATGTTAGGAAGTAAGCTTTTGAGGTCATCAAGCAATCCATTGCAATAGCTCCAATCTTGATAAATCTTGATTTCAGTAAATATTTTATTCTCTATGCTTATAGAGTTGAAGAGAGTTATTCCTCGGTACTCACCTAGAAAGATAATCAAGGGAATGAACACCCTGTGTTCTTTTGGAGTCAGGGTTTACATGATTATCAGGTAAAATATAACTTTATTTAAAGACAAGTATTTTTTGTGATGAAGTCACTAAATAAGTTTAGACAATATCTAGTACAGAGCAAAACCCTGGTGTATGTGGTTCATCCAGATGTAAGAAGTTTTATCTTATAGGGTGACCTAGGTGATAAAAGGGTTGGTTGGATTACTAAGATCTAGAAATATGATGTAGAAACACATCCCACCAAGCTGGTAAGAGGTAGAGCCTTGTGCCAAGGATTGACAGATGCTTTAGCATTGGCAAAAATGATAGGTTGTCAAATAATAGAAGAGGATCAAATAGATATTGTACACACTGTAGATTCTGATTGGATTGACCAAATGACCAAGTATTTCCAAATTGGGATCTACCCACCTGATCTAAATCCTTCTCAAAGGAGATATAGACTTCATGCTCTAAAATATGTATTACTACCTGAAGGGTTGTTCAAAAGAAACTTGGATGGTATTCTCCTAAAAAAATTTAAGGAGGACCAACAAAAAAGATTCATAGAAGAATTTCATGGAGGGTCAGTAGGTGGTCACATCTTGGGTAGAGTTATGGATTTGAAGATAATAAGAGAAGGTTATTATTGGCCTATTGTGTTCAATGATGCTTTTAAAGTTACCCAAGCTTGTGATAAATATCAGAGATACATTGGAAGAACAAAAAATGCTTCAGCTCCCCTGAAGTCTATTCAAGTTGAGGAGCCTTTTCAACAATGGGGATTAGATTTCATAGGAGTTATAAATCCTAATTCTTCAGTAGAGCATAAGTTTATCTTGATAGCTACATATTATCTTACCATATGGGTGGAGGCCATTCCTACAAATAAGGCAGACCAGGAAGTTGTGATCAACTTTATGGAGAATTTGATTTCTATATTTAGAGTCCCAAAAGCTTTGGTGAGTGATAATGGCCCTACTTTCATAGGATCCAAGTACATTGAGTTTACCAGCAAGTATGGCATCACTCTTAAAAATACTTCAAATTATTACCCACAAGGTAATGGACTTGCAGAATCTACCAACAAAAACCTATTAAGGATTTTGAGAAAATCTCTGTAAGGTAACAAAAGGAGTTGGCACCTATTGCTCGACCATGCTTTGTGGGTAGACAAGATCACTATTAAAAATTCCATCAAAATTTCTCCTTATACATTGGTATATGGAAAATATGTAGTATTACCAATTCACATAGAAATCCCAGTGCTTAAGCTTGTCATTACAGAAGAAGAATTAAAAGAGGATCCAATAAAAACCAGGTTGACACACTTGTTGCAATTGGAAGAGAGTATAACTCAAGCATATGATCATTTTCAAAACCATTCATCGAACATTAAAGCATTGGTTTGATAAAAAATCTAGGTTCAAAAAAATCCAAGTTGGAGACTCAGTTCTCAAATGGAACGTTGACAGGGCAAAGCCAGGAAAGCATGAAAAGTTTGATTCCTTTTGGGATGGTCCCTTCAAAATAGTGGAAGCTAAAGATTCTAATGTATTTTAGCTGGAGGATCCATAGGGAAACATACAACCAATTCTGGTGAATGGTTTTCACTTCAAGCTCTACTATATGTAAGAAGTGAGTTGATTGTAACATATGTATATACATTGTACAAATATTTCTCCTTCCTTTCTGCACTTTGTATTTGATTTAATTTTTGCAGTTTGTAATTGGTTCTTTTCAAAGAATTCTAAAAAAAAGGAGAAGAAAGTTTGCAAGAAATGACTAAGTGTTGGCCAAATGCATAGTAATGTTCCATTCCGCACACAGTGTTGTGTAAAACTCTCCGGAATGGCATTCCACCCTTAAGTCCACATTGGAAAATCCAAATTTCCATGGAGTGGTCTATCAATTTCTATCTCGCATAAAGGACAAATAACGGCACTCCGAGAACCTCTCAAAGCTGGAGATAGCCAGAGCAGAATCGAGGTAGAGTGTTGTGCATGCAAGCTTCAAGTACCAAGCAAACTCGAAAGGTTCTTAAGCCATCGGATCAAAATCAAGCTGAAGCCGAATAGCAAATTCCAATTTGACACATGGAGGCTAGAGAGTTCTCTCGCATTCAATTCTAACAAACTCGCACATGGACCAAAGAGTAGCTGAAGGGATGTGATGAGCTAGCAGCACAATTTGAAAACTCGACCAATAAGAATATAGGATGCCACCTTTAAGCCACCCAAGTGAATGATAGAGGGGATTGGAAAGTATGTCAACAAATATATCATACAATAGTTGCATTAATGGTGAAAGATACGTGTGCTCCAGAGGAGAGAAGTAATGAAAATCATACACAAAATCCATTTGGAAGCCCCTTGCATCTACAGGAAGATAGCAAAGTACAACGATACCTTGGAGAATTTACTGCAAATTATGAGGATGAATTTTGCTACTGTCAATATGGCACCCAAAAGGTCATCCATCGAATCATCAAAGATAGTGACAATATTGCAGGTTCATGTACATCGGACCAGTTGAGTCGCAGATACAGTTATGACAAGAGTGAGAAGGACTCACCTAAGGACAGGTTCAATTTTTTGTATTTTGAAGGAAATCCAATGCGGCGACAAGGTATGATAGCCTTAGAAGAAAAAAAGAGGTGCTAGAAAAATGGATTCATCTTAATTTTAGAAGTATAAGTAATGAAGACAAAATTCCTGAAGTCCCAATTCACATTGATGAATTTGCAAATCCAGAATTATTTTCTATGTTGGCTTGTATAGAGGGTTTGGACTCTGACAGAATGGTTCATGGTTGGCAAATTTTCTTGGCATATTGTATTTCCAATGAGAGGATGTACAAGAAATATGTGAGAGAGAGGGATACCAGAGTAATTTATTTTGACTAGCTATCTTTTCTCGCTCAGAGGATCCATGAGTATCTGGTAAACATGAAGAAGGGTGTTGATGCTCTGAGTTTTAGGCATTGCTCGAGTATGGTGTGGATGTTCTATGCAGCCATAAAAAGCAGAATGTCATGTATTCCAGCTAAGAATAAAACCAGTTATGGAAAATCCTTGTCGATCTATTATTGGATGGATTGTTTGAAGAGCAATGAGTCATATTATAGATTCAACTTGGAATTCTTGGAACCTACCCTAAAAATAATATACAATGAGTGCCCTAGGTTGCCCTCCTTAGCTAAATATATTTTGAGGAAGGAATATGCTAAGGAAGGAGATTGGTATTTACTAACAGAGGGCATAGTAATTAGGTTATATGGTTTTGTAGGTAAACCCTTTCTCCTACCTCACTTTTTCATAGAGAGGCTATTTGCCTTGGAGTATCTAAGGTAGGTGGAGTACATTGACGCAAGCTATGGTTCAGGAAGGAAGAATAAGTATTTACTTACTTACCATATTAAGGATAATATTATTGTATCTGAGTGGCAGATCCAATAAATTTATCAATACCTCGATAGATTAGGTCTATTTTATATTCCTCAAAGATGGAGTTATGATCCTGATGACGTTTTCACTATGAGAAATAAAACCCTAAATGGAGACAAGGCCTATAAATTTGAAAAAAGGCCTAGGGCTAATTTTGAACAGGGAATAAATATGATGAAACTACTCTTTTGGAGTGGAATGTCTCAAATATGGATCAATTACCTTCATGGTTATATTTTTATGAACATATTGGGGATTCCAATCCTGACAATTATCTCAGTCATCAGCTTACAAAAGATACAATTAATAAGGTGAAGGTTGAATCTGCCAAGATGAAGGACACTCCTTCTAAATAAGAAGTAGCAGAGAGAGGAAGACCAGAGGAGAAAGGACCGTGGAAGATAACAAATATTACATATTGGTGGCGTATGAGGGTCAAAATTGCAAAACCTAAATTAAAATTTGGAATGAAAATTGATAAGGAATTTTCAAGAATTTATAATAAGAATGTTGAATCCTGGAGACCGAAGGATGTCAGAGATATAGTATTGATAAATGAAAAACCCTAGAATTATTCTGAGTCCATCCTTCCTCTTACACATCAAAATATTTGAATAGATAAGCCAAAAGTTCCTTCGACCATAGCTGAAGTACTAAAAATCTCCAATCCTACCTCTGAGCAGGTGGAGAAGTTTCCCAAGAGGGCTAAATTGATGAATGAAATGCAATACACCAAAGAGAAAGTTGTTAATATTCCACTAATTGAAATAATATCCCTATCATTTTTCCTTGTCCCCATAACATCAATTGAATTATGACCTGTATCTGAGTAGTCTCTACTTTCAATAGTAGTACAAGAATATGAAGAGGGGGAAAATTCTAAAGGAGATATGGATACTTTTCAATTAGTTTATAGGAGGATTAAGAGGGCCCCAGAAGGAGAAGAGAGAGATATTTCTAAGAAGCAAAAAATGGACATGGAAGAAATTGTTGAAGAGGTAGCTATTTTTGCTACATAAGGATTAATTGAGCAAGATCAATAGCTAGAAACAAAATATGAACAAGAACACCCTACATCAGTAGGAAAAGGTATGGTTTCTAATCCCTCTTCTCCTTTTCATCTCCACAAATCCCCAAAAGAATTTCCCTTCCTTTATAATCAAGAAGATGTGGTAAATATACCTCCTCCACATCATAGCTCTTCCCTCGTCTCATCAGTAGCTATGGAGGTACAAGTTAGTTCTATTATATCATAGCCACCTCAAAACCCACCTTCCACTTCTAATATATGCACTTCAATGTCCACCATTATTGCACCCTCATCTCTTTCATTACCACCATCAATGGGACACTGCATTATGATTTCATCCATCCCTTCTACTGTCAATTATGTACCTATTTCTCCAAATTTACCTGTATTAATAGCAGCAGTAGTCATAAAGTCTACCATTGTAATAGAGGTTGTTGTAAATATATCTTCACCCCAACCAATAGCAAGTCAGTCTGCCCTTATGTTTTTGATGTCATTATCTCCTTTGGCTGCTGATTTTTCAAAATATATTATTGTATCAAAATAACATGCAGCCACTTAGAGCATAAATGACTATTGGGCAGAGAAACTTACCAGGCCTTCCAACAGGATGGTTGTGACAAGAAAAAGTATGTATGTTAACCCTATCACTAGACAAAGGATCTCAATGTCTGATTCTACAAGTGAGCAAACCTAAAAATGAAATGACTGCTCAAGATTATAGAGCGGAGGAGATCATAGAAGATGTTGACAAGATTTTGTTGAGGATGAGTTGGGGATATCCAAGGCTCACTTAGATACCTTTTATGTGAAAGTTGATATAGCCAAAGAGAAGGTAGATAAGTTGAAACAACAAGTTGAAAAGCTTAATAAGAGCCTTAATGATAAAAAATAAGTAGAGAAAGCTCTGATAAAAGAGGCTAATGATTGGCATGAAAAGTTTCAAAAGGCTAATGAGTTGAAATACTAGTTAGAATAACAAAAGAAGTTGAATGAGGATCAAGCAAAAGAAATTCAAAATTTAAAGCATCAGCTTCAGATTGAGGAAGCTAAGTCCTCAAGTTTTTCCAAAGATGATTTGAAAATGATAAAGAGGAGTTGCTTTCTGAAGTTCAAGGAAAATGTTCAGGTCTTCAACTCATAATCGACTATCTAAAATATGCCACCCAATTGCTCTCCACCATTCAAAATTATTTGGATCAAATCACTGGAGAGTTATAACCCATGGTGATTTCAGTGGAACAAATGTACAGGTTGGTTGGTAGTAGGCTTATTGATGCTGCTAAACCAATCTCTAATAAGTAATGGAATCTGGCTGGGGTAGCTACCAAAATAGTGGTGAAAAAGCACAGGGCAATTCAGAGAGCCTGGATATTGTTTGATAGGATGGATAGGGGAATTAAAAATATCATTGAAATAAATGAGGAAATTCTTCACGTTGGTTTCAAAGGACTCTAGAAGGAGGATCACAGCTTGTTATCTATGTAAGAAGCCCAGCAAAGCATAAAGTATAGCTTACAGGATAAGGCTAGAATTGATTCATTGGAAGAGCCACTATCCCAAGAACAAGTTGCCAAACTAATTATGGATTACATCCACTTAAGAGATCTCATGAAAGATCTGGTGACTAGATGGAATGCTACTAATTATGAGGATGTTGTGGAACTATAATATGTTTATAGTAAGCTTAAAGAGACATTAAATCCCTCTGAGGAAGCCTAGAAATAGGATCTTCAGTATTTGGAATCAATGGTCCAGTTGTTTGGATACACCTTCGGTGAGGATGATCAGAGAGTACATGCTCCAAAAAAATAAAGAGAAGAAGAAGGAGAAGATGAGGATGAAGAGGTTGTAGAAGAATGAGAATAATATTGAGAAGTTACAGGCCCAGGAGGGGCTCACACTTAAGTTTCAGCTGACCAGGAAGAGGAGTATCCTCAAGTGGGATACTTAAGGATTGTTCTAAGAGCTTCTCACTATAAAATACCAATTGGAGGATAAAGGGTGAATAATGGCATTTTCTTTGGAAAAGGCAATAATTTTATTGGTAATAGATGTAGGATTACTTCTAGACTCATTAAAATCTTGATGGTTCCTTTCTAACAAAATTTTCCACAAGAAATGGTGGAGATATATTTTCCACATGAATTTGAGCCTAAGGTTGACAAACGGATTGGGCCATTGTTGTAATAACTCATAGCTGGAGGCTGGTATAACCTAGGAAATATTGAAATATTGGAACAACCCATTGAGGATAGTCAAGAAAATAGGACAATCAAGGAATAAATGTTGAACCGATTCATAGTTTACCCTACAAAGACAACATATGTTAGGGACCATAATTCCTCTCTTAATAATGTTATCGATGGTAAGAATTTTACCTTGTATAACAAGCCATGAAAAAAAGGATATTTTTGGGATCAGCTTCTTAGACCACACTAACTAGGGTCTAAAATAGAGAATCCTCAAGATTTAACACTAGCTTGTAAGCTAATTTAACAGAGAAGTCACCACTCTCTATTGTTGCCTACTAGACATGATCTTCTCCTCCTCATGAAGGAATGAATTATTGCCTCAATATGTTCTCTAGAGCCTCATATTTAGCCTCCAATCCTTGGATATTTATCGATGTCCATATGGATCTATTTTTGTCCTGACTCATGAAGTCTGCCACCTTTTTCCCTAGGATTTCATCAGTATGGACTTTTAGCTGGGCTAGGTAGGTATCCTAAATGAGTGCTTCTTCTCTAGCCCACTTATCCTCCCAGAACCTTATTTTTTTTCCATTCCCCAAGATCCACCTTATACCTTTGCTCACTATGTCTCTGCTTATCAGGATGGATTTCCAAAAGGTTGATCCTCTACTTTGATTTGTGTTGTTCAAAAAAATTATTCCTTGGAGGTACTTCCTTTTCACAATCACAGTCCATTCGTTCTCAACATTGGTGATCACTTACCATACTTTTTTGGCCAGTAAGTCTATGCTGAGATGGGAAACTCTTCTCAAGCCTAAACCTCCATTCTCTTTCAATCGAAAAACCTTGTTCCACCCAAATAAGTGTATTCATTGCTTGACTTCTAAACTATTCTATTTTTTGGTACACCCTAGTTGGGGCCTTGAACACTGATAAGAAGTATACTAGAATTCTTTAGAGCGATGCCATGGTCAGAGTTGCCTTGTCATCCTAGGACAAGAGGTGCCCTTTCCACCCTGTTAGTTTCTTTTGGATTCCCTCCAACATATTGGAATAGTGGAAGGTCTAGATAAGACGTGGGGAGAGTTGATATGGAACACCCAAATATCCTAGTAATCTTGACTTGTTTGGGACCAGGGGTATTGAGGAAGTAGATTTTACTCTTATTGAAGTTTACCTTCTAACCCGTAGGATCCTCATATAGATTCAGGATATGCTTGATGGTTTTGATCTCTCCCATGGAAGCTAGGGTTAGCAACAAGGTGCCATTCATGAACTGTTGATGGGTGATTAGGTTGGTTAGAGACGTTGCTTTGATTTTGGATATGAGGTGTGTAGGCCCAA
This sequence comes from Wollemia nobilis, assembly GCA_028583015.1. Classification (NCBI taxonomy): domain Eukaryota; kingdom Viridiplantae; phylum Streptophyta; class Pinopsida; order Araucariales; family Araucariaceae; genus Wollemia; species Wollemia nobilis. The sequence goes on from JAQPPZ010002979.1 coordinate 17,565,378, forward strand.
AATGACCACATACTTAGTTAAATTTTATATAATTTTGACTAAGTGATAAAATCATCATATTGAAAACCTTGCAGTACACTTTTAAGTGGAAACAGGTCATAATATATGAATCCACTCAATAGTTAGTGAAGTTTTCATGTTTGAAGCGATTCCGGGTGATTTCCCTCTGGCTCCAGAATGAGTGCAGATCTCAAATCCACAAAAGTTCCTAAGAGATAATGATGTCAACGGTGGAAAAGTATGGAATGGCATATTTGAAAATGATTGAGTATGTTGAATAGCTGATTCCAGGAAGATTATTCTATTTTCAACTCTGGATTAGTGCTACCCTCAAATCCGCAAAAGTTTCAAGGAGATGATGACGTCAGTGGAAAAGAAGTGTGGATTGGTGATTCAAAGAATGAACAAGTGTTTTCTTTCCAAAATGAATACAATATGGGATGGTGGAGTAATTAAAGTGTGGATTCATAATAGAAGAGTTATGTGACTAGATTCAGACTCAAATTGGCGATTATAACACAATGCACTTGTTCTGTCCTGAATGAAATCCGTAAAAGCTATAAGAAAGAGGTGACGTCATCAATATTCTAATGTGGATTGAAGAATATAATGGTGAGTATGATAGATCCTGAAGTAGATTCAATGTTTAGATATCAGAGATCCAGATTGGATATTCCATTGCTTCTGATAAGAGAGATGACATCATCAATTTTAAAGCGGAATGATATTTAGCTTATGCTAGATTGAATCTGAATCATGCGATGAAGAGAATCAATGGTGGAGGTTAGGATACCAAATCTTGGTTGTTTAAAATATATTACTACATCATAATTATAACAGTTAACTAGAATATGAAGTATCGAAGGTTTTATAGAAGATCAAACCATAGGTGGTTATAGATCGACAGTGGTAATTCATTTCCAATAAGGATCAACGGAAACGCATGATCTTTAATGACCTAAAATTTAGTTTCACTGAGCAATCAGCAAGTTGCAGAGACCCAAGCTGCCATAGCGGACTTTATTTTAGCAAAATTCTTGGAGGATGGACCAATGAGCTAATTCCAGCTAAATATCTTTGTTGTGCTATTAAAAAAAAACTTTTGTATTACTTCTTGATTATTGTAATTTGAAAAACTATAAGTAGAGGTTGAACCCTCATTTTTAAGGGTCGACTCTAGCGTGTTTTCTTGTGCCATTGTAAATATTCTTGAAAATATAATGAAAGGAGCAATACATTGATCTTCGCCTCAAGTTCACGTTCTCATGCTTGATGTTAGAGGTTTGGATTCTTTAGTTGCATTTTTGTAAATACTTTGATGGTTACTTTATGCCTAATTTTGGATTACTAGTTGTTATAAGTAATTGAAATCTACTTTTGAGTTCGTTCTATGTTGTGAGGAAGTACATTTCTATGAAATCTAGGTATTTGGTGAATTATGTTATTTGGATTATCATTCCCTGGATATTGAAATTACTTGCTACAACATTTCTCTGTTGTGCTTTAATATATGAAACAATCTGATTTGAGATAAATGTTGATCTGAGTATGCATCTTTAGTATGGTTTTTTGGGAGCTTTTTATGGTAGTGCAATGTTGTTAACCTATTTTTCCACTATTATCTATATATCTCTAACCCTAACCTTCTCTTACCCTAAACTCCAAACCCTAAGTGAACATAATTGAGTCAACAACTTTCTAAGTTGACAAGGAACCAACCTACTCTGGAGGTTGGATCGGAAAACCCTATTTTGGTCCATCCAATGTTGAGTGCTAAGCTACAGCTATCGGGTGCAAGCCTAGATAGAAAGTAGAAAGATAAACAATCATAGTATCGAGTGAAAACTTGGTGCAATTTAGTGTCCAACAAGGCCTTACATACAGGTAGCTTTAATTGTCCTTCCAAGGGCTTCTCCAATGATTTTGAAAAGCATAGGGCTTATTCAATCCCCTTGTCTGAGTCCTTTTCTTCTTTTAAAGTAACCTACTATTGACCTGTTAATGAGGACCAAGATCCAAGGTTTGCATATGCAGCCTTTGATTATCCTAACCCACTCTGGGTGGAACCCAAATTTTAACAAGATGGCACTTACAAACTCCTAGTTGATGCGGTCATAGGTCTTATTCATGTCTAGTTTTAGGGTAAAAGCAACCCTTTTGGTCTGAGTCACTGAATGGAGGGCCTCATGAACCGTTATGAATCCATCTAGGATTGGCCTCCCTTGGATGTAACTTCTTTGGCAAGGTTCAATGATTAAGGGCAGAACTTCTTTCATACGATTAGCAATATATTTGGTGAGGATTTTATAGATGATATTGCAAAGACTGACTGGTCTAAAATCTTCCATAAATTTGGGAGCTGATCCTTTTGGAATAAGAGCAATTAAAGTTGAATTATAGCTCCAATAAATGTTCTTGGATGATTGCAATTCTCAGATGTCTGGATAGACATCTGACCCTACTACATCCTAGAAGGTTTGAAAAAATGGGGTGGGAATCCATCTAGACCCGGGGCCTTATCAGGGTCCATGGAAAATAGGGCCAAACGTATTTCCTCATCTAAAAAAGGTGCATTAAGTTTCCCATTGATGTCATTATTTATTTATTGAGGAATAAATTGTAGGATGGACTCTTTGGTTGTGGTCGAGCATGGGGCCTTATCTCCAAGGAGGGAGCTGAAGTAGGAGACTACTTCATCCTTGATCTCATGGATGTCTTGGATGGTAGAACCATCCCCTTCAGTTAGCTCCCTAATCCTGTTGTTGCTTCTATTCCTTAGGGTAGTAACATGGAAGAATTTGGAATTTGAATTGCCTTATATGGGCCACAAGGCTTTGGATTTTTACCTCCAAAATATCTCCTCACAAGCCAGAATGTTGTGATACTCAGCTAGCATGTTTCTTTCTTCTATCTTGTTTGCTTTGTCACATTCTCCATTTTGAATTTTATTTTCAATGATTGTTAATATTTTACCCACAGCTTTCTTGTTCTCAATCAAATTCTTGAATACCTCCTTGTTCCACACTTTGAGGTTGCCCTTCACAATCCTTAGCTTTTGGGAAATATTGAAGGAAGGACTTCCCTGGAAGGATTGTTGCCACAATTTGTTGATATGATCTCTCATATCATGATGTTTTATCCACATTGCTTCGAAGTGAAAATGCCTTCTAGGGTATGGACTTGTTGCACTTCTAAAAGTATGGGACTATGGTCTGATGCAATCTTGGGAAGTGAGTGGAGAGTTGAATCTCCAAAAACTATAATGGCTATCTGGGACAATAAGAACCTATCTAGTATTTCTTGGATTATTTGACTTCCTAATCATTTATTGCTCCATGTGTACTTAGCATATTTTATCTTAAAATCCATTAGATCATTCGAGTTTATGAACTCGTTGAACTCATCCATGCTCTTGATGGTTAAACATGTCCTTCCTATATTTTCTAAGGGATAGACAGACATGTTAAAGTCCCCTACTACCACCCATGGAATATTTTGAAACACCTCTCTCATGTTTCTCCAATATTCCCACAGGGTTTCTCTCCCTTGAAGGGTGTTGGTCACATATACATTAGGAAAAATCCATGATAGATTGTTGTCCATGTCATGGAAAAGCACACTTAGGACCCTGTCATCTTCCAGGATGACTTTGCCTTCCAACTTTATAGGATCCCAAAAGCACATTAGTCCTCCAAAGGTTCCTCTAGCCTGCCTAAAGGTAATTTTCCCTTGTAGGCAATTTCTTTTAACTGTACTTCATCTATTTTTGTTTCTTGTAGTATGAATATTGTAGGATTAATTTCTCTCTTTAATGAGCCAACCACCCTTTGTTTGGTCGGGCCATTAAGGCCTCTCATGTTCCATGAGAAGACCTTCATTTATATTGCTTGGAGTTCTTCCCTCTCCCCCTACCCTGATGTGGAGGAGGTTTGTTGTATTTGTTATCATCTTTGAGGTTGGTGATAACTAGAAAAAGAGTGTCCTCTGAGTCCTATTTGCAATCTCATTTTCAAGCCTAATTTTGTATTGTTCGGCCTTTGAGATTCTTCCCCGCTTTTTCCCACTCCCGCAATCAATGGGAGATTTCATTGAACTCCTTCTTTGTTTTAGACTAAATTTTTGAGGGACAATTTTTTGTAGAATGGGACTAGAACACCCCTCATTCACCATCATTTCTATGGTTTTAATCCTTTTGACTTCTTCATCCATGCTTTGTCTATATTCTCCTCGGTTTTGGGGCATGTTGTAAGGGTGGTTTGGAGGAGGGTATATTGGGAAAAAAATTAAGGGCCCTAATTTTTAGGGGGATTCCAAGCTTGCTGGGAGGTTTAACATAGGTTCTTTCATTCCTTAATTCATCTGCTCTCCCTCAACCTCAGCTAGAATTTCAAACATATTATGACTAGGTATCAAAGGGCTTACCTGTTCCTCATGGTTTGTCTCGACTTGTTGCTTTCCTTTTTCTATATATTGGGATGGAGCTCCTTGATCCTTGTGGTGTTGGTCTCTCTTGGATCTCCTATAGACTCCTTTGTTTGGTGGGAACTGAAACCCTTGATTCTTTGTGTAACCTTTGCCATTAATCCCTCTCTGATTAGGTTTCTTTGGTGCTTCTTTAGGAACTACCATATTTCGGCGTTGATTTTTGAGGTGGCCCTGAGTTTGAAACTCATTCATGTATTCCATGGTCTACTTTCTTAGGTACTTTACATATTTGAGTTCCATAAAGGTGGGGAGCTTAGAGTCTAGATTAGCATTCACACATATTCTTACATGGGTCATTCTTGACCTATCCAGGTTGGAATGGTCGATTGCTATAAGTTCTCCAATGGTTCTAGCAATCCCTTTTAGGAAGTACTCATGGAAAAATTGGTTGGTAAGGTTAGGGAGATGAACCCAGATAGGAACGGTATTAATGCTCTGTGTTTCAGGATCGAAGTCCTCTCCCTAAGGTCTGAGGAAGAGGCTACACCTACCCAGGAACCATGGTCCTCCCATTAGGATGTAGTTTACGTCTTCCCAGTTATTGATATGGATGATAAAATAATCCTCTAGACATCACTAAAATATTCATATTTCCTATTGTCTTCCACTTGGAAAATACCCATTCCCTAATAGTCTTTATATCTGACCTATCACCTATAGACTTCCCCACCAAGGAATATGTTTCCAGGGATAAAAAACCCATCCATTATGTTTGGAGGAGTGATTACCCTATTATTTTTAGGAATGAGAGGTGGAAGGGAATCAAAGAAGTCACTCATTTTACCTTTAAGGGTCTCTACGAAGGAAAGGACTTTTTTGGGGCCCAGATCCCCTGCATGGGTCCCCTTGTTAGGATCTTTATCGAGGGGTTTGATTCTCCATAATTTTCCAACATGATCAGGGATAGAATCATATCCATCCTCTATATCCTTAGAAGTCTTACCTGCCTCTGGATCCTCACCTATCGCATCCTAGAATCCTGGTTCACAAGGTTCCTTCTTGCCTCCGATCATTCGAATTCCTCCTTTGCTACTGCCATTGCTCCTCTGCCGCTCTTCCATATCGTGAGTATTTTAATATTTACTTTTATTTCTCCACTCTATTTAATAAAATTAATTATCTCTATTTACTTACATAATTGAGTGACACTTTAATTATTAAGAAAGACATAGTCCACTGTTTATGCAAGCAACTATAACTTAGTTGGTTGTCAAAAATTGGAACGTGACAAAAAAGAATCCTAACAGGGTATCGATTGACATTCCCACTTGAGTTCCCAAACCCTTATATCTTATCAACCTTATAATATTAGAGGTTTTCCAACAAATTAAGGTATACATGATGATTCTGGGGTCTAAGACATGGTAGTCCAACATATCTAAGCAACCCTCAATTGGAAATAAGAGAAAGAGTGCTCTATGCTAATGTCCTCGTAGTTCCTATGAGAGACTCTCCTAGAAATGATCCCTCCATGGCTAGACTAATATAAGGCCACCTATGTAGAAACTAGCAATAGTCGTAGGGGTTGATAACAAGATTTTACAACAAACACTCGAGCCTACAAGATGACACAATGGCCACTACTATGTAGGACCAAGGGTACTAAAATGTTATCGAATGTTCGTTTGTATGCAACACCACTTATAATGAGATGGAAGAGATAAGAACCACCCAAGAGACATAGTGACAGTATACTAGAAACATTGTTCCTCTAGCCAAGATGACAAGGTTCAATATTGTGAGGTAAACAACTTGGTTGGAAACCAAAAACCCAAACCAACACTAGGATATTACAACTAGAAAAAAATGGTGATGAACGACTACACCCATTGCCACAATGATGTCATCCTCACTTGGATAGGTTCTAAACTATAATCCAACATACACCACAACTATAAACTTCTGCTATGGTGCTAATACGACCAACTAGCGAATCCCAAAAGCAAAGCAAGTTGGTGAATGATGAACAGGGAGGGTAATATTATTTCTAACAACACAATAAAGTGTAGCAATAACAATTAAACCAACCTTTTATCCTACTATAGCTTTGGTTGCTCCTCTGGATTTTGTTATTTCTTAGCACTTCTCCCTTTCACGTTGCTGGTTTTTTCCTCTTCTTTCTTCTTCTTGTATTTTTCTATCCCTCGATACTACCTTCTTAAATATCACTATCCCTTCTTTGTCATCCAGCTCTAGCAAGACTTCACACCTAGGACTCCCTTCCTCAACCACCACCATAACTACCATTACTATCCTATCTATTCCATGATAGCAAATCCAATTGCCCCCTTATTTAATAATATTTCATATTTCTTAAACCCTTATTTAATAATATTTCATATTTCTTAAAATATCACCATAGAAAGGTTGGTAAGGTTGCAACCAGAAGCTTCTCGACCTACCTTTACTAAAGAATTCTTATAATAAGGTAAAGGTTCAAATTCTTTAATCATAGAATAATTTTGAATCCCTTTATTGAAATTAAACTCCTTTAATTTAAAATAAGAACAACATTTATTTATAAGATAAAATCGTTTTCTTTTTCTTTTATGATAAAAACAATAATTATTTATAAAATAAATTCCATTGTCTTTTAAAATAAAAACATTTATTTATAAAAGAAATTCCTTTATATTTTAAAATAAAAACAACATTTATTTATAAAAGATATTTATATATATATATATATATATACCTATTTACATTCATATGTATAGAATAGCGATCTTTCATATGTGACCAACATCAGGCTATTCTTATTTTCTTTAAAGAACCAATGTAGATAGTGATGAATTAAAAGACAATCAAACATATGCAATAGACAAAGAGGGGAATATTTCCATCTTTAGTCACCTATCTCAGCCTCTAGAATTTATGATAGCTACTAGGCTATCAATATGGGGCTCAAGGTGGCTAGCTATTGACGATTATCCCTAATCGAATGCATACCTATATGAAGGTATCCATCAATGTTACCTTTGAGTTGCCTTATCATAATTTTCCCAACCTCAAGTACCCTCACCTTTGGTGGATGACTCAAATTCTTCCACCCACAAGCGTACCTAATCCTACACATTACCAATTTGTTAGTCGTATCATGTTTTTAAATATCTACTAACATTGCATAGCTGTTTAATTACACAAAATCAAGTATCAAAGTGTCATCAATTAATACATTGCTTTTCATGTCAAAAGGTCCATCTGGGAAGGTCATGACAACTATGAGAAAGAAATAATAAATTTTTATTTTAGATCATACAAGGTAAAAAAAGCATATCGTATAGAATATGTTTATTGTATCTTTGATTGCTTGCATTTCTTCATGTTGTTATTTAGCTTTTAATAATTAGGTCAAGGATGTAAGTAAGACCAAAAATATAGGTGTTTGTAAATGAATATAAGAAATCAATATTTTGAGCTCCATATTATAGCAAAGCAAATCAATCCCTTGATTGAGGCATAAGCCTATTTATTGCATGCTTTAGGATTACAAACTAGAACATCGACACTTTCAATTTAGGAGATCATTACATGTAATTAATATATAAAAATAGTAACCCATCTAAGAATGGATGCCCTAATCATCTAAATATGCATACCTATGATCTAATAATATAAAAAATAATGAAATAAAATATTACTAACATCCCTCTTGTTACATTATTTTATAAAAATATTGAACTATGAAATATTTCAAACTTGACACGCACAAGTGCCTTTGTAAAAATATTTACAATTTGTTGGTCAGTGGTAATGTATTGGAGCTGGATCTCTGTATCGCTCCAAATTTTTCACATCCTTACCTTCAGGCTATAGGATCTGTGCCCGAAAGGAGGATGGGAAAAGGATGGCGTGGTACCTCGGACTGAGAGGCCTTGCAAAGGTCCCGCCTCTTGGGGGAGGTGTATTATGGTGATTTTTTGACGGATGGTGGGTTCACCAAGAAATTTTTGAATGGCAGTTTCCACGCCTAGGTTGGGAATGTGTTTAATGTGTTCAGTTTTATCTTTAAACATTCGAGTCCTAGGTTTGGCCAAATGAATCTAAGTTGTTCTATTATGAAAATGCAGGCTAAATGAAATACAGAAAATAGATTTTAAACAGAAAACAGAGAGAAAAAGCTAAATTATAGAGCCATACCTGATCCGGATGTCTGATGGAGATTCTAATTTTTGAAGCAGTCCAGATCGTCTGGAATTTGACAGAATCGTCTCCGACCTGCAGGATCGTCTGAGATCTGACGAATTCGTCAGACGAATTCATCAGAGACCTACAAACAGAGAAATAGACACAAAATACAAAAAATGCAACAATGCTAATAGAGGATAAAGATGTAAAATGACAATAAAGATGTTAACAGATAATCCCGAATAGAAATGCAAGTAAATTACGATGTTTTAATAGTTAATCATGATTTCATTATGCAATTAGACTACATGGGTGAACTCCAAGATGCAGAATAGCAAAAAATAATAAATAAACTGACTAGATGCAAAATAGAATAGTAGATGAAAAAAGAAGAATGCAAACTCTGGGCACTGATTGCCCCCAATGTTGATTGCAGTCGAAATCGTCTCGAATTGAACAGGATCTTCCATGACGAACTGAGCTTGCTCCGGCTGAAAAATACTAAGGTTCCTGCAACAAAATTTGGATAGGAAAAGTGTAGATAGTAATTTGGGATGTTTCAGTGCATATAAAGTCAAGTTATAGGAAATATCAGCCAGGGGGATGCCAAGGGGGAGTCCTAAGTTTAAATAGGCTTAGGAGGGAGGTTAGGAGGTTGGAGATCATCCCAATTTGGGAGATCTCCAATGGGGAGGGTCTCTAACGGCATAGACACGCTTCTACCCGGATTAGAGACGTCGTTGGAACAGAGGCTAATTGAGAAAAATCAGTTTTGGGACAAGATCGTCTGGACGTCCTAGTCCAGAAGAAATCGTCCGATCTGAGGCGATATCGTCTGATCGACGACGATATCATCAAACGGTCAAAACAAATTCTAAAAATGGTGCGAGAAAGGAGGAAACGGGTTAAACGATGGTTTGGAAGCGGTTTTGGGGGTTAAAATTTGAATTTGAATATTTACTAGAGTAATTGTAATTATTTAAGGTTTTACTGCGCCAATTTTAGGGTGCTACATTTTGCCCCCTCTTTAGCAAATTTTCTGAAGAAAATGCATTAAATATGAGTTCTTCTCGATCTACGAGAAAGCAAAAATTTATTCCCATTTTTAGGCGACGATTCTAGGTCGAATCGTACGACAACTTACTATGGTGCCCCCTCCGTGTTTTTACCCAAATCGAACGTTTGAGGTAAAAACACGAAAAAGCAAAATTTTAAAATGTTTTTAATTGTTTTTGAATAAAATTAAGAAAAATAGGGTAAAACCCTAATTCATTTGTTACTGTTCATTTTCCTAGTTTTTAGAGCTCTGGAGACAAGATGGTCGAGACAGCGCACAGATCAACAGAGGTCCGGCGCGGGCTACGGGTAAGGGTCTAAACTGAATTTAGAATGCTTTAATTTAGAATTTCATGCTTTGTAGATTAAATTTGATTGATTTTTGAGCATCATGGCCGTTTTTGGGCCGTCGACACCATTGAGACGAAATCGTCTCGATTTTGTCAAAATCGTCTCGATATCGCCGATTTCGTCCAGAGGCGAAATCGATGAAATGGGGACGATTTCGTCAAAAAGGGGACGATTTCAACTGGAAAAATCGAAGACGAATTTGCTCAAATTTGGGACGATATCGTCCAATAGTGGACGATATCATCATTTATAAAATTGAACTTATTTTAACTTGCATTTTTAATTAATGATTTATTAATGATTTTTATTGTTGATTTTGTTTATGTTGCAGAGAGGATTACTAAAGAGCAGAGAATGGAAATATGGTAGGTTGAGGGATGACTTGGCCACCCTGTCTCAGGCAGAGCGAGATCAGCTGGCTCAGGTCGGCTTGCAGCATGTGGCAGAGATGCCACAGGTTTCTACAGATATGGGGCTATTGATAGCCCTAGCAGAGAGGTGGTATCCGAGTTCTTCATGTTTTCGGTTACCGACAAGGGAGATGACTCCCACACTGGAGGATGTATGGAGGATTTTGAGGATCCCCATACAAGGATGGTTGATCACTCCCATGGCCAATCAGGGCCACGCGATGATGCGACTGTGTGGCGATCCGAGCTTCACCCTAGAGAAGGGCGGAGTGAATATCGAGTCGATGTGCCAGATGCCTGGGGCATCTAGACTCACACGAGTTTTTGGTTGGGGTGGTAGGTGGACTTCTGCTATGCCACCAGAGCGGATGCAGGGTACCATGGGTACTGATAGATGTGGTCTGTGACATGAGAGACCATGGATACAGATTTGCTTGGGGGAGCTTTGTACTCTGTCAGTTGTATAGGATCCTTCATGGGGTCGTATACAAGGGCGGTCGATGTCTGGTTATGACATCACTACTATAGGTTTGGTGCTGGGAGCACATGGCGGTGCGGAGGCCGGTAGGGCTCCCACTGACAGGGATTGACGGGGAGAGGCCCCGAGTTTTCTATTGGTGGCTCCAAAGAGGGGCACAGTGACGGATAGATCTACCAGCGTCCCGAAGACTACTAGACGACCTCGTCTCTGACCAGATCACCTGGAGGCCTTGGAGAGATCATCCAAGGTGGGCCGAGGATGGACAGGAGCTGGCTCACATCAGGAGAGTCTGTTCACTGAGGATAGAGAGGGGAGAGGTGGAGCTCCATCGGTATGATCGAGTTTTGAGGTAGTTCGGTCTACAGTAGGGGATTCCATCTCTGAGAGACTACGAGTTTTCTCGGACTGTCTGGGATAACACTACAGTTAGCGGGGCTCTAGATATGCAATGATTCTAGAGTCAAGATGCAGATGATGCCCCCATTCAGCCAGTGGATGGGGACGACGCTGGGGTAGCCGACGGCTACGATGCCTGGTACACAGGCATCCGCCCTCCTCGGATGACGAGGGCTCAGGGTCCGATTCACACAGTTGTGCATTGGATGGGGAGGCGGCGCCAGGCAACCATTGAGGCAGCATAGGGTCACGGTGGGAGAGAGCAGAGGAGGCCACAGGCTCAGTAGAGGCCATGGCAACGGGAGAGGAGGGAGGAGAGACCCCCTTCTCCATAGAGAGAGAGGCCACCATCACCCGATAAGGGCAAGGGTGTTGACACTAGGGAGAGCAACGAGACAGCGACTCTCCGAGCTGAGGTTGCCCACCTACGGGCTCAGGTGCAGACATTGCAGGATGAGGCTACACGGCTTAGAGCTCAAGGTGGAGGAGCGAGCACTCAGGATTTAGCATGTGCTATTGCCCAGGTTACATTCTATCAGGCTCTATATTACCAGGCGATGCCAGCAGAGCAGAGGGTGCCATTACCAACTCATATTGCAGAGCCTGTCATGATGGGGTCATCTAGGACATCATCACGATCGACATCCAGGACTCATGGCACCACACGGACTGCGATGGGGCCACCTCCTCCACCTCAGGGTGGGGGAGGAGATGAGGCTGAGAGCTCGAGGGGTTCTCGAGGCGAGGCTACTGCACTACACAGAGATTGTATATTTGATTGAGAGGATTGAGTATGCCAAGATGTAGATTGTGGCATACCAATCTATTTTTGATATGATGTACATATATTTGATATATATATAGATGAGATATTTTTTGATCATATGACTTGTCTTATGCGTTTGTATGATGCTTTTAATGTTTTGGTGTGATTGATTTGATGATTCATGTAATTATGTCATTGAAAAATATTATGGTTTAAATGTCATGCTTTAAAAATTTAAATGAAATAATCTGATGTAACAAATTGGTTGTTGTGATGTGATTTGATAAAAAATAAAAGGGACTTTTAACAATAATTTCAAAGGACATTGTCGTTGTTATAGACCATTTCATGGAGTCGCCGCTCACTCGGTCGTCAAGCTAATCCCAATATAGAAATATTGCTAAAAGTAAAAGGGTGCTTAAGAGACTGCCTTAAGACTTTGGTGTGATGATGCAAATGATGATGATGATGATTTTGTTTTCAGACTTTTCATGAAAATATTATGCATGAAATATTTTAAAATGATTTTTGCTAGGCATAAATTCCTAAGTGTGATAAAATGTTGAATAATTCCTTAGAAATTATACCATGGTTGCAAATTTGCATATTGACATAATGACATGAAATAGTGATAGGTGTTTGTTTGTTTTAAAGCATAATTGTATAACATAATGATTTAAGTCATATGGTTTTTATGATTTTTAAATGAATGGGGAATAAAATTGGTATAATGGTTTGCGCTAGGCATAGAATATTTAGATATAGACTTATACCATCATCACGAAAATCAAAGAAGAAAATAGATTGTTTTATTGCATGGTTGATTTTTAATTTTTGAAAATAGTCAGAAATATGAAGATGAGGACTTGCGCTAGTCATAAAATTCCAATTTTAGTTTTGGAACTATACCATCGTCGCGAAAGTCAAAAGTTATATATATATATATATATATGTGTGTGTGTGTGTGTTTTTATTGTATGGTTTGAAAGAAATTTTGATTTTTGATTATGCATATAGTTGTCTTTATACTAAACAATCTGTTCTTCAAAGAAGAAAATGAATTTATTCCAAACGATTTGCAAAAAAATATTTCAAAGTATCTTAAAGACAAAAGTTAGATTTATAAGGAATCCCATGTGCATATGTGAGTTCATTTCCAATCTTGATTTATCATAATGATACACAAAATCTCTCAAATACAAATGTGTGTGCAATTGCATTGTTCATTTACCAGCTTTTGAGCAAGATACTATGATACAAGTGATTTGAATGAACCAAATAAGTGTTCATTAACCATGATTTAGATGCATATAACCACACCAGACTACTATGTAAGTCGGATTATCAAGAGCTAGCTAATCCATAAGCAGACATAGGTCTATACAAAAGAAGGTCGCTAATGTGATAGACATATCGCCACGCTAGGAGTTACCCAAGGCCAAGCAAGTTGGGCACAAACCACCTGTTATGGGGCTTACCTCACAGTTTTCGAATAATTGAGAATTCCAGGGATTCAAGCTCATCAACCCTTCTTTTCTTTTCAAGGGATAGGGAGAGGGATTTTATTGCTTTTGCTTTTGCTTTCTTTTGTATTTCTTTTGTATTTTTGTATGATTTTTGAGATAATGCTTGAAACATTGTTGTAATGATATAAAATAACTTTTTTCTTTTTCTCTTTTTTTTTTTTCTTGAACTTTGCTTTTCTTCCTATGCTAGGGATACTTGCTCGGATTAGCCGTAGAGCAAGGGATTTTTATTCTGGGTAGGGGTGAGCTTGTCCTTTTGCCAATTCTCAAAGATTCTAGACCATGTGCATGATAGGATAGCAGGGGAAACTTTTCGCTCAAGAAACCACTTCTACTATGTAGCATAGCATGGACATTACAAATATAATCATTTTATTGTGAAAGGATGTGCTTGGTTTAAGTAAATAACAAGATCAATTCTCTGTGCTCAAACTTTATTTAATTGAATTTTGTGAACTTTGATATAAGAGAGATTAGTAATCATGCCATATAAAAATCAAGATATTTATTTTGTGTTTGTGAAAGTGAGGGATTCGAAATAAATGCTAATTTATCCAAAATAATTTGAAATATATAACTGCAACATTTGTAAGAATATATACAAATACTTTTTTGAGAAGTTTGAGAATGTTGACTCTCTCTTTCTTCTTTATTTTGTTTTGGTTTCGAAAGAGTCAAGAGTATTGTTGTTTTTATTTTTATTATTTTTGTGTGTTTTTGTTTTTGTGTAAACAGTTTGATATATTTTTAAAATAAGACAACATGCAAAATATGTACAAATGATGAAATGACCAAATTTTATGCGTAATATCGCTTAAGATGCATAATATTCATAGGTTCTTTTAAATCTTTACCATCTAAGGTAGCTAATTTGTATGCTCCCGATTCAAATTTAGCAGAGATAATGTATGGTCCAAGCCAGCTTGGGCTCAAATTTACCTTTAAGGTCTTTAGTTGCATTAGTATTTTTTTTATTTTCTTTTAAAACAAGGTCGCCGATCTCAAAGGATCGATGACGAACTTTTTTAGCATATGATCTTTTAAGCTTGTTTTGGTAGGCACGGAGATGCTCCAAAGCATTGATGCATTTTTCATCTAGGAGTTCCATCTGACTGAGTCTGCCAGCTCGATATTCATCTCCTACTTCGGTATCTTGAAGTAGTAGAGCCAAAGAAGGAACTTCTAATTCAAAGGGAAAAATGGCTTCAAGCACCATAAACCAAAACAAAAGGTGAAGTTCCAATGGGGGTTCGAACACTAGTTCGGTAGGGCCCACAAGGCTGGATATAATTGAATGTGCCAGTCACGGCAAGATTTATTGACCAATATTTTGAGAATTTTGATTAAGGTTTTGTTAGATGCTTCTGCTTGACCATTACCCTGAGGATAATAGGGAGTGGACCAGCGATGTTGAATCTTATATTTTTGGCATAATTTCTTGACATCTTTATTTTTGAAACAAGTTCCATTATCAGAGATGAGATTTGCAGGAATTTTGAACCTACAAATGATTTGATTAAAAATAAATTTAGAGACCTGTGTGCCAGTGCAGGAAGCTAAAGGCATAGCTTCAACCCACTTCGTGAAATACTCGATGGCGGTTATGATGAATTTGTGTCCATCAGATGACACAAGATTGATTTTGCCAATAATGTCTAAGCCCCATTTTGAAAAGGGCCAAGGAGATGAAATAGCCTGCAGCTCTTGTGCAGGGGCATGGACAAGGTCAGCATGTTTCTGGCACTTGTCGCAATGGCGCACATACTCATGTGCATCATTTTCCATGGTAGGCCAAAAGTATCCTATCCTAAGGAGCTTTTTAGCAATGACACTACCACTGAAGTGTCCTCCACAAGATCCATCATGGGCTTCACTCAAGGCTGATTTGGATTCTTCTAAATTCAAACATCTTAATAGGATACCTTCAAAAGATCTCCTATATAAAGTATTGCCAATGATTACAAATCGACTTGCGCGTCGACGTAATAACCGACGTTGGTTTCTATTAGAATTGGCAGGGAAAGTCCCATTTTGGAGAAAATCAATTATATCCATATACCAAGGGTTAGGAGTAGTTTCATTGATTAGAAACACATCCAAAGGTTCTAAGCATGACTTATTTGAAGCAGGTTCCTGGAGTCAACGAATAATGATGGTGGCATATTCGTCATCTAACTCCAAGGGAATAAGAGATGCAGCTGCGGCCATAGCGTCAACCGCACGGTTGCTAGTTCGAGGAATAGCTTCCAAGGAAACTTGATCAAATAGAGACATTAATTGTAAAACATAGGCTTTATATGGGTGCAGTTTATCATCTCTGGTCTGATAAACTTCATTAATTTGGTTTATGACAAGTTGAGAATCACCAAAAACTAACAGATGTTTAATTTTTAGCACCAAGGTAGCTCGTAATCCGAGGATTAGAGCTTCATATTCAGCAGTATTGTTGGTGCAAGCAAATGTTAATTTGAAGGACAGAGGAATAAGATGTTTTTGTGGGGATATTAAAATAATACCCTCACCAGCCCCACTCATGCATCGGGCTCCATCAAAGTATAAGGACCATTGTTCAATATGGTCTGCCTCTAATTGAAGGCATTCATCAGAAACTCAATGATGAGGGGATGGGTAGACTCTAAGGGTGCAAGCAGACTAATTGATCTGCTATGATTTGACCCTTAACAAACTTCTGTCCTATGAACGTGAGGTCAAACTCGCTTAGAGCAAGAACCCACTTGGCTGTACGACCCGATAAATAAGGTCGACTCATGAGATACCTCAAGGGATCATATTTAGCAATGACATAGGTTTTCTGACTGAGCATATAATGGCATAATTTCTACGTAGAAAATACGACTGCTAGACATAGTTTTTCTAACGCTGTGTAGCGGGTTTCATAACTGATGAAGGTTTGGCTAATATAATAATTAGCACGTTCTCTCTTCGCATCATCAAGCTGAGCTAACATAGCTCCTAAGGCAAAATATGAAGCTGAAATATACAGGAGAAATGGGCGATCAGGTTTAGGTGGAGAAAGCATAGGTGGGTTAAGGAGGTATTGTTTGAGAAGTTCAAAAGCTTCTTTACATTCGTCGTCCCAATTAAAAGGGACATCCTTCTTAAGGAGTTTAAGAAAGGGACCGGTTTTGTCCGCCAACTTATCGATGAAGCGACGGATAGCTTGAAGTTTACCTTGTAAACTTCGTAATTCAGATATATTGGTAGGTGTGGGCATATCAATGATAGCCGCAATCTTGAAAGGGTCAATTTTGATACCACGTAAAGAAACTAAAACCCCTAATAGTTTATCGGACTTAACTCCGAATATGCATTTGGCTGGATTTAATCGAATAAGATATTCTCTTAATCGATTAAAAACTTTTCTCAAATCATCTAAATGGTTATCTTCATTAATAGAGTGAGCTATAATATCATCTACATAATCATGTAGGATATCATGCATCATGTCATGAAAAATATAAGTCATAGCTCGTTGATAGGTTGCACCTGCGTTCTTTAAGCCGAATGGCATCACTTTCCAGCAAAAGGTACCCCAGGGGGTAATAAAGGTTGTTTTAGCCTGATCTTCAGGAGCTATCCTGATCTGATTATAACCGAAGAATCCATCCATTAAGGACATCATCCCACTCCCGAAAGTAAATTCAATGATTTGATCCATGTTTGGAAGAGGAAAATCATCTTTAGGGCATGCAACGTTAATATCTCTAAAATCTATGCAAACCCTAACTTTGGTAGCTTCTTTCTTGGTGACTGGAACTACATTTGAGATCCATTCAAGCATAATCAATAGCTTGTATAAAAACAACATTCAGGAGTTTTTCTAACTCCCCTTTGACTAGCAGGGCCACTTTGGGATGCATTTTTCTAAGTTTTTGTTTAACAGGTTTAGCATCCGGATGGACTACTAGATGATGCATGACTACGGAAGGGTCCGGACTCGGCATATCTTCGTATGTCCAAGCGAAGACATCTTCATATTCTTTAAGGAATGCAATGTATTGCTCTTGTTTTTCTTGACTTAATTCTGACCCAATATTGATTATGTGAGGATTATCCTCGGTTCCAATGTTAACTTTAATGACGTTTTCGACCTCCATGTGTAGATCTCTTTCAAAATTAGGTGGGGCGGGTGAGACGCCCAATTCTTGTAATTATTTTAAGGTTAAGTTGGATAATTCATCTTGAGGATTAGTGGCCTCAAGCTGGGCTATAGTTGGTATAGAACCATCAAAATAAAATCCATTGTGTAAAATTTCTTCAACGGAGACATCGTGGAAGATATCTCCTTCCAACTCATCATCGGATTCAGCAATCATTTCAGGGTAAGCTATGGATAGCATGTTACATGTAAATGGCTGATTTTTTAGAGGCAAATCATCACGCCTATCCAAATAATCTTGATAACATATGAGTTGATCATCATCTTCAAAAGGGAAGGGTTGACCCTTACTAGGAAATAGGCCCACACCACAGCAGGCAAGCCACGGTTCTACCTCGAAAGGTTCTTTCATGCCATTTTGGAAAGGTCCCAAGCCTTTCCCTTTATATCCCATTTTAAGCATTATGGGTTTAGCTTTAATATACTCATTAGTAAAATAACAACGAGCATATCCATCATGATGAGTTTTGATATTTCGAGGTATTCTTCCCCAGTCATATCCTTTATAAATGAAGGCACAACTCCCGACTTGGTAAGTACTTCCCATAGGTTGTGGGAGGCCCAAAGTACGAGGAGATGGCGGCAAGTTATTTAAAAGAATTGAATCTTGCATGAAAGCATTTGTTTTTTTTTATATTAAGATTGTGGATAAATCGGTAAAAGTTCATCGTAAAGAGCATAAGATGTAGAAGGATCATTCCCTATATCTTTAGATGTGGAAGGTATGGTAGATGTTGATAATGTGGAAGTGTTAATGAATGGGTCTATAGGTTTTGAAATTATAGGGATAGAACATGAAGGATTGTTTGCGGATTGAAGATCTTTTTGAGGTTCTAGAGTGGGTTGTTTAGAAGATTGTTGATCTATATATGAGGGTGAAACGAATGGAGGAGAAATAGGTGAAGCTATGGGTGTGTGTTTCATAGTTTTAGATGAAAAATAAGAATTAGGATGTGTGGATGACAGAGCAGGGCAAAATTGAACTCCAACAAGGTTCTGCCAAAGCACACATATCAAAGGGTCTAGGATCACCATGGATAGTGACCAACTGATTTTTAAATTCGAATTTAACACATTGGTGTAAAGTGGATGGGACAGCCCGCATTGCATTGATCCAAGGATGACCCAAGAGTATATTGTACGATGCGGTGCAATGTACAATAAACACGGTCGTATCTAAGGTTCTAGGACCAACTTGCAATGGGATGGTAATAACTCCACACGTTTCTTGTGTTTCGTCATTGAAAGCTTTTATGATCATGTCAGTTTTCTTCATTTCATCACTTCTAAAGCCAAATCGTTGGTAGAAGTCAAAAGTGCAAATGTTTAGAGATGAACCATTATCAATCAAGACTCTTTTAATAGCTACATCTCCAATTAGAGCAAGAATATATAAGGGATTATCCTTATGTAAACTGTGTTGTGGGATATCTTTATCTCGAAAGTCAATACAATCAACTTCTCGAGTGATGATAGTATTGGCCATGGCTTCAGAGTTGAATATTTTGAGGTACCATCATTTGGCTTAATGTAAGCATCAACTCATCCCTATGGGTAGGAGAAGATCTTAATAAATCCAAAAGGGAAATTCTGGCTGTAGTATTGGATAATTGCTCATTAATATTGTAAGGGGGTTTAGGTTGAACATTGGAAGCATGATTCCCTTTATTGGGATTTTTCAAAACAAATGGAGCTGATCCATCATTCTCGGTTTGATCTTGTTGAGAATTTTGAGCCTCGTTGTCGGGTAACGACTCCAATGGTACCTACAATGTTATATTGAAGATGCTCGAACTGGTCTCGGTTGAGCGTTTATGGCTTGTTCATTAGGGAGGAATTGATTAGAAGAGGGTCGAGTAGTAACTCTTCTAGGAAATGGTTCTTCTGGAACCATAGCATCTGTGATGGGTTGAATAGGATCCGATTCGTTTTCAGAACTATTCGATTGGTTTGAAGTGATGTCTATTTCACTTTCAGTATCTGATTCTATATCACTAGGATCGGGAGTTTGAAAATTATGTAGGGGCCTGGTCGTGACCAGGGATAAAGTTGTGTCAAATATTTGAGGATCCTGAACAGGTAATTGTCCGCTAATAGTCCCTACATATCGGGTAGGAGGGGGAACATTATGATGTTCGATTTGATTGGCCACCTCTTTACCATGTCTTGGTAAAGGATGTTGAAATATGTCTAATGATTGATTAGCATTTTGATTTTGATTTTGGGGAATGGTCTTTTGAGCGTTATTAGGAGCATTTTGTTTAGGTTGGAAGGCTTGCACCTCCATTTCATTATTATCAATCAGATCTTGTATTTTATGCTTTAACCTTTTACAAGCATTGGTAGAGTGTCCAGGTCCTCTATGGAAATCACAGTGTAAGTCAACTCTATATCCGGGTATGGTTGGATCAGGTTCCCGGATAGCTGGTAATTGAATCAAACCTCTTTCGAGTAATTGAGGTAAGATAGTTGATAATGGTTGATTCAACCTAGTAAATTCTCGAGGAGGTTTATCAGGAGGTTTCAATATAATTTTTTTTGTTGTCTTCGTTGCATTGATATTAGCAACATTTCTGTTGTCAATGACTCCGTCACCTATGACTTGTTTGTTTTTATACTGATTTCTGGATGTTTTCTCATCATATTTCTTCCTAAGTTGGCCTCTCCTAATGAGGGCATCTTCT
Source organism: Wollemia nobilis (assembly GCA_028583015.1). Classification (NCBI taxonomy): domain Eukaryota; kingdom Viridiplantae; phylum Streptophyta; class Pinopsida; order Araucariales; family Araucariaceae; genus Wollemia; species Wollemia nobilis. The sequence goes on from JAQPPZ010002979.1 coordinate 17,585,841, forward strand.
ACTCTTTGAGCTAAATCTATAGCCTGATCGAAGGTAGTTAAAGTAGCAGTTGATAACTCATAGGAAATTTGTTCTTGCAAATTATTGATAAAAATGTCCAACATTTCCCTATAAGGTAGCACAAAGTGCGCTTTTCCCTGTCAACTCGCCTCCATCTAGCTAAGAAATCAGCAAAACATTCATCTTTGTCTTGTTTTAAGTTGTATAAATCTTTAATGGTTACATGCCTCTCGATGTAGGCACTAAATTGATGGACGAAAGATTCAGCTGTTTCTTCAAAATTTCTCAAAGAATGAGTGGGTAGTTGATAGTACCACTCTAATGCCATTCCACCTAAGCTTTTTGGGAACATTTTTAGTAATAGCAAGTCATCATGTGATATATCATGACATGCTATCCTAAACATGCGAAGATGCTCTATGGGATCTTCAGTTCCTTTATATATAGGCAGGATGGGCATGGGAAAATGCTTAGGGTACGGTTGTGCTACAACTATGGGATCCAAAGGTTGACTACATATCTCTCGATAATTGTACGAGGGACGGTAGGGATCTATCTGGTCCATGCGGGAAGCTAACTGTTTCACCATGGCTTCCAGATTACTAGTTTGCCCACCATATTGGTTCGGTAGGGCATTAATATGAGATTTGTGAGCATATGATGGAGGGACATGCATATTAGATGCTATATTGCTATTGTGTAAATTGTTGGTAGGAAGGGTGTTATGAAGAAATTTTGAAGTTGTATTATGTTGTATCCCAGATTGTTGAAAATTGGTGTTTGGCTTCATTTTAGATTTTTGTTTACTTGAAGCATATTGATCAATAGTTTGGCGAAGTAAAGCAGTGAAGGAAGTTTTCTTTTGTGTGGGCATGATTTTAGGCTCAATAACAAGTTCCTTAGGAGGTTGGGTAACCTGTTGTTTTGGCATGTTTTGAATCATAGTGACCATATCTCTATTGGATGGTCCAGCCTTATCACTTTCTTGATCAATAAAAGACAAGGGATTAGTGTGCACATCAAACATATGTTCCATGGCTGCTTGAGTGTCACTAATTTGCCCTTTATCAATACGGACTGCCATATTAAGAGCACCAATGTTATTATTGAAAAATTTCCATAAATGATCTAAGTTATCAAAAGCAATAGTTCCATCTGGAGCTATTCTAGGGGATGAGGATCCATCCTCTTTAACATTTTCTTCTTGTTCATTGTCTTCACCTAGGTCATCTTCTGGTTGATCTAGAGTTTCTCCTTCCGAAATTGGATCCTCAAGAAGGACATTTGGGTTTCTAGTTTTATCTTCTAACCAATCTTCTTCTTCTCCTTCAGTTTGTTTACCATTCCTAAGTTTAGGCATTGTGCTTAACTTAGATTTCAGAAAAAAAAAAATATATATATATATATATATATATATGCAACAAGCTTAAGAGGTATATATTAATTATATACCTACTACAATATTTAAAATGAAATGTTTTGGTTTTTGTTATGTTTTTTAGTTTTTCTTGTTTTTTGGTAATAACAATATTGTAAAGATAAGAAACAACACAATAAATGCAAGAAATAATAATAATGAAAGCAATGATCTAGTTTTCTATAAATAATTTATAAATATCATTAATGGGCTCAAGTTCTTCAGGAGTCATGAAGTGTTCTTCTTCAAATTGAAAATTTTCTTTCAAGAATTTAATGAAAAGGGCTATAGTGATATTATCCGTCTCGGATTCTCGGTTGATAGAAGTAAAGCTCGTGGCAATACTCTCGATATAACACAGCTCGAGGAACTCTATTCCATATTTCCCTATCCGTAAGAACGACCTCTTGGTCTTCTACACGACCTAGGAACTGGTGTATAGTGGCTGCGTTCTCGAGGTATTCCTCGAAGGTGAACAATTCTGAAGACACAAGAGCTCTCCTATAAGCTAACCATCTATGGCAAGCTCTCTAAAGTTCATGATAAAAGACGAGTTGATGAGGATCCAGGATTCTATCTAGGACAAGCCTTTTGATTTGTTTAAGTTTTGTTGACCTAGATGAAATGACACCTAGTCTTCTATCAAGTTCGTCCCACAAAAGTTGATTTCTATCTTGCTTCGTGCACACTAAGCATAGAATTGATTTCTATGGTTGCTAATTGGTTTTCAACATTTATAGTAATTGCTAATATTTTCTTAGGAGCTACCATCTAAACATGATATGCAACTTATTAGTTTTAAATGATTTTAAATGCATCTATGTTTTTTTTTTGTTTTTTTTTTGTTTTGTTTTGTTTTCAAAAGGTTTTAAATGCATTCACGTCGGGTTCACCAAAATGTATCGCTCCAAATTTTTTGCATCCTTACCTTCAAGCTATAGGATCCGTGCCCGAAAGGAGGATGGGAAAAGGATGGCGTGGTACCTCGGACTGAGAGGCCTTGCGAAGGTCCCACCTCTCAGGGGAGGTGTATTATGGTGATTTTTCGATGGATGGTGGGTTCACCAGAAACGTTTGAATGGCGCTTTCCATGCCTAGGTTGGGAATGTGTTTAATGTGTTCAGTTTTATCTTTAAACATTCGAGTCCTAGGTTTGGCCAAATGAATCTAAGTTGTTCTATTATGAAAATGCAAGCTAAATGAAATACATAAAATAGATTTTAAACAGAAAACAGAGAGAAAAAGCTAAATTACAGAGCCATACCTGATCCGGATGTCTGATGGAGATTCTAATTTTTGAAGCAGTCCAGATCATCTAGAATTTGACAGAATCGTCTCCGACCTGCAGGATCGTCTGAGATCTGACGAATTCGTCAGACGAATTTGTCAGAGACCTACAAACAGAGAAATAGACACAAAATACAAAAAATGCAGCAATGCTAATAGAGGATAAAGATGTAAAATGACAATAAAGATGTTAACAGATAATCCCGAATAGAAATGCAAGTAAATTACGATGTTTTAATAGTTAATCATGATTTCATTATGCAATTAGACTACATGGGTGAACTCCAAGATGCAGAATAGCAAAAAATAATAAATAAACTGACTAGATGCAAAATAGAACAAGAGATGAAAAGAGAAAAATGCAAACTCTGGGCACTGATTGCCCCCAATGTTGATTGCAGTTGAAATCGTCTCGAATCGATGCGAAATCGTCTCGAATTGAACAAGATCGTCCACGACGAACTGAGCTTGCTCCGACTGAAAAATACTAAGGTTCCTGCAACAAAATTTGGATAGGAAAAGTGCAGATAGTAATTTGGGATGTTTCAATGCGTATAAAGTCAAGTTACAGGAAATATCAGCCAAGGGGATGCCAAGGGGGAGTCCTAAGTTTAAATAGGCTTAGGAGGGAGGTTAGAAGGTTGGAGATCATCCCAATTTGGGAGATCTCCAACGGGGAGGGTCTCTAACGACGCAGACACGCTTCTGCCCGGATTAGAGACGTCATTGGAACAGAGGCTAATTGAGAAAAATTAGTTTTGGGACAAGATCGTCTGGACGTCCTAGTCCAGACGAAATCGTTCGATCTGAGGCGATATCGTCTGATCGGCGACGATATCGTCAAACGGTCAAAACAAATTCTAAAAATGGCACGGGAAAGGAGGAAACGGGTTAAACGGTGGTTTGGAAGCGGTTTTGGGGGTTAAAATTTGAATTTGAATATTTACTAGAGTAATTGTAATTATTTAAGGTTTTACTGCACCAATTTTAGGGTGCTACAATCTCTTTATTATGAATATGGTCTCAAATGAAATGGCATGAAGTTTCAACATGCTTCATATTTTATGAAATATTGGATTCTTAACCATTTTTTTTTATAGCTTCCATTGTCTCTCTATCTATAGAAAATCATTGTGTTGTTGGGACTAGACTAGGGCATAACTTTTTGGTTTATGTACCTTTCATAGCCAACTCATTGATCACTCGAATCTAGGTGCATGTGTGTTATACTTTGTGTTTCTCCTTTAATATAGTCAATCATTCTATCTAGTATTTTTTGCATCTTTTTTTATTTATTTATCATAGTCACTCATTTTTGTTAGAAATTACAGTATAATATGTGCATAAAAAAGGAATATCCTATGCTGATTTGTAGGCATTCGAAACCAAAATACATATAGTTGCATTAAGATAGATTCTTGTTTGTGGCATTTTATTTTTGAGTTTATTTTTATGAGAAAGAAAGAAGAAACTATTTTATATTATACAAGGTAAAAGAAACATATAGTATAGAATCTATTTGTTGCATCTTTGATTGCATGCATTCCTTCATGTTGTTACTAAGCTTATAATAAGTAGGTCAAGGATCTAAGTAAGACCAAAAACATAAGTGTTTGTAAATACATGCATGAAAGATATCTTTTAAGATCCATATGATAGGAAAGTGAATCAATCCATTCATTGAGGCATAAGTCTATTTACTACATGTTTTAGGGTTACAAACTAGAATATCGATACTTACAGTTTAGGAGATAATTATATGCAATGAATCTATAAAAATAGTAACCCATATAAGAATGGATGCCCTAATAATCTAAAATATGCATAACCTAATGATCTAATAATATCAAAAATAATGTAATAAAATGTTCCTAGCATCCCTCCTTATTACATTATTTGGTAAATAGATTGAATTATGAAACATTTCAAACTTGACATATGCAAGTGCCTTTGTAAAAATATTTGCAACCTGTTGGTCAATGGAAATGTACTAGAACTGAATCTCTTTATTCTCAATGTGGTCTCAAATGAAATGGCATGAAGTTTCAACGTGCTTCATTCTTTCATGAATTACTAAATTCTTAACCATTTTTAGAATACCTTGGTTATCACATTTCACTAGTGTTGGATGTTTTTTCAATATGCCCATTTTTTATATAATTTGAGGTAACCAAATTACCTCATGCATATACCCTCATGCAATGTAATATTTTACCTCCATGTATGATAATTATACTACATATTATTTTTTATGTGCCATGAGACTGGTCTAGATCCTAGATGAAATACATATCTAGACACTAATTTTTTTTCATCCAATGATTTGACATAATTTGAGTTTATGTATCCTTTCAAGAATAATTGATCATTCTTCTTATGTTCTAGGCTATATTAATCTATACCATAAACATAATACAATACCCTCTTTGTTGCTTTTCAATGACTCTCCTTAGGATCCCACATGAATCTTGAAAGATATCCTACAGCAAAATTGATGTCAAGCCTAGTGTTAGTCAAGAATAAGACTCACAATCAGCTAAATATAGAGAGTGTCAGATACCTAAGGAGACTTGTCATATTGGGATAATTTCAATCCTTGTTCTATTGGCATTGCCTTAGCTTACATTCAATCATTCAATATCTTCCTAGTAGAGTCTTGGCATATTTTTTATATGTGATTATAATGTGATTTTTCCTCTTCCAAACTTCCAAGACAAGACAATAGTGTAGAAATCCTAGATATATCATATCAAAATATTTTTTCAAGTCATCATTTATGGCATCTATCAATTCATCTAAATTTCTTGTAATAATTAAATCATCAACATACAACACAAGTATCACTATTTTGGATCCAAATTTATCATAATAGATACTTGTGTCTAAGGGACTTATTTTAAAACCATGTTGCAATAGGTACTCATCCATTTTGATGTATCATGATCTAGGAGCTTGCTTCAACCCATATAAGGACTTAAAAATTTTGCATACCTTTTACTCTTACACTTTTATAGCAAAGCCTTTAGGTTGAGTCATGTACATCTCTTCTTGAAGATCACAATTGAGGAAGGCACTTTTAGCATCCATTTGATGCAACTTTCAAAAAAATTGTATTGCCATGGCATAGATAATGTGGATGGTAGTAATTTTTAATGTGGGTGCAAAAGTGTTTTATAATCTATTTCTTCCTTTCATGCATAGCCCTTTTTAACATATCACCTTATATTTTTCAAGTGATCCATTTACCTTGTACTTGGTTTTGAATACCCACTTATGGCCTATAGGCTTCTTTCCTTTAGGTAGATTAATGAGATCTCATGTTTTATTTTTCATCATAAAATCATATGTTATTTCTATTGCTCCCTTCCACTGGGGTGAGCTAAGGGTATCCTTTATTGCTATTGGTTCTAAATTCTCTATCACTAAAGACATCAATCCTAGGTTCACTTCCTGATGAGCCATACTATGATTTTGAGGGTGAGTGGAAGTGAGATTAGGAGGTGCATCAAGCTTGGCATTTTCATGGTATTTTAGACCCATTTTAGAGTCATTTGCTATTATGCAAGATCAATTATTGTAGGTTCATAATTAATAGCTAGAATGTATTCTTGGAATTCCTCATGAATATCTATGTTTAAAATGGGAGATGTAGCATCTTAATTGGCTTGAATATTTGACTTTGGATCAACTACTTCATCGAATACTACATCTTGACTTATATGTAATTTCTTGGTTTTTGGGTCTATCAACTGATACCCTTTGGATTCATCATCATATCCAAGAAATATGCATGGTAGGGATTTTACATCTAGCTTGGTCCTCTTTTTCTTTGGCACATGCATGTGTGGTTAACTTTTAAATACTCTAATATATTCAATTGAAGGTTTCCTCCTCAACTAGGCTTCTTTATATATAACTCCTTGTAGTGTCTTTGTAGTTTCTCTATTTAAAAGATATAGTGCACTAATGACTACTTTCACCCAATATTGTTGCTCTAGATTGGCTCCTATGTGCATGCAATGAACCATTTCCATAATGGAATGGTTTCTTATCTTAGAAAACCCATTCTATTATGGAGTATAGGCTATAATGAGTTATCACTTTATCCCATTCTATGCAAGAAATATTATGGATTCCTTAGATGTATATTCCCATATCAATATGAGTGAAGGACATTAATAGAACACCTAGATTCATTTTCCACACATTGCTTGAAATAATGAAAGTGTTGGAATACATCTAACTTTAGTTGCAAGGACACCCACATCTTCTAAGAGTAGCCATCAACAAACAACTAGAACTATATTTTACCATCAACATTAGTTTCCATGGATTTTCATAAATGAATCGGTATCACATCCAAGGGACTACTAGCTCTATGATAGATCAACTCAAATGGTATTTAGTGTTGATTCCCTACTAAACATCTTAAGAAAACTAGCAATGTGGATGAAATATTGGGTAGAATGATCACCATCTTATGCTTACTCAATTGAAGTAAGTAGCTAGAACTAATATTCCCATGTATCTAATACCAAAGGGTAGTTACATCCATTGTAGCTACTAACAATGTTATATGTGGAGAAGATTATAAATATATGGAAAAAAAACCACTTTTGTAAGAACCAATGGCTATATGTTTACCATTATTAGTGATAAAACACCTCTTATGGTCATTATCAACTCTAAAATCAACCTTCATATTTCTAGATAGTATTTGGGGCATGAAAAATAGGTTTTTAGCTAGTCCTAGGTCATATAGGATCTATTTGAGGTTCATTTCCCATATGGAATATGAATTAAAAAATTTCCTTCTCCTTTCACCCTATACGTTTGATTATTAGTGATCGTCACTATTTTTCCTTATTTCTATTTGAAGGTAACAAACCATTATTTGTCCCTTATCATGTGCTTGCTAGCACCAAAATAAATATATCAAACATCATCCTTGTATTTGGTGGTAACTTTGGTCATGAGTATTTTGTGTGCCTATTCAGAATCTAAATTTAACTCTTCATGTGCCTATTCATAATCTAAATTTTAATTTTCAATAGTAGCATGTGCTTTTTATTACTTCCATTTGGTTCATGGTATATACTATTATTGCTTCTATTGAGGTTTGTGGACCTAATCACCTCATGGGGTAGCATTGTACCAATAATATTTGGTATCATGTCTACCTCATTCATAGATATTGAACTACCTATTTTTGTTTTGAGGTTGCTACTTCGATGAGGAAGAGTAAGGAAATTTGTTCAAAGAACACCTTTTTCTTCTTTGTTTCCTATATTTTTGACTTACAAGTTTCTAGCTAATTACTACACTATTCAACAATTGATCTCTTAATTTTTTGGTTTCTTCTTATTGTTGTAGCATATTGAACAATGTATTGAAGTAAATAACACTATTGGATACCTATAAGGAGGCAATAATAATGTTAAAGTAATCTAGTAAAGCTTGAAGTATAATGGGAACTAAGAGCTTGTCATCCTCTTTTTCATCTATAGCATTCAATTTTCCCTTTAGGTTTGTGACTCTGCAAAGAAATCTCTCTATAGTCTCTCCATATCCCACTCACAATGTGTGAAGTTAGGATTGATGGTTAATATTAGTGGACTAATTTGTTCCTTTATAAATGGTCATAAGAGCATCCCATGCTTGAATTTAAGTTTTTGCATCACAAATATGTAGTTGTATCTCATCAGCTAGAGCAATGATGATTAGAATTAGTGCTCATTGATACTCTTTATCATACTTCTTTTCTTGACCCACATCTTGAGGTTGCATTTTGATTCCCCTCATCATATCTGATAGCTTATCCACTATCAAGATATTCTGCATCTTTGTCTTCCATGGTTAGAATTTGGGTCCTTTCAGGAGCTAAGAATCTATGAGGATCACTTTGGAAGTGGTCATCTATGCAAAGTTGTAAAAAATGACCTACAAAACATAGAATAAATAATGAAGGTGTCAAAATTTGTTGATAATGCACCTTTTTTATAATCATAATTACATAACTGGTTAAATCAAATTGCACAATTAGTTAAATATTATGTATAAAATAAGGCCCCTTAATACTACCACAATATATCATAGGTTATCTCAAATATCATAGGATCGAATATAAAATAGCCACAATATATAATAAGGTCAAAATAATGATAATATGAGTAGAATAATATGAGAAAATTAATATGTAGATAAAGTTTTATAATAGATCAAATAACCTTCAATAATATGGTAAAATATAAATGTAAATAGCCAGAATCATTCACGTACTATGGAGACAAGCTTTATTGCTTCTTTTCTTATTACAATATGATATACCAGTATGATTCTCTTTGTATATCTATATATGGAGCATTGTCTCCATAATATACCAGTAGTGATATGATTCTTTGGATACTTGACTATTGCTCTCCATATGCCAAGTCTCATGACTCTTGGCTTATCTACTTATCACTTGCATACATGACTCTACAACATATGCACACATATACATGACCCTTACACTTTTATTTGCACTCTTACATATAAGACACTTGTGCACATATTTACATTATTTATTTTAACTTTTAGATATAAGACACTTGTGCATATAGACTCAACTTAAACTTGCACTGTAACTCACATGACACTTGTTTATTTTCTACACATTAAAACTTTACATGATACTTGTGTATTTCTTTTACATTCACACTTACATAAAAGGGAAAATATAAATCACACTCTAAACTATGACTCAACCCTAATCTAATATTTACAAATGTACCATGGGGGTACATTAGCATGTATCAAATAATGTAATATACCCCAACACCCTCTTGTATTTTATTATTTGGTATTGAGGATTTTAGTATTCAATCATGGTCTTCATATTTATCTTCAATATTCAAATTACCTTGCAATGCATATGAACCTCTAATTTTCTTGAATTTATTTCATCATATTGAACCTTTAATTCACCCAATGCTTGCATTGGTAGGAGAATAGTTGAATCTAATTTCTTGTATTCTATCTTTCTGAACACAAGTAATTTATCATCAAATTTATCTTGAGACAAAGATTTAATAAGTTCTTGAGAAAAATCAATTGAATGTAAAGCATATATTCCATTTTTTATTGATCTTGTAGCTTTTGTTATATTTTGATTCTTGATGATGCATTTGTTATGCTCATTTATACATTTGAATTCAATTTATCTTCCATTTTCAACCAATTGAGTAACTAAAATGAGATTGGTTGATAATCCTAGAACATACATAACATCCTCTAGTACAAAATCTGAAAATGGTATACTAGGTATTACTTTATTGGTTCCATGAACTAGATGTCTCTTATCATCTAAAATATTTAAAGAGAAATTATCCTTGAATTCTAAAGATTCAAATCAATGTAAAATACCTGTCATATGACGGCTAGCTCCTGAGTCTATATACCAAATATCTTTTTTTGTTTGAACTCTTTGATTAGATTCACTTGATACTATCTTGCATCTTTGATAAGATTTTTGAAGAACATTCTTATGATGTTGCCCATTGAATTCAAAAAAAAAAAATTGATATAGATTTTGTATTTGAACATTTCCTTTTACAAAATATGGTTTTGCATTTTGATAATGTTTCCTATGTTGAAAAGTTCCTCTTGGCAACTTATCCATTCTTGTACCTTTAACTCAAATTTGATTTATATGAAGTAGAAGACCTTAAGACTCCCAAGTTCATAAAATAATTCAAATACTATGAAATTTGTAAATTTCTATGTTTCTAACCTTTGATGTAGAAAACCTTTTAACTCCAAAATTGAATTTGCAAAATTTCAAAAATAATCCTAATATTTAAATTTCATTTTTTTTTTCAAATAATTTAACTAACTTCTTTCTTAAAAAAAAATCAAATAGTAAAAACCTTTAATCTTCTAAAAAATATTAAAGAACTTTAATTTTTTTTAAAACAAACTAGTTAAATTATTTCACTCCAAAATTTAAAAATCTTCTAATTCCTTTAATAATTCTAATAATAAAAAATTTAACTATGTAGGCATCCTTATTACTCCATATCTAAAAATAATTAAAAAAACAGAAAATAAAAACTTATAATTCCTTAAATATTTTAAACTATTAACCTTATACCTTCTTCATTAACTTTACTAAAAAATTTAATATTAAAACTTTAGAATACCTTCCAAAAATATGCAACCTTAGATTTACTCGTGATTTTGAATTTTGTTCGCACTCTGGTCTCTATGCTTGTTACTATGAGGTGACTTAGGGTTCCTTTCATTCTTTTGAAAATACTTTGAAGACATTGCATTGATTAGAACCTGCCATATGTCATAATGCATGTAATATGTTACAATCTACTTGTTTTCTTATTGAAAGAATGTTTCATCTACCACTTGATACGTTACTCAATTACCCTAAGTTATTCAAAATTCCATTAGGTGGTAAAGTGTTGGATTTCAATTTGCTCTGCATTCTCCAATATGCACTCAATATTCCAATCACCTCTATATCTTCCTGCAAATGTTGTATCTTCCAATGAATACTACAAATTCTAGTAATATTTCCAATAAACTTTTGAACTTCTTGTTCACTTGAATCCTTCTAGCTACATTTGGAATCTTCACTACTACTTGGTTTGGCCCCTGCAATTATGACGTTGCTTTAGTTCTACATTGGACTATATTTTATGTTGCTCTAGTACTGCATTTTGCATTATTAGAAAGATATCTACATTGATAGTGTAAAATCTAAAATAATGTTGCTCTAGCAATTTGAAATTTGAAATATTTATATCACTTTCTTACTTCCTTTATTTGATTTTGTGTTTCACTATGCTAGTAATTTTAATGTACTTTAACTTCTTAGGTTCAAATTCTAGATGATATGCTTCTTCAACTACAATTTTATCTTACTATCTTGGTCATGTGATTAACACAACTTTTCTCTCTTTTATAACTTGGTCGAATGGCTTCTTCACTTGCTTCTGTAGCTGGTATCTAGTACCTATTTTTGTCTTCAATCAACTTAATCAAATAAGCCTCTCTAATTTTCCTTGGAGTTGCTCAGATGACTTCACTTTTATTTTAAACTTTGATGTATGTAGACTTATTTCTTGAGCCTATCTTCTGTTGTCACTTTCTTATAATTAAACCTCTTTCTTGGGTTTATATAAATTGTTGCCTCTTTATTGGGCCTATTTTTTGTTGTCTTTGTTACGTAGTGCTTTCATTAAATTCTTTCTTCTACTTCTATCTTGATCTCTTTTGCTTCTATTTGCTTATTTCTCTTATCTTGATCTTTTCCTTCTGTCAGGATCAATATGTATGGTGACCTGAATCTTCAACCAATATAGATTCTAATCCAATGCTTAAAGCTATATAAAGTATGCTAGGTGCTTCTTTATATTTATTCAAGATGGTATATCATAGATTGATAAACCTATCTTCTTTCTTTCTACTTCTGCTAAAATTCTTTCTTAGGAAGCTCTAAATACTTCTCGATCCATTACTATATTTCTTCTTTCTTTTGTACTATTTTATTTCTTTTGTTATCTTTCTTCTTTCTTTAATTATTTGCTCTTAGAAGCTAAAATTTTATCTATCTATTGTAGGAAGCTTCTCACACTTCTAGAATATTATCTTCAAATATGATTCTTTCCAAAATATTATCAGGGTGACTTTGTATGTCTCCAAATTTTCAATTTTCTTCTTCAAATCTATAATCTCCAATATCAAGTTTTATATATATATATATATATATATATATATATATATATATATATATATATAATATATATATATATATGTCCATGAATATTTTGAGTTAGTTTTAATCTCCAATATCAATGTTAAGATTTGATTTCAGCACTAAATATTATAGTTGAGGCATAGTCTTCACTGGTTATTATTCAATCATGGAAAGACTCTAGCTTTTCTACTCGATATGACCTTTTACAAATAGAGTTTGAGTCTGACTACCTTTAAAGTGGATAGACTTCTAATAAACTTTATCAAATGTGGATAAGGTTAATTTATACTAGTGGCTTCAACAAACTCTATCAATATGGATAGATTTTAGTAGTAGCTTATCTTAAATATCACATGATTGAATATAAAATAGCCACAATATATAATAAGGTCAAAATAATTGATGAGCATCAAAAATGCTCATATTTTTGTATGAATTTCTAATATTTTTGTGCGGTAATATTATCATATTTGTATCTTTTTATGAGAATTTATTTATATTTAATTAAAATTATGCATATTGCCTAACTTGTGTGATAAGTGTGTTTTGTGTGTATATTTGGTTTATTTTATCATCTTCCACATGATCTAATGCAGGAGCATCCGGCGGTAAAAGAACAACCTCAGAAAGGTTTTGAAAAATAGGGGAGAAGCTTAAGTTCAGCAAAATTAGTTTTTTTTCCTAAGGCAAAAGTTGGGGAGGGGGTCGCGAAATCGCGACATGTCGCAATTTCACGACATGTCGTGAAATTGCAACCCCAAGAGCTATAGTGTAGCGAGGAGAGTTTTCGTCATGATATCGCGACATCGCGATATCACGACATCATTGGGAACACAGAGTGGAGCGGCTGTGTTGTCACGATATCGCTATGTCACGATATCGTGATGTCGCGATATCACGACGTCATTGGGAATGCAGAGTGGAGCGGCTGTGTTGTCGCAATATCGCGACATCGCGATATCGTGATAGCTTTTCAAAGCAAAGTGTAGGGGGAGTCCTGTCACAATATCACGGTAGGTCACGATATCATGATCGGTTGCGATATCGCGACCAGTGAAAAGATGCCACGTGGCGTGGTCTCGAACAGCTAAAGTAGAGCAAAGTTTGGCAAAGGCAAAGGCGGAGGGGGAGCCACGAAATCATGACATGTCACGAAATCGTGGCTCCCAAAAGAAAAGCTAAGGCGGGGCAGTTTGGGTCGTGATATCGTGACATGTCATGATATCACGACATGTCGCAGTATCACAAATTTTTGCGGACTAGGGCACAGGAGTGCAGTTGGGGTCACGATATCGCGACATGTTGTGATATCGCGACCAATAAGAAGACAGTGCAAATTTTGTTAAGCGGACGGTCGGGCAAGGCCAATATTGGCACGTGGACTGCCACGTGTATCATGACAGTTGTGAAGGGCACGTGTACCAAATATATTGCGACAAGGAGAAGGCATGGCCAGATTTACACGCGGTCGGCTACGTGTAAGAAAACAAAGATGGGGGATCGTGTAGGTTGATAAGGGAGGTGTCGGCCACGCATTCTTTTATTGTTATTACTTCTGGCAACACAGCCATTACAGGTGATGGCTTAATGGAGGAGACAACAGTGCAGAGGACAGTCAGAACAAAGCGGCCGATGCAGGGAGGCCATCAATGCTAGTGTCATGGTGGATCGGGCAGTTGCCCATTTATGGCAAAAATTTGAAAAACTCGACCGGAGGGAAAGTCGAATTTGAATTTTGTTAGGCAGGGGCATTAATTGCCTAGAGGACCGGGACCTCGTTAAAAACTTGAAATTTTGTAATAGTAGGGTGGTGGACCGGAGAACGGGAAAAAAGGAGCACAGTTAGTGAGACCGAAGCCGAGCTTGGTCTTTGTAAAGCCTGCGGGCTGTTTTATTTTGATGTATGTAATTATTTTTCGAAGAATGTTAATGAAAAAGGGGAATATTGTGTTGGTGTAAACTCTCGGTCCCCGTCAATGGTATCAAAGCCAGTAGTTCCTGAGTATGCAGCAGACTACCGAAGGAGAGGCAGTTGTACCAGGACTTGTGGGAGGGCTTGAGATCGGGTGAACAGAATGCCTCCAAGGAGAAACCCCATTGGTGGAAGAGGCATGGCAGCAGAAGATTTTTGGGCTTTGCAGCGGCAAGTTCAGGCCCTGCAAGAAGAACTGCGCAGAGGACATGAACCGAGAAGAGATGCAGACAGTGAGGATGAAGCGGATGAAGAAGAAAATCAGTTTGAAGAAGAAGAAGAAGAAGTTGTGGATCTGGCACAAGCCAGACTATATAAGGCCATATCCTAGATCGGGAAGAGGCCAAAGATGGAAGTTCCCACATATTTTAGGAACTTGAATCCGGAGGAATTAATTGATTGGATAAATGACCTGGAAGAATACTTCAAATATGAAGAGGTTGAAGATCCCGAGAGGGTCAGATTTTCCAAGACTAGACTGAAGGGTCATGCCAGCATATGGTGGAAGGGGGTACAGCTAGAGCAAAATTGAAGAGGAAAAGAATGGATAACAAGATGGGATAGAATGGTGGAGAAATTTAAGAGACAATTCATTTTCGTAGATTATGAACTGGATCTGCTAAGAAAAATGCAGAGTTTAAGACAGATGAATAAAACTATCCAAGAATATACGGAGGAATTTTATAAAATCTCCATCAAAACCGGTCATTTAGAAGCAAGCAAGGAAAAGGTGGCCCATTATATTAATGGGTTGAGACCCAGTGTTCAGGAAGAGTTGAGTTTAGTTCGGGTGAGCACCACTGAAGATGCTTACCAGTTTGCTCTGAAGGTGGAAGAAAAACTGAACAGGAAGTTTGAAAGCAAGCAAAGAGGAAAAGGGCCTAGAGGAAAGAACGGTGGAAGAAAAGAGGAAGGAAAGGAAGAGAAGAAAGAAGAGGTTAGCAGCAGTTGGAATCAGAAAGAAGATGAAGAACCCAAATCGCAAGTTCAGAACAATGGCTACCCAAGAGGAAGAGGTAGATCTGGACGCGGGTATGGAAGAGGAGTGTTCCGAGGAACATGTTTCCACTATGGAGAAGAGGGGCATCGAGCATATGAGTGTCCCCAGCACCCCGAGAGAGTGAACAAGAAACAAGTGGGTCCTACCAGAGCTATTGTGGCAGTTGAAGATGCTGACTCAGAACATTCTAAAGAATCTGAGAAAGGAGAAGCAATGATTGTGAGGAGGACCATGTTGATTGAGGAAGACAAGTCAGAGTAGAGGAGAAGCCTGTTCTGCACACGATGCAAAAGTGTAGGCAAAGTCTGTAATGTTATTATAGACAATGGGAGTATAGATAACTTAGTTTTCGAGGAGATGGTTACTAAGTTGCAGTTGGAGAGAAGGAGACACCCACACCCATATCGGATTGCATGGTTGCGAAAGGATCATAGAGCATGGGTCCGTGAACAGTTCTTAGTCACGTTCCAGATTGGGATATACCAGGATGAGGTCCTGTGTGATGTATTCCCCATGGATGCTTGCCATTTGCTGTTGGGAAGGCCATGGCAGTTTGATCGGAGTGCAGTGCATGATGGTCGTGCAAATACATACTCCTTGATGAAAAATGGAGTGCGGCACAAGTTGAAGCCATTACAGACAGTGGATGAGAAGGTGTGCAGCAATGCCAAAATTTGTCTGGTAGAAGGCAAAAAATTTTGCCAGGAAATGAGATTGGGACAGGTTGTGAAGGTTGATAAGTGTTCGGAGATATTACAAGGGACGTGGACCGAACAACACAGAAGTGAAGGTCACTTCTCCATTTACCCCAGATGTCTGATGCAGGAGCATCCGACGGTAAAAGAACAACCTCAGAAAGGTTTTGAAAAATAGGGGAGAAGCTTAAGTTCAGCAAAATTAGTTTTTTTTCCTAAGGCAAAATTTGGGGAGGGGGTCGCGAAATCGCGACCCCAAGAGCTGCAGTGTAGCGAGGAGAGTTTTCGTCGCGATATCGCGACGTCGCGATATCGTGACATCATTGGGAACACAGAGTGGAGCGGCTGTGTTGTCGCGATATCACGATGTCATTGGGAATGCAGAGTGGAGCGGCTGTGTTGTCACGATATCACAACGTCGCAATATCACGACGGCTTTTCAGAGCAAAGTGTAGGGGGGAGTCCTGTCGTGATATCGCGGTAGGTCACGATATCGTGACCGGTTGTGATATCGTGACCAGTGAAAAGATGCCACATGGCATGGTCTCAGAACATCTAAAGTAGAGCAAAGTTCGGAAAAGGCAAAGGCAGAGGGGGAGCCACGAAATCGTGACATGTCACGAAATTGCGGCTCCCAAAATAAAAGCTAAGGCGGGGCAGTTTGGGTCGCGATATCGTGACATGTCACGATATCACGACATGTCATGGTATCATAGATTTTTGCGGACCAGGGTGCAGGAGTGCAGTTGGGGTCGCGATATCATGACCCCAATGGCCTCCCTGCAGCCTGGAGGCCATCAATGCTAGCATCATGGTGGATCGGATAGTTGCCCATTTATGGCAAAATTTTGAAAAACTTGGTCGGAGGGAAAGTTGAATTTGAATTTTGTTAGGCAGGGGCATTAATTGCCTAGAGGACCGGGACCTCGTTAAAAACTCAAAATTTTGTAATAGTAGGGTGGTGGACCGGAGAACGGGAAAAAAGGAGCACAGTTAGTGAGACCGAAGCCGAGCTTGGTCTTTGTAAAGCCTACGGGCTGTTTTATTTTGATGTATGTAATTATTTTCCAAATAATGTTAATGAAAAATGGGAATATTGTGTTGGTGTAAACTCCCGATCCCCGTCATGATCTCATCAAGGTCATACTCAGACCTAGCACATTTATGTCTTAAGGAGCTAAGGAATATCAAGGCAGAATGTGCCTTGATCCCGTTGATGGGAGACACCTTGATACCATTTATAGGAGGCACCTTGATCCCGTTGAGGGAAGGCATCTTGATCCCATTGATGGTAGGTGTCTTGATCCCATTGAAGGAAGGTGCCTTGATCCCATTGACTGGAGGTGCCTTGATCCTATTGAAGGAAGGCACCTTGATCCCATATAAAGGTGCCTTGATCCCATTCAAAGGAAGGCACCTTGATCCCATAGAAAGGTGCCTTGATCCCACCTTGCTCCCGATGGAGGACACATTTGTTGCGTTGACCAGAGCTGACTGTTGACTCCACGTAAGACACTAATTCTGGGTAAATGCCAAAGTGTGTCAGTTGTCCTATTCTTATAGGAGGGAAATAGAATAACCACCTACTGAAGCAAAATGTGAACGATGATAAAGCAGAACCAAAAAATCTACTACTCCCAAAAAAGGACAAAAGTGTTGTTCGATTGTTTCGATTGTATCTATTACTGCACCTGAACTATCTTGATTTAGAACATAGCAGATTTTCTATCGTAACAATATTGTAATAGAAGTTTTGTGTGTGTTATATAAATACACAAACTTCTCTAAGAGATATATAGATTATCATTGAAGAGAGCTAAAGGATATTGTACTGCAATTTTATAAATAAAATTTCATTCGAGAGTTTTCTCATCCGCGTTCAGTCTATAGAGTTTAGTCGAGTAGAAGTTGTTGGAGCCTAGGCCCACTCCTAGCTAGTATTCCTCCCCTTCTTCTTATTTGCTTTCTAGTTAGATTATTTTATTTATGGTGTGTTGCATTTTATTTCTATAACTTTCTTTTATTTTTGCACAGTGTGGTGTGATTTCTTTTCTATAATTTAATTTATGCAAGTTTAATTGGTGTGGATGAATTAATGCTATCTCAACAAACACTCCCCCAATGATAGAACTAGTGGACTCATCTCCATAGGTGTTGTAATTGATCTCAACTTGGTGCTTCACAAGCTTACGAGTTTCCTTGGGTTGACAAGTAAATGAAAGGGCTGTGATAGAAATAGGAAGAAATTAACCAATGTTTTTACCCCAACATTTTGGCACCATTTTTGGGGAAGTGCCAATAGTATATTTTATTACAATACCTTAACCTTTCCACCTAATTTTGTATGAGTCCATTGAGAAATAGAGGACTAGATGGTCATTTCATAAAGAGAAATAGTCCACAAGAAAATCCTAAACCAACTACAAATTTTGAACCTGAACTAGAGTCCCCACAGTCACCCCCAACAGTGCACTGGATTGAACACCCAGTTTTTGCACAAGGCTCTTCCACATCTTATCATCCAAGAAAAGAGTGGATCATACAAAATCCTCTGTTTAAAATAACTCCTTCTAAAGAGGATTTGTTGTGGAAAGCTATTGAGGACAAAACCATTACGCCAGCTGACTTGTAAACTCTTGTGTAGAAAGTTCAAAATGATTGGAAGACCATAGAAACTACTTTAGAGACCACATTCCCTAAAAATATGGCTGAGGAAGAAGAGGTATCAACCAGCTTTAGCTTCCCGATAGAAGAAGCTAGGGGAGATACAAAAATGAAAAATATATCCCCTGCTCATCTTCCTACCTTCAAAGGATCCCCAACAGAAGACCTTGAGCTATTTTTGTTTAAGTTTGATGTTTTGTGCAGGTCTGTGGATTATAAGTCAGATGCCCAAAAGTTGAAGTTATTTCCTTCAACATTGGATGGTTCAGCCCTACGTTGGTTCATCGGCTTGGGTAATAAATAGATCACCACCTAGGAGGAGATGAAAAATATCTTTTTAGAGCAATACCAAGATTTTGGTAGAGCATGGGATTCTAGGGAGGAAGTCCTGAACATGACCTAGAAGGAAGATAAATCCTTGGAGGAATATTGGGATAGATTCAACTTCAATTTGCAAAGGTCTCCCCATGCGAAGCTAAGCGATAAGTCCCTCAAGAGCATTTTCTTGAGAGGACTTACCAACGAATCTCTTGAAGCCTTGAATATGATCTTTGGAGGGGATGTTTACCAGCACCAGATGTCTAACATTCGATAGTTATGTCAGAATTACTCTCGAAGAAAGGGTAAACCAACTTCTAGGACCATGAAGGCAACCACCTTAGTCACAAAGACAGAGATAGGCAACATGCTAGAAGACTTAAAGAGTGAAATGCTTTCTTCCCTAGCATTACAGATGGACACTCTCCTATTGGAGAAGAAGAAACAAGAAAATGAAGTTGTGTTAGCCTACTACTATCTGAAGTGTAGAGGGAAACATGCCAAGAATATGTGTTCAGAAAATAAAGTCAGGGTGTGCATTGTTTGTCAAGAAAATCACAAGACCAGATTGTGTCCATAACTACCAACTGCAAAAGAGGATGCTAAGTTTCTAGAAGCATACTTCATGGGAAATTGAATAAATTGGTAGCAGCCCCCTATGAGGAATATTCTAGCAGGAATACCACACTATGGAGGAGGCCATTACATGCCACAAGGGTAGGCCCAACCACCCAATATGGGATGGTGGGGATAACCACCCTGGATGAACACTCGCCAAGGAGCCTCATTATCCAATCAATATCCATGGATGCCATACCAGAAACCATGGCATTAATGGAGGAACTATAGCACATGGAAGTCGACTCTACAAAATGTAGTACAAGCTCCACTACAACAAAGCCTACCAACTCCTCCTGTAGTGAGGCCTGCGCAACTCCCAACATAATCGAAGATAAATCCTAATAACAAGATGAATCAGCCAACATATCAACTAGAAGGTGAGATGTTTCCCATGTACAATATTAGAAGTTGTAATCCTATACAACTGCGATCAGGTAGACAGATAGGAGTAGAGGCTCCTCCCTTAATAGAAGAAGAGGAGAATGTAGAAGAATCACCTCTGGTAGAAGAGGTTGATGAAGAACCAGTTGCTAAGAAAACTAAAGCCCCTTCATTTACCAAGAGGTTATAGGAGTAGAGGAAGCCAATATAGTCAGAGTTCGACATCCTTTCAAGCTTGAAGAATTTAATAGTAACCATCCCATTGTTTCAAGCTATAAGAGATATCTTGATTTACACCAAGGTGATCAAAGAGCTATGTCTGAGAAGGCCAGGATGTAGGACAACCCAGACCATAAACATGGTGGGGAAGTTGGTAGATTTGATGCTAGGAAATACATGCCACCCCAAGTATGCAGACCCAGGCAGTCCAGTACTGATCATGAAAATAGGTGGTTGCTCATTGGCCAATACTCTAGTTGACTTGGGAGTAGCCATTAACATCATGTCAAAATAAACCATGCAAAATGTTAGGCTCACAGGCCTGAAACCCACCAAGAATATTCTACAACTAGCCGTTGAATCAAAAGTATCACCAAAAGGGATGTTGGAAGACATCATCATGATGGTGGATGCATGGGAATACCCAGTAGACTTTTTGGTACTACAATCCAAGTCTAGATTGGGAGGCTATCTGCTCATCCTAGGAAGGCCTTGGTTGGCAACAATCGATGCTTATATAAGCTATTGAGATAGATAAATGATAATTTTAGATGGCTAGAATATCAAAATATTGACCATCTCTCCACCTACATAGTTCATGGACACACTAGGAGAACCCATTTGGGACAACCAGGATGAAGGAATGATGTCAATGATGTAGTTTGTAATGGCATTAGAAGATGAATCTGATGAAGATGGTATTATTACAAACTTCCTCCAAGGAGAATCCTCCCACGTCACTCCAGAGTCGCCACTAGTAGGCAACCAAGATCACCACATCAGACAGATTGAAATTAAGCCTGGAAGAATGTTGAATTTAGTAGTGAGCTGACACCTACATAGCTAATTGTACAATATTAACCAAGCATCAACAAGATTTCACCTGGGACTACTCGAACATGAAAGAGATAGCTTCAAAAAATTGCACCCATCGCATTTACCTAGAGGAACAAGCAAGTCCGATTAGGTAGCCACAATGGAGAATGAACCCCACCATGAAGGAGATAGTCAAAGCAAAATTACAAAAACTCCTATCAATCAGATTCATCTATCCCATATCTAATAGTGAATGGGTGTCACCACTAGTGGTGGTACCCAAGAAGAATGGGAAATGGTGAATATGCATTGACTACAGGTTGCTAAACAAAGCAACTAAAAAAGATCACTTTCCACTACCATTCATCGACCAAGTCCTAGATACACTGGCAGGAAGGAAGTACTTCTCCTTTCTGGATGGATTTAGTGGGTATAATCAGATCCATATCGGAGAAGAAGATCAAGACAAGATGACATTCACTTGTCCATGGGGAACATTCGCATACAGAGTCCTACCCTTTAGACTATGCAATACGCCAGCCACCTTTCAGAGGGTTGTGTTGAGCATTTTTTCTGATATGATGGGAGAAGCAATCAAGGTCTACATGGATGACTTCACCATTTACGGTGAGACCTTTGATGAAGCTATGACAAATTTAGAACGTGCACTCTAGTGGTGTGAAGAAAATAACCTATCCTTGAGCAATGAGAAATGCTTCATGATGATGCAAGAAGGGATAGTGTTGGGACACCACATCTCAATAGAAGGGATAAAAGTGGACAAGAAGAAAATTGAAGTCATCAAAGATCTACCCAATCCCATGATACAGAGAGATGTTAGGAGCTTTCTTGGCTTCATTGGATATTACAGGAGGTTTATAGCAGACTTTAGCAAGGTCGCCAAACCCCTGCACGCACTACTATCAAAGGACATGGAGTTCATTTGGACAAAATACTATGAACAAGCCTTCCAAACATTAAAGGAGAAGTTGATCACTACCCTAGTGCTACGAGGCCCAAACTAGGCCATTCCATTTCACATTTACTCTAATGCATCCAACAATGCGATTGGAGCGGTCCTAGGACAAAAATATGGCAAAGAATTTTATGCCATCTATTACATCAGCAAGAATCTAACTAGGGTTGAGTTCAATTACATGGTAACTGAGAAAGAGTTCCTTGCAGTTGTCCATGCCATCAATAAATTTTACCACTACATTAAGGGATACAAGGTCTTCGTGCACACAGACCATGCAACCATTTGGTATCTGATGAACAAACCTGCAATCAGTGGTAGGATAATCAGGTGGCTCTTACTCCTATAGGAATTTGACATCACTATCATGGACAAACCAGGTAGAGACAACGTGGTTGCAGAATTTTTATCCAGATTAACACCACCAGATCATGCAGTCATGGAGGATCAATTCTTGGATGAACATATTTTCTCTTTGAGTGAGCAAACACCGTGGTATGCAGATATGGCCAATTACTTGGCCATTGGTAGAGTATCTCCTACTCTTTCACCCCATGAAAAGTAGAAGCTAATAGAGAAGAGCACAACCTTCTCATGGATTGATGGTTGCCTATTCAAAATAGGGCTCGATCAAATCATGAGGAGATGTGTCATTGAGCACAAGTTTCTAGAAATCCTCAAGGCTTGCCATAACGAACCTTGTGATGGATATTTTGCAGGGAAGAGGACTGCGTTCAAGATATTGTAGATCGGATACTACTGGCCTTCATTGTTCAAAGATGCAGTCAAATATGCAAGTCAATGTGATGAATGCCAAAGGATGGGTAGACCAAATTTTAGGGATGAGATACCTCTCCAGCCGCACATTCACATTGAACCATTCGATAAATGGGGAATGGACTTTGTGGGGCCGATCAACCCACCATCAACCAAAAAAATGTATATTTTGGTTTGCACTGACTATGTAACCAAGTGGGTTGAAGTGCAGGCACTAAAAGATTCTAAAGAAAGAATGGTGGTAGACTTCCTATTTTCACATATCTTCACAAGGTTTGGGGTGCCCAAAGAGATCACAATCGATCAGGGGCCTCAATTTACTTCAAGATTGATTCAGGAACTAATGCAGCAATATAGAATCAGACACAACAAAACCACCCCCTACCATCCGCAGGTGAATGGATAGGTTGAGGTTACCAACCGAGAGTTGGATAACATCCTTACAAATACCATGTAGTAGCACAGAAAGGATTGGGCTATGATATTACCAAAGATAGTATGGGCCTATAGAACTACATGGAAAACAACCACTAGTTTCACTCTGTTCCAATTGGTATATGAGAAAAATGCAATGATACCCATTGAGTTTGAAATCAAAACTCTTAGGACTACAATAGAATTGAACCTGAGTCTGGATGATGCATAGAAGGAAAGGATTCAATAGTTGAATCAATTGGACGAATGTCAATTGGATGCCCTGCATAGAACAGAAGTCATCTAGAGACAAAGGAAATAGTGGCATGATTGCCACATCAGATTGAAGTAGTTCAAAATAGGAGAATGGGTGCTACTGTATGACTCTTAATTCTAGGAATGAAAGGGCAAGCTGATGTAGATATGGATGGGACCATATGAAGTGGTCGAACTAATCAATAATGGTGTTGTGCATGTCAAGACAATTGATGGCAGCAACACCATATTGATAGTCAATGATCACTAACTGTGATCATACCACATATCTAAAAATATTATGATGGAGTCCAAGATAGGCATGGGGGAGACCCCATCCAATTAAAAACTTCTTAAAAATTTCTCAGCAAAAATAGTGGACATAGGATTGTCCACTTAAAAATAATTTATTCTTTAGTTTTTCTTTTCTTTCCTTGTGTTTTTGTTTTGTAGGCACAGTGCTCTGAATGCAAGCTACAGGTAGCCTGGGAAACCTAGGCCTAATAGGCACAGACTCCACTAAACTACATTTTACTACTTTTTAGTTTTTCTTGTTTTCTTTTGCAGGTGAAATGCCCTGAATGCATGAAGTAGGCAACCTAGGAAACCTAGGCCTAACCGGCATAGGATCCATAAGCCTACATGATTTTTTTAGTTTTTTTAGTGGGACCTTGACTATTTCCATCCAGAGGAGATAGTCACCATCTGATATGAATGTGGGTGTTAATTTTTGCAAATAAAAAGGTACCCACCTCCATGTTTGGATGAAGCAGTTGTTGACGTAGCATGTGAAGAAAGAAAATATTGGGGGGCCTGATCAACTCTACAATAATGACTATAGACACGTCATCAACTGCTGAATTTTCAAAAACAAGGAGGCACCTTGATCCCATTTGGAGGAAGGTAAGGAGAGATACATTGATTTCATTGATATGGGTCACCTAACTCCTAAACATCTGAAAGGCACTCTTATCTATGGAAAAAAAATTGTGGGAAGGCACCTTGATCCCACATGAGAAAGGTGCCTTGATCCCACCTAATAAAGGTGCCTTGATCCCACTTGACAAAGGTGCCTTGATCCCACCTGAGAAAGGTGCCTTGATCCCATAATTAAAAATAATAATAATAATAATTTAGGGCATGCATCAAGGTGCCTTGATCCTAGTAGGAGGAAGGCACCTTGATCTTGTTAAGGGGAGGTGCCTTGATCCCAGGCACCTTGATCCCATACATTTGAGGCACCTTGATCCCATAAATTTGAGGTGCCTTGATCCCATACATTTGAGGTGCCTTGATCCCATACATTTTAAGCACCTTGATCCCAGGTGCCTTTATCCCACTAGCAAGAAGGCACCTTGATCCATTTGAAGTACCTGCGTAATTCAATGGCATAGAGGAGAAACCGAAGCCATATCATCACCCCATGTGATGAAAATTTAAATAACTCAGGAATTTATTGAGCAATCATATGAAAGGATTTTAGCACATCCCAAGGCAACCAAAAAAGGGGTGTGCATCCTCCCATGCGAGCCAACCAAATTTCCTAATTTTTTGCATGAGACCTTAAATGAAACAATTGTAGTACCCAAGGAGAATCATCAAAAGAAATAGCCCACATGGGGAATACACCATTGTTCTTATCTCAGACTACCAAATCAGCATGCTCCAAATGCACGAATCACCAATAAGGTATGTGCATAATTTTTTTATTAAATATCTATATAATTTTCATAATTAGTACTCCTCTAAAAAATAGTATCATCACAAATAAATCAACCAATCATTACTTTCCCACCTTGTCTAATATGGCATGCCAATAATCAATTCAAGAAGCATATCTTCACAACCCCCAATGCAAACATAATTCACTGGATACATGCCTACCTCCATAAGTAGGTACCTTCCTACGAAAGAAGGTAAGATGAAATTAACGAACCAGGCTAGAAAGTAGAGGAGAATTGCAAAGGCCAAAAGAATTGAGCAAATTCATAATGGGGGACAAGTCGAGGAATCATGGCCAGAAAAATAATGAACCCAGTCATGTAGGATTGATTAATGAAGAAGTCCAGGCACAATTTGAGGTCGTCGGGTGGATGGACTATTGTTGCCTGGTGAGCCAAAACTAGGATTTAGAAGCGGCCAAGGAATTTGTTGTAGCATTGGATGAAGGAGTCACATGCCTCCAAGGACTAGAAATTCTAGTCATGGAGGAATTCATAGTAGCCATCACTAACCTTCCCCTTATAGGAGAGTGAGTCTACAAGGAGGGAGCATCGGTCGTATGCATAGAGCAAGTTCTGGGGCATGCACCCACAAACTTGGAGTGCTCAAGATTACCGAAGTAGAGTCTCCCAAAGCTCTACCAAAAAAATTTGAGAAAATAGCTAGGTTCTTTACTTGTACAAGTAAGTATACCCATCTGAACATGAATCACATGTGATTTTTGAGTCATTTGCTATACGAGAAGCAAATCAACATCCTATTCTACCTGGCTTGTGCCCTAAAGGATGAAGCAAGGTGGTATCAAGCAGGAGCGATCACTACCCTAGCTCACCATGGGCTAATCTCAGCCTTGATACAGTACACTGAAGTGCACAGGGAGGCCCTAGAAACAAGAGAAGACAGGGCTAAAGCTTCTAATGCACAGGCTAAATTGGCCACTGAAGAGCCTAAAATAGAGTAGGAGGTTGAATTGTAGGATATGGCCATCATAGAAGGGTCAGGAAAAGAACATCCACTCACCTCTGATGATGATATGACCGAAAGAAAGGAAGGGCAAATTCCATTGTCCCACTCTCCATAAGTTGACACAAAACTTGGGCTGGATATTCCTAGCTCCGACCAAGTGGTTGACTACTCTCTATAGCTTAATGAAGAATTCGACATGAGAGTACCTAGACCTAATCACTATATGGATATTATAAGAGGGAAAAAGTGGTTAAGACATCTGATCCTATCTAGAGATAACAATAAGTAAGATACAAAAGTAGGGTTTGCAACCCAAGTGTTGTAGAATTTAGCCAACCAAAGTCCACCATATCCGTAGACTTTGAAGGATCTACAATAGTAGCTAGATTTGTCAATGTAGTAAGTCCTTGCCTGGAAAAACAAAATTTAAAAGGAGTAGATATTCCTTAATGAATTTAGGGAGACCACCATAAATAAGCAGTAAAAATTCAAAGGTATATATTCCAACTATAACAGATGGTGTAGCAACTAGCAAAGGTGAACCAGTGATTAAAGGCTAGGTAGATGGGGTGAACAGATGTAGGAAACCAAATAGATTAGGTAATGGAGGTGCCCATGACTTCTTCAAACTCTCTAGAGAGAGTTGTTTCATCTGGCCCATACAAGTCAAATGTGAAGAATGAAGAAGTCAAAGCAAGGGACTATTCTTTCATTTTGGCTAGAACGACTAGTTAAGAATAGGGGAACTCTATTTTTCAAATAGATCCCCCTGTAATAAAAATCCTTGATGACAAGGATGAGAATTCAGTCCCCATCCAGTATAAGGATGAGGAGTAGAGCATTAAAAGCATAGACACCAATGCACCAGCAATCGATGCACTCTACAAAGGGGCCAATAGATTAGTCACCGACTACGACATTGGAGGATGAACAGAATATGGGGGAGATGGTTGATGAGATAGCTACAAAAAATTAGGGGCTTAAATTTTCTACCATCAGAGAAGAAGTACCTACTGCAGAGGAGGATAACATCCCCTCTCACTCTATTGCACCAACAATCCCATTGAGGCCCAAAAATAAAGCGACCAAGGCACCACAACAGAGGCCCAAAAAGAAGTCAAAAATCACAAAGGTAGGGGCCCATCCAACTGATAGTTCAGATGAAGAATGGGTAATGGGGTTGCAACATTTTTCCAGTTAGCAAGAGCAGTTCAAAAAGCTCCAAGAAGAATGTGTAGCAATAAAATCAGCAAGGAAAGCCTTCAAGAAGGTTGCAAGAGAGCCCAAGATTACTGTTGACCCTGCTTCAGAGAAGCAATTTTGGTGGGTATATGGGTCAGTTCGAGGGTAACCTTCCAGAATGAGAAAATATTTGGAGATATATGGAGTATTTGGGCTGGAGGTAGAGGCCATTGCAATAGCGAAAGAAAATGTTGGCCTCTCTCTAGAAGTGGCCCGGATGTTTAGGGCCAGAGTAGTAAAATGGGAATGGGATGATTCAGATATCCCGCTAGCAGAGCTTTGACCTCAACACATTGATCTCTAGAAGGAGGTCAAATCAACATTTCATAAAGGGAACCCCACCTTTACTAGATACTATGCAAAGGTGGTCAGGGGAAAAATAACTTATGATATAGAACCGCCCAACACAGGTGTAGGGCCCAACAGAATAGGTAAACACAATCAACGCAACTAAAAGCTGCCACAAGGAACCAGTGCCCCTCAGCAAGGACATAAGCCCAGAGATAAAGGAAAAGCTAAATTCACCACCCAAAAGAGGAAACAGAATAACAAGGCCTACTGGGAGGGGGTTGACAGAATAGGGAATTACCAGTTTTAGGTGCCACGAGGACGTGGCACTCGATAGGCATGGGGGGATGATGAGCATCAGAAATGCTCATATTTTTGTATGAGTTTCTAACATTTTTGTGCGGCAATATTATCAGAGTTGTATCTTTTTATGAGAATTTATATATATTTAATGAAAATTATGCATATCACCTAACTTGTGTGATAAGTGTGTTTTGTGTGTAGATTTGGTTATTTTTGTCATCTTCTGCATGATCTCGTCTAGGTCCTACTCGGACCTGGCATATTTATGTCTTAAGGAGCTAAGGTATATCAAGGCAGAAGGCGCCTTGATCCCGTTGATGGGAGGTGCCTTGATCCCGTTGATGGGAGGCACCTTGATCCCATCGAGGGAAGGTGCCTTGATCCCGTTGATGGTAGGCACCTTGATCCCATTGAAGGAAGGCACCTTGATCCCATTGATGGGAGGTGCCTTGATCCCATTGAAGGAAGGCACCTTGATCCCATAGAAAGGTTCCTTGATCCCATTCAACGGAAGGTGCCTTGATCCCATAGAAAGGCACCTTGATCCCACCTTGCTCCCGATGGAGGACACATTTGCTGCGTTGACCAGAGTTGACTGTTGACTCCACGTAAGACACTAATTTTGGGTAAATTCCAAAGTGCGTTAGCTATCCTATTCTTATAGGAGGGAAATAGAATAACCACCTACTGAAGCAGAATGTGGAAGATGATAAAGTAGAATCAGAAAATCTACTACTCCTAGAAAAGGATAAAAGTGTTGTTTGACTATTTTGATTGTATCTATTACTGCACCTGAACTATCTTGATTTAGAACATAGTAGATTTTCCATCATAACAACATTGTAATAGAAGTTCTATGTGTGTTATATAAACACACAAACTTCTCTGAGAGAGATATATATTATCATTGAAGAGAACTAAAGGATATTGTACTACAATTTTATAAATAAAAGTTCATTCGAGAGTTTTCTCATCCGCGTTCAGTCTATAGAGTTTAGCCGGGTGAAAGCTGCTGGATCCTGGGCCCACTCCTAGCTAGTATTCCTCCCCTTCTTCTTTTCTTTCTAGTTAGATTCTTTTATTTATGGTGTGCTGCATTTTATTTCTACAAGTTCTTTTATTTCTGCAAGTTCATTTATTTCTAGCTTTCTTTTATTTTTGCACAGTGTGGTGTGATTTCTTTTCTACAATTTAATTTATGCAAGTTTAATTGGTGTGGATGAATTAATGCTATCTCAACAAACACTCCCCCAATGATAGAACTAGTGGACTCATCTCCATAGGTGTTGTAATTGATCTCAACTTGGTGCTTCACAAGCTTACGAGTTTCCCTGGGTTGACAAGTAAATGAAAGGGTTGTGACAAAAATAGGAAGAAATTAACCAATGTTTTTGCCCCAACAATAATGATAATATGAGCAAATTAATATGTTGATAAAAGCTTATAATAAATCAAATAACTTTCAATAATATGTTGAAATATAAATGTAAATAGCCAGAATCATTCATGTACTATGCATGAATAATAACTTACAATATTAATTGATCAAAAATGTATACAAGCTTTATTGGTTCTTTTCTTCTTACAATATAATATATCAGTATGATTCTCTTTGTATATCTATATCTAGAGCATTATCTCCATAATATAGCCATAGTGATATGACTCTTTGGATACTTGACTATTTCTCTCCATATGCCAAGTCTTATGACTCTTGGCTTATCTACTTACCACTTGCATACATGACTCTATAACATATGCACACCTATACATGACTCTTACACTTCTATTTGCACTCTCTAATCTAAGATACTTGTGCACATATTTCTTGCATATTATAAATTTAAATGACACTTGTGCAATTCCTACACATTCGCACTTACATAAAAGGGAAAATATAAATCACACTCTAAAATATGACTCAACCCTAATCTAATATTTACAAATGTACCATGAAGGTACCATGGGGGTACATTAGCATGTACCAAATAATATAATATACTCCAACATAATATCCCCTTTTAATAAAATCAAGCATATGATTAATCTTTTTTTGAATAAAAATAAGCACCTTAAAAAATGTAACCCCCCTTGAAGATTAATTAGAACACTTTATAAATAAAATATTGCATGGTGAGGGGAGTGGAATAGTATCAGGCACCCGAAAGGCCTTGTCATGGTGTTCATTAACTACCTCAATGGACCCTCTTGTCAAGACTTAAAAAATTGGTGCTCCAATTTAAAAATGACCTATTTTTCCTTTGTTTGGGTGATGGCTCTTGATGATGACATCATCATGTTGTCTATGCCTCTTACTACATGTGGTATAATATGTGGTAAAGGAGGATGGGAGATACATTGTGTGATGGATTTGTACCAAGGGACACAATATCTACAAGGTTTTGCTCACTTTTATGTCTCCTCCATAGATCCTAACTTTTACTCATTATTCTCAACATCAAATGGATTTGACAAGATCGAAAGAGTGATGGGGGTCATGGTATTTGCCCTAATTTATAGACTATGTAATATTTAGCTCAACCCGGGGACCTCCCTCACTAAATACTATTTTCTTATTGTCCATGCCATGGTATCAATCTCTGAGAATGAGTTTTAGTTTCCTTTCCATTGATCGATTTATAGTTAAATCCTTAGAATCATCCCTAGTGGTATAGGTTAGTGAGCACACCTTAGAGATATCCTCATTACTCCAATATAGGGCACTTTTTGGTAAATTTAATGGGTATTGACCAAGGGCTTAAGCCTTGAGAAAATGGATTGATAGGATTTGGAAGTCTCCAAAAGTGATTTTATCATTTCTTCCCAAAGGTTTATTCCTAGCCATTTTTTGTTCTAGGGAAGAAAGAGAAAGAATCCTAAAAGGTGGTCCTTGGTTTATGGGAAGAGCAAGGTTCTTCCTTACCCACTGGTATGAAGGCTTTTCACCTAAAAATGTAAATCTATTCCTAGTACCAGTCTGTATTAGGATGTTTGAATTATCCATTAAATTTTGGGAAATAGATACCTTCAAGGCAATAGGCAACACTCTAGGAGAATTCCTTGATATTTCATATACAACAAAAGATGGATTTTTGGCTATTTATGCTTGAATATTGGTCATGATTGATATAATTAAAGCTTTACCAGAATAAATAATTTTTAAGTATGGGCATAATATGTGGACCCAAACTATATATTATGAAAACATATCTTTTAGATGTATAATATGTCATGAGGTGGGGTATATTGAGAGATCATGCCCTAAGAAGAGCCTGGCAGAATCATTTGTAGAAAATCATAAGAGAAAATTACAAATAGTTATGTATAAATATGGTTTTCAACTTCCAAAAAATAGATCTAGAAAAATAAAATAAAATGAACAATGGAGACCAATAAGAAAGGATATTGGAAGAAATTCCAATTCGTTTGAGGCTTTAGCATATGAAGAAAAAGTAGAACAAAACTTAGAGGAAATA